>JACVBY030000658.1:0-2400000 GCA_017589505.3 Metroxylon sagu | reverse complement strand
AAATGCACTAAAGTAAAATGCATGCAATGCATAAAAAATATAATGAATTACTATAATTTAGTAATGCCTTACATTCATTAATCAATAGTAGGAAAGAAGAAAAGATCATGTATGTTGCTTGCACTCTAGAAAATATAGGCTTAATATGTTAAAAAAATGTTAAGTTGAAATTTTAAAGTAGAGTTGCACCATGGTGGCCTAATATGTCTAAGTATTTTTATGACAATAATAGAGAGAAGAGACCCACTTATTAATGTTGAACTTATTGAATCTATAATTTTAAATATATATCAAAAATATGGGATAGGAGAGACAGAATTCATCATAAAAATTAAAAAGCCTATTAATTATTTTTCTTTACACCTAAAACATGTACAATCTATGTAATTATTCATATAAACAAAGAGGTAAAAATTTAATTCAACCAGACTTTTCAAATTAAACTGGCATCACACAATGTTCAAAGGCAAACTCTTATTGAATCTACCAATATTATTTATCCTTATCATGTGTATGTGTATTATATAATCATAAAATTTAATAACCAAAAAAATTCTAATTAAATTAAGCTATATCATGACATAATACTAATTCATTACTGTTGATTTTAATAAATATATTATTTACAAATAATTTTTCTTATTTAGAATAAATTTAGTTCTATCAGTTTATATATATATATATATATAAAATTTTGCATCTGAGAGATGTTTCTGAATACTTAATGTATCATTTCAAATGGTCTTATTAATGAACTAAAACTAAATCATGTTAGATATAGGAACTAGTAACAACATAGTACTACACAAATTATAAGTAAATTTTTAATCAGAAAAAAAGTAAGCGGTGAGATAGTATGCATTATTCATTGGTTAGACTTAGTCATTATTTACTTTATACTAATAAAAATATCAAATCATAAATTAATTTCTACTATTATTGTCTAGCATAAGCAAAACTAAACACGCGCGCACAAAATCCAGTAACTATAAGAGCCAATGCCGTAATTAAGCCATAAAACCGTTACCGTTATACCTGCCCCGTTTCCAGTTTATAAAATCCCGGTCAATGTGCTGACCAGGTAAACTAACAGCCAATAACAGCACTTTAGGAGCTGGACGTTATTATGGGATAACGCCGTTTGAAAATGAGATATCGCCAACCACTTTAGATCAAAACAGTCCACCGACAGTGGGACTCGGGAAAACGACAAAAATACAGTTTTCCCTCCCAGCGACCAGGTAACAAAAGTCCAAACGTCGCCGGACAAAATGACCCTCCAACCATCCGCATAAAATATTTTCTATACAGTTAAATCAGTTCCCATAAATTCGTCTCTCCAGAAAACGAATCCGCCGCTCATAGATAGCGTCAAAAAAAAAAAGCGTCAGTGCTTCTAACATCTCGACACAATCCGCATAAAAAAATTATACAATGTGCGGAAGTGTCGCAATATTCCCGGGTTGTAAAGATCTTCGGTTGTAGTCACCACCGGAAACAACTAAACTTAACTAAATTCAAATAATGATAGCGTATCTTAGCAAGCATCTATCCGTTATCCCCCGCAGAAAAGGAGGCGGTAAGCCTGGCGAGTTACCGGATTCTAGGCAACCTGCTATAAAAGACCCCAAATCAGCGCCTCCACACGCCTGCGCCTTCGCTCGCTCCTCTCCAGTCTGTCCTCTACCCGTTCGCCCCCGGCGAGCTTCGAAACCCTTACGCTAAGCCTAACCCTAGAAGAAGGGCAGATCCAGTGAAGATGAGGGAGATACTCCACATCCAGGGAGGCCAGTGCGGCAACCAGATCGGGGCCAAGTTCTGGGAGGTGATCTGCGACGAGCACGGGATTGACCACACCGGTAAGTACTCCGGCGACTCCGATCTCCAGCTCGAGCGGATTAATGTCTACTACAACGAGGCAAGTGGCGGCCGGTACGTCCCCCGGGCGGTGCTTATGGATCTGGAGCCCGGGACCATGGATTCGGTTAGATCCGGGCCCTTCGGCCAGATCTTCCGGCCGGATAACTTTGTCTTTGGGCAGTCCGGGGCTGGGAACAACTGGGCCAAAGGGCACTACACCGAGGGTGCAGAGCTCATCGACTCGGTTCTTGATGTGGTGCGGAAGGAGGCAGAGAACTGCGATTGCTTGCAAGGTATACTGGATTTGGGGTAGAAATTGGGGTTTCAGTTCTAATTCTTTTAATTTCTCATGCAAATTGTGTTTGAATGAAGTTTTAAGAGGATATTAGTGGTTCATGTGTTGAATTTTTTCTTTTTTTCTTTTTTTAAGGTTTTGTTTTATTGTTATGTAAACTTTATTATCCAGGAAACTCATGGTTTATGGGCTTCTTCTTGTTATTGTTGTCGTCATCGTCGTTGTTGATGTCGTCGTCCTTGTTTGCGTCATCATTTTCATTGTTACTCTATTGGTCGCTAGGAATCTTGGATCGTTGCTTTTTATTTTTATTTTTATTTTTTTAACGTTACAGTTTAGGAAATGCAGGGCATTTGGCCGTCCTTCTCTCTAATTTTTGAATTTTATTTTTTATTGATAATTTGATCTGATGAGATGTAAAAGACATGTTGGGGTTTTCATTATTTCCGTCTTTTTTGCTGTTCATTTTTTGCATATTGTCCGCATTTGCTTATGAGAATAAGTTGTTTTTATTTCTTCTTAATTATATGGCTGTTCCTGTTTGTATGCCCCTTTGTTCCTTTTCCAGCTGAGAAGGATGTAAGTATACTTTAGATTTTTTCTTTCTTTTTTAAATAACATCTAATTAAAGTATATGTACCTATAGAAATTTACATCTCCTTCTTCTATAAGCCTGCTTGCTTTGGCTGTAGAAATTAAAGTATAGAAACGTACCTATAGAAATTAAAATATATGTATATATGTATGTATAAGCTTGCTTTGGCTTATAAGCCTGCTTGCTTGATTATGTAGACCAAGTTTACATTATTAGATTTTTTGAGTATGTTAGGGGATGAGATTTGGTATAATGGTAAGGTTGCTCCATTGCAACATGGAAATCATAGGTTTGAAATATGGAAATAGTCTCTTCACATCTAAAGGTAAGATTGTGTACATCCAACCCTCGACAAATTTGACAATAGTGGGAATGTTGTGTATCTAGGCTGTTTAGCTTCTTTAGAATGCGTGGCATATCTGCAACATGTATTTTACTTTTTAGCACATATGCTATGGAGGAGGTCAAGGTTTTTAGTTGGAACTTCTTCTAGATGGACTGATTATGCATATGTTTTGTGAAAATCAAGAGTTTGAAGTGTTTTTTCTAGAACCATGTCATTTTTTTTCTGTCTTCTCGTCTAGTGTTCTGAGGTGAACCTGGTGATGTCTAAATGTACTTATGTTATTGAACTGGGAGTGGTTTTTAGGTGTAATAGAGGGGCCTCCAATCGTGGTTTGAATATCGTGGACATTTTTCTTTTCCTATGTGTCTGTGATGGTAAGATTTATTGTAATTGCTCACCTTTTTGCTTAGTTGTACAGGTTTGTGTTGTGAACTAAGAGAACTTTTTGCATCAGGAAATCTATGAAATGTTAGCTGAGCTAAAGTGAAAAACCAAAGTTTTAAATCCAAGGTTTAGTTTGGGGCTTGAACAATTTTCTGAAGCTTCAACCAGGAAAGCAGTGAATTATGTGACTTGACATTACATGACATACAGAAATTGCTTTTGAAAACTGCAATTTAAATAGCATGCAAGGCTTTGTAACAATAGACAGGTGGTAGGAACTCACTATCAAACTGACAGTTGAACTGTATTGCAGAAATTGCTTTTGAAAACAGCAATTTAAATGGCATGTATGGCTTTGCAATCATAGATAGATGGTAGGAACTCACTATCAAACTGACAGTTGACGTGTATGAGCTTTTAGCTACTCTTTTCCTGTTCATGTTCATATTTAAGTGGGTAGTTGTCTGCTAAGTTGACTTGTTGAATGATATTTTCCAAGTATTGCATGATATCTATATTTTCTTTGATCTTATTGTGTGGTCCTTATTACAGAAAAGCAAAAGCACAAACTCTCTATTGCCAATGAGCCATGGTCCTTGTATATGCATTTAAGTTAAATTTCTCAAAAGTTGTCATTCATTTGGTGTGGTCTAAATTTTATCTATTTTATTATTGCTATAACAAAGAACCTTTTAATTCATTTATGTACAGGATTCCAAGTTTGCCACTCTTTGGGAGGAGGAACTGGATCCGGCATGGGCACTCTTCTCATCTCTAAGATCAGGGAGGAGTATCCAGATCGCATGATGTTAACATTCTCTGTTTTTCCATCTCCGAAGGTGTCTGACACTGTTGTGGAGCCATACAATGCCACTCTTTCCGTTCATCAGCTTGTTGAGAATGCTGATGAATGTATGGTTCTTGACAATGAAGCTCTCTATGATATCTGCTTCCGCACCCTGAAGCTTGCAACCCCTACCTGTAAGTTTTTATATTACCTTATTAATAGTGTTGAAAACTGTGATGTTTAATTTTACTTATTATGTAAAAGAGACACTATTGAAATTTACACATGTTTGAGGGTTTCATTTACTTGATCTCAAATATCAATATGTTGTGACCCTTTATGTTTGATGTCACAAACTGATTTAGGCCTGCGACACTAGAACTGTGTTGGTTAATCAGGTTTGTATTGTTGATAATGGAAAGTTGAGCAAAAACTCTGTTTTGATAATGCTATTTTACTTGCAACTTTTTGTTGTGAGCTTTTTCTGTTTAAATTCTTGGCTAAATGCTCAGTCTACCAACTAACTGAAAATCTAGCCATTCTTTTCTAGGTCTTTTTTAATTTTGAGCAATTTTATGCTTTTAAAAATGATGAGCATCTTGCAAATGAATGTTTCTCAACTCATTTTATGTTCACTTTTGGCATCCTGTTTATAATGTTGATGTTTTAATTCATGATACATGATTTCTTAACTTATGATGTCATGCTGAATTAATCTTGAACATCCAAGAGTGCTTCTGTGTATGCAGTTTCTTTTTTTCTTACCATTTTTCACCCAGAGTCACGTTATAGATGTTTTCCTATGTTTTATGTTCGAGAAAATTGAAAACTTCCTCATTTACCAGTAGCTGTTTTGTTATTTTATATAAGAGGAAAAATGAGAAAGAAAGAACTTTGGAAAGATCTTTTTGGTTATTGAGACAGTTGATGTTGGGTCTTTGGTCTTTTGGGGAGTTCATGAATGAAGAATTAAAATGTTAGTCAAGTGATATCAGTTGTTTCATCTTGTTCCTTGAGATCTTGTTTCTAACATTTTTGTTTTGTTTCTTTCCATCACAGTTGGTGATCTCAATCACCTAATCTCTGCCACCATGAGTGGTGTCACATGCTGTCTCCGGTTCCCTGGTCAGCTGAACTCTGACCTCCGGAAGCTTGCAGTCAACTTGATTCCCTTCCCTCGCCTCCACTTCTTCATGGTAGGCTTCGCTCCCCTTACCTCAAGGGGTTCCCAGCAGTATAGGGCGCTCACTGTGCCTGAGCTCACCCAACAGATGTGGGACTCAAAGAATATGATGTGTGCTGCTGACCCTCGGCACGGCCGCTACCTCACTGCTTCAGCCATGTTTCGGGGGAAGATGAGCACAAAGGAAGTTGATGAACAGATGATTAATGTCCAGAACAAAAACTCATCCTACTTTGTTGAGTGGATCCCAAACAATGTCAAGTCCAGCGTCTGTGACATCCCTCCAAAGGGCTTAAAGATGGCATCCACGTTTATTGGTAACTCAACCTCCATTCAGGAGATGTTCCGGAGGGTCAGTGAGCAGTTCACGGTCATGTTTAGGAGGAAGGCTTTCTTGCACTGGTACACGGGTGAGGGTATGGATGAGATGGAGTTTACTGAGGCTGAGAGCAACATGAATGATCTGGTGGCAGAGTACCAGCAGTATCAGGACGCAACAGCAGATGACGAAGAGTATGAAGAAGAGGAAGAGGAAGAGGAGGTGGCGCAGTGATGTGCATTCTCTTTCTGACCAGGTGTTGCTGTGAGAGGGATTTGGTTTTCTAATGCTGAAGGACATTATATCTATGGGTTTTATTGTATGATGTTTGTGATATTTAAAGGAACGAATTTGTTTGTAAGATCAGGGCATCATGTGGAATTTGGTTATCTTTCCTGCACCGAGTACCATTAGCTTTTTCTGCTCCTGATTGTTTAGAATCTCAAGCAATGATGGTGGAATGAATGGTAGTGCGTCATCCCTCGAGGGGGTGTGTGTGTATAATTATTGTTTTATTTTATTTTCTGATTTTTAGGTTTTATGTTGATCCTTTAGGCCCTGCTTGGTACGGTTGCTTGGGGGCCAGCAGTTAGCGGCTGTTTCCCAGCTGCTTGAGATATCTGTTGGGCAACGGCCGGCCTGATTGGGCCTTTAGTTGGCAACTGATGCTGTTTGGGTACCGGTGATTATTTCGACGTGGGTGCTTTAACCTAGGTATTCTCCCGAATGTTAAAAGATGAAGACCAGTAAAGTTTTGATTATAGGATTACTCTATTTTAGAACTAAAGTATTGAAGGTTTTCTTCTAGGAGTTTGGAAGCTCTCTTATCCTAAAGAATTCCTAGACAGTCTTACATACATTTGGATTGACAACTCTCTTGTAGAATTTGAAGAATCCTGGATAGAAACCATCTAGACTTGGTACTTTGTCCAACCCCATGGTTTTTAAAGCTTGCACTATTTTCTCCTTTGTAACTTCTTCAGTCAAGACCTATCTATTATCATCCTGCAAACCAAAAAGATTAGTAAAAGGCTGAAAGGGCTCTCTGGGAGATTGTTAACACCTCTGATTTGATAATTAAAGTTAACCGTGTCTTCAAAAGCTATTTAAATTTGGGTGATTCTATTTCTTCTCCTCCTAATCATAGCACTTTACTGGAAAAAGGGTGTATTCTATACCCCTTTTTCTACTGAAGTCTAAGCTTTTGCCTCCACATGTTATCCTGTTGTCTCAAAAGTTTGCAGCACTCGGATAGCTTAGAACTCAAAGACTGTAATTCATCCATAGATAATCATTGCCCTCATTCTCTAACTTTTGTAGAATTTTAATTTCTTATTCTAGAGTTTGATTTGGTTCAAAATATTCTCTACAAAAGTCTTATTCCAAACCCTCATAGTTTATTTGATGAGTTTTAGCTTCTTAGATGCATGGAACATTGGTGATCTCGATGTGTGCACATACCATGCTCAAGTGATCACATCCCAAGACTCATCATACTCATATAAGAAGTTTTCAAATCTAAAAAATTTTGGCCCATGCTTGTCCCTTTCAAGTTAGAGGAGTAGAGGATAGTGACTAGAACCAATCTTGAGTAGATGCTTAATTGATCTTTAAGAAATAAATTAAACCATAAATCCGATGTGAAGTCCTATCTAGATGTTCCCAAATCCTAATGCCCTTAGATCTATTATTGCACCATGTGAACTTTGATTTACTAAGCATCATGAAAACTAGGGATATAGCTTGGAGAAAATTTCTGAACTCCATACTTTTCTAGTTATATGAAAACACCTAAACACCTGTTTTATCTTCTTGAGAGAAGATGCAGTTAAAATCTCCTGCAATCAACATAGGCTCAAGATTTTGATGTGTTAT
Source organism: Metroxylon sagu (assembly GCA_017589505.3). NCBI lineage: Eukaryota > Viridiplantae > Streptophyta > Magnoliopsida > Arecales > Arecaceae > Metroxylon > Metroxylon sagu. The sequence goes on along the minus strand of JACVBY030000658.1, from coordinate 2,392,356 downwards.
TTTTTTTTAAAATTGAGATGATGTTTCGTTTTTATCTCAATTATTATTTTTTTTCATCCTCATTTTTACTCTCTTCTTATTCTATCTTATCTCTAATGATAGATATAATTTATTAATAAAAATAAAAAAATTTAATAATATAATTAAAAATATATATTATCTAAACATATCAATAAATTTAATATTTATTCACCCTCAGGCTAAGTATATGCTGCAATTCAGACCAAAGAACCCTTCTTGTCAATCTACAAGTACTAGCATAAACAACTATCAGAACCCATAGAGTATTTGAAGAAGTGAGAAGGCCCTACACATACATTGGTTTGTAACATGGACAAAATTCTCTAAAAAATAATGATGCCTCTAGATAAACCTTAGGATTTAATTGCTCAAAGGTTTCATGATGGTCCCAATTTCCTATGACACATAGAGATGGTCGGACCCCACAATTTTGTTTTAAGGACACATATATTCACTTTATGCAAAGAAAGCATATGCCTATATTTTGATATAAGTGTTAGTTTTCCACCATCTTGATAGTTCCAAATGATTATATTCATTAAAGAAAAATAGAATTCTTATCTTGGTGAAGCTCATGGTCACTATACTGAGGCTCCAACTCATGTGGGTTGCCATCTAGTTTCATTGGTTGAGAAGAGGTCGAAAGGAAACTTTAAATAGGATGGGCCAGATCAATTAGATTTGATGTTTTATATGAGTCAAATCCAAGATCTAATAAAAGAAGATGAGGGCCCACTGCTATGTGAGTGCTTGAGCTCCCAACCTCCTTATCCGCAATCAACAAGAGTTCCCTTATCCCATCACAAGAAAGCCCAGCTCCCATCTCCCTTATTCCTTCTTCCAATTGAGTATCAATAGCCTTCGGTTCCCCTCTCTTTTTCATCTTGCTCCTCTATGGTAGCTAATTGAAGTTCAGGTTACCTTTGTTGCCATTGTTGATCATATTCTCCTATGGCCGAGGCTCTTGTAATCCCATCTTTTGCTAGCCATGGCTCGAGCTGGTCTTCCTTATATAGCATGTGTTTTGATTTAGTGCTTTCATGGTTGTCTTTTCAATTAGCATTGCAAGGGGGTCGGCGAGGTCTGGGGTGGTGAGGATGAAAGGCAACCAATCAACAATCAGTTGCTTCCTTTGCTAGTAGTAGGACTTTTTTTCCTCTAATTTTTATTAGGGCTTTCATTCGATTTCTCTTGAACTAGAGTGGGGAGGTGGTAATTTGTGGAGAGCTGTGAGAAAACTTGGTGGGCAATCAGTCTCTATGTATCAAGTTAGTTGGTGGCATCATCTTTATTGAAAGGTCATGCTGAATCATAGGGCTATGCCCTATGTGTTTAGAGGTTAAGGAGGCCCAAGTAAGAAGGGCTTTAGCCTTTGCTTAACGAGCCTTTAAAGGTGGCCTATAATAGGTATTAACTTTCTTAAGGCCCAATTTAGCCTAAAATTTAGAATCTAGCCTCAATTTGTTGGATGATGAGTTTGCAGAAACTGAGCCTAATGAAGCTCACCTCTCAAGTTTGCCCTTTCTTTTTGAATCAATAACCTATCGTAATTTTTGCTTCAAACATGATGGAAACTAATTCCTTAATAGCTCCTTCTTTATTAGGATCCTCTGCTTGGATGATTGGATTCGTTCATATTAGTTATTTTACTTAATACCTGATATCTTGATCTCAATTTGAATTACTATAGCCCCTCGGTTGTTACCTGCTTCGACACCCCACTTCCTTTCCAAGGGGCAAGATTATCACCCGCTATTGCTCCATCTTGTTCATCTAGGTGAGGATTTTGATGAGTCATGAAGTTGACTCATTGTTTGCCACTGTGTCCCCCTTGTTGCTAAGTGGAGTTGGCTAGTTTGACTTGGTAAGTTGGTCTCCATTCCCAAAGTTTTCGGTGGTGAAGTTTCATTGTCTTTTGTTAACCATCTATAGATCATACATCTACTCACTTCCAAATTTGGATAGAGAATTAGTGGGGGCTTTTAAAGTATTTAAATCTTTTTTTATACAAGCAATCTTTTTAGATTGTGCAATGAACCCACATTCAGTTGCCCCATAACCAATCCTTCAACACATAATATAATGGAGAGATACCTTCATAGGTGAAGGCTTGCCAAACAGAATCTTCTCTATCATCCTGTAAGAGATCTACCCTCAAAACTAAGAGTTCCTCTGGATTTACCTAAATACACATCTTTGCAAAGTTTTGCAATCTATCAAATTATCTATTTATAAGGAATTGCTTACCATCGAAGCAATTTCCAAATTGCATATCTTGGACTATAAGTAACTCTTCAATCTTCATCCATATTATAGCGCTTGTGATTGGGGTTTTAGAAGTTCTAAAATTCAGCCTTTATAATTCCAAAGCACGCATCTAGCCCTTGACCATCCAAGGACTTTTGGTGGTGATTTTGATCAGATCTTTCTCACATTTGAAGTGAAACATAAAGTGGTCAGTACCAATTGGAAACACCTTTAAGTCGCCAACAAGACACCATCTCTCCTTTAATGCTTTCATGAGGAAGTCTAAGCCAAGTCATCTACCTAATAGCTAGTCAATTAAGATAAAGTTTCCATTCACCTCTTGCCTCCTCAAATTCAAAGTCTGAGAACTTAATTTTTCTGTTGAAGTGCTTGTGTAGGTTTTCAGCTTTATCTCAGATACTCTATTCAGTAATGATGTCCATGAAGATGCTCTAGTTAGGATCTGCACGCCTTCTTGTTCGTTCCTTTATTCTAACCATCATGCTCTGATGAATTTCCATCATCTTACACTCCAGACTCTGCAAAAGACTCACTTGCTAGTGAAAAAGCATTGTTGGTGTTCTTCTCAAGAGCTCTTGTCCTATGCCCCATCTCCCAGACTCTTTAGCCCTACCAAATTAAGGTTTTAAATAACTAATTTTTTGAATATTTACCCATAACAATCTACCTCTCTTCGTGCATCCCTAAAATTGGTTTGGCTTTTTATTATGTCTTTGTGGTTGCACGAGTCTATTGGGTTAGGCGGCAATTTGCCGCGCTGGCGCTTGTTCCCAAGCTTATCTCCTAGGCAAGCATGTGCTGTTCGTTCGCTGAGCCCCAACCTTTGCATGTGGTGTCGGTTACTCCACAAACTCCTTTTCAGAGGAGTTGTAAGCCAAGGCATAGGGCACATGGTATGCATCCTACCAACCTCTAATGACAGTGATTGCGAGCCGGACCTCATCTTGTATTTTTAGAGATAAGCCTTCACAAGTCCTATGTTCAGTCTTTTAACCCAAAGTGTTGGAAGCGACACGATCATTTTTTTTTTTTTTTTTTTTTTTTTAAAGCTGCATTTGATTCACAGAACAAGGCAAAACAGAATAAAAATAAAATAAAATAAAAATTATTTTATTTTATATTTGATAAAGAATAAAGTAATAAATGAGATAGAATGATTATATTTTTTTTTTAAAAAAAAATAATTACTAAGAATAAAAGTAAAAAAATAATAATGATAATTTAGTAGGATAAAAATAAAAACATCTTTTTTTTTTAAGAATAAATCATTCCTCTTTCTATCAAATTAGCTATTTTATAAGTTAAAATTTTATTTATTTTAAAAAAATATAAAAAAGAATTTTTTTTTTTTTTTTTCTAATTTGATATGCCAAATGCACACTTAAGATTTAGATTTTTTATATTTTAAAAATTTTTTTTTTTTTTTTTGGTTCTCCAATTATCCATTTTTCATTCGGATTGGTTCATTTCCGCATCGTCAGTAAATGGTGCGTGAATGAAATGGATAGCATCATCTGCATAGGAGGATCTGGACTCATTTAATATACAGCTTCACGCATAACATAGAAAGATTTAAACAAAGGCTTGTACCATTTACAGCACAGTCGTTGTAGTATAGTGGTGAGTATTCCCGCCTGTCACGCGGGCGACCCGGGTTCGATCCCCGGCAACGGCGATATTAAGTCCTTTATTTTTTTTAGAAAAATGTTCGGTCACTAACCTATTTTGAAAAATATTGCAATATATTTTTTTTTTGTTTTATTACCTATTTTTTAAAAAATATAATAATATTGCATGCAACAAAAAAAAAAAAAAAAAAAGAAGGTAAAGAAAAAGTGGAACTTGGAAGTTATACCTCATCCGCGTTCAATCAATTTTTAATCCTCCCTAGACAGGCTTAAGCTTGATTAAAATTTAAAATATCTTATTTCAATTTAGCCTATTATGTGTCCAACTTTTTGCATGTCACCGTTGAATTACTTAAGAGAGCTTTTGTCAGCAGGATGGTGCGAAGCACATACAACGTGTCTGGATGGAAGAGACGCTGCAATGCTGCCGTCTACGTTAAAAATGCTTATTTTTTGGTAACAAAGTTGAGCTAAACCAGGCTACAATATTACAAACATTATGCATCAGCCTCCGCCAACAGCAAAAGCTGAGCTGAAAAGGTATCCCCCCAAAGCAGAGGTGCTACCAAGGTAGTGCTTAGATGAGCAAAAAAAAAAAAAAAATCTTTTAGTTGGTTGCTCTCTATGCAGACATGATTATGATAGAGAAACTACAAATCAGAAAGTAACATTTTGAGCCAACGAAGAATATGGTGAGCACATTTAGAATCACCATTAACCCATGCCACCACTATAAATGAATGGCCTTTCAAGCTGAACGCCAAATGAAGAAAAAGATCCACAAGCATTTTCATGCCCCACCGCACCGCCATGAGCTCAAAAAAGAGGAACAAAATTGCTAGAGATGGGTATTGCTCTTGCCATGATATTGCTCTTGCCATGATAAACTTTTCTGAATCATCCCGAACGAAAAAACCTCCTCTAGCACCTGAAGGTCAAATAGGCCGATCAAAATTTACTTTCAAAACACCTGATTAAAGAGGTTGCTAAAAGACAGTGTATGAGTAAATTAAAGTTTCGAAAGAATGTGACAAACAACCCCAGAGATCAGATAAAACATCATTTTGATGTGAGAAGATAAATTTCTGAGCTAAAACACCAACTTCCCGCATAATAGCAGCAGGCTTAAAGGAGAGATTTTGGAAAATAAATTGATTCTAGGTTTGCCAACATAACCACGATAAGCAAATTAAAGTGGATTGAATAAGGGTCATACCTAAATCATCAAGAGGTTTGCAGAGAAAGGAAACCACCTCAGTAAGGGGTTGGAATGAAATATACCCAGAGTTACCAAGCAGCATCGAGAGTTTTAAGGATTTAGGTCAGCCAAAGAACAGGTGATCTTCAGTGTCCAATTTAGAATGACACCTAGCACACATAGGAGAGATAGCAAAAATCTTAGATGATAGCCTATCTACTATAGGGAGCCTATATTTCGCAAGCTTTCACATGAAGTGTAAGGCACGTAGGTGTGCTTGGCACCGCCAAATCCAAGCCTAAGAAGTTGATTGGCCATTAGGTACAGAGAAAAGAGTGTTATAAACTTCCCTGATCGAGACCTCAACCAGATAGTGATTTTCCAAAGTCAAAACATCCTCCAGTTTAACCCGCCTATAGGCATTGTTTCAATCAATCTAACTATAGCAGCAGGAAAAATATCATGAATTAATGTGATATTTCAGAAGTACTCAGCAATTATAAACATAATACAGTAAGGAAGGAAGAAAGGCGCATAACATCAAAAGATATTGGCACCTAGTTAAGAGCAAGGAAACTGAACCAAGGATGAGCCCTAGATGAGATAGAGGATCTATTCCCTACCGCCCAAATAAAAGAGGTAGCAATAACTTCTACCACACCTGATATCCCTTGCGAAATTGAGCCAGCTCTCAAAAATTGCGAAACTGAGCGCAGAATATTCGGGTGTAGAATCACCTTGCCAGCCAACTTACATAAAAGAACCTTTTTTGTAATATCTTAAACTCACTTCTTGGTCCAATTAACCTATTAGTGAGTCAAAACTATGTGGTCCTAAAAACTCGAATGAAAGTTAATTAGTAGTAGATGAACTTGAGTTATAAGCACTTAAACTTTTTTTTTCTACCGATATGAGACTATTTTTGAAGTATTACAATCTTTCTCCCTATAACGCGACGTCTTCGTTGCACGCCATAAGTTAGCCAAATTTTTTTCGAACCGAATCGTTATTGCTACAAGGGTGGCTTTACGTTATGATAAGACTCTGCCACCATCTCATGGGCAGCCATTTTATTTTACTCACAAACTTGTGCATACTCAGCTTATCTCTAATACCATTTGCAATGCCCCAAGTCCATCTACTGGCCCACTTAACCCATTAGCAAGCCGAAACCATGTGGCTCTAAAAACTCGAGTGAAATTTAATTGGTAGCAGGTGAACTTAAATTATAAGCACTTAAACCTTTTCTTTCTAATTCGATGTAGGATTACTTTTAAGATATTATATTTTTTTCATAGAAAAATATTAGGGATACCTAGATCTTCCTGAGATTTCGATGTACAATATCGTCCCACGAGATAGTGTAAAGGGATGGACTTCCATAATTATAGCCTTAGATAAAATTTTTGATAGTTCTATCTAGCCAAGCAAGAAAACTCAGAGAAAGAATACTATGGGCCAACAAGTGAATTGGCATGGAACACAACACTGATTTAGCAAAAGTGCACTTTCCTGCAAAAGCTAGTGCTCTCCATTTCTAGGAGGCCAAGCGGGCATTAATCATTTCCAAGAGGCCAAGCCGGTGTTAATCTTATCTTTTAGGGACTAAACATCAAGAGATTTTTATTTGACCCCTTGAAGAGGGATGCCCAAATAAGTGCCCAAATGCCTCCCCTCCCGAATTCTTAGAATTTACACAAGCTGCTGAGCCAAGGACCGAGGAATCTTAGGACTGAAAACCACTAGAAATTTAGACAAATTCATGGATTGATCAAACTGGATATAATACTGAACAATAGTCTCTCTAAAGACCAAGTAGTTCCAACTCAAGCTTGAGACAAAAGAAGGCAATTATCTACAAAGAAAAGATAGCTAACAGAAGGACCCCTGCATACCGGTTGGAAGCCACAAATAATCCTATCCTGAACTTTAGAGGATAGAAGCCTGGAGAAATACTCAGCACAAAGGATAAACAAGTAGGGAGAAAGCGGGTAGCCTTGGTGTAGTCCTATACTAGATTAGAAAAAATCATACAATGAGCCATTAACAAGCATAGCATAAGAGGAGTTCAGATACACTCTCTAATCCATCTAATCATCCATCAAAAACATGGAACTACTGAAGAATCTAGATTAAAAAAAACCCAATGAACCTGATCGTAAGCTCATTCCATGTTCAATTTAATAGCCATCACTGACTTGGTACTCGAAGCTTTATAAAGACTATGCATTGCCTCTTATGCTATAATAATATCATCAGAAATCCTCTTATCAGGAACAAAAGCAATGTGCTCCTTAGATATTAGGTTCTAAATAACCGTTCTCAATCTAACAGTTAAGATTTTGATCACTATTTTGTAAATAGTGTTACAAAGACTAATAGGACGATACCAGTGAACTTGAGAAGGGTTGGGGCATTTGGGAAAAGAACTATAAAAGTAGCTTTCTATGAGGCCGACATCCAGCATCGGGTAAAGAAGAATTGCATAGCTGTCAACAAATCAGCCCCAATGATATTCCAATATCTTTCATAGAAGGTAGGAGGAAAACCGTCAGGCCAGGGGCCTTATCAGACTTCATGGTTTGGAGAGCCTTCTAAACCTCCTCAGCAGAGACATCCCTCTCCAACCAAGTCGTATCACTGTCTTTCAGGGATGGGAAAATGTTAGGAAGATTAAGAGGCACATTAGTGGTACACTAGATCCATCTTGATTCAAAGAAGGATTGAAAGCCGCTACAAATATCCGCATGCAATTGTAAAAGAGCGCGTTCAGAAGTATAGAGGGCTCGTTTAGTTCATAAGAAATGATTTCTAAATAGGAATAGAATGTCTAAAAATTAGATTTTCAGGCATAGAATGTCTAAATTATCACGTATGATTGATCATGGAAAATAGGCATTTTTCTGAAAAAGAATGAAGCTGCACGTTTGATTGAATAATTTCTTTTTTAGAAAAGTAGTGTAGAATATTAATTATACCCTTTAGTTCTTAAAATATTTTTTTACCATCTAATTTTTTTAACTTCTATATAAGGTTATAAAAAATAGTCAAGAAATCAATATATCAAAATTCTATAACTCTCTAAAGACACATGCTTCAAAAAAAATAAAACAGCAAAAAAAAAAAATTAGGATCAAAAATCAAATTAACACAACAACAAGCATCAATCTGTAGAAAAAATCTTAATTAATTCTTACCTCGCGTTTCTTTTCTCCTTCTCTCGTCCGCTGATTTGAAAAAAAGGGTATACGACGGAAAAAAAGGGCATGTTGGAAAGAAAAAGGAAATATGCTGCGATGAAAAAGTAAATCACATGGTACCGATGAGATTTTATTTCTTATAAAATATAGGAATTTAAATCACGTAAGAACAGAGTATTTCTGAATCCTAAAAGTGCAAACCAAATATTTCAATTTGTGAAAAATAAAATTTTGTGATTTCTTTTATCATGAACCAAATGAGCTTAGATAGAAGAGATACAATTCCTTCTTCTCCTTAGGAAGGTAGATTGATGAAAGAATCTAGTATTCATGTCCCCTTTCATAAGACACTGGAGATGAGATTTTTAAGCCCACATAATCTCCTGTGATCTTAATAGCCTACGGTAGGATCCGAGTTTTCCCTTCAATAAGTGAAATTCCTCAGTGGACAGGCCACCTTGCTGGTCCTCCAAAGACTGGAGGATGGCAATAACCCTTTCTAGTGAAGATGCACGCTAGGATAGAGTGCCCACTACAGTCCTATTCCATCTCCAAAGGCTTGTTTGGCATTCCGTAATTTATGAGACAAGAAAGCCATAGGATCACCAGCAACAGACAGGTGCTAGGCCACATAAACCACATCCCAAGTTTCTACATACCCACACCAGAATTTTTCAAAGGGAAAAGGATGAGGTCCCTCATGATGGTTGCCAGTGATAAGAGAGGGCAGTGGTCAGACCCTATTCGAGTGAGGTATTGAACTTTGGCCTCAAGGAACAAGGATAACAGTTTTTCATTTGCAATAACTCGATCAAGCTACTTCGCTAGGCACTCTCTATTATTACACCAGGTGAACTTAGGCACTCTCTATAACTACACCAGGTGAACTTACTCCCTGAGAAACCCAAGTCAGTGGAAGAGTTATCAAACATGAAGTTCCTGAACTCAATGTTTTCCCAGTTATCAATAAAAGGCCGCCGCCTCTTTTTTCCTTCAGTGACAATATGCAGTTGAAATCTCCAGTAAACACCATAGGACAGTCAAGAGTAGCGACAGAAGAAATTTCATCCCATAATTGTCATGTAATAAGGCCGCTAGTGCTAGCATAAACTACGACAAGAATCTAACGTTGATCAACCACACCATAAAAACACGCAACCAACATGAGTAAACTCTACTGCACCCAGGCATTTCCACCAAAGAAACAACCATACTACATTTCCACCAAAGAAACAACCATACTATCAGTAAGGCCCTGAGACTCTACCTGTAATGCTTCAAGCCCACTCGCTAGCCCAATTAACTTCTAGCGGAACGAAACCACGTGGCTCAAAAACTCGAGTGAAAGTTAATGGGTAGCATATAGACTTGAGTTATAAGCACATCACCCATTTCTTTCCCATCCAATGTGAGACTAAATTTGGGGTCTCACAATCTCTCCATCTTATAATGCGACGTCTTTATTGCATGCCACAACCTAGCCAGAATCTACCCCGAGTCGGGTTGTTGGTGCTGCAAGGGTGGCTCCACCTCATGGCGGGTCTCCACCACTGCCCTATGGGTAGCCATTTCCTTATGCCCACCAACTTCTGCAGACTCGGATCAGCTCTGGTATCCGCTAACCCAATTAACTTCTTAGCGGGCCAAAACCACGTGGCCTTAAAACTCGAGTAGAAGAAGTTAATGAGTAGCAAATGAACTTGAGTTATAAACACATAGCACATTTCTCTCCCATCAAATGTGAGACTAAATTTGGGGTATCACAATCTTCCCACCTTATAATACGACCTCATCGCACGCCACAAGCTAACCAGAATCTACCCCGAGTCATTGGTGCTGCAAGGGTAGCTCCATGCCATGGCGGAACTCTACCACCGCCTCATGGGTAGCCCTTTCCTTATGCCCACCAACTCCGCACACTCGGGTCGGCTCTGATACCATTTGTAACGCCCCAAGCCCACCCGCTAGCCCAATTAACTTCTAGCGGGCCGAAATCACGTGGCCCAAAAACTTGAGTGGAAGTTAATGGGTAGCATATGGACTTGAGTTATAAGCGCATCACCCATTTCTTTCCCATCCAATGTGGGACTAAATTTGGGGTCTCACAATCTCCCAACCTTATATTGCGACGTCCTCGTCGCACGCCACAACCTAGCCAGAATCTACCCCAAGTCGGTTGTTGGTACTGTAAGGGTGGCTCCACCTCATGGCGGGACTCCACCATCGCCCCATGGGTAGCCCTTTCCTTATGCCCACCCCTTTCCTCATGCCCACCAACTTTCGCAGACTCGGATCGGCTCTGATACCATTTGTAACACCCCAAGCCCACCCGCTAGCCCAATTAACTTCTTAACAGGCCGAAACTACGTGGCCCAAAAACTCGAGTAGAAGTTAATGGGTAGCAAGTGGACTTGAGTTATAAGCACATAGCGCATTTCTCTCCCATCCAATGTGGGACTAAATTTGTGGATCATAATCTCCCCACTTTATAATGCGACCTCGTCGCACGCCACGTATGTCACCGACCCAGCGGTAACTTAGTATTTCGCGGGTCCAAGCCATTCTTTGGCTCGGCCGGGCCCATGGACGGGGCATGCCTTGGCAAAGGCACACCCACATGCAAGGCAAAGCACGCGGAGGAGCGGCGCAAGAGGCGTCGAGCGCGCGCAGATGTAGGCGAACATGCACAGGGGCGAGACTGTACCATCGCCCTATAGGTAGCCCTTTCCTCATGCCCACAAACTCCCTTTCCTCATGCCCACAAACTCCCTTTCCTCGTGCCCACAAACTCCGCACACTCGGGTCGGCTCTGATACCATTTGTAACACCCCAAGCCCACCCGCTAGCCCAATTAACTTCTAGCGGGCCGAAACCATGTGGCCCAAAAACTCGAGTGGAAGTTAATGGGTAGCATATGGACTTGAGTTATAAGCACATCACCCATTTCTTTCTCATCCAATGTGGGATTAAATTTGGGGTCTCACAATCTCCCAACCTTATAATGCAACGTCCTTGTCGCACGCCACAACCTATCCTCATGCCCACCAACTTCCGCAGACTCAGATCGGCTCTGATACCATTTGTAACGCCCTAGGCTCATCCGCTAACCCAATTAACTTCTTAACGGACCGAAACCACATGGCCCAAAAACTTGAGTAGAAGTTAATGGGTAGCAAGTGAACTTGAGTTATAAGCACATAGCACATTTCTCTCCCATCCAATGTGAGGCTAAATTTGGGGTATCACAATCTTGTGGGACTAAATTTGAGGTATCACAATCTCCCCACCTTATAATGCGACCTTGTCGCATGTCACAAGCTAGCCTATCCTGAGTCGGGTCATTGGTGCTGCATACCTTATAATGCGACCTCGTCGCACAATCTCACGCCACAAGCTAGCCTACCCGAGTCGGGTCATTGGTGCTGCACACAATCTCCCTACCTTATAATGCGACGAGAATGCGACCTCGTCGCACGCCACAAGCTATTCCCCACCTTATAATGCAAAATGCGACGAGAATGTGACCTCGTCACACGCTACAAGCTATTCCCCACCTTATAATACGATCTCATCGCACGCCAGAATCTATCCCGAGTTGGGTCATTGATGCTGCATACAATCTCCCCACCTTATAATGCGAATGTGACGATGGTCGCAGGCCACAAGCTATTCCCCACCTTATAATGCGACCTCGTCGCACGCCAGAATCTATCCCCACCTTATAATGCGACGATGGTTGCACGCCACAAGCTATTCCCCACCTTATAATGCGACCTCGTTGCACGCCAGAATCTATCCCGAGTCGGGTTACTGTCACACCTCCTTGTAAAGAGCAGAATAAGACTCAATTTTTCTTTCGTTGAGCCTATCTTTACCATGTGCGGCGTTGGAGTTGCGCCCACTCCAACCAGCCCTCCTTGCATGCATATGGGCCAGGATCCTCCCGCATGCCACAAGATAGCCTTCTTTCAACAAGAATGACCCTCTTGCTTCCGAAACTTGGGAATTTTGCCACCAACTCGCTTGCTAAGGTTGCGCCATACCTTGCTTTGCTCCAACGACCACCAAGATCCATGCCACACTCATGCACACGATGAGGTTGGAAAAAGAGAGCCTTTCATTGATCCAAGAGACCCATTACATCAAGAATCTCACACCAAGATCAATCCCCTTACAAGAATTCTTATAATTTTCACAAGACTACTCTCAAATCCCTTTGAGTTAGATCTTCCCTTTCTTAGAACTCTTTGACAGCATGCCAACCCCACACATAAGGATTCTCTCTTGCAAGAACTCCCTCTCACAAGCTCCCAAAACCTTTTGCAATGTTGGCTATCAATCCTAACTCCCAAATTTCTCACATCATCAACAATGATGATATATCATATATCGATCTCAATCACCTTAGCCTTGAAGCCACCCATGCGCACTGCCATGCAATCCGCTTGGCACGATCTAGCATGCGTCCCGATCGTGCGCGCCACGCCCAAATAGCGCCTAGGCATGCCTCGGTCTCGCCTTGGTCGTGCCTCAGTCTGCCTGTGTGCACCCGCATGGCCGAGTGCGGGGTATGATGGCACGGCGGTGTCCGGGCCAGGTGCGAAATTGTACGCCAAATGGATCGCGTTGCCAGGTCGGCAAAGGCAGTCGAATGCAAACTTGTATTGGCACAGGTTCCCAAGATGGTATTGGCGAGATTGTGCGCCGAATGGACTGCATCGTGATTGGTAGGCCGAATTGCAAACATGCAGTTTGCAATAGTTCAGCCATGGTCGGTAGGTGCAAAGTCAACTGGCAGCATTTGCAATAGTTACCCAAGATGGCGCGTTGTGCCGAATGCAGCTTTGCACAGTTCACCAAGATGGCGTCGATCGGTCAGGCCGTGGTGCAGCACGCTCGCACGCCACAGGCGCAGCGCGCTCGCACGCCACAAGCTATTCCCCACCTTATAACGCACACCACAAGCTATTCCCCACCTTATAATGCGACCTCGTCCACAATCTCCCCATCTTATAATGGGGCATCGTTGGGCATGCAGTGCACGCCACAGGGCGCAGCGCGCTCGCACGCCACAAGCTATTCCCCACCTTATAACGCACGCCACAAGCTATTCCCCACCTTATAATGCGACCTCGTCCACAATCTCCCCATCTTATAATGGGGCATCGTCGGATGTGCGCGCAGCGCGACACGCCACAAGCTATTCCCCACCACCTTATAACGCACGCCACAAGCTATTCCCCACCTTATAATGCGACCTCGTCCACAATCTCCCCATCTTATAATGGGGCATCGTCGGACGTGCGCGCAGCGCGACACGCCACAAGCTATTCCCCACCACCTTATAATGCGACCTCGTCTACAATCTCCCCATCTTATAATGAGGCATCGTCAGGCGCGACACGCCACAAGCTATTCCCCACCACCTTATCATGCGACCTCATCCACAATCTCCCCATCTTATAATGAGGCATCGTCGGGCCTTATAATGCGACCTCGTCCACAATCTCCCCATCTTATAATGAGGCATCGTCGGGCGTGCAGGACTGTGCGCATGCCAGGGCTCGCACGCCACAAGCTATTCCCCACCTTATAATGCGACGTCGTCCACAATCTCCCTATCTTATAATGGGGCATCGTGGCATGCTAGCTTATAATGAGGCATCATCGGGCGTGCAGGACTGTGCGCATGCCAGGGCTGGCACGCCACAAGCTATTCCCCACCTTATAATGCGACGTCGTCCACAATCTCCCTATCTTATAATGGGGCATCCCAGGGCTCGCACGCCACAAGCTATTCCCCACCTTATAATGCGACATCGTCCATAATCTCCCCATCTTATAATGGGGCATCGTCGGGCGTGCAGGACTATACGCATGCCAGGGCGCAATGCACTCGTACGCTCGCCACAAGCGCTATTCCCCACCTTATAATGCGACCTTGTCCACAATCTTCCTATCTTATAATGGGGCATCGTGGCATGCTAGCTTATAATGAGGCATCATCGGGCGTGCAGGACTGTGCGCATGGCACGCCACAAGCTATTCCCCACCTTATAATGCAACGTCATCCACAATCTCCCTATCTTATAATGGGGCATCGTGGCATGCCACAAGCTAACCAGAATCTATCCCCACAAGCTAGCCAGAATCTATCCCGAGTCAGATCTATTGGTGCTGCATACCTTATGATCTATCCCGAGTCAGGTCTATTGGTGCTGCATACCTTATGATCTACCCCGACTCGGGTCATTAGTACTGAAGGGTGACTCCACGGCCCTTCCTCTTGCCCACTTGGATCGACTCTGATATTCAATTAACTTCTAGCAGGCTGAAACCATGTGGCCTAAAAACTCAAGTAAAAGTTAATAGATAATATATGAACTTGAGTTATAAGCCCATCATTCATTTCTTTCATATTCAATGTCGGACTAAATTTGAGGTCTCACACCACCGCATAAGATTCCCAATCCTAATATGGCCAGTGACGCACGCTCCCAACATACATTCCACACCATTCACATTCAAGTTGGGAGAAGCTTCTTGTGGAGAGCTCGATCCACCAACATCATCTAGGGCAAGCTCCGGTTGCTCCCCAGCTGCGGCACTCGCAGGCTTAATCGCTGGCATGGTGAAGCCTCGATCCGCAAGGACAGTCGGTGGAGCAGCCATATCCCCTCTGCATGGCTCCCAAGTGGCATTCTGGCTTAGCGAGGTGGACCTCCGCCTAGCTACCGGTGAGCGAGAAGATGGACCCTACAGAAACCTCTAAGATGCTATCGCGCCATCGCACTGTGACACTTACCGGACATCGCTCGCACCCACGGGAAACATCGGTATGGCCTGAGAGCTCATCTCTATCGCCTTGCCAGTAAGAATCCTCATCTCTTTTGCCTTGCCGGTAAGAACCCACACCCGATCCTTCTTTAATTTGGATGCAATAGCTCGGATTATCTGATTGATGCTTAAGGGCTCTGGTTCAGTGCTATCCGCAGACATGATTTGCTCCTTCCCCTTCCCCTTGCCTTCAAGCCCTTCCTTGGTATGTTGGATGCTGATAGCCGAATGTAAGGGTGAGTTACTAAGTTTCGACTGCAACTGATCACTGGACAAGCTCGCACCTACCTTCTCGGAGGCCAGTGCATGCATCCCATGCTAATTGGATTTTGGATCTGGTCACTTGTTTGGGTCTGGCCGTAGATCTGGCCATGCCCAACTTCAAACCACGTGGTCCAACTCGATGCTTGAGGTCAGGCAGGGCTTGACCCTCTCGAGCTAGAGTCTTGACATTGGGCTCGTGATTTCTTTCCTTTTGATTTCACAGCAGCCGTCCTGCGAGGTCCCGTAACCTCTGCTGGGTAGGGATTCAAGAAGCCTTCCTTTGTAGAGCCTTTCGTAACTCCCTCCATGATGATCGTCGGGTCTGATTTCTTCATGAGGATACCAAAAGGTGAGTCTGAAAGGATAAATTCATCCGTTACCACAATTTCCTCCATTGGCTGTGGGAGATCCAGGGGAGAATTAGCAATGACAAGACTTTCCTTTACTATCACCCCATTTTTTGGTAACTAAAATCCATTCCAGGTCAGTGTGAGTATTTTCAGCTGGCTGACTCGGTACTGTACTCGGTGTAAGCGCCGAAACCTATGGGGTTGACTAACCTTTCCTGTGATCCAATGAAGATCTCTGAGGGAAGGAGGAAAGCTAGCTAGCCATGGCCAAAAAATCCGACAGTTACCCTGTTTCACTGAAGGGAGTCTTGTTGACCAGCACGTTGAGATCGCTCACTGGGATCTTTCAAAACAACACCCGGATCAACAAGGGCAATATGACCCGTTGTCTTTGTGCAGGAATAGTTGTCAACTTCATGACCAATTCTACCACACTCATAGCAGAACACTGATACAGCCTCATAAGTAAACGGTTGCCAGATTGGATCTTCCCCTTCCAATCCATATAGATCTACCGAAGGCACCAGAAGATCTTTTGGGTTCACCATAACACAAATACGGGCAAAATTACGTAGCTTCAGATCTTTAGAAGCATTATCTAACCAAAGTGGCATACCGATAGATGCCGCAATTTCCAGCAATCTTGAGTAACACCACCACTCAACAGGGGGTTCTTCCAATCGCATCTAGATGGCAGCATGCTTGATAGGTTCTTTTGAGGCTTTAAAGTTAGGATGCCATGGTTCAAGGGCTAAGAGCTGACCACTAACAACCTGGGGTCCCTTGGTAGCGACCTTCGTAACATCCTTCTCCGATTGAAATTTGAAAATATAATGAACACTGCCAATCGGAAACACATCAAAATCACCAAGATTCCAGCAAGACTTTAGGGTGGAAGCTAGAAACTCTTCCCAAAGGTGCCTCCTGTTAGAGAAAATTTCCATTCTATGGAAGAAAATTTCATCTAACGATGAACAGTCTTCCTTAAAATCTCAATATCTTCCGTCACTTTGCCCGCAGCAGATCTATCCGGTATGCCGAGGGCAACCGACGGCCACGATCGGCCAGAATCTGAACCATCTCCTCTTCGGATAGAGGAACGACCCCCAGACCCGCTGGGGTTCCCACTAGCACCCTTACTGCTGACATTAACCCAGTTAACGGATTGAGGCATGACAAAACCCGTCTGAAACCCAACCTTCCACTCCATGTATATAATCCAAAACCTCAACTTAGCTATGAAACTAGCATTGCCCCCATTTTCCGAGGCAAGTAACCAAAGCCCAAACTCGTTCAAATCCATCAGAAGGACAAGAGATGCGCTCTCCAACCTCCTAAGTGATGATTCTTGACGACGCACATAGCCCATGATCCGCCGTTGATCATTTTTGACCTCCACATCCTTAGCTCCATTGGAATGGACACTAACCGTGGCATTGCATGGGTCCAAACTGGCACCACGATAGGAGAGCTATACTACGGAATTGATGAGAAGAAATAGAAAGCTGGATTCCCAGCCCTGCTGGGGACGTATGGGCTTGCAGCCGATAACATTATCGATGCCCGGTTGGTGAATGTTAATGGTGGGATCTTGGATGGGAAGTCCGTGGGTGAAGTCCTCATTTGGGCAATCAGGGGAGGAGCAGCAGCAAGCTTTGGGGGTCATCCTGGCTTACAAGGTCAAGTTGGTACATGTTCCCCACAAGTCACAGTGGTCCCCAAGACCATGATCTTTAGCCAGAGTGCAACAATGATTTGCTAGCAAGTGCCAAAATACAGCTCAATACAGGCTTATCGCTGCTCCTCACCATAGTCTAATTGCCCAAATGACAGCAACAAGCTCACAAGTTAGATTACAGGAAACCTTATGGTGAGACGATGGATGAGATCTCTGAGTCTGAAACTCCCTTCACCATAGCAAGGGGCGTTTGTATATTAGACAGTACTTGGCGGGCTTGGGGAGGCAGGAACTAAAGAAACTAAGAAGCTTTTGGATTCGATTAGGAGTTTCAATCAGTTCATGGCAACTTGTGTTTCAAAAAGTGCAAGGGCTGCCTGTTTGAACTGCAGGGTTTTGGGTGGTGATGGGGTGGGCAACACAATTTACTCAAAGGCTAGGGTGCGGGGGAGGAGGTATTTCAAGAGTAATTTTGAGAGATTGGCACTTGTGAAAGACAAGGTTAATCCAAAAAATTTCTTTAGAAATGAGCATGGTGTCCCACCTCTCTTTCCTGTTCATAGGAGCTTGTAGATCTTTAAGCTGAGAGTGATGCAGAGCAAATGCATTGATCCCTCAAGGCAAAATTTGTGATATGGCTTTCTGTATGTATTATTTTTATCTTCTTCCAAAGTAATAGCACCACAGGCTCAATATTTGCCCCGTTGAAAGCCTCAGGGGGTATGAAATTTATATTTGTTAAATAATAAGACAAGTCATCAGCCAAAACAAACAAATAAATAAATAAGAAGTGAAGTTAATAAATAAGCTATTTGTCCATTCTCTTGCCCTTTATTTTATATATTGTTTCGCATGATGTATCACAGCCCCTACTTCAGGATGAGAGTTATCCATCAGGAATTACTTGAGTGTTGTTTGTAATCAAGAGATAAAGAACACAATCAGCTGAAATATGATAGATTAATCTCAATAAATTTTATACAGAAATTCTGTAGTGAAAACAGAGGGAGCCGGGGGAAGAATCTGAAGCGGATGTAACATCCCTTTAAACCCCACCCATCCCACACAGGACTTTGTGAATAGCTCTTGCATGGCTGAGACTTAAAAAAGAGAATGGAAAAGAATTGGTGCTGAAACGGCACTGGAATCACATGTCATGCTTCAAGCACCCCTTTGTGAATTGCAAAAATTCCCTCATGCATCACCAGCATGATGAACTGACTTTAGGGCTGAGCAAAGCCCTGCAGCATTGCTGCTTAAAATCAATTGACCTTAGTTTGAACTCAATTCAAGCACTTTGCCCCGTACAAGGGAAAATTACTCTTGGATGGAAATTTCAACTCCAAAAGGAGAAAAGAAAAGAAAAGAGAAAAAAAACAAGAAAGAGCATGAGCCAGAGCAATCAACATCTATATCCCATATTGATTGAAGTTTTTAACCCAATTGCAGTGAAATTCTTTCATCTTCCTGTTCTCCTCATACAAAGTTAAGAAGGCAATTTTCTTGATTTTAAACAAAATTACAAGATGCTTTCCCTGCTTCCGCTTAAACAGATCACATTAATCATAGACTCCGGAAGCTGCAAAAATCACAGAGGCTTTAGTAGGGCTAGATAGGCTACTCTCCTTAAACGAGGAAAGACCAAAACATTGTTAACAATATCTTAAGCCTGAAGCTTTTTACATCAGCCAGATTAATCACAGTGGAAAAGAAAAACACCTTAAAAATACCTTAATAAATTACATCACATCAGCTTCTATACTGTGGACTACTAAAATCAGCTGCTTTTGCTGGATGGCATTGGAGGAGGTAATGTACCAAAAACAATGTCCCAAAGTGATGAAGTTATTCCAAAACCTCTGTTTTGCATTCTGTAGTGATGATTCAAATGATATTTCTGAAAAAGAAAAACAAGGGTGATAAGCACTATGATACAGAGGACCAGAATTCTTACTAAGGTTTTTATCAACTTAAATCTCTTCTCACCTTCATATTTCGAGCTGGATCTTTGGATGGTTGTCCATGGTGCAGATAATAGTGTGTGCAGTCATACATCACATAACCCAACAAGCCACCACCAAATATGGCAGGTGCAGTAGTAGGAGTTGTTAAGAGCCTAATCAGACACCAGATCTAAAAGACAATCCGTGAAGAATGAGCAAAAGAAGCATAAAGATTCAAAGTTGTCATGTTAGTCAAATAAAGACAGCAAGTTCTGAATGAGAAATCCTTCTAAATTTGTTCCTATGATATAGCCAGTTAAGAATTATGATGATATCTTATCAGATTAGAAAATCTTACTCTATAGAGTAACTATATGTGTCATGCTTATTAAATCATGAATGATATAAAGATAGCCATAACTTGGTTGGTAAAATCAGCTTGTTTTATTAAGTGAAAAGGAAATGGTAAGTAAAAGCCATACCGGCATGCACAGAATAACTGTTGCAGCTGGTGGGAAAACAAGGCGTAGTCCATCCATTGGGTGCTTATGGTGACATCCATGAAGAAGATAATGCAATGTGTTTGCCCTGAGTGTAATTTCAATTAACATTTTTTTGTTAATTTTATCTGCTAAAAGAAAAGCATACTGGTTGAGAATAGAAAAATATAAGTAACAAAAGGAAAAGCATACCAGTAGCTTGATGTTTTAATATGGAAAAGGAAGCGATGCAATATATACTCGATCAGCGTCCACAAAAGAACACCACTGACAAACATTACAGCTACCTGAGGAACTGCGTGTCCCATGCGGACAGACATGGTCAGGAGCCAACAGACAACTGGGATCCATACGACTGGAATCACCCACCATTTAGTACGGGTGAACATCTGATAAATGTGAATCAAAAAGTGAATTGCAAGTGAATCAGAAAGATACTGTTAAACATTGTTCATAGATTTTGTTGGAATGCAAGATTTGGCTACCTCGAAGAAGTCATTTTCAAAAAAGCGTGGACCTTCCTTGCTCACAATGGGCTGGTGAACCCATTCCTCATAGTCTTCCCCCAGATGGCCAACCTAAAAGAATTTTCATTGGTCATCTCATAGGACAGAAGAGAAAATCTAAGAAGAGAAAATCTAAGTGATCAATAACAAAACAACAATAATGAACTTAAAAATGGAAAAAAATAGATATCAGATTTCAAGAGCATGGATATAGACCTAGAAAACAGATATCACAAAAACATGAAAGAATCTGAAGTTTCTTATAGGATAAACGAGAATACAAACATACATGGTTTTTCTTTGATGAGATATCACAAAAATCCTGTGTATTTGGGCTTGTCATTTTTCCCATGATGACAAATTATTGGTCAGCAGTCAGCACAACACTCTAAAATATGCAGATTATTTTCATAGCTGAAACTGGAAAAACGTAGACCATGATTTGTTCTCGTCAATAAGATCTGCTTCAATCAGAAGACATGATTCTATGGTAACCATTTCTCACATACCCCATGTCTAACTTCTCTGATTCCACCTTCCACTGAGTTTCAAACAACCATAAATATTCCCTCCCCCCCCCCCCCCCCAAAACAAAACATCAACAAGCACCATATAACCTCACATGTAACGAAGAGAGAATGCCAGGACAAGTCCCTTATCATGGTTTTGTAGGAGCTACATGTAGTAACATTGCTATGCTGATGGAAAGATTGAAAGGAAGTGATGTTGATTTACTATTTCCTTGGCCTTATTGTTATGATACTAAAAAAACCAAAGCTACTACTTAATTTGTTATTACTCTTCAAATCATATGCTTAAGGTATGTTGAGATGTATAGGACTCTTGCAGTCCTATTTCTTCCCTTTCAGAAAAGCATATCATATTCATTTTTCTCCTGCATTTAGACCATATATTTGACAGACATTATAATATTTAGCAATTTTATTTTTTTTATAATGAAAATAGTGCCCCAAAACCATTATAAAAGCTTTTATAGCATTATGATAACCATTAGTTGAAACCATTCTCCAGTATGTGTATATCTCGTCAGTTATGCCTTTTGATTTATAATGTTCATCCTCAAAAGACCCCTTATTAGTGTGATCAAATTGATTACACTCACTGAGTATAGAAATATAAACGAGAAACAAAATGTATATAGACATAAAAACAAACATCAGAGGTGACAAAAATCATATTTTGCATATTTCACCTACCGAAAGAAGAGGCAGGCCTTAGTGCAATGGTTAGGTTATTCCATTATTGATCTATCTATGAAAAGGTTTGAAATACAGAAATAATCTCTCCAAATATAGGGGGCAAGGCTATGCACATCTGATCCTCCTAAGACCCTATAAGCCTCGTTCATTGAGATGCCCTTTGTTAACCATGCATTAAAAAGTTGTTAAATACTGAATAATTAATATATGTGAAAATGTTGCATGGAAATCCATGTTAGAGCTAAGGATCTACTGCCTACTATTACCCAAAATAGGTCCCATTCGACCAATCACGATGTTCATTATGTACACCATTTAACATGGGAGTAACTCCGATGAGCAGGAAAGAAATGATTGACTTGAGAAGAAAGAAACAAACAACATCTTTGAAAATAACTCATGAAAATGTAACATCATGCACCTGGCAGTCTTGCTGTTCTCATATATGAATGCATTTTTGAATAATTGTTTTCTTTGATCTCTGATTCAAGAAAAATAATAATTGTTTTCTTTGTACAGGTTGACATATCTTGAAAAAGGAATGCGATGGGAAAATATCTGAATAACTTGGGCTGTTAGTACAACTAAAGGTTGAAAGATAATTAGCTGAATTGAATGCAAATATTATATGGAAACAGATGACTCTAATATTTGTTGATTGATTTAAAAATATCTGACGCATTGCCACTTCCTACCCCATTTTATGGTTCAATAATATCAATTAATCTAAATGTTTGATGTTGTGTCTCCTAAGTGCAGTAACTCAAAATATCAGCATACAAAATCTTGCTTGACAAAGAAATCTTACCTGAAATACAAGAGGCTTGCTCAAGTCCACAGTGAACTTTCGTGCAACCATCTTAGTGTTCTTATGAACTGTAATTACATCAAGCAAAACGTGAATAACATGAAAATATATAGCAAAATGAGAAAAAAAATATCACTAAGAAACTAAATAATGAACAAAAGAACTAATTACAAGCAACAGGATAAAAGGCTTTGATATATTGTGTTTCAGGCTCTCAGCAGTTATCTTTTTTTTTTTTTTTCCAATAAATCTCTAAAAATAGGATGCAATAGCAAATAATGATGGTCTCTGATTTTGTTGATACAAATGGCACATTCTTCAAATTCTTAGCACCATTTAAACATGCTAACTTCCTCTTATATGATCTGCCAACCCATTTCCCATCCCCGGTCCATAAAATGTTCATCACTCAACATCAACCACAAAGTGACAAAACGAATTGACAAATTGACAGGGAGATAAGAATTGAATAACGAATACTGTTGCCTCCTAATTTCATGAGTCTCTCAAAAAATATTTCGAAAAGGTACCAATATAATTTTACAAACAGAAACTTGGCCAAAATGTAGGTGAGGACATTTGCTTTTCAGTCAGTACAATGCAAAATAAGCAGCAAAGATGCCACAAATTCATCTGAATGAGTGCTGAGAATATAACTAGACAGAAAGATAGAACAAGAAAAATTTTCATTCTGTACTGCGAATTCCTAAGAAAAAAGAAAACACCTAATCATAAAGTAACACATGAATATCACCACCCTCCAAGGTACTCCTTGCCAGGCCATAAATATATCATATTACCGCCATTGCAAATAGCGTCAAGTCAATGGCATGATTTCTAAATCAATTCAGTCAAAACAATGCACGAGCACACCAAGAACATAGAGCATCAAATCAATAATCACCCTCATTTACGTAAATTCAGACCAAAACCTTAATTAGTTATTTCTGGCACTAGTTTTCCAGATCAAAATCATCACAAAAATCTTTCCCTAGATCGTTCTGTCAATAAATTATTGAGTTTGGAGTTTGTAGAAATCCCAGAAGCAAAGGAATCAGCATATAAATCCTTGAATTTGGAGTTTGAATACATTTAACTGTGAATGCATTCAAATGTGAAAGAAAATAGTCTAAGTTTTCGGCGTAATTCTAGCATAATCGCATCAAAAATCCAAGAGATGCAACAATGCCGCATCAAAAACCAAATAAGGCCATGAATCCAACAAGAACAGCAGATCTCCACCACAAATCCACCAAAACTAAAAACTCTCCAATCCCCAAAATTACGAACCAGACATCAGAATCAAGCCCAAAAAAAAAAAAAGAAAAAATGCACGAAATTCACGAAACCAGGGCCAAAATCTCGCACCTGAAGGGCTCCCCGGCGATTGGTACGCTCTCCCCTCGAAGCTCCGGATCGAACTCAGCAGAGGCTCTCCTCCTCTCCGTGGGCGGAGCGCGCGCGCGGAGAGAAGCGAGATGGAGAGAGGGGAGGTTATTTTTGTGGGGGGGGGGTTAATTTCAGTTTTCTTCGCATTTCTTCCGCCAGAATTCCTAGAATTTAAATGGCGGCAAGGGGATGGGATTTCCGCTATCGCCCATCGGAGCGAACAAATCGGGTGCCTGCGGGACCACTCGTGCGGACAAAATACGTCGAAGAGGTTCCGAGGGAAGGTGGGGAGCACGCACAAAATAAGCGCAGCTGTAATGTTTCCATAGGCTTCTTGTGGATGGTTAATAAATTACCGATTTTGAGGACGTTAGAGCTTTCGAAGATTGCGATTTAAGTACTGCTCCAGATCACCGTCAGTCATTCATTATCCTGAAATTTTATACGAATATAATATGCTAAAAAAATTAGTATTTTTAATGTAACAAGGGACAGGACCTAGAAAATTGCTCGTGGATGCCTATTTTCTTGACGGGAGTTGGATTTGAGGAAAATCGTAGAAATCCAAGAAGAAAAAGTACGAGAGAAGGATGCGCTCTGATGCCTTTGGCGGCGGCACCTTATCCTCATGCTTTTTGGAAGGAGTCCTCCCACGGGCCCCGTGACTTCCCTGTGCTTCCTCTCGTCGATCGCCATCACGTACTCACCCAAGACGGACTCCGATACGTGAAATTTAGGCCAAATCTAAGGCTTCCTTCTTTCTTTTTTTTTTTTCTTTTTCTTTTTCCTTCTTCCTTCTTCTCTTACTGATGGTTATTTTCTCTCTCTTATCCTTCTTCTAAAGGTCACTGCCAGCAGGGCAGTGACATAAAGATTTTTTTTTTTTGAGAAAATATGTACAAGGCATTTTGGATTTATATATTGCTTATCTTCATCCACAAACGTAAAATTGATGAGTGGGCTTTTATGCAAAATTCATATGGTGGAAAGGAAAGAGAAAATAATGTAGGAGGAAAAAGTTTAGATGAAATTGTAAATTGTTTAGGAGTAACAATGATCATGAAATAACTGTTTTAGTCGCCTAATTTAC
This sequence comes from Metroxylon sagu, assembly GCA_017589505.3. Lineage (NCBI taxonomy): Eukaryota > Viridiplantae > Streptophyta > Magnoliopsida > Arecales > Arecaceae > Metroxylon > Metroxylon sagu. The sequence continues at coordinate 2,367,456 of JACVBY030000658.1, read as the reverse complement.
TTGTTGACATGTATTTTGCTCATGGGTTATGAATGCAATATTCGTAATGGGGGAAAGGAAGAGGTAAAGGGGTGACGTAGATATCAAACATAAGTTTTTTTTTTATACTTCGGTAATAGCCGTCTTGGTGGGAAACCAACAATAGGATGAATCAAGATCATTGGAACGTGAAAAATTTTGAAATAAAAACTTAGATATTTTAAGATCTTGCTTATGTAACAAGAACATGATTAATTTTTTTTTTAGGCGTTATTTTTGATATTTTTTTATTTAAAATTTATTCAATATAATAAAACAAAATCCTAAAATCTTGAGATCACAAGATATATATATTAAAGGCCATAATTTTTTATGTATTTATATTCATAAAGGCAATATCAAAACCTTGATATAAAGAGTTTGCAAATCCTAAGGAACTTCAAATACTACAAATCATCTTCAACATGGATTCTAAGCATCTTATACACAACATTTTGATATATTTGGAAATTTAGCTTCATAATTATGAACCAACCCCATCGAAGCCAATGGTTCCAAGTTTATTTCTCATTTTCATATGGAATATTAATACATTCATTAGAAGGTGCAAAGTTTTAGCAATAGAAGGTGCTAATTCTGTTCACTAATCATAGTCATTTATATTCTACTCACGTAAAAGATCTTGAGAGTCAAGTCTTGCAGTGTGTATCAAAGATTTGGTATTTATGTGTTTTTCGAAATAATGAAATATGAGACACAAGTCATTGGAGGGTCTCTAAAGTCTAGGAGAGGATAGAGATCAAGATCACAAAGAGAGCAAAGTCTAAGCAATTGCTGACGTGAGCCAAGTTGGGATCTGGAGAACGGGTGTGGTTTTCTATTATGATTAAAATTAAAATAAATGAAAATAAAAGTGATATTTCAATGGCAACCACTGGCTCAACTATGCTGGACAATAAAGAAGCAAAGTATTCTAACTCAAAGGCCAAAGCCATATAAATATTGTTAGAGCTCATTAGATACTTCCTAATAATTAAAGATTAGTTTTAATCTTAATAAAAAGGGAAATAGGGAGAGCCAATGATAGGTGCTTGATTTATTAGTATTTTTAATATATTTTTTTTCATTATATTGATGCTGCTTAGATTTTTGACCAATGCATCTGACCTACATCAAAAATGTATCGTTTTACAAATAAAGTTGAGATCAAGTTTACTTAAAGAATACGCATTTAAAGCTAGCAATGTATTGCTCGTTTGGTCACGAAATATAAAAAAAGATTTCTTTTTTTTTTACCTCAAGAATGATTTGTTGGAGCATAAATAAAATAAAAAATAATTTAAAAAAGAATGTTTAAATTCTTGTATGAGCTAGCTTTGTAGGTCTTCGAAGAGAAGCATTTTTTGAAAGCATAGAAAGTATAATCAAACAAAAGAAAATTAGTAATAGAAATAAAAGCTAAAAAGCAATCAAAAAATAAAAAAAAAATTAAGTTCTCCTATCATTAGATGGACTGCCGGTTCATAGAATTTTGAAGAGGGTAGAAGAAATTAGTAATTGTAATGAAAATATTAGTCAAAATTTTGAAACATAGAAAAGGGCCGATCTTTTGTTTATCACCAGGAAGATGGCTAGTTAGAGCTTTGAAAATAAATTAAAAAAAATAATTAAACAGAAATGAATTCTTGTTGGTATACACGATCGCGATGGGACTCGAACCCACAATCTCCCGCTCCGGAGGCGAGCGCCTTATCCATTAGGCCACGCGATCATACATCCAGTTGTGGCGCCCTTCATCTACCTAATCTTAGTCTAAAGTATTGATTAGCTTAACCTCAAGTCAACTTTCAAGGAGGTGGTAGGAGCATCGGTTTAGTCAGGTATGAGTATTGCCATGCCCAAACTTGCCCAATTAAAGGGTTTGCCTTTGCATTCACATCTATATCCCATTCATTCATGAATTGAATTGGATCAGGTCCAAGTTGGATTTGGTTGACTAATATTATGCCTATATTGGATCAGGTGCAGCTTCGAAAAAGAAAAGAAAAGATTAAAAAAAGAAAAAAAGAAAAAACTGAGCATGGATGGAGTTGGCTCTGGATCTGCTAAATTATTAGTAAATCAAGGACTACATCTAATCTTAAGGACTTATATTTAGTCCCACACTTGATCCATTGGTATATGAACTTGTGTTGGATCTAGGTGGGGTCCAAATCAAGCAAGGGCTCATAGGTAGGGGTGGACATGGGCCAACCAAGCTCAGGCTAGGTTGAGGACAAAAAGATCAGCCCGAAGCCTCGGGTCAGGTTCAATGTTGGGCTGCATATAGCTGATCTGGGCCTAGCCTGATAAAATTTTCTTAAGGCCCAAGCCTAATCCAGCAGACCCACAATTACATAAAGTATTTATATGAGCATCATGTAGTAGTAACATTTGTTCGATAGATTGAGATCTTTTTAACTAATGAATCCCAATTGAATCGCGCTAATTACTTTTACTTTTCATTAAAGTATATAAATATATAAAATATATATTTATAAATATAATGTTATATATGTATGAATATTTTTGAGTTGGGCCAGACTGGACCTAATTTACAAAGATCTTGATTTTCATCCAAACTTCATATTCTAGCAAATAGACGAGCGAGCCACTCTAAAGATAAAAACAAAAAAAACAAAAAACAAAAAACAAAAACAAAAAATAAAAAACAAAACTCAAATAAAATTTAAAAATAAACTAAACGTGGTAATTTTTTATTTTAAGAATTTAATTATTAATTGTAAGATTACCAAATTCTTAATAATATTACATCACCCCAAAGCAAATGCCACTAAAATGATTCTTCCAGCCAGGCTAGGTCTCTACCAAACCTTCGCTTCCGTTCTAAGATCCACTTAGAAAGGCACTGGTATCAAATTCGTGTGAAAAAAGAAGCTACAGATCATCTTAAAGCTCAAATATTGTAACATGTTGCATGTGGCGGGTGGTAAAACTCATCCTGAGTTCCACAAATGTGATCAACGACAAGCCACACTGTAATAGAAATAATGACATCTTACAAGGGACAATTTCAATAAAGCTAATCTTTAGCTACTTTCATCACATCAACATGGCTCATCTCTGAGACCACAAGTCTGAGAAGGCTCTACAAGAAGAAAAAATGGAAATTCGACAACCAATTGCGAAAAAAACAAAGAGAAGGAAATGATCAATAACATGAAACTACAATATTGGAAATAACATAAAGATGGGGATTAGGTGTACATCAAAAACCTAAGGAGCCTACTTAAAAAGAGTAATCTAAAATTTGGTAGTGGTTCTATATTCCATGATGGGTTTAACTTCCTCCAGACCCCTTGGCATGAGTTCAGAGAAGAGAGAGACAAAGCAAGTCTGAAGTGGCCAATTCTTCCAACATCGCATGCTGTGATTGGCGATCTGAGCCCAAGTTTAATCCTTTCGCCAGAGTACATTATGTTCACTTGGTCAAGCCACATCAGTATCAGGTCCACTAGGACCACTACTTTTACTGATCGTTATCATCTTCAAAATCCATGAACTCTCCCGTGACCCTACATAAAACCATGGTCGGCATAACAACACATCAGTTAGTTTAAATTAAAATGCTGAATTTTAGGGCAAAATGGCATAACGTTATTACTTGTATTGAAAATTTTCAAAGGGACAAAACAAAGGCTTTGAAGCATGAAGGAGACTATTGCCAATAAAGCATTGGATTCTTTACAGAGTATTTTAGAATGAGAGGTGGAACACCGCCCACAGAATTGAAGTTAGACAGCCTTTAGGTGATTGCAGGAACAGAAGACGGGCAATTATGCATTGCTGATTTTTATTGACAAAATGAAAATTCTAAGGGTTCTATATGAATCTATAGGTTATCAGCCAGTACAAATGAGCATATAAATCTAATAGAAATGCAAAGTTATCACCCTTATCACCACAATCCTAAATTCTGAGATTCTCAGGAAGTGAAGATTTGATATGAAGATTAAGTGTCTGAAATCCTAATTACACAACTGAGATATTAAATAACTGTGACAAATGAAAAGCAAATACAAGCAACTAGAACTTTGCTCCATCTTTTACATCTGCACATAACCTCAATAGGTTCAAACATCACAGAAAACAAATCACAAAAAGGATGATGGAAGAGCAATTTAAGACGAGAGAAAGTGGAGGTGGCAAAGACAATACGGAGCTCTTATTTTATTTTGAAGACCTCCTGATCCGTCACAGACCTAATTAGGGTAACAAAATCCATGGGTTCAAGTTTTGGCTTCAAGTTAGATTTTGTTGACATACTAGTGGATCAGGTTGGGTTTAGATCAGGGTACCTAATTTGCGTTCTCATTAAGTGCATCTCGTCAATTGACAAGTTACATGCTGCTTCCCAATACAATTTGCTCCAATTCAAGTAAAGGAGATACAGATGAGAGAATTCAGTTTGTTCAAAACTCTTAGCCAATTCAAATTTAAGATCCCCCACTCAAGCACCAACCATGCATGTCCCTTACTTGAGAACAAATCAAGAATTGAGGATAATAACAAATGACTTTGACACAAGGAAATCTCTTGGGAGGAGGGTATGTTATTTCTGAGTGAGATTAGAGAGTTCAGAGTTATTGGAACATAAAGAATGATTTGGTGACTCCGTTATGAAAAGCAGGACAGGTGGGATGAAAGATAAAATATCTCATTCAAAAATTTTATAATTTCAATCATATATAACTAGATAATGGATAAACTTGAAGTCTTATCAAGTACATTATTTATTTCTAGTTATTTTTCATTGGAATTTAGTGAGCAAAATATATCAAAGTTAGTAAAAATATATTTTCTAATCTTACTCCTAGCGGATCAAGTTCTTTGGCCAGTAGTAGAGTTTAAATTACAAACCAAATTTGAACCAAACAAACCCAGTCATGTAGGTTTAGATCAATGACTTCTTTCCATTGGGTCATGGCACAAGCCCAACTAATATGATTAGCTATGTGAATTGATTTTCTTTCCTCCACTCTGCCAATTTCATCCTACACCACCTTTTCTCCTGTATGCCATCCCTTCATTTTGTCCTTCCCTTATCAGCTACAGCTTCTCGACTCAACACTTGGATCTTGCTGTAAGGACATCCAAAGATCACCATTGTACAGCATCAAAATGCCAGACAAGCTCACCTAGCCTCAGATGGGGTTCCTCGCAACTAGCCCATTCCTATTCCCAACCACCCCCACTAGTCGCCTTCCCTCCTCTCCCCATGATCCTGATGTCCATCGCTACACACTCATACCTCACTCTCCTGGCAGTTCCCGACCATCAACCCTCACAACTAAGACCAGCCTTGATAGCCATCCCAGCCTTGCCATCAGGCCTGGCATGGCAACCACTGGAACTCACAACATGCCACTGAACCAATCATCAAAAACCTATTGCTGCTTATCTTGCTCCTTAGACAAGTTAAGGGCCTGGGTTCAGGTCAACAAAAGGTCAACTTCGTTGACCTGCCAACAAGTTTGCTTCCATATTCTTTGACCTTCTAGCAGGTTGGTTGGGCGAGGGTCACATTTCCGGAGGATAACCCAACCCAACTAGGGGTGTTGAGACTCTTAGGGAAAGGTACAAGAAGTGGCAACATCACATCCAAGATGAAGAAGCTCATTATCACAAAAATAACATCTTGTTCTTAGCAAAGCAAAAGGAAAGCCACTTAAAATCAACCCATCCCTCAAAAGAAACATGACAATAGATGAGCCTTACTGATCTCCACCACATAAAGTATGGAACTACCATAGATTTTCTTAAGATGGATAGTTTGAAATTATGTTGGCCATCAAGCTAACAGTTCAACTATGTTGTGATGTGGTTTTCAGCTCTAATACAACTATCAAACTTGTGAAGGAGGGAAGAGATACAAATTAGAACAGATACTTTCTTCTGATTGACTACAAAATACATCCTAATCAAGTTGCCTCCAACTTCTTGGCTGACTGAGATTTCTTATAGGTCACTAGCTGGAAGTGTAGTGTCTCTGAAATCTAGAATGCATAACAAGATTGACCATAAAAGCAGTTATGTATCTTCATTTGTTCGATGATAACTTTCCATCCACCATTAAATGGGTCATCTGCTTTTATTTTTCTGTTCTACTCTCTTGACCCATATGATTTGACCGATTCCACACTCCAGGGATATGTTCATCAAGACCAAGTTATGACAATTTGTTTTTCATGAATAGCAGAATATGACAAAATTATCATTTCCAGATGAGTCAAATTTAATGCTAACTTATCAACCCCCCTCAAAAACAAGTTAAAACATTGGAAGGGAGTATGTTAATTAGATTAACACACATGAGAGATAAACCTCATCAAATCCAATAATTTGCCGATAGGGCTATCCAATAGTGCTAACGAAATAATTTGTTAATTATTGGCAAGAAGTTTTGCATTCAAGAGTTGCTGCTTTTAATACTGATTGCTCCATATGAAAAAAAATAATTGCACCGGAAACTTGGGTATGGCCTTCCAATCAGAAGATAAGGCCCAAAGTGCATGGTAGCAGTTTAACTTAAGGTGGTCAGTCTATAGCTCTCAATAATAGGCACCTTAAATTAATGAGGGATGCAATATACGTAGAACCTTATAGGCAAACAAAGATGGCACCAATTTCTAAATTCATTACCTTTCCCAAGTAATAAATGCATCTTTCTCTTGAGCAGATTTAAATATCTGAATACAAGTTTGAAATCTAATGAGATTTGAAAGCTTCCGTAGGTCCACAATTAGATCCAGGTATGGGCAAGATATACACTTCTGAAGCACATCAGAAATATATAGACTAATGGAACAGGAAAAGACTGCATACCGATTGTATGACAAGAAAGCCTCTCCAATACTTCCAATGACCTTATTCCGTACCTTCCGTACACATACCTAAATGAAAAAATAGAAGAAGAAAATAAAATTAGTGAGGTATAAATATGCCAAGGAATTGTGCATTTTAAACTAAGAATTGATGTCAACCTGCACACGGTCAAGGGGCCCAGCATTTTTATCCCGATTACGATGAATGACAATACCATTGTCACATTTGTTTATAAAATGTGCACTTCCACTAATATCGTACATATTAGGTGGACCACCTCCCCAGTGTTGTAGCTGAGGCAAAACATCCATCAGAAAAGAGTAGATATTGAGGAAAAGAAAGCATACAGACAAAGGTGATATACATGACATGAGATACCTGTCTAGGATGTGCTACAAACCATACATGGCATGAATGATGCTGAGCAAAGCGCTTGATCAATGTAAGCATCTGACTCACATACTCAGTTTCTGTTCTGTTACAGAGATGGAAAGAAGATTAGACAGACTTGTTTCATACACAGCAGGGAAAGATTTGTATTAAATAACAGCAAGATATAGTTCACATCTAAGCGACTATTAGAACTTGTGATAGTACGTAAGTATCTAGACAGACATTCAGATAGAGATTTATAGAGCTGAACTCTTCCATAAGAAATCAAATAAAACCATCATTTGGTAGGCTGTAGAGTTCTCACTGATTTGCAGGACGTTGGTGATCGAGTTCATTGTATGGGTCAATCACAAGTCCACGCGCCCCATATCTCAGAACAGCAGCTTTAGCAAGTGTAAGAACCCATTTGATAGACGGAAGGCAATCATCTTCACAACTATTGAACAAACCACTAATAATAGTGCTAAAACACCTCCACAACATGATAAAGCAACAATGTTTGCATAGATATTCAGATATAATAAATATCTGTTAGTTATATGAGCTATACTAACAAGAATACTAACAAGAAAACTGAACCATGCCACTAACTAATGGTATTCTTTCAGTATCTCTATGGAGAGGTAAAATAAAAGCATTTAGTCACTTCAACAATTTCTTTATGCACAAACAACAAACCTACCGGATGAGATGAAATGTATCATTCAACCATTCTTTCCCTCGTTCTAATTCCTCGACACTCATACGCTCGATAGATCCTCCATATCTATCAATAGCCAGAAGCAGAAATAAGCTACCCAATGAACCACATATAAAGTATAAAATATTAAGAATAACCATTCAAGTTAATTAGCAAAGGACGTACTGCTGTGGAAAGTCTATAATAAATGTAAATAAGTATAAATGATGAGGAAAGCCTACCATAAAAGAAGCTCTTCCGATAAACATGATATACAACAGCAACTAAGCCTTAATCCTAAACTAGTTGAGGCTGAATACGTGAATCCTTTTCCTTCATTCCACTTGGTTTAGGGCTATACCACCCAAATGATTTTGTCTAAAGGATTCATCTTCTGTGTAAACCAAGTACAAATGATGAGGAAAGCCTACTATAAAAGAAGCTCTTCCAACAAACATGATATACAACAACAACTAAGCCCTAATCTTAAACTAGTTGGAGTCAAATACATGAATCCTTTTCCTCCATCCAACATGGTTTAAGGCTATACCACCCCAATGATTTTGTCTAAACTTTAAAAGATTCATGTTCTAAGCATGTGACTATAACAGTATGCTAACCATCAACCTACTACAGCCCTCATCTATCCAAGCTTGAAATCAGCAATGTATAAAACATAAGCAGAGTTCTTCCAATAAGCATGATATAGTCAACAAAAAAAAAAAAAGGAAATGTAGGTCATATAATTTTCCCAGAAAGCAAATTATGAGAATAATAGGTGAGTAACAATGTATTACAAATTCCCATATGCAAGGAATTAAAAGCTCTAATTTGGTAACAATAAAGGTTGTTTAATTTATAAATTCGACCAGGCTAAGTTATGGTTTTTTTTTTTTTTTCCTTTACTTCAGTAGTTATTAGATAAATAGAAAATAAGATATACTCAGATAAGGAAAAAATAAAAGAGAATGTAGAGTAAATATTTTTTTAAAAAATGTGCTGGTGAAATTTTGGTTTATTTTGGACCTTTCATTATTTATTTGAGTCTGAAATGGTCATAGGTCTAGATTTTGATTGTCTGCTGTTAGAAACAATGAATAAACTATCGCATATCTTATTTATCCATAGCATATCCAACCATGACAACACTAAGCATCGACAACAACAAGGCGTTCACAACGTATGCTTCCTATTTTCTTCTTTCTTTCTGCTCAGACTAATTTCATCATGATTTCCTTTTCAATTCAAGATTTCAGATTTAAGATAGATTGGATTCTTGGTTGTTAATGGAAGAGCTAATGGATGAACAACATAAGATGATAAGAGCAGGGTAATCATAATTCTGACAAATTTGTCACAAAAAATAAAGATGCAATTACAATTTCAATAATTTTATCAATTTTCACAACAAACAATCTCCATATTACATATAATCATAACCAGTATATTCAGAAAATCAAATATAATCATGGAACTTGATAAGTTTGCCGAACATTCAAATGTATGATAAAGAGAGGACCCCTAGACTGCATTTGGTTGTGTGTTAAAGGAGGGTTAAATGGAATTATGAATCCTTACACCCGTTTATTCTACTTTAACCTGCTAGTCACCAAAAATGCACCAATTTATTCCAAGGGTGAAACGGACATTTTCAAAAACCTGTAGAGCTACTTCGCCTACCTAACCTAGAGCAAAGTACTCAACCTACCCTATAGAGTGGAGTACTTTATTCAATGGTAAAGAGAATTGGGTGTAAGTTAACCCATTTACTCCATGTTAATTTATTCTACAAACAAATAAAGGCCTAGATTTTGTGAGTGATCCTTCATATATGACCAATAATGTACAAAGAACTCCCAGATAATTCACTAGCTCCCACGGTAATATACTTGGCACCAAAGGGAGACAAAAAACATGGAAACACCTGAGAGGAAGTAGTCGCTTTATCTCATAAAACAGAATTTTAGGTAACATGAAAACAACAAGAAAGATGTCAAAAATATATAATAATATAGGTGAACAAAAGAAGGATAATATTTTACAAATTACTTGTAAAGACAAATTACAAACCTAAAACTTGTTGAGAATAACCCCAAGTTAACCAAACTCGTTGAATATAGTCCACCAAAATAAACTTTACTTTCTTGCATGGAGGAATGGGATAGAGTTAAAGAAGAGGAGGGCCTTAATAAAATTTAAAGAGGAAAAGGACATGTCAATGGCAAGGTACAGATTGAAGATTATAAAGGAGAGGGTACCATTCATACCTAAAGATCCAAGGATTGTATGTCATTTTTTTCATTTAGTAGCAAGGATTTAAAAACCAACAAGCTGATACAATACCATCAATGTCCTACCATTCCAATGTGAAATGAGCATCAGTATGAGTGTTGGAATATTGCAACTAGATAGAGCAATATATAATGACCATATTGATCTGTATTGGACATTGCCCAAGATGTGCCATACCAACCCGTACCATATCATACGGGTAAGGTACCACTATAGTACCAAGTTTCGATTCGATATGAACCGAACTGAGCTAAATCACCTTATACTACCTAGTGTCAACCCGTACCGGATAGTATTATAATTAAGAGAAAAACAAATGGACACTCTGTTTTAATATAGAGTGCATACCGTACCACACCAAACCATACCGCACCGAATCGATAATATATCGGTATGGGTATGGGCCTCGGTACTAATTTTGCAGATCCTAATTGCTGGTGCCAATAGTAACATACCGACTGTATCGATTAGTACCAATGATTTTTCATTCTTTTTGATGGCCTCCAAGGATTTAAATGTTGATAACGAATACCATTTTTTTCCATTAGAACAATACAATACCAATACTATTGGTGCATACCTGTCAATACACACTGGTATGGTTGGTACAGTACCATCAGTTCATGCCGATATGCATCAATATGCTACAGTAAGGCCAATCCATACCTACATTGATGTCGATTTCATAATGGAATGGTATGGTAGTGATCATACCATCTTATTTCGGTGATTTTTTCTTTTAATCCATGACACTTTCGGTCTTGGTACCTATCGTAGGTACTAGTACTCTACTAGAAAACTAGTACAAACTTTAGTAACGATATTTAAAACTTTAGTTGCAACACTAAGATACGTACCAAACCAACACTCAGTATGAGGTGTACTGGTTGGATACTATCACAACGTTGAATACTAAGACTACTATAGTTGGGTAAAAGAGAGCATAGATCACTCAAATAACATCTTGAGCCTAGAATCGAGAACTCATTATTCAAGTTCAACACAATTTTTAAATGCTCAAAGTAAATTAGAATTAGGAGCAATTTCATTCAAACAAAGACATGAATATAAGTTTAATATTACAGAGAAATAAGCTGTAATGCCTACTCTAAGAGTGGAATGGAAGTGACAGTCAAGAATTGATGCAAACTAGCTCGAGCATCCATGCTTGACTCGTAATGAAACAATATATAGTACAAATTTCTAGCTCCACAGATCAACCATGCATTATTTCAAGAGTATGTGCAAAAAAACCTTTTACAAGGTTAAACAATAAATAATATCATGACACTACTTTATGTTATAGGATTTCAAAAAGCTATAAGGGCATATAATACAATTTATATTTTTGAGGGGTATCCAATACAATTTATGTTAGCCGACTCCAACTAGTTTTGGGATGAAGGCTTTGTTTTTGTTGTATATAAGCCAATTGTAGACTTTTGGAGGAGTATATATGCACATTTCAGTTTTTAAGGGGTAAATAACCCAAGAAACATTACTCTCTCTCTCTCTCTCTCTCTCTCTCTCTCTAGCAAAGCAAATCAGCACTATTCAAAAAGATATATACAAAAATGCCCAGGGAAAGAAGCTTCAAAGAAGCACTAGTAAACTCAAAAAGGATCAAGGGCCATTCTAGTCTGAGTTGAATCAAATGATTATTAGCTTCAGTAGCAAAATCAACCAAGTTTCTGCCAAGATGGGAACAAACAAAACTATGGCTGCTCATCACCTAATAAATTACCTGGTAAGGTTAGAGGAAAAGGTAATCAGTTAAACCTGAAAGGCTTATTAGTGTACTTGTTTGCAATCAGCTTCAGACCAACCTAGAAGTATAACAAGGCCTAATCAAGCTTTTCCCATGGCAGGTAGCAATTATTCTTCAGGTCTAGCCTGACTTAACTCCTAGTTCTGGCCAAATTAATACCTTTGTATGAAGGCTTGACCTGCCACAAATCATGCATAGCCATGCCTCTGGTTAACTTATAGCTTGAGATATCTAAAAAATGTATCACATGATTAGAAAAAATTGGCAAACAAGGTTAATTTCATAGTATGAAAAAAATAGTTATCCCAAATTTCAAATTGTGTCTCATGTTGAATCTTTTTCTCATCTTTCCCTATGAATGAGCTTTATTCTTATAGTAGATTTTGTTATTTTGATCTTCATATAAACACTTAAATGATACCTCACAAGCTGCATGAGCTTAAACTGCGACTAATAAGGCTAGTCATGGGACCCGCTAACTGGACTTCTAGATTTCAAGGCATGAGCTTCTCGCACCAAAAGTTGCCACATAAAGGAACTTGACCAAATTTTAGTGTTTTGACATGTATAAATCAACTCATTTTCAATAGAACCTTCTCATCATAAAGATGCATATTCTGCTGCATCACAAGCTAAAAAATTGCACAAGATAATATGGGCTTTTATCTTATTCATAATTGGACGAGCAAATACAAATTCAGAAGGTCAGGATGAGTTCGAAATTTCTTTGCCTTGCGATTCATCTTAAGACCCAGATGACCATCTGTTCAAGGTGTTGCAACCTGAAAAACCAATCACTTGATACAGATGAAAATATATAGTAAATTAGACATGTAAAGAATCTCACAGAGAAATGTTGGACTATATATTTATTCATAGATTCATGGAAGATTTTTTTTTAAAAAAGATAAATTTCCTGGTTGAGAAAATGGAAGACTGGCAATTTAATCTTCCTCCAATATCTCTGTATTTATTTCTACTTTCAAATCATCGCAATCCATCACCATCCACAATTTGATAAGTCAAGGATTGGATGGCAGTAATGCATCAGGCCCAAGTAAACCACATGCCTCAAGAATTCATACAACAGAAGCACCAAGTGGCACTCAAAGATCAAGTTCAAACAAAAGAATATTGAGACACTTGCTGGACAACCGGTTATAAATTTGAAAATTTGAATATATACAGCATGATAAATGCTAATCGAAATTAGAGATCACGTTTTTATGCTCATTTAAATCAAGTTAACAGTTGAGATCTAGTCTGCAGCTCAATGGTTAATATACAAGACTTCAGGAACTTTAAACCAATCCCAGTTTAATAATCAAAAACTCCAGGATTAACATGGTAATGAAAAACAATACAGGTAGCCAGATGTAAGAAATAAACATTTATATTCCCTGGAGGTAAGGATAGAAACAACATGAAAGTTAAGGAGAACAAACAAAATCAGATGACATAGATTTTACCTAGCATTGAAAAATGGTTTTTTAAGATGTTTCTCCAAAAGCTTTCTTGCATGCTCCCTAACCTAAAGGCCAATAAATGCAGATGTTTAATTGAAAATCTTACAAAAGAAATAGAAATCAGCTATCACATTGGCGTGAGCTTGCCTTGTTTTCCATAGAGCATAGCACAAACTTCCACCCATGGCTTTCAGTAATATTGCACAACAAGGCATCAATCCACTCACTTTTGCCAGAATTCGGCACACCTGTTATCACAGTCAGCTCTCCAGGCACAACCTGCACAAGTGAAATAAATCAATGAGTTTTGCACAAAAATTCCCAATTTCAAATTTGTGAACTGCCACTAATCATTCTGCACCTATCTAAAGATTCCAGACAAATTTGCACAAGGGAGTGAGGTGGCCACCATAGGAACCCCTTCTCCACTTTACAACCATGCTCAAGACATTCTTGTGACTAGATCAACAAACACTGGTCTAGTGATCTAGTCACCAGGACAACATGGTCAGTGGCAAGAGAGGTGAGAGCTGAAAATCCAAACTGTAAAGATTTGTATGGCAAATGTAGGTATTCTCTCTCTCTCTCTCTCTTCTCCTTTTTATTAATTTATCTGAGTTTCATTCATGTTGTTATGCTTTGGAGGTTCAAGTCACCAGACCTTGGTAGATCCAATAGTATGATACCCCCAATTTCCCATGTGCTGAGATATCCTAAAAAGGGTGAAAGACTTGAACGCAAGAGTTATCTTATACAAATCTACAGTCATTACAGCAAGCCATCTAATTTTTCTTACTCTTTGGTTAGATAAAATTACAGCTAGAAAACTCAGATATCACTTTTTTATTGGTCTTCTAAGCGATAATAAGTTGAATGCTGTTTTTTACAGTAGAATTTAGCATTTGTTTCTCATTGCATGGATCCACTCAGAACCAAGGATTGAAATATTGAGGTCTGAAGCAGTATTGATGGCCAGCTGATACAGTGTGCACCACATGGCACACCATTCAAGTGATATCGACCAGCATGTTTCATGCAGCCAATACTCCCTCGGTATGGTCCATTTGGCCTCCAAATTTTTTTATCATTTTTCTCGCATTTTATTGTCTTAATATTACAATTATGCATAAATATGATAAATCTATTGATCTAAATGCCCAAGCGATCATTTCCAATTTTTTAGCTAGTTTAATACATAATTTTACATAACTTGCAAATTAATCTACCTTGGAAAACTATATGTGTACATTAATAATAATTGAAACATAATTAGGTTTCTGGAAATTCTTAAATTAGTAAATGATACCAAAGATTGCAGAACATTCAAGATGAAAAGCTAAGTGCCAACACTGATTTGACAAATGAATGAAGACTAAAAACATTTGCCATATTTTCAACAACAATGACCAGGCTTTTGACACAGAAATGCACTCCATCGCCATAATGCCCCATAGAATGCCTTATAGGCTTGTAGACTATAATAACCCACCATTTACATAGAGGAACTGTTGAAGCATTAAGTATTGTCTAGTGCCATTTTATCTGAGATTCTTTGGAAACTAAGATCTATGACTTCTCCCACAGAGTTCTGGGTTCTAACAGTGTTTTGATAAAATCAAATTTATGAACCTTTAAGATATGAGAAATGTAATAACATCTAAAAGCCAGTTGTTAAATATTGGATTTAAATTGAAGCTAACATGAATTTTTATTCTCAAGAAATCTTAGGTTTTGAGTATTTTTATTGAACTCAAGTAGAGAGTTGTTTCTTATTATTTGTAATATCCTTAAAAAGGATGCCCACTTCATTGTAAAAGGAGCACTTAAACAACATTCATATAAATAAATCTGTGTTTAGTAGTTTCTCTATCCATATTTTTGCAGTTTGTGCGCTTCTTGGCTGCTTCCACCTTCAAAAGTTCCAATGGTAGGAAACATCAAAAGATGGATCTAAAAGGCTTCCGAACCAGTGGGGAACAGTACCTGATTGGTATGGGACTGGTTCAAGCCTGATCTGGCAGCACCCTGGGGTTCAGGCCCTGTTGGGCCAAACTAGGCCACAATGGTCAATGTTACCCAGTCACATAACAGACACAAGTGTCAAGTGTTCTAGTGTCCAGAAGAGTTAGACATGATCATCTTCAAAAGATGAGGCACAAAGAAACGCCCATATTATGTAGATGTGTTTGTAAATATTTAAAAATGTCTATATATGATGAATAAATTGTTGGATCAATTCCTTTTCCATTTGCTAAAATTTGCAAAATCTTTGCTTAGCATTATGTTGGATTGAAACAACTTCAACATGTCAGCGCAAAGAGTTCACATGTAACTGTCATGATATCAAGATTTGTCAACCTGAGGTGTGAAAAAGTGTCATGAAGTATCCAGTTTTTCAGGTATGTGGACATCCAAAAACCAAAATTTTGAAGTATCCACAGAAACACTACTACTAGAACCAATCAGTGCATTACCTGGTGATATGGACCTGGTACAGTTGAGATATAAATCCTTGTTAATGACACAAGGAGAAGGTTATTTAGAGACGAGGAGGAAGAAATTATTCTTCTGGATTCTTACATTAGTTTTACCCAAGCACATTTAACAGAACAGATTACCATCACAATGAGGATTTACGCAAAGAATCAGACATGTTATGAGTCTGGAGATAACCATAGGAAGGTGGGGTTGATTTATAAATTTATAGTTTACATATGAAAAAGATCAGTAGATACTATACAACATTGTCTTCATCAACAAAAATGTTTAGGCCCTATAAGGAGTAGAGGTTTTCTTATTCATGAATAGCAACTTATCAGTGGGATTTCCACCTTTGAAGGCCTAAAGGAAGGAAACTTAGAGGATCAAGACAGCTTGCCAATCCCCTTACTCTCTTTTGCAACATTTAAAAAAAAAAAAAATTTCGAATGTGATTTCCACTATCCTGAAAAAATAGGGATGGCAGATCAGCCGGCTGCCCCCAAGCTCCTGCCTCCCTTTGCCTCTCCAGAGGGGAGCACCAAGAAATCATAAGTTGTCCTGGGATAGCAGCTTCCACCATCTGTCTAGAAGTCTTCAATGTCATACAAAATTTAACAAATACAAAACAGATATCTAAAGTGGTACTTTGAAATTTGGAGTTTTTAAAAAATTTCAAAACAAGCACCCACTTAAATACAAGAAGTGGCATTAAGTGGCCTGGCACTCACCTAGGCGCCAATGTAGGCACCAGAGTGGCCACCCTGCTTTAAGGATTACAAAGCACCAGGTGCCTAGTGGTGGGGGTGCCCAAGCACCTAGGTGGGACTGCCTACATGCCTAGGCTGCTAGCTGTGATAACTTTAGTACTAGCTCTAACGAGGTAGAAAAAAATGCATGTGGCAGCTATTTATCTGAAAATGATATTTGAAAGGGCTCAGTGACTACGCAAAATTAACAAACATGTTAAAATCTTTGGATATCATATTTAATCCACCAGATGCCTTCTGGAAACATATTAGTTTTCATATATCACAATTAAACTATAAAGTTAACCATTGGAGAAAAAGGATTCATGCAGTCGACCTCAATTGGTTTAGGATTAAGGCTATGTTGTTTTTGTTATAATGCTAACAATATTTTTTTCCAAAAGAAATGTATGAAGTGAATATGTTCATAGAGATCCACAGTCCTTACATTATATAGTTCATCTAAAGCCTTCCAGCCCGTCGAAACACCAAGCTCAAATCCATGATTGCAATGATAATAATCATCAATCTCATTGAAGAAATCACTGAAGGTAAATAGACCACGTATGGGATACAACTCTGCATTCTCTATAACTTTTCTCAGAGCATCTGGTCCCAAATACATGAGTACCTGAAAGAAAGATTAAGAAAACAGTTGACAAAGATGTGTAGTCAAACTTAGAATCAAGGATAAAACATAATGTCAAAAGAAAAATCAAGTATCGTTCTTGAATATCTTTTCATGGAAATATATACCCTGTAAAAGAAAATGACACATAGGCTAAATGCATCAGGCAGCTTCCTAAAACTAAAGGCCTAATTTTTAGCTACAAGACTATGTACTTCAGGAATAAGGAATTATGTATATATTTTAGGATCCAAACTACAAATTATAACAGCTGAGATTTTGTGATTTCTATAGATTCATCACTCATCTAGCATCTTGTAAGTTGAGGATCGCCCATGAACTGCAAGCTGAGTTTTGATAGGGACAAGTTGAAAAGTTTTATTTAGAAAGCAAATCCACCATGATAGAAGATACAACAGCACAAGTTAATAGAATTACCAGCACGTAGCATATATGATTTGATTCAAAATAGAATATGCAGCGCCAGCATTTCAAAACGACCCAGTAAGTTGTACCAATTCATTTTTCAGCTTCCCATACACCCTTTTTGATTCTGTTATCACAACTCTAAGTGTATCTAGTTGGTTACAGGAACTAAACAACCTAAAAACTTAAACTAAAGATTTTGAACATTGTGAGGCTTAACTGGTTATTACAAACTAGCACCCATGGTATGTTGGACTAGTATACCACCCTATATCAAACATACCATACCATACCATACCATACCATACCGAACTGAGACTTGATATGGAGGGTTATACTAAGTATCAATGCACCAAACCAACTCCCACACCGGGCACATTGATATTGTATCGGTGTAGTACCAGTACAAAGTTCGGTACCAAGATGGCGAGCCTTGCTGGTGCCCACCAAAAAAGTTGTTAAATCAAGCCCTACCCTCAGCATCCCTCACCAAGGAGGCCTACATCCCCCCTTTTTTAAAAAACAAAAGTCTAAATTCAAAAATACGCCCAAATTTGTTATTATATGCAAAAAACCCTAACTGCTGAGATTTGGATGGCTTTGGGCACTAAGCTTAATACATTGGACAGTCAATCAACTGAACCTTTTTCCATCAAAGTTATCTGTCAAGCCCAATTTTGGAAGCAAAAAAGCTCTCATGCAGCCTAAATAACCAAATACTCGAAAAGGATGTACAGTGTAGTACCAGATTTCACACATATGCACTCTGTTGTCATCTTAATTCCACACATGCACTTTCAGTTATCATCTTAATCTGCAACAAACATATTGGTGAAGTCTATCTGAAGAACAGGTTGATCAATTGGTGCAATTAATGATTTCCAGCAAATGAATTTCTGAGTCAACTACAACAACTTGCGTGACAGGTCCCAAATGATAATCAAGTCCAACAGTAATTATACATTCCTAAAGGTCACACATAGACTTACATTTTTTTTCAATTCTAGATCAAAATAATTAAATAATTAAATGGAACTTCAGGTGGATCAACAAAAGTAGGACACAAATACAGTGCATGCGTTCAACCCCCCCCCCTCCCCCGCCGGGCACATGCACAAACAAAAAAAGTGCATGTAACAGAAGAAGGGGGGAAGTAATAAAATATGATGGGAGCCCCCTGAAAATCAAGTTAATCTGCATAGAAAGCATATGCAAGAGGTAGTCCTTCATGAGAAAAATAGTATTAAATGCTATCTAGGATCAAAATGGGAGATAGAAGAAAAACTACTGAGGTTATACGAGAAAAAGGCAACTTAATTGCACTCTTTTGTTAGAGAGGAAGACAGTTGCTTACCATGTAAGAGAGCAGGCAATGAATCACTGTGATTATGACAAAAGAGATACAAGCTAAGCAAAGTTTGTAATATCTCACAACCAAGATGGATTTTGAGCAAAGCATCAAAAGTGCAACATGTCCTATCATCAAGTAGATTTAGGGAACAAGACATGGTAAAAGTAATTTTAAATAATGAGGATAGAGTGGTGATACATATTAAATCAAGGTCCCAAGAATGCTCTAAGAAAAAAGAATCAGAACTTAAATGATAATAGATAAAATTGAAACATGGAATCAGATTGCAAATCATCAGATATTATGATATTGTTTCCGTAAAACGATTAAAATATGAATTTTTTTAGAGATTTAGAGAAAATATAATCCCCTCACATAGTTTTATTTGTAATTTTTCAGTTCTACTGAAGTTCTAAATTCATTTGATAAATTAGCAAATATTTCATATCACACATATTGTGAGTTTTGATGAAAAGAAAAGTAAATTTGTTCAGCAGAAAAGGCAACAGTTTATTTCCAGCACCCATGCGTACGCTGATTCATGTATAAAGATTATACTTGAAATGTGAGGTATATGGTGTTTGATCAAATTGAATTTAGCAGACTCCAATGATAATAAATAGCCATCCACTTCAGGATAATGATTGTCCAAAATAAGGTTCCTATTAAAGTTTGACAATGCAAAACATTCTTCTGATTCCCTCTTATAATACCTAACACAGTGAGAGCATTTTTCATATTTTCTATAATAACCTTTGCATAGTAGCAAGCAATCCACAATACTGTCTACAACTAGTATAGAATGTCTACAATGACTTTTATGTACACTGGGAGTAGGAATCACTAAATTACAGTGACAAACCCAGTTAAAAGTGGCCTCTTGCTCCCATTCCTTGTAACAATCTAAACTGTGCATGACATAATATTTTTCCTTCCTACAGTAATTTCCCATCCCAAGAAATATTGCTCCCCAATCTGCTTTCAGCTTCTAAGATAATAAGCATAAGATGTACACAAGCATCTGCATCGATGAGCAGCATGAAAAGAAGGGAAGGAGAACGTGTATTGGAAGAGTGGGCGCATAAGCCCCAGACGATTTATGCTAGCATATGTTCTTCTCTTTGTTGTATTTGAGCTTCTGTTAGCCCTGTTAGTGCTTAAAAAACATTTCAAGCCTAACCAGAAAAAAGGAGCTAATATGTTTAGCTTATCTTATAAAAGACAGTCAACAATGTGCCAAACGATGGATCATGATGCAGCAAGGAGGAGGCAAAAGCAAAAGAGGAATGCAAAGCCCTCATTTTATATAATTTTATAAGAGAGTGTCAAACTTGTGCAAAATGAAGGGCTATAGAAGAAACAAATAGGAAGTTTGAAGCAAGGTAAAGGCAAATCCAACATATAAGCTTCCTTATTTTATTCTCTTCTAGCCCTTATTCTGCTTATATCAACAAATAATAAATCCATTAGCAGCACAGCACTTTTTGAATTTATATCTGTGAAGATCATTTGCAAGGTAAACATTTAACATTCCCAGAGAGGCGCAATCAGGCATAAAATAATATAGGATATTGAGTTCGGCCATCATTTGGTTTTAGTGACACCAATCAAGATGAAGTAAACATAAACAGTGCTAAGTAAAATACAAGTGATTCTCAAATAAGAGAAAAGGAAGTTTAAAGCACAGATCAAACCTCATTTGCATCTTTGCAAACATCAGTAGAATTTTTCTTTGGCCACTTCACTCTCCAGCATCTGCATGTTTGTCCACAAGAAGTGTTGAACAGATATGAAACAGTACCTTAAATGAAACAAAGATGCATAGAGATAATAATGATGAGAAACTAAACCTTTCTTTACCAACACGGCGGGCTATTTCTTCAGCTAAAGCTTGGCCTGGGGGATCAGCATCAGTTGCTAGTATTATACGAGATGCCTGGTAGGTTTTTTCACAAAATTACATTGCAAATTCAGTTAGACAACTCAGAAAGATGATATAAGCTATTGTAGGCAAAGTGTTTAGGCATTAATTCCCTTTGTGTATGAAGAAAGTACCTTTTCTAAATACTCCTTGCAAGTCCATAAATACTGAAACTTTTTGTCCTAACTTTACAAAAAACACTGATCAAACATTAGATCTCAGCTGAGAAGTCACCTAAGGTAATTGCAAAAAGATAAGATGCTTCAACAACTCAGTGATTAAGTAGAAAAAGAAGTTTCAAAGACTTAAAACAGTAGATGAGATCAACAACCTGTTACAGATTTAATACAACGCAAAAAGATTCACCATCTAGAAAATAAAATTCAGCAAAGTGGGAGGCTCGTTGCTTGTCTAAAGTAAGAAATCCTTGACATCAAGAAATCGAGGCATAGACTCCAATTCATTAAGAAAGTATGAACTTTGATCAATATGCCAGAAAATAAAGATAAATAGTCCTCTTCCATAATGATAATTAAACTACCAAAACTTGACTTCCAGCAAGTTTTCCTTTTTTTTCACATTTTACTCTAAAATTATGAATAAAAGGCTTACATTCAATGTAACATTAGTCAGGCAAAAGTAGAACATTGACGAATATAATCCAAAGAAGAATATAATAAGAGAGATGGAGGCACTGAAAACATAGCTGAACAAGTACAGAATATGATTACCAACTTATCTATCCATCCTTGGCTCTTAAATTTGTCCAGATAGCTACTCTTGCCTAACTGCTTCAGTCACTTTTCTCTTCTACTGTCACAAGTCAAGAACTTCTGAACAAAGAAACCTATGCAAGCAGGGGAAAAACAGAAAAAGGAAAATCGTGTATGGTAATTTTTCGCTTGAGCTGGAAAGTTGCTATTTCCAAGCCAACAGTGAGATCCAGATCAATCAAACTTCAACCAGAGAAGAGTATTTCTTAATTTTAAATCAGTTCAGTTTCATTTTATTTCAAGTATTCAACCTCAAGAATCTGTCATTCCATGTCCTGACTGCAGTTTTGGTTGTCTAGCAATAGAGGTACATTGCAGAGGGCTAGTTATCCAGTGAAACTATATCATCAACACAGTCATCATGCATATAGGTGACCCAAATCAAGATGTAGTCAAATTCAAGATGAAGCCAGATTAAGATTTCAAGCAGTTGTAGTTCAAGTACCTAAGATGGTACAGATAAGAATATAAGTATCCCAACAACAGTTTGTTGCAAAGATAAGGTGGTTGAGAAAGTGCTTCAGTAAACATAATACGGTACAAACTGTTTTCTTCTGAAATTAAGTGTCAGCAAAAGCATCAAAAGATTAACCTAGGCTCCTAACCGATTCTCAGACACTATTGATTAATTTACAAAGTCATTCTCAAACAAAAAAACCAATTCAGCTTTTAGAAGCATAAAACCAATTCAGCTTTTAGAAGCATCATCAAATTTGATGGCAACAAAGGTTCACAGCCCTCAGCAACCAAGCCCTTCAAGAAGCATGTAAAATTTACAGATCTTGCACCCTCATTAGATCATCATGCAATGTCTAAACAAGTTCTATGTACCCATACCAGGCACCGTTCTGGTCGGGCGATAGATTGGTACAGTACCATACTGATGCAAGTTATGCTGGGCCATCACAGCTAATACCGGTAAATCATTAGTGTCTTTTCTTTTCCTTTGTTTTTTTATGGTCCTTTCATGTTTCGATTGTTGTTTCATGGTCTACAGCAGTCTTATTTTACAGGCTCTGGGTATAGGTTTTAGGGTTAAAAAATAAAAGAATAATAGGCCAGGGCTAAATTATTATTATTATTTTTTTTTTTTTTTTTTTTTTTAATTCTTCATTGTTTTGTTCCTTTCCTTCATAGTTTCTTTTATGTTTTAATGCATTTTATCCTTAAATAACTGTTGATGCTCCAGACTTTTGTCGGGATTAATTTTTTTTGACACGAACATGGTATGGCACCTCTATGGATTACCTTCGCCCTTTTTCCTCTCTCTCCCACTCACTGCAAGCGACAAAGAAAGAGAAAAAGGGTACTGAGATGAAACCAACAGGCGTCCATCAGTATCAGTCAGTACAAATTGGTTCACCAACAAGGGCCTGGGAACCAACATATCTATTGGTGCTAGTCCCTTGCCCGGTTGGTTCAGGCCAGTACAGAAATCCTTGGTATCAAAAAGCAGGCTAAACATTACTTAAACTAAAGAAAAAATTTCAATCTAGTAAATATTAAAAAAAAATTGTGCCTTGGATAGAAACACATCGATGAATGTAATGCACACAAGTACACACAATTTGGTTCTTTGGTCTTTATGTGTTGTTTTTAAAAGATGCAGTGCTAACACATTAAAACACGGCTTCTAGTTTTTCCCTCAAAAATAATAGTAGCTCAGTTGCTCCCTTCTATAAAGCATTGTCTTATTCCATATTTGTCTGTAGCAAAATTCTTAAATTGAAAATGAAAGCAGGCCCCTATATCAACTATCAAATCTTGCACCCTCTCTTTGTCTAATCTCCGCACCTGCCCAGACCCCAAATACCACTCATTGCCTAACCTTTTTATCTAGATCACAAGTTCTGCATTTACAAATCTGCATGACATAGTAACCTTAATGTTCTTTCATCAAAGCAGAGAAACAATGCAAAGCTACCTTCCTTAAGCATTGCATTAATAGGCTAGAAGTTATAAAGAAAGTGAAGCATTCAAGAATCAATGATAGAATTCCATCAAACTTGGAATGCAGTCAAACCTCTTTTTGAGTAGGCATCTCTTCCGAAACTTTCGCAGGTGCACCATCAGGGACACTAACACAATTTCGGTAGCCAGCCTCTTCCATGGAAAGCTTATCCATTTCACCCTCAACCTATTACCATGAGAATGGGGAAAGTTAGAAACAGAACAAGAATACCAAATTCAGACAAGGAAAAAAAAAAAAAAGAACGTGGTTTTATCAAATTAAATAGGCCAGGATGGATAAGTTACAATTATAATATCTCTTGCTTGTTTAATATCATCAAGCCCATAAAATATTTTTTCAGTGTCCCTCTCCTGATACACAAGAAGAACAAATATGTTAACAATGAAAAATATTTCTTCATCGCATATATTAACAGAAAACTCTACAAGGGATATGATCATAAACCTGCCAAAATTGTTTGGAGACTGCACGATACTTGCAGCCTACAAGAGTTCCATTTCGTCTATAGGTAAAAGCAATAACAATCTGTAGATAATATTTGCAATGCTATTATTGTCACTGATGACACAGATATGCAAGTACATAAGACAGCAATCAGACCTGATTATTATATTTACGTTGCATTACTCCATTTCTTCTAAGTGTTTCTGCTGATATCATTCTCTCCGAGAAGTAAGCAACAAGCTGAAAATTAAATAAAGTAGGATATGAACTTAATGAGTAATTCCATCCAAAAATTCACAGTGATATAAATGACAATATTATGGCAAGAGTGATGTTCTCAAGCTCAAAGATAAATTCATAAATGATTGTAGGGTTTATATTGAATCACAAATTGTAAAAAAATTTCTGCTTTCCTTCCAAAATCTTTAAAATATAAAAGAAATATAATATGCAATGATTCAAGTCTCGGCAGAATAGGACCGAGATGGCCGAGACGGCTCATTCCAATGAGATTCTATGACTGATCTTGAACGTTCCATCCCGTCCAGTCTCGGCCATAATACATTATAGTATCAATTATAAATAGATCTAATTTATCATAAAGATATAACTTTTGAAGTTCAAATATGTTTAAAAATTAAATAAAACACTAAAGCTTCATAAATATTTTTTAAACGAAAAAATTCCAAGCAAGTGTTAGGACGCCGGACTGGCACAGGGATTGAGATGCAACAAGACACATGGCATCACGTTCCATGAAAAAACTGGCACACCTCTGTCCCACAAGATTTAAAACTTTAATGAAATGTAATATATAAATTGGTTACAAAGAAGATGAATGGAGAATAAAAGACTATAAATAAAAATTCTAGTTTCCACCATCATAAGTCCACATAAAATGTCTCATGAGACAACTATTATCTAGTTATTCAAGATATTCTGTCCCACAAGATTTAAAACTTTAATGAAATGTAATATATGAATCGGTTATAAAGAAGATGAACGGAGAACAAAAGACAACATGTATAAAAATTCTAGTTTCCACCATCATAAGTCCACATAAAATGTCTCATGACACAACTATTATCTAGTTATTCAAGATATTTATGTGCCATCTATTAATTTAATTCTCATTTAAGATACAATATTTGAAAAAACACAAGCACGAGATTTCAAAATATGGTTGCAAAAATATGAAAATCCAACTCTTACTTTCGACTCCAAGAACAGAAAAAGACTTGCTAATTTGACTAATCATGACTTAATAATAAGTAATTCTAAAACCCATATATTCAAATAAACTATAGGAAATGGATTTTCACTTGATTTATTATGCAAATAGTATGATGAAGTTGGATCTTATGATTCAAGGGGTTATACAATCAATGACACATATTGAGATCCTCTGATCCTAACGGACCTTGATTCAAGGGTGAGATCAGATTGTTCCAGGCCATTTTGATCCACATCATAAGAACTAGATCATAAACCATAAGACTTTAACGATGTGCACAACTATATGACATGAGGATCTGCCATTCTGTTGTTGATAATTATTTCATCTTTAATAGATATGCTTTCCAACCATAAGATTCTAGATAAAGATACAACAAATATAGACTCAAGGTCTGCAAAACCGATACCGAGATCCTGACTGGTACATTACCGGTTCAGTATGGTATTGATCAGTATGATACGATACGCATCACATGTTGAGATAAGGTACTCATTTTTTTCTCTCTTAACTATAATGTCACTTGATACCGGATGGTACCAAGCAGGACAAGTTGGTTCAATTCAATTCGGATCGGTTCAATTCATATCGAATCAAAACTTAATACATATCAGTATAGTACAGTACAATCGGTATGAGTTAGTATGATAGACATTGGACATATTATATTGAAATACACCATTAACATTACAAACTTTCAAAAATTGTTTAAGCATCACTCTAGCAGATGGCAAATCGTTTTGTTATAACATTGCGAACAATGGTTTATAAGGAGTTTAGCACCATCATTAAACAAGGCAAGACAGTGTTGCTTTTGGGTTTCCACAAGTAAATGTTCACTGAATCAACAATGATAAAAACACTAAAATCACATGCTATCCACAAGTATTTGATGAAAAAACAATTTTGGTTTTGGTTTTGGTCCAGCTTGCGAAAGTTTAATTGTTAGCAGTTTCATCAATCCACTCTGAGACTCATAGTTTTGGTCAAAAAGTCAAAAAAATAAAATAAATGGAAAAATAAAAGCCAAGAAAGTTATTCCACACCATTTTGGTGTATGCTATTGCTGTCTAGGATCCTTATTCCTATAGCTTTGGAGCTTTAGATTGAAATTATGCTATGCCAGAGCAAAATATAAAAACAGTAGTTAATAAGACGTGAATAAGTAACACAACAATTTACAAAATTATAAAACCTGAAATTTAAGAAAAAAAAATCCATCACAAGCAATGTATTCTTTTATTTTAATTGTTAAATAACTTTCATAATTTTTCATTAAAAAGGAAGGAAACAGAAAATTATATGAAAAAGCAAATCATAATGATCCATGACTAAATAGGTGGTTACATGAAGCAACCAAAATTCACAAGATGCTTACTCTGAGTATATTTACAATGTTAATCTACAAAATGCCAACAAAACTTTAGGATGATCCAAAGCAAACATCTTATGAGTAACTTTCAAGGATTTTATTAGAAAAATAACTGAAGGGTCTAAATCGAGATGCATTGTTAGTCAATTCCAATTGATTTCCTCTTGATTTTGCCTAAAATCATATCAACTTGAGTGAAAAATTCTATTTTGGCTGTTGAGTGAACGTGAATCCAGGAAAGAGAGGAAATCCACAATCTCACCGCTTATTTCCAAACCAGGAACAACGGACTCAAAAACAGAGAAAAATGTCTTCTCTGTCCCCTTTCATCAGTTACTGTCAGTCAAAATCAAATGGAACCAAAATTATAGGTTGCTTTCAGTTTGGCCTAGACCATGACCAGCCAAACTGTCAGTTTTACCATGATGGATGTATTCACCTTAAGCTCATACCAAATTGGCTCTGATTAAGCTGAAACTAGGACAGCTCAAACAGCAAATTTCAGAAACAAATAAAAGGAGATGTCAAATATTTGGGTGGAGGGGCAATAAGGATAAACAACCTCTTCACACATTGGCTCTAGTTGAAGGTCCCTCTCTGAGATTTTTCTGTACTCCTTAACCTGCAAAGGCTGATCCAACACATGATTGTATGCCTTCACCTCTCCGGAGGGCTGTAAACAAAGTGTGATTACTGCTAATTGCAAGAAAACTTTTTTCTGCAATATATCATTATGGCATCCATAAATAGACTGCTTTAAGTTAATGATACCTTTGCAGTACCTCTCCAACCACATTTAGCTCTGAAACATGACCACATGGCCAATTGTCTACAGCATCAAGAAGAAATACAATGATAAATATATGAAAGGTAAACTGTGCAACTAATAATCAAACAATTGCATGGACAGATTAAAAGAAATATGTCAATAATGTGATATAAAGAATAATTGAAACTCACAGATCTTCACGGATGAAAAGTGAGAAGCTCTTCTCCTGTGAAGGCCCTCCTTTACACTAACACAACAACAATGTAAATTGGTAATTTTTTTTTTCATAAGAAAGTAATATTGGACATGAATGGGCATCCACCGAAGTCAACCAGTCAAATATGTTTGTGTCAACACTACTTATAAAATTATCAATATCATCTCTACAGAAAACCTTCTGAATCCACTCTCTTTTATTTAACTATCTGACCCATCCAAATTGTACATGAGGAGGCCTGCATGCACATATGCATATGTATTTACACACAAACACAACAAAACATGTATATACATAAAAAATACATTTATATGTATATGCAAATAGATATACATATGTAAATGATATGGAACATCTGTAATGCAGATAAAATATCGAGTAATGTAATCCTAAAAGTAAACCCACAAGGGAAACAAAGCGCAAATGCATATCCAGATAGCAACACCAAATTCTTTTAAAAAAAGAATGGAAATTCATAATTTTGGAATTTGATATCTGATTTATTCACATTTCACTAACCAGGTGGAGGTATGCTATATTTGTTGACATGATACACTAACAAAACCTTGATTGTTGTATAAGATATATATATATATTGTGGCATTCATGAGGTTGTTTTATTCTATTTCAGTGCAATGTCTGAGTGTTATTGAGTCAACATGGTTGGAAGACCTAATCCACAGAGCTGCCAATCATGGATGATATCAGCTTAGGTAGAGCCAACTATTCTCAATTGCTGAAGCAGGGACTAGGCATCAACACTGAGTCATGACACATTGACAGGCTGACATGAGAGTACACCCAGCTTAAACAACACAGTTGAGATAGATTATATTCGCCGCATGTGGTAGCCTTCCATGTTTCCTGCCATGGTGGAACCATGTGGATTATCAGAGGTCATATTCACTATGATGACCAAACTATGCAAACCAAGAAAAGAGGTTATTTTCAGTGGTTTATTGGGTGCACAAGTTATATTGACAATAAGTAGACACAGCAAAAGGATCAACAACCCAACATGGATTTTAACTAATTCGGGTGATGAGGGTTGATCAGATAATCGAGTCCAAACAATCGGTGACCATCAAGATAAGAGAGAGATAGAAAGAGGATCATGCTTACCTAAGGTTGATCAGTGAGGAAGAAGAGAGCTTTAACGATCCATCGATGCTTGATGGTGATGGGTGGGTGGGTTCTTCGAAAGGGGGAGGAAAGGATTAAATCCCAAAGTCTAGCAATGATTGTTTTTTTCTCTCCTCTTCTTCACCTCCTTTGACTAGAAGAAGGCTTGTGCCTGAGTCAACTTGGTGGGTCAGTTCTTCGAAACAGGGAGGGGAGGATTAAATCCCAAAGTCTAGCAACGATTTGATTTTTTTTCTTCTCCTTCGCCTCCTCCAATTGGAAGAAGGCTTGCGCTGAGTCAACTCAATGCGATACTAAGTTGACTAAGCCGAGTCTACTCAGTCTCATTTTTAATTATAATTAAGTATACAAGAACACTGGTAAGGTTTAAATTTTATAATGAGATGAAAAAAAAAATATAGAGTTGCTCCATCTACTAGAAATTTCCTATATTTACTCCTTCAATGACAAATAATTTATATTTTTCTCTTCTTCAACTCCTTCGATAGGAAGAAGGCTTGAGCATGAGACAAGTTGGTCGCTGGGTTCTTCTAGAGAGGGAGAGAAGAATTAAATCCCGAAGTCTCGAAATAAAGATGTGAGTACATTTTGTTCATCTTATTATAAAATTTTAAATCTTACCAATGCTCGTGTATACCTAGCTATAATTAAAAATGAGACTAAGTAGACTCAATCAAGTTAACTCAGCAGCGCACCGAGGTGACTCAAGATCAAACTTTCTTCCAGTTGAAGGAGACGAAAAAGAAGGGAACAAAAAAAGTCAAATCATCATTAGACATCAGGATTTAATCCTCGCATCCCCTTTCGAAGAACCCACCCACCAAGCTAACTCGAGCACAAGGCTTCTTCTAGTTAAAGGAGGCGAAGAAGAAGAAGAAAGGGGGCGGGTGAGGGGGGGGGGGATCAAATCATTGCTGCACTTAGGATTTAATCCTCTCCTCTCCCTTTCAGGAATCCACCCACCCCTTCCCCCATGTGAAGAACCCACCCACCTATTACTACCAAGCATTGAATGGGTCACTGGAGCTCTCTTCTTCCTCACCGATCAACCCTAGAAAAGCACCACCCTCTTTCTGTCTCTCTCTTATCTTGATGGTCGCCGAGTGGCTAATGGTGGCCGTTGGCAACTAGGGAGTCGAGCTATGGCCAAGGGCATTGCCTCCGGCCACCGATCCGTTTCCCTGTTTATGGCAGCCAGTCTGCCCCTGATGACAAGCAAAACTTTGACCACAGTTCGAGTCCCATACTCTCTCGCTCCCTCTGGTTTCTTGGATTTCCATGACCCAACTTATTTGAGAGCTTGTGCATGCAACTAAGCAAGATTTTAGAGTGTACATAAGTATGAATTCATGATTTCAGCATATAGAAGCTTCTAGAGAGTGAGAGCTAGGCTAACTAGGCCTTCAATCCCACTTGAGGTTGTTCATGTGAATTTTTTAGGCCCAATTTGAGAAGTTATTATAGTCATTAGGCTAGACAAGGTGCCAAGGCCTCTTGAAGCCTAGGCACAAGGCACAAAGCAAGACACATGCCTTGGTGAAGTGAAGCACAAAAATTTAAACATGCGTAAATAAAAAGAATGCATGATATTAAAAATATTTAGAAATGAATAATCAATCAATATAAATAAAAATATAAAAAGCTTTAGCATTCAAATTTATGCATAAATGAAGAAAATGAAATGTCAAGAAGAACAGGCCGGAATGATTTTCCTGTTCCCTATTTCTAATGGACAGCAACACAACACAAGCAACAGCTTAAGGTGACAAGGAACGGTGCCTTGGTGCAGGGCGTGAAGGTGGCACCTTAGCGAGCCTTTGTGCCTTATGTATGCCTTTGACAACATTAGACTAAACATAGAGAAGCATAATGAGGAAGCCTATTATAATGGGTGAGACACCATCTCCTAAGGAAGAATTTGGTATGGGGTGATCCATTCAAGATTACCGATGATTCAGCTGGAGGTGATGTTATATTTACCTATACCTCAGTGATCCTACATGGTAGTGACTGTAGATCACCCCCAACCTTTGGAATCATCACTCAACCTAGTGATCGCATACCCATCCATGAGATCAGGTATAAAAGATCACCCTCAGGCAGAGAACTTTACTTAAGATTTAGGAACTAAAATACTCCTCATCCATATAAAAAAATGCTTCATATTATTTTCATATTAATACAATATAATTTAATATTATAAGATAATATTATGATCATATAATACAATATTATTAAATTATAATAAATATATAAAATAATATTATAATTTTAATATTATAATTTTATAATATAATATTACAATACTCCAAAATATAAAATAATTATAATTATAATATTATAATATAATATGACCTTATAATACAATATAATTATTATATTATAGATATTATAATTATATTATAATATTATGTAATATTATAATGTTATATCATAATATAACATTAAAAAAATGATGGATTAAACATGATAATAATAAATAATATGAAATATATTAGAGGTACTTATTTTTTAAAGTAAGAAAAGGTTAACTAATCAGGGGTAATTTTGCTATTTCATGCTCGGTGATCCAAGATTCCCATAATATATCAAACACAGTGGTCTTAGATTATTGTGGAGATCTTTAATCACTGGCATATATCATACCAATATGACAATCTTAGATAATCAAGAATTAGATCATCTCAGTATAAGAATCACCAGTAATCTAAGATCACCGTGGTGATCCTATTTAGGTTACCAAATGGCCCATAAGAGTTAGGAGAGAAAGGAGGCCAGTCACACTAGTGAAGCACCCTCTTTCCTTCTCCAAATTGGATTCGGAGAAAGAGAAGAGGAGCTAATCACTTACATTGGCCCCCTGCTTAAGTGTGCCACTCTTTCTCTTGATATGATCAGGAGAGAAGGGGAACAAGAAGCCACCTACTTCCTACACAAAAGGAGTTATGACTGGTCCCTAAGATATCATATATTGTTTCCCTAATATTCCCCTTCTCCCTTCTCCCTTCTCCCTTATATCTTCTCCCTGCCTTCTTTATTGCTTCTTAAAGCAATCCCGGGTTTGTTGAAATCCTAGGATGCCTTTGTGATTGATGAAGCAAGTCCTGGCAGAGACTCAACATGAGTAAAATGTAGTACGGGCATCAAGTTGTGAAATAACCTCTATCAAATCTCTTACACAGGGACATGAACAATCATGTATTCTTCTAGCCTTCTATTTTCATTACTTTGAGAAACTTTTGGTTGCTACTACCTGATTTTGGGCACGTGATAATTATTTTTCTGCTGCATTTCCCATTTAATTTGCTTTCAATATTGAACTTTAAGAAGTATGGTTCTTCAGGTAACGTATGTGATAATACTCTCTGCAACCCAGGATTTCCATAAGTCATCTGATCAAAGTATGGTGCATTTCATTTTCTTTGGAAATTGTGAATTCAATGTTCATTTATATTTTTTTTCCACACCTAGTTGTCTTATTTTCACTGTATGCAATGATGCACTATACGTGCAATACCTCTATAAAACCAAGCATCAGATAGCACAATGAGCATGATCTAAAATAT
Organism: Metroxylon sagu; assembly: GCA_017589505.3. Taxonomy (NCBI): domain Eukaryota; kingdom Viridiplantae; phylum Streptophyta; class Magnoliopsida; order Arecales; family Arecaceae; genus Metroxylon; species Metroxylon sagu. The sequence goes on along the minus strand of JACVBY030000658.1, from coordinate 2,334,951 downwards.
GCCCCAACATTTCATGAATGTCTTGCTATCAGCAACAAGTCAAGATAAAATAACAAGAAGTTGTTTAATGGAAATAATGTGGAATGGCAGGAAAGAAGACAACAATTTTTTCACCAACCACTTTGAATTGAGAACATGTCACCTTCAAGTTCCAAAGAGCACAGCTAATTCACATTCTAAGGTTTCATAAAAATGACAAGTGAGGAACAACTAAACTTGTTATTTATGAATTCATAATCAATTTGGAGTTATGAAAAAGAAAGCAAATGATTAACCCTATTACAAGCATCATAAACTTCTTAATCCAAAAACTATTAATATGAGGAAATGCCAAGTTGTATCATGTTAGTGTACAATTAAAAATGGATAAAAAATATATATAATGTTTCATCTGAAACATACTGAACAAACTGATGTGTGTGTATCTATAAAAACCCTTTAGTTCATCATTTTGAGGTTTTACCATATTGACACATGGAGTCCTTGTTTTGTGTCTAAAATAACAAACAAAAAGGAAGGGAAGCTCATGATACACCTGATGCTACCCGAACTTTTGAAGTAATTCAGCATTTATGAAGAAGAAATAATGTAAATAAATCTTTTAAAGCATTTGCTCCATTGAATAGAATCTGGAGTTATATTTATGCTATAAAGGCAGATGTCATCTCATCTGTATCAAACATCATCAGTATATGCATATCGGTGTGCACGAACTTACGAATACAAAGAAGTTCATTTAGTATAAGCTTACATAAGATACAACAGAAACATTGGATGCTTCTAGATTCATACTACAGAATAGAGCAGGTTTACCATGTTTTCATCGTCCTCATAAGAAACCTAATATGTTCAAATTATAAAAGGACAACTTAACAAGCAAGTTAACAAAAAAAGAAAAGAAGAAGAAGAAGATAATGATGATGGCATTATTACAATCAACACGCACAGTAATTTAGACTAATATAACCAACTAATAATTTATGTATATATAGCAAATGGTGGGAGAAGACAATTAGAGTGGAGCAGAAAGGCACCTGCGGGCATGTCATGTGCGAATACTGCCCAGGCTGAAAAGAAACACACTTAATTCCCTCTCCTTCCAGGGTTGATTTTAGTTGGGCGAGTCGCTCTCTGTCAGTCATCTGATCATCCAGCTTTCGCAGATGAACTAACTCACAACCAATGGAAAAAAAAAAAAAAAGGATCAACTATACATACAAAACCAATTCATCTACGAGTCTCTGACCAACTGGTACTTATCAAACGATAAAAAGATTAAATTTTTAAGCATCACCGTACCGCGCCGCATGAAATTATCCCGAAAAAAATGACAAATTATAGAAAAACGAGTCGATTATGAGATTACAACAAATGTTTATATTACTAAAAGAAAAAAGACGGGAATTTTAGCTCAGTACCAGCTTTGTTGGGCATAACCGGGCCAACGGAGAAGAACCGAGCTGATTTCAGAGAAGATGGTTGATATATGGAGGTAGGCCTTCGCGCGCTCTGGAAGAGGAGGCGCCGACCGCTGTGGAGACGAAGAAGGCGATGAGAGGAGAGGGGTACGGCAGCGGCGGCCGAGCATCTTACCGGGAGGTGCTTGGAGCCGCCCATGAGGAAGCGGGAGCGGACAACGGTGTAGAGGGGACGGCAGGAGAGCACAGGCATAATGGGACGAGGGCTCAAGCCAAGGCTGGGACCTTGGAAGGGGGAAGAGGAAAAGGATTTGGTTTTTACGGAAATTGAGAGCGGTTTTGGGATTTTTTTTTTTTTTTTTTTTTTTTTTTTTTTTTTTCTAGGGTTTCCCTTGCCGGGCATCGAGTGGGCCGTGGTGACACTTGTTTTTTAGTGTACATTGGGCCATTTTAGAAGTGGGCCGCTGACTTTTTTTTTTGGTCTCCCCAACCAGCTTGCCTTTGCTTAAACCAATACAATTAGTATTATGTACATGACTTAGAAATAGTCTAAAATATTGAAAGAAAATTAAAGCATCTATGATCAATCTCCACTACTTAAAAAAATATGTTACTAAAATAAAATAGAGTCAAAACTTCAGCAGAGGCCATTGAAGAGTGTTCCCATTATAATATTAAGATAAGTTGAGCTTAAGCTTCAACTTTGATAATAGAAAAACCATAATAGATATGCACTTCTTTAAGCAACCTTCAAGATTGTGATTTTATTTGTGGAGCTAGACCTGTTTGTGTTTGAAAAATTGTCTACATAAATCTTTTCCTACTTAATATGAAATCCTTGCATAGAATCCATTTAATTAGACAAGGATTTTTGCAGATGCATGAAAACAACTAGCATTGACCTAATTGAATTGCATGGCTACACAATCACCAAGATAATTCTGCTTTCATGTTGAACCCACAGCAGGTAAAATCAATCAAGATTCGCAAATAAAAATGAGTCATCTATTTCTCAATTTGTCCAGGCCATATATATGTATTGAGATATCTCAAGCAAGATACATAGTGATGCCACTATGATTTGCATATAGGGCATGTTGTGTATGACTTACCATACATGAGAAATTTTTGGATCATCCACATCCATAAGTTTGGCTTTTGTAAAATAAACTCCATCAATATTCCAAGTAATATATTATCCAAGAATATTTCCTATTTTATGTTGCTATATTTTTCCTTTTCAAAGCATTTCAGCTTAAATGATTTTAGTTATGGAATTACTATAAAATAAGTGGTATTTTGCAATAAATGATGTTGGCATGTTCACATTTTGCAACATTATTTGAGTAGTATTTTAGAAAATATCGAGAAAGAATATTTTCCTTATATTTATAATAAATAGTCATAAATCATAGAATCCACCACATTATTTTAGTGAATTTTCTAAAAAAATTTGAGAAACAACACATCATTCCACATTTATGATAAATTGTTAAAAGTCAAAAAAAATCACAATATTTTTAATAACACTTTTTAAAAATAGTAAAAATAATACTTTGCCTCACATTTATGACAAATTATTGGTTATTATTTTGGTACTCATTTTTATTTTTTTCCAATTGATTTGGTCAAACTTCTCAATTATTAATCCAACTAGAATTAATATTAGAAATATATTAAAAATAACAAATTATGTAAATTTAATTATATATGAAATTTCATTAATACTCTTTAATTTCAACATAGGTAAAATTATTTATATTCTAAAGGACTTGCAAGAAAAAAATTATATATGAATGAATGTAGGGATATGTTGAAGCTGTTGATATTTTTAAATATTTTAAATAAATTGATTTGGAAAATATTGGAATCAAGATAGAAAATAAAGGTCAAGCTATGATTCTTTTGTGCTCATTATCTTCCTTATTTGAGAATTTTATCGATACATTGTTGTATGGGAGAGAGTATTTTGGTGAAAGATGCCTTGTAATCTAAAGAGCTGAAAAGAAGGGTATTTGGAGCCTATAGAGAAAACTAAGGAGAATACTTAGTTGCAAGAGGTAGGAGCAAGAAGAAGGGTTCAAGTAGTGATCCAAGTCAAGGTATGAGAAAATTTGTTGCTTTTCTCGTCACGAGGAAGGGCACATTAAGAAAGATTATCTAAAAAGAAAAAAAAAGAGGTGAGAAAAAAAGTGTCTATGTAGCTAGAGCAAATGTAGCTGAAGATAACACTTTGAAAAGCTCCGATGATGCGAAAAACGAGGCATTATCAATTTGCATTAGTAACTCTAGAAAAAAGTAGAATTTTGACTTTGATTATTCTTTTCATATTGTTTCCAATAGAAGTTGAGTCTCTACATATCAATCGAAGGTGGAGAAGCTTTCATTGGGTGACAATAAGAATGCAGACATTGTTAGAGTGGAAACAATTTGTATCAAGTGTTTGATAGTGTTGTGAGGCCTCTAAAGGTTTGGCATGTCCTAGAGCTAATGAAGAAACTAATTTTCTTAGGCAGCCATAATTTTCAAGATTACAAATATATGGTTGAGAATGATGTGCTAAAAGTTTCTAAGAGCAATCTCGTGGTGATCAAAAAAAGTTGATGAATGGCTTTTATTACTTGATTAAAAGCACGGTTAATCGTATTACTGTGGTTTCTTCATTTTACTTTTTAAAGATAGTAAAAAATAATACTTTATCTCACATTTATGATAAATTATTAATTATTATGTTGGTACTCCTTTTTGTTTTTTTTATTGGTTTGATCAAGCTTCTTAGTTATTGATCTGACTAGAGTTGATATTAAAATTATATTAAAAATAATAAATTATATAAATTTACACATTAAATGTTATTGACCCTCTTTAATTGTATCATAAGTAAAATTATTTATATGTTAAAGGACTTATAAGGAAAACTTATATATGAATACAGGAATACGTTGAAGCTATTGATATTTTAAATAAATTGATTTTAAAAATATCATAATGAGCAAAAATATTTTTTTTGTTTTTCATTTTTAACAAAAGGAAAATGATTTTATTTTGTTAAAAATATTATATTTTGTAAAATATCATGACAATGGGTAGATTTTGTAAAATGAATGAGATATTAATAAATATAATAAAATATCAGTTTTGTAAAGTTTTATGGTGCTATGTAAATTTTTATACATATTAATTCCTATGTGGCACATAAAATGCAATATTTTTACTTTTTAATGTTTTTATATGGCACTTATAACAAATGCTGGCAATCAAATGTGGATTCTCTTAGCATTTATGGCAATTAATTTTGAATTTTACCAGTATTTATTAAAAATGCTAATAATTAATTACCAATGAAAAATAAAATTAAATAAAGGAAAGGAGGGGAGGAAACCTTGAATTGTATCACATGGATATTATAACCTTGGATACATTTCCATATCCCTCCTCTTATATATAATCCGCATCATCATCCGCACTGCAAAGTCCCAATAAACCTCACATACCTGGCTTTAGGCCATGAAGCTATTGCTCTTCTTGCTCTTCGTCCTCTCACTCTCCACCATTCTATCACAAGCATCGGTCCCACCTGATGCCCTAGACACTGATGGCGAGAAGGTCCAACCAGGAGTTGAGTACTACATCCAATCCCCCCCTAGATTTCGTTCGATTGTACCAACACCATTTTATAACGAAACCTGCCCAATCCACGTGGGTCAAAGGGAAAATCTAGCAACTGGAACGCCGATAATCTTCACAATCCACGTGGGTCAAAGGGAAAATCTAGGAACTGGAACGCCGATAATCTTCACACCAGAAAGCCCTGGGGACAAGGCTGTTCGGCTATCAACGGATCTAAATGTGCGATTCAACATGCCAGGCGCCAGCTGCTCGTAATCGGCGGTGTGAAGACGCGGGGATGTTGATGAAGAGACAGGCTATGAACATATTGTCACCGGTGGTGTCGAGGGGAACCCAGGCATACAGACGATGACAAATTGGTTTAAGATAGAAACGGATGAGTTCGACTATAAACTTGCGTTCTGTCCCTACTGTGTGCAACAATTGTACGGTGGAGTGTGAGGATGTGGGTGCAATTAGCATGAATGGGAATAAGTATTTGGTGATAAAAGGTGACAGCTTTACAGTTGTGTTTTCAAAGGTGTGCCAAAAGGTGTCCTGTGAGTGGTCCTTCAGAGAATTGTCTCACATAAAAGATCTTAGGGTGCCGTTCAATTTTCATGCTGCCATATTATTATTGGAAAATATTAGAAGTTTGGAATAAAAAGTATGATGGCTATGATCTTCATTTGGTCTCCGTATGCTTTTTCTTCTTTCATAATCAATATAAATTCAAAGGATAGATTTATTATATTGTTTAAATATAAAATATTAAAGAGGCTTAATTGAAAATTTTGGATAGATAGCGGATAGAAACCAAATAGGAAAGGCTGTAATGAGTTAAATTGGCTCGTAACTTTGATGTAGCCTTTATCTAATTAGACAAAGCCTTGCTATGGTCAATGATTCATGATCTAAGCCAAAGTTGAAAGTTGGACTTATTTTAAGATTGAACTCGATTTGTTTTTATAATTGATTTATAGAACGGTCCACATGTCATCTATGTCTAATTTAGGCTAACAAAAAAAAATAAAAAAATCATATACCTACTAGCTTGAGCTTGGCCCGACACCAAAACTCAAATCATATAGAATCTCCTCCTTCTGAAAGATTTTATTTTTTAATTTATCGAATGAGTTTTTATCTAAATTAATTCCTCTATAGTCATCTTAAAAACTCATTGCTTTATATCGAACCTCATGTAATTATATTTAAACATTCAATATTTATTTTGGTAAACTCTTATTTATAATGTTCTCAAATAGGTTGATTGTTTTTTCATCAGAAGAAATTGGGGGACAGGGTCTCAAGCTCAAAATTAAGAGACAGGGTCTTGAAATGGTTTGAATCTTGTAACTAAGCCTCCCTTCATTAAGGAGATAATGGATTTTCCTCTTCCAGCAAAATTCAAAATACTTTAATTAGAGTCTAATGATGGAACCACAGACCTAGTTGATCATTTGAAAAGTTTTAAGGCACTTATGTTATTGCATGGTGCACTAGATATAATAATATGTAGGGGATTTCCAGTAACACTCAAGAAAGCTGCAAGAAATTGGTACACAAATTTAAAACCTTCCTCATTCGGTTCTTTTAGTTAACTCAGCCAATTATTTATAGGGCATTTTATAAGTAATAAAAAGCATAAGAAGTCTTCGGCTTCTTTAATGAATATAAAGCAAAGAAGCAATAAACCTTTGAGAGAGTATCTTTATCGCTTCAATTCAGAAGCCATTGAAATAAAAGTTCTTGATAATTCAATTGCAATGGTAGCCTTGATGAATGTGTTAAGAAACTCTTGCTTCAGTTTGTCTTTAGCTAAGAAAATCTCTCAAAGATTTGGGTGAGTTGCTTAGCAAAGCAGAAAAATATATAAATGTTGAAGAAATCTTAGCTCTACATAAGGAAGGAGAGATTTATTTAATAAAGAAGCGACCAGAAAAAAAACACAAAAAGCCAGAAGGGGAATTCAAGAAACCCTAGATATTGCAAGAAGCCTAAAGATAACCAAGAATACTTTTAGTTCAATTGGAGTATGACCAATTACCCTACTTAATCCATCCCAAGCTCAAATCTTAATGCAGATCAGTAGAGAAGGTTATAATCTTAAGAGACCAAAAAAAATGAGAGCAAAGCTTGAAAACATAGATCAGAATACGTATTATTATTTTCATCAGGATCACAAACATGATACCAAAGATTGCTTGTAGTTAAAAATGAAATAGAAAAATTGATCCGCAAAGGTCATCTTGGTCGATTTGTCAGACAATAAGATCATACAAGTCTGAGAAAATAAGAGCCTGATTTAAGAGAAAAAACTGAAGACTGACCAATTGCTGATTTCATAAATATAATTCATGGAAGATTGTTAGTTAATGGAGAATCTTTTTCGGTAAGGAAGACATATGCAAGGAGAATTCAAGCTGAGGAGTCCACTTCAAAAGGAATTAGGATTGAGAAGCCAAATATCACAATTTCCAAGGAAGATCTTCAAGGAGAGCTACTTATTAGAGGTTGGTGAATAAAAAGTATAAATAAGGTCAAATAAAGAAGTTTGTGAATAGAAAGCCAAATATCGAATGTTTAAACTCTTGCTTGGAAAGAAGGTCAAAGCTTATATTGATGACACTGGTAAAAAGAAGAAAGACTAAGGAGAATGTTAAAGATTTGGAAGAAATCTTTAACATGCTCCTTAGTACAAGATGAAGTTTAACCCAACACTTCTTAATATGAGCCCACCCCAGTCAATAAAGAAAGTTTAGCAACTTGCTAGTTAGGTAGGAGAACTTAGTCAATTTATTTCAAGATCTATAGAAAAATGTTTACCTTTCTTCAAGGCATTAAGGCAAGCAAAGAGTTTTTAGTGGATCGAGGAGTGTAAAAAGTCTTTTGAAGAGCTAAAGAAATACTTGGGCTCTCCTCCCTTGCTTACTAGTCCATAAAATGGGGAGGAGTTAATATTGTACTTGCCTATTTCAGAGTAAGCTTTTAGCTTGATACATGTAAAGGAAGAAGATGGCTGGCAAAAGCCTATCTACTATGCAAGCAAAGTGCTTATAGATGCTGAAATAAGATATAATAAAATTAAAAAGTTTGCTTTCTATCAAAAAATTAAGGCCTTTTTTTGAAGCTAATACAATAATTGTATTAACTGACCAACCTTTAAGATGGATTCTACATAAACCTGATATTTTCAGTCGACTAATTAAATGATCGGTAGAACTTAGTGAATTTGATATCCAATACCGACCAAGATCAGCTTTAAAAGCTCAGGTATTGGCTAATTATATTATGGAAGTAACATGCAAAGGAAGTACAAAAGAAGAAAATTAGAAAGATATGAATAATTTGATTTGAAAAATATTTGTAGATGCATCATCGAATCAGCTGGGAAGTAGAGCAAGAATTCTCTTAATAAGTTCAAATTAGATAGAAATACCTGAGTATGAAGCATTAATCATAAGTCTTAAGTTAGCCAAAGATCTTGGGGTACAGAATGTAAAAGTATATAGTGATTCATAGTTAATAGTAAATCAAGTTCAAGAAACTTTTGAGGCTAAGGAACCTCATTTAATCAAATATTTACAGAAAGTCAAGACTCTAAGTGTTTCTTTTGGTAGTTTGAGATTCAATCTATTCCTTGTGCTGAGAATATGAGAGCAGATGTATTATCAAAATTAGCTTCCTCGAGATTTTTAAATAGTCAAGTTGTACATCTTGAGAAAATATCTTCTCCAAGTATAATGGAGAAGAATATATAACCGACCAACTTAGAGCCGAGTTGGATTGATCCTATATTCTCTTACATTGGCTATTCTACCTACAGATAAATTTGAAGCTCAAAAAGTTATAAGGTGGGGAGCTAGATACACTATAATAAATGGAACATTATTTAGAAGATCTTATATGTTATCACATCTGAGATGTCTCCGACCATCTGAAGCAGAATATGTGTTAAGAGAAAGTCATGAAGGAATTTGTGGGAATCATATTAGAGGCTGACATTAGCATATTAAATACTCAGACAAGGATATTATTAGTCGACCATAAATAGAGATGCCACAGAATATGTTAAGAAATGTGTATTATATCAGAAAAAACTCGTCCATAATCCATCAACCCTCTTCTGGTCTTTCTATAATTAGCAAGCCATGGCCATTTGCTCAATGGGGAATGGATATTTTGGGATCTTTTTCGTTAGCACCTGAATAGAGGAAGTTTCTCTTAGTACCTATTAAGTATTTTCCTAAATAGGCTGAGGCAAAACCACTTGCAAAGATAACTAGAAAGAATGTGCAAAATTTTGTTTGAAAATCAATTATTTGTTAGTTTGGCATTTCAAAAATACTTATCACTGATAATGGTAAATAGTTTGATAATGCACAACTCAAGGATTTCTACTAAGAGTTAAAAATAGGGCATGGATTCTCTTTGGTTGCACATCCTCAAACCAATGGACAGGCAAAAGTAATAAATTGAATAATATTATAAGCTCTTAAAACCAGACTTGAAAAAATTAAGGGATTATGGGCAGAAGAGTTACCTAACATTTTATGAGCTTATCATACTACAAGTAGAGTTCCTAATGGACAAACTCCATATAGCCTAGTTTTTGGAATTGAAATAGTAATTCCGGTAGAAATAGGAATGCCGAGCTTTCATTCCAGTAATTTTCAAAAATAGCAAAATGTAGAAGATATCAGGAGAAATTTGAATCTGATAGAGGAAGATCGGGAAGAGTCATAGTTGAAAGATCAACATTTCTGGCCAAGATATTTGGTGCTTCAAAAAATGGCAGCTGTGGGTCCAATTATCAAGGAAGGAAAATTAACCTGAAACTAGGAAAGACCTTATTGAATAGTTGAAGAAGTTCGATCAGAAATATATAAATTGGAAGATCTTAATTGGAAGCAACTTTCTCATACTTAGAATTCTAACAATCTTAGAGTTTATTATCAATAAATTCCTATCTTCGATCATTCATTATAACACTTCTTTCTATCAAATGAAGATTGCAGAGAAATGGATATTCTCATTCAAATAAAGCTTCATTCTCTTTTTATAATATTTGAATATAGAAACATAGGTACATCCAAGGATATGAAAACCTTAGTATGTCCGAGGATGTTGATGGTTTCGATACATTTGAGAACATGAAGACCTTCGTATGCCCAAGGGTGTTGATCGTTTTGGTACATCCGAGGACATAAAGACCTTAGTATGTCCAAGGATATTGATCATCCCAATACATTTGAGGATATGAAGACCTTGGTACGCCCAAGGATGTTGATCATCCCGATACATTTGAGGATATGAAGACCTTGGTACGCTTAAGGATATTGATCATCCTGATATGTTTGAAGACATGAAGACCTTAGTATGCCCAATGATGTTGATCGTTTTGACACATTCGAGGAGATAAAGACCTTGGTATGCCTAAGGATAAAAAAAATCTTGGTATGTCCAAGTAAAATTTAGAAACCCTGGTATGTCTGTGGGTAAGAAGCCTTGGTACATCCAAGGATATTGATTATTCCAGTATATCTGAGGACATGAAGACTTTGGTAAGCCCAAGAATGTTGATTATCCTGGTATGTCTGAGGACATGAAAAACTTGGTATGCCCAAAGATGTTGATTGTCCTAGTACATTCAAGGACATGAAGACCTTGGTACATCCAAAGATGTTGATAATCTCATTACGCTCAAGGATAAAAAATCTTGGCACGTCCAAGTAAAATTCAAAAATTTTGGTATGTCTATAGGTGAGAAGACCTCGGTACGCTCAATAAAAAAAAGATCTCGATACATCCAAGTGAAATTCAGAAACCTTGGTACGTCCATAGGTAAGAAGACCTTAGTATGCACAAGAATAAAAAATATTGATCTTGAAATGCCGGAGTCGCCCGATGAGATTAGACAATTATGATGTGCCTAGTCTCAATTCAAGCATAGTTATTCTCGCGAATGATCAAGTAATAATTAACAATTTTTATGCTCTAAAAATAGTAAGCATAGAATAGTTCTACAGAATATTTTTCAATTATGCCTATTTTGGAAGTTGATCTAGCTTGAAAAAGGTTAAATTTGATAAGAATATTGTTTAAATTGGGAAATACCATGAAGAATTAACTCTTTAATAAAGTCATTTTTGACCAAGCATCTCAAGGGGTCATTTGAGGCTAGTAAGGATGTTTCAAAAGGCCGATTATTATAAAGATTGACTTGAGGCCGACGAGGTTTTGGCCGATTACTACGAAGGATAGTTTGAAGCTGCTGAAGTTTTGGCTGATTATTATAAAAATAGATTGAAGTTAACAAAATTTTGGCTGACCATCATATAAGTGACTTAAAGCTGACAAAGTTATTTAGTTGACTATTATAAGGAATGGCTTAAGGCCGATGAAGTTTTGATCGATCATTATAAAAAATGCTTTAAGGCTAATAAAGTTTTAGTCGACCATTATAAAGAATGATTTGAAGCCAACAAAGTTTTGATAAACTATTAAGAAAGTTATCTAAGATCAATAAAGTTATTCTTTAAAATTGATCATCTTGGGGAGCCATTTTAAATTGAAGAAATTGATTTTATAGGTCAAACTTTCCAAGGGAATTACTTAGGCTTGGTTTTTTCTAGGTTGACTTTTTCAAAAGGTCTCCTAAATAGAGGAAGTGATTTTATTCGAATGATCTTTTTAAGTTAAAAGAATTATTTTATTAGACCAATCATTTTCAAGTAAAGGGTTGCTATTAAGAAGTGATCTTCTTAAGAAAAAGTTAAATCTTCTAAAATTTAACTTTCTTGAGAAGACTGTTAGTATTTAAAATCAATCTTATGGAAGAATGTTATGATATTCTGCTTAAATTTTAGAAAATTTTCTAAGGAGACAAGTAATGAAAAACACCAGCAAAGATTCAACAAAGAAAGAGCCATTGTATTCATTCAAAGACCTTTACAATTGATCAAATTAAAAGAAAGACAAAAAATACAAAGTCCAAAAAAGTTAGTGCTAATTGTCTTGATCGGCCTTCTCCTCTTGGACTTCACCTGTTTTGCCTTTCTCTTTGTTTTCTGGATCAATCTCTAGATCTTTGAAGTTTAACTCAGGGTAGACCTCAGCAGCTCTCTTCTTGCAGACATCAAAGCCAGCTGAGAAGGCTTCAATAGCATAGGTGACCTTATCATCCTCGCATTCTTTCGAAGCCTTGTAAGCTTCAATGATCTTTGTTTTCTTCTTTTCCGCAAAGGAAGAAAATTCTTCCTTGAGGCTTCTTTGTTTTCCTCGGCTCGCTTGGTTCTTTTCTTGTTCAATTTAGATCTTATTCTTTGAGCATCTTCCTTGGACTTCTTCAAATGATTGGAGAGAAGCCTGTTTTTTTCCTTGGCATGTCTTCTTTTTGACATGAAAGCCCTCTGAAGTCCTTGATGCTGCTCTTTATGTTAGCTAATTGCTCTGATAGAGAGTTTGTCATGAGGACTTGATTGGTGAGTTCATCGTCTTTTATGTTGATCATCATCTTTAATTCTTCAATGATAGCTTGGAGCTGAGTATTGTCATTCTCAAGTTGTTTATGTTGTTGGGCTTTAGATGACATTTCTTCAATAATAGATTGAAGCTAAGCATGCTCAGATTCAAACTGTTGATTTCTCTTTGTTAACATCACAAAAATTGTGACGTTCTACAAAAAGGGGTAAACAATAAAATAAGTTAATTTTTGAAAATTAAATAAGAGATAAATAAAAAAATAAAATGTAATTACATCAGCAATGTTTTAGCAAATGCTAAGCATGAGCTTCTCACTATATTTTTGATTAAAGTAGGAGTCATGAGGAAGGCAATGCCTTCCACCAGTTTCTGGGCTATTGACCTGAACAAGGCTGAGTCAGTAATCCAGACATCCCATGATGGGATGTAGATGCTGGAGCCCAAAGAAGAATTGGGCCTAAGGAAGGTGGAGTCAATGAAGTTGGCTAAGCCAACGATGGAGCTAATGAAGTTGGTGGGGTTGATGTTGAAGGTAGCACCAAGGAAGGGACTTCGTTGATGGCTGGGGCTTCATCGGTAAATACTCCACCTATGGAGGAAGGATGAAGATCTTTGGTTGATGAGTGAGGTAGCTCCAAAGTTGAGGCAGCTTGGTCGGTCGAAGAAGTTTTCTTGGCTACACCCCCTACTCTTTTCATTGCCACTCTTTTCTTTGGGTGAGTAAGAGATTGGGAGTCAGTAGCTTGATCGATAGAAGCTTCCTGACTTTTTCTAGAGTAGTCGAGGAAGATTCTCCAACTCTTTTCCTCTTAACAGCTGTGGCCTTCTTCAGCTTTTCAAGGTTCAACATTTCTAAAAAGTAAATTATAATAAAGAGTTAATCAAAAAATAATAATAAAAGAAAGCTATTTTATTAAAAAAAAAACTTACCAAATAATCTAAGACTAACTCACCTAAGGGGTTGGGTTAAGTTTTGGTTGGACTAGAGCTTCCTTGGAAAGAAGGATTCTTAAGTTAGGAATGTCTTGTTTTATTAAAGAGACCGCTTCTTCCTCAATAGGATAAAGAAGTAGGGCTTTATTAGCTTTTAGGTTGGGTTGTTGCCAACCCGACCTAAATCAGTAGGAGAAAGAAGTGGGGCTTTATTAGCTTTTAGGTTGGGTTGTTGCCAACCCGACCTAAATCAGTAGGAGAAAGAAGTGGGGCTTTATTAGCTTTTAGGTTGGGTTGTTGCCAACCCGACCTAAATGGCCATTTCCTACGTACTTCTACAACAAAGAAAAATGATTCTTCCATCCATAAATTAAACAAGGACCTTTGATGAATAACTTGTGCTCATACCGAGCACCAAAATACCACCATCCTTTTTTACTAGGATGTTCCTTGAGATTAAAAAAATGCCTAAAAAGGGGAATAGAAAAGGGAATACCTATGGAGGAGTGTTTAGAAAGAAAACTTATGTTAAAATAATTCAAAAGTCAGCCTATATGTGCACAAGGCCGGCCTTTAAAACGTTTTCATAAAGAATAAGACACTTTTCAGAAGAATCTAATGCTCGATCAAATTCATCTGGAATCGATAAAGTAAACTTATCGAGTATAAAATAACTTTATTGAATATGAATCATATCATTAGAAGTTAAAATTAGAGAATTGCTAGCTTCAAGCATAGCTGTGCGTAAAGCTGAGGGAAACCCAAAGAGCAACTAGGATACTTCCTCGGTTGCCAACAAAATTATTTAAGAACAAATAAAAAGAAATGAAAGTAAGACAAAGAAGATTATCTAAAGGGTATGAGAACCAAAGAGGTAAAGGACCGAGGAAGTTAAAAAGGGTAGAATTGAGGAAATAAAACTGAGGACTTGGGAGACCAAAAACTCTAAGGGGATATAAGAACAAATGACAAGTAAGAGTGAAAATGATTGATCCTCTTTGTTTTGTATAGAGCTGAGGAAAGAGAAGATAAGTGGCGCCTTTAGAGCGGCCGCCAAAACGAAGTGCATGCGTGCTATAAATTTTCTTGAAGTTCAAGAAAATTTCATCGTATGTTGACGTTTCATTAAATGATAAGTTTTAGAATTAAGAGATAAAGGTCAAAAATAACCCTCAACTACCTTATGATGCGTTCGCTAAATTAAAGTTGTACGTTAAACTCAATGGATACCTTAAAAGGATAATGATGAGCCAATCAAATTAAAGACTTAATTTGGAAAATAAGAAGACTTATAATAAATAAAAGATTTCTTCTTAAATACAATAAAATTTAAGTTACTTTTTTGAAAACTACTTTCAAGGCTTAAAAGAAAAGACACATTTAATCATTAAAAGTGAGAGATATGTGCTAATATAGAATTTTGACAAGTTAATATGATGAAGCCATATGTATAAAATTATAATGAAGACACATGCACATAAATAAATATCTTATTAACAAGATCATAACTGAATTTAATTAAGTAATATTAGCAGGATTTACTCAAGAGTCACAAAAGAATCATAGGCCATTCTATTTCAAAAACGCCTAACCTCAAGTTAACATTATAAACTCATTACTAACACCTATATATATAACACCAAAAGCCTCAAAAAAGCTAAGGAATGTAAGATTCTTCTCTCTTTCTTTCCTCTCTCATTTTTCTCTTTTCTTTTTTCTCTCTTATCTTTCTCTTTCTCTTTCCTCAAACTTAAAAGAAGATTAACTTGATTATCGGAGAGACTTCCAAGAGAGACTTCTAAGGAGCCTTGAGGATGGTTGGATGCTGTTTTCTATTTTTTAAGCAAAGATCTTTATTAGTAAAGAGTTTTTTGAAATAGAGGTTAAGTTTAATTTTTTTTTAAATAAATTTTATTTGTTGATCTGCTAAGTTAAAAATCAACATCAATATTTCGGTATTTCTTTGGGTTCATGATACTTGCTGTAGAACACCGAGTGTTGACGTTATTCATTCACCTTTTCCAATGCCAAGGCCCGGCTCCACGGGTGCCCCTTACCGCCTCCAGACGTATCCAGTCCTCTTTCCAAAGCCGTTTGAGCCGACGAGACTGCATCTCAGACCCCGGGCTAAGATTAGCATTCATTGGAAATCTCAACCCTCCCACAAGCTCAGAGCCCAAAGCCCCAACCCATCTCCATAAAAGGCCACTCCACTCCACTCCACTCCACTCCACCATCTGACCTACCAAGTCCTGTTGCGCACCAATGACGAAGGCCACCACCTTGCGCTCCCTCGTCCTCCTCTCCTCCCTCGTCCTCCTCCTCCTCCCGGGGGAGGCGACGGCCGCCGTGAATTGTGCGGTCGTTGCCGCCAAGGCAGCACCATGCCTGAGCTTTGTGACAGGAAGAGTCCGGAGGCCTCCTGCGGCGTGCTGCGCTGGGCTGCAGCAGCTCGCACGTCAGGCGGTCACGGTCGCCGACCGGAGGACCACTTGCCATTGCTTGGAGAATGGCGCGAAGAAATTCCCAGGTGTGCAAGATAGGCTCCTCCGCCAGATCCCCGCAGCTTGCCACATCAGAGTTGGCTTTCCAGTTTCCCTCAGCACCAACTGTGACAGGTGAGTGCAAGAGAGCTAGAATTTGGCAATTAACTTCAGCTCAAATTGCAGTTCTCATATATAAACTCTAGTCCTTCAGTTTCTTCATCATTGCTTCCAAATGTGTCAATAAACCATCTTATCATATGTGGCATATTTCATGGGGAGAAAAAAAAAAAAAAAAAAGAAAAAAAAAAAGGAGAGAGGCTAATTTAGAGTACAATCAAAGAAGTGAGCCGTGCCTGTTGATTAGAGAATAAACAAACTGTGGATGCAGCTCCTACCAAATTTTCATGGCCCAAGTGAATTTTTCACAATATGGCCATTGACTTCAAGAGCTGGATGATGAGGAAGAGAAAGGTAGATAGGTAGATGTTGGAAGTAAAAAATACTTGCACTCTAGCATGTAGCATCCAATGGAAAATTGTACATACGGTAACTATCACTTACGTCCTTATGCATCAACATTAAGTCGGGAAGTTAATGCCATTCAGAGGAGTGAGGAAAAATAAAAGTGCTACTCAAGCAGGGCAATTTTGGACGGAACAGGGACTTGAAAACTTGAGGCGTTCCAGTTTTGAAAGAAAAATTAACTATTTGTTTAATCATTTAACAGTCTTTGAGAGATCTTATGACAACCATTAGGGTGCATTTGGGGGTGATCTAAGATTACTGATTATCCTAAACCTAAGCTGATCATATCCTCAGTGATCAAATTTTTCAGTATTTGATATCATATATCACAGTGATCAAATTATCAAGAATTATTAGTGATCTAACATTACCAGGTAGTATAGCATGAGAATTCAAAATTACTAAACATAAAATTTTAAAATTATACCTACTATAATTATATTATATTACTATAATAATATAATATATTAATTTTATATATTTTATTATATGTAAATTATTGCTATTATAATATTTTTATTATAAATAAAAGATATTTTATTTTATAAAATTTAGTCTAAGATTACCGTCGAAGGGAATGGGTGATTTTAGTTCATTAAAATCACTGCCACATAAAATCACTCCATTGCAATCAAATAAAGTTGTTTCATCATCATTCTATAAATCATCAAATTTTATTATTATTTTATGAATTACTAATGATTCTAAATAGAGCATCTCACACCGGATGCCCTCTAGGAAAAATTCCTTTTTCTTCTTTCCGGAGGATGAATCATTTGTATTTCTTTGTGTCATGCAGGATCAACTGAGCTTTGGAGTGCAAGAGAAGCCAGAAGTAGCCGTATGTCTCAGATGAATAAAGGGATTGCCAGCTCTTTCTCGAAGAAAGTAAAGCTAATCATGCACATGTTATCCTGCATCAATGGATCAATAAAAAAAATCTTGACATAAATGAGGCGTTTCTTGATTACTTATACGTGTAACGTAGAACTCGCAGAGATGATATTGATATGTTCAACCAAATGAGATGTCGTGGGAAAACAAATAAGATGAACTTATGAGCCCATGAAAGAAGGTGGTGAATCTATATTGCATGAAATGAAAATAAACTATTTGATAAAAAATTTACATTTAATAAGAATGAAGTAGGCATGAAGACAATAGGCACTGTGCAGTCCTGTAGACGATAGCATCATCCACTGGAAAGAAATTATTTCGTCACCAGCAAAAGATGATGGGCAATGGAAGTTTGAGAAAAAGAAATATAAAGCAATGAAAAATAAAAAGACAAAAATGAAAGCAAAAAAAAATATAGTAAATGACTTAAAAATTTAAAAATAAATATAATAAACAAAACTTAAACAAAAGGTTAAAAAGATAAAAGCCAAGGGCATTGAAAGGTGCAGCTGAACCCAGAAAGAAATTCTAGACAGAGAAGAGTGACGGATCGAGGCAAAGAGGATAAAATGATAATTTTATTATCCTCGAAGCTCGCTCGCCTGCAAGTTTTCCTTCACTCTTTTTTCTCTTTTTCTTTTCTAATTAAATAACGGTTATATTAGAATTAAATAAGATTTTTTTAAAAAAAATGACAACAAACCTAAGTGATAATATTTAAAAGTTTAAAATTTTTTCTTTTTTTTTTGAACAATAGAAGTAAACTAATAATGATGAGAATAATTTATTTCCATGCATCAGGATCCAAAAATATGAAATAATTTTGCAGGATAGTTTGCCTCTTAAGTAGTAGGACAACAACATAGTTACCATAGTTTTTATGCTTGAACCATGATTATAATAATCAGACTAGACATCAACTTAATCGAGAGACTAAGTTAATGGCCCAAATAGTAAGATAGTGATCGAAGCGCTTGAATGATTAAAATATAATTATGATGATAAATAAAGATAATTTTTATATGAAATTCAACTAATTTGATAATTTTAAATTTTAATCTTTAAATTTAAGTTATTTCAATAATCCATACTAACTTAAAATTAACTTCATTTTTTAAAAAAAAATAATACTTGAACATCATTGATCGATCATAGAAAGAGAGAGATAAGTTAGAAAAGAGAAAAAGAAAGATTTAGACCTAAATTATGAAATAATGCTGATGTTTAAATTTATTGATTAAAAAATTTAAAATACTTGAAAAACCAGTCTAGTTTTATTGGTTTACATAAGGTCATTGAGTCAATAAAAAAAATAGTTGATGTATTCATTTTTTACCAAATTAATTATATAATTAGTTCAACTAAATAATCAGATTGGTCAACAATCCAATTGATCGGTCAACAACCAAGCGGTTCGATCTATATCTGATAATTATAGTTTGAACTACCCAATCTAAATACTTTCATATGTTCAACTGTATTTCCAAAATGGTTCTCATAAAAAGACAACTCCAAAATCAAGGACATCATAAAAAGAAAAATGATTTTCTTCCTGTTGACTTCACATTAATTTTGATGATCACAAAATAATTAAGTAAGTTACTAATAAGTTTGGTGAAGAACCATAATGAAATATAGGTATACATGAATCACCAAGATAAACAAAATTGATTCCAAGCTTCAATATAGGTTTATGGTTCAAAAAAAAAAAATTTGTAGAGAATCAAGATCTAAGAAGAATGTTTCAAGCACAAATCAAGTAAAATCCAGATGTTTAACAAGTTTTTAAATGAAAAAAGTTCAAGTCATAAGAGCTAAAGCACTTACTTTCTTCAATACATTGAGTTCTCTTAGCCTTAGAATGAGTTTTCAAGTTTTGAAGCCATTAGTCAACTCCCACGCTAGCTACTGATACTTAAAATGGAAGAATCAAAGAGTTTGAAGCCATTAATCGACTCCCATGCAAGCTAACAAGTCAAAACTGTGCTATAGAAGGTTTTACAGTGAAGATTTTCAAGTTAGTCGACTAAATAATCAACTACTATGGCCAGATAGTGAAGATTTTCAGGTTAGTCGACTAAGTAATCGACTACTATGGCCAGATAGTGAAGATTTTCAAGTTAGTCGACTAAGTAATCGACTACTGTGGTGAGCATTCCCAAATTAGTCGATTACCATGCTGACTAATTGCTTGGGAAGCACAGTAACGGCTAGTTCTAATATTTCAATGATCAGAAACGGTTAGTTTAATGTTCCAATCATTCAATAAACTATAAATATATGTAAATCGAATGGATTAAGAAGATTTTTGGAGTGTTTTTGAAGGATTAAAAGTGAAAAAAAGAGAGAAAAATCAAAAGAAAATTCAGCCTCTTTCATTTGAAATGAAAGTGTACAGCAAAGCTTGGAAGGCTATTAAAGCTCATTCAAGGCTCCATCTAATCACTCAAGAAGCTTCCTCAAGAGCTCTTAGCCCCAACATTTAAAAAGAAGAAGCTCAATTAAGGAGGAGACTTTCAAAAATCTGTAAAGTACCATTATTATGCTATTTGCTCATTAAGGAGCTGCATTTTCTAAAATTGTATTCCTTTGTATACAATTTGAGTTTTGACTTAGTTGAAACTTGTGTAGGGTGTGACAAACCCAAAATTGGTAACTTGCAAGGCTTCCTTCTACTTGGTAAATAAGAAGCTAGCTGAGATAGCTAGGATAAGGCTCCCTTGTGCTTGGAAAATAAGAAGCTAGCTGGGTTAGCTAGATTTGTAATCATTTGTGGAACGATTAGTAGAGAAAATTTTTAAGAAATTCTTGGAAAGTGGATGTAAGTGTAAGGATTAGCACCAAACCACTATAAATTTCTGTGTTTGAGTGTGTGATCATTGTTATTGTTGTTATTTGTTTTCTAATCATTACTTCACCTTCACACAACTTGCATTGTTTTGAAAATATTGCATATACTTGCTAAAAATTTCAAAGAGCCTAATTCACCCCCCCTCTTGGGTTGCATAGCTGGGCAACACTTCTTTTATTAAAAAAAGCTTTTAAGTTATAACAAAATGAAAACCCATATAGTACATACATATGGTTTGGTTCAGTTTATATCGTTTTTTTAATAATTCAAACCGAAATCAAACAAACTTTTTAAATTTAAAAAATTTTTAAACTAAAACCAAATCAAGAGACAAAAAAAACTAATTTAAACTAAAATGAAATTACTATTTGGATCGATTTTATGATTTGGTCAATTTTCTTGCATACCTCTAGTAGTAAAGGCAGGTGTTGGAGAAGACAAAAATGGTGGTAGTAAAAATAATAATGGCAGAGAGTGATGATGGTAGTAGTAAAAATGATAGCGATGGTATTAGCAATGGAGATGACATTGATGGCATTGGTAAAAGACATAAATTTTTTATTCTTAAAAATAATAAAAAATAATTTATTACTTTTATTTTTTTATAATAAAGAAAATGACTTTTAAAAATAGAAAATAAAAATTATAATATCCAACATATTTGTTGCCTCAACTTCTAAGATTGTTTGTTAGAAAAGAAAAAAAAGATAAAGTATATATTTGACCTTTGAAACTCTAGGGATTATTTTACTTTTATCCTTGTAGTATTAAAAAAATTTTAAAATATTTTTAAACTTTTATTTTTATTTTACTTTAGTCTATACTGTTAAAAAAATATTACTGATATAAATTTTTTTTGTTGGCATGACATATGTATATTGCGAAGAAGGGATACTATATTGTTGGATGGGAGCTCATGTGGCAATCCACTCTCTTAAAGGGTAACCTAACCCTCTCTCTCCAACCAGTGCTTAGCTCCCACCTTCCTCTTCGGCCGGTGGTCAGCCCCCACACCAATGCGGCCACTATCTCTAACTAATGCTCAGCTAAGTCTCCATCCAGTGCGCTCAGCCCACCTTATCTGAGATTATTATTAGCATGCCTTCTCTTCTTCTCCATTCTCTGGACTTCTTCATCCTTTGGACTACCCTTTCCAAGTGTTCCATCCTCTTTGCTATCCCTTCCGTCAGCCGCTACAACCTAGTTCAACTACACCTGCTGCACCTTTTCTTTGGGCCTTTCTCCAAAGTCCTCATGCTAGTTCTTTCTTCTATTGTGGATGACCCAGCGAATCAAAGTCCCAGGTCGATCAACAGCTATTGAATTGAAGAGCAGGGGGCTATTTTGGCAAGGAATCTTTTGGATTGACCAGGGGACCATTATTGGCAAGAAAGCAGCGGCGACAGCTGGCAACAAAGCAGGATCTTGGTTGCTTGCTGTCCTTTCAGGCAGTTTGAGAATGCCGCACAGAAAGACAAGAAATCGGCTCTTCTAGTGTATATTGTGTTTCTCTGTTTTCTAGCCTTTCTGTTCTTTCTTCTTTTATTCTCTCCCAGTTCTTCGCTCTTTTGTTTCTCTCGGTTTCAGATTCTTAGCTCATCGTAAATTCCTTCTCATTTTCTTTCCTTTAATAAATTTTGGAGGAAATTTTCCCTCCAATTCATTGTCAAGTTCTTGGAAGTTCTCCAAGTTTGAGAGAGGGGGAATGGCAGATCGTGTCTGAATCTAGAGGCTTGTGCCAGTGGTGCGTGGGATGCCAGCTTACCATGGGCTTCATCGTCCTCTTCCTCTGGCTCGCTTACCACTCCATCAAGCCTCAGTTCTACCTCACCTCCTTCTCCGTCGCTGGCACCCCCAACTCCACTGCCTTAAACTCGACCCCTAGTGACCCCATCGCTTCCTCTGTCGTTGAGATCGAGAACAAGAACAGAGAGTTGGGCATCTACCATGACCCTCTTAACATCTCCCTCTCCTTCTTCCCCAACACCTCCTCCACCACCGTTGTCGTCAACCCCACCCTCATCCCCACCTTTTACCAAGGCCGCCAGAAGACCGTCGACAAATCTGGCAACATCTCCAATGGTGGTTTTTGGGCTCCATGGGCGGTAGCCATTGCTAATGGGACTACCATCTTCTGGGTTACCATTCTTGAGACACGACTTCTTCATCGATGAGTTATTCCTCTGCGACCTCTGTAAATTCTAAAGTTCTAGCTGGTTCCCTTACAGCTTACCGTCTCGGCTGCAAGGATCACCCCTGCCCTGACAGCTCATTTTTTTTTAGATTCGTAAAACTTGACATAATGAGTATTTGAGGGTGGATTTTAGTTGATTGACTCAACTCAAATCAAAACTTCTTATTCTCCCTATAGGATACCAATTTAGCACGTACGCATTCTTCGTTAATGGAGAATTTACGACGTTGATATTTTTTAACGATAAAAACTAAAATAAAGCAAAACAAAAGTTTAAAAATACTTTAAAAATTTAAAAAATAAAATAAATTTTAAAATTTAAATATTAAATATGTACTTTACTCAAAAAATTGAAAGTGATGTCAAGCAGGCTCACTTGATTTATTTATTTATTTATTTATTTTTTTGTGCCTGTGTTGCATATCATTTGTATCGTGGCCATTGGTTTATATGATGATCCTACCATAACATCCTTAACCGGTCACCAAATTCCTTGACACAACACCGCTACGAAAATAACCACACTTGGTCAGGGGCATCGATTAGTAATCTGAAAATGCAGTGCTTCTAAGAGAGCATGAAATCAAATTAATAAACCATTTTATAAGAAATGCAAGATATCATCACATACAAAAAGCTATAAACGCTGTTATCTGAAAAGCTCACTTAAGTAGTCATTCAAACATCAGACTAATATCTCAAAAGTGTTGTGCCCTTCTCCTGGGATTTACGTCCACTAATGCCACAATATGTATACAACTTTGTTCATTTATAATGTTTCCAAATAAAAGAAACGATGGCGCCTCATGTCCATATGAGGATTAGAAAATCAGTCCAACAACTTGTAATCAGTAAGTAGAGATTTACAGCAGATGATCAAAAAGCCCATGCCGCTTATTCACCCAGCCTTTTTTTGGGTGCTGGGAAAGGGATGGACGGTCTGATTTTAAGACACGAAAACTTGGTGAAGAAAAGCACGGATATGCAATAGTTAGGAAGGAAACCTTTTAGATTTTTATTTTGTTTCAGCCATGAAAAGCTAGTTGTGAAGTTTCTTGGTTATCTAGGACGAAGGTCAAGGTTGATATGATGAGAATCTACTGCAGTTAGGCGATGATTCATGGATTTTAGAGACCACCCCTTGGGTTCGCCCGTTCTCTCTGTTGTGCCTGGCAAGATGCAACAAATAGCTCTCATAATGCAAATCAAGTAGTGGATATAAACTGCAACAATTTGAATGGTTGTAGATCCCTACCAAACAAGGTCTTTATTGATGGCTTCTTTGGCTTGTCCTTTTCCTTCAGCTCCACTGCAAATATACATACAATGCTGTATTAGAAAATGCCAGTGCAACAGGATTTTGCCATGAAAATCCATTTAATTATAGATTTTGCAAGAAAAGGTTGGATTATTTTATACAAACTGATACACATTTTGGTGTCCACGGACAATTTTATCCTTAGGTCTACAAGTATGAGATGGGTGATGATCTAAACAAATGCCTATCGGGTATTCAAAATATGCATCAGACATCTAGTAAATATGCATAGCCTAACTTATATTTAGGTCCAAGAGAAAAATCCAGGAACACCTAAAGGTATATCATTCTTCTTGGCAAAAAAAAAAAGAGTTAATCCAACCTAATTGATAATTAACTAGATTTTTCATGCAAAATTCACCCAGCTCAATGATAAAAATGATAGGCAATTGGTGAGGGTTTTAGAACTAGTAGGTATGTGTGCCTTTGTGTGCATGCATACAAATGAGTATGGGAGAAGAGGAGGGACTACCAATGCCTGGTGTATGTTGGTCACGAGCAATTTCATAGTTCTTGTAAGTATAACCCATAAAGTTCACATCTTTGGACAAGAGCATCTGCAAAATAGGCAGAGTAGTTACTCATTGTAATTTGATAACTAAAAAACAAATTTAGGTGACAATGCCGTCTTGACACTTAGGATGGCAACCCATCCCGGCATCCCATGAGACATCCTATCGGGACTTGAAATCATGGATACATATATATACAAACATGCAAGCACGCATTTTGTGACTCTTTTTGAGATGTAGTTCATCTCTTAGTTGATCCATCTTTCCATAAGAAAAAGCTTGTTGGTGTTGGTTCTTGTTACCATCGATGGTATATGCTAATTTAATATTTTTGTTTGTTCATGGCAAACCTCAAATGACTTAGGGTTAAGATCAGCACATAAATATTTAAAATCCTTAAAAAAAGTTTTTTCCTCCTTAAGCAAGCACAAATCATTTGAAAGGTAGATGATTCACATATACACTAACTTCAAACCCGCATTTTTTGTTTAAGTTATTAGAACTATCCAATCTAAATTTGAATCTTCCGACAAAAATATTTCATGATTATAGTAATTTGAACCGAAAACTTAAAGTACAATTCACACTAAGATAAACAGTGAGAGACAGCCAAACGCTTTTTAATGTTAGGAAAAGAAAAGGTAAAGGCAAAATGAGGCCATCAGTGCAACAACTTACTTTGATTATAATAGTCATCATCTTTATGTGGTATTCATACCTTAAGACATAACATATTAAATTGCACTCTTGATGCAATTATGATCATTACCAAATTACAACCATGCGAATTTTAAAGAGAGACTTTGATGTGCTCAGATATTTAAAATCATTTCATATTCTCAAAAAGAGGGAGAAAAGAAAATTAAATTTTCTTAATCATATCACAAGGCAGAATATGCTATACTGCTGACTCTCAATTGGATCAGCTAAGGATTTGGTTATACGCAAATAAAAGACAAAATATCTAAAAAGAAAAGATGGTGTCACCGCCTGCAGCAATAAGCAGCCAAACATACTAAGAATTATCAATGAAACCAAGTGATAATCGTGCTAAACATATTCTAGTCAACTAAACATGACAGAACCTGCTAGAAGAAAATCTACAAACGATCAGTTTTCACGCATATAATCTCAAGTTATTACTCACAAATAATTGTAGAACCAGGTTCGAATAGAAAATGATATCAGAGTACTCAGAAAAACAAAGTGATAGTAAGGAGGAACAATCCAACCATACCTTTCTCCAAGGACCAGACTTCGATGAAGCTTGAATTGGAGTTGCAGACTGCATCAGGATAATTGTAAATTAACGATGTACAAATGCAAACTGATAATACTAAGTCTTTGAAGGAACCCAGCTAATTCTTTATTTCTTAAGAACCAAAAAATGGATGGAAAGAATAAATATAAGCAAAGTGCTCCTTTATAAATCTTTTAATTACATCCACAATATATGAATGATTCAAAGCCATAGGCATTTGAACAATTAGAAAGCAGGCAACCATAGAGAATCTAGGTAGTGAGATGATTGCTAAAGAACCAAAGCAGCCTAGCGTATGTTGCTCATATTTTAAATGTGAAGAGTGCAAGAAAACCTTATACAACTGAAACTCTTACTTCTGATTTTTTTTTTTTCTTTTTTTTTTCCAGAGAACATGTGGTGAAATTGGAAAACCATATGAAGATCCAAAGCAAGCTACTATAGTTTTATCATTCAAAGGCCATTCAAACAAATGTTGTCAGTTATGCATAAATTAATTGTCAATGAATATAATTCTGATTTGATGGTATGCTGCATAACTGCTAAAGTCAAGAATTGTATGCCTCTGTTTAAGATTCAAAGACAAATGAGGTTGAAAGACACTGAACATACTTCTCTCTTCCTTTATAGTCATAGTAAAAGAAGAGATTTTCCCATGGCTGTAGTGGTCAAACATCAAAGAGTTACTACAAAAAGAAACAAATTACAATTATATAATGTAGGAAAACATGTCATCCTAGTCAAGCTTTTGAGGATCATACTGAATATGAGATTCCTAAAGTGTTGTAGAGATGGCATCATTTTCTCATGTAGAATTGTTTTTGCATGGTTGCTGATGGATGTTGCATTACCAAAAAGTAGACTCATCCAGAATGAGAATGTCTTACCTCCTCAAACTTCTCAAAGTTCTGAGTATCCAACTCATCATTAACCTCAGGTACAAAAGCAGCCTCAATCTGATATAATCTGTCCCACTGAATGTCTTCAAACCATGGATGCGCCTAAAGTTGCCACAGTTTCAATATTACTATTCCACCGGACAGGTTACTGGAAAACAAAATAGGTAACATCTCAACTAGAATTGGACCTTTATTTCATGGGCTCCTCTAGTTCCAAGTCTCTGCTCTACATTGCACAGCAGTTTGCAGATGAGATCTTTAGCTTCAGGTGAAAGATTTGCCTCTTCAGGGAATTTTAAGTGAGCTTTCCAGTTCATGATCTGCAAAACATGAGCTGAGTAAGCATCAACACAAAAACACGCAGCCTCATCTCTTTCTACAGATAATCATTTGAATCCTGATAAATATTCTTCCAACATGCAGATCAGTCAAATTTAGGCCAAAAAGTTGTTCCATTAAATTTAAATAATTGATTCCTCATTAACATGCCCGAACAAAAAAAGAAAAAAAAGAAAAAAATAAAGAAAGAAAAGCACTGGCATAATCAAGAAAATTATGCTACTGACAATTACGGTTTGATACCTTCTAGCTACACTTTCTAAACATTTTCAAACCTCCTCAATTTCACTTCATTTATTTAACTCTCCTCACTTAACACCAGCCCTTGCATCAATTGCTTCCACCTGTCTGCATAAACTTCCCATCTTAAAATTCATCTCCCAATCTCAGCCTCTTTGCAGGGCAACCATAAACGACCATGCTTGACAAGGGAGACCCAACATATTTAATTACCACAGGCCATATAACATTTCACACATGCTGAATGACACCTCATGTAAAATATGCAACTAAATATAACAAGAATATATGACATTATGCAAAAAAAAAATGCATAGGTGAGGTGAAAATAAAATTAACTTGTAGAATCATCTCATACTCTAATAATCCTAAATATGCTATATTTTTTTATGAGGAAAAAGTATGATTATTTTAGAAGAACCCAAAAAAATGCTTTGCAAATGGCATACCTTCCTACACGTTGACATTGGTTCATCAGAATAAAATGGTGGGTAACCGACGAGCATCTCATACATGATTGCTCCAAGTGACCACCTGAAAATTCCAAATGTCAGGAAATTGAAATGGAGTGAGTGAAAATTAGCGCTTAGACTTTACCAGTCACACTCCATACTGTATCCTTTCTTCAATAAAACTTCTGGAGCAATATAATCCGGGGTACCAACAGTTGAATAAGCCTTAACTTACAAAAGCATGTCAGTGAACATCAAAACAAAATTAAATTTTTGTCTTTATATAATAGAACACGCATAAGTACCATGACAACCTAAGCATAATAAACAACAGAAAAACAGGAAAGATAGGATCACATGCATAATCTCGAGAGAATAGATACTCTTCAAAAGAATAGCATACCAATAATTTGAATATACATTTTTTTTTCAAATTTCTGAAACACTGAGCCATGGCTCCCGCACTGGAAATTGAGTACCATACTTCACAAGTTTCAGACTAGTTCGCATATTTTTAATAGCAAAACTAGAAAAATGCATCAAACAAATTATAAGTCACATGCAAAAGAGCTGCAGCAAAGATTTTGCTATTGGTCATTTTCCTTGACAAGTACTAGAGAGCCAGCTTCCAAAAGATGGAATAAAGCTCTGCTTTTAAAACCAAATGTATGCACAGGATAATCAAGGATACATTGGGATGTGTGACTTACCAACATTCGCCTGTTCTTCTGCCAATGTAGTAATTGTTCCTGTTGTGTACGCCGGGGTGAAAGGTAGGAATTTAACTGCATCTCACTTCCCAATAGAGGCTTGATATTTTTCCCCATCGCATAGTCAGGCTCAGTAAGATCAGGAAAACGACTACAATCTAAAGGTTTACACAACCCAAAATCTGATAGTTTCAGATGGCCATTTCGGTCTAGCAATAAATTATCAGGTTTGATGTCCCTGTTGAATAAGAAACATTCAATTAACTCAAATGATCTCAGAGAAGCCATAGAGCCATGTATGCACCAAACAATGGGGAAACAAATAAATAAAATACAAAACACATACCTATGAATATAATTGTGTTTGTGAATAGATTCTATGGCTAAAACTGTCTGCCCAACATAAAACCTGGCTTCATCTTCTGTCAATATATCCTTGCGCATAAGTAAAGTCATCATGTCTCCACCAGGAAGATATTCCATGATAAGATATAAAAATTCTTTATCCTGAAAGGAGAAATAAAGTTTGACAATGCAAGCACTATCAACCTCTGCAAGAAGATTTCTTTCTGATTTGACATGCTCCACCTAAAACCAGGAAAGGGAGGGAGGTGGGGTCAGAGTGCAGGCAGTTAGCACATTATCCATATAACCAACATCTAAAAGGAACGAGGAACAAGGAGCCTGTCATAATACCTGGCCCCTACGAAGCATTTCAGACTTTTTTAGTTTCTTCATTGCATACACCTGCCTGGTGGTCTTCTCTCTACAAAGCCTCACCTGCATAGCAGCAAATGTATAAACAAGAAATCAATAAGTTGAAAAATTTGTTTAAGACACTTAACTTATAAACTTCAAAACACAAAACTAATTCAGTTTTCCTTCTGCAGCCTAAGAATTTATATCCCTTAATTGCATAGTCAAATTTCCAGAATCAGTAAAAAATAGAGTCAAAAAATGTCCAGACTGAACCATAATCCACTGGAAGAAGTCCGCATCTAGGCAATGCTTGGTTTGGAGATAAAGCATGAATGATGCTTGCTATAGGCCTTATCATGTCTATAGAAAGAACAAGGGAGGAAATTCCATTCTGGTCGAGTATGCCTATTCCAGGAATAACTATTTTAACAGGACAAGATACGCATAATACCTGGAATAAGACCCTCTTTTTTTTCCTTCCCTTTTTACTAGAAAAAAATACCCTCAACCCGCAGTCAAATATCCCTATCCCACCTTTCATATCGTTCAAACTCTCTCTCTCTCTCTCTCTCTCTCTCTCTCTCATGCACGCATGCATGCATGCAAAAAGAAAAAAAACTAGGTCCAATTTGTTCCATAAATCAGCTGTTTATAAACTTAAAACCAACATAAGCCAACAAAAGATTTTATACTTGAAAACAACCAAATAAGAAAATGATATCAGTAAAAAAATTATATTTAATCCTATAAAACGAATGCAATAGCACAGCTACAACATTGAATCAAAACTTTAGGCAATATAGAATTCCAAGTACACCCATCTGAAATAATAATATGAATCCATTATAGCGAACCAACATCTACACAGAGTTCAAAGACCGACAGTCACTTAGTGTATATTCATAATGTACCACACATTACGATATTAAAGTCAGCATGCATAAGCAAAACTAACAATTAAGAAAACTAGATAGTTTTGTATAAATGAATATATTAGGAAAGCATTTATAATAGCATGACAACTTGTAATGCAGGATGGTGCTCTTCAGGTGAGGGATTCCAACCGATCAGCCTGCTAAACGGCATTTATAAAATTATTTCCAAGTTCCTAGTAGCAAGACTAGATAAGATCCTGCCTCTTCTTATGGATGAAGCCTAGTTTGCTTTCATTAAGGGTAGTTCCATTGTTGAAAACTTCTTTTCTACCCAAGAAATGCTAAGTTACTGTAAGAGGCCTGGATTTTCAGGGATGTTATATAAACTAGACTTAGATAAAGCATTTGACAGAGTTAATTGGGCATTTCTAGTAGAAGTTCAGGTGGCTCAGGGCTTCCCAACCCAATGAACCAATTGGATATTCTCTCTGCTCATCTTAGATAAAGTTGGCGTAGTTGTGAACGGTTGTCTAGGCAAGTGGATAAAGTATAAGCAGGAGCTTTAGCAGGGTGATCCTCTCTCTTCTAGTCTGTTCATCTTGATGGCAGATGTGCTTACTAGGCTATTGAAACAGAGTGGAAAAGTGGAGCTTATAAAAGTAGGGGATTCAGCCTGCTTTTGTGACGTCAGGAGCTTGCACTTTGTTGATGATTCCTTACTTTTCTGTGCGGCTGAAATAGAAAGCTTAATTGCATTTAAAGTTATTCTTCTTGTATTTGAAAATGAGTCTGGTTTAAAGATCAACTTTCACAAGAGTTTGGTGATTTGTTTAAATATAGAGGAGCAACTTGCTTGGTCCTTAGCCACCTTATTAAATTGTAAGAGAGAAAGCTTGCCTTTCACATACTTGGGGCTCCCTTTTAAGTGACAAGAGACTACCTAAACATTGCTAGCAACTGCTGATTGAGAAGATGGAACAGAAGCTTGCCTCATAAAAAGGTAAATTCCTTTCTATTGGGGGGTAGAGTATGCTTCATAAACTCAGTCCTAAGTACTCTATTATGTTACTTTATGTCAGTATTCAAATTGTCGAAACGAATATATCACAGAATTGGTAAGTTAAGAAGAGCTTTTCTTTGGATAGGAAAGGATTCTGTCAGTGGCTTTAATTGCCTAGTAAATTGGGTAAAGATCTGTAACGATAAGAAAGAAGGTCTAGGCATCAAGAATCTACAGAGCATGAATATGACTTTGCTCTCCAAATAGGTGTGGAAGTTTATAAGCAGGTATCGAGAAGGAAACAATCCTTGGATTAGACAAGTTTCCAAAGCTTACAACTCAAGGTGTCGATTTGTCTTGCGGGAATGATGTAAAGCTTGGAAAGCTTCACCATTATGGAAGGACATATGTAGGGAAGTTGATGCCTTCCAGAACTGGGTCTCCTTTCCTACCCTTATTTTCTAGTAAAGATGGTAAATACTTTGTGGACTCATTTTACAAATTCATTGACTTTTGAGAGCTCTTATATCCTTTCTATAGCACTCTTTGGAAAGCTATCATTCTTGAGAAAATCAAGATATTTTTATGGTTAGCCCTACAGAACAAGCTGCATAGAGATGAGGTACTTTAGAAGAAAGGGTGGTTAGTGAGTACTGCTTGTGTCCTATGTGGGGAAAATCAGGAGATTGCAAACCGCTTGTTCTTATCCTGCCCATTCTCGAAGCTGATTCTGAATTGCCTGGCTAGTGAGCAGGGGTTGAGTAGACTAGCTTTGTGCCTCACTAAGCTATTATGATCTGAATGGAGAAGAAAGAGAGTGCCAACCAACAAGTAGAAGATCTTGGACCAACTGATCATGGCGTTTATATGGCATGCATGGAACAAGAGGAACTGAAGAGTATTCTCTGAAAAGGTAGCATCTCAATCCTCGATTATCCATAAAATTGTGGCCACCTTTGGCTTGTGGGGGAATCTGTACACTGAAAAGTGGGCAGAAGTTCACAGAGCCTTTTGTATGGACCTTCATTCTCTTTTTCCTTCAACTTCTTTGTAATTCTCTCTTATATATTATTCGAATAAATAAATTAGTGGGGAAAGCCTCATCCTCATTTTTCCTCAAAAAAAAAAAAAAAAAAGAAAAACTTGTCATGCAGAAATCATTACACAAACCTAATGATTTGATCAAAGGTTTAAAATACCAAGCGATAGCACTGTCCTAATTTTTCCTTGGAATAGGATGCCCCATGTTTTGACATCTGGGATGGCAAAAGTCCCATCATATTCTGATCCATTTCCTGATTCACCTAGAACACACCATTGACTCAGCCATATCTAAAACTTTGATTTGACCATTAAAAGTATAAACATAAGAACCTCAGCAGAAGATAGAGGCATCTAGTGGCAGAAAACAACTTAAACAGTATACCCATATGGTCATCCAAAATTAGTTTCACTACAAGGAAATTGTAAAAGCTTTTGGAGTACTTTTACAAGTCTTCATGACATGCATCATACAGAATATGCATTATGAAGCTAACCTCATAACCTGATGCTTTAGCTCTGCTTAGTTACAATGTAAAGGAAAAAAAGAGAGAGTAGATACCAACCTCCCCAAATGCACCCCTCCCAATAATTGTCAGCAGTTCGAAATCATCAACTCCCATTTTACGCCTTTGAAGGCGCATGTATTCAGTTTCTTCTCTCTCTAAGTTCTTTATGAGGCTGTTTTGCTCTTCCTCAGAAACATTAGCATCAGCAAGCTTCCTCTCCAAGATCCATCGCCTAACATCAACAATATAATTTTAATTTAAAAAAAAACAAAATGTAAACAAAGAAGTACAAGGATGTTCGTGCAAAAAAATTAAGCTCACTTCCAAAAAGCAGCAATTTGACCATCAATATATTCATTTTCAAATGTTATATGTACATTTCATGGTAAATTGACACATTCTCCAGGGGATTTCTTAACCAAGCCAATTATCCTAGGAATGCAGGTGGAACATATAGCAAGTTTTCACCTGACCTGCTTCCAATTTGATCTGTCCAGTTCTCTCAAGAACTAGAATTGATTGAGGCTGCATCTGGTGATTTAAGATTTTTGAATCAGCATGACATGGAGGAGAAGGTTAGGCTTGGGAAAGTATTCTAGACCTCAAACCTAATCAGTCAGTATTAGAGTCATTTTAGTGCAGGATACAACCTGTTAAGGGAGTAGTCATTTTGCTTCAACATTAAACATTTTCTCCTTTCAGATGTTGCTGTTCTGAGATAAAAGTTGCAAAATTTATGAACTTATTGGTCCCCATTCTAACATTATGACATCAAAAATCACATTCTTATTACCACTGCAAATCTAATCATGCACCCACTCTATACTCCAGTAGACAGGCTTGTGGATAATATCCATACATAATTGCTCTCACTTTCCCTGCAAGTGCAGAACTGAGAAATGTTCACATCTAAACCGATATCCAACCGTAATGAGGGAATATCCTATCAGCAATCCAACACTGTTATCTTTATAGAGATGTTACCAATCAAAATCTAATTCTAGCTAGATCCAAAAACTGAAGTTTGCAGCAGAGGATTGTAACAGCTTTGAATGCAAAGGAAACCTGTATGAAATCAGTGACAACATATATAATAAATGCAGCATTTCAGTGAACATCAGCATGTTATATGCTTGGCTGGTTTTAAAGGGAAGTTGAAATCAGTAAATTGGCTATAAAGCATATTAACAAATGCAGTCATCTAACATATAACGTTTCAATCACAGATAGTGATCCATTCAGTTGACAACTTATAGCAGGCTAATTTATTCACTATCACTTGATTGGTAATTCAAATTTACTCACTCAAATGGCGTTTTCAATTTGAGTAATCGTTGAACTATCGTTACCAAGAACAAAATTTTGCAAGCAAAACAAAAATAGAGAATGTACCTCTCCTTGCGTCCTTGCAGGCTCTTCATCTGGGTCTTGTAGTGATTTTCAATGTACTCCTTAGCAGCAGCAACCTTCTGCTTGGTGGTGTTTGAAGGTGAATCATCAATTCGAGGTTTTTGCTCATTTTTCCCATCATCTTTATCCTTATTTTTCATCTCCCGAAACCCCAGCTTTTTCGCTTGCCGTTGGAATTTCCAGAATGATCCCTTCATCCAGTCCATCTCTATTACAACATCATCATCCCCAACAAAAGTGAAAATGAAGTATCTTCTTGTGTGAACACTTAATTTGCCTTATCACACTACAGACAATCCTTCAAACTGGAAAAAAATGATTGTATAAAACTCTAATGTAACCATCTAAAGGTGAATAAAAGTAAGATAACAAAAAAAAAGACAACAGAAAACGGACATGAAAACTAAACGTATAACAAGAATTAAGTTCCAAAGCGCCACAAAAGTATCAAGTTTGATATTTTAAGAAAAACTTAATATTTTCAGAACATTCTTATCTCACAAAGCAACACGAAACAAGAAGAAAATCCCAAAGAATCCCAAAGAATACCAATCAAATAAAAAAAACGAAAGAAGTTGGCCCATATTTGAGCGTCTGTATTCAAACCAAACCATATGGAAGATTGAATTCATTTCGAATGAAAATGAAGAAAAATTCAATTTTGCAATAGAATTGCACGCTAAAATTAACAACCCACCAAATAAACCATCTTATAGCATCACCTCGAACTCAAAAGCAATTAACATATGCCCCAAATTAGTCCATAAACACAAAAACCAAGCATCAATCTTTACCTAAAAGCCCAAACTCGCACCGAATTGCACACCCCACAGGGAAATGCGATAGAAAGCCGGGTTTCTCCCACTCCACAATTCTCAACCCGACGGAACGCTGGCCGAATGGACCAGCGCGGATAAACTGGAATGGATAGCGCCGAAGTGGAAAGGAATCTCATCTCAATAAGGATAGCATTCAAATACCAAAAAAAAAAAAAACTGGTTTTTAATGCAATGCGATGAATCCGACCATCGTTTTGACTCGCAGCGACTGGAACGGAGCGCCTTCTTCCCACCCTTGCCACAAGAAATAATATAATTAAAAAGAACACCATAAATTCACTCGACTTGGGGAAAAAATAAAAAGTAAGTGTTTCAAAGCTATTAATTTTTTTTTTTGATGAATATTAATTAATCGTTTTTACTACAATTGTTACTCGGGATGGATCAAATGATGGAATAATTATAAAATATATTAGCAATATTAAAATATTTATAAATAAATGATAAATAAAATAAGAAAATATATAAATATATCAATAAACAATATTAATCAATTCAGAAGAAAATATGAGATAAAGCTATAAGGTAGAAAAATGTTTGGAAATATTTTTTTTAAAAAAGATATATCTTAAGACAAAGAAATGTAAATTAAAAAGTAATAGAAACAAAGCTTATAATTTTTATTGCAACAATTTTTTATAAATTAATCAAACGAAAATAATAGAACTATTAAGATCAATTAGAAATTACAACAAAATTCTCACTTAATTTAACCGAGCTTAATAATAAATAATTTATATTAATATTCTATATAAATTATTTATATATTTATAAAATTATATTTTATTTCACTATATTAACTTGTTATAAAAATTAATGAGTGAATCAAACCTTTATTTTATAAATTTTAGGTGAAACAAACGTCTTAAATCTTTTGCTTATCTCAAAATCTCTATTTAACTAGATCAAATTAGCTATTATAGTACAACCTAAGATGAGACATAGTCTAATACTAATTTTACTTCAATATAATGCTATGCCAGGCTTGGTTAGGGAAATCTCCACCCAATATTGGGTTACTTTGTTTTAGGATTAGTAAATTTTGAGGTTCAAATATAAATTAAATCAGTCTAACAAACTATTGCCTCGTCAAGTAATATTATAATATTTATTGTAGTCTATATCTATTAAATATAATTGTTTAGTAAGGATAATCCATTGCTTTTGAGTATTAGTTGTTATTTATAATTATGAATTTCTTAGCCAAATATTTTGTTGTTTGGAGTCTAAATGATGGACAATTGAAGAGTAGAGAATACTAGAGAATAAAGTGACAAAAATTAAAAGTTTTTAAACCCACCACATTAAATTATACAAAATATTATACGCAATTATTTCCTTTTGCATTAAAAGAGTTCAGGAAAAGAAGCAAGCAAAACCATATGCCCAAAAAAACAAAGAAAAGCCCAATTAATAAGTTTCATAAAATTAAAAGCTACCGTATCAAATTTTTAATAGTTATTTGTTGCCCAGCTAAGCAACCCAAGAGGGGGGTGAATTGGGTTCCTTTTTAAAAGTTTAAACAATATGTGCAATATTTGCTAAGTTATGAGAGTGTGTGAAAGTGAAGTGTCAAACTTAAAACACACAGCAATAACAGTGGAAGGCACACACAAACACAAGGATTTTATAGTGGTTCAGTGCTAACCCTTGCACCTACATCCACTCCCCAAGCACCCCTTGAGAATTTTCACCACTAATCATTCTCCAACGATTACAACCTAGCTTACTCAGCTAGCTTCTTATTTCTAGGCACAAGAGAGCCTTTACAACCACCAATTTAGGGTTTGGCACGCCCCTCACAAGTTTCAACCAAGTTGAAACTCAACAAGATACAATAAGAAACAAGTTCAGCAAGAATAGCTCCTTAATGAGCAAATAAATACAATAAAGAGCACTTTACAGTTTTGAAGCCTTTTTTCCTTGAATAAGCTTCACTTCTTTGAATGCTGGAGTTAAAAGCACTTGATGAAGCTTCTGAAGTGGTTGGTGGGAGCTTTAAATGGGCTTCAATGGATTTTCAAACTTCAGCTACAGTGATTTTTGAAAACTGGAGTAGGTTGAATTTTCTTTGGATTTGGCTTTATAAATCTCTTTTTTTCTCACTCATAATCCTTCAAAAATCCACTTGACTTCATGCTAATCCATCCCATTAACTTGTATTTATAGTTAGTTGAGAGATTGGACCGTTGGAATGGCCGTTTTCGAACGTTGGAATGTCAGAACTAGCCGTTACGCATCATCCCAGGGCGTTAGTCGACTCCAGAGCCGACTAACACTGGGTTAGTCGGCTTTAGAGCCGACTAACACGGCCAAACCCTAGTCGGCTCTAGAGCCGACTAACTCAAGTTTTTTCCTTTGTAAAAATTCTGTGACGCATTTTTGACTTGATAACTCACATGTGGGTCGGCCAAGGGCTTCATTCTTCCATGCTAAGTTTCCGTAGTTGTCGTGGGAGTTGATTAATATCTCTAAAACTTAAAAAATTATTCCACAGACTTAGAAATTCATTGAATCAAGGAAACTTAGTGCCATAACTTTCATAACTTGAACTGTCTTTACTTGAGAACATTGCCAATCATCTGAGATTTGCTTAATCTGAACTCTTGGTAACTCTTGTATACCTGCAAATTACATTGATCTACACCAAAATCATTAGTAACTTACTTAATTATTTTGTGATCATCAAAATCAATATGGGGTCAACAATCTCCCCCTTTTTGATGATGACAAAATCATTAAGTATAAGATTAAAATAATAATTTAAAGCAATGCAACATTGAACTTAGCATAAGATTGAGATTATTTGGCTTATGTTAGGAAAAGTTTCTAAGTCAGTTTCAAATGTAGGATTTGTGCTAAAAATCTTGAAAAGAGTGCCAAAAAAATGAGAATGTGAGTCAAAAGTTAAAAATTTTCATCTGAGTATTTCAAAAAACAATATGACATTCATTTTTCATATTTTGAATTTGGAAAATTCAGATTTTTAGTGGGATTTATAGTGATTTTTGACTCAAAAATCTGAATTTTCAGCAAAAATCTGAATTTTTCATGAAAAAATTGAGTTTTGTGCCAAAATGATTAAATTCAGTGCCAAATTCAAAAGTTATGTGCTGGGAATGAAGATTTATGCTAATAAACTTTGTCTTCATGCTGAAATCATAATTTTGAACCAAAAAATTCAGAGTTTCGGCAATTAAACCAGAATGTGCCAAAAGTGTGCCAAAAATCTGTATAGTGTGCCGAAACTTTGATTTTTGATATCAGAATTTTTAAGAAAAGTTTTCAAACAAAACTCAATTGTTTTAAAGGGAAGTAAGATGAAACTAACAAGTTTTGTCTCCCCCTTTTTATTGCAAAGTTTTAAAAGGATCATCTTATTCTCAATAGGTTAACTTTTGCTAAAACAGTTTTATGTGATTGCACTCTTCTCCCCCTAAACATATGCTCACATTGTTTCTTTTTGAAACATTTGACACTTATTGAAACATGCTGAAACTTTTGAAATCTTGCTGAAACATGATGTACAATTTTTGAAAACTTGAAAAACTTTACTGAAGCATGATGAAGGATTTTTGAAACTTGTTGAAAACCAAAAAAAAATTTGAAATGTTTGCTGAAACTTGACAAGGAAGATCCTTCTCTTTTTTAAATGTGTGCTTACCCTCTTTAATCTTTTCTTGGGTCCATTCTCTCCCTTTTTGTCATCAATCAAAAAGGAAGTGAACGATTAAGCACTTAATTTTATCCATCTCATCCTTGATAGTTCAAAATTAAAAATTTTCATGACAAGTGAAAGATCTCATATAGGAATTTTTATGATAAATTTAAAATTGAAGATTAACATGACACATTTCATAAGAAGAAAATTTTATACACATAATTAAAAAAGAACATTTCATTAAATATAAAATTTTATACATAGACATTCATCCATAAGAGTTTCATAAATGACTACCATCACAAACATTTCAATACATAGAGATCCTAATACATTCTAAATACAATAGAATAACCTAAACTATTCCTTATCTAAGGATACAATAGATGGCTGAGCATAAGATCCAGAACCACATCCTTGTGGAGGAGGACGATAAGAAGCATGAGGTGGCCTGGAGCGGGGTGAGCAGATGTGAAGCCAGGCTGGGAAGGTGGCTGAGCAGGATGGGTAGGTGGCTGAAATGCAACTGGAGCAAGCTGGTCACTGATGGTGGAGACCAAATGGTGAAGGAGACCAATGGACATCTCCAGTCTCTCAGATTTTTCACCAAAGGTCATAATCTGAGCTCTCAGCTGTCTCATTTCTTTAGCCACGCGGGCTAACTTCTCAGAGTCATGGCTAGATCCAGATTCGTAACCTCTCATCTCATGCATCATCAGCCTTCCACTAATAACATTTACAGAGTGCTCCAGCTGTCCAACCTCATTATCATCTGAGTCATGATCTCATTTACAGTAAAAATATGAGGTACCATAGTAAAATCACCTGTAGATGAGCCACTATCCCCTGAACTTCTACTGGAGAGAGCAGATGATACCTCTCTGACAATGTACTGCAATTGATCCTGACTAAGCTCAATAAATGTTCTTTGGGGTGCTATGGGCTCCTCAGGCTGCTGCCTAGTACTTGGTCTAGTCTCCTCATGTGAGGAAGAAGATGGACCCTTAGCCTCAGTTGGCTCATCTGCCTCTGCCTTTGCCTCTCTGCCTCTTCCTCTGATCCACCGCCCATTAATCTTTACAAAACCTATTCGGTGCAGAGAGTGGTCATTGTAGAAGTCTGAATGGTGCAGCTTGGTGGATTCTTCACTCTTCAATCTTACTTCAAAATGCTTAAAAAAATGAGTGAGAAGCATACCATAGGGAAGAGCAGATCTGGCTCTGTTGACTGTTTCTCTCCACATAGTCAACATCAACTCAGGAAGATCATAGGGGATGTCACTGACAATGTGGTACATAAGGGTCAGATCCTTCTCAGTGACCAGGTTGAAGCTACCAGTTCTAGGGATGAAAATCCTGGAGATTATATGATGGAGTAATCTCATTTCCATATTTAGGGTGTTGGCCTCCAAACGGTCTACACCCTCTCCATCCTCAATTCCTAAGATAGTCTCAATCCTGTGGGCTTTATCCTCAAGAGAATCCTCACAAACTCTACCAACAGGGATTCTCAAAATATTCCCAATGGAGGCACGATCAAGCTCAATATTAACACCTTTTACTATGGATGAGGCAGAGGTAAAATCAATAGAGAGATTCTGGTAAAACTCTCTTACCAATTTTGGGTAGATTGCAATCTCTGTCTTGCATAAGAAGCTCCATCCCCTTTGTTGAAGCATCCGCCCAATAGTGAACCGCTCCCGGGCAAGGAATCTAAAGTCCACGATCCTTCCATTTGAGATAGCTCTTGTGGATAAAGATTGGATGCCAAAGAAACTTGAGGGAGAGGGCACGACAGGGGCTTGTGCACCTCTCTCGCGGGAGCTCTCCGGGGCTTCATCTTGCCGCACGCGGGGGATCCTCATCCGTGGAGCCATGGAGCTGGGGCATTAGATCTGGAGGGAAGAAGGGATCTAGAGAGGGTGGAGGGAGGGATTTAGAGGATTCTAGGCTTCGGGGAAGAGTTTGGAGGAGTTTGGGAGGAAATGGAAGAGTGGAACACCAAGAGATACTCGGCCCCTTTTAAAAGCTAAGAGTTTCTTGGAGTTAGTCGGCTCCTATGTCGACTAACTCCATGTTAGTCAACTCCCCAGTCGACTAATATGTGAAGCAAGAAGCCTGACCCCCAGAAAATCCAAGAATTTCTACTGAAAATGATTTTTACAAGCTACGCATGTTATGGGATCATGAAGAGGGGTTAGTTGGGCTAATTGTCATGATTTTTAATTATTAAAAGCATGTCCAGAAAAAATTTAAAAAATCAATCTATGTAGCTCACTCATTCTGATAGGGGTCAAACATACCAACTCTTCTAATTTCATAAAATTTGTTTTCATCAAGGGGTTTTGTGAAAATATCAATTAATTGCTTGTCAGTACTAATAAATTCAAGGATAATATCTACATTTTAAATATGATCTCTAATGAAATGATGTCTAATTTTAATATGTTTGGTCGTAGAGTGTTGAATTGGATTTTTAGTTAAATTAATGGCACTAGTATTGTCACATTTTATGGGAATGTCTTTAAGTTTAATGCCATAATCTTTTAATTGTTGCTTAATCCACAAGATTTAAGCACAACAACTCCCAGCAGCTATGTATTCAGCCTCAGCTGTAGACAAAGTAACTAAAGTTTGTTTTTTGCTAAACCATGAGATTAAGTTAATTCCTAGAAATTGATAAGTTTCACTAGTTGATTTTTTATCAATTTTACAACCAGCAAAATCAGAGTCTGAGTAACCAATCAGATCAATAGAGGATTGCTTAGCATACAAAAGACCAAGATTTTTAGTTCCATTTAAATATCTTAAGATTCTTTTCATAGCATTTAAGTGTGTTTCTCTAGAATTAGCTTGAAATCTAGCACACATGCATACACTAAATAAAATATCAGGCCTACTAGCAGTTAAATATAAAAGAGATCCTATCATGCCTCTATAAAGCTTTAAATCTACTGATTTACTATTATCATTCATGTCAAGTTTGCAAGATGAGCTCATAGGGGTACCGGCACATTTAGAATTCTCCATGCCAAATTTCTTCAGAATTTCTCTTGTATATTTGCTTTGGCTAATGAAGATTCCATCTACATTTTGCTTTATCTGAAGTTCAAGAAAATAGTTGAGTTCACCCATCATGCTCATCTCGAACTCTCCCTGCATGAGCTTAGCAAAGTCTTGGCACAAGATTTCATTAGTGGCACCAAAAATGATGTCATCCACATAAATTTGCATAATAAGCATATCATCATTTTCTCTTTTTATAAATAATATAGTGTCCACATTTCCTCTAATGATATTGTTGCTTATCAAGAATTTGCTTAATCTATCATACCATGCCCGGGGTGCTTGTTTCAAACCATACAAAACTTTGTTCAATTTAAACACATGGTTTGGATGTTCATGATTTTCAAAATCGGGTGGTTGTTCTACATATACTTCTTCAGCAATATAACCATTTAAGAAAGCACTTTTAACATCCATTTGAAATAATTTGAAGTTCATGAAGCATGCAAAAGCAAGTAATAATCTAATGGCTTCTAATCTTGCAACAGGAGCAAAGGTTTCATCAAAATCAATGCCTTCTTCCTGATTATAACCTTTAGCTACCAATCTTGCTTTATTTCTAATTATTTTCCATGCTCATCCAATTTATTTCTGAAAACCCATTTAGTGCCAATTATGGGATAATCTAATGGTCTATCAACTAGGATCCATATATTATTTCTTTCAAATTGATTTAATTCTTCATGCATTGCATTTATCCAATCAGGGTCATTTTTAGCTTCATCAAAGCATTTTGGTTCAATTTATGAAACAAATGCTAAATGATTACATGCATCTCTATATGAGGACATAATTCTTACCCCTTAAGATGGACTACCAATTATAAGTTCTTTGGGGTGATTGTGAACATACCTCCACTCCTTTTCCAATTCATGTGTACCTTGAGGTTCAGCTTATTGGAGTGTTTCAATGCTATCTTCCTGAATACTTTGTTCATTTGATTCTTTTTTCTCCTTTAGAGTAATGTCTTGCATTCTTTCTTCAAGCAAACCTGCATCATCAACTACATCCTTCTTCTTTGATAGAAGTTCATTAGTTTCATCAAATACTATATGAATGGATTCTTCTACCACTAATGTTTTCTTATTAAATACTCTATAAGCTCTACTATTGGTAGAATATCCAAAAAAAATTTCCTCATCAAATTTTGCATCAAATTTAACAAGATTTGATTTGCCATTATCTAGAATAAAACATTTACATCCAAAAACATGAAAATATCCAATGTTTGGTTTTCTACCTTTTCAAAGTTCATATGTGGTCTTTTTCAAAATAGGTCTTATTAGAGCTCGATTCAAAACATAACATGCTGTATTGATTGCTTCAGCCCAAAAGTATTTTGGGAGATTGCTTTCACACAACATGGTTCGGGCCATTTCTTTTAGGGTTTTATTTTTTTTTTTAACTACACCATTTTGTTGAGGGGTTCTAGGTGCAAAAAAGTTGTGGTTAATTTCTTTTTCATTACAAAAACTTTTAAAATATTGATTTTCAAATTTTTTTCCATGATCACTTCGAATAGATGCATCTTGAAGACCTTTTTCATTTATTGCTTTTCTGAAAAATTTTAAAAATGCAGAAAAAGCTTTATCTTTGCTTGCTAAGAATAAAACCCAAGTAAAACGAGAGAAATCATCAATGATTACAAAACCATAACGTTTGCCACCTAAACTTGTGGTTCTAGTTGGTCCAAATAAATCCATGTGTAAAAGTTCCAAGGGCTTAGAAGTTGAAACCACATTTTTGGATTTGAATGAAACTCTAGTTTGTTTTCCAAACTGGCATGCATCACAAATTTTGTCTTTATCAAAACTTAATTTTGGCAAACCATTTACTAAATCTCTTTTGATTAGTTTGGAAAGCAAATCCATGCTAACATGAGCAAGTCTACGATACCATAACCAGCTAGAATCATTAAATTTAGAATTCATGGCAACTAGACATTCAAGATTTTGGTTATTAAGCTCATTTAGATTTACTATATAAACATTTCCATGTCTGTGACCAATGCATTTCATGCTATCATCAACAGGATTTGTAACCATGCAAACAGATGATTCAAAAATGACTTTAAAACCTTTATTACATAATTGACTAATGCTTAACAAATTATGCTTTAATCCATCAACAAGAAGAACATTATCAATAAGAGTATGGGAAGCGATACCAATTTTGCCAATACTAATAATCCTTCCTTGAGCATTATCTCCAAAAGTAACCACTCCTCCAACCTTAGCTTCCAAAGTGATGAATTGAGATTCATCACCCGTCATGTGTCTTGAGCACCCGCTATCCAAGTACCATCTTCTTTTTGCATTTCGGGACACAAGACACATCTGCAACCACAATATCAAGTTATGTTTTTAGGTACCCAAGTTTTCTTTGGTCCTTTGGGGTTAGCATGAATGATTCCTTTAGGAACCCAAATCTTTTTAATATTCTTGTTGATATGAGAGTTACATGCATAGGCTTTATGTCCTAATTTTTCACATTTGAAATAAGTAATTTTTGAAAACTTGTTTGGGGGAACAAAAATATTTTTCAAAAATTTTTGCTTCTTTAAAGGGTTATAACCTAGTCCAGCTTTACTAAAA
Source organism: Metroxylon sagu (assembly GCA_017589505.3). NCBI lineage: Eukaryota > Viridiplantae > Streptophyta > Magnoliopsida > Arecales > Arecaceae > Metroxylon > Metroxylon sagu. The sequence goes on along the minus strand of JACVBY030000658.1, from coordinate 2,291,129 downwards.
ACAACCCTTTGGTTGTCAAGAATCATTTGCAATTTTATGGAACTCAAAGTAAATTTGTCTATAATGAATTTTAGTTTATTAACTTCATTTTTCAAATTCAAATTTTCCTGGGTTAAAACATAATTTTTATTTGAAAGATTTTCTTTTTCAAAAACTAATTTTTGGACTTGATTTTTCAAATATTTATTTTTGCTGCCTAACTTCTTGAATTCAGCAAGTAAATGATAAAATGCATCTTGTAATTCATCAAATGTAAATTCAATTTGAGAGTTAGAGATTACCTCTTCTTCACAAGCCATGAGGCACAAGTTAGCTATTTCTTATTTCTCCTCTGAACTTGTGTCATCACTATCACTCTAAGTTGCCATCAATGCTTTCTTCTTAGCCTTTTTGGAACCTTTCTTTAATTGTGGATAGTCAGCCTTGAAATGTCCAGGCTTCTTGCATTCATAGCATGTGAGAGGCTGCTCCTTATCCTTTTCCTTGCTGAAGTCTCTTTTCAGCAGTGACCTTCTCTTCACTTCTTGTTTCTTCTTCCTCATAAATCTTCTAAATTTTCTTGTGATGAGAGCAAGCTCATCATCCCCTTCTGGTGTGGCATGCAAGAATGAAATCTAACTTAAAAGATTAATTAATTGATTGAGCAATGATACCTATCTACATTAACATTAATTCAGGCATAAGAATGCTAAAAGTAATTCAAAGAAGGGACTACTTAATGAAATGAAATCTACCAGCTATGTTACTCAATCCTGATCCAAAGAAGAAGGGATCTAATGATTGAGGACCCTTAAGACCAAGATGTATACCTTCATATGATCAGACTTAAGAGATTCGGATGGGTTTAATCACCAATGATGAACGCTCACTTTGTTGTTAGAAGGTTATTTCCAGCACTCCATTGAACTGCTACTGGACTTAACGATTGTCACCACTAGTATGAGAACTCCATCCATAACAGGTTCCAAGGCAAGGCAACCTCCTCTTTAACTTCGGATTGTAGGGGACCCTTGAGAGCTTGAAGATGATGATGTGGAGAGCTGAAATGAAGAAGACGCCCTTTGGTAGACTAAAGCTTGAAAGATGCCTAAGTTGAACCTCATGCTCATTCCCTCACGGAAGACATTTGCATCACACAAATGGGAAGAAAAATGGAACTAGAATAGTTTTCATTTTATTCATTCATAATCTTTATTACAAGGGCTATGCAGAGGTATTTATAGTCCCTCCAAGCTCATTTGAAAATTCAAAATTCATGAAGACTTACATGGAGAAGATAGTGGAGAGTTGGAGAAAATGGAGGGGAGTTACATGATTTATGGAGAAATATGTAGGCGGACCAATTTGAACTTGAATTTAATTATTGGCGCCCAAATGGAGAAAATGGAGGGGAGTTACATGATTTATGGAGAAATATGTGGGTGGGCTAATTTGAATTTGAATTTAATTGTTGGCGCCCAAGTGGAGAAGATGGAGGGGAGTTACATGATTTATGAAGAAATATGTAGGCAGGCTAATTTGAATTTGAATTTAATTATTGGCGCCCAAGTGGAAGCTGAAATGTTGAAGTAGCATAATCTCTTGAACTGAGTTGGTTCCGGTGCTCGAGTCGGATTTTTGGGTTATGGTTGAGTTGACTCCTGTGGCTTCAAATGGCCTGCTTTAATTCAATACATAATGAATTTGATCGAAAACATTTGTTGGTGTCCGCACCACCTTCACTCTCTTATGAAAATTCATCGCATTCATCCTTTTGATCTGAACACTTTAAGGCCATGGTTCTTCTCTTCTTGGACTCCTCCTCATCAAGATGTTGTTTGACTTGAATTTCATGGGTCATTAGTGATCCCATGAGCTCTTTTAGAGGAAGGATGTTGAGGTCTTTTGCTTCTTGAATTGCAGTCATCTTGGCTTCCCATGACCTAGGCAAAGATCTCAAAATTTTTCTCACTAGATCACTATTAGTATAAGACTTTACAAGGCTTTTAAGGCCATTGACAATATCAGTAAATTTAGTGAACATATCAGCAATGTATTCATTTGGTTTCATTTTAAATAGTTCATATCTATGTACAAGCATGTTGATTTTAGATTCTTTCACTTGATTTGTGCCTTCATGGGTGACCTCAAGTCTATCCCAAATTTCTTTGGTAGAAATACAAGTGGAAATTCTATTGAACTCATTTGCATCAAGTGAACAATATAAAACATTCATGGCTTTAGCATTCAGCTGAGCCATTTTCTTATCATGCTCATCCCAATCCACTTCCGGTTTGGGTATTTCAAGACCATTTGCTCTAAGAATGGGTATGTGAGGGCCATTGACAATGATACTCCATAGATCATAGTCAAGTGCTTGAATGAAAATTTTCATCCTATCCTTCCAATAAGTATAATTTGTGCCATTGAATAAAGGTGGTCTGTTTGTAGACTGTCCCTCAGTCAACAAGGAACTCATTTGGGCTACTATAGATCTTGGACTCTTTGTCGGTTAAGACAAATACAAGCAAGAGAACCAATGCTCTGATATCATTTGTTGCCTAGCTAAGCAACCCAAGAGGGGGGGTGAATTGGGCTCCTTTTTAAAATTTTAAACAATATATGCAATATTTGCTAAGTTATGAGAGTGTGTGAGAGTAAAGTGTCAAACTTAAAACACACAACAATAACAGTGGAAAGCACACACAAACACAAGGATTTTATAGTGGTTCGGTGCTAACCCTTGCACCTACATCCACTCCTCAAGCACCCCTTGAGAATTTTCACCACTAATCATTCTCCAACGATTACAACCTAACTTACTCAGCTAGCTTCTTATTTCCAGGCACAAGAGAGCCTTTACAACCACCAATTTAGGGTTTGGCACACCCCTCACAAGTTTCAACCAAGTTGAAACTCAACAAGATACAATAAGAAACAAGTTCAGCAAGAATAGCTCCTTAATGAGCAAATAAATACAATAAAGAGCACTTTACAGTTTTGAAGCCTTTTTTCCTTGAATAAGCTTCACTTCTTTAAATGCTGAAGTTAAGAGCACTTGATGAAGCTTCTGAAGTGGTTGGTGGGAGCTTTGAATGGGCTTCAATGGATTTTCAAACTTTAGCTACAGTGATTTTTGAAAACTGGAGTAGGTTGAATTTTCTTTGGATTTGGCTTTATAAATCTCTCTTTTTCTCACTCATAATCCTTCAAAAATCCACTAAACTTCATGCTAATCCATCACATTAACTTGTATTTATAGTTAGTTGGGAGATTGGACCGTTGGAATGGCCATTTTCGAACATTGGAATGTCAGAACTAGCCGTTACGCATCATCCCAGGGCGTTAGTCGACTCCAGAGCCGACTAACACTGGGTTAGTTGGCTCCAAAGCCGACTAACATAGGCAAATCCTCTGTGTTTGCCACAGTAGTCGGCTCTAGAGTCGACTACTTTGTGCCAGGCTGCTGTATGGTCACAGTAGTCGGCTCTAGAGCCGACTAACTCAAGTTTTTTCCTTTGTAAAAATTTTGTGACGCATTTTTGACTTGATAACTCACATGTGGGTCGGCCAAGGGCTTCATTCTTCCATTCCAAGTTCCCGTAGTTGCCGTGAGAGTTGACTAATGTCTCCAAAACTTGAAAAATTATTCCACAGACTTAGAAATTCATTGAATCAAGAAAACTTGGTGCCATAACTTTCATAACTTGAACTGTCTTTACTTGAGAACATTGCCAATCATCTGAGATTTGCTTAATCTGACATTGAATCATCTTTCTCAAATCTTGATACTCTCTCTCTTGAACCATAAAGTCTTGATGACTCTTGTATACCTGCAAATCACATTGATCTACACTAAAATCATTAGTAACTTAATTATTTTGTGATCATCAAAATCAATGCGGGATCAACAATCTCTCCCTTTTTTATGATGACAAAACCATTATGTATAAGATTAAAATAATAATTTAAAACAATGCAGCATTGAACTTAGCATAAGATTGAGATTATTTGGCTCATGTTAGGAGAAGTTTCTAAGTCAGTTTCAAATGTAGGATTTGTGCCAAAAATCTTGAAAAGAGTGCCAAAAAAATGAGAATGTGAGTCAAAAGTTAAAAATTTTTATATGAGTATTTCCAAAAACAATATGACATTCATTTTTCATATTTTGAATTTGAAAAATTCAGATTTTTAGTGGGATTTATAGTGATTTTTGACTCAAAAATCTGAATTTTTCATAAAAAAGTTGAGTTTTGTGCCAAAATGATTAAATTCAGTGCCAAATTCAAAAGTTATGTGCTGGGAATGAAGATTTATGCTAATAAACTTTGTCTTCATGCTGAAATTGTAATTTTGAACCAAAAAATTCAGAGTTTCGGTAATTAAACCAGAATGTGCCAAAAGCATGCCAAAAATCTGCATAGTGTGCCGAAACTTTGATTTTTGATGTCAAAATTTTTAAAAAAAGTTTTCAAACAAAACTTAATTGTTTTAAAGAAAAGTAAGATGAAACCAACAAGTTTTGTCTCCCCCTTTTTGTTGCAAAGTTTCAAAAGGATCATCTTATTCTCAATTGGTTAACTTTTGCTAAAATAGTTTTATGTGATTGCAATCTTCTCCCCCTAAAACTTAAAAAGTTTGCTAAAACTTGACAAGGAAGATCCTTCTCTTTTTTAAATGTGTGCTTACCCTCTTTAATATTTTCTTGGGTCCATTCTCCCCCTTTTTGTTATTAATCAAAAAGGAAGTGAATGATTAAGCACTTAATTTTATACATCTCATCCTTGATAGTTCAAAATTAAAAATTTTCATGACAAGTGAAAGATCTCATATAGGAATTTTTATGATAAATTTAAAATTGAAGATTAACATGACATATTTCATAAGAAAGAAATTTTATACATAGAATTAAAAAAGAGCATTTCATTAAATATAAAATTTCATACATAGACATTCATATATGAGAGTTTCATACATGACTAGCATCACAAACATTTCAATATATAAAGATCGTAATACATTCTAAACACAACAGAATAACCTAAACTATTCATCATCTGAGGATATAACAGATGGCTGAGCAGAAGATCCAGAACCACATCCTTGTGGAGGAGGATGATAAAAAGCATGAGATGGCCTGGAGCGGGGGTGAGCAGATGTGAAGCCAGGCTGGGGAGGTGGCTGAGCAGGATGGGTAGGTGGCTGAAATGCAACTGGAGCAAGCTGGTCGCTGATGATGGAGACCAAATGGTGAAGGAGACTAATGGATATCTCCAGTCTCTCAAATTTTTCACCAAAGGTCACAATTTGAGCTCTCAGCTATCTCACTTCTTCAGCCACGCGGGCTAACTCCTCAGAGTCACGGCTAGATCCAGATTCGTGACCTCTCATCTCATGCATCATCAGCCTTCGACTAATAACATTTACAGAGTGCTCCAGCCTGTCTAACCTCATCATCATCTGAGTCATGGTCTCATTTACAGTAGAAATATGAGGTACCATAATAAAATCACCTGTAGATGAGCCACTATCCCCTGAACCTTTGCTGGAGAGAGCAGATGACACCTCTCTGACAATGTACTGCAGTTGATCCTGACTAAGCTCAATAGATGTTCTTTGGGGTGCTATGGGCTCCTTAAGCTGCTGCCTATTATTTGGTCTAGCCTCCTCATGTGAGGAAGAAGATGGACCCTCAGCCTCAGCTGGCTTATCTGCCTCTGCCTCTTCCTCTGGTCCACTGCCCATTAATCTTTACAAAACCCATTCGGTGCAGAGAGTGGTCATTGTAGAAGTCCGAATGGTGCAGCTTGGTGGATTCTTCACTCTTCAATCTTACTCCAAAATGCTTAAAAAAATGAGTGAGAAGCATACCATAGGGAAGAGCAGATCTAGCTCTGTTGACTGTTTCTCTCTACACAGTCAACATCAACTCAGGGAGATCATAGAGGATGTCACTGATAATGTGGTACATAAGGGTCAGATCCTTCTCAGTGACCAGGTTGAAGCTACCAGTTCTAGAGGAGATTATATGATGGAGTAATCTCATTTTCATATTTAGGGTGTTGGCCTCCAAACGGTCTACACCCTCTCCATCCTCAATTCCTAGGATAGTCTCAATCCTGTGGGCTCTATCCTTAGGAGAATCCTCACAAATTCTACCAACAGGGATTCTCAAAATATTCCCAATGGAGGTACGATCAAGCTCAATATTGACACCTTTTACTATGGATGAGGTAGAGGTAAAATCAATAGAGAGATTCTGGTAAAACTCTCTTACCAATTTTGGGTAGATTGCAACCTCTGTCTTGCACAAGAAGCTCCATCCCCTTTGTTGAAGCATCTGCCTAATAGTGAACCACTCCTGGACAAGGAATCCAAAGTCCACGATCCTTCCATTTGAGATAGCTCTTGTGGATAAGGATTGGATGCCAGAGAAACTTGAGGGAGAGGGCACGGCAGGGGCTTGTGCGCCTCTCTCGCGGGAGCTCTCCGAGGCTTCATCTTGCCGCATGCGGGGGATCCTCATCCGTGGAGCCATGGAGCTGGGGCGTCAGATCTGGAGGAAAGAAGGGATCTAGAGAGGGTGGAGGGAGGGATTTAGAGGATTCTAGACTTGGGGGAAGAGTTTGGAGGAGTTTGGGAGGAAATGGAAGAGTGGAACACCAAGAGACACTTGGCCCCTTTTAAAAGCCAAGAGTTTCTTGGAGTTAGTCGGCTCCCATGCCGACTAACTCCATGTTAGTCAACTCCCCAATCGATTAACATGTAGAGCAAGACGCTTGGCCCCCAGAAAATCCAAGAATTTCTACTAAAAATGATTTTTACAAGCTACGCATTTTATGGGATCATGAAGAGGGGTTAGTTGGGCTAATTATCATGATTTTTAATTATTAAAAGCATGTCCAGAAAAAATTTAAAAAATCAATCTATGTAGCTGACTCATTCTGACAGGGGTCAAACATCAAGTTCTCTTCTAATTTCATAAAATTTGTTTTCATCAAGGGGTTTTGTAAAAATATCAGCTAATTGCTTGTCAGTACTAACAAATTGAAGGATAATATCTCCATTTTAAATATGATCTCTAATGAAATGATGTCTAATTTTAATATGTTTGGTCATAGAGTGCTGAATTGAATTTTTAGTTAAATTAATGGCACTAGTATTGTCACATTTTATGGGAATGTCTTTAAGTTTAATGCCATAATCTTCTAGTTGTTGCTTAATCCACAAGATTTGAGCACAACAACTCGCAGCAGCTATGTATTCAGCCTCAGCTGTAGACAAAGCAACTGAAGTTTGTTTCTTGCTAAACCATGAGATTAAGTTAATTCCTAGAAATTGATAAGTTCCACTAGTTGATTTTCTATCAATTTTACAACCAGCAAAATCAGAGTCTGAGTAACCAATCAGATCAACAGTGGATTGCTTAGCATACAAAAGACCAAGATTTTTAGTTCCATTTAAATATCTTAAGATTCTTTTCACAGCATTTAAGTGTGTTTCTCTAGGATTAGCTTGAAATCTAGCACACATGCATACACTAAATAAAATATCAGGCCTACTAGCAGTTAAATATAAAAGAGATCCTATCATGCCTCTATAAAGCTTTAAATCTACTGATTTACTATTATCATTCATGTCAAGTTTGCAAGATGAGCTCATAGGGGTACCGGCACATTTAGAATTCTCCATGCCAAATTTCTTCAGTATTTCTCTTGTATATTTGCTTTGGCTAATGAAGATTCCATCTACATTTTGCTTTATTTAAAGTCCAAGAAAATAGTTGAGTTCACCCATCATGCTCATCTCGAACTCTCCCTACATGAGCTTAGCAAAGTCTTGGCACAAGATTTCATTAGTGGCACCAAAAATGATGCCATCCACATAAATTTGCACAATAAGCATATCATCATTTTCTCTTTTTATAAATAATGTAGTGTCCACATTTCCTTTAATGATATTGTTGCTTACCAAGAATTTGCTTAATCTATCATACCATGCCCGGGGTGCTTGTTTCAAACCATACAAAACTTTGTTCAATTTAAACACATGGTTTAGATGTTCATGATTTTCAAAATCGGGTGGTTGTTCTACATAGACTTCTTCAGCAATATAACCATTTAAGAAAGCACTTTTAACATCCATTTGAAATAATGTGAAGTTCATGAAGCATGCAAAAGCAAGTAATAATCTAATGGCTTCTAATCTTGCAACAGGAGCAAAGGTTTCATTAAAATCAATGCCTTCTTTCTGATTATAACCTTTAGCTACCATTCTTGCTTTATTTCTAATTATGTTTCCATGCTCATCCAATTTATTTCTAAAAGCCCATTTAGTGCCAATTATGGGATAATCTAATGGTCTATCAACTAGGATCCATACATTATTTCTTTCAAATTGATTTAATTCTTTATGCATTGCATTTATCCAATCAGGGTCATTTTTAGCTTCATCAAAACATTTTGATTCAATTTGTGAAATAAATGCTAAATGATTACATGCATCTTTATATGAGGACCTAGTTCTTACCCCTTGAGATGGACTACCAATTATAAGTTTTTTGGGATGATTGTGAACATACCTCCACTCCTTTTCCAATTCATGTGTACCTTGAGGTTCAGCTTGTTGGAGTGTTTCAATGCTATCTTCCTGAATACTTTGTTCATTTGATTCTTTTTTCTCCTTTAGAGTAATGTCTTGCATTTTTTCTTCAAGCAAACCTGCATCATCAACTACATCCTTCTTCCTTAATGAAAGTTCATTAGTTTCATCAAATACCACATGAATGGATTCTTCTACCACTAATGTTTTCTTATTAAATACTCTATAAGCTCTACTATTGGTAGAATATCCAAAAAAAATTTTCTTATCAGATTTTCCATCAAATTTAACAAGATTTGATTTGCCATTATCTAAAATAAAACATTTACATCCAAAAACATGAAAATATCCAATATTTGGTTTTCTATCTTTCCAAAGTTCATATGGGGTCTTTTTCAAAATAGGTTTTATTAGAGCTCGATTCAAAACATAACATGTTGTATTGATTGCTTCAGCCCAAAAGTATTTTGGGAGATTGTTTTCACACAACATGGTTCGGCCATTTCTTCAAGGGTTCTATTTTTTCTTTCAACTATACCATTTTGTTGAGGGGTTTTAGGTGCAGAAAAGTTGTGGTTAGTTCCTTTTTCATTACAAAAACTTTCAAATTGTTGATTTTCAAATTCTTTTCCATGATCACTTCGAATAGATGCAACTTGAAGACCTTTTTTATTTGTTGCTTTTCTAAAAAATTTTAAAAATGTAGAAAAAGCTTTATCTTTGCTTGCTAAGAATAAAACCCAAGTAAAACGAGAAAAATCATCAATGATTACAAAACCATAACGTTTGCCACCTAGACTTATGGTTCTAGTTGGTCCAAATAAATCCATGTGTAAAAGTTCCAAGGGCCTAGAAGTTGAAACCATATTTTTGGATTTGAATGAAACTCTAGTTTGTTTTCCAAACTGGCATGCATCACAAATTTTGTCTTTATCAAAACTTAATTTTGGCAAACCATTTACTAATTCTCTTTTGATTAGTTTGGAAAGCAAATCCATACTAACATGAGCAAGTCTACGATGCCATAACCAGCTAGAATCATTAAATTTAGAATTCATGGCAACTAGACATTCAACATTTTGGTCATTAAGCTCATTTAGATCTACTATATAAACATTTCCATGTCTGTGACCAATGAATTTCATGTTATCATCAGCAGGATTTGTAACCATGCAAACTAATGATTCAAAAATGACTTTAAAACCTTTATCACATAATTGACTAATGCTTAACAAATTATGCTTTAATCCATCAACAAGAAAAACATTATCAATAAGAGTATGGGAAGTGATACCAATTTTACCAATGCCAATGATCCTTCCTTGAGCATTGTCTCCAAAAGTAACCACTCCTCCAACCTTAGCTTTCAAAGTGATGAATTGAGATTCATCACCCGTCATGTGTCTTGAGCACCTGCTATCCAAGTATAATCTTCTTTTTGCATTTCGGGACACAAGACACATCTACAACCACAATATCAAGTTATGTTTTTAGGTACCCAAGTTTTCTTGGGTCCTTTAGGGTTAGCATGAATGATTCCTTTAGGAACCCAAATCTTTTTGATATTCTTGTTGATATGATAGTTACATGCATAGGCTTTATGTCCTGATTTTTCACATTTGAAACAAGTAATTTTTGAAAAGTTGTTTGGGGGAACAAAAATATTTTTCAAAAATTTTTGCTTCTTTAAAGGGTTATAACCTAGTCCAGCTTTATTAAAAACAGCCCTTTGGTTGTCAAGAATCATTTGCAATTTTATGGAACTCAAAGTAAATTTGTCTACAATGGGTTTTAGTTTATTAACTTTATTTTTCAAATTCAGATTTTCTTGGGTTAAAATAGAATTTTCATTTGAAAGATTTTCTTTTTCAAAAACTAATTTTTGGACTTAATTTTTTAAATATTTATTTTTGCTGCCTAACTTCTTGAATTCAGCAAGTAAATCATAAAATGCATCTTGTAATTCATCAAATGTAAATTCAATTTGAGAGTTAGAGATTACCTCTTCTTTACAAGCCATGAGGCACAAGTTTGCTGTTTCTTGTTTCTCTTCCTCTGAACTTGTGTCATCACTATCACTCCAAGTTGCCATCAATGCTTTCTTCTTAGTATTTTTGGGACCTTTCTTTAATTGTGGACAGTCAGCCTTGAAATGTCCAGGCTTCTTGCATTCATAGCATGTGAGAGGCTGCTCCTTATCCTTTTCCTTGCTGAAGTCTCCTTTCAGTAGTGGCCTTCTCTTCACTCCTTGTTTCTTCTTCCTCATGAATCTTCTAAATTTTATTGTGATGAGAGCAAGCTCATCATCCCCTTCTGGTGTGGCATGCAAGAATGTAATCTAACTTAGAAGATTAATTAATTGATTGAGCAATGATACCTATCTACATTAATATTAATTCAGGTATAAGAATGGTAAAAGTAATTCAAAGAAGTGACTACTTAATGAAATGAAATCTACCAGCTATGTAACTCAATCCTGATCCAAAGAAGAAGGGATCTAACGATTGAGGACCCTTAAGACCAAGATGTATACCTTCATATGATCAGACTTAAGAGATTCGAATGGGTTTAATCACCAATGATGAGTACTCACTTTGTTATTGGAAGGTTATTCCAGCACTCCATTGAACTGCTACTGGACTTAACGATTGTCACCACTAGTATGAGAACTCCATCCATAATGGGTTTCAAGGCAAGGCAACCTCCACTTTAACTCTGGATTGTAGGAGACCCTTGAGGGCTTGAAGATGATGACGTAGAGAGTTGAAATGAAGAAGATGCCCCTTGGTAGACCAAAGCTTGAAAGATACCTAAGTTGAACCTCACGCTCGTTCCCTCACGGAAGACATTTGCATCACACAAATGGGAAGAAAAATGGAACTAGAATAGTTTTCATTTTATTCATTCATAACCTCTATTACAAGGGCTATGGAGAGGTATTTATAGTCCCTCCAAGCTTAATTAAAAATTTGAAATTCATGGAGACTTACATGGAGAAGATAGTGGGGAGTTGGAGAAGATGAAGGGGAGTTACATGATTTATGGAGAAATATGTGGGCGGGCCAATTTGAATTTGAATTTAATTGTTGGCGCCCAAGTGGAGAAGATGGAGGGGAGTTACATGATTTATGGAGAAATATGTGGGCCAGCTAATTTGAATTTAAATTTAATTGTTGGCGCCCAAGTGGAAGTTGAAATGTTGAAGTAGTATAATCTTTTGAACTGAGTTGGTTCCGATGCTCGAGTCGGATTTTTGAGTTGTGGTTGAGCTAACTCCTGTGGCTTCAAATGACCTGCTTAATAATTCAATCCATAATGAATTTGATCAAAAATATTTGTTGGTGTCTGCACCACCTTCACTCTCTTCTGAAGATTCATCACATTCATCATTTTGATATGAACACTTTAAGGTCATGGTTCTTCTCTTCTTGGACTCCTCCTCATCAAGATGTTGTTTGACTTGAATTTCATGGGTCATCAGTGATCCCATGAGCTCTTTTAGAGGAAGGATGTTGAGGTCTTTTGCCTCTTGAATTGCAGTCATCTTGGCTTTCCATGACCTAGGCAAAGATCTCAAAATTTTTCTCACTAGATCACTGTTAGTATAAAACTTTCCAAGGCTTTTAAAGCCATTCACAATATTAGTAAATCTAGTGAACATATCAGCAATGGATTCATTTGGTTTCATTTTAAATAGTTCATATATATGTACAAGTATGTTGATTTTAGATTCTTTCACTTGATTTGTGCCTTTATGGGTGACCTTAAGTCCATCCCAAATTTCTTTGGTAGAAATACAAGTGAAAATTCTATTGAACTCATTTGCATCAAGTGAACAATATAAAACATTCATGTCTTTAGCATTCAGCTGAGCCATTTCTTTATCATGCTCATCCCAATCCGCTTTCAGTTTGGGTATTTCAAGACCATTTGTTCTAAGAATGGGTGTGTGAGGGCCATTAACAATGATACTCCATAGATCATAGTCAAGTGCTTGAATGAAAATTTCATCCTAGCCTTCCAATAAGTATAATTTATGCCATTGAATAAAGGTGGTCTGTTTGTGGACTGTCCCTCAGTCAACAAGGAACTCATTTGGGCTGCTATAGATCTTGGACTCTTTGTCGGTTAAGACAAATACAAGCAAGAGAACCAATGCTCTGATACCACTTGTTGCCCAGCTAAGCAACCCAAGAGGGAGGGTGAATTGGGTTCCTTTTTAAAATTTTAAACAATATGTGCAATATTTGCTAAGTTATAAGAGTGTGTGAGAGTGAAGTGTCAAACTTAAAATATACAGCAATAACAGTGGAAGGCACACATAAATACAAGGATTTTATAGTGGTTCGGTGCTAACCCTTGCACCTACATCCACTCCCCAAGCACCCCTTGAGAATTTTCACCACTAATCATTCTCTAACGATTACAACCTAGCTTACTCAGCTAGCTTCTTGTTTCCAGGCACAAGGGAGCCTTTACAACCACCAATTTAGGGTTTGGCACACCCCTCATAAGTTTCAACCAAGTTGAAACTCAATAAGGTACAATAAGAAATAAGTTCAGCAAGAATAGCTCCTTAATGAGCAAATAAATACAATAAAAAGCACTTTACAGTTTTGAAGCCTTTTTTCCTTGAGTAAGCTTCACTTCTTTGAATGCTGGAGTTAAGAGTACTTGATGAAGCTTCTGGAGTGGTTGGTGGGAGCTTTGAATGGGCTTCAATGGATTTTCAAACTTCAGCTACAGTGATTTTTGAAAACTTGAGTAGACTAAATTTTCTTTGGATTTGGCTTTATAAATCTCTCTTTTTCTCACTTGTAATCCTTCAAAAATCCACTTGACTTCATGCTAATCCATCCCATTAACTTGTATTTATAGTTAGTTGAGAGATTGGACCATTGGAATGGCCGTTTTCGAACGTTGGAATGTCAGAACTAGCCGTTACGCATCATCCCAGGGCGTTAGTCGACTCCAGAGCCGACTAACACAAGCAAACCCTTTGTGTTTGCCACAGTAGTCGGCTCTAGAGCCGACTACTTTGCGCTAGGCTGCTATATGGTCACAGTAGTTGGCTCTAGAGCCGACTAACTCAAGTTTTTTCCTTTGAAAAATTTTGTGACGCATTTTTGACTTGATAACTCACATGTGGGTCGGCCAAGGGCTTCATTCTTCCATTCCAAGTTTTCGTATTTGCCGTGAGAGTTGACTAATATCTCCAAAACTTAAAAAATTGTTCCACAGACTTGAAAATTCATTGAATCAAGAAAACTTGGTGCCATAACTTTCATAACTTGAACTGTCTTCACTTGAGAACATTGCCAATCATCTGAGATTTGCTTAATCTGACATTGAATCATCTTTCTCAGATCTTGAAACTCTCTCTCTTGAACCATAAACTCTTGTTAACTCTTGTATACCTGTAAATCACATTGATATACACTAAAATCATTAGTAACTTAATTATTTTGTGATCATCAAAATCAATGCGGGATCAACATCATTGTAGTAAGTACCTCTTATACATAATTGATGAGCGAAGACAACCAAAGATTGATATGATTTTTTTTTCATTAGTCATTATTTATGATTATAAATAATATAGATAATTTTTTTCATTATTGTAGTATGTACCTGTTATAAATTCTTTCATCTTTGAAGTAGCAAATATTTAAAGTTTTAAAACCTACTACACCAAATCATGCAAAATATTATTATGTTGACCAAATGTAAGCCTATATCTTTTTGTGTCAAATGTATCATAATATTAATCTATAGAGGAGTGGCAATTACAATGTAAGCCTATGAACCAAAAAGTAAAGTGCTACTTAAATCATAATTTTCATAATTTTAAAAAAATTAAAAGTTCTAATTGTTTAAAATATTATTATGTTGACCAAATGTAAGTCTATATTTTTTTGTGTCAAATATATCGTAGTATTAATTAATAATAGCGATCAATTATCACAAATAAAAGTTAGGGCATAAGACTATAAGCCTAAAAAGGAAAGAGAAGCCCAAATCATAATTGCAATAAGTTTCATGAAATTAAAAGCTATTATATCAAATTTAACAATATCCAATCTAGAAGGAAAATATAGGCAATATCTAAGTTATCCAAAAGTTTCCATGGTCTTCCTGAAAACACATGAAAACAAAGGATAATTAGAGTGAGAGAAAATGTAGAAGATCATTATATCCATGATTGTTTTAAAGCAACAGGTCTTATTATTCTTAACCCACTACAGCCACTTCAACATGAGACCTCTCACATGTGGTTGTGGGAGGAAACAAAAAAAAGTTGGCTAAAGTTGGAGAGTAGGCAAGTCCTTGGGGTGAAGGTATAAGGATGGATGTAACACCTTAATCTAGCATTATTATTTAAAAAAATTATAAAAAAAATATAATTAAAATTTTTGATTGAATATATATTCATAATATTAGGTGTTGAGTTAGTTTTCTAACGCATCTTGAATCATCCAAATCGAAGTTCAATTGAGGAAGTTACAAGATATTTTTTGAATATATATTAACGATAACAAACTTTAAAAATATTACGAAAATACCATTACATGGGTCATTATTAATGAATGATTTTAAATGTCTAAAAATATTAATTTTTATATTCCAAACTCATGTTAGATAAGTTAGAAGTTAATTAATAGTTGGAAATCTATTTTTATATTCATTAGATATTTATCTCTTTAGTTTTATCAAAGAAATCAATATTCTATAAAAATAGAAAACCTATTTGCTTTAAAAAAAATAGAGCTCAATTGAAATTTTTTGGTATTAAATTAATAATCTGGAGGACGAAGGTTGAAGGATAAAGGTTAATGAAGCCTTTGAGTATCAAAATTAAAAGATTAGTCAGGAGTGCCAGTAATTTTATCTGAAGGATATAAGTAATCTTACTCTAATTAGATTATTTTTACATTTGACTCATAAAAGTATTTTGAAGTTTTCCAAGTTTTTTAATTGCTATTTACATGAAAAATTTAGATTAATTAAGTTTATTCAAATATTGTTATATTGGAAAGTCTATATGTATAGATTTATTAATATGTTAAAAACTATTTTTATTTTATGATTCAAAGGTGTTTGATTTTTAATTTGCAAAATCATATATATGTTTTATTTTGTTAGATATATTTAATAAGATGTTTATGATATAAATAGATGATTTATAAATTTTGTAAATTTGTTTGCATACCTAGTTTATATAAAAAATTTGGATCAAGTAAGTTATCTATGTTTATGTCACAGTATTTTTTGTTAAATTTTGAAAGTTTTTATATACATATAGATTTTTGATATAATGTTAAATTCGTTGTATATGAAATAAGATATAATGTATATGTATATGAACTCACAATCAAATAGTGTAAAAAGTGTACCTAGCCTATCAAAGTTTGCATAAAGACTACTATTAGTTCCAAAACCTAAAAGTGTAAAGGACTTGCTCTGAGGTTAAATGTCGTACTAAGAGAACCTACTTCGCATAGGTTAAATGCAGTATTAATGTTTACTAAGTCCTATCACAAAAATTATATGTAGCCATAGTTCTGTTGGCTGTTTAGTTACTATAATAGATTTTTGAAATATAAAGAAAGTTTTGACAATGAAAAGTGATTTGTGAATGCATAAAAGTATTTAAAGTGGAATGTGAAAGAAAATTCATATTGTTCTTTTAAATTTTGAGCATTATTTATTATTGCAATTAATTACTGAGTTTATGTAAGCATAAAAATCATTTATGAAAATTTATTGAAAATTTTACTATCGCACTGATTGATAAATATGAATGTTTATATATATATATATATATAAAGATTTTATTCATTATTCTTACTTAATCCCTCTCATTATGGTTATAGTTAATTATAGAGCATTAACTCACAAAGTTTTTAAATCTTTCTATTTCAGAGATTGAGTTATAAGAAGGATTTGGGTAGAAATTGGCTCATAGATTCTAGTCAGAGATATATTAGTTAAAAAATTGATATAGTTTATAATTCAAAAAATATTTAGTAATTCAATTATGATATTAGAATTTTATTTGGATATTTTTGTAATAGTAGTCATAGGTGTAATATTTTGATTTGATCAATTTTATAGATTATTATTAGTTAAACTAAATGAATTATTTGAAGTAAATTTTGAATGTAATGCTTTACATGCTGTAGAATTTTAATTTTGCATACATGCAATAGATTTTTACATCTTGAGATCCACCATCGGGTCTTGGGTATGACAATTGTAATGGCATCAGATCTTAGGTTTGACTCTTAGGGATTAGGCTAATCAGAAGTGATGTGGAGAGAAACTAGGCTAAATTAGAGTATATGATAATTTTCCTTATTATGAAGGTTTATATCAGAGTCACACAATGGAAGTATGATGAATTGAATATTATAATATCGAGTATAGTGATTGAAAGAAGACATAAATAGAGGTACCCCTAATTTTTTCTAAATATATGAATTTGAAGAATGGAATTCTTTTTAGGGGGGAAGAATGTAATACCCTAATCTAATTATAGGAAGGATTTGGGTAGAAGCTGACCCATGAATTCTTGTTAGAGATATGTTAATTAGAGAAATGATATAGTTTTTGATTCAGCAAACATTTAGTAATTTAGTTATGATATTAGAATCTTATTTAGATTTTTCTTGTAATTATAGTTATAGATGTAATATTTGGATTGGATCAATTTTATAGATTATTATTTATTGAAGTAAATATGATTATTTCAAGTCAATTTGCACGTAATGTCTTGTATGTACTAGAATTTTAATTCTATATGCATGCGGTGGATTGTTATACTTTGAATCCATCCTTAGGTTTAGAGCATAACAATGGAGAAAATAGCATGGACTACTTGAAGTCTTTCAACAGTCTTTTGATTGGCTTTTCTAGACAACCAATCCCAATGGAAGGGACCATTACACTCTCTATAATAGTCGAGGAGGAGCCTTGCCAGGCTACAATAATGCTAGACTTTTTGGTGGTAAAGCCTCCTACCTACAATGCCATTATCGGGCAACCCAGGCTGAACACTAAGAGTTGAGCTATCGTCTCTTCATGAAGTTCCTTATGGGGGCATGGGATCAGAGAGCTCAAGGGTGAGTAATCGATAACGAGGCAATGCTATGTCACCACTCCAAAGAGGAAAGCCAAGATTAGAGAGACGCTTATGGTGGAGAGCCTTGGCTAGAGGAATGAACTCAAATTGCAATATGAGAAATTGGTAGAATATTTACTCTCGATCCCACTAACTGAAGAAGACCCTAAGAAGGTGGACTATATTGGGTCTGCCCCTTTTAAAGAAGTGAGAGATGAGCCAGTGACCCTCCTATGGGCGAATGCCGACGTATTTGCTTGGAGTCCAGCAAGTAGGCCAGGGATCGACTTTAGAGATATCTCTCACAAACTTAGTGTTGACCCAACTTGCAAGTCCATGCAATAGTAAAAGAAGAGCATCACCACAAAAAAGTAGAGAGCTATCCAAAAAGAGGTGGATAAGCTCCTTAGCACCAGGTTCAACAGAGAAGTGGACTACCTTGACTGGCTGGTTAAAGTGGTTCTAATGAAGAAGACTAGAGGTAAGTGATGGATATGCATGGACTTCACGAACCTCAATAAAGCCTGTCCTAAGGACAGATTCCTGTTACCTCAAATAGAGCAACTCATTGATGCCACCTTAGGATATGAGCTGTTGAGCTTGATGGATGCATTCTTGGCATACAACTAGATCAAGATGTGCCCCAAGGATGAGGAAAAAATAGCATTTATCATTGACTTAAGCACTTGCTACTATTAGGTAATGTCTTTCGGTCTTAAGAACTCCACAGCTACGTACTAGTAATTGGTCAAAAAATTATTCAAGAAGTAGATTAGCCGCAACATGGGAGCATATGTTGACAACTTGTTGGTGAAAAGTAAGGAGAATCAAAAGCATGTCGACGACCTCGAGGAGGCATTCCAGGTTCTAAGGCACTATGACATGAAGCTCAACCCTATTAAGTGTACCATTGGTGTCTCGTCGAGAAAGCTCCTTGCTCAGCAAGGGATAGAGGCCAATACAAAGAAGATCTAGGTTGTCTAGAATATGACCCCTCCAAGAAACTTGAGGGAAGTCTAAATGCTAATGAGCCAAATGTTTGCCTTTAGTTGCTTTGTCTCGAAGGCCATCAAAAAGTGTTTTCCTTTCTTTAATGTGCTCCAAAATCTTAAGGAATTCTAATGGAGCAATGAGTCCTAGGTAGCCTTTGACCAGTTAAAGAAATACTTAACCCCCTCTCTTTGTTGACAAAGCAAACCCCTACCTGTATCTGATGGTCTTTGCTAAGTGTAGTCTTACTTTGAGAGGAGCAAAAGGTGCAAAAGCCAATCTATTACATCAGCAAAGTATTTAATGAGGCAGAGATAAGGTATTAGACCATAGAAAAGGTTGATTATGCCTTTATGAACATAGCATGGAAGTTGAGGCCTTACTTCCAAACCCATTCTATCATCGTGCTAACAAATCGACCTTTACAGTAGGTGCTGCAAAATCTAGATACCTCAGGATGATTGGTAAAATGATTGATCAAACTTAAAGAGTTTGACATCTAGTATTGACTCCGACCTACCATAAAGCCTAGGTATTGGCTGATTTTAAGTAGAGTGCATGACCCCAACTGAGCAACAAGTCCCTAAAGCCACTAAAGCTGAGCTAGAGCCAATAGACTGGATCTTGCATGGGGACAAAGCCTCAGTTAAAGGTAGGGGTGGGGTCGGTCTCATCCTTATCTAACTAGATGGAGTTGAACTTTAGGCCACCCTCATATTTGACTTTATAGCATCCAATATTGTGGTGGAGTATAAGGTGCTCCTGGCTAGCCTGGTGTTGGCAAGGGAGTTGAAGATCACCAAGACTAAAATCCAACTAAGGCTGAGGAGAATATGAAGTTAAAGGATGCAAAATATCCAAATACTTATAGAAGGGCAAGGATGAGCTGATACATGTCATGCCTTATGGGCATAGCGAAATGTGTGAATGATCGTAGTTGCCAAGAAGCCCAAAGGGATAACACATGCCCCAGTGCATTCAATGTGATGCCCCTCATCAAGAGACCATCCCATTTGAAAATCTAGGCAACGTCATCATTACATAATAGCCATATGTTGCAATCAAGGAACCTAGATACCTGACCCCTTAGTATGGGAATTTCAAAGATCTTTTTGTGCCTCTAACATATCCTCCTAAGTTCAAACTCATTCAAAAAGCCTATCTTGCAGCTCAACAAGACAGCACACTAACCTCAACCTGACTGGACAACACACTAGCTCAGTAGAATGGCTTAGATACTAATGACCCAAGTGGAGCTCAATCCACCTTTGAAGCTCTCAACCTAAAATCCTTGTACCTTAAACTAAAACCAACCAGCATCCAACCTAACAAGGGGAGAGAGATCATAGCTCAAAAGAACTCTCTACCCCAACATGAAACCAACAAGGCAACTACTCGAGGGCCCAAGAATTCCATGTTTAGAGAACTTCAACTCCAACATTTGACATCATTCACCAAGGAACGGGAGAAGCTCACTAGCTCAAAAGAACTCACCTCAACTAAGAGGAGCTCATGCGCCCTTGATGCATCGATGCTCAAAGACCAACTACTCCCTCATCAAGCTACCCCAATCTCAGGAGTGGAGGGCATGCGATGACATTGAATTCTTCAACCTCCAATAGAGCAACGCTCTGCTTCATGCCAATGCCACTGGCAACACAATCAACAAGATGATTCGGAAGCACATGGTTGATAGGATGATAGGTGGCATACTTTCGATAAGATAGGACACCTATATCTCTTAACAAACTAGAGTAGAAACCGACCAGTAGAGAATGTGGCCTATGACACCTAGTGTAACCTTGTCTAGAAAGTCAGGCTAATCATGACAAAGCACATGATCTGATATTCGATCAAGATGTACAATTCTTTTGCCAAATATGGAACCCACCTATAAAGTGATAGCTTGTTTAAGGATAGAGGTCTCTCTCTCTCTCTTTTTCCGAGGCTCTCTCCAAAAACCTCTTCTACAAGTTATACCCAATAATGTTATACTTAGCTCCTCTTCATCCATTATTCTTTATTTCTTATTTTCTCCACAAACCTAAAGGCTACAAGGCCTACCCTTGGCCACTGACACCATTTTTCTCTACTAACTTAAGCATCAAAGGGTCTTCATCGGGAAATCCCTAGCATCCCTTACACTCTTTCTCTGTTGTTGCAAGTCATACTGAAAACTCCTCATACTTGCTGCCGGACTTGCTACAGACTTCCTTCATTTTCAAATCACCATCCTCGTAATCTATCTTATTGGTGCCTAGGAGCCCATCATCGTCTCTCAAGCTTCATCAAACTTCATAGGGAAAGAGCTAGAAGCAATTACTAGCCAGTCAGAAGGATGAGATCAAGAAGGCCCATGAAGAAAGAATGATGGATCATGATCAAAAAGGAGCTTCGAGGGCTTGTTGCATCCTAATGGGTGACATGAGAGATAAGGTGAAGTGAAGGAGTCATGTCAAGATTAAGATCGAAAGGCCCTAACATGACCTCTTGTTTGGTAGAAAATATAGTTTATCATATAAAAAACACAAAATTCAACTAATAAGTAGTTGCACGAATACTTTGCCTTAACTATTGACCTCAATGATCCTTGATGATTTTTGTGTAAGGTTTGCATAGCCTCTCCTTAGTAAAAACATCTTTATGTTTCCCTGTCCTTGCCATATACATCTCTTTACATAGATATCCAGTGAAAGACTTCTCATCTAAATCTACAATATGCATTAAACAAATAAGTGGCTCTACAATTTTTATAATAATCAAATAATCATTCTAAAACCTTTTATCTAAAATAATAGCTACAATCTTTTTTTACATTTTTTGTCTCTTACATATCTAGAATAATTGAAATCCTTACTAGCCCTAAATAATCATTCTAGCGAGTTTTTAACATTCGGCAATCAACACCTTATATCTTTAACCCCTATTTATGCCTAACTCTACATGGTCTACTTCAATCATTACTAGCAAAATTTAATTAAGTTGTTCACCAATCGTTCACCTTGTAATGTTAGTACTTAATATTTTGCTTTAGGATTATATTGAAACTGCCAATACATGTTTAACAACTCTAAAGCAATGTGGACATGGTAGCTCTACAATTGAAAGAAAATATTTTGTTGTTCAATCCACTTAACATTGAAGTCATAGTTAACACTTTTTTGCAAAATTATTTATGAATCTTTTTTAGTGAATTGTGTGATTGTAGGTTCTCTAGAGAGTTCTCTAAATCTAAGGATTATGAGAGAGCATGAAATATTGTGAGATGGGAGCTAGCAATTGGCATAGAGTGAGGAGACTTGGATTAATATCATAGGGGGTTGAGATTTGTTACGAATATTTCTTATGTCTATGTTTATTTGAATAGTTAAAATAAAGAGATAGTGCAAAGAGTTAGGATGGAAGGAGAGATTATGATCCAATGATGGAGAGGAGTGCTAAATATTAAAAGAAGATGGGTTAATTCCCTTGTCTCTCAAATTGATGATGTGGGCATAAAATACCACTAAACCACTGTATCTTATAGACTTGACATGAAATGTAGGGTGAGTTTATTATGAAGGAAATATCTCCTTTTTCTTTTTCTGAGATAAAGATTTGATCCAATGGTGATAGTATAAGAGAATGGTACTTGAAGATATACAAGGAATATAAAGAGAAGGTGAAGCAAATGAGATGGATGAATATTAAACTGTACTTATCCTACTTATGACAATTACTCCCAACTGGTTTAAAGTAAAAAGAATGATGGAGGCTAAACGAGCGGATGAATTTGCTATGGCGTATACCACATATGGTTAAGTATTACCCATATTGTGAACTTGTATTGGGAAAAAGAAGATAAAAATATCAATGTTGATATTGGCATGGCTATGAGATTAGGCTTAGATTAAGGCTGCATTAAGCTTATCTCATGTCTAATTTGGATCCAAGTGTAGATTTTTACAATTTTTATGTTTATATATTGTATTTGCATTCTCAGTCAGGTCAATTGGACTTAGTCAGGATTATTGGATTGTGGTTTGATTAAGTTGGATTGGATTAGATCATGTTGAATTGGTTATTAAATTGGATCAAATTAGGTAGGATCAATTGGACCAAATTTGGTAAGATAATCAGGTAAGAACAGATTGGATCAATTTGGTTAAACTATGTTTGATCAAGTATGATCGGGTTAGATCAGAGTGGATCAATTGTTTGGGTAGAATCAGTTGATCAAGTTGGATTGGATAGGATCGACTAGATCATGCGAGATCAATTGGGTCAAATCAGGTACATCAAGTCCAATTGAGTTAGCTCAGGCAATTAGGGTAGGATGAAGAATCGATTAAGAGATTCTCAGAGTTTTTTTATAAGAAGTAGCGTGTAGGATATTTAGAAAAGAATGAAAAATCTGAAGAAATTATTAAGATATCAGAATAGGGTTACAGGATGGTAAAGACAGAGAGGGCAGCGATGAAAGATGGCGAACGACGACAGGGCGTGTCTTCATCACCCGACTCCAAAATGGGTGCCAACGCCTACTGTGCCTACACCGGCCTTACCTTCCATGGCTGCGGCAACCTCTCCCACTCCGCTCCCCTTCCTGCCATCTTCTTCGAGGGCCTCCTCTTCCTTCCCGTCTCCTCCCTCTGCTTCCGCTGGCCGCCCCTGCTCCAACCTCGCCGCTTGCCCTTGCGACGTTTCCCTCACCTTGTTCGATCCGCTCCCGGGCCATTGCCCCGTCCCCACCCTAACCCCCGTCCGATCCTTCCGCTGTACCCCCGTGGCACCGTCTATGGCGGCATCGCCTACCTCGACGGCTGCATGGAGACAAACTTTTTTCAGGCATCGTTGTTATCATCATGATCGCCATCTTTCTTTGCACCGCCACCGGCGAGCTATGCCTACGCCCCCTTAAGAAGATCGTCCCTGCTGGAGGTGAAACAGGTGGCGCCGGCGTCGGAGAGGATGGAATGGTGGAGATGGCGGACCAGTGGGAAGAAAAGATTGGGTGGGGCCTTGAATCTAATGAACATTTTTTTTTAATTTTATTTTTTAATGAGTTTAGAAACGGTGCCCCTCAACCCTTTCTACAGTGACGGACTTCTGGACCCAATGGAACCTTGAAACTTGCCCAGTAAAAATCTACTGCAAAATATTCCAACTCGAAGCTTCAATTAAAATTTTTCTTTTCCCACAGCCAATCCTGAGGTCCGAAGTAACCTGGTTAGGAGGTACAGTCAACGTGAAAGAGTCCATAAGAAATTTTGCTGCAGTCATTGAGGCATTCTTCGAAGAGCAACCATTTTGCTATAAAGAAGAAGAAGAGAATATGTTTTATTTATATTTGCTCTTGTTTTGTCATATCTCATTGCTGCCTCTGATATGTTGAGGACATATTTTTCTCGAAATATATATATTATATATATATATATATATTGAGAACCTTTAGTTGACTAGTTGCATGCCACTCAAACTCTCTCACAAGCATCTCTTTTAGTGTAACATGTATTGGTTATAACGAAAAAACAACATTTAATAAATATTCCAATTCTTAAGATATTATTATAAGATAATAATTCTTCATACGAATAATAAAAATATAGGATAATGGTATTATAAAGATCATAACATTTGCACGCTATCTGTTGTGTTATTTGGTTATCACGTAAAAATATACTGATCCACTGAAATCCTACAGCACTTCTCATAACCTATTTCTTTCTGCAATAATAATAACAACATTTTCTGTCCTTACTTATTCAAAAATCAACTAGTTATCGTTGAGTTGGTAAATGCACTGTGTTGGATAAAATGGTGAGCTGAGTTTGCTCAAGTTCATAAGAAGGTAAATACGGTAATAAGAGCTTGTAACAAAGATTTTCATCGCTAAGTTTTATTTTTTTTAAATGAAAGGGAGGCATCTAGCATCCACCCTGGCTAAGATCTGGTTGTGAGATTTGTTTATAGAAATCGTTTCCAAACACTCTGCAACATTGAACTTACTGGTCTTTGACCCTTGTCATCCAAATCAGTGTGAATTGATATGTTCTAAATATCAGTAATATAATATCAATTTTATTTGTCAAGATTCTTTCATCTTATTTTATCTTCTTAAATTATATTTGTTTCGGTAAATATTATAATCAAGTCCGAAGATGATGGTCTCGTTAACTGTATTGCTACATTATCTTTCAATTCCAATCGGTCACGTCGCGTTAAAAATGGTTTGCCGGATGGGACATGGAGGCAACTGCCAAAATGGTTCAGAGATGGTTCCCACGCTGGTGTCTGCAGAGCGGGTCCCATGGAGTGGCGAATCCAATCCAAGATCCGAAAAAAGCGGGCAGATGGCGGACAGTGAAAGCGATAAAGCGACGGGACGATTCGGATTTGCGAACTCGCCGCGTGACGTCGCGCTGACACGTCGCCTCATCTCTCGCACGGGCCCCTCGTGTTAAGCCATTGGTCGCTCGGCACATCTCTGATCTTCCACCCAAAAAGCAATCTAATTCTTATCTCCTCGGAAACCCTCGCAAGATTGTGAATCTTGGGCAACGTTGTTCAATTCTGATAAGAGCATTACCATGGTATTATAAACCTAGATCAAAATTATTATTTAACAATAATAATTATAATATTACTTTATCAGTAATTTAAATTATATAGAAATAATTTAATATTTTAGTTTTAAATTTTAAAAATAATTCTAATTAAATAACTCTATTGTAAATTCAAAATATTCTTACAATAATTCTAATTAACTATAAGAAATCATAGAATTCTTGACAATTAAAAAATGCTAGAAAGAATTTAGAAAATGCTGCCAGATCTCTCCATTCATGAAATGCTAAGGATTGAAGGCCATGAAAAAATTAGAATCCATTTTATAAAGCCACCATGATAAAATTTAATTTTGTTTTATTATTCCAATCTTATTCATATTATAAAATATACTCATTTGAAATATGTTGTGATATTTTATATTTTAATAACATTTTTTTAAAAATTCAATCTTTTTTCTTTTGAAATACAACAATGTGAATAAAGTAAATAACTTCTTTGTGATACTTTCAAAACCATCTTATTTAAATTATTTAAAAATATCAATAACTTTAATGAATTCTTATATTTCCACATAGTTTTTTTTTTACAACTTGTCACACCCTCAAACTCATCACCTGATTCGGGCTCGTGACACAGCCACATATCTTAGAGTAGAACCATAAGTGATATGCTAGGCTTGTTCATCATCACTACTCACAACTCAAATCATAAACAAAATAGAACATTTATTCATTATCCTCAAAATGAAATATATTTTTATAATTACAAAATACAAATCATCTCTCTATAGTATCTTTATCAAATCCTCAAATTCAGCTCTATAATAAAATCCTCAGGTTTTATAAAAGATTTAGTAAATATGATATAAGCTTATAATTCAGTAAAAATCTTTACACATGTAGATATGGATATGTAGCAACTCTTTATAAAATAATTAAATAATATGCATAAAAATAAATATTATAACATGTTGCAAAACATTATGCTACAAAATCATGCGTTGAACGTAAAAAAGATTATTAATAGCTTTATTTTTGTTATTCATAGCATTAGACTATATCACCTCGTTGCCACATACTAAATCATCATATTAGTAATATTGGCATCACAATCATACCAGTAATACAAATGCACCCTAATGATACAAGATGCAAGCTTGATCAAGCTAGATTAAATTAAGCTAAGCCAATTTTAAATCCTGTCAAGCTTAATTCGGGCTAAATCAAACTCAATAAGATTAGATCTGATTGATTTAAACTCAAGCCAACCCAATTTAATCAAACCCAAACCCAAATTGATTTGATCCAAGTTGGATTAGTCGATCAAGTCTAAGTCAATTCGAGCCTAGATGAAGCCAATTGACCCAAATTAAATTTTTTCTAATCTTAATTAGCCTTATTAAGCCCTGATTGGAGGAGTCTTAACCAAATTAGACCATAATTGATTTGATTTAAGCCTACACCTAACCCTAATTGACAAAACTTAACTCAATTAATTGAAATGGACCCTAATTTGATTTTAGTTGACCTAATTAATCTAAGATGGGTTTAGATCTAATCCTAATTACTTAGATTCCAATCTGAATTGATCAGATTGAGTTCCAAGATAATTTTAATTGAGTGATCTACCTAGATTGAGGGCCTATTGAGTGGTAAATGATGAAATTGGTTTAATTATTGCAAGTGATCACTCACCATTGAGCAAGTAGGAGTAGTAGCATAGACCTTGTGCACTAATATCCATGCCAGAAGATTATTAGGGGAATGTGAGTACTGGATCTAGAGGACTAGTAAGTGGTCAGAGGTAAGAACTTTATCTATACTTTTATAAGATATGTAAAAATCTTTACATCTACTTATATGTGATGCGTATAATTTTTTTTTCATGTATACTTCTGACGTCATGCATCATGATTTCTTATTTATTGCTTTATTAGCATGTTTTGACTATACATGGATATAACTTATATACTTTAGAAATTATTTTGCATATTACAATGTTAAAAGATACAATGGGGTGGATTTAAGAGAAGGGCATGTGAACTAATCATAGAGATATGGTAAGGTAAGACTAGTAGCAGGGCTTATTGTGATAACTAGATGAGCACTAGTGTGGATATGGCACTAGTGATAGAGTTTATAGTGATGGTTGGATGAACACTAATGTTGAGCTAGTCTTCGCTTAGGATGATGGCCAAATTAGGTTTTGATACTTGACGCAAATTGGCTAATAATATATGACACTAGTTTTAACATAGCTTGGCATATAATGGTGGCTCAGCTTGCCTTAGACACATGGCACTGTGATAGGGTTAAGGAGGATGGCCGGATGAGCACTAGTATAAAACCAGTCTAGATAAAGGTCAAATTAAGTTTATGACACATGTCACTAATATAAGGACTAGCCTGAGTATGAGGAGATGGCCAGGCTAGGTTTACACATGGGCATTGGTAATGCTGTGATGCCAAAATCTATCATTAGAGTACAATGACATGATGGTGATTTAGGACATGGCAATGTGGTGATGTAGTTCAACACCATGAATAAAAAAATGAAGCCGTTAACAATCTTTCTTTCGTTTGATGCATAGTTTTGGAACATAATGCAAAATTTATTATATATATATTATTTAATTTCGATATAGATATTTACTTCATATCTATATTTGTATGTGTAAGGATTCTGATTAAACTATAAGCGTATGTCATATTTGCTATATCTTTTACAAAGCCTAGGGATCTTGTTGGAAAGCTGGAGTTGGAGAATTAAGAGAAAGATATTGTAGAGAGCTAATTTGTATTTTGATAATTGTAAAAACAAATTTCATTTTAAGGATAATGAATAACTATTGAGTGGTGATAATGAGCATACCCCACATTTCATTAATTAGGGTCCCACTCTAAACATATGCGGTCACGTCTCGACCCTAAATCTGATAGTAGGTTCGGGGCATGATACAAGTTCTTTAAAATATAGATAATTATATTTTTAATACCACAATAGAGTAACAATGTTATTCAATATATAAACTTTTAATCCTTTATATTGCCTATTTTATTTAAATAATTATATTTTTTGTCTGGTTACTTTTGTCTTTTGATATGAGAAATAAAAACAAGTTACAAAGTACAAACTAATATTCAACAATTTATCATAAATATGGTCAAATTTTTATTTCTATTATTTTTAAAAATATTATTAAAATAATATTATTGATCTTTTTGTCTAGCAATTTATCATCCATACGGGTAAGGTATTATTTTCCAAAATTTCTAAAAATACTATTAAAATAATATCATAGATTACATGGTTTCTAGGAATTTATGATAAATGCATGAAAAAGTGTTATTTCCCAACATTTTTTTAAAGATGCTACAAATAATGTTGCAAAATCCATGATTTCAGCAATTTATCATAAATACAGCATAAAATGTTATTGTGATATTTTTTAAAAATGCCGCTAAAATAATATGGCGGATTTCATTATATCTTGTAGTGAATCTGAACTTGAACTCTGTTAAAATTTCTAATTCAATTTAGGAAATGATGCAAAATTTTATTGAACAATCAAACTTCAAGTAATCTAAAACAATAAGTTTAATTTCAAAAATATAAGTCCTCATGAAACTTTATGATATATCCTATTGAACCATAAATATAGGGATAGTATACGAAGCATCATAGATTAATTTTCATGGCGTGTTTGTAGTCCAGGAATGTCTAGGATATTGCCCATAGATAGCTGGTTCTCATTAACATAGCATTACCATTTTTCCTTTTTTTTTTTGTCAAAAGGAAAGGGACAGAGACTTATTTGTTCCATAATTATAGGTCTAGGTTTTTTAGATGCAGTAAGTGTCAAATCTAGAGTCACTAGTTACGAAACATAAAGAAATGATTACTTCAATAAATCTCAATTTGCTAATTATAACCTCTCTCTTTTCTTTTTTTTTTTTTGTTTATAGGTAGACTGAGGCCTTCACTTTTAACTCTCCTCTTTTTTCTGGTAATGTAATGCTCCTCTTGAGAAAATGCCACAGTACAATATAGAAACAGAGCATTATGGAAACCTGTAAGGTATGCCAACTTAGGGGCACATTAGAGTTTCTTGTTTTGAGCAAAGTACACTCTAGATGCATGCCGCAAAAGAAAAGGTTTATTTCAATGTATAAATTTCTTAATAGTTATATCAGAGACCTTGGTTCTAAGTCCTGTTATCGGAATTTAAGAGGTCAGTAGTATTTGAGTTAGAGCTACTTCCCACCATACAGTTCATTATCTGTGAGATTCTTCTACCAAACAAGCAAATAGACAAACAAGTTTAAAATATAATGAGAAGTAATATAGCGCTTTTGTTCGTCCATGAGAACCTCCTTGGAAAGGGTACAAAGTAAGTTGAAGCCATTTAGGGAGGTGGTGCAATAATGAGGCATTTTTCAAAGTAATAATTAAGAGAAATGGCTGTTGGCAAGTGCTACTTTGTAGAATATTTTTTGCACACATATTTTGAAAAGTTAATATTTAAGCTGCTAAAAATCCTATTCAATTTTTTCTTATTTATTTATTTATTTATTTGGTTGGTGCTTGTGGTAAAAAGTCACTTAAGTGCTGATTTTTATCCAACTTCAAATAACATTTACCCCTGGCAACCTATTAGCACAAATAGATGCATACAAAAATTGTATTGCTCCAAGTGGAAGGATTGGAATTGCATAAGGAATCAATGTTGATTCTCAATGTATATCACCTTAATTTCCCAAGTTTTAATGTGGTTTTAAAAAGTCACCAAAACATTATTACTTTTCTAGGTTGCCACATAAATATATCTATTATATATTATTTAAATACAATATAATCTGTCAATTTATTATGTTATAAACATAATTATTGACTATTTTAATGAATAGCTATCATTATACAACATGATAAAGATTTGATGATGATGGCAATAACCATGATGATGACAAGAGCCATAATAACTAAGAAAATGATTGAGTACCTACTATGTGCATATAAAAGTTTATTGGTTCTACAATTACTGATTTTACAACTTCATGATCAATCAACCTCATGTCTGATAACAATTCTTATTGATAACAACCATACATTCTTGTCATATGACGAGACCTGTTTCTATGCATACAACAAAAACCTATAGTATTACTTTAATAACAAATAAAACAAAAGTAAAAATCTAAATAAATTTGAGACATATCACAAAATAATGGTATTATTGAAAGTATAATAAACTCTTTTTCACAAAAAAAGTCCATTACAACAAGCTTAAAATATTCTTAGATATAGCACAAATCTTTTGAGTTCATAGATGAAATTAAAATTATAAGCCATGAGTAAATTTGCACGGTCTCTTAAGACAATTTTGCTGTAAATGTGACTTTTGTAGCTAGTTATTTCCCTAAAATACTAGGATTTCCAACTAGGGTGTAGTTGATGTCAGTTATATTATTGCATATATAATATTTAATTTGATCAAGCTTGATTTGAAATTAATTTTGAGGTTGTATTGTGTAACATAAAGTTTGATTTATTATTATTTACTCAAGTCTTTTTTGCTTAATTTTGAAATGAACTAAACATAGCCTGCTTGATCATCTTAATAATGTTAAATCATGACAAAATCCATTCTAGCTTATATCAAGCTTGAATTAAATCTAATAAATAAATTTAAAAAATTATAACATTCTATAAGGAAACATCAATCTTGAAAATTATTAAATTTACTATAAAGATATTGTCACACCATAAAATATAATAATTTAACTAAGGCATGTATCAAAGCATTTATATGGTCGCATGTATTACATATATACTAGTCTATGCATAAATTATGTTATATGATGTAATATTTCTTCGTTATTGAGCCATGTCTAATGTGGTTGGGTTAATTTCAAGCTTGATCATAAATATAATATAAATTAAATATTTATAATATTTAATATATATATTTTAAAAATTATTTTATAAAAAATCTTAATTTTTATGAGAAATATTTTATATTCTAGCAAAAAAAAAAGAGAGGGCCACTTAAAAAATAAAAAAAAATTTATAATAAAATTCAAATAAATTTAAAAATATGATAAATTAATTACCATATTTTATTATTATGAATCAAATATAGTAGCCTTCTATTTTTGAAAAGATTATCAGGTAAGATTCCTATTAATATTACCTTACCGTGAAATAAATGCCACCTTAGTACTTTCCTGAGAAATGTTATTTAATGGTTGAGGGAATGTAATAAAAGAATAGCATTTAAAGGTGATTTAATATAATTCTACATCTGTATATATAATTTTTAAATGCAATTCTTTTAGTACCTTCTTAAGAAGGGTTATTTAAAGAAATAAAAGAATTACATTTAAAGGTTATTTACTATAATTTTATATGTGACATAAAAAAAGTAATTATCTTTTTTTTTGTTGGGAAGCCCCTCAACTTTACTTATATTTATGCTCTATTAAATAATCTTTAAATGCAATTCTTTTATTACTTTTTGTCAACCCTTAAATAATCCTTCTCTAGAAAATGCTAAAAAAATTGCATTTGCAAGTCATTTCATATAATTTTACATGAAAGCTAGGAGGCCTCTAACCAAAATAACAATTACTTCTTTTAATGTTATATGTAAAACTATATTGAATAACCTTTAAATGCAATTCTTTTAGTACTTTCTCGAGTGGGTTATTGAAAGGATGAGGAAAGTAATAAAAGAATGACATTTAAAGGTTATTTAATATAATTTTACACATGACTTACAAAAGTAATTATTTTTACTTTTTTTTATGGGAGACCTCTTAGTTTTACTTATATTTATGCCATGGTTAAAACTATATTAAATAATCTTTAATGAAATTCTTTTAGTACTTTCCCAAAATAATTATTTAAAAATTAAGGAAAAGTAATAAAAAATTATATTTAAATTATATTTAATATAATTTTATATGTGTATATATAACTAAAGTTGAGAGGTCTCTCACCACAAGAACAATTGCTTCTTTTTATGCTATACGTAAAATGATATAGGTTATTTAATATTCTTTTACACGTGGTATAAAAAGAAGCAACTATCGTTTTAGTGGGAGGATTTCAGATTTACTTTTATAGGTAGAGAGAGACTTGGCTACAGTAGCCAAGCCCAAATTTACTCACCTCCCTCACCATTAGATTCATATGAATTTTAAAATAAAAAAAATTACTTATTAACCATTATTTTCTATTAAAAAAAGAAACATTTATAAGATGGGACAGTATAGTATATTCCTATACTACTATATCATATCCTTACGCTACTAGATCATGAACACAACGATATGATACAGTAGTATAGGAACATTATATATTATATCATATTTCTGTACTACTAGTAAGTATAGGATATGATACAATAGTATAGGGATATATTTTCATGATAGAGACGTGGATTGTATTGTTCTATCTCATAAATGTATGTTTCATTTTATAAATATCTCTCTTTTTTTATAAAAAAAATAACTAACGATGGTTAATGGATGGCTTTTTGATTTTGAGATCCGTGCGCATCTAATGATGGAAAGAATTGGATTTAGGCTTGACTACATATAAATATAGCTAAATTGATATATATATATATATATAATAAATATTTTATTCCTTAATATCTATTTAATGATATTAAATTTGAATGTGTTACATTGCTTTCCTCTTCAATCGTTTCACCTATCCATGCTTATCCTTGAAACCCCGTCACCTTCCTCATTCAGAAGATTTTCCACTTTAAGATAATTTTATCTAAAAACCAACTACTATGACATACACATATATAAATTTAGATTTAGCTATATTTGAATATAACTAAGTTTATGATTCAATTATTTCTCTCGTTCTTACATCCACATAAATTATAGAGCCATCCATCTTTTTATTTTTATGATTCGTGAATTATATAAATCTAAGGGTGGAGGAGATGACTAAATTTAAGCTTAATTGCATTTGAATGTAGTTAAATTTGATGTATACTTATATATATATATTAAATAATTTTTAAATTTATATATTTTATACTTTGTTTTCTTTTTTTCATGCTATCATAAATGTTTCACTGAAGTATATTTTTCAAGTCCTAAATCTT
The DNA here is from genome assembly GCA_017589505.3 of Metroxylon sagu. Taxonomy (NCBI): domain Eukaryota; kingdom Viridiplantae; phylum Streptophyta; class Magnoliopsida; order Arecales; family Arecaceae; genus Metroxylon; species Metroxylon sagu. The sequence goes on along the minus strand of JACVBY030000658.1, from coordinate 2,257,761 downwards.
TCATCATTAGTGCATTAAATAGTTTTTTTTAAAAAAAGTGAGGAAAGAAGAAATTTTGCATCAAATTTTATTAATCATTATTTTACAAATTAAATTTAATAATATAAATTTAGATAAAATAACTTTATACTTTTTTTTTTTAATTTTACCAATTATATTAACCATTATATCAGTGCAATGTACGAACGGATGCACGGTTCACGTCCGTGGAACCAATACTTATTTATGATCCACCGCCAATGCTGCAGGAAGGTGGCAGGGTAAAATTTCCACAGATATCTAGGGGTCAATTCCTTACCATGCACTGGGGTCGCTTCCAAAGGAGACTAGGGCGTTTGTCCAATCTGACAGGCGACAGTGAGGTGGACCGTACACGTGGTGGCTCACGATGATCCCACGCCGGACGCATCACATCAACGTCAAATCGACGGCCATTAATTAAAGTCACGGATATCAAACACTTCGAGGATGGGTCGAGAGAGAGAGAGAGAGAGAGAGAGAGAGAGTGAAAGAAAAGAAAAATGCAGAAGGTCTTCTGCTCTCACCGCGCAAAGGCAAATTTAGTGATATCTTCTTCCCCCTCCCACCTTGGTAAAAGGGCTCGATGGGACTACTTGTCAGACGAATATAAATTCATTGCTTTACTCAATTCACTATTGTCCTTTTTTTTTTATTTTTTTATTGCAGCAAATTACTATAAGAGGAAGTAAAATCATGGTCCGTGGAGAAAATGCTGTTTGCACACGCTATGAATTCGGTCCTCAAATTGTTTGCTTCTTTATTTGGTGGGAATGATACCCACCATCGTTTTGCAAATCGTTGCTTGGTAATTACTCGGCAAAAACTCGCCAATGCCACAAGGTTATTGCTTTTTTTCATTATAACGTTATACACCAAAGATCTATGCCAAATCCAAAAGAAAAACATAGCCTAAAATATTTTATATTTCAAATTGACTGCTATATTAATTAGCAGTCTACTTCTTGATTATCCTCTCCAAAAGATGATTATATTAGATATTAGTCTTTACCACTAGAATGCATTTAAATTTTATATGATAAGAATATAAACAATTCAAAATTTTCTATTTCAATCTAGATATTAGTGCGGGGCCACTTTTAATGATAACCCTATTTGAGCTTTGACGCTTCAATAGTTTTAGGTAACCAAAACCATATAGCACTTGACTTTATTAGAGATTGGTGAGACTTTAATGATAACCCTATTTGAGCTTTGACGCTTCAATAGTTTTAGGTAACCAAAACCATGTAGTAGGGACATATAATGTTTTTTCTTGTCAATTCCAATAAATAAAATTCAGCTCCTGCATTAATCAGATATACGGACTATTAAAAAATGGCTATTGTTAATGTGGCTTATCTAGCTGGGCTCTCATCGTTCCTTGAGCGGACATTGGCCATTCCGCATATTTAGAGATAAACCAGGCAGCAAATTGGGTTACAAGCCACCAATGAGAAAGTAGTGAGGTTGACAGGCAACCATCTTACGGAACTCAAGGATTTCGATTGGCACAGAAAGTGGTAGCTGGATCTTCCTTTTCTGCTAGGTTTTGAAAATATATACATATACATAAACTGACAAAGAGGGATTGGCCTACTTTCCATCGAGGAAGAAGATGTGCCTAAAAGTGATGGTAGCTGGGCCACATAGCCAGTTAACCACTACTGATATTAGAGAGATTTGGCCTCACCAAAGCAAGGGTACGATAGTTTTTATGTTTTGAGAAAAGGCGGGGACCTACTTCGATCAAGCCACCCTATTATAGGCAAAACTCGAATTCGAGTTATTTGAGAACCAAGATTCAACGACTTTGCTAATTTGATCAGTTGGGACCCTCATATATTTAGATAGAGCTAAATTATACTGAGAACTAGATGGTATCCAATCAAGAAACATGTGACCATCAATCCACATTGCTGACACATGCAATGTCAGAAGAACATGAGCTGTTGGTCCTTCCATCTGGAAGAACTGCAAACCACATGGGCACAACGAGATTGGATCTGCATGTCTCTATGGTTGAGGACATGACTCATGATAGCTAATGCAGTTTTATTCATTGACTAGCTCCATTATGATGAAACTGTGACCATTGTATAAGTAGCCCCAATAAAACTGTGACCATTGTATGAGCAGCCCCAACATTTGATCCCGAGCCCACCTACATAAGAAGGCCTTATTTGAAGGCAAAAGGGCTTTCTCTCTCTTTTTCTCACTCCTCCACTCATAATAAACCCCAAAACTTTGTGTACTCCTTAATTTCTTTTTCTCTATTGGAAAGGTTACAAGGCCTACCCTTGACCTCCTCTTTCCCTCATTAACTTGAGCATTAGAAGGCTTTAGCCAAGTAGTCTCTAGCACCTCTCATGCACACCTTCTTTCCTTACAAGAGCTTCGAGTTAGGTACAAAACTATTCCTTGGTAGACCAACCTCTACCTTTGTTCTAAACTTATCATACTTATCATAATCGCTAATATTGGTGCATAGGGTCCCTCTTGTCGAATTCCAGCATCATCAGGTTAGTATCATCTATTGGAACGAGGTGAAAGTCATGTCACCTAAATTTAGTAAGAAGGCTTTTACCAACAACAATAATACTACCCGAATTAGGTCGAGGACCGAATCCCTCTCCTAGGTCCTCCATTCAGAAATGATGACCATCAAGTCATCATAGTAGAGCCCTCAAGGTGTAAATCCTGTGGATGCACTGAGCATAAGGGTCAGTAAAGAAGAAGCGAGAAAGCCCGTGAGAGGGGCTAGCGCCTTGGAACCCCCCCTTAACCCTAGAGGGATGAGATTTAGATTCGAGGCAACAACTCAAAGTTTTGGATGAGCACCTTAAGGTCATCATGAAGAACAATATGGTTGGGTGAGCCAAGAAGTATATTAAAGCTGAGAGAACACCCCAAGGAAGAAAAGAATCTGAGGTGTTATCCTCGAAAGGAAGGTCTACTGGCCAAGGGGACCACGGGAAGAAGCCATGATGCAGCATCAAGCTTCATAAGCTAAAGGAGCGACCCAAGCATGATAGAGTTTTCACTAGAGGACCCACTCATCCATGAGGGAGTTTCTACTCCCCAAGTTGCCTTGGAAAGTGGGGAACAACATAGACACTATGACTTCAACCTCTCTAGATGTGCCAAACTATGGCGAACACTAGCCTACCACTGGGGTGATTAACGTGATCAGCAGAGGGTTTGTTGTTGAAGGAGAGTTTCTTGGCTATAAATGCATATGCCCATTAATATAGGGCCAAGGCACTAAAGATGCAGAGAATAAAGGTCATATCCTTCTTTGATGCTAATCTAGAGAAGGTCTAAACCTCTCATGATGATACATCGGTAGTCTTTATAGTGATCGCTAATTAATTACCAGGTGAAGAGGATCTTAGTTTGTAACAAAAGTTTAGTCGATATCCTCTATTTTGAAGCTTTCAAGAAGATGAAAATTAGCAGGGATCGGTTGAAGCTTTTTAATAGCGTGCTGGTCAACTTCTCTTGGAACCCAGTCCTAATTGAAAGAACTAGCACTCTCCTAATGATTGCCGGTAAGGAACCTTACGAAGCCATGGTGATGTTGGACTCTCTCACGGTCAAAGTTCCCTTAGCTTATAACACCATTATAGGGTGCCCCAGCCTTAATGCTTTTAGAGCCATCACGTTAAGTTAGTACTACACCATGAAGTTCCCCATCAAGAATAGAGTTGAAGAACTTAGCGATGACTAAGTGATGGTGAGATAATGCTACATCACCGTACTAAAGAGGAAGGACAAAATTACCAAGGTCCTTACCCTAGAGAACCTCAATTGGAAGGTGAATCAAGTTTAGATAGCTTGGCAACCCCATGAGGCTAAAGTGGGTAGAGCTCTAAACGACTGCACATCCATGGCAAGTTAGTCTCCACCATTTTCGAAAAAAAGGTGCAAAAAGAGAAAAGAAGAAAGAAAATAGCAAATATCAAAATATAAAATAATGTTTTCAATTTTATTTCATTAAATTAGAAGATAGTCCAAAGTCATTACATGTTTGTTGATACCATATTTTTGGTCTTATATCAAATACATACAGTTTATCCAAAGGCCTTTTCAGATATTTTTGATTTTATATCATGAACATTTTAGTTAACAAACTAGATTGAAAGTGTTCAACATACTCAGCTTTTAAAAGAAGACCAAAAGTGTTGGATCTAAAGGCTTACCAAGAGAAGACTAAAAGCCAAGTCTCATGTATTTATGCATTAAATGGTTCAACCATGATCGACTATAGCACAAGAAGATCGTATTGAGACATCCACAAGCGTTAGCTTGAGGCATGCGCTGATAGTTCTTCAGCTAGAGATTAGTGAGGTATGATGGCGAAGCCTCATGGTAGAGGGCCACTAGGGAGTTCGGATGGCTATCGATCTTTGCCATGACTTGCAGAGACAACCAAGAATAGTGCTAAAGGATGTGTAGCTAGCCTCTGGTGAGGGGCCATGGGCAAGAAGGTATTGCGGTTGAAGATGAAGGAATAAAAGATGACTCTCGTGTAGCCGACCTGAGATTGTGACCATGGTTCCAATTGACTCAAGGCACTAGGATAGGTGGACACCAGAAGGGAGCTCATAGCGGTGGCCAGCTTGGAGGAGGTGGTGGTCAGCATCAATGGCTAGCCCCCCAAGCATGATCATGCAGGTCAAGCGGCAACTTTAGAGCGGAGAACTTTCGTTCTTCTCCTCCATCCTTTTTTTTACTCTCTTTTTTTTCCTTTTTTTCCTTTTCTTCTGTTTCTTTTTTTTTTTTACTCCCTTCTTTCTTTCACTTTTTTTCATACCTTTTTTAATCTCTTTTTTTTTCTCACTTTCTTTCTCTCTCTTTCTTTTTTAATCACATACACTCTCTCTCTTTTTCACCAGATTTTTCTTTTGCTGGTGGGGGAAATGAGAAAATAAGGTTGAGGGATTTTTTTTTTTTTAAATGCTAGGGTTTTGCAAATGAAATTAAAGTAATTGTAGATAAAACAAGAGTTACCAATTGATATGAACTCAGACTATTGATAAATAAAAAATTCAAGAGTTAGGATAAGATGACCATTTTAAGAGGGTTAGACCTCCAAATTAACCACTTCTAGAGGGTTAAGCTTCTAATAAAAGAGAATTAATATTATTTTTTCATTGTTGAAAAAACTAGGGTCATCTACATATTTTTATGGTTGTAACCCCAATGCATATGAAAAGTCTAATACAATTAGTAAAAGTAATCATTAAACTATAAATAACTAATAATTAAAGAAATAGCAAATAACTAAGATTTAGGAATTTTTCTTAATAAATAGATTCCTCCAACAAAGAAATACTCCAGATTGAAGAAATCTTCAAAATTAGGGAATCGTAACATATTTCCACGGAGTCAAGGAATTTTGTTAATGATTTCTTTGGACCACAAGTTGGTTTGGTGGTCTACAATGAAATTTTAGTCAATGGCCACCATCCACTCGGCCTTGTTTTCTCTCCAAAAAGAAGAGCATATGAGATTTATAGTTGTGTTCTTATATTTGTATAATCTATCTATGGGTTTTGCTATAGTATTCTTTTATTTTTTAAAAATTAAAAATATCAATTATCTTACTATAGTCTAACGAATGTAGATGCATTCCTATCAATTGGTCCTAGCTATGTGTATGGCTGGTGCGGTAAAAAAAGTAGAATTTCATGGGTTGATATGATAAAAAAAGTCAAGCACCTCGGCATTCAATGGCACCACTCCCTTCTCTGGTATATAGTAGTGGTGAGGTCTAGCAGGGACATAAGGGTGAGGTGTTAGCCACTAGTGGGTGAGGACAAGGTGATGGTGGCCACCATGGTGACAGCAATGACTACAGTAGGGATGGAGGGAAGAGGAGAGGCATTATTGATCAATGGGTTGGAGCCACCAAAGAAGTGGATTGAGAGGTTGATAAGAGAGATTCCAATGGTGATCTTCAACAGGTGGGATTACTCCATGTGCCATGTCATGAAGTGTCTCCTTGCTATAGTGGGGTCCTACTTGATAATGATAGAATTGGAGGAGGCTAAGGAGACGGCAACTCTGAAGTCTGCTGCCATGGTGGGGTAGTTGTTGACGCTTTTATTGGTGTGGTTGCTCTTGTGAAGGCCACTACTGCAGTGAGGCTATGGAGTATTTAGGAGGCGGAGAGATGATAGCTTCATTAAGGAAATGAAGGAGATGGTGGCCTCAGAGGAGGTAGAGGAGATAGGGGCTCTAGTGGGATTTCTGCTCATGATCTAAATCCCAAAAAAAATCTAGGGGAGATGATGGAGGATACATGAATTACAAAAAAAAGAGAAATTAGTGCGGTCACTCTTACAAAGGTCGCCACCATGGTGGGATGGTGGTGTGGTGAGTAGGTAGAGGAGATAGCAGCTTTGGTGAGAGGCTCTTAGAGTAGAGGATCTATGCTTTACTTTGTAGTGAGGTTGGTGAAGGCTGCTACTGTCACACCCCAAACCCAGGTGGATCTAAGATGCAACAATTTGCCATCTACCTTACAGCATGCAAGGCATTTATCACTACACATCAACATTTAATTCAACTAAATAAAATTAAACTTTTATTCATTAAATCAATTTAATGCTAATAAAATGTTGATAATCACATACTTCAATGTCACTAAAATTGACAAACATTTACAAACTATCAACATGGTGAAAAACTAAAACTAATGAGATAACTAAAGAGTCTAGTAGGTGATTGCTTGCTTTTACCTAGGTCCTTATTTTATTTATCTATGTATGAAACAAATAATAATAATAATAAAGTTTTATGAGCTTTTTCTCAGTAAGTAACACTAAGCATAAATTAATGGATCAAGAAAGTGAAGATTTATAAGACTTTTACGAAACAGTAAATATCATTAATTAAAAACTGATAACTTACAGTTTATAACTTCACATGTCATTGATATACTAATATTTATAAATTTTGAGATATCTTTAACTATTACTCAGAATTTTTTTAATGTAATAGCTTTCATGTCATCATATTCAAAATTTTAAAGTCATCCATTATTAATAATTTTCATATCATCATACTACTAATACTTTATGGTTACAAACTACAGTCATATATATCTCTATGATAGAACTAAAACACCATATTTAACCATATGAATGAGGCCAAATACCATGTTTAACCCTATGAATGAGAGTTTCTCCTTCGATATATCCCCTATAGAGGTGAGTCCCGATATCGTCATCAGTCATCAATTATTACATAGTGATCAAGAGTTTCATGTTTTCAGTCATATTTTATCATTAATAATTTCATATTCATTATTATTTACTTATTCATATAATCATGTAAATTTTATTTTTTGAAAAAAAATGAAATTCCTTTTTTCAACGACTAAAACTTCATTTTTTTCTTTTAACAAAATTCTTATAATAACAATAATTCTTAACATTCATAATCTACTCACTTGATCCAGTATTTACAATAAATAACTATGCAAAAACTAATCATATAATAGTTGGCATTAAAACATTAATTATGCATAAGAAAATAAAACAATAATATTTAACTAGTAATTTATAAATTCTTAAATAGATATTTATAATTAAGCAATTTACATAAATCTTCTAATTTATAATTAGCCTACTTACTTGATCCAGATTTGTAATAAACATGCTATACAAAATTTAAACCTTTAATAATATTTCAAAAATAATTACCAAATCTTATTATTTTGAAATAACTAATTATATGAAAGTTTAGCAATTATTTTAATTCAAATAATCATTCATCAATTATAAAATAAATTTTTGGCAATCTTGTAACATTATAAAAATCCTAATTTATCGTCAGGTTACTTACCAAAGTTTGAAATCTTTTTAGCAATCATGAATAATTTATAAAATACTCTAACTTATGATTAGGTTCTTACCTGCTTCAAATAAAATTGGAGAGAACTAATAAAATTAGTAAAAACTAATCCTCATGCTCCAGAGCTCCATCAACATTCTTAATCCTTCAACCTTCACCTTCTTCAACTTTCATCGTATAAACTATTGATTTGATATCAAAAAGATCTCCATCAAGCCCTATTTATAGAGAGACTTTCTCAAGCAAATAGAATCCTTACTCTTCATAAGATACTAATCTCCTAAAACCAACAAACTTTTCATTTCTTGTAGGATACTGATTTCTTCAAGAAAACCAAAGAGATAAATATTTATTAAATATTTAAAAATAAATTCCTAACTCAAAACTAACTTCTAACTCATCCAGCATAATCTTAAAATATAAAAATTGAGATAAAAATACCAAAACTTATCCTTAATCACTATCAATGATATTTTCATAATTTATTAGAAATTCATTAGCAATGATATATATTCATACAATTTGCTTCTAGCTTCCTTAATTGACATCTGATTTAAGTGATTCAAGATGCATTAGAAAGCTAATACAATACTGAATATTATGAATATAGACTCAATAAAAAATTATAATTATATTATTTTTTATATTTTTTTAACTCAATCTAGTCAATTATAGATTAATCTAAAGTAAGCTAGTCAAAAGAGTTGGGTCTTATAGCTGCTATGGTAGGGTCATGGAGGAGATAGCGGGCTCTAGTTTGCACTCCTATTAGTGATCAGTTTAGCTAGCCGTAGGAATCAAATGGCCAAAACATCCTTTTTGATATCAATGGTTTTGATTGGATCATATTTTTCTAAAAAAATAAGCAAGGAATACCATAGAAAAACCCTCTCTCTATAGCGCTACAAGAAATAGAGTTTTAATAATGATTTTTAAAGTAGCAAAATAATATTTAATTTTAAGATATTTTTATATATTGTAGCAAAAATAATTATGTTTAGAAAAATATGTAGATATATATATTGATAGGGCAAGAAGTGGGCTGAACTGGGTTAAGCCACACCCTTACTTGAGCCCAGCTTGAATTTTTTTTCCTAAGTTTCAAGTTAGGCCGAGGCCCAAAAATTATTTGTAAATTTAGGTTTGAGCCTAACTTGGAACCATCGGGCCAACTTGAAATATGCCTATCTTCTCAAAACCCTTCTGCATCATCATTGCTGTTGAATGCTCAATGCCAAGGGTGAATGCCGGTGGTGCAGGTGGCATGTGGCTATTGTAGAGGCTACCAACATAGAAGGCACCATGAGAGTGAATGGTGTGAAAGAGCTTCGCTGGTAGGAGGCTAGAGCAGGGTGATGGGGATGCAAGAAGGGCTTCGGTTTGGTGGTAGTAGGATGGAGATGAGTCATTAAAGGGGAGACGCGACTTGAAGAAGGTTCCTTGGGAATAGGAGAAGTAATGGAGGATCAGACTAGATCTTGGACATTCGACAGGTGGGAGTGTTGGAGGACGGTGATAGGGATGTGGGGAGGGATCCGATTCATATTCTTGATGGCGACAGGTTGTCAGAGAAGAGATGCAACTTGGAGGAGGTTCCTAAGGTCTAGGTGCAGAAGATCAAGGGATTGATGCTGTGGCGGATGGGGTAAATGATTGGATCCAAGAAGGTGAGAGACTAGGATTCGATGCAAAGCTAGGCATCTTAGGCCAGCGATTCAGACAAAAGAGAGCGGGCTAGGGTTTTGGCAAGGGGTAGTAGTTTGGAGCTTTGGGATTCTGAAAGGATTTGTGGATGAGTGGACTCCTAGTCAAACAAAAGGTTCAGGCTTAGAGATTAGTCATCACTAATTATCTTTAGTTTAAAATTTGATTACTTAAATTAAATTTGACTATTTAAAATAGAAATGTGGGGCTTGGTTCAATTTTGAGCTTGGTTCGAGCTCAGATTTGGCCTAGTTCGCCTCAAGTTCAGGTTAGACCTGAGCCAAGCCAATTTTCTACTCAAGCCCAGGGCCCCAACTAGCCCAACCCGAGCCAGTTCCAGCCCTATACATCAATAGAAAATATTATGATCTTTAAAAATTAAGTTTCTATTTTATTGAGGCTTTTTATTTGCATCTATAGATATTATTTTGAGCCAAAATTTATATTTTACTGCTAAATTTTAGTGACAGTAGCTAAGGAAGCTTTTCTTTTCTTTTTGGTTACTAGTCCATCATGATAATTATTTAGTGGCAAATTTATGACTTTTAGTGGTATTCTACTAAATCCATATCATTATAGTGGAGGTTGTCATTGTTATGGAATGATAGGTGCTTACTTCTAATTAGGATCCGTTTAGTATAGGATTAAAATAATGAAGGTGAAAAATTATAGAAATAATATTTTTTGGTGACTACATTCCGTTGTACTAATGAATGGAGAGTGAAATATTAAAGGTGAAACTGTTAATTGCATTTAGAATAAGGTCAATACAAAAGAGATAAAAATATTAATATATATAATATTATAATATTATATAGATAATATAAGATATATAGTATAATATATATTATATGTATATAATATATACATATATCATAAATAATAAATAATATCATATATATTATAATTATAATATTATATATCTTATATGTTTATAATGTTATATATATAACAAATTACAAATATTATTATATATTATATTATATATATTATTTATAATATATGTATATATTATATACATATAATATATATTTTAATATATATCATATATATTATATACTATATCTATTATAATATGTTTATAATATTATAATATTATCATATTAATATTTTCATGTCTTTTATATTAACCTTATTTCAAACGTAGTTAATAGTTTTAATTATAATATTATATATATTTATGATGAAATTATTTAATATTTTAATAGTTTTAATATTTTAGCCCCTTTTCACCTTTTAAAAAGTGTGCCTTTAATTCTATTAATGTACCCTCAGGTTAACTATATGGAGGGTATGCGGAGGGTAAAGAGGAGGACAAATTATCTCTCTAAAAAAAATCAATCCCTCGAAAACATTATTGAAAGGAGTGAAAAATTATAAGAGCAGCTTTTCACCTTTTTTATCCCTATACCAAATGCACCCTTAAACTTTATTTTTTTTATCAGAAAGCCTACATGAGTGCAACTTATGTTTGAAATTTGATATATCTTTTACATTTCATTTTTGTTGCCATAATTAATATAGCTAAAGGCTTCTAGTAATATATTAAAAGCAAGCTTTGAGAACCCACGCCATGGAGCACTCATGGACAAGGAAACGCTAAAGCCTAATGAGAGGGCTCCTCGATCTTAAAAAAGTTGGATAAGTTATTCAAGTGATAGGAGACAAACAACTAGCCCAACCATTTCTAGCCTAACAAATTTCTAAATCATATTACGTCATTCAATTCAATTATAATCTTGAAAGGTTTTATCTTTTCATTTGCTTACAAAAAGTACAAGTTTTTTTGTTTAATGTAAAGAAACATACAATTTTTATTTGAAAAAATTTCAATCTGAATGCCAATGTGCTACTCATCTTGGTTGTAATGTTACTCCTTTTCTATTAAATATTTGATTCTTCCTTTGAGAGCAAAGGAATTACATAATTAAAGAAGATCGGATGCCAATCATTGATCGAGTGGAAAGAAGACTATCTTGTTGAAAGGTCATTCTCTAACTAGCTCTGTTTTAACTCCCTTACCATTATAGTATCTCTTCATCTCTAGCACCTACATAGGTAATTAGGAGATTAATACTCTCTCTTTCATATGAAAGAAATCTAACTTAATGGTAACTATGGGATTGTTAGTTGGAAAATCTTCTGTATGATCTAGGAGGATCATCAGACTTTATGTGGAACAATTAAGCTAATATGAAGATATTGGGTAGGATTCAAGAGTGCCACATCTGAAAGCTGAATCACATGCTAAACTTGCAAAGGTTCAAACTGAAACATATATTATTTAATTAAGATATTCTCCTTTTTTATTTTTTGAAGTTCAAGTAACATTTCAAATAAACCTATAAAGGTACAACATATTAAGTGATCAAAGCCAAATTCCATCTTTTGGATCTTTAAACAAGTTAATCAAACTAAAAATTTTCTTTTTGAATTTCTTTTTCTAGATATATCTTTTAATTTATGAGAAATTAGAGAGAGAGCCAAAGATAAAGTCAATATTAGAAGACATGATCTACCTCTTATAGGAATTTTATCTTTCTAGTAATCATTTTCATAAGTCATGTCTATTTTAAGAAAGTTGTAACCTTTCTAACTAGATGAAGAATTCAATTTGAATCATATGTGGACTTCAGTAAACATAGACATTGTAACTTAATTTTGAGAGTATTACTTAAAGAAAGATGACCTAAACTCCACTTTGGTCAATTTTGCTATTTTGTAAATTTTTTTTTAAGAGATTTGAGCTGTGTAGATCAAAAGAATTACTTCTTTAAGAATTTCAATTTGACTTTAGCAAGTAAATGGCAATAGAAGCTGCTTTCAAATAATATTGCTCTATGGCATGATCCTATCATGCATTCATACCACATAACAAGATTCCCTTTAGGTTCTAATTCTTTTATTCCTAATGTTTTGCTTTCTCTAATGAAGTTATAAAAGGTAAAGAACCTTTTTCATGTGGAATTTCTTTCTGGTAAAATGATTGCATTCTTGAAGGTTAGACACTCAAATGCTTTGCCTCTTGCTGATAATTTTGTAGATTGTTGGAGATTACTTCAAACCCAAAGACTACTGTTAGATCTTTTGGTTCTTGGCAGAATGATAATTTTCAATGTTACCTTATTTTAAAAGACCAGCAGTCTCATCTCTTCTTCAAGGTATTGTTCAGCTCTTAACTATCTTGTAACATAGTTCAATATCTTAGCCGAATGATTATTTTTAGATGGTGGTCATCATGCTTATTTTCAATTAGATTCTTCTATAATTTTTTAAAAAAATTTTAGTCAAAATTTTGTTCATAGTTTCTCTTAGATTTGGCTATCTATGTAACATATCGACTTTCAATCTAATGGCGTATCAAAATTTAAACTTTAAAAAGTAAGTTTTAATCTTAAAATATTATGGTAAGCTTGAGCATACTATGAAAGTGAACTTTGAATCAAATCAATATAAGTCAATATGAAGCTGACTTTTACTATAATTCCATCTAAGTTTGGAAATACTGTAAGTTTGACCAAGTATTAACCGAGGCTTTACAAACTGTATTCAATATAATTTTTCTTAGCATTTTGTTTTCTTATCATTTTGAACATAAATTGATTTTTTGAAATTTTTATCCTGAGTAAAAGTATTTTTAAGGAATTTGATTTTTTTGATATTTTTGTTGAATTCAAATGGAAGGTATTTCTTTATTTCCATAAAAAATCTTAAGTAAGCTATGTAATTCAAGCTATGTGATTACTTATTTCCAAGAGAAGAAAGAATGTTTACTTAAACGATTTAGAATAGAAATAAGTTGTGCAATTCAAGCAACTTGGTTGGCTATAATAGTTATTTAGTACCTAGAACTTCTAGTTCAGTCGACCACCCTAGTCCGATCGATTGTCCAAACCAGTTGACCACCCTCGATCCGGTTAACCACTCGAGCAGCCTTTGGCGTCACTTAAAATGATATAGCATCATTTTCTTTTCTTCATTCCTCTTTTCCCTCTCCCTCTCCTCCCTTCTCCTGTTCCAAGCATCTACGACTGTTTTGTTCCTTAAATTTCTTTGTCTTCTCCCTTTTTTCAACTATTCTTTAATAGTAATTCCTTTCTACACCTCAGATCTACACTCCTAAACCAGCTGAATCTTTTCTAATATGAGAGCTATCAAGATAAAATTTTAAGGTTTTAACTTTTATTCTATTGAGTCTCCCTATTTTAAAAAAGATTTTAGGATTTTTGTTATTTTATATTAGATTTCAAGCTAGGATTTGAGTTCAAACATGGAATTTTGTATGATAATGTGTAATCTTTGTTTCCACCCTCTAATAGTGCTAAAATCTCTTTTTCTATGTATGACTAGTCCTTATTCTAGATGCTTTGAGTGATTTACCATCCACCTCTACTTGAAATCTGGGCAGACTAATATGACTTGGATTCTTTTGGGGATTCTGATGGTAGATTGTGAGTAGTTGATAACCTCTATAGTATGTTTAATTGATTTAAATAGTAAATCCTTTATGAAATAATGTATACATATGACTACTTTAGTATATTCATGTATGCATAAAACTAAGTTTATCTATGAACACAAGAATTTAAGCATATACATATAATTAACTTTTGAATAAGAATCATATTTGCAGCTTCTTATGTCGTATATTCCTAATATGAATTATTATATGATATGTATTAACTTATGTTATATGACATAATTTCTACAATAGAAAATGAGAACAAGTATAGATGAATAAAATGAATTTTCTATAAGTGTTGTACAAGACTTTATGCCTTATGAACTATTGAATATTTAGTACTGTATATTGGCCAGTGATCTTTTGTTTTCATAAATGATTGCTATTTATTCAGATTACCTTATGCCATTGTAAATAATTTTCTTAATTCCATCATGTGACCATATGTTCATGATCAACTAGTAACCATCTAAACTCTAATGTATTATTTAATCTTATATGAATTGATAACTGCTTTCTACATTGTGATGTCATACATTCTTTATGGACCTATATCTGGATGCTATCTAGTAGTAGAGTTGATATTAGTCTCATGTGAGGGCCACACCCATGATCTACCTATGATATGATTATTAGCAGTTTGTTTTGACTTTTCAACCATCTATTTGAGCTTTTGAGCCATCTATTCTCAATAATTTCTGATAGCTTTTTTTCTGACATCCAATACAATGATCATTTTTGTAGGTACATATGCCTACTTATATGTGTATGTATATTATTTATTTCTATATTTTAATTTCTGATATTGTTGAACCTTTGAGATGATTACCATAGATAGCTTCTAAGGTGAGATACAGTTTTGTTTGCAAGTTAATGGTCTCATGCTTTAACATTTTATTTGTTATATATATAATTGTATTGCACTTTACTTGCCCTCACTTGCTATATATCTATTATTATCTATTCATGAAGTACAATCTCACTCATCACAACATTTTTTATACAGCTGACCTTTGATCTGATAAATGAGTCCCGTTTCTTTAGAGGAGTTCCTTTTTGACTTGGGTAGGCTTAGTATCTCATATTTTCTAAGCTATGCTGACTAAATTAAGGATGCTTCTTTTTGTATACCTTTTGGATTGTATATGTAAAGCTTCATAGTTATTATGCTGAAGAATCTTCATAAATATCTCAGATCTAGCTCCATAGTTATTGTCGATATGTATATGTATATATTTATGCAGATACCTTTTTGATAAATATATGCGTTGTGGATGCTAGCAACTTAATTTGATATTACTTATATGTGATTATCAGGTTATTTAAGGCTTATGTGGGCTAAGATAATTTTCACTCATCTTGGTTCTTATATTAGTCAAAGACTTGTGGTTTAGATTGTGACAATCTACCTTGCTTTAAAGGTTAAAATTCATGGTTTTGGCCTGTTACAAAGAATAAACTCCTTACAGCTGACATTTTGCTTAAAAGGAATTAGCTTGCTTTTGGTGTATGTTTTTTATGTAGTTCTTTCCCAGAGCCTGCATTTTATCTATTCTGTGACTGCTCTTTTACTAGGCAGATCTGCTGTTGTTTTTCGCATAAGCTTGGTGCTTCGAAGCGGCCGAACTTCTTGTAATCTATTTGGCATGGTTGAAGAAGTTGTACTATTAACAAAAACAAGAGGAAAAGATGAGCTTTGTTTATTCTAGTTACTTAGTGGCTAGCAGGAAAGAACAGAACAACGGGATTTTTGAAGGGAAAGCTTTACTTATTCCCTGTATGATTCTGAAAGTCAAGTCACATCGGCTGCAATGGGTTTCTTTTGCTTTTTCTAAATATGTTGAGAAAGTTGTACCTGTTAAATTTAATTAATGTTTTAACTTTTTGCATTTTGGACTTCATTTCAATGTTCAGGAAACGAATGGACGGGCCCCCAAAAACTATATATATAACCAAGGAAAGACAAAGCATCCTTTGTGTTGAAATAGATTGTATTCATATTGTTGAGGACTAATTATTTCAAACATCAAGACAAAGGCAGCTAAGAGTAGGGCTTTCATTTGATCTAAGTAGCTTGAGTTTGGCTCAGAATAAGTTCAAATTAGACTTGGTTTGAATGCGATTGAAGTGAGCTCTCGTATCCTCAAATTCATTTTGAGCTGTCTAAAAGGAAAAACTGGAACAATTAATTAGATTTGGCTAGGGAAAGTTCAAAACTGGCTAGTATATTATAATATACTAGCTAGCATATAATTGACCATTTATTTAATCCAACAACTGATTTTTAGTTCAGTAGCATATAATTAATCAATCATGAATCAAGCTTGGACTGAGTTCAATGCAAGCTTGATTTAACTTGAATTGATTTCAAACTGATAGAAACAGGCTTCGTTTGGCTTGGTCTGAAATTAAACTCAATTGTACTCAATCATATAACAAACAAGTATATCTTTGCACTTAAAATTAAGTTCAAGTTGATCACAGGTTGACTTGAAAAACCTTGGCTCAAACACACTGATAGCAATAAAGGTAATAATATAGGCCATGTTTAAGTAAGTTATGAACAAACAAGTTTAAGCATTTGCTGAGAAAATTTCCTCTTCATTTTGGTTTTTTATTTTCCATGATGAGAACTTGGCCACCTTTTTTGACATAGGATTTAAAACCGAGATATCAATACCACTATAAACCTATGATAACCAACCTCCCTTGAAACTTCTATGGACCATTATAATAGTTATGATGGCCATTAGCGTGGATCAAATAGTTTGTTGCAGTTTTTGCTTAATCTTTTTGAATTAAAATGTCTAAAATATTATCAAAAACTAAGGTTGCAAGTAGGTCAGACTAGAGTGGGCCATGATTGACCCTAACTTGGCCTAATTTCATGTTTAGATTTTGATTTTAGACTTGGAGCCAAACTAAATTTTTAGATTGAGGTCAGACTAGGTTGAGTTAGGTTTAAAATTTAAATTAATCGTTTACCTATTACAACTAAAATATATATAATAATTAATAATTAAATGTTAAAATACTAGAATTTTAAATAAAACTAAACAATCAATTTAAAGAAGAATTTTTATTCAATTTTTTTAAAAAAAATTGGTCTAAGTGATCATTCTTAAGATACAATTTTCAAACTGTCATTTTTAAAAATAAATATTAATATACTTGTGAATTTTATAAACAAGAGTCCATTAAAATAAATAATGAATGCATAAACATAACTAAGTAAAATAATGATAGTGAAGATAAGCTTGTTGAGATGAACAAAAACTGATTAGTTTAAATAAGGTTCGCATTGAAAAGATATTTAGAATGTTTAAAAAGGGATTTTATATAATTCAAGTTTTCTAGTCCAGCAAGATCAAGTCCAAGTCAGGTCAAGAGTATTGTTTGTTGACCCTAATTAGAAGTGGATATTACATGGGTCTAATTAGATTGAATCATGAATCAACCCAACCTATTTGTAGTCATTTTGAATATTGAGTATATCTAATCAAGTAGGTTGGTTATTTGACATCTTCGACTAAACTGCTTGCATACTCTCTATTACTATTTTGTATATTGTTGAACTATATATAGTTCTTGTTCATGATACTCTTTTCTATTCATGATTGATTAATTGATGAACATCATTAATTAACATCATTCCTCTTTGGACTTATCAAAACATAATTTTCTCATTGAAGAACCATAGAAAATTTATTACTATGTATTATTATGTATCATTTTAAGGGTTTCACAGAATTCCTTAAAACCAAAAATCTATTTAAAATCATTAGAATAAACCATCATATTTGGTATATTTGATTGACGGTAATATAGCCTACTCTCCTTCCAAGCTGTGGCCACAATCTTGAGATAGGCTATTGTCTTCATTTTCACACTTCAGTTATGAACATCTAGTATTCCTAAATATGTTAGCATTCTTACCCTAGTTTCTCGGAGCAGTTTGATGTCCAAAGCCTTAGGGTTGCATCATGTGCCATCCAATACCGGCCGTCTTGGGGCAATGTGGAGAAGGAAGTATGTGCAACCCTTTTGAAGGAAATATTAGAATTAATTGATCGTGGCATTCATGTGGTATGTATAACATGAAAGTAACTCAAGAATTTTTCATAAAAAAAATTCCTCCTGAAATTCGATTCTATACAAAATAATCTCTTCATTTTATCTGCCGAGTAGTCTGTGCTCCACAAAGCACCTAGAGTCTCACCAAAACTTGTGTAATTTATTTTCTTAAGCTCATCTTCCTTAAACAGCTTATAATCTTGTAATTTATACTGTATCAATAAAATATCATGGGGAAATCCATTCCTTCCCTTTTTCTATAAAAAAAAAAAAAAAAGCCACTAACAAATCCAGTCTCTCCATTTTACTTTTTTCTTAAGAAAATTTCTGGATTTATTAATTTAAACAAAATCATTTAGAAAATGAATATGATGATGAAGATCCCTAAGCTAGGAAAAGATGCACTTTAATATGATCACATTACAAAGCTTCCAACCGTACCTCTTCTTACATGGAAGTTGCCAATAATATGACTTTTACATGTTTTTCATGGTTTCTTTATTGTCAGTACTAAGTATAAGAATTCCATATATGAAGCATAGATTTGGAAGAAAAATCCATATTTTTATTTAATAAATCAAAATAGATAATATGCCACGAGTTATCAGCAGGGTTAAGAATACGCATAAAGTATAAAATTTGCTGAACGAACAAACTTCATGCACAAGGAATGTTGCAATAAATGAAAGTGAAGTTCTGGAACTAAAGGTATCTTAAGATATCTTATGAAAATGATTTGGAATGTTTAGAGACATGATGGGGCAGTCGTAGCTTTAGTCTCCATGTGGAAAGTTAATGATTTCTTGTACATCTCCAAAACATCGAAAGACCTAAAAAACTCAACTTTCATGGCTTTTCCATCGCAGACAGAAGCATGAACCTTTCATATGAATCATGACACGCTTCATAACAGCTTGATCGTAAGAAAAATTATGAGATGATTCCTTTAACATCCATAAGTCCATCAGTCTTTTCATGCATTTATAAGCAAGTATGATTTTTTTTTTCTTTCTTTTTTTTTTTTTTTTGCGCTTTTCCGCTTCTCAATGAGAAATGAAGCCTTTTGTCTGCCAGTAAGGATCGGGGGTCTGTCAAGAAATGTCAGACAGCAGGCATTAAACACGTGTACGCGCAAGCCCTTAACCAGCTCACTCCGAATCAATGCCAATGCTGTCATACCATTGCAAATCAACTCTTAATTCAGGTCACATCATATACTACACGATTAAGATATAAATATTTGTGTTGTCCGAAGATAATAAATTGAAAAAAGAAAAGCAGAAAGTTGTTACATCGTTGAAATCTAGGAAAAGGGCTCTCTCCATGTTTTTTTTCGTTTTTTTTTAAAAAAAAGGCACGAAAAGATCCAAGATATGTGAAAGATTGAACGAAAATTTATTAGTATCATAGAAGAAACTAATGTAGTTTGATTATCTATTCGAATCACATAAACCATAAACTGCTGCAAAAAAACAACTGTTGCATACAGTCTCTCACACCAGTTTTGAAGAAAAATTATACGTTTATAATTAAGAAAAAGAAAGGCATACAACGATACGGTTAGAGAGATAAAATTGCTACAGCACAATTAAAGTTTGAGGTGGTCCTTCTTCAGTTTAGCTTTAATTTCAGGATCTGAAGCATGAGAGGTCAATGATACTAAGGTGATTTGTCTGGCTTTCCACCCATGGCAAGAAGGAAGCATTTTAAGATAGGATGAACTTAAATGAAACAACATCGCACGAAATAGTGAACCCCTTGGTGGTGGTTGTCGCTGTATTAGGAAATAAGAATAGAATCGGAAATAGACATTCTTTCTGTAAGAAACGATTGTCTAGAATCCAATTCATCAAAGAAAGAAACATAACTAACATTACTGTTATCATTTTTTGTTTGTGCAGAAAAAGAACGCAGGCCACGGTCTTTTAATTACAACCACTCGTACAGCACCATCATTAGCCCTTAGAGCTCTATCCACTATAAAAACAACATTTAAATAAAAAAAAAAAAGAAAGAAAGAAACAACCTAGACAAATAAGGTACTATATCTAACAATGATCTCATAGCTATTCGAAACGACAATCTTCCAACCTCATATTAATCCAAATAAAAACCAACGGAACTAAAAAAAACACACACACAAACAAACAAAAAAAGATCAATGCGATAAGATTACTACATCTACATCCAAAAACCAGGAGAGAAAAAAAAAAGAGACCTCCAACGCCATGCACAGAACATACGCATCGAAAAACCATAAACATGATATAGATTCAATGAACCACATAGAATTGTCCATCAAACATAGAGAACAACGACCAGTGCACCAACCTTTAAAGAGTCCTTCACACACAAAGATTACACTGACCTTCACATTATAAGCAGAAAGAACTCTTACAGACAAACGCAATACCTAATTAAGCACTGACAATGGCATCATACTGCCGCCCGAGTGAGCCTCTGTGACCGCCATGATCTCCTCATGGACTCCGCCGGCCTCTTCGGCTGGTATCATGAGATGCGCATGGAGGTGGAGTGGGTGTCCCCCACCTACCGAATTCAAGTCGGCCCCCGGCCGACTTTGGGCAATGGTGGCAGCCGTCGCGGGGGCGGGCTGCTGCAAGCCATGGCCCTGCTGCGGCGGGGTGGTCCTTTTTCTTCTCTTTTTCTCATAGGCGATCCCTCTAGCCTTGGCCTGGCTATCCCTGACCTCCCTGAGGTACAGCCGGACAGCCCGGGCCCCGAAGGGGTTGGCCTCCGGCTGGCCACCGTTCTCCTCAAAGGCGGCGCGAAGGCGTGGCCGATGGAGGATCGAGGCGGCCTGCGCCAGGCCCAAGCGCCGGAGGGGGCACGGGCATGGGGCCGGGGGGTGCGGGTGGCCGAAGAACGGGCATCTGACGGCGTGCACCTTGGTCTTGCCAAACTGGTCGAGGTAGCGGAGGAACCTCCGATGACACATGGGCGCCAAGCTGCACCGGGAGAGCGTGAGCGGCGGGCGGTGGTTCCGGAGGTACTGGCCGAAGGTGTTCCAGTCGCGGCGCTTCTGGGACTCGTACCGGCTCAGCCGGCCACCGTCGGAGGCAGTGGAATTGGCCGAGCTGTCGATCTTGGAGCTCGCTCCGGCCAACAACATACTTTGATAGTTTTCTCTTGATCTGAACACTGGTTGTTGCTGTTGCTGCTGATGGAGGCTTCTGCTAACGATTCAGTAGTCCAAGTCTTTGGGTTTGGGGTTGGTCCCTCTGATCAATGAGAAATAGGAACTTTTCAGTGCAACCTACAAAATGAAAAATTGAATTTAATAAAGCCGAGATCAGTGTACTAGATCCGAGCTAAAAAATGGGTTCTTGCTCATATTTAAAGAAATCAATATGTAACAAGAAAACAAAAGGGCTGCCGGACAGAAAAGGTAAAGAAACTAAAGAAAGAGGAGGTCTTGGGTTCTGGGATATTTAAGCCTTCAGACCTTAGGGTTTCAGGTTTCTTGCTCTGATCTAATAGATCTCTCTAAGTGCGACCTTCCGAAAAAAGGACGGGCTTCACTTAGCTCAGATCACTTACTGGTTTTCAAGGTAATTAAAACAGCTTTCTTCCGAAGCACTCTGGGAGGGTCTACATAAATAAGGAAAAGGCCTTTTGAAACACAAAAGCTAAGGAGAAAGGGTCAACTGGATCTATGGAATTTATTTCTCAGTGACAACTAAAAAATAGGCTAGGGTTTCCCTAACTGAAATCTCTATAGATTCCAAGCTAAGATGGTCTTCTTTTCTAAACCCTATATATATCTATATATATGCAGGAAGAGAGCAAAGCCTTATAGTGGTACTTACTTGATGTCCATGCTTCTGAGCCCGGGGACGGAAGAAAAGAAGCTCAAATCATGAGATCTCCAAAGCCCTCCTGTGCTTTTGGGTGTAAATAGGAAGTGGGTACGAATCAAGCCAAAAAAAGAGATGGGACTGAAGAGAATGGCTAAGATCTTCCTGGAAGTGAGGGAGATATAGGCAGTCAGGGTGGGGATATATAGAGATAGAGAGTTGGGAAAGGGAAACGCAATAAAGGGCTGCTAAGTGCAGCAAGGGTGGTGGGATGAAAAAGAAGCTCAAGGTATGAGGACTCCAAAACCTATTCAAGATTTTGGACCTAAAGAGGATATGGGCACAAGTTTACAAGACAAGCCCTGGAAGTAATTGGGGGGGGGGGGGGGGGGGGTGGCAGAGAGAGGAGAGAGAAGAGGCACCAAGAAGTGATGGGCAACGAAGGCAAAATGGTATAGACTCAATAAGGAGAGGGAGGGGGAATATTTAAGTGGAAGGATATCTGATATTGAAATTTCACTCCGTATTTATTACATCAAATGAGATAGATTTAAAATTTGAACCAGAAGAAACTCAGAAGTGTAGATAAAAATAATTGAGCTGAGGAACAACGAAAGAGCCGAAGAGTCAGGAAGGAAAACGACTGCAACGTATGGTACTTGATCGGTTGGTGGAGAAAGAAGCGGAGAGGAGATGAGAAGGAAGGAGAGGAAAGAAGGGGACAACAGGTGGGGGCCACACTTAGACATCCACATCGCGGATGTGATGGCAGTCTGTCGATTCGCTCTTACACTGCACAAAACGTCACTTCAGGGTCTTACCTCCTCGCTCTCTCTCTCTCTCTCTCTCTCTCTCTCTCTCTCTCTCTCTCTCTACCTTGGAATCGCCTCAATTCCTCGGCCCACCTCATCCAATTCCTCGGCTCCCCATAGCGCATCCATAATCCATTTGCTTGCCCTAAAGCTTGTCTCCAACCATGCTCCTAAATTGCAGCCGCTGACTGTTATTGCCTTTGTTAGATGTATTTAGGACACCTCCACTAAATATAACCAATGTTTGGATTATACAATAGTCATATGTGCGCGTCATACACCTGATTATATGTTCATATGTTATGATTACAATGAGGAGTTATATAAAAATATTTACAAATTCCTCAGTTGTTTATTGTCCACCTAATTTCAGTACGCTAGCATTTAACATGTGAATGGAGGAGCACATAATTTATTAAAAACTTAATTTAACAGTTATGTCCACTTACTTTCAATAGCATTTAATGGAAAATGGTGCTATTGAAACCTTGATTTATTAAAGAAGATTACATCACTGCTTATATATCTTCTATAACAATGTAAGACCTCATCAAAAAAAAATTAGTTAGAAAGACGTTATTTGAATTTTTAGGCTCTATATAATTATTCAAAATTTTTTATTGTATTGATGATGTGTAATTAGACATGTGCCAATATGAGCTTTCATATTTCAATTATCTCAAAGCATACATAACAATTATTTGAAAAAACATTATATCTTCTTTAAAAAAATTATATAACCATCATTTAGGACGCATATGGATGCACCAGTCCATAATTCATCATCCTGCTCCATGGAATGCCTTGATATAGATATGTAGATCAGCGTTATAGTAAGACACCATAATTTAGAGCATGTGTGGATGCATGGACTCATAAGCTGTGACATTTCCTACTGCACGGGATGGTTCAGCAGAAACAGCAGAGAATAATAGATTTCATAGTGATTAAGTGATGCTATTAATTTCCTGAATTCATGGACTTTTCATGCAGCACGTCCAAACATTTTGATGTCTAATATTCTGGAATACTTGGATTGCATATGATTTATATTGATACCGTGACTTTTCAATATACATTTTTCTCTCAATTTTCCCCAGCCATGTAAGACAAATTAGTTAATTAGGGTAGCATCCAATAGTCCAAATAAAAAACTTAAAAAGGTGGATAAATATTTTCTTACTTAAAAATAAAGAAGGAAAAGAAGAAAAGGTGTACAATTGATAACTAAGCAAGTGACTCCAAAAATTTAAGCTGGTATAGATAACAAATAAATACTAGTATTGGAGGCTCATGACCTTTAAACAAACTTGAACTCTGATGTTTTGTTAACTAACTAATTGACCACAAAAGTTTAAATTAATAAAAAAAGGATAATAATGTATGTCAAGAATATATAACATAAACCTATAAGTAGCATTCGATGCAAGCATAGAGAACATGCAAAGATGGAAAGCTCTGCCAGGTGGCATAACTATGTGAGTATTCATGCTAATTTTTGTTTGGTTATTAAAATTTTTGTAATTTGCTAAAAATTGGAACAAACAATCCATTTTTCATAAAATCATAAATCACTCCTGACTTATTATAGACATTTTATCTGATAATTTTAATATTTTAACTATCACATCAAAACTAAAAAATAATATGAATATATGAATATATATTATGTTATCTTTTCCAAAAAATGTAATGTAAATAGAAAATGTTCTATATTGATATTGTATAATATAAATATTAATATTTTAGATAATATATTAATATGAAACAATAATAATATCATGACATCATGTTATATCAAAAAACTATTTTGTTATATTAATATGGTATACATATCATATAATAATACATAACTAATATTTTATTAATACTAGATATTAGTAAAAATTAATAAAAAAATATTAAAAATTATATAGTTATATAATAAAATAATATAGAGTATCAAAATATATTGTAGTACAATCCTATTTATGTAAAATTATTATTACTATATTATTATAGTAACATATTTTCACAATCTACTCCATTATATAGTATCATATGTTCATATAATTGACTTTATACTTTTAGTTACAAAAATTATTGTTAGAATAACATGTACATGCCCATCATGGAATAACCTTATGCCCACTATTTGTACCAATTTCACCCTTTTGATTAGATGGTACCCCTAATTTTAAGCCATCTATTTATCATAGTTTGTAATTGTGCCATAGTAAAAGATGGCTTAACTTGGAATAGCTTGCCCATGTCCATTTTGCCAATGATGTTTTGTCTAGTAAAAGATCTTATTCCAGGGGCTAAGCTCCTACCAGCCACTACCATAATAAAAAAAACGTACAACTGTGCTTGTATAGTACCCATGCAGTTTCTGTTTAGAGTTTTTCATACTGAATTATTCTGATCCATTCTAAGCATTATTTTATGAACAACAAAAGCAATGCGGCAATTCTTTATTCATGCAACTGGTACAGTTGGCAGTAGGTGTGGAGTATAATTATGGGCCTATCTTGAGCTTAATTTTTCTCCACAGGCATATAGTTTAGCCGTAAGACCCTTGTGCATTCATTAAGAAGAAGTAGATTTAATTTAACGATTTGACCTATTTGACTGGGGGCATAGTGTTTTGGATTTGAAGCGCCATTTTGTGCTTGCTGTGCCGAAATCCATCCTTTAGGCCTAATTACTACAAAAAGGAAGTGTCAACGTTTAATTTAACAGAAATATACAACTGAAAGACAGCTTTTCTCAAAGTTGAACGATAACGTTATTTGTGGTTATGAGACAAAATAGATAGAAGAGTACCCAGTTCGTTAAGAATTTTGAAAGGTTATTTTGATAACCCAAGTCTAGGAAGTCTTTAACCTGGTTCTATTCCATGACAGACTGTAGGTCTGAAAGAAGATTCGTGGCAAAGGGAGTGGCAATCATGCAGGAAGGGAACGGAAAGTCGGCAGCCATGACAGGACCAATGCTCTTTTGTGCAAATAAAGGTAAATATAAAGGTGCCTGCTATAGTGTTCTTGACAGGCTTTAAGGCACCGAGAACATTTTAATGGTTCTAAAGTTGTTGTCTCCTAGTTGAAAGTTTAGCGCGGTATACCTTTTTTTTTTTTTTATAGTTACTTATTATTATTATTATTATATATAAAAAAAAGGTCTAAGACCTCATAAAACTAATTTCCTATGCATCGGCAGTGATAATCTGGGCAAATTATAAAGGAAAGGATACTCTCCAGTAAACTTTTTTCTTCTTGGTGCTGTCCAATTTACTAGAAAATCAGATGCTTGGTTTATCTTTCTATAAATATATGTGCACTCTATCCTCTGGGTTGAAGACTTGATAAATTTAATGTCCCATAAGGAGTGTTCACAATTTGATTAACCATTAATTCAAGCAACAACAACAAATAAATCACCGTTTAGAATGATTCTAAAATTTTAATTCAATTTCATAGCCACCTTCAATCCAAACCAGGCCTCGGTCAACTCTACAAATGGAACTAAAGAAGTTGATAAAGGTATTGCTAAAGTAAGAATAATGTGTCCCTCATAGTTTCTTATCACTACTCCTACATCGAAAGTTTTGGAATAAACTGAGTCATCAAAGTTAACCTTATAAATATAGCCTCATTGTGGGGGGCACCCAAAAAATAAATTTTGTATAAGATTTCATAGGATTATATGAAAAGGAGCCCTAAATACCAGATATATTAGGTGATATAGAGATAGATAGATTAATGCATTTTTTAGCTTGAGCAATAGCCATTCGTGCTACCCAAATTGGGTTGACAACTTTGTTGAAAAAATAAGCATCATCATGGATCTCCCAAATCCACTACAAAGAGTAGAATAGAAATATTTGAGCCTTACTCATCAAATCATTCGCAGGTCTTGTAAGGAAAATCAAAACTCGATGGATTGATTGAGGAGTAATAAGAATATAGTTGCTAAGATAAACCAACACAGGCCTAAAGCTTGGACAATGAAGGAACAAATGATCTAAGGTTTCAATATTTTGATTGCATCTTTTGTATATGTTTGACCTAGAAGTTATTCAATGAGCAAGAAAAGATGAGATTGATAATCCTCCATGCCATAATCTTTACAGAATAATACTAGTTGATGAACTTTTAATTTTTAAATCATTTTTTCTCTAGAATAGGATGAGCTTGTAAGAGTACCTCCCAAAATATGATAAAATTCTTCCATAGATATTTTTCACTTATAGCCAAGTCTCCAAGTCTATGTTTATCCAACTAGAGTATTTACAATGTCTTTCATAATGGTAGGGGAGAAAATATCCTTTTAAGTTACTTCCTTTTATGTTCATCTAAATTCATGATAAATAACTAATGATCATTCTAAGTGCTCTTCCAAGCTTGCAGTAGAAATTTTAAATTGAAAATATTTACTAGCAATTAAATTTGTGCTTTCTCTTCTCCAGAAATCCTTGGAAGTCATGCCGCGTATCCCACGCTCAAGTTGCCACGGTTCATGATTTGTCGATGCTGGCCAGAATCTATCAAAAATGAGAAAAAATAAATTAATTAATTCCAACCCTACACTCTGCGTTACTAGATCCTCCGGGACTGCAGCTTCCATCTTTCTTTTTTCTATGTAGGTTTCCAGCTCTTCCTTTTTTCTCTTCCATACTTCAATATTTGTTAATTTCTAATCTACATAAACCATCTATTATTTTCTACATCTTATTGTTGCTAATTATTTTGAGGTTTCATTTACTGCCATGCTAGATTTGTAGTAGGACGCTGGTACGTTTCCCTTGGCAGTATATTGGAACTAGTTGGAGAGATTCCCAAGACATTAAGGACAGAACTAGCCGTAATTCTATGAAAGAATTGTGGAGGGTTGAATGTTCTTGGATTTTTGAGATGCCACGAGGAAGTAGATGACGAGAATTCAATTATTATTGTTAGAATTTTGAGATGTTTCCAGGAAACTTATCATACACAATGAGTGCGGATTATCAACTTGTTCCTGAAAGAGGGACCGAAGCGAGTAGTACTAGATCTTCGAAAGAGGGACAACGGAGAAACTTACCTCCAAGTCCGGGATGTTGGGTCCAGCCGCCATTCTCTTTGCAACAATCTAATCTGTTTTCCCTTGGCACATGTTTGTGTTTCCATACCATTGTACCTTTCTACGCTGCAGTTTTTTTGTTTTTGAAGTGTTTGTTACTTGGTTGGAGGTAGGTGAGGGTTTGACATCCTTATTCGTTGTTGAAGGAGATAGGGTAGATGATTTCACTAAATGCGAAATTTTACCGTTCGAAGGGATTCACTTTTACCATTATATGAGTGTCCTTTGAGAACTCTGAACACCAGGATCAGTAGGAGAAAAAGAGAATACAAGAGTACTGGAGGAGCCTGGATCTTTGGTCGGGGGCAGCCATTAAATTTTACTATTGCCTTCAAAATTTTTTGTTTAAGAGGGGCAATTTCTATAACGACCTGTTTGTAAGGACCTCTAAAAAGAATTTACCAAACTTCGAGAGACGGGGGGCTGGGGTGGGGAGCAACTATCCACCCTCAAATGGATATGGATCTACCCCTGTACTGTCTACCTCTAGTTCAGCAATGAACCAGAGAAATTTAACTCTTTGAGTCAGTTCAAAGGTGGGGCAACCTCCGAACCAATACTAATTTTTTTTCCCTTACTGTTCATCCTTCCTCTGTTCTTCTCTTGCTTTGAAACTTCTTGAATCTTCTTTGGAATCCTTACCTATGTGCCCTCCCTAACGGCCTTTGCAAGTTTCGTCATCCACTTGTATGGCCCTTGCATCACTGGAACCTCCTTCGTTGGCTATAAATAGCCATCAAAATCCATTGGAATCACTTCCCTTCTCTTCTTCTTCTCTTCTTATTCTCATCTTCTTCTCCTTCTTCTTCCTTTCTCCTTGGTTCTTAGTATTGGTAAAGTCTTGTAGAAGCTCTGCCAGAGCACTGGATCTCTTCTCCGATGCCGGCGTCAAAAGAAATCGAGCCAGGTTAAACCGCAATCTTTTCCTCTATTGTGGAATTAACCGTCTGTTTCATCATGTGATCCTCTGCTCTCATCTAATCCCATTTAATCCCATCTATTTCGGCTTGAATCATTGTTCAATTGAATCAATTAGAGGCTTGTGGAAGGTTCCAATGGAAAATTTTATTATGGAGAATGCTTCATCCACCACCATCAAATCCCATTAGTTCTATGTATGCAAGATTCTATTATAGATAAGTTGTTGGGGGTCGCGTCCTCGATCTTCCCTTGGAGCGTGGCACACAAAGGACCAGCGCCAAGGCATGTGGAGAAGCGGAAACAAGATGAACTTGCTGCAGAAATTTTCTGCGGCAGCAGGATTCGGATCTCGCTCTTGGTAATCACCCCCGTCGATGTAGGCACTAGTTTTCTTTTTCTTTCTCTTCACCAGCAGTAATAGGAGAATATAAATCCTCTCCTTTTGGGCGTGGAAAGTCTAGATTTATTTTAGAAATCTAAAGAGAATGACTCCAAGTGGGAATAGGCTGCAACAATTCTAGTCCCACAAGGATTCTTCAAGAGAAGGCCACTAGGGTTTCTTCTCCTCTTTGGACGCCTTGATTTCTTTCTTTTCTTGGCAAGAGGCGGCTGCAAACCCTAGGAAACCCTAGGCAACCACGTGAAAGAGAGAGAGGAGAAGAAAGAATGTTGGGAGAAAAGGGTTTTTCATTCATTCAGCCTCATATAAGATGCCAATACATAAAGTATTTATACATGGTCAAATAGAAACCAAACCCTAACAAAAAACTCCCTTGGACTAACCCATATGTGATTAGACTCACTCACCTTGGGCCCAACTCTAGCCCAATGATAGGTTAGCCCCCTCAAGACCCAATTACTTGGACTCAAGAACATTAGGTCCTAATCCTATGGACCTAAAAAACCGTGAAGGCTGAAATCCTTCACCCTAGGGCTCACATCAACCCTAGAACCCCATGAACATCTCATGGATCATAAACCTTGGGCTTTCCCTTACCCAATCGAAGCTTTGGAGTACCACACAAGGTCCTACAATCTCCACCTTGGTGCTCTAAAACCGTTGCAAAATCTGCATAGTCCTTCAGACCCATCAATGTCACACATGAGAGAAAACTGTCCCGTGGAAGAATCTTCATAAGTGCATCTGACTGGTTCTTCTTTGTATGAACTTTCACCAGCTCCACCTCACCTTCTTCCACAGCTCTCTGATCCTATGATACCTTACATCTATATGCTTTGTGCGTGCATGATAGGCGGGTTACGAACCAGCTGCGAGCACTGCGACTATCAGCATGTGTAGCACCACTTTGTACTGCTTCACCCTCATTTCCACAATGAGTCTTTTCAACCAAAGAGCCTCCTTGGCAGCCTCTGTAATCCCTATATACTCAGCCTTTGTTGTAGATAAGGCCGTGATAGGTTGAAGGGTTGATCTCCAAGAAACTGGTCCACCATACATGCTAAACACATAACCTGTAGTAGACCTCCTTGTATCCAGATCACCTGCAAAATTTGCATCAACAAACCCTTCCAATGGACCTAACAACTTACTTGAGATATTGGAGTTCTTCTTAGGTCCTTCATGCTGCCCAAAAAATAGACCAAGCCTTCGAGTTCCCTGAAGATACCGCAAGATCCACTTCAGTGCCTTCCAGTGCTCCTTTCCTGGGTTTGCCATGTACCTGCTCACCTAGCTCACTGCATATGCTATGTCTGGCCTACAACACACCATAGCATACATAATGCTGCCCACAGCACTGGCATATGGAACTCTCTCCATGTACTCTTTCTCTTCATCTGTTTGGGGGTTCTGTAGCTTTGAAAGAGACATATGGTTCGCCAAAGGTGTTCCAACCAGTTTGGCATTATCCATCCCAAACCTCTCCAACACCTTCTGAATGTATCCTCCCAATGACAAGTGGAGAATACCCTTAGTCCTATCTCTCCAAATTTTCATCCCAAGTATCTTCCTCGCTGGACCTAAATCCTTCATCTCAAACTCTGATGACAATGCAATTTTTAGCCAATTCACTGCTTCGACACTCCTGCTGGCAATGAGCATATCATCCACATACAAAAGTAGATATAGTGCATCATCCTTATCCACATCTTTCACATACACACAATTATCATGTTCACATCTAGAAAACCCAAGGCTTAAAACAAAAGTATCAAACCTTTTGTACCATTGACGGGGTGACTGCTTCAAACCATAGAGAGATTTCTTCAGTAGACAAACCTTTTCCTCCAATCCAGACTGCTTGAATCCTTCTGGTTGCTTCATATAGATTTTCTCCTCTAGACTCCCATGTAAGAAAGCCATCTTCACGTCCATCTGCTGCAACTCCATATCATGCTGAGCTACAAGAGACAACAACAACCGAATCGAAGCATGACGCACAACCGGAGAGAATATCTCTGTGTAATCCACTCCCTCTCTCTGCGAGAACCCCTTGGCAACAAGCCTTGCTTTGTATCTGACTCCACCTTGCTCTGAAGGTGCCTCCTTCTTCATGAACACCCATTTTGAACCAATGGCCCGAGCATCTCTAGGTAGATCCATTAGCTGCCATGTCTTGTTCTTTTCCAATGACTCCATCTCCTCCATCATGGCCTGCATCCATGATTCCCATTCAGAACTCTCCATGGCTTCTTTGAAGGTCTCCGGATCTCCATTAGCAGTGATGAGAGCATAGGAGATGGTCTCATCAATGCCATACCGAACAGGTTTGTAGATGTTGCGCTTCGGCTTGTGCAGTGCCACTCCCCTTTGACGATCCTCCAAATCTAAAGTATGTGGCTCTACCTGCACCTCCTCCTGGACTGATGGCTCTCCTAGCTGATCCTTCATATGTGTGGGAACATGTCTACCAAACTCCACCTCAAAAGAAGCACGTTTTGAAGTAGAAGTAGAAGGTACATCACCTGTCAGTGAATGTTGTCCACTACTGTCCTGTCTAGCCTTCTCAGCCCCATCTGCAATCCTGGACTTCTTCAAAATGCTCTTCTCATCAAAGATGATGTTTCTACTGATGATACACTTCTGAGAATCAGAATTCCACAGCAAGTAGCCTTTGATTCCATGTGGATATCCGATGAAAATCAGCTTCTATGATTTTGGGTCCAGCTTGCTCCTTTCGGTTGCCTCCACAAATGCATAGGCTGGGCAACCAAAAATCTTCAGGTGTCCAAGCTCCACCTTCTTCCCACTCCAAATCTCCTCTAGAATGCCTCCATCAAGTTTGCGATTAGGGGACCTATTAACAAGAAAACAAGAAAAAATTATTGCATCACCCCAAAAGAACTTGGGAAGTGATGCTTGCAGCCTCAAGCTTCTAGCCTTCTCTGTCAATGTTCGGTTCATCCTTTCGGCTACACCATTTTGTTGGGGAGTCATCCTCACTGTGTAATGGCATTTGATCCCATTCTCCTCACAGTAGCTTCTGAATTCGCTGCTAGTATACTCCCCTCCATTGTCAGACCTTAGGCACTTCACCGGTTTCTCTATCTCCTTTTCAACTTCAACTCTCCAAGCTTTAAACCGAGCAAACACTTCTGACTTTTCCCTTATCAGATACACCCATACCTTCCTGGAGAAGTCATCAATGAATGTCAAAAAATACCTAGCCCCACCTCTGGCTGAAACAGGGGCCGGTCCCCATACATCCGAGTGAACTAGCTCAAGAATGCCTTCACTTTGCTTGGTACTGCTAGCAAACTTTACCCTATGCTGTTTGCCATAGATACAAGGCTCACAAAGGTCATCACCCTCCTTCTTAAGTGCTGGAATCAGACCTCTTTTACTGAGTTCTGTGAGCCCTTTGTCGCTCATGTGTCCCATCCGATAATGCCACAGTTTATATGCCAACTGTTCCTCCTCTGCTGTAGCAAGCACCTTTGCATCATCTGTTACAACTGAGCCCTCCATCTGATAGAGATTATTTTCTAACCTTCTCCCTTTCATCACCACTAATGCACCCTTGGTAATCCTCAAACACCCGCTGCCTGGTTGGCTTCCAAATGCATAACCATGCTTCTCCAGGTAGCCCAAAGAAATCAGATTTTTCTTCAACTCCGGCACGTGTTTGACATTGGTCAAGGTCCTTATGACCCCATCATACATTCTCACCCTTACGGTACCAACACCAGCAACCTTACAAGGGTGATCATCACCAAGGCTTACACTCCCTCCATCAGATTCTTCATAAGTTGCAAACCACTCCCGATGTGAAGTGTAGTGGTGAGAACACGCTGAATCTAGTGTCCAATACCTGTCATACTTCATGGTCCCATCTGAAACTACTAGTAGATCATCCCCACTATCTTCAGATGAATTTGCACCGCCATTGCTGGCCAAACTACCCTTAGAAATGCCCTTCCCCTTCTCATTTTTCAGAAGTGGACAATTCCTCTTCAGATGACCAACTTGATGACATTTGTAACACTTCCATGCCTTCTGCTTGCCTCGAGACTTCGATCTGCCTTTGGACTTGTCTCTAACCTTTTCCCAAGGTCTTCCTTGCCTCTCATTTACAGCAAGAACCTCTGTGTTAGAACTCCCCATGTGGATCTTCTCTCTTTGTTGATTTGACCGAAGAACACCCACAACCTCTTCAAAATTCAGGGTTTCCTTCCCATACACCAAGGTTGTGATCAGACCATCATAGGAACTTGGAAGTGAACACAACAGTATAAGAGTCTTATCCTCCTCATCAATCTTCACATCAAGACTCATAACCTCCAAGCACACCTGATTGAATTTCTGAATGTGATCGACAAGATCTCCTCCTTCCGGCATTCGTAAGCTGTATAACTGTTTCTTCAACCACAGCTTGTTTGTCATGCTTTTTTCCATGTATGTATTCTCTAATCTCTCCCAAAGCTCCTTCACCATGGTCTCCATACAGATCTCTAGCAAGACTTGATCAGCCAAGCACATCCGAATCGTGCTAAAGGCAATCTCCTCTAACTCCTCCCAATCTTCAGCACTTATGTTGTCCGGTCTTTCCTTCACCAAGACCTTATAGATTCTTTGTTGTACCAACAAATCCTTCACCCTTTGCTGCCATAGGGTGAAGTTCCCCTTGCCGTCATACTTCTCAAAATCCATCTTTAGAGTACTAGATGCCATACCCAAACAAGAAACAACACAAACAACAAAACAGAAAAAAAATCTGTTTCAATACCTTACCAAGATTCCGGCCAAAGTTCAATCTTTTCTCCATCGAATCAACCAAGCTCTGATACCAGATGTTGGGGGTCACGTCCTTGATCTTTCCTTGGAGCGTGGCATACAACGGACCAGTGCCAAGGCATGTGGAGAAGCGGAAACAAGATGAACTTGTTGCAGAAATTTTTTACAGCAGCAGGATTCGAATCTCGCTCTTGGTAATCATCCCCGTCGATGTAGGCACTAGTTTTCCTTTTCTTTCTCTTTACCAGCAGCAATAGGAGAACGTGAATCCTCTCTTTTTGGGCGTGGAAAGTCTAGATTTATTTCAGAAATTTAAAAGAGAATGACTCCAAGTGGGAATAGGCTCAGCAATTCTAGTCCCACAAGGATTCTTCAAAAGAAGGCCACTAGGGTTTCTTCTCCTCTTTGGACGCCTTGATTTCTTTCTTTTCTTGGCAAGAGGTGGCTGCAAACCCTAGAAAACCCTAGGCAACCACATGAGAGAGAGAGAGGAGAAGAAAGAATTTTTGGAGAAAAGGGTTTTTCATTCATTCAGCCTCATACAAGATGCCAATACATAAAGTATTTATACATGGTCAAATAGAAACCAAACCCTAACAAAAAAAACTCCCTTGGACTAACCCATATGTGATTAGACTCACTCACCTTGGGCCCAACTCTAGCCCAATGATAGGTTAGCCCCCTCAAGACCCAATTACTTGGACTCAACAACATTAGGTCCTAATCCTATGGACCTAAAAAAACCGTGAAGGCTGAAATCCTTCACCCTAGGGCTCACATCAATCCTAAAACCCCATGAACATCTCATGGATCATAAACCTTGGGCTTTCCCTTACCCAATCAAAGCTTTGGAGTACCACACAAGGTCCTACATAAGTTTCAAAGATAAATTGAAGGATAGGCTTTTCACAACTAATTTGTTTGAAAAGCATAAACAATTTAACTATATTTTGTTTTACGAATCCATCTTTTGTTCTGATAAAGTTCCGTTGTTTTTCTATTTTAATAAGGATTCATTTGTTATCAACGGATTAGATATAGATTTTCTTTTATGCCCCTGTAAGATGGTGCTCCCTTTGGAGACACCAATTTTGGGTCAAAGAGAATACAAGCTGTGGTGAGAAAATGATTTGGTTAAAATATCTGCGAATTGTTCTTGTGTTCGCATAAGAAACATTCAAATGCCCTTTTGAAACTTTATCCCTGACAAAGTGGAAGTCCATGGCAATATGCTTCATTCTTGAATGGAAAAACAAGATTGGCACATAGATAGGTTGCTCCTACGTTGTAACAAAAAATAGTTGGAGAGTTGGATAACTGATAGTTCAGCAGCAGCAAAGGCAACAACATGATGCTCAGCTTCAGTTGAAGATCGAGCTATTGAACTCCAAGAAATGGGGTTATGTCCAAGATAAACAATATAGGCAGTAGTGGATGTGCAATATTCATGATTGCTAGCCCAGTCACTATCAGAGTAAGCAAAAAGATGTATGGGCAAAGAATATTTGAGAAAAAACCGTACGTTTTAAATAATAGGGAAGATGTTTGGTAGCAATCCAATGAGATTAAGTAGGTTTGTGCATAAATTATGAAAGTTTGTTAACTGAAAATGCAATACCAAGTCTTGTAATGCAGAGATATTGAAGAGCACGATAAGACTATGATACTCTATTTCTTTTGCTAGGTGAGAACCATCTTGAAGAGTAAGTGAATTTATGATAGCAAGAGAAGTACTAACTTCCTTAGCAAAAGCTATAGAATGCCAGTCAAGAATATCATAAATGTATTTATGTTGTGTGAGAAATAGCCCTGTTAGAATAGAAATTGTTTCGATCCCAAGGAAGTAATGAAGATTGCCTAGATCTTTGATTGCAAATTTCTGAGAAATAGTTTCGATAATATGAACAAGGAATGTTGTATCATTGCCTGTAACGATTGTCATCCACATACACAAGTAGATATGCTAGCACATCATTGTGTAAGTAAATAAACAGCAAAGAATCTGATTTGGAATTAATAAAACCAAAGTTGATAAGAAAAAAACTAAGTGCTTGATACCATGCCCTAGGGGCTTGGTTGATAGTTTTTCAAAGCCTGCATGTATGACCTGTTTGTGTCTACAAAACTAGGAGGTTGAGACATATATACCTAAAAACTAGGAGGTTGAAACATAAATACCTCTTCAATGAGAGTTCCATAGAGAAAACGTTATTAACATCTAACTGACGAATGGCCCATCCGTAGGTAATAGCAAGAAAGAGAACAATACAAACTATGGTGGGTTTGACAATAGGACTAAAGGTTTCTGAAAAATCAATACCAGATCTTTGGTGGAACCTTTTAGCAACAAGGTGAGCTTTATACCTCTCAATACTTCCATCAGATTTACATTTGACATGAAAAACCCACTTGCATCTAATAAGATTTTGTTGAGGATGAGATGGTACAAGTTCCCAAGTACCATTATGAATTAAGGCATCAAATTCTTCAGACATAGCTTTTCATCATTTGGATTCTCTAAAGGCTTGTGATACACATGTTAGCTCAATAGACATGGGAAGAGGATGTTTGGGTGTGGCATGAACTTGTTTGGGTTTGAATATGTTATTCTAGGAGCAAGTGATCATTGGATGGGTGCGAGTATGTGGAGGTTTGAAAGTAGGAGGAGGATCATTTGTAGCGGGATCAAATGTAGAAGGAGGAGAAGAGTTAGTGGAGGAAGTATTTAATGTTGGAGATGTTGCACATAGTGGAGAAGCTCGATTAGTAGCATAAGATGGTGTAGAGAAGTTGCCTGCAAGTTCCACGATAGGTGCCATAGTAGAGTTAGTGTCTTATGATATGTCTTGTGATATTAGCACATGAAAGACTAAAGGTGAAGATGCAACAAGAGAAAGAGAAGAAGGCCATGTTGAGAAGGTAGAGGAAATGACTTGAGGAAGTTTTATATCTTTTGAGGTGAAGGGAAATTGGTTTTCATCAAAAACAACATATCGTGAAATGAAGAGATGGTGAGAAATAGGATCATAACATTGACAAGCACTTTATGATAGTGAATACCCAAGAAACACACATGGTCTAGAATGAGGTTGTAGTTTGTTTTGATTATATTGTCTTAATCATGGATAACATAAGCAACCAGAAACTTTTAGCTTATGATAATTAGGTGTATAGACAAATAATGACTCAAAAGGAGATTTAAAGTGTAGGAAGTCAATTTATGAGATAGGTTGTAGTGTGAAATGCATAGGACTGAAACGAAAGGGGAAGGAAGGCTTGGTGAAGAAGTGTGAGACTAATGTCGACAATATGATGATGATGCCTTTCAGATATATCATTATGTTGAGGAGTATGTGGAGATGTGAGTAAATGAGTGATGCCATGAGAAGCAAAAAGTATTAAGTTTTTGATACTCACCACCATTATCACTATAAATATACACAATAGATGTATTAAAATATTTCTCAACAATAGCCTTAAATTTTGGAAATAAAAAAAAGATCAGATTTATACCAAAGAGGATAGAACCAAATATATTTAGTAAAACGATCAACAAAGTTACCATCAATCGAATTTATTAGAGCTAGACCCCAAACATCTGAATAAATCAAATATAAAGGTTTTCAACTTTGTAGAAATGAAACATTAAAAGGGAGCTTGTGGCTTTTATTATATTCATAAGAATTGCATAAGGAAGACATTGTAGTTGTAGAACTAAGAGGTAGGGCACAAATTTTGACTAAGTTTTGTAAAATATGAGTAGAGGGATGTCCTAGGTGGTTGTGCTAGTTTACCATAGAAGTTTTGACACCAACTTAAGCTGTGGATTGTGTGGTAGAAGCGGACATTGCATTGGGCCACTCATACACACCATGCCTATTTGATCCTTGAATAAGATTCACCCCCATGCTCAAATCCTTCATAAGAAAGTGATTAGGAAAGAATTCAATGGAAGTATTATTGGTCTTGCAAAATTTTGAAATAGAAACTAAATTTTGTTGTATAGAAGGCACACAAAGAACATTTGAAAGGGAAAAGTAATTTGAAGAGAAATGAAATTTAGTAAAGCCAACATGTGTGATTTTCAAACCTAAACCATCACCAATAACAATTTCATCAGGCCCATTATAGTCAGAGTGTAATGATAAATTCTTAAGATTATTGGTCATATGTTGAGAAGCAACTCAATCGACCAACCAGCCTTGAGAAGAAGATTGCGAAGATGAGGTGTAGTTTGCCATCATTGGTTTAGAAATCGAAGTGGTGCGAAGATGATAGTAGTTTTTGGTTGAATGATCATGTTAATCACATAGTTGATAGGTTATTTTTATCCCCACTGAGAACATTGTTGCCATTGACCATACCTTGGATTTTATCGAGAGTTGCTGTGGTTTTGAAACCAAAATTTCTGCTTCTTCCAATTATGTTTCTAATAGAATTTCTGTTGGAGTTGCTTGTAAACCTTGATAGTTAGTATTGATGCAGTGTGTTTGATTGATTGTGATAGTAGGGACATCATTACGAATGTTTTCTCTTTTGAGAAAATTTTCATATTCCACCAATTGGAGTTTCATGAGCTCAAATGGTGACATAAATTTCTTTGAATTCAAAGCCCAAACCATTTAATACATGAATGATAAGATCATCTTTAGCTATAGGAGATCCAATAATCATTAAATCATCTAAAATAGTTTAAGAATTTGTAAAAATTCAGAGACAAGTTGAGAACCTCTAGTAGTGGTTGTAAGTTTCTCCTTGAGAGACATCGCTATTAAGCATAAGCGATTTGCATAGAGTTTAGAGAGTCTATCCCATGCTTCTCATGATGATGTAAAAGAGGCAATCAACGTAATTATAGACCTAGAGACTAAAGCAATAATTGCATTAAGTAGTAATTTATCCTACTTAACCTAATGATTGTAGGCTGGATTAGGCTTATGCATCAGTGATAATATTGTTGATGGGCATAAAATAGATCCATCTATATAACTAGTTAGATCATATCCAAGAAGTAGAGAATAAAATTGTGCTCACCATGAGGAATAGTTGGAAGGCGTAAGTTTTACCAGTAATTGAGCTGCTGCATTAATGGAGATTAAAGTTGTGTTTGAACCAAAGGAAGGTATGGAGGAAGCAACTAGAATGACTTGCATAGATGTTGTTGTATTAGCCATTTATGTGAAAGTAATGGAACTAGCTGAATACAATGGCTAGAAGATGCAAGATTCCAATGTTGTTACCGTACCTACCACTACCACCAATGGGAAAGAACCTTACTAGTGGCAAAATGGATGATGATGAGGAACTGATGTGCTCAGTGAATTTGATGGTGGAGGATGAATCTCGGCAGGGCCAAAGTATAACATTGTTGTGGACAATATTCCATGAAATGGTTACTACCAGGATGCTCTACTCTAATAACATAATGGAAAACCCTGATGCAGCCCATCCATTGCAGCAGTTCCAAGCCACAACCTAAGGCTCATTTCCAAAACTTCTTCAACAGTATGAATGAAAGGAGCTAAACTCTTAAAGAAGTTTTGGTCTATACTAGTTCTTTTCATACTACAATGGTATATACAATAATATGATACTGATTTTTTTAAGAAAATCAAAGAGATAAATATCTATTAAATATTTAAAATAAATTTTTGACTCGAAACTAACTTCTAATTTATCCAACATAATTTTAAAATATAAAAATTAAGATGAAAACACCAAAAATTATTTTAATCATCATCAATGATATTTTCATAATTTATCATAAGTTCATTAGCATTGTTATATATTCATCATACTTTTTTATCGGGCTTAGGAAGAACCCTTACATTTCTTTTTGGGGCTAAGGATGAACCCTCCCCCTTATCTCTCCTTTTACATGGGCTAAGGAGGAATCTAAACCTCTCTTGAAGAAGAGAAACACTGAGAGCACTCTCACAAAGAAAGAAGATTTGCAAATATAGCAGTAAACTTAGAAAGAAAGAGTATTAACACATTAAGTTCAAAATCCCTTTTTACAAAGATTTTCCAATAGAATTCACATCATTTTGTCTTGTTTAACTAGCCCGTAAGTCCTTATTTTATAGGGATTCCAAAATATGGACGTTGGGACTCAAGAACAGCTCCAATAGTCAAATAAAAATATGACTATTGAAATGTCAGAGCTCTAACAGTCGACCGCCTATGTTAGAGCTGATTGATTGCTTGGCCTATGCTGGTCGACTTTCCATTCTACAATAGTTGATCATCAAGCTAGATAGAGAGCTGCACTTTGGGTAGTTTTCAGCTGCGATCAAGTTCGGTTGATCGTTCTTAGGTCGGATTAACCGTCCACTTCCATTTTAGATTTTCATGATTATTTTATTTTAATGATTGATTCAAAACCTAATTTAATTTATTTTTAAAGGGTTTGAGCTTTGTGCATTTATTCTTCTATCAAGTTTTATAATGTGTCCTTAGAAAAAAAAATTACAATATGCAAACCATTCCTTTGGATACTCTTAAGTCAAATGGTACTTGATTTGACATTGTTCTTCTCTGACTTGGACTTCTTACTTTCTACTTGAGTTCTTTGCAAATTGAATATATGTTAAATAAAATTTTGCTCATATCTTGGTTTGATTGATCATGGTATCTATCTTATCATCACAAACTCAAGCATTATATTAGTCCTTTAATTAATGTCTTGTATTATCAAAACATGTATTATTGAATCCTTAGGTTCAACAAACTCCTCCTTTTTGATGATGACAAACAATTGATTGTAAGATAAAATAGAGAATAAAAAAATGACTCAATCATGCTTTTATTAAATACGCTAAATAAAAAGTATCATAGACTCATAGTGAATATGTACATATTTTGTACAAATATGCTCCTTTTAAGTTTATGTTCTCAAGTAATATACCATTGATATCAAATAAGAAGCTAATATTCAATACATCGAAGGTATATCTCAAAATTCTAGTCTACTTCTCCAATTTCTTATCAGTATATACAATAATTTCGTTTGACCCCCTTTTGACATCATATCTATAAACAATAATTTTGTATGCATAAATCAATTTTACAATCAATCTTTCATTTGACCCCCTTTTGATATCATCAATCAATTGTATATGCTTAAATCAATAATTTTCATAAACATATAAATGTATAGATCTATACTTTTCATAAAGCATATCAATCGATGACATTCACTATCAATCTTACTTCTCCTTTTTTTGACATCATAAAAAATGAATTATACAAAGAATGTATTTTAAGGGCAGAAGTATGGTAGTATTAAGGTGATTATCATTAATCAACATGATGCCATAAAGATTCATGTCAAATATTATGCATGGATAAAAAATGTTGACATATATTTTGATGCCAATTGTTTGCCATGATATGATTATTAAGCCACATATGCTATGACACCAAATAATGATACCATTTGTTGTATATCCATAATCAATAATTCTTCTCTCCCTTTTTAGAACATAAAAAATGTATGTGCATTGTTGATAAGATATGATCCATGATATAAGATAATGCCCATATCTTGATACTTGAAGGTATATAAATAATTTAATGCATGTATCAAGGATGCTGAAATTTAATGTTGAGCTTCCCCTTCACCCTTTCTCTCCCTCTATCTAGGTGTTTTTAATCAAGATATGACTTTTAATTGAAAGATAAGTCATTGCATGAGAATATATTAAAAGCTCATCTTAAAATAATGCAAGAAACCTAGAGTATCATTAAATAAAGAGAAATTCAGAAAAAATTGGAAACTTTCATCATAGTTTTGGAAAATTCAATGAAAGCTCAATGTTAGAAAAAGAAATATCAATCCATAAGCTTATAAGCATTTCACTTCCCATTTTTGCATTATCTAAAAGATATAACATTTCTAAACAAGGACGATGACATTTATAAGGGATCATTTCAAAAAATTTGGGGATACTTTCAAAATGGGGTACTTATAAAGTATCATGGTCAAAAAGATCATTTTATAATATATAATATCATAAACTTAAGATTTAAAAGATTCCTTTGAAAATTTGATGTGCCCAAAAAAAAAAAAAAAAATTCAACAGTATGCTAATCAATTTTTCAAGTTCTATTAAATGTCAATTAATATATCTTCTTCCTTTTGTCATTAAGAAAAACTTGATATATGTAATATCCCAAACTTGGAGGTCTTGTAATTGTATTTTAAGCATGCTTTTATTTTTAGTTTAGCCTTCTACTGTAAATGATCTGAGTGAAGATCTTAAAAAAATATGAAATGCTGAAATTTTAAATGTTATCTTGAGTTTTCTCTCATGATCCTTCCAAAAATTTAATGAAGTCACTCATTTGGGCTTATAATTGAAGTTTTTGTAATGATTTTAATATTTACTAATTGTTTTTGATTCTTGGGAGAAGTTGGAATGAAGATTTTGGAAGTTGAAATGAGTTAAAATTTATTTTTGAAAAGGTTGTTATGCTATTAGTAGGCATCTATGCTGACTAATGGGCTGTTAGCCGACTACCATGCCAGCTAATGGACCATTAGCCGGCTATCATGCCGACTAATGGGCAACAGTTTTCTGTGAAATTGGTTTGAGACTAATTTTACTCACAATAGCTGGCATCCATGCCAACTAAAGGGGTAAGATCACACCTGGGGTGAACCGTACATGTGAGGGGTGCTATGTAGTGCGGGGATCCTCGGCGCTCAATACACTCACCCACTGAGAGTACATCTGTAGGAGGGCGACTGTAGAGATGTACCTTAGTGGTAGCACACCCAGCCCATCATCATGCAATTTTGTAAATGTGGCATTACTTTATTTAAGTTATATTATTGGAAGCATAAGCTAACTTATAAGTTTTCTTATCTCATTTAAAAAGGTTTTTGTATCTATTTACGATATGTTGTATCGGTATATTTAATAGTTTTATAAGACGGTTCTCAGTTTTTTCCATTGTTAGATAGCTATTCAGTCACTAAGACTTAGGTCTCACCCCTCTATCGTTGAAATTTTTGTATTTCAGAGCTGTAATAGCAAATTGCAGGCTAGATGGGCGAGCATTCAGCATCTTAGCAGGTTGGCCTTGGTACCATTGTTTTATGTAGATTGTGAGCCTTTGGGAAGGTCTTTGATGTAATTGGACTGTGATGTATAGTTGTATATTATGGGTCATGATCAAGATGGTCATGTATGGGTGTGTGAATGGATGTGTATAACTATAACCCTTGATGTATTTTGGACTTAGATTGATTGTGAGAAATAACTTTCATTATGGAATGAACTTGTAAATATGATCTTTATAACAATATCGTGATGAAAGTTATATTGCCTAGAGTCGTGTGAAGAAAAGTGTGGAAACTTTATTTTATCTGAGCAAGGTTAAATAAATTATGATGTTTTCTTGTAAATAGTATGAATTAAATGAGCAGGTCAAAGTTTTTAATGGAATAATTATTGTTGTGCATGTAACTTATGACAATTGGATAGGGATCGCTTGGGTTTTATGGTACTTAACATAAAGACTAACAGATCTCTACCCAATTTTCATAAGAAATCATGCCGTCGGGAAGGAGGCCCGATAGGTTTTGGTATTAGAGCCTAGGTTATTAGATCTTAGGGTGTATAAGCATGAGTCTAGCATAGTGAGTATAATTCTGAATGATAAACCTAATCAAATAAATTGTCTCTTATAGGATGGTTTCTACCAAGATAAGAATGGATGGAGAGCAGTCTTCAAGGAGAGGTAGAGGCAGGGGTCGGTGTAGGGAAGGCCAACCTGGTAGAGCCTTTTCTAATGATCCACCATCTGATGGTGTAGGGGTGGAGGTATCTCAAGAGCATATGCATGATTCTCACTCACATTCTGCTACCCCGATGCCAGTGGCCCATCCCAGGCACAGGCCCAGGGGCCAAGTATGCAAGACTTGGTGGGGATGATCGCTCAAGCAGTGGTAGCAGCAGTGACCTCTAGTTCCAGTCTTCAGTCTAAAAATCTTAAAGCAGAAAGGAATGTAGAGAGAGCTAAAAAGTTGGGGGCTCTAGAGTTCCAGGGGACCATTGACCCTATTCAGGCTGATCTTGGCTTCAAAGAATAGAGAGTTTTTAATGTAATGAATTGACCCTATTCAGGCTGATGCTTGGCTTCAAAGAATAGAGAGAGTTTTTAATGTGATGAAGTGCTCTGGGAAACAAAAATTTGAGTATAGCTACCTTTTTATTGGAACGTAGAGCACAAAATTGGTGGAAATCTATCAGTAATAGGCAGCCACAAGGGGTGGAAATGACTTGAGAGGATTTCAAGGAGTTCTATCAGCAGTATTACTCAGAGGTGTGTAGAGATCAGAAGAGGAGGGAATTCCTTAATTTAACCCAGGAAAAGATGTCTGTAGCTGAGTATGAGGCTACCTTTATTGAGTTGTCCCGATTCGCTGAAGCCCTAGTAGTGGATGTGAGGAAGAAATGTAGGCTATTTCAGGATGGATTAAATCTCCCAATCAAGGCTAAGACCAGTATGTAGTGTTACAATAGTTATTCTGAGCTAGTGCAAGGGGCTCTCCAGGCAGAGGAGATAGAAAAGAAGTTCCTTAGTAGGAAGCAGGAGTGGACAAAAAGGAGTGCACCTAGTTTTCCTTCAAGTGCAGGAGGAACTCAGTAGTTCAAGAGGCCCCAGAGGGTGGGACAGTATAGTTCTAGTTATAGAGCTCCTGTAGAGGTTGGAAGGAGATCAGCCTCTATGTCAGTATCCAGCCCAATCCAGAGGAAGCCAGCATATAGAGGGATGTCTGGGACTGTGGGTAGTAGAGTGGCAGGAGAAATGGGGGACCAGAGCTACTCCTTTGGCAGTGAGAGAGCTATACCTCAGTGTAATATCTGTGGGAGGATGCACACAGG
The DNA here is from genome assembly GCA_017589505.3 of Metroxylon sagu. Taxonomy (NCBI): domain Eukaryota; kingdom Viridiplantae; phylum Streptophyta; class Magnoliopsida; order Arecales; family Arecaceae; genus Metroxylon; species Metroxylon sagu. The sequence continues at coordinate 2,212,900 of JACVBY030000658.1, read as the reverse complement.
GGAATGTAAGAGGGGCAGTAGGGGATGTTATATCTGTGGTCAAATGGATCACTTGAAGAGGGACTACCCCAGAAAAGTGCAGCAGAGCAGTGATCCTCCTTAGGGATCTAGTGCACCTAGAGGATAGTTAGTCAGGAGAGGAGATATCAATACTCCAGCTCCAGCCAGTCAGTTGGGATCTAGTGCCAGTCGACAGGGGTCGATCCCTAGTGTTCCAAGGGCTGAAGCTAGAGTTTTTGCAATGATCAGGCAGGAGGCTTAGGTCAACCCAGATGTGGTGACAGGTATATTACCCATTTGTAATTCTGATGCTTATGTTTTAATTGATTCTGGATCCACTCATTCATTCATATCAGTAGATTTCATCAAGCATCTAGATAAAGCCATGAGTTTGTTGGGTAGTCAGTTGGTAGTATCTATGCCAGTAGGAAAACCTTTCATTGCAGACCAGGTGTATAAAGATTATGCCATTTTAGTAGAGGGCCAAGAATTATTAGCAGATCTGATTCCATTAAATCTAAAAAAATTTGATGCTATCTTGAGGATGGATTGGTTATCAATGCATAGGGCCAAAGTAGACTATTCAAAGAAAAAAGTAGTATTTCATACCTCAGACGGTAGAGAGGTCTGTTTTGTAAGAAAAAGGACAATGTTGCCCTCAAGTATGATTTCAGCCTTGACAGCTAGCAGAATGCTAAGAAAGGGGTATGAAGCCTATCAATCTTGTGTAGTGAATTTAGAGGATAGTGGTCCAGAGCTACCTGATATTTCAGTAGTATGTGAATTTTCAGATGTATTTCCTGAGGAGTTGCCAGGGTTGCCATCAGACAGAGAGATAGAATTCAGTATAGACTTGATCCCAGATACTAGACCTATAACCAGGGTACCCTATAGAATGGCTCCAGCAGAATTAAAAGAATTAAAAGTCTAGCTTCAGGAATTGCTTGATAGAGGGTTCATTAGACCCAGTGTTTCACCTTAGGATGCACCTGTGTTGTTTGTAAAGAAAGATCGTACCTTGAGGTTATGCATAGACTATAAACAGCTCAACAAGGTAACCATTAGAAATAATTATCCCTTGCCAAGGATAGATGATTTATTTGATCAGCTTCATGGAGCAGCAGTGTTTTCAAAGGTTGACCTTAGATCTGGATATCACCAGTTGAAAATAAAGAAAGAGGATGTGTCAAAGACAGCTTTTAGGACCAAATATGGTCATTATGAGTTTTTGATGATGCCTTTTGGCTTGACCAATGCCTCAGCTGCTTTTATGGGATTGATGAATCAAGTGTTCTAGAAATTTTTAGATAAATTTGTGATAGGGTTCATTGATGATATTCTAATCTATTCTAGAAGCAGAGAGGAGCATGAACAGCATTTGAGGACAGTGTTATAGATCTTGAGGGAGAAGTAGTTGTATGCTAAGTTGAATAAAAGTGAATTTTGGCTAAATGAGGTTAAATTCTTAGGACATGTGATATTAGCTAAGGGTATTATGGTAGACCCTCAAAAAATAGAGGCAATAATGAATTGGGAAGCACCTACAAATCTGATAGAGGTGAGAAATTTCTTGGGCTTGGTAGGATACTATAGAAGATTTATAGAAAACTTCTCTATTATAGCTTCTCCCATGACCAAGCTGCTAAGAAAGAATACCAAATTTGAATGATCTAGTGAATGTCAGGAAAGTATGGATGAGTTGAAGAGAAGATTGACCTCAGCTCCAGTGCTTATACTCTCAGATAGTAGCAGTGATTATATAATATATAGTGATGCATCTCTTAAAGGGTTGGGGTGTGTGTTGATATAAAATGGAAAGGTGATTGCCTACATCTCTAGACAGTTAAGGCCCCATGAAAAGAATTACCCTACCCATAATATAGAACTAGCAGCAATAGTATTTGCATTAAAAGTATGGAGACACTATTTGTATGGGATGAAATGACAGATATTTACAAATCACAAAAGCCTAAAGTATATCCTAACACAAAAAGAATTGAATCTCAGGCAAAGGAAATGGATAGAGTTAATAAAAGATTATGACTGCACTATAGAGTATCACCCAGGGAAAGCCAATGTAGTGGTTAATGCATTGAGTCGGAAGTCCATAGCAACCTTAGCTTCCATTAGTGCAGTGCAGCTACCTCTGATGTTAGAATTGAGAGAGTTAGATGTAGAGCCGGCAGCAGATAGTTCAGGAGCCTTATTAGTAAAATTCAGAGTCAGACCAATGTTGCTTGAGAAAATAGAAGAGGCTTAAGTGTAGGATCCACAGTTGCAAAAAACTAAAGAATTAGTTCAAAGTGGGTTCCAGTCAAAATTTTCAGTTAGAAATGATGATATATTGCTATTTAAGGGTAGAGTATGTGTGCCAGTAGTAGAATCATTAAAGGAGTAAATTCTGAAGGAAGCCCACAGTTTAGCCTATGCAATGCACATAGGAAGCACTAAGATGTATAGAACTATTAAGCAAAATTATTTGTGGCATAGGATGAAAAGGGAGATAGCTAAATTTTTTCCTAAATGCTTAGTATACCAACAAATTAAAGAAGAACATTAGAGCTTAGTTGGCAAAATGCAGCCACTATTTGTACCTGAATGGAAGTGGGAGCACATTACCATGGATTTTGTTATAGGTCTCCCAAAGACAAGGAGAGGTAATGATTCTATTTGGGTGATAGTAGATAGATTGACTAAGTTTGCCCACTTTTTGCCTATCCAGATTTCATTTACCTTGGACAGATTAGCACAATTATATGTGACTGAAATTGTAAGTAGACATAGGGTACCGATATCCATTATATCAGATAGAGATTCAAGGTTCACATCTCATTTCTGGGCAAAGTTGCAAAAAGATTTAGGCACTAAGTCGAGATTTAGTACAGCATTTCATCCTCAAACTAATGGGCAGTCTGAGAGAACTATTCAGACACTAGAGGATATGCTGAGAGCATGTGTTATTAAATTTTTAGGTAGCTGGGATGAGCACTTGTCATTGATTGAGTTTGCATATAATAACAGTTATCATTTCTAGCATTGATATGGTACCTTATGAAGCTTTATATGAAAGAAAATGTAGAATTCTAATATGCTGGGATGAGGAAGGTGAAAAAATGCTGCTAGGCCTAGAGTTGGTACAGCTCACAGCAGATCATGTTAGAATTATTAGAGCTAAATTAAAGGCAATCCAGGATAAATAGAAAAGCTATGCAGATAAGAAGCATAGTGAAGTAAAATTTGAAGTAGGAGATAAGGTACTCTTGAAGGTATCTCCTTGGAAGGGTATCATGAGATTTAGGAGGAAAGAAAAATTAAGTTCCTGATACATTGGACCTTATGAGATTATTGAGAAGGTTGGGATACTTGCATATTGATTGGCCTTACCACCACAACTCTCTCAGATCCATAATGTGTTCAATGTTTCAATGCTTAGGAAGTATGTGCCAAATTCCTCTCATGTGCTTCAGTCAGAGCCAATAGAATTACAAAAAGATTTATCTTATGTAGTGGAGCTAGTGCAGATTTTGAGCAGTGAAGTTAAACAGCTCCGTAGTAAAAAGATTCCTTTAGTCAAAGTACAATGGTAGAATCACCTGAAAGAGGAAGCTACATGGGAGAGAGAGGATGAGATGAGACTGAAGTACCCTCATTTGTTCCAAGCTGAAGGTAGCTAAATTTCAGGGACAAAATTTCCTAAAGGGGGAAAGATTGTAATATCCCGAACTTGGAGGTCTTGTAATTTTATTTTAAGCATGCTTTTATTTTAGTTTAGCCTTCTAGTGTGAATGATCTGAGTGGAGATCTTAAAAAAATGTGAAATATTGAAATTTTGGATGTTATCTTGAGTTTTCTCCCATGATCCTTCCAAAAATTTAATGAAGTCACTTATTTGGGCTTATAATTGAAGCTTTCATAATGATTTTAATGTTTACTAATTTTTGATCCTTGGAAGAAGTTAGAATGAAGATTTTAGAAGTTGAAATAAGTTAAAATTTATTTTTGAAAAGGCTATCATGTTGTTAGTAGGCATCCATGCTGACTAATGTGCTATTAGCCGACTACCATGCTAGCTAATGGACCATTAGCCAGCTAATGGACCATTAGCCAGCTACCATGCTGACTAATGGGCAACCGTTTTCTGTAAAATTGGTCTGGGACCAATTTGACTCACAGTAACCGGCATCCATGCCGACTAATGGATGAAAAACTTATATTTTTCATCTAAAAATGAAATTTGGTCAAGGGCCTGAGTGAAATTTGATCAAAAGTCATTTGAGAGTTTGATTAAGGGCAAGATAGGAAAGAGAATTGAAGGGCAAAAATTCTTGGTGGAGAAGGGAGCCATATGGACTTTGAAAAGTGTGACTTAAGAGTAGAGAGGGGCAAAATAGGGATTTTCTAAGAGCATTTAAAACCTACTAATCCTTTTCTTAGCCCTTAAGGCACCGTATGAAAAGAAAAAAAAAAGGGGGAGAAAAAGGGAAGAAAAATAGGAAGAAAAGAAAGAAAAAGGAGAGGGTTTCAGCTGTGGGAAAGAAGAAGAGAAGAAAAAAAGAAAAAGGGAAGGAGAGAAGAAGAAGAGAAAAAGAGGAAGAGGAGGAAGGGAAGAAGTTTTGGTGGTTTAGTTATTTTTTCTAAGGTAAGCCCAAACCTTCCTAAGCTAGAGAATGATGTTAAAATTCATGATTAAGAGATAAATGAGGTAATAGCATATGTATATTGTGAATCTTTGAGTATGTTAGGGATTGAAGAATATTATGCTAAGATATTAAGGCATAGAGCATGCATGCATAGTTTCATGGAACCCTTAGTGCATGTGACCCTAATAATACATGTATGATGACTTAGGCCAAGAGATTGGTTCTAAGGAGCCAGAACAGGAGAGATAGCAGCCATAGCAGTATGCTAACAGCTAAGGTGAGTGAGTTTCTAATCTAGCTTTGTGAATTATTTTATGGTAGCATATTGATATTTTGCTACAAATCAAAGTATGTTATGTTAAGTATAGTATCTCAAGTAGTTAAATATGGAAAATGAGAACTTAGTTATGATGTATTTTTAAAGCATGTCTAAAGCAAAGCACGAGTTTAAGAACAAACATGGGTTTACAGCATATTTCCAAGCAAAGCATGAGTTTCAGAAAAAGTAAGAGTTTTCAGCAAAGTATGAGTTTAAGAAAATATGAGCCATAGCATGTTTCAAAGTAAAGTATAGAGTTTCATGAAAAGTATTGTTTGGATAAAAATATATGTCTAAGTAAAGCATGGAACTTGTCTTTCAATATATGTTTCAAAGTGAAGCATGGGCATGCATGAGTAGCAATGTTTCAAAGAAAATATAGTTGATTTATATTGGATTATAAACCTATATCTGAGCATCTATACAATATATAGCATAAAGAGCATTGGGCCATCTATGGGGCTGATCACCTTGTAGATTGTACCATAGCATGAGCATTGCATACACTATTTACAGCCGGCACCTTCTTGCGATTCGATCGTACTATGATCCCGATGCCAAGGGAGAGTACACGCTACATCAGCCCAGTGGAGCAGATTGCAAGTAGCCCAGTGGGGCAAGAATCACAGCTCGGTAAAGAGCTAGGTTACTATATAGCCCGAGAAAGCATAGAGATATTGGCCCATGGAAAGGGTAAGCAAGAGGCCCAGGGAAAAGGGATAAGCTCACACCTGGGGTGAACCGCACATGTGAAGGATGTCATATGGTGCAGGGATCCTTAGCGCTCAGTACACTCACCCACTGTGAGTATACTTGCAGAAGGGCGACCATAGAGACGTACCTTAGTAGTAGCACACTCAGCCTATCATCATGAGATTTTGTAAATGTGGCATTACTTTATTCAAGTTATATTATTAGAAGCATAAGCTAACTTATAAGTTTTCTTATCTCATTTAAAAAGGTTTCTGTATCTATTTGCAATATGTTGTATCGATATATTTATTGGTTTTATAATGTAGTTCTCAGTTTTTTCCATTGTTAGATAGCTATCCAGTCACTGAGACTTAGGTCTCACCCCTCTATCGTTGAAATTTTTGTATTTTAGATCAGTAATAGCAAATTGCAGGCTAGATGAGTAAGCATTTAGCATCTTAGCAGGTTGGCCTTTGTACCATTATTTTATGTGGATTGTGAGCCTTTGGGAAGGTCTTTGATGTAATTGGACTGTGATGTATAGTTGTATATTATGGGTAGTGATCAAGATCGTCATGTATGGGTGTGTGAATGGATGTGTATAACTATAACCCAATGATGTATTTTGGACTTGGATTGATTGTGAGAAATGATTTTCATTATGGAATGAACTTGTGAATATGATCTTTATAACATCATCATGATAAAAGTTATATTGCCTAGAGTTATGTGAAGAAAAGTGTGGAAACTTTATTTTATCCGAGCAGGGTTAAATAAATTGTGATGTTTTCTTGTAAATAGTATGAATTAAATGAGCAAGTCAAAGTTTTTAATAGATTAAGTATTTTTGTATATGTAACTTATGGCAATTAGATAGGGATCACTTGGGCTTTATGGTACTTAACATAAAGACTAGTAGATCTCTATCTAATTTTCTAAGAAATCAAGCCGTCAGGAAGGGGGCCTGACAATATATGTATCATTAGATAAGAAGAAAAAAGAATATGGATTGTATTTGATCATAGGAGAGGCATTTGAAGTATCAATAATATTATTCCAAAAAATATTTTCAATATGTTGAGTCAATGTATAGATACAACCATTAAATTAGGACATGGAGCTACAACATAATTTTGACATATTATGATCTCATAAAAATATATGACTCTAGGTCCTACCATCAAGTGTTGGTTTTCTCTTCTTTTTAGCATCATGAAGGATAAGGCATATACAATATAAAAAGAAAGATATTAGGTTCGTATCTAAATAATGATTCCTTACATGTTCAAAATGATAGGGTCATAATAGATATAAATATCAAAGTATGTATCAAAATATATAATATGTACTTATGAATTAATCAAGTACAAAGAATGTCAAAAATAAAGAATCAAATTAACCATTAGCATTTGTAGATATGTTTCTAACAATGCATCAAGGATATGAATGTCTAAATGGAAAGCAAGAATTTTTAAATATCATTCATTCCTAATCATAATTTATTATCAAGGATCTTCAAAACATGTATATGTTAATGAACCTAAGCATGCATCATTAATCATAGTATATAGTCATAATTAAATTTTATCAATTATGGGCAAGTTATTAAACTTAAACATGTATCATTCATTGGTCATAAGCAATTTTTTTAATGATTTTGAAAATTGCAAAAAAATTTTCAAGTATCAAAAGTTATACAATATGTAAAAAAGATATCAAGAGTTGCATAAAGAATTTCCTAAAAGCATCTTGAATTTCATAATGAATTTCACAATCATGCTCAAATTAACTCATAGATTTAATAAATTCATAATGAACAACTTTAAGATTTCTTACCAAAGATCAATGACATGAAATTGACATGACTAAATGATACTAATACAAATACATGAAGCAAATCATATCAAAACATGTATATGACTTGGTCATTAAGATTTTCAATGAAGATTTGAATACCAAACACATGTAGTCCAAGTTACCAAAATAAGTATTCATTAGTAAATTTAGGTATGTATTATGCCATTATCATCAAATTTCAGCATGTGTCAATAATCAAGCATGTGCAAAAAATATGCAACATCCATCCAATTTGAATCATACAATATTTTCTATGGGTAAAATTGCTAGAGTTACCAAAATTGATAATCTTTCCTTTGCTCACATTTCCAAAGGTCACATGTTCTCTAATTTGCTTTGACCTTGAGACATACCTATAAAAAAGAATTATTTTTGCATTTTTGTTATCCAAATCTCTTTGGGTCTAATGGGATTAGTGCTTAGACTCTTTTAGACTTGAGTTCCTTTTGGTATCCTTACCTTCTTCATGCCCACATGAATATTCCTTCTAATTGGGTATGAGTGAAAGATGTGTCCTTTGCATCCACAAGAGTAGCAAACAATAAATAGAATATAAGATGATATTTTCTTTACAAACACATTCTTTTGTTTTAATGAATCATATGAAGAACCAAATTTTATGAAAAAATTTTTTGGACTATCTCTTTTCATTTGAACAATCACGTGATAGATTACTTTTCCAAAGAAATTCTTAAAATATTTCTTTTGTTTTGAAGAATCATATCCTAGGCCAACCTTTTCTATAGCATACCTTTGATTTCCCAATAATTTATCTAAATTCTCTTTGTCTTGAGTGAATTTTGTAAGAATTTTATTCATGTTTTCAATATTTTCTTTCAAAGATTTATTTTCAACAACTAAGTAATTGGAGGTTGAAGAATAAAAGATGGTAGATAAATTTTGAACTTCATTTCTTAAGACAAGGCTTTCATTTTTCATGGTTTCAAGATCATGCTCAAGACAAGAAATTGTTTTCTTAAGGGCTATATTTTCTTTTGACAGATGCTCTTTTGAAGAATCATAAGATTTTATCCTATTTTGCTCAATCTTCAAAAACCTATTTTCATTCTTTAAGGAAATAATTTCATCTTCCAAATGCTCATTTGAAGAACAACACATTTTTAACCTTTTATTTTCATTCTTCAAAAAAACAATCTCTTTTTGAAGCTTAGTATTTAAATCATCATTCTCAAATCTTAAAGAATCATTATCCCTTTTTAAAGTCTCATTTTCAAACTTTAAAGAATCCATTTGAGATTTAGAAACTTTATTTATTTGGATGCTTTTTTCAAATCTTCCTTTATTGCTTCTAATGCTTTAAGTAATTCATTAGAAATAAACTCATGAGCATCAGAGTTAGAAGTCACCTCCTCTTCTTGACACATTAAGCATATATTAGAGGTATCACATTCTTACTCGCATTATTGATGAGAGATATCTTTCTTCATGGGCACAACTTCATCAATAATACCTTGCAACATAGAATTTTTTTTAGTGTCATATAAAGTTTCAAAAGTATCCCAAATACCTTTAGGATTAGAATATAAGGAAACTCTATCATATACATTTTTCGATAAAGCACTAAACAAAACTTGCATAGCTTTAACATTCAAAGAAAAATTCTTTTTATACTCATCATTCCAAAATACTTTTAGTTTTGATATAAATCCTTTTCAGTGATGGTCCATAAAGTAAAATCAAGAGATTTCAAATAGACTTTTATTTTAATGTTCCAATGCATAAAATTTGATTCTTCAAAAAGTGGTTGTTTATAAATATCATTATGCTCTTGAAAAGAAAAACAATCAAAGGTTTCCATTGTCTTTGCTTCTTGATGAAGAAGTCAATGTATTGGAGACCTTACTCTGTTACTACTTATTAGGCCTAGGGTAACCCAAGAGAGAGGTGAATTAGGTTGATCAAGAATTTAAACTCAAAATTATGTATTTAAAAATAAGTCAAATAATTTAAACTAAAGCACAAGAGCCAAATGTATATCAAATATAAGTGAAGCAAGAGATGTAACATAAGAGCAAGTAATGCTAGCTGCAAGATATATGAATATGTAAGAAAATAAATGAGGTAAATGAAGCTCAAGAATTTATAATGGTTCGATACTTCTTGCCTACATTTACTACTCAAGACTCCTTTTTGAGATTTTCACTATACCAATCCTTTTAATTGGATGAGGATCAAACCCTTAGACACTCTTTTTACCAAGCTTAGTAGGAACCCTTACAATCCTTTTTTGGGCTAAGAATGAACCCTCTCTCTTTTTTTACATGGGCCAAGGAGGAACCAAAACCTTTCTTAAAGAAGAGAAATATTAAGAGTACTCTCACAAAGTAGACTTGAATATATAGCACTAAACTTTGAAAGGAAGAGTATAAATATACTAAGCTCAAAACCCCTTTTTATAAAGATTTTTCAATGGATTTTACATCATTTTTTATATTTAAACTAGCTCACAAGTCCTCATTTTATAGGGCTTCCAAAATATGACCATTGGGGCTCAAGGGTAGCCACAATGATTAAATAAAAATATGATTGTTGGGTTATTAGAGTCCTAGTGGTCAATTGCCAGGTCAAACAGAGAGCTATCTTTTGAACAATACTTAGTCACAATCAAGTTCGATCAACCGTTCTTAGATGGAGTCAATCATCCACTCTTAGTTATAGATTTTTATGATTATTTTACTTTAATTATTAATTCAAAAGCTAATTTATTTTTAAAGGGTTTGAGCCTTGTGCATTTATTTTCTACCATATTTTGTAATGTGGCCTTATAAAAAAATAAAATTATAATATGCAAACTCTTCCCTTGGACACTCTTGAGTTGGATGATACTTGATTTAACTTTGTTCTTCTCTGACTTGGATTTCTTGCATGCTACTTAAGTTTCTTGCAAATTGAATACATGTAGGATAAAATTTTGCTTATATCTTGGTTTGTTTCGATCATGGTACTTATCTTATCATCACAAAGTTAGGTATTGCATTAATCCTTCAATTAATATTTTTTTTATTATTAAAAATATATTATTGAACCTTTAGGGTTAACATATATAGGCTTGACCACCTCTACTAGTCTTGACTAGTGGATGGATTTAGGAGCTAATATTCCTATATATTTTGATCATTCCTATTTCACTGCTTTTCAAGGCTCGAGTGGAGGTGTGGTTCTTAGGAACAACATATCAGCACAAGCATTTGGTCAAGGATATGTGGACTTGAAGATGACTTCTAGCAAAATCCTAACAGTTCATGATCTGTTACATGTCTTGGGAGTTTAAAAGAATTTAGTTAGTGGGTCTCTCCTAGTCTGGCAAGGCTATAAAATAATCGTTGGAACCAATGAAGTTGTAATTATTAAGGGAGACCTTTTCACAGTCAAAGGGTACATCTATGATGGTTTCTTCAAACTAAATATACTTTCTCCAAATGATGAATGCAATAAAAATGCTTATGTTTCTTCTTCATTTTCGATTATGAATGTATGTGACTATCATGTGTGGTATGAAAGACCTAGGCAAGTGCATTTTGATAGAATGAGACATGATGAATTTAAATTTGATTCCAAAGTTTAATATTATTGCAAGATCTAAATGTGAAATATGCACTAAATCTAAATTGACTAGAAAACCCTTCAAGAGAAAAGAATTCTTTAGAACTCAAATTAATAGATTGTTATGCATGTGACTCTAATAAAACTCCAACTAAAGGTGGCAATCGCTACTTCATTGTCTTTACTAATGATTTCTCTTGTTTTTACTATTGTTTCCTCATTAAAACTAAGGATAAAATCATAAATAGGTTTAAGATCTATAAAGTTGAGGTAAAAAACTAATTAGAAAAGAAAATTAAGGCCATTAGATTTGATCGAAGTGGTGAATATACCTCTTTGCTATGATCCTATATTATGAGAAGCATGACATTGTACATGAGGTTACTACTTATTTACCACAATTTAGTGGCATTATGAAGTGAAAAAAACTGGACTCCTATGGAAATGGTAAATGCTATGCTTATTAACTCTGGCTTACTTCAGAACCTATGGGGGGGGGAGCCTTCCTTTATGTTTGTTTCATCCTTAATCATATTTTGTCTAGAGATAGTAACACAACCTCTTATGAACCTTAGAAAAATAAACCTCCAAGCTAAATTTTCTGAAAGTAGAGGTGCCTAGCTAAGGTTTGTGTTCCAAAACCCAAACGTAAGAAAATTGGACCCAAAACTATTGACGCTGCCTTTATAGGTTATGCCCTCGAAAGTAATACCTATAGATTCTTAGTAATCAATTTCAAAATAAATGAAATTTGTAATAAAACAATAATTGAAGCTAGAGTTGCCATTTATTTCAATATATCTTTCATTTTAAGAATGGAATTTTCTCTCAACCTAGTGCTTTTCTTCCTTCTTCCTCAACTATTCTTTCTATGCTTGATCTAAGTCCTGAATTAAGAAGAAGTAATAGATCAAGACTTTAAAAAGATTTTGGTGATGATTTTTATCTCTTTCTCATTGAAGCTAATCTTTCCACTTATACCAAGGTTATATCTTCCAATGAGGCTCCATTTTGGGAAAAAGGCTATCAATAATAAAATTAAAAGTATTTTGCTAATAAAATATGGATCTTGACTAATTACCTCTAAGGAATAAATCTATTGATTATAAATGGATTTCAAATAGAAATTTAGACATGATGGTTCTATGGATAGATATAAAGCTGGATTAGTAGTAGAAGATGTTTTTCAAAAGAAAGAAATTAATTATTTTAATAATTATGCATTTTTCTAATTATTCTATTACCATGAGAATTTTTATAGCTTTGTCTTCTATTTACAACTTAATAATTGATCAAATGGATGTAAAAATAGCTTTTCTAAATGGTGATTTAGAAGAAGAAATTTACATTGAACAACATGAAGCTTTTGTAGTAAAAGGTCAAGAAAATAAGGTTTGCAAATAAATAAAATTTCTTTATAGTTTAAAGTAGGCTCCTAAATAATGGCATTTGAAGTTTTACAAAATTATTTTATCTTTTGGCTTTCAACCTAATGATTTTGATAAATGTCATTATTTTAAGAAATATGAAAATGGTTTTGTCTTACTTTGCCTTTACATTGATGATATTTTAAAGTTTAATAATTTTATTGATTTAATAGAAGATGTTAAGAAATATATTTCTAATATTTTTTATATAAAGGATTTGGGTTAGGTCGATGTCATTCTTGGTATAAAATTAATTAGAAACCAAAATTCTATTGCTTTGAGGCTTTCTCATTTTATTGAAAAAGATGCTTGATAAATTTAAGTACTCTGATCTTAAACCTGCCATTACTCCGTATGATCTAAGTATACATTTGATTGAAAACTAAGATGAACATGTGAGCCAACTTGAATATATGTAACAAATAGAATCATTGAGGTATGTGATGAATCATGCTCATCTTGATATCTTATATATTGTAAGAAGATTGAGTAGATACACTAGTAATCCTAGTGAAGAATATTGGATCACCTTAACTAGAATTTTTAGATACCTCAAGAACACCCTTGATCTTTCTCTAGTTTACATTGGGTTCCCTAGCGTAATTGTGAGACCCAGCCCTTTAAACTAACTCACTTTAAATTAAGATCTAATTTGACTGGATTAAATTAAAATATCAAAAATTATATAATTAGAATTTTTAATTAAATCTATATTCATAATGTTCAGTATTGAGTTAACTTTCAATATCTCTTGAATTACTCAAATTAGAGTTCAGTTGAGGAAGTTAGGAGCAATTTTATATTACATCTCATGCTTAACTTACATTTGATATACATTTTACTCTTGTGCTTTGGTTTAAATTATTTGTCTTATTATTAAATACTTAATTTTGAATTTAAAGTTTTGGTCAACCTGATTCATATCCCCTCTTTAGTTGTCCTACGCCTAACAATAGAGGGTTTAGAGTTGTACCTAAGAAGGGTCTTTTGCCACCTCTAGCACATGGGCCTAAATTGTAAGAGCACGTTTTCCTTTCTTTAGAGGTTCTTTTTATTGTATCAGTCCCTTGCTAGATGGTTGGTCTATCAACAAACAAAGCAAATCTTATTTTTAGACCCTTTTCCTTGGTTTGGGTTAGGTGTAGGCTTGATGGTTTTAAAGTTTTTGGATTCTAGTTTCATGTTGTCCTAACTAGGGTTAGATTGATGTTTTGGTTTGGACTTGTTCTAGATAATATTAACTCTTCCTTTAATTTGTGGGTGTTTGGACTTATGTTGTTCCTCAATCCTGATGGAGTCAAGACTTGGGTGAAAGATATTTCTCCTTGCTTATGGATCAAGCTCTTAACGAACCCAAACCAAAAAAGTAGGAGTTTATCCAAGAGACAAGAGACTTTGAACTCTTCTAAAAATCTAGTCTCCTTAGTTTGAACCTTCCTAAAGATTTCTTGGAATCGATGGAGTTGGTCATTAATAGATTTGTCATTTATAGTAATATACTTAAGGAAGGTAGAGGCATTGAACGTTTTAATACGAGCATCATTGAGCCCATAGTTCGATTCTAGGGTCTTTCAAAAATCCTTAGCACTCTTGATTTCATAATAAATATCATATAATAGTTAGATAGAGCATTGACATCATGCTTTCACATTGATAATTCAAATTCTCAAAAGTCTTATAAAGAGATATCTAGTGGCAGATTTAGAAGGTGCAGATGGGCTAGAAGGTTGGTCTTGAAAAAAGAATGTCTCTTTGGCAGAGGTAGGTTCCTGAATAGTAGATCAAAGAACTAAAGTGATGAACCAAAGTTGCATCTAACTTTGTCACCTCCTAAAACTGGTTCTATCAAATTTGTCAAGTTTGAAGTAGAGGGTATCATCCTTATGAGTTAAGGTAGAGGGTATCGACCCTCTGAGTTATACTCTCTAGGAAAGCAGTAGGATCAAAGGGCTATATATGCAGATGATACCAAGATTGTAACAAATAATAATTTTCACACCTTTAATTTATGCATAATTTTTTTGAGCACATAGATTACAAGATTTCAAATGACCAACGCTCCAACTAGCGTACGATTAGATTTAATAATTTTATTAAGCATGCAAAATAACAATTAAAAAACAAAGGATATGAATTTTATTCACATAAATCTATGATCAAGGAAACCAAAGATTAGTTGCAATGCTACAATTTTTTTAATATTTTTACTTTTTTAAATGTTTAGCATATAAAACTTTGACCCATAGTTCTAAGATTATTAGTAAAATTAAAGCTAAGTATGCTAAATAGTTAGATTAAAAACATATAAAATTAATTTCTATTAAACAAAGTCTCAATAATTAAAATAGTAAAAGAAAGGATGAAAAGTCAAGCATATAATGCGTGCGGCAAAATATCATCCTTAAAGCCGTAAAGAACCTTTAGTGTATAACCTGAAGCTCATTCACGAAACTCCTTCAACAGCACAAATAAAAAAAACTAGTACAGATCATGCTTCTGGAGGCCCATAATGCCAAAACAAAGAAAAATAAGATTAAGAAATATGATGGGAAAAAAATAGAGAGAGAATGTAGTCAAGGCTGTAGAAAATTGATCGGTGCTCCCTTCTCCATCTCTCTATTATTATTATTATTATTTTTTTTTTTTTTTTTTTTTTTTTTTTAAGAGAAAGGAGGGGAAAGAGAGAGAATGATGAAGAAACGGATACTCGTCCGTTTTTATTAAGCTCAAATTGAGTGACTATCCTACGGCAAATAGAGTAGATATCGTGAGCATGTGGCAGCGTAGTCGAGTGTGAGAAAAAAGGAGAGGCGCCACGTGCTAGGAGGTGGCGCAACGACAGCACCAACAGTACGTGGTTTTAAACCACGTGCCGGTGCGCCGTGGACGATGGCGGAGAGTGCGTTTGGTGAGGGAAAGAGGGGAGGCACCACATGGGTGCCATCCCAGCTGGTCGTTGCCTCTTTCTCTCACCCCTTTTCTTTTTGAGTTTCAAAACCTTTTCACTCCAACAGTTTGAATCAACCATGCACATGTGATTCCTATAGTAATTGCAACTGCTGATCTCTGTGTCAGTGCGATTCTAAAGTCACAACGCTTTTAAAACCGCGTCAGATGGTGTTCAAATCTTTCTACACCGTAGCCATCACCCACTCCAACAGTTTGAATCAACTGTTCACATGTGATTGCTATAGTAATTGCAACTGCTGATCTCTGTTTCAATACGATTCTAAAGTCACAACGCTTTCAAAACCACGTTAGATGGCGCTCAAATCTTGCTATTACCGTAGCCATCGCCCTGTATTAATTTGTTCCAAAGTATTTTGTTTCAATTTGATATTATGTTTCATCTTGGCGATCCGTGACCGGTTATAACAATACTTGGTGTCACACCAAAAGATTCGAGAAATTAGATTATAGTTACAGTAATTCTGAATGTTAGCAACTTGCTACCCGTAGTATTGAATTTTCCTTACCTTATTTTTAAAAAAAAAAAAAATGGATTTGTGTCGCTAGTTCATTTGAATCTTCTTGGCCATGGGGAGGAGGATAAAGGAGAAAAAATTAAACAATACTAGTGCATGAGAGCTGGCACAGGAGTTCGTAGGAAGGATGGCCGGGAAAAGAAGAGACCTAAACCTTGACGGTGTTTATTTCCTCTCTTTAAAACCGCTCACGGAAGTTCGCCGGATCAGCGGTACTTTTTTTTTTTTTTTTTTTCTTGCTTTCTTTTCCATAGATTTTCTAACATTTTTCTCATGAAATTTAATATACTTCTTGTTTTTCTGCTGTGATAAATTTTGATTTTTTGTTAGCCAATTTATGATACATAAAATTTATTGATGAAAATACACTTTTGGACCTCAAACTTCCATTCAATTTCATTTTGCTTCTCAAACTTTTAGTTGCTAATATAGTTTGATCTCTCATATTTTAAAAATATTACATTCTTTATATTTTATTATATATGATTAGGTAAAATTGATGAAATAATTAATGTGTCATAGACTGATATTTATCCTACCTGGTAAGTTAGTATTTGGAGTAACATTGAAGTGATAGTCTACATGTTCGCAGTAGTGCGGCACTTCAATAATTTCGTTGATTTTAATTAATCCTATATCATTATATATTAAAAAAAAAAATTTGAAACATGAAGAACTAAATTATAGTAACTAAATGTTTGAGAATTAAAATAAATTTTGAGTGAAAATTTGAGGACTACTAATTTTATTTTAGTTGGCGTCACAACGATAAACCAAGGGATGAGGCTTAGGCTTCCAAGAGTTCCCAACGAGGATCGAAACAAATATTGGATTTGAAAAATCGTAAGGTGTGGGGATAAGGGCCCACATTTTCTTACAAGCATGCGCAACAAGTATATTATAAATTAAGTGAACTAAAATTGTGGATACTGAAGCAAAAATAGTAAAATTAGGGCAAACTAGTAAAAATAATTGTAATATCCCAAAATTTAGCCTACATATGATGGGAAAGAAAAGTTTAAAGTACTTATAACTTAAGTTCATCTGCTATTAATTAAGTTCCACTCGAGTTGTCCTATATAGGATAGGAAAGAAAAGTTTGAAGTACTTATAACTCAAGTTCATCTGCTATCAATTAAGTTTCACTCGAGTTTTTAAAACCACGTGGTTTTAGCCCGCTAACAGATTAATTGGACCAGCAAATGAGTGTGCGAAAGTTGGTGAGAAGAAGAAAAAGGCTACTCATGAGATGGTGGTAGAGTCCCTTCTCATTATAAGAAGAGAGATTGTAATACCTCAAAAATAGTTCCACATCGAATGGAAAAAAAAAAAGTTTAAAGTGCTTATAACTCAAGTTCACCTACTACCAATTAACTTTCACTTAAGTTTTTAAGACCATGTGGCTTCGGCACATACATAGTTTCGATCCGCTAATAGATTAATTGAACCAACAGGTGGGCATGGGCGTTACAATAATAAATACCGTCATAAGTTATGCGGACAACCATATATGAAATACAATCATTGCAATTTATGTTCTATTTGGACAACCAAATGGTTGTCCTTTAGCCTCACACCTTTGATTTCACAGTATTTCAATAGAAGCAACAAAATCTTGAAATAAACTATGCATTGCTCAAGTCTCGTTTGAAGTTGCCTGTAGAGTCTGATCAAGCTTGGCTTTAAATTAATTTTTTTGAACTTCATGGTCAAGCTTAATTTGTTTATCGTTATCTTGAGTTCTATTCAAGTTTGATTTTAAATGGAGCTTACATGGTTAGCTTAATAATTTTAAATCAAGCTAAAATCAAGTTGAGATTAAACAAACTTGGTTAATGTACATTTAATTGATTCAAAAAATTATATATATATATAAACTAAATAATCATATTTAAGACATATCAAGTAAAGTTTGAATGAGTTGGGTGATTTTTAGTTTGGCTTGAATTTAATTTTGAGTCTACTTTATGAGTTCAAAATTAGTTTGTCAAGGATCTCATAGAGCTACCCACCATACAAGTGCATTATAATGAAAACTTTTAGGATGTTTTTAGTACACCAAATTAGAAGAAAGATAGGGTGTTTTTAATTCTTTCCCATGTTTGTCTTCCACAAGGATAGGATAAAATTTTATCCTACAAGATGGCTAATCCCATTGAAAAGAGAATTACTTATCCTATCAACATAAATGTTTTTATTTTTATTTTGTCTGACTACTATTTTATTTTCTCTTTTTTGCCCTTATTCTCAATAATAGCTACTATTTTTCTAAGGCTATAACTGTCCTATCTAGTGTGTTATCCCATTTTCTACCAAACATAAGATAGAATAATTTTTATCATATCCTATTCCTTATCCAATCCTGTCCTATGTACTAAACATAGCCTTAATGTGCAATAGAAAATTATGCATGTTAACCATATAGAAATAGAGAGGCATACTCACAAGCTCTCACTAGTGGTGGAAAATGGAGGATAAAGTTACATACATGCCTACTATGTCTCCATTGAAAATGAACATCACATTCATATATAACAATTAGAGGACTTTTCTCAACTACTCTTTTTCCATATGTATGAATCTATAATACCCTTTATTTATTTATTTAAGACCACCCTAATCTGACCAGGACTGCTGATCTGGAAAAAAGACAATATGGTAGCTTAGTTGGATAGCTATAACAAAACCAGATAGGTGGCAACGCGTGGTGTGACCAACCTTCCTAATTGATCAATCTACATCCTTGCTCCAAATAAGTTGCTAAGCTCTATAGAGTGTCATCCTTATTTAGAGCACTGAGTTAATCTGTGTGAAGATCTAGCCAACCAATTCAGGAAAGAAGTTCTTTCCTGCCTTATCTTCCACTCTCATTAAGATTAACCCATCCAACTCCAACACTAATCCTTTGAGCTTGGTGCTCTTGCTTAGAGAGCTCTGAAGCTCTTTTATCCTTCACATCAATTGACTTAAGCATTGAAAGGTTTCTTTCGGAGGAAACTCTAGGGCTTCTAACACTTTTCTTTGAGTGTAGGAAGCCAATCTAGTGACATAGAATGAATTATTTGGTCAAGCTAAGTGTTCTTTCTCAACTAATATATGGAAAGTCAAATTTTGACATTAATATATTGGCATAACCTCTAGGAATGCCAAACAAGAGCACTTAACTATACCACTGAAATAGCATGGTCGAGCAATAAGTGATCACCAAGTAGCCTAAGCCACGGGCTAGTTAGTTCCCAAGATTCAAGAAGAGAACTAACCAATCCCACTTCAACCCCACCACCAACATCAGCATCAATACCATCCTTGCTTCCACTCGAGGTCAAATGACAACTAGATGTGATGGCCTAGTAGATGGACCAGCACGTGAATATGATGATGTCTATGATTCAAAACCTAGCTTCCCAAGGATCCGACTCTAGAGAACATCCCAAAGTAGAGTAGCAAGTGCGTCAAGTTGTTGGCCTTGACTAACCTTTAAAAGAGCCTAATGACTATCTGCGATTAAAAGCTCACACTCCACCTTGTCCTAACCAACCTTCAACCGAGCCTGAAAATTTCTCATGCTAATGAGCGAGTACATCTCATCCCACTCGCCTAAGAGGAGGAGCCTTAGGATCACCTCTCTAGCTCGAATGAGAGCACAAGTTCGAAGGCACCATTGGTAAGTCAAAGGATAATAAATCATCGGTTCAAGGAAAAGGACTAGAAGATTGGAGCCAAGATGCAATAAGTTTGGTCTTAAGGGGCAAGCATGTCTAAAGATTACGATCTTCCTACCGAGCCTTCATTTGCAAAAGAGATTATGCTGAACCGCTACCTCCTAAGTTCAAGATGCCATAATTGGAGTGGTATGATGGGACAATTGATCCGATTGATCATTTGAAGAGCTTCAAAGTACTAATGCTATTGCACGGAGCCCTAAATACCATAATGTGCCGATCTCTCCCTACCACTTTAAAGAAGGTGAATTTGACTTGGTATTCCAATCTGAAGTTATCCTCCATTGACTCCTTCCATTAGCTCAGTCAACTGTTTATGGTCCATTTTATTAGTAGCTGGAAGTACAAAAAGACTTCCACATCATTAATGATCCTCAAATAGAAGAAGGATGAATCATTGAGAGATTACCTTCAACAATTTAATAGCACTACATTGGAAGCCCAAGACTTAAACACCTTAGTTGTTATTGCGGCCTTGATGAGCAGCCTGAAGAACTCTAGGTTTAGCTTCTCATTGGCCAAAAGACCCCCTAAGGACCTTAATGAATTGCTTACTTAAGCCAAAAAGTACATCAATACCGAAGAGACTTTGGTAACTCAAAAGAAAGATGAGGGAAGGTTGGCCAAGAAGTGAGCCAAGAAAGACGACTTATAGCCTAAGAAGCCATGAAAAAAACCCATATAATAAGAGGCACCTGCTAACCAAGGATACCTCTTTGGATGTTCAACAAATACACTACTAAATACTCCATGCATTCAAATTCTGGTGTAGATCTGCAAGAAGAAATATGTAAAGTAGCCAGACAAATTGAAGTCAAATCTAGAAAACCATAATCAAAGCAAGTATTGTTGGTTTCATCATGACCATAGTCATGATACTAATGAAAGTTAGAATTTTAAAGATGAGATTGAAAGCCTCATCAAAAGGGGCTATCTCCCATGATATGTCCAAGAACATCCCCTTGCAAATCCTGATTCTTGAGGAGAATCCAAGCTTGAAGGTAGGATCTACAACAGACCTTCAGCTGGTATAATTAATATGATTTATGGAAACTTGGCAGCAAGTGGAGAAACCTCCTCAGCTCAGAAAATATATGCTCAATAACTAGACATTGAAGAATCTTTTTTTAAGAAAATTAAAGCTGAGCAATCCATTACTTTTTTTGTCTCAAACCTTCAAGGGATCTGAGTCCTTCATGATGATGCATTGGTCATCACTATGACCATCACCAACTACTAAGTCAAGAGGGTGTTGGTGGACAACAGGAACTCAACTAATATTTTATTTTATTAGGCTTTCCAAAAGATGGGCATTAGCTCAGATTGGTTACAACCAACTAAGGCGCCACTGGTCAGCTTCACCAGAGAATCCATTCGAGCCAAGGGGTTACCACTATACCACTAACCATAGGGAACGAGCAGAACTCTAAGACTATAATGGTCGTCTTCATGGTTATGAGTGTGCCTTCGAGCTATAACGCTATCTTGGAGTGGCTAAACCTAAATACTTTAAAGGATATGGTCTCGATGTATCACCTTTTGATGAAGTTCTCTATCGATCAAGGGATAAGAGAAATCTAAGGATACCTAGCGATGGCTCGACAATGCTATGCTACAACACTGAAGAGGAGAAACTGAGCTACCAAAAACCTTTCAAATGATAAGTCAGTCAAGACTATGACAATCGATAACTTGGACTTTCAAGACAAGCAAAAAGAATAATACCCAAAGCCTATTGAGGACTTGGAGGCAATACCTCTGCAAGAAGATAACTCAAAGGTCATTCACATTAGCTCGATATTAATTAAGGTTATTTGAGGCCAAATAATTGACTTTCTATGCAAGAACTTGAACATGTTTGGATGGTCAACTATCGACATGTTCGGCATTGAACCAAGTGTTATTATGCATCAATTCAAGGTTGATTCGAACCACATGCCAGTTTGCTAAAAGAAAAAGAACTTCACCCCAAAGTGAATCCATACCATTGAAGAGAAGGTAAATAAGCTACTAGAGGCTAAGTTCATTGGAGAAGTTCATTACTCTGATTGGCTAATAAATGTCACAATGGTGAGGAAGTCCAATGAGAAGTAGCGGATATGTGTCAACTTCACCAATTTTAACAATCTGCTCGAATGATATTTTTCCTCTCACAAAGATTAATCAGCTAGTGGATGCCACGATCGCTCATGAACTCCTCAATTTTATGGATTCATTTTTGAGCTACAACCATATCCAGATGCATCAAGAGGATGAGGAAAAGATAGTCTTCATAACCAAAAAGTGATGCCATTTGGCCCCAAGAATGTGGGAGTGGCTTACCAAAGATTGGTGAACAAGATTTTCAAAGAAATACTTGGAAAGAAATCGAGGCATTTGTGGATGATAATCTCATTAAGAGCTTGAAGGCTGAGCAATATATGGCTGAGCTTGATGAAGTTTTTATGGTATACCATGTCAAATGGAGCTAAACCCGAGCAAGTATGCCTTTGCCAAAACTCCTTTGAAGAAGAACTAAAGAAGTACCTCGGATCGCCTCCATTGCTATAAAGTCTATAGTAGGGTGAAGAATGATTCCTATACCTAGTTGTGTCCAAGATAGTCATTAGCTCAATACTTGTTCAAAAAGACCATGGAATAAAGACCGATCTATTATGTAAGTCAAGTAGTCCGTGGTGCTAAGACAAGTTATCATCAAATGGAGAAGCTCACTTATGCCATAGTGATTTCAGCACAAAAGCTGAGACCATATTTTTAGGCCCACACCATAGTAGTGCTAGGCTAGCCACTAAAGCAAATTTTGTATAGGCCTGACACCTTAGGTCGACTAATCAAGTGGTCTATAGAAATGAGTAGGTTCAACATTCAGTATAGACTAAGACCTCTAAAAGCACAAGTCCTTCCTGACTACATAATGGAAACAATGATCACTAAAGATCCCAAGCTGTCACAAGAGGAGAGGCTCATAGCAACCATAATGGAGTTTTCACATCAATGGGTCTGCTAATAAAATTGAAAGTGGAGCAGGGCTGATCCTCATCAGCCTGGATGAGGCCGAACTAGAGTATGCACTGAAGTTTGATTTAAAGTCTTGAACAATGAAGCTAAGTATCAAGCCTTGATCACCAGCCTAAAGGTAGCTAAGAAGGTTCATGTGCTCGACTCCAAGCTTATAGTAACTCATAGTAGATGGTCGACCAAATCCAAGGTGAATATGAGTTTAAAGAATTGAACATGCAAATGTACTTAGCCAAAGTCAAAAGCCTAGCTCCATTCTTTGAATACTTCGACATCAAAGTAGTCCCTTGTATGGAGAATAGCTAGTGGATGTGCTATCCAAGTTGGCTTCGATGGGGTCTACAACCCATCAAACTATCTTCTTTGAAGAATTGATCAACCCAAGAATCCAAGAGATTGAGATGCACCAAGTTGGACATGAGCTAAGCTAGATGGACCTAATCAAAGATTACATTAAGAGAGGAGTACTCCGATAAAAGATAAGTGAAGCATGAAAGATGATTCGAACAGCAGCTCGATATTCCTGGATCAATAACACTTTGTGCAAAGGTCCTTCACTCTCCTATATTTGAGATACCTTGAAGCAACTGAGGTCAAATACACCCTTTGAGAAATCCATGAAGGCATATGCAGTAATCACTTTGGGGACAGAGCTTACCTTATAAAGTGTTTTAATAGAGATACTACCAACTAACCTTGAATGAAGGTGCAAATCAGTTTGTGCATCAGTGAAAGCAATGTCAAAAGCACTTTTTTGTGCCATGCTGCCCAATAATCAAGTTCTTATGGATGAGCAATCCATGGCTTTTCGCATAATGGGGGATGTTAATCCTCGAACTATTCCTTTTGACTCAAGGTCAACAGAAGTTCCTAATAGTAGTGATTGATTATTTCATCCAATGGATCGAGATCGAGCCCTTAGCTCAGATAATGGAGCGAAATATCCGAGACTTTGTGTGGAAAACAATTGTCTATCGGTTTGAGATACCAAAAATTCTCATTACTAATAATGGTAAATAGTTCAACAATACTTGGTTCAAGGAATTCTGCTAAGAACTAAATATTGATCATCATTTCTCCTTAATTGCCCATCCTCAGATAAATGGTTAGGCCAAGGTAACAAACCAAACCACCTTACAAACCTTGAAGACTCAACTAGATCAAGCTAAAGAATTATGGACAATGAGCTTTTCAGCAGTCTTTGGGCATACTAGACTACAAGTCAAGTGCTAACTAGAGAAACTCCCTTTAACCTAGCCTTCGGTACTGCGGATATGGTCCCGATGGAGATCGTCATGCTGAGTTACCATACTCAGCAGTTCAAAGAACAAAACAATGCTAACAAACTCTAAGCTAATCTCAATCTCACTGAAGTAGCTCAAGAGTACTCATAAGTCCATATGGCAGCCTATCAATAAAGGGTAGCCAAAAACTATAATACCAAAGTCAAAGGGCATCAATTTTGACATCAAGAATTAGTGCTAAGGAAGAATGTTGTACTAGGCCGAGCCAACAAGCAAGGCAAGTTGACTCTGAACTAAGAAGGCCCGTATCGAGTAGTGGAGGTAGTTTAGCCAGGGACTTATTAGTTGGAAAAGCTTGATGGCTATTCTAATCCCCATACTTCGAATTCTAAAAACATATAGATGTATTTCTAATAAGCCACCTTCTATGGCGTTAGCTTCCCATTATGTAATTTCTTTCATGCAATAAAAAATCAAAAGGGAGCCTTAGTTTCTCCCCTAAATTTTGGATTCTTTGTTCTAGGTTGACTAGATAAAGCTCGGTTACATAAAATTGACCCCCAAAAATAATCTTAGCATCATTGAGAAACAAACAGTTCCTTAAAACTGACCTAAGATTTGGCAATGTTAGGCTCAATGAAAGAATGGTGATGCTCGACCTAATCAATCGACTAACAGCCACCAAAGAACTTCACTCAATAAAACTAAGATCAGCTTTGAGTCCAACCGATATTCCTCGGCTTAATCTTCAAAGGATAAATTGTCAAAAGCCTAGCAACATCCTAGAAAGATGAGGTTGATCAAAGATTAATTAGAATATAATTAAAAAAAGGAACCGCATAAGGCATGAAGTCCTAGGCACCAAACTAAGAGTTAATGAGTGACCAAGGTCACCTAAAAAACTAACCCTAATCGATAAAAACTTGAGTCCCATGCACTAACCTGAGAGATACTGAATGACCAAGGTTACCTAAAAAACCAACCCTAGACAAAAAACCTTAAGTCCCAAGCACCAACTTGAGAGACATTAAGTGACTAAGGTCACTTAAAAAACCGACCCTAGTCGATAAAAGCTTACGTCCAAGCACTAACCTAAGGGACACTGAGTGACCAAGATCACCAAAAAAAACCAACCCTAGTTGGTAAAACCTTAAGTCCCAAGGCCAACCTGAAAAGTTTGAAGTTAGACCCTAAGGAGGCCAACTCACTACACACAATCAAAAGTCTAACCTACCAAGGCCAGCCTCAGTCATTCGAAGCACAAAAATATAGCCTTGACCTAACACTTTTGGTGAAATTCTAAAAAATTCATGCTCTACATGATGAGCCGACCTAGATTAGCTGTACTACTCAAAAGTCCTGCAAACTAAGAAGGCTACAAGCTGACCTATGGGACTTAGAGAAATTCTAAAGTAGAAGGTTAGCCAAACCATAACATTCCTACCTCGGAAGTAGACGATCTACAAGCAAAAAAAAATAATCAATCTACCAAAGAAGAATTGCAAAGAGAAATGCAGTCATTAAAGAAAGTATTTTATTACTAAAAGTTTTAATACAAAAAGATACATACATACATACATACATATACATATACATACATACATACATACATATATATATATATATATATATATATATATACATTCATTCTTCCATCAATGGATGGGACAAAAGTTTCAACCCAAAGCTAGTTATGAAATTGACCGAGACTGAACTACAAAACACAAAATCAAAAAGTTACAACTTTGATAGATTGGATAAAACATCACCAAAGTCAAGACATGAAAATCTGGTAAAACTCCTCGCAACTACTGAAGATGAGGTTCATGTGGCGATCAAAGGCTATGAACTTGCCCACCATCACCTCCATCTAGTAATTGATGTACTGCAGCATCTTTGACCCCTTTGGCATCTTCATAAATCATCCAACTTTTCCTCAACATACAAGGAAGGAATGTCTATAGCTTTGGAAGTTGTAGACCTTTCCTCATGTGAGAAGGGAGTGGCCTTAGTAAGGGTGATCAAAGCTACCTCAAGTGAGGCTACTTCAGTCGAGGCCTCCTTAGCAGAGTCTTTAGTGGGAATTACCATAGTGGGAGCTTCCTCAATAGGATCGGCCTCAGCATGATCTCTCTCAAGCAAAGCCTCTTCCTCTTCCTCTTCTCCTTCCTCGTCAATGGACTCAAATGGATCCAAGTCAAGGTTAGGGAAGGCCTTATGGATTCTTTTCTTGCAGCACTCGAAGCCCATCACATAAGATTCAGTGGCGTAAGTGTCTAGCTCCTAATAGTTCTTTGATTTCTTGAACAAAGTCTAGATCCAAGCCGAGGCCTAGGAGAGCTCAAGCCAAAGGTTATCTTGATCCTTCGCTAACTCATCCAACTTCTTCTTTTCTTCCTCCAATACTCTCTCCAACTCAACAATCTAAAGGGCCTTATCAAAGATCCACTAAGCTTGGTCTAAGATTTGCTAAGCTTGGTCAAAGATTATTATTCATTCTCCTTGGCTGAGTCCTAAAACTCAATCACAACCTACCTCAACTAGGCAGTAGAGGGTGTTCTCAATGACCATCTGCTAGTCGAAGTCCTTTTCTTGGAGCCAAAGCACTATCAGCTCGATGTCCTTCTGATCCAAAGTAGCAAAGAGCTTGTCGACTAGCTTGGTTCAGATGTTGGGGCACTCTACTATCATATAAGCTTTGTGGAGGTCCTATAAAATCGATCAAAAAATAAGTGATTAAGCTGAGCTACAACACTTAAAGAAAATGAAAATGATCGAGAGCTTTACCTCAAACATGCAGTGAGTGAAGTTGCAGGCTAATATGTTGTCCAACTTCCATAGGTAGAAAGAAGTTGGTATCCATGGGCAAGCAACTCCTATGAAAGAGTCAGTATTCGATCTGATCTCACCTTATGAAGTTGCATAAGAGCACATTCTAGTTTGGAACATAGAATAAGGTTGGAGAAGTTGAATTAAGCGAACCCAAGGCCTAAGATGATGAAGACCTCAGGCTAACAACCTTTTCCTAACTTCCCCAAGCAGTGGCAACTAGGGGAACAGAAACCTCAAGAGACAGAACCTCAAGCATAATGGTCGCTTCAGGCACACCACCTATCTCCTCCTCATGTGCAGCAGCCTAGGGCATTGTCATCCTGATCTTGATCGACCTTTTTGCCACTACTCAAGTTTAAGGAGATGCAAGCTTTGCACCAAATCTCACCTCAAGCTCTCAAGTACGTTTCCTCGAAAGCTCAGATAGGATGGTTGTGGGATGAACAAGGGCTAAAGGATTCCCTTCCTAAGTTTGAGCAATATTATAGAGGGTAAGAAGATCAGCCATAAAGTTATGAATGGGGAATCAAAGCCCTGCCTTAAGGGAGTCCTTATATAGGCAAAGCTGACCCTCCTCATGGTCAAAAGTAGGCCAGGGATTAATAGATGGCATGACTAGGGGATGAAGAACAATCAATATTCTTGTCAGGTCATCCTCAATCAAGAAACTAATCTCCTCAACTGACAAGGCCTCAATTTCTTCTAGGTCAGAAGATGCAGAAACGAAAAGCCTAGCCAACCTAGAAGAATGGGAGCATATTTAGTCTAGAGCCTAGGTAGTTGAAGACAGAAGAACCAAGCCAAGACTTTAAAAATTTTGGGCCAACCTAAGCTTTAGAAAATCGATTAGAGTTTCACATCTTGAATGGGGGAAGTAGAACAACTAAAGATCGAACCAACCCCGCCTCCCCCACCCCACCCCCCCCCCTCCCCCCTGCCTCACAGAGGGGAGAGAAATAAGGCATGGGCACCAAACCCACTATCTCAAGACTCGCATCAACTGAATGAATTTCACCGCATGGCATCACTTCCTGAAGAGTCATAATATTAACTCTTTAGGTATGCTAACATTAATGAGATAGGAACAAAAAACCTTTAATGCAAATGAGGAAGATAAGGCAATGCCCCAATAAGCGGCGAGCCGCCCAACCGTTTCTTCACCTTCTTGAAGATTTGTTCAATAATCATAAAATGATTATGTCAAACAAACAATAGATGCCCCCATTTGATCGTTAAGCCACTCTGATCATTGAACAACCTAATAGCTTAGCTAAGTTTGATGACCTTCCCTGAACTAAAGATGGCTAATATAATCGAGGATGCTAATAGTCCTAACATGCTAATGCTGAGCTACAAGATGGCTCATCCCACACTTCTAAGTTACTAAATGGCCTTTCTACTAACCTTCTGAAAGATGAGCTATTGGATAGCTTGGTTCCAAAAAATGACCATACAGCTTGAAGGTAAAAGTGTAAGGCCATAGCATGGTCACTTTGAAAAAATCCAATGAGCCTAAATAAGATTGAACAAAGCAACAGAAAAAGCTACTTTCATGACTTAAGCGTAGAAACAAGCTCAACTCCTAAAAGTGGGGCCCAACTGATGTAGGCTGATCCAACTTGGACTGCTAACATAGATAAAAAAAAGATATGGTAGCTTGGCTGGATAGCCATGGCAACACTAGATAGTGAGCAATGCCTAATGCAACTGATCATTTTTAATTAGTCGGTCCACTTCCTTGCTCCAAAGAAGTTGTCGAGCTCTGCAGAGCACCATCCTTATCTGGAGCACCAAGTTAATCTACGTGACGATATAGTCAACCAATTTGAAAAAGATCTTTTTTTCCTACCTTATCTACCACACTCATTAAGATTTACACAAGAAGAGTCTGATCCCAACACTACTCCTTCAAGACGCCTATGAAAGTAGCCTCACACCTCACAAGTAAAAAACTTTTTTTCAAACTCCTTTGAGCTTATAGCCCTCACCTAGGGAGCTCTTAAGCTCTTTTATCCTTTACATTGACTGACCTAAGCATCAAAGGGTTCCCTCTGAAGGAAACTCTGAAACCTTCTGATGCTTTTCTTTGAGTGTAGGAAGCTGAGCTTGCAGCGTGGAGTGCATTGTTTGGTCGAGCTAAGCGTTCCTCCTCTGTTGATGCATAGAAGGTCAGATTCCAATGTCAATACCATCTAATATTCTAACATTGTCAATGTGGCATTTATGATTGGAATCAGGCTAGACTAAAATGGGTTTTCCTCTTGCCAACTTCTAATCTGAAATTTTTTAGACTTCAAACCTAAGAGGTGTGGGGGTGGAGGATGGGAAGAGCAAGAGATAGATTAGAAAGAGGGAGTGCCTAGAGGGGAAGAGAGTGACAAGAGGAAAAGAGAGTGTAACATAAAAGGAGAGAGAGGGGTGCCACAAGGTAGAAAGGTGGAGAGATAGAAAAAGAGTGAAAGAGGAACATTGAGAGAGAATAGGGGCATCCATCATCACCATGCTACAAGCCATCTATCATGGTGTGATCTGAGTGTTCAAAAGGAGTAAAGTAGAAAGTGAGCCAGGTTGGGTTGGGCCATGCCCCATCAGAGCTCAACTCCAAATTTTTTTCAAACTTCAGGCCAGACTCTGGTTTAAAAAAGGAGAAAAAATTAAACTCAAGTTAGGCTCGAATCCTAATTGGCCCAAATTATCATTTATGGTAGATTCTATAGTATGGTGGAGTTGGAGCAAAACTATGAGAGCAGTGGTTACAAGTAGTGATGACAAGTGGGCGATGTCTGGGAGTGGTTTAGGGTAGTGGCCAGTGGTTGGGAGTCTTTCAACTCATCATGAGCTCCTTGTGTCTAAGGAAATCCATTATCTTCGAGCCCCATAGCTTCTCCCCATCTACACTCAGCAAGAAGAGATCAAAGTCCTAGCTAGCGGGGCCAATGGTGATAATGTCTATGTGGCAACCAACAAGGGAGAGGATTTTTTCCAAGGCCAGAACCAAGGTACTCAATGATGATTTTGCCATGGCCTTCGACGTAGATGACATGGGAGATGAGCCACAAATAGTGGTGTTAAGGGGGAGGAGGGCATCGAGGACATGATAGGCGATGCAATCCTCCTTGGGGAAGTGAGAATGATTATTGTGAGTGGACAGTGATGGAGCACAAGGGGAGGCAGCAACAAGCTAGCCATGGGTGGTCATCGAGGTTCGATGAGGTAGCCATGACAGTTTAGGAAAGAGCCAAAGATAGGAGGTAGGTTTAATTAGATTTCACTCCTGGTCCTAAGGTTGATTAAAGGCTCAATTAGGTTAAGTTTAATTGGGTTAGATTCATTTGGGTCAAGTTCAAGTGGTGAGCTCAGATGCCAAGCTAGCGAAGCTATACCTATGCAACAGATTTGGATAAGATTGACCCAATAAGGTCAACTCAATTTCGGTTTGTCCTAGGGCCAGGTTTGGGCTTGGTTCTGAGTCAAATCAGGCCTAATTAAGGGCTGACATGCTGGGCCTTCATTGGATTGGGTCAGCACCAAGCCAAGTAGCAATCTGAGCTTAGCATGAATTTTTTTTGGGCTTAATTATTAAATCCAAATCCAACCTAAATGAGCTTGGGCCATAGGCTAACTCGAGCCCATTTCTAATGCTAAAAAGAAGAGATGGCGCATATAATGGAGACAAAATGAGAGTTGAAAAGTATTTTAGCATTCAAGTTAGGTTCATTGACATGCTTAAAATTCAAGCTAGCCTTTGGCCAGGCTCAGGCTTGGCCAAGACTAGGACTGGCTTAAAAGCTTGGCTTGAAATTTTTTAAGACTCACATGTTAAATTCAAACCCAACCAAAATAAGCTTAGCCATGGACCAACCCAAGCCCATTTCTAATGCTAGAAAGGAGAGATAGGGCATAAAATGGAGATAAAATGAGTTGAAAAGTTTTTAGCTTCCAGGTTAGGTTCATTGACATACTTGGAATTCAAGCTGGCCTTTTGGTCGAGCTTAGACTAGGCCAAGACTAGATCTGGCTTAAAACTTTATCAAGTCTTGACTTCAAGTTAGGCTCCAGAGATAGAGAAAGAGAGACAATTAGTAAGCATACAAAAGGAAAGAGAAGAAAAGGAGTTGATTGGTCGAGTGGTGTATGTGCATAGAGCCCAAAAATATTAGCATATGATTCCCATGACATCAATATGGGGGACAAAGCATTGCCTCACAAAGGTACTTAATGGACTATTAAAAGTACAAGGCCCTAGAGATAGCCCTAGAAATGGTAAGGAGAGAACTAAGTGGTTTTCAAGCTATCAGCCATTTACTTTTCGTCAATAATTATTTGCTAATCTTCAAAGCTATACTAAAGGAATATATTGTTCTTTAAAAAGCTGTGATTAGATATTATGATCAATTAGGTTAGATAGTTAACCTTGATAAATCCATGGTCATGGTTAGCCTAAGGATTGTGCCTGATCTTACAAACCAGTTGTTGTCTATCGTGGGGACCAAAAGAGTTGGTGAATTAGGGTAATATCTTGGTGTTTCTATGAAGCTCAGGCATCTGAAGAATTTTGATATCCAAGCTATTGAAGATAAAATTATGAAAAAATTAGATTCATAGAAATAGAATTATCTATCTTTTACAAGGACATACTATGATTTATTTTCCTTGCCAATTCATACCTCTTTTTAAATTGGTTTGATAGGGCAATCAAGAATTTCCTACGGGGATATGGCTATGGAAGGAAGGCTTTACATACTATTGCCTAAGATATTATATGTCAGCCAAAATAGACGAGGGATTAAGCATTCCAAATATTAAAATCTTACGGCTGTCTTTATTAAGTAAAATTGCTGGCAAAGTTGTCCTTTGGCCGACTTCTCTGTTGGTTTGGGTGCTCAAGCGAAAATATAAATGCAATGGAGACCGAAGGATCTATGCTACACCATGGAATTCTTCATCTCTTTGGAAGGAAATAATGAAAGCTTCACATTGGATCTCAAGTAGGTTTATTTGGTCTGTTTGTAATGGTAGAACTATCGGTAAAGGATGTAGTCCTATGGTTTTCTCATGAGTCATTGAATCAACTGCCTATCACTATGAATTTGGAAACCCTAAGTCTTAGCACAATGATAGATATTTTCTTCAATCAAGAGCATGAATGGAATATGGACTTGGTATCATCTCTCTTCCCTCCTTTTTTATTCTAATTTAATATTGTATATTCCTATCAGAAGCCGTGAGCAAGAGGATGTGTTAACTTGGGGCAAGGGTTATGATGAGTTATTGGTCGTCAATGAGGTATTTAGATCAAATTGGTATCATGAACTACACCAACATATAAGTTTGCCTTCTAAGGTGGATGCTAGCTAGGCCACGAACACTTTTCTTTGAAGATAATTGAGAGATGGCCTACCTAGAGCTAGCTTAATTTCAAGTTGCATTCCTCATATGTAGCTACTGGCATTGGAGATGGAAATAGTCAAACATTCTTCTCCTATCTAAAATCAAAATTTGTTTAGAAATTTCTTCGCAATAATTTTTTACATCAGGTGGGATCCATGCAAGAGGCTCTTAATGTTATATACAATCCTTCTCAGAGAGGTGATGTGCGCTTCTTCAAGACTCTTATAATTCCTCTTCTTTGGTGTATTTAAGAGGAAAAGAATGAGGAAGTTTTCTAACTTAAGGAGAGTGCTAGAAATATTTTGATCCAAGTAGAAAACCTAACTCATGATTTTTTTTCAGGTCCAAAAGTTTAAAACTTCGCAGAGCTTTTGGAATCAAGGGATGTTACACTCTTGTTTCATTAGGATTTTCTTCCCTAATCTATGTCTCTTGGCATCTCCCACCATCAGGGGTTATTAAACTATATTTTAGTGGTATTATTACTACTTCGGTTGATGCTAGCTATTTAAATTGAGATCGTTACGGAAGACTATTGGTTATCGAGGCAATTCCGATTCAAATTTATTCAATTCCTCAAACAGAACTTATAGCTACATGATAAGGGTTGAAGAAGAAAGCTGTGTTGATTTTTAATGCAAGTACTCCAATTATTGAAGGTGACTTGGCAACATTTACCTCATGGCTACAAAATAAATCTATTTGTCAACATCCTCTGCTCCGAAAGATCAAATTTCTGATGGCAAGTTCACAATTATAGATTTTTATAAATCATATATCTGATGGCAAGTTCACAATTATAAATTTTGATAAATCATATATCCAGAAAAGGAAATCAAGCTACGAAATTCCTAACAAGTAGAGCATCAAAGATTGAATTATCCTATTACTTAGGAGGTGAACCATCCTACAAAATTATTTCATATTTTAGAGTCTGGGGATGGAAAGTAAATTAACCTCATCATTGTTAGTCTGCTTGTGAAACCCAAAAACAAATACAGGGCCCAAACATAAAAACATAAGCAGAGTGACGATCAGGTTACCCAACCATTGTTATTAAATTTTCTCGTAATTCAATGTAAGATCAATCTCAGATCAGAAGCTCAAACAGGAGAAACAGTCAGAAACCCGGAAGACTAGCAATGAACGTTAGGAACATCCAAGAACTTAATTTAAATCCAAGAGATCCATGCTTTTGTAGGGTCAATAATCTTTGCCTCAAGTGTCAAAGATTATAAGCAAGGCTTCTAAAATTCTGCCTGCTAAATTGAGGTTTATCACCGAATTTGACAGGGGGAAAAAAATTAAAAAAGGAAGGCCAAGTTATGGTTGAGGATATAACTAAGAGCTCGTTGTCTTCATACAAAAGAAAGCCACAAAGAATGTTCAAATTGGAGCAAAGTCTCATACATCATTCATAAACACCAAGTGCGCCAAGGTTTTTCTTTCTCAGAACATACATATATTGAGTTTATGTGATGCTTACTGAGAAGGTAAGCCTATAATTATATAACTTTTTTCCCTTTTTCCTTCCTTGGCTCTATGTCTTATTTCTACCATGCGCAAGGTTCCGCAGCTCTTCAAAGGCATGCATAGTCTCCGCATCAAATCCACCAGCAAACTGCAATATAGAATCAAAAAAGTTTATTGGGATATCCAGGGCACCAAATACCCAAGTTTGAGTGATTGCTTACTGGGAAAACATAATAAAGACATCAAATGCAGCGTATATAAAGATCTAGCAACAGACAACTTCTTGTGATTAATAAGCCTCATCACCAAGGCATTTACATTTATCACATTTACTTATGTTATCAGATACATAAAGTAATTAGGATAGTTATCCCCACTAAAATAATGGTCTTATTCTATACTTTAAGACAGCATGGTAATGTGTTTAGGCCCAAATGACCATGATAGAATCAATATTGGCAAATGAATCTCAACATTTTCAATTCAGAATGAGGCAGGGTCAGTGGAGATTGTATTTAGGTAAGCAATTCATCCATATGCCACAAATTTCTTGATTCTAAACATAATTTCCCTCCAACAAAAGCTAACAGAAGACAATGACTTCAGTTCTTTTACTAGTGGAATGAATGCTTCTTTTCATAACACACCAGTTAACTCTCAACAGAAAAATAAAGGATGTAAAGTTAGGAACCAAGGATGGGCTGGGAGAGAAAGGATAAGGGTTGGGGGTGTGAGGATGGGTGGTGGAGTAAAGGCAGGCGAAGGTCGAAACATTTAAGAAAGAGAAGCTCAAATCACCTGTCACCTCAGCAATTATCAGTTAGTAGAGGCGATTTCAGTTATCTTGGGTAAAGTGGCAAACATCATTTACCAGGGCTGCATCAAAATTTAACATCTTAGTTAATATTTATAGCTCCAGACACTTTTGGATCAAATATTGCAAGTAAAAAACCATTTGACCATGATTAAAATCTTTCCATCAGATATCTTGGCATGTTTGAAATGTTAAATGGAATAAAATGTGTTTCAGTTACTTCCTTTTAGAAATCTTGGCATGGCTCTACTGGTAACACTGGAGCTAAAATCTAAGCATCATGTTGTTTGTCAGAACCACAGTCAGAGCATCCAAGTCACTAAAACCATACACCATAAAGAATCTTAGCAATTTTTGTCATTCCAGTTGTTGCCTTTTTCATTTACCTGATGAATTCTAAAGGCAAATCTCACTCCCTGCAGTAGCATATACTCCAAAGCAGGATCTTTATCTGATGCTCCCTTAGCTTGAAGCTCCATTGCTACTCTTTTCATGTATTTTTTTGCCAACTTAACCGATGCAAATTTTATCTGCAGGCATCCAACTAAAGAAATCAGGTGGAAGCAAATAGATATCAATAGTAAATATTACTTTCAGAGTTCTGGGGACGTGTCTTTGGACTAATACAAAGGGTTTGAACAAATGTTGCTAAGACAGGCCTTCACAAATTTAATGATTCAAGGAAATCGGCATTGATGTTATCCAAGTATCATTATGTGTAACGATGAATTTGCTCATAAAATACTTAGTGGGACAATCTAATAAGTACCTAAATATATATACAGATAAGAACCACATTGTTATATACTGATATCAAAAACAACTTGGTGAGTCGCCAAGACCATAAAGAACCATGGTGCTGATAAAGTGACAATAGAAATAGAACATTGTGAAGTGCTCATGTTCTAAAACCTTCACTTCATGATCCAGCATTCATAGTTTTGCTTATATGGGTCATCAATTTTCAGTAGTTCTTGCACTAGATTTGGTTAAAACTTATTTAAAAAGAATCAAAAAAGGCCGAAAAAATTAGGAAATAGACAGATAAAAAAAAAAAAGCAGTAACATAAGAAAATAAACTAGACAGCATTTTTAATGCATAATATTGCTTGGATCCTAGATGTACTGTTTTGGTGGCTTTTGCACTGTGATAGTGAAAGAATATTTCTGAAAACAAAAAGAAAAAGTGACCAAAATATCACCTCAAAATGTAAGGTAATATATTTTCAGTGGCAATATGGCACATGCAAACTAAATGTCTATGAGACTTTTAACTCTAAGATAGCTGAAGTTTGTTTATACATATGATTCTGTTCTATATTGAACCTAGAAAGATTGCTTTCTAACACTTAGGGAAATTAAGAAATGAAATCAAAAGATCAGCATAATTAGACAATATATGTAATGAATTAGCCTTGCAGGTATGTTTGGCTGAAACTCACTGGTGGACCCAAGTTTCAAGTCAATACTAACCAAAACCAAGACAATTCAAAGTTGAATTGTAAAACCCAGCCCTCAAGGGCTAAGTTTTAAAACGTTAAACTAGGATTTAAATTAACTAAGCAAGTCCTTAAATAATTAGAACAGGGTTTAGGTTAATTGGGCCAAGGTTATTAACAGGCCCAAAACAGAAAAAAAAAAAATCAAACACCAGCCGAAACAGGAAAACAAGATGAAAATAAAGACCTCGCTCCCCTGTTTCCTAAAATGGGAGGTAAATTCCCGATCAACTCAAGAAAACCCAAAACCTAATAAAAAGAGGATTGGGAGAAGCTAATCCTCTATTTATAGGTGATCTTCTTGAGTAATCCGGCATCAGGTTCATAAAAGTCAGGTGGCCGACAGAAGAGAGATCGAACGTTTTGAAGGGTCGCCAAAGGAAGCTGCCGGAGAAAGTTAAGCCGTTTTTCTTTCCCACCTTTCTTGATGCCATCTTTTCTGCAATTTCCGGCAGCCATGGGAGGCCTGCCGACGAGCAATTTAAGCTACAAGTAAGCATCCGCTGTCCCCAAACCCATCTCCACAAGCCTCTTGATTAGCAACAATGTACTGATGAAGCTGTTATTTAGTAAGGAATTAGCAAAAATAGACCAAACTCATCGGATCTAGGGTAGCGGCGCACCCCAGGATCAACTCCGCCATGGCCAGGTAGTGGGCGATCTTGAAGGTGGTCGGAGGATCTTTGCCACCGTGCCACACTAGAACAAAACATGATACCGTGAAGAAGGCTACACCAGCCTTCTTGCCAACCGTAGGAGGAACTCCAACCAACCATGGAGACGGTCGAAATCTAGGAAGGGGAGGGCATTGAGATCGTTAAGGATCGAATTGCCTTCTTGAATCAAGAAGATGAATGAAACCCCTATTTTGGGGTCTAAGATTATTATGCTGTGTGAAACAGACTGATTGATAGTACAATCGGTGGCTAGGTAACCATCGACTAGTCGGCCAAAGGGAAAGGAAAAGGTTGGTCGCCGGCCAACCAAGACGACCATGGGAAGGCTCCAGCTAGGTCCTGGAGGTGGTCGGAAGCGAAGCACGGCAACGAAGTCATCGAAGATCAAATCCCCTATTCTTGAATCCCAAAAATGTGTGACTGCATGTGTCCTCAATTGTATTTATGGGTGTGTCCCCACTTTCCAGCAATTACGAGCATATCCCTTCTTTCTAGCAAATGATCCGCATGTCCCTAGCTTGCCAAATGACCCATATGCCCTTCTAACCCATTTAAAATTGCGTGCCTATCCCTCTCATGAAAATGGCGTGTCTATCCTTTGTTAAACAAATCCAAAAATTGCACGCATGTTGTCTCCTATATTAGATTAAAATCCAATCGGGTTTAAGAGGTGGTCAAATTAGGGATAAGCCTGGAATAACTATTCCAGGCTAGTTATTCCAGGGATAAGTAAGTGGATAATTTTGTAAGTAACAACACAATTTAAAAAAAAGTACAAATAAGGGTTTAGATTTATGATTTTGACTAGCCCATATTGAACCGTAAACTAAGCATGCAAAATATAACTAAAAACTAAGATATGGGGTACATACCCTATCATGTCCCTAGGAAGGAATTTTGAAGCCTAGCAATAACAGATTCATCGAGCTAAGGGGAGAGTTTTAAATTAACAGAACAATAATATGGATAAGTGATGATTAAGCCAAAATTATATTATAGGCCTAAAAGAAGAACCTTAAGTTGGATTAACTAAATTCTTTGCAACTATCAGGTAAGTAGTGATTGACCACTTCTACAATTTATCATGTTTTTTACAAATAAATAAATATTTATCACCCTTTTAATGCTTAGTTTATGAATATTACACGCCATACATATTGACAATGATTTATACTCTAATATTGTTTAATTATTATTCATGATGATTTGATGAAAGATGTTGAATTGATGATTTAATATTTAAGATTTATTAAGAGATGATGAAACTGAATTTGAGCTTCTAAACTTGACTATACTGGATGACTTGGATCCCTACTAGTGGAGGTTAAACATTGGTCAACACTCGCGCTAATGAAGAATATACATTGATCAGGATCCTGTTAGTAGGAGTTAAACACTGATGATACCCATGACCTTAGGGGGCATCCCTTGATTGATACTCTGACTGGGGGTGAAACACTGGCAAAATGATTCGAGAATAGCAGGATTAGATGACATGACATAATAAGAACTAAGCATATGAAAGATACAGATTATTTGTTTTAACTAATAAATTGCATCTGTATATTGATATTATATTATATTTGTAGATGGCTAATCATTGCTTATGGGCTGTGAAGCTCATAATTTTTCTTTTTTTTAGATTCTGCTTGGTAGCTGCATAGGGATACTACTGGAAGAGTGCTTAAATATGCAAGAAGAATAAAAAAAATTTATTATTTAGTTTTGTTGAGACTCAGCGTTTTAAACAATAGTTTGTTACTAAATGTTTTTATTACTTGAGAAATTCTTAAATTTTATAATTAGAACTTTATGCTGCTCAATTATAATACCATGTGAGATATCTTGCATATTTATAAGAAACTCCTTATAAGTATGCAGCAGTTGTCATGGCTCGCAGCTCGAATTTTGGATTCATGGTGTGACATGGATTTCAAGCAATTCAAATATTGAAAGCAAAAATAGCAAGGTTTTTCATGAACTTACCATTGATCAAAATATTTGTTAACCAGAAACACAAAAGAATGAGATATCTAGATTCTGAAAAATTTATCCACTAAGAGTTGGAACACCTATTGGACTGTTTGTATGCAGACTTCCATTTAGACTCTCAAAACCAAGACAGAATGGAGACTTATTGCTTCATTGAAGAATGCAGAAGCCCCAATTCTAACTTTACTACTAGGAGTTTTGCCCATCAAGCTCGAGGTAGAACCAAATGAAATACTGAAACTGTGTTTTGCTAATGTGATGTACCAAGAAGAAGGAAATTATCAATACAAAAGATCAAGGCACAAGATCTAGACGCATCACAAGGAGATCAACAAGATGATGTAATAACAGGAATCTTGCTTATGATTTAGTTATCATTAAGTTAGGTAAGCATCAACATTGAATGACAACTAAGGTCTTCTGTTGAAAAGATGTGAAGGTGTTCAGATATAAATCAGCTTATCAAACTAAAAGCAGAATTGATGTGCCTAACTCTTTGAATGCTTAACTGGATGAAAAGATAAAGAGCATCAAATAGCAAGTAATGAGTATAACAATAATATCAAGAAGCTAACTTCCCATATTGACATATTAAGTCAAACTTGTTAAGAATTCTGTATAATTAAACTGCATGATTTTTTAAACAGCAGCAAAGTATTCATTATACAACTGGAAGGAAACAAAATATATTCAAGAGCACTCTTAATGAAGAGGGCAATATTTTCAATAAGTTAATATATCAAATCAAACTAAAGAGTTCCATTTAATCACACTATGATTTCCAAATCAACCGCAAAATATTCATCATATAGCTAGAGGAAAAGATCAAAACATTCAAGAGCACTATTAATGAAGAGAGCAATATTTTCAAGAAGTTAATACCTCACCATGACACTTCAAGTCAATTTCAATAATTTTATATAATTAAGCACACAATTTCTGAAATAATGACAAAATAGCCATTATAGAATCTAGGGGGAAAAAAACATTCAACAGCACAGGATATGAATAGACCAATACTTTCCAGATGCTGTCTCCGCATGTTGACCTACAATGTTAGTTTTATAGCTTATATTTTACCTGATATCTACAAACAATAATACCTGAATAATCACGGAGGAATCACAATGGATCAATTAGTATATCTGACTTGAAACTTAAAATGACAAACATGTTTGTAGATGATTATTTAATTATATATAGCTATCTGAAATCTACTTTTTACATTAAATAATCCTATCAAAAGCTTAAAGTTTACAGCTTTGCCAATAATGTGGACTCCTACTTCTGTATGCTTGAACCATGTCTATTACTCCCCATATATATTACCTTGCAAGGTATGTGGAAAAAAAAAATCATGCAATTGTTCTTACTCCAACTTACACACATAATACAAGCAAAGTTTTCAACAAGAAGCAAAGCAAAATTTAGAATTCTGGATATTTACGTTACAAGGCCTTCACAACAAAAGACCTCAAGCTCTCATAGAATACTTCCATTATATTCATTGGTTTCCAAAAGGGATAACAAACAAAAGTAGTGATAGAACTGCTAGAATAATTTTGCAAGATTTTTATCACACTGCTGCCAACTGCAATTTGAATTTGTACAATTATTGTTTAAAAAAGTATTCCACAATGACCTTTTGATGGATTGGCTTCTAAAAAACAGTTGAAAGGTATTACTTGCAAAGATTTTGATAAATAAATCAAAACTCGAAAGGGTTTGAGCATGTTGATGCAAAAAAGAACTTAGAATAAGTAATAAAGGTTTGGCAGTACATGCCTTGCTAATGATTCCACTATCAAGCATCCAATCTGTTGGAATTTGGAACTCCCTGCAGTGGCGCACCATCACATCTCTTGTGCGGAGAAGGTTATAAACAGCTCGCTCCATTCTAATATTAGAATGGCAGGAGTCATATTTTTTCATATGAAAATGAACCAAGTTAGTATTGATTTTAATATAAATGTGCATATACTGCAAATTGCATACAGAATTGTGGTCAAAATTTTATAGTAAGGCAGATAATCAAAGGTCTTACTTTTCCGATGATGCTACCATTTTCTTTAATGCTACATCACAAGGAAGACGAGGATCATCCTCATAATTTGAAACTTCATATTCCAATTTCTTCAAGTCACGATATCCAAATGCTGCTTCTCGTAGAGTGTCAGCTTTCTTCTCTGGCCAATCAAAGTGCTTTAGCACTGCCCTCTCATCCACCTTGCACAAAATAAAAGCATATTGGTTCCTTAACAAGGTTGTTGCAACTGCCAGATTAGAAAATAAACATTCTTAAAGTATACTTACAAGAAAGCCGAGTTCATCATCAAGCCACTTTACAAATGCAACTACATCTTCAATGTCACTATAGGCAGCACCATTCACCTCTTTTATCAGAGACTTCACAAATTCAGCCTGAGTCTCAACATCTGCTTTTATCTAAACACAAGGCCTGGAAACTCAATATTTAACTTGAGGAAGAAACTAGATTGTTAGACCAGGAAATAGAACATTTAGATAGAGTTTCTTACAGCTAGCAGATGAGAAGAACGGTTCTCAATTTCACCAATCATGCTGCTACGAACATTTGCAACATTGGGAACATCACAAATTCCACCACTAGTGGAATCTTTTCTTGAGTCTCTCTTCATAAGTGAATGATATAACTCAGCCACCTGAGGTGCTCTCTGCATCACACCTGTGCCTCCCTTCGAGAACTTGGGTGGTGGAGGTGGCGGTGGTGGAGGTGGCGGTGGGATTGGAGCTGACCCATTTGTCTTAGCTATACTAGACACAGAAGCAGAAGGCCTTGGGGGAGGATTAGGAATTCGCAGTGCCCGCTTCTCAATATCCAAAGCTGCAACCTTAAATGGTTCTGGTTTGCTTACACATAATCTTGGACTTTGAACACCATCCAAATCATATTTCTGAACTATTAGCTGGTGCTTATCCCTCATCATGCAGTTATTTCCATCAGTTGGTTCTTCATTTTCCAGTTCTTTAGGACAAATAAATCCATCAGATTGCCGCCTCTTCTTAATGGTCAGGTCTTCCATGCATCCCTTCGCTCCACTGATAGAATGCCTTCGCCTAGGGCTTCTACCTTCTTGGGCTTCTATCCAGTCTTTATCTAAGATGTTTTGGCATTCTAAATTTTGGTAATCTCCATCATTTTGGGGCCACTGCATTAGTTTTTTTACAAGATTGACATCCTTCAAACTACTTATTTCATTGGGAACAGATGTGCCCCGACAACATGATAGATTTTCATGATCAACATTTCTTGCAGTGTTCTGATAATTGAGGTCATCTTCTAAACCTACAATCTTCCTTGATGTTTTATCTGAATTACATAGTTCATGGCGTAAGCATGAGTTGACCCATCGTAGGTAAACAAGTTCCTCAACCTCAGTAAGCCTACTCATTTGCAGACCCTCAACTTGTTTGCTTAGATTTTCATTCCTGTGCCGTAGCACCAATGCCTCTGCTTGAACCTTTGCCACCATGTCACTCTGTAAGAAATAAATAAAGATGGCAACAAAATCAATTCAGTCAAAAAAAAAAAAAAAAAAGCTACATGCATAATGACCATGAGATGAAGATTGTAATATCAGAAATACCTCTGTAACTTTTGCAAGGGCAGCAAGTTGTGATTCAGCTGAAGAAAGCCTGAATGCTAGATTTCTCTTTTGAAGCTGAAGCTCCTTGTTCAGACGACGTAGTTCAACAACTTCAATCTCTAAATTTGTATAAGATGTCTTTCTTTCAGCATTCATAGCAGATATTGTGTTCACACACCCTTCTGGCCTCAGATTTTCTTCATACTGTTCTAATAAGGAGGATAAAGAGGCCACTTTTTCTGAAAGATTTGCTCTTTCAGCTTCTAGTGAACTGACCTTGCCGGTAAGATTTACAGTTTCATCCCTCTTAATATCCAGTTCCTTTTCGAGCTCCAAAACTTTTGGGTTTTCCTTGTACTGTAGTAGCTCAGAGTATAGTACCAATTCTCTTTCCTTTGACTCTCTTAGCAGTTCTCTAAGGTGATCTAGCTCAAGAAATAGATCACGAGATGCAGGGGACTTCATATGATGGCAATCATACAGATGAGGATGAACTTGTGCAGCATTGGCTGAGCATGGAAAGTCACCAATAAGAGATCGTTTAACACGAGAATGATATGGTATATACTGATTCTTTCGATTCAATATTTCTGAGCAAGCAAGTGGCGGCTTCTTGTTAGGAATTGATGCCTGCTGTTTGCTTTTCTTATCACTGGTGAAGCCTTTAACTATTTGGGATCCCCATAAGGAACTAGACTTGGGCTTCAAAGGGTTGCGATTGTTTTTCCCATGAACTTTCACAGTCTGAGCGTGCTCAGAACTTTTGCATGGCTTGGTTTTATTATCCAATAAAATATCTTCTCTCATTTTGGTCTCAATGTCTGCATGCCAGTAGCCTAAACTTCAAATGACAAATGGTCAAATGATTTCGGAGGCAAACCGCCTTTTACTCAAAAATTAAAGCATTGAAATAAAAATAAAAATCCATCAAAGGCGTAGCCAGTGTATAGAGCTTTCTACAAGGTGAGAGTGACCCGTGAATAGATGATCCATGAAAGTTAACATTATTTCAGTAACCAAATAATTAACCTCTGAATCAAATTCTATCTTGACATAATAATATCAAGACAAGCAGAAACATAAGAACATTAATCTGTGAACACACCTTTTTTCCTCAATGATCACTAGGAAAGAACAATTCCATAATGGAAAATTAAGGAAAGACAAGCTTTGGAGTTCTTAAGCGCCACAAGGATTAGCCTTTATACCCCAAATCTCTGACAAAATGATGGAGCTTCTTTCTCTGTATCTAATGAGATATGCATAAAATAAATGGTAGAGAGCAGCGCGTCAAAGCATTCGCATTGCTCGGATATCTCACTTTTTGTTCTCCAAACTGCAAGATAAAAACGAAGTTTAGGCTCTTGTTTTAGTCTAATAACAAAGAAAAGCACATTTAAGACCACAACTTGGACATTTTGAAGTCCTGAGGTCCAAAACCCAATTCATAGGGTTATAACTATTTGCAAATGAAACTTTAGCTTGAAAATATAAATATATTAAGTCATGAAGCATTCAAAATTTTATCTTCAAAAAAAAAAAAAGGGGGACCTTCTCGCGTTCCAATGGAAGAAAATTGCCTTCCAGCTGAGATATATATATATATATATTTTAAAAAAATCAGAAAATGATATCAAAAGGCTAAATAATTGAAAGAAAACACCATAAAAGTGCAAGCTTTTGGCTTCCCAAAAGCCTAAAAATTTCAAAACTTAACCCAGAGTTCAGGCTTAAATTCTATTAAATGTTCAAAATCATCCGAAAGGAAAGGATAACTACCATACCTTCTCCAAGTGTTCCGCTTCCTAGCTCCGAAAAACATGAACAATATAGAACACCGGAATCATTTCAAGGCCCAAAAGCCCTATGAAAAAATCGAGCAAAGCTCACGTTATTTCTACTGGAAATCGTTTTCTACTCGAGCTAAGATGGAAGACAAACCAGAGGCTAACAAGCAGCAGGAGAACACCACAAAGGTGCGACCTTTTGACTTCCCAAAGCCCTAAAATTTCAAAACCCCTGTCTAAGGCTTAAATGCTTAAAATCACGCATAGGAAAGGATAAATACCTTATCTCCCTATAAATTCCATCTCGAAGCTCCAAAGCACTCGGACAAGATAGAACAAGGAATCCTTTCAAAGCCCCCAAAACGCTCTGAAATAATCAAAAAAAGCTATAATTTTTCTGCTGGAAATTGATCGAGCCAGAGACGGAAGACAAGACCACAATCTTTTCCCTCAAGACAACTGGAAACCTCGCTCAGCTCTCGAGCTTCTAAAACCCTTATAAAACCTTGGAACAGCGACGGGTTCTTCCTTGTTTTCTTGCCCGTTTGCCGGTTTCTCGTCTTCTTTTGAGTGGATTTATAAGACAAAATGCGCCGAGTTTGAGGGTTTTGTGCGCCTCGGAATTGGAGACTGTAAAGAAGGCAAGGGGACGGGAGTGCTCTACCTTTTCTTTTATGGCCGTTTGAAAATTTGAAAT
Organism: Metroxylon sagu; assembly: GCA_017589505.3. Lineage (NCBI taxonomy): Eukaryota > Viridiplantae > Streptophyta > Magnoliopsida > Arecales > Arecaceae > Metroxylon > Metroxylon sagu. The sequence continues at coordinate 2,168,143 of JACVBY030000658.1, read as the reverse complement.
TTGAAGCTGGCTTTAGGAACGGAATAAATGCACCCATGCCAGCTTCTGTGGTGAACTCCAGAGAGATTGGGGAAATAAAGGTTGTAGTCCGGCCTTTAATATTACGTTTTGCAAGGTGCTTTAATATTCACGCTTGCTTGTCTCTGCCAATACATGTATCCAACTTGCTTCATCCATTGTTGTTAAAATGTGAATAAATAATTCAGGAATGAAGGCTGTGTTTGACCCATATTAGCATATTTTCAGTCTCTTTATCGATTATTTATATAAAATTAAAAAATCTAAATAATATCTCCAACCAATTTTCTCTAATCACATTCTAAAAATGATTCATAGTGAATGGGCCATGCAACCCTTGCAAACTAAAGGATATTATAGGATAGTCTTATTTAAAGTTGATCACAAGACAACTATAATTTGTGAGTAAGCACTTGCTTTGAATTTATCTAAGTTTTTACTTAGTTAATACTAGTTCTCATAAGGCTTTAAAAAAATAAAAAATCTTTATTTCAATACTTTCTTTTAAAGAGTTTTTCTCTATTCTCTTCCTTTGAAAGTCTCTCTGGCATGGATAAAATACCATAAGTCGAACAATTCTTACTCCTCATGGTAAGAAATAATGAACCACTATGCCCCTATTAAAGATATGGTCCAGGATATTATCATTAATATATAGGTTTGACTATAAATTTATTGAACTAAAATTATAGTGAGTAATCAATCCATACTTTAAGGGATCACTAGCATTTTGTACATATAAGAACTACATCTCTAATTATAATAGTGATTTTCAAGAGATAGTTTCATGGATGATTTTGTGGCATAGACCTTTTATTATGAAATAGATGTTTTATGCTAATGCAAAGCCAACTATTTCGATGACTATAAGAAAATAGCCACTCTAATCTAATGTTAGACATCATACACAATGACAAACATATGAGTATGATGTCCAGTATTCAATTCTTCCCATGAAAAACACTCCATCCACTTAATTGTTCCACGTTTATAGAGGAGATAACACAATGCTTTTGTGTGTACAGCTTATTGGAGTAGTTGAAATTTCAGTTCTATTATATTTGCAAGGCCAATAAAATTGCTATATCTAATGTATGAATTAAATAATATGCCAACCCAGGATCTCACCTAAAAAGTTAGATAAAAAGATATTATTTTGGCTCTTTGGTCTTATATACATGCTAAAATGAGCTTTACATATACTCACTATTTAAGCTCTAGCATGGCTCATGATCAACCCTAAAAAACCTATCAGTATTGTCCTTGAGTCCACATGGGCTATGTCCATAATATGCTCAGATACCATTTGCAACAACCTACAATCTCGCCTAAAAAGGCTAGCCATCAAGGTACTATTTACATTCCTTCGCTTTGTATATGCATCTAAGATTAGCCTAATGCATGATTAATATGGAATTAAACACATATCGGTATGTGCTTTCATAGATGATACATCATATTTTTATCTCTATAGGTCTATGTAACAGTATTAGTAATATCTTAACAAGCCGTTTGAATGCAGTTGAAGATTATGCCCATTAGGCTGAAGTATTTATCATGTTTATAAAATTGCACTCAATTATCTAAGATCTTTAATTGGGATCAGAATTGATTGCAGATCATGTTTCAGATCAGTGTGTATAAGGTAAATGCTTACTACCATCCAAAGCAGGCTGCTTCTAGACTTGAAATTCTGCACAGGCTTGATCAAGCCTCGGAGGCTTTCATGGCTGCTAGTGTGACGTTCAAACTGATTGTTTTGTTCAACATGCATGGCCTGATGTCACTAGGGCCCAATCACTTGCCTCTTGGTTTTAGAAATCTTTTCCTTGGGTCAGCAATTATCTAGATTGGCCTCCGATGTATCAGTAGTGTAGCTGCGATATCACTGCTAAAAAAAAAAAAAAACCTTTGTTAGCTTGACTGATAAGTTTTACCGATAACTTAAAATGCCAATTCAAATACTTATGGTACTTCTATGATTTTTTTTTTTTTTATGCATGACTTCAAGATGATGCCGATAATTAATCAATGATATTTTTAACAAAAATCAATAAATTTTAGAATTAATTATTAGCATTTACTATAAGCACCATCAAAAAAAGAAAAAAAATAAATACATTATTATATTTTACATGAGAATTGAACCTTCCCGTGGAAAGACTTCGTCTGCTAAGTCATTCTGCCTAAACGGTGGCTCTGGTAGATTCTTTTGTACAGGAGACAATTCAATAATACACATAGTTCTATAAATGATATAAGTTTTTGTGTTTACAGCTCATTAAAGCAGTTGATTTTACGACATTTGCAATTCCAATAAAACCACTACAACTAATATATGAAGTAAATAATATAACAATGCAGAAACTCACATAAAAAGATTAGCCAAAAATATATTATTTTAATTTTTTAATTCTGTTTGCATGCCCTAACGAGCTCTTCCATATGCTCTCTATTTAAGCTCCAAAAAAATTTATCCATAGTATCTTTAGATCTATATGTGGCATGATCAGAATTTTTTTAGGTATCATTTGCAACAGTTTATGATTATATCTGACATATCGACAGTGTAGCTGTGATATATCTATCTTATATGACTTTAGGACTTCTTTTATAAAATAGATATGCATGTGGTTACCACAGATGATTGATCCATGATGCCTAAATCCAAGTAGCAGACCCTATATTACATGAGAAAAAAAATCTGCTGGTTAAGGTCAACTTTAAGCTCCATCATTAAACTTTAAGTGTGAGTGATAAATCATACACTAATGTAAGTGAAATGGCCAATCGAAGCTTATTTTCTCTATATTAAGGGTTTCCAACAATCATCTCTATTTGTTGCCAATCTAAAAGTCGAATGGAAGAAATTGAAGAGAGAGAAATTTGTATAGCCTTTTCTACCAATATGAATATGAATGGAGTGTTTGCATAACAGTGCAAGGAGCCAAAGACATTTGATAGAAAAAGAAAGGAAGGGATGTACAATTCTAATAAGAAGTTTAAAAATAAATAAAACTTTTTAAGAAAAATTTTAAAATCTGAGTGAGGGCAATTGCTTACCCTCAAATAAATGTATATCCACCTATGGATGGATGCAAATTGTTATATAGATAGCATTAAAAACTCATTAAATGAAATTAGGTAAAGTAGAATATTTTTTGGTTAATGAATGTAGATGAAGTTGAGGCTTAAGCTTCCCTCTCTACCATTGCCATGACAAAAGTAAAAGATGAAATATGAGGTTATCTGATGTACTATTCAAGATTTTAATACATATTGGATGGTGAGGCATCCTTTCATCCCAAGTGTTGACATGAAATATTTCAAAAAATAGATAAAAATAGAACAGAACATGCATCATCTCAAATACTAGGATGTAAAGCAGTTTATTTCATGAAAAAAAAAAAAATAGAGCAAACCATCCCATGATACTTAAAAATTTTAGTGATAGTTGTTTGACCTTTCAGATATTTAATAGAATCAATAAAATTGTTGGCTAAGAAAATGCCTTGGATTTCTATCTATTTTACATATAATGAAAGATATACTTACTAGTTCCACAATAAATCATAAAGTAATTGTTGGTGATATATCGTGCTTCATAAATGTATGCTACCGCAGTGTACCAATATTATTTAAGGGAATTTTATAGGACAAATATTTGGTCAGCATTGTTTAAACTGGAACATTGAGCCAGTAGCAAATTGGATATGTAAGCATAGCATAGATGAGAATGCTGCACTAGAATGAGCTCGAGTGTTGCTTCAAGTTTAATGGAACAATAAAAGAAATAGCTCACTTTTGTTTGAGGATTTGCTTCCCAAAGGGAAGTTTGTTGTGAAGCTTTAAAAATACCATACCAAGGACTTGGGTGGGGAAAGAGGAAGGGTGCTTAAATTTAATTGACAAAAAAATAATAAAAATTTAATGGACTTCTATAGAAGTTGCAATGGATATGAGTAGGCTGTCCATACAACAGGATAGCCCTCAGTGTCCATTGGTTAATCGCAGAATTTGTGAAATTCTATGATGGTGGTGGAAGAGGTGAGCACCAAGGGATTTGAGACGTTTTAATTGGCATAATCTGGGGTAGTTGTGAACACTTAGGTGATAAAAATATTCCTAATTTCTACGGCTGAAGAAAATATTCAAAATTTTTGCAATGTAAAATTTAATTCATATCCATTGAGCTACTTAGTAGTAACATGTCAAGCAGCCTTTTGGATTATGACGTTCAGCCAATATAACATGCTTTTTTGTCCACTAATTAATTCTCTACTGGCGTTGGCTAAACTAAGCTCGCATGGCCCATGGCCTACTTTGGCCAGTGATGCCGTAGGTCATGCCTACACTGCATGTGGGTCATGCTAGTACAGCCCATAGAATCTACCTGGCCTAGCATGACTTATGGTCTATAGGTTTAGGGTAAATCAAGTGATGCAGCTAGATGGTCTCATATTTTTTAATGGTCTAAATCAAAACAATAATTCATAAAAAGAATACTCATTAAGGAAACTTTTGTGATAGAGGACCATCAAAGAAAGTATGTAATGAAGTATCAGTAAAGTATAAAAAGAAAGCCTATCTGCATCGCAAATTATATTTGAACAAATTTAAAAGATAATTCTGTGAGATTTATGTTAAGTAGCAATGATGGGATGGAACAAGCTTTGAAAGACCATCAAATTGATGCACTCATTTACAGAAGAATAAAGGTTACATTTAGTCTGAATTTAAATTCGTCAACAGTTAAATTCTTCAAATTACAAAGAATAGATGCAGCTAAAAAAAAAAGGAATAAATAGTATTTTCATCAAAAAAAAAGAAAACTTTGTTAAGTATCTCTTTAGCTGTCCTATTTTTGCTAACAAAAGTCTCATTTTTGTTATTGAATAAGTCTATGATTAGTGGTCTCTTATTTTTGAAAATGTTCTTGTTCTATTCAAATTTCTTTTGAACCAGTTTTGCTTTATAAATTAGTTCCTAGTATCCCATTGAATCAATGAATTGAGTAATAAAATTATAAAAGTTTTTTCTTTTCTTGGCTTCGAGTGATTCTTTGCTTGAGTAATATAAGGCTACAAATTTCCTCAAGATGATCAAAGATGATAGATCCAAGATTCTCAATAAGATAATATAAGATAAGTAATTATCCCCTATTACAGCCTACCTTAGATTCAATATTAGAAAGGCTAGCTTGCATTACTAGGCTGGCCCCCTTTTTTCGATTTTCTAATCAAGAAATTTTTAAAATTTTTATTTATTTATTTTTTAAATTTAGCTTAGGAAATACATGATTGTATCTATGAATACTTTTCATTGGGGCCTTGTCCTTCTTGCTACCAAAATAAGTTATGATTGAATTTTTATAGAAATGATAATTCTAAAATTTAAGGCAACTTATCGCATATAAAGAGAGCCCAACACAAGAATAAAAATTCCACCTTGGGTCCAATAGAGCTCACCTTGGCTTACTATCTGAATTACTTTGGAACCCCAAAAGATCTTTAACAATGCAATTTGATTGTTAACATAAGTTGGGAGGCAAAAGTGAAAAAAGTTTCCTATACATAGACATTAATCATTTCTAACTTTTAAGTTCTTAGAGTCAATTAAATATAACCTTTTTTGTAAACCCATTGTATATCCATGTGAAGCACCACTCTTTCTTCTCAAACATATCCATAGTGATTTCCTTACTTAAAGGTCTTCGAAGAGTAGTTTTCACCTATGATTTATCATACCTAACTATTATATTGTAGTCCTAAATTATGGAAGGCCCCTAACACTGCAATTTAAAGAAGTTAAAAGGCCCCTATAGAAGTTCAAGTTAAGGAATTTATAATGAAGTTGTTAGAAATCACTATTTAAAAAGAATCAAATTAAATTATTTAATTAAATTTAATTTAATACTTCACTTGAGCATCCAGAATAATAAGCATCAATATATAGTATATTTATACTAAGTTCTTTCAACCAAAAAAATTATAGTAAATATGATATCCTACCTCCACTCAGTGGATTGAAAGATCAAGATGCATCTACCATTAATATAAATTATAGTCACACATAAAACATTCATAGCCCGATACAATATAGTCCATCTTAGGTGGTTTTAAATTTCAAAAATGGTTGAATTTAGACCTTTTTAAATGGTGGTTCAAATTTTTTTTTTTTTAATGATTTGATAGTTATAAATTAGCTGTTCATTACTGTTGGAGGGGATATTTATAACAACAAGTCAAGAAAGTTATGGAACTGGCGCGGCGGACTCGTTATGGGCCATAGGCCAGTCTGGCCCGTGAGTCTTGATTGCTTCCTGGAGGCATGGGCCACGTCGCGTTGGGCCATTCTCATTACAGGAGGAAGAAGGATGAGTTATTGTTAGGCAGGCCCAAAACAGCCCATGTTGGCGAAGCCTAATCCCCGCTTCTCTCTTAAATGTGGCATAAGCCTATTTCCATTTGTTCTTTCGAGCCGCTAGATTGGAATGGATCCAAGGACTGTTATGCATCCTGGAATTTTCTCTTAGATGACTGAAATGGGATGGTTTTGAGAGATAGAAACAGGGATAGAGTGGGAAAAAGTGGGCAGCTCATATACTAGGGTCTTCTTGGAAGCAAATTCAAGGGGCTGATTTCATCCTTGAGGGCTTTTCCCAGTGTTAGAGAGCAACAAGAAGCTTCCACTCATCCTCATAATCAAATTTGAAGTGAAATATCTTCTTGCGTACATCTTTGTACGTAATACAAAGAGGAAGAAATTATCTTGGCATTATTTTCCCATGGATATAGACATTAGGTTCATAAATTTTGCATCCACTTGCTGTTTACATATCTTTTTTAATGATATAGTCGATTTTTATTATGGTTTCTAATCATCAAGGTTTAGGGTATGTCAGTTTTGGCTTAGAGCCCTGGTCCTAAGACAAGTCCAAGTTATGGGCCAAGCTAACAAGTCAACAAAGTTGGCCTGTACAGAGTGACCAAAGCAATCTGGCTAAGAACTCACCAACTTTTGAAGTACCTTGGATCTAGAACTTACAAAGAATCTAAGAATATACTACCAATGAACCTATGTGTTCCCCCGAGCATGATCAAAATAAAGATGTGCAATTCCCATTTTAGCTAAACAATCAAGCGTTAAAAAGGCCGATAATTGGAAATTGGCTCATAAGATTGGTTCAAACAAAACCAGCTTAACAAAATTAATTGGGAGAGAATACTTATTTCATTTTCTTCTAACATTTTTTCTCTTCTTCCTTTCTTTATTATTTTTTATTTCTTTTTCCCATGAGAGAGCTCGGTCAAGATTGAAATCACCATGCTATATCAGACCCATGTCGCTAGTATCCGTACCAAGTAACTCTATCAACTCAAGCAATTGGCATTCTTCATTTACTCCAAATAATTTTGATCAATGGAATTACTACCATCTCTCAAATGCTCTAGTATTTTTAATAAATCATTTGCATCCACATGTAAAATATTAGTGTCTATAAAAATTTAATAAAATATATAAATTAAAGGAAAAATTATGACTGTTAATGTTCTCACACTCCATGTCCAAATGGATACATGACTGCATTTAAAGGTAGATTATATGTTTCCTTATAATTTTAATTGTTTTGTTGACAGCAAGAACTAAATTTAATTTATTAGATTGCACTTGAAACAAACGTCCCAAAATCAAGCATACTGCGAGAACAACTAACTGATTTTAAGAAATTAAATTTCATGGTCTGTATGGCTTGGAAATGTCTCTCCCACCCTCAACCAATCTGTGTTGTTTGCTGCTTAACTTGTGATATTTGTCTTGCCTTCTTCTTTTGAGGCTTCTTTCTATCTCTTAGTGGTAATTGGTTCTAGAAATTATATTTCTTGGGCGATAATGTTTGGCTACCTAAGACTACCATGAGCTTTATGAGCTTTTTGACAGAGCATAAGGGCTTAAGATTTTCCTAATGCATGATATATGTAGGATTAAATATAAATTAGTATATATCCTCACATACTTACACGTTAAAGCTTTGACATTATCGTCTAGCTAAATGTTTAAATCCAATTCAATCCAATTCATAAACACCACAAGTCCATTTATAAGGTCTTCTAGTCTAAATCAGATATGAACTGAGTCTGTTCATTACCATTTATAACAACTTATAATTTTACCCAAAATAAATAGTTATAAGGTATTATTTGAACTCCTTAACCTTATATAAATAGTTTTTATGAAAACCATGGAGATTATCCAGTCTTCAAAGTTTTTGATTCTTTTTATGGAAACTTCGTAGCCGAGGCCTTCCAACCTCATTCCTTCTGGCCAGTAGACTAAGTTATCTTAGCATGTTATGTTAGAAATGTAGTAATCATATAGAGAATTTAAATTATTTATTTTTTCAAATCCCAAGAGTTAAGGAGCAGTTTATCTATACTATAAGAGGTAAAATCTATTTCTCAGGCCTATGTTGTACTTGTTGAGTGATCTGTTTCAAGTGATCAATGCTATAAGCAATCCTTTCTGGCATATATTCTGTGGCTTACGTGGAAAGGGTGGGATGAGGTGTTATTTCAGAACAAGACATTCAATTCTCCTTTGATCATTCATAAGGCTTCTTTGTTATCTAGGGAATATTTGGAGTCTAATAACATATGTCTAACTTCTTTATCTAGCCTCTAGGGTGGCTCTAATTCTCAATCTATGAGATCTTTTTTTTCAAATTGTTTCCTGGTTGTCCCCTTATCTAACTCAGTTGTAGCTAAATTTGTGATCAAAGATTTCACAAGAAGGATTTTAGTAGCAGGATTTATCCTACTCATTAAAGCTTTAATTTCAGCTATTGAGATCACAGCTGCATGGTATGGTTTAATGTATGAGCTATGATACCTCGTGGAGGAATTAAGACATGAGAGTTATTGCATCATTCTTGAAGAAGATTTTGCAATAATCATATTTTAAACTACTGGTCATTCTGAGTCATTTCATCCTAAATTAGGGGATATTAAATTAAGAATTATCATAATGGTTAGCTTCCAACATCAACATGTCTTTCAAAAAGGCAATTAAGCTACTGATATACTTACAAATTGGGAGAATTCTCTTATAATAACTTTTTCGCTAAACTATGCCTAATTATGCAGCTGATACGAGGAGAACTAGCTTTTAAGACCTTAATTCCCTTCTTGTATCTTAAAAAAAAAATCTTATACAAATATTGATATCTATCCAATGCATAGTTAATGTAGAATTAAATACATACTAATATATATTCTTTTTTTTTTTTTTTTATTGCCATGAGCCTCTTAGCGCTTTAGAATCTTATATATATATATATAAAAGTTCTATTGATCACCCGTATTTGTGTAATGGTGGGAAAGCATAAAGGCCATGATCAAGTTAGATATATGTCCCTTGGCAGGCAAAGTTGGTTTGACACCCACCAAACGGTAGCGATCATGACAACGGCCATCCCATTGACTAATAATGGCCTAAATGAATCAAGGTACAAAAGTCCTCGCTTACCATGGAGGGCGCCTTTGCTTCTTTTATTGTGCTTTGTTAGACCCTTCTGCCCTCTCCAACGCCACAACTTTCTCCCTCTCCAGTCATGTCCATCCAATAAAATAACATTGTGTGAGTGTTTCCAATGGAACGCTAATCACACATGGCATCACTACATGGCAGCCTTGAACTGTATACAACGGAATGCAAGTAAAAATCCCAGTTTACCAAGCTGGCAGTCTCTTATTAGTTGTAATGGAGGATTAAGTATGTGTTGGGTGCGTGTTTAGAGTCAGATTCGATGTCATACGCCTCTTTAAACATCAATGAGACGATTATTTTCAAGTCGACACGACTAGTTTTGAAGAACACTAGATTACACAATCTCAAAAACTAAAAGGAGCACGCGAACAAGATTGAGTGGAAGATAAAATGCAAGGTTTTTTATGGGAGCAATGTTTTCCTATAGGAGTTGATCATGCAAATGCATTGAAAATGACCGGTCAATTTTCTTGTTTCTTCTCCTTCTAAATGATATCTGTTGTGTAGCAAAAGAAAGGAGAGAGTGATAGAAAAGAATAAAGAGAAAAATAGAAAGAAATAGCACATAAGGGATTTATTTTGTTCGGTCATATTGATCTACATCTACCTATCAAAGATGACAAAAATTCTATGAAAAAAAACTGAAGTTTACAATGATAATTTCCTCGCTGTAGACTCTCTCTCTCTTATAAAATCCTAAACTCATTTATATCCGATAAAACTTTCACTTGGATCTCTCAATAATGCTTTGCATTACCCTAAAGATCAGGGCTACATATGCTTATATAGAGAAGAGATTTACAGTATCTAATATAAACTAGGATTCATGTTCTTCTCATATATGAAAACAGCCATTGTGTCCAATATGAACTAGGACTTACATTCTCCACATATATGAAAACATGTCCATCTTGAGTTTGTTAACCTTAAGATAAATTCTAATAAATTTCTACCTTGGCTTGAGGTTTACCAAGCAACTATCCTTGAACTTTTTCATCATCTTTGCCACTAGCCCCAATGGGTATTAGCCTCTCTAGACTAACCAAATCTAAGTAGTGCTTGAACTTGTATCTTGAAACTGGCTTCTTCTTCTTAGGGAATTTCACAAGTTCCCAAGTGTGTTTCTTCATAAGAGAATCCATTTCTTTACTTACAGTCACTATCCTTTCAGCAGACTCCTTACTCTTTATTGCTTCCTTATACCTGAAATGTTCGTTCTCTTCACTCTCAGTCATGGTAAGCGCATAAGTAATTATGTTTGCATATCATACAGGTATCCTAATTTGCCTCCTTTCATCAGTAGCTATGCTATAGGATTGTTATAGAGATGCTCCTACACCCTGTATAGTTTACTTAGATTGTACCTCTATCTTGTACTGAGCTAGTGAGTCTCATAACTCTCTTCCTAAAGCTTCTACCTCAAGTTCCACCATCTTACTGATGCCACAATTCTTTATTTGACTTTCAACAGTTCTTTCCTTCTGATTTATTATAACAGACTCATCAAAGGTGATATCTCTACTCATCATAAATTTAGATGGTCTAAGATTTTAACACACCATAATTTGTAACCCTTTATCCCAATGTCATAACCTAGGAGTATGCGCTTCTTTGCCTTTAGTTCAAGTTTGTCATCATTAACATGAACATATATAGGGCAACCAAATATTCGCAAATCAAAATAATCAATAGATTGACCAGACATACCTCTTGAGAAATCTTCAAGTTGATAGTAGTCGATGGCAACCGATTCACCAAGAAACTTGTTTCAATCTAAAATATTTTCTCGAGTCCAGCATTAAAAAGCATACAGCGAGCTCGCTTTAAGATTGTTCTATTCATTAGTTTTGTAGCTTCATGTTGTTGTGGTGTTATTCATACAGTATGGTGTCTTACTATACTTATATTCTTACAGAACTTATCAAATTCACCTTTATAATGTTCAAAGCCATTATTCGTACACAATGTCTTAATTTGTCATTTGATCTAGTTCTCCATTATGGCTTTCCACTGCTTGAATGTGACAAATACCTCATCTTTGTGTTTCAAGAAGTACACCCAAACCTTCCATAAGTAGTTATCAACAAAGGTCAGAAAATACTGATGTCTACTTATTGACGCATAAGGGCTAGGTCCCTATATGTCTGAATGGATATAGTCTAACACCTCTTTTGAATAGTGAGTACTATCACTAAACTTTATCTTGCTCTACATTCCATCCATACAGTGCTTATAAAAGTCTAGGTTACTAGTTTTCACATCATTAAGTAGATCTCTCTTGGACAACTCCAATATCCCCCTCTCACTCACATATGCTATAGTCGAGTGATATCCAAGTCTGATAACTTTACATATGAAGAAACCACAGTAGTACCATTAACTGTGCTTTCAATTAAGTAATATAAGCCTTTCACCATCTTTCCCTTGATAATCACAAGAATACCCTTAGAAACTTTAAGCATACCATTCTCAGCCATATATTGTAACCTTGAGAACTAAGTATGCCCAAAGAAATTAAGTTCTTCATCAGCTCAAAGATATGTTAAGCTTCTAGGAACCTCATAATGCCATCAAATATCTTGATACAAATTGTCTCAACCTTGATAACATTTGCAGCCTTATTGTCACTTAGTAGAACCTTTCCTACTTTTGGTTGATATGTAGAGAACTAACTTCTATTGAAAGTTATATAAAGGGAACAACTGAAGTCAAGAATCCACTCCTTTCTAAAGTTATTAATGCTAATTAAGAGTGCTTCATTTTTCATATCATCGGAGCTTTCCAAAGTATTCTCTTCAGCCACACTCACTTTAGCTTTAGACATTTTTTCTTTCTCACTTTTTCTTTTTCTCTTGGAATAATTTTTTCTAATGTACCCTTCCTCGTGACAAAAGAAACAATAAATTTTCTGACGCCTTGACTTAGATTTTGATTTACCTCCACTATTTAAACCCTTCTCCTTGCTCCTATCTCTTGCAACCAAGCCTTTTCCTTGGTTCTCCTTGTAGGCCTCAGATACCCTTCTCTTTAGTCTCTTAGATTAAAGGGCATCTTTTATATCATTCATCAAGAGACTCTCCCTTTCATATAACAATGTATCGATAAAATTCTCATATAAGGATGGTAATGTGCATAAGAGAATTAGAGCTTGATCTTCATTTTCTATCATAATTTTAATATTTCTTAAATTAATAATTGCCTTGTTAAACTCATTTATATGGTCTTTTATTAGTGCATCTTCTTTCATCCATTGATGATAGAGTTTATGCTTTAAATATAGCCGACTTGTGAGAGATTTCATCATATTTCTATTCTCTAATTTCAACCAGAGTCCAACCACTATCTTGTTCTCAATGACTTCCCTGATAACCTTGTTTACCAAGCACAATGAAATTGGATTGTGTGCCTTTGCCAACAACTTGACTTCTTTCCATCAGACATAGTTCCTAATAATCTCTATCTACCTTCCAGCACCTTTCATAGCCTTTGTTGCACCAACAGGACTCACATTTTAATCTGCCAAATATCAAAGTTGTTAGCTCTATTGAACTTATCGATTTCGAATTTGGTAGTTAACATGACAAATTCTTCTCAAAATCACCACCTTAGTGTACCTAAATTAGATCAAATGCAGCTTGCAATTGTTGGTTCATCGGGATCCAAACCCTGCCCTGCACTCACGACTTGGTGCTAACTGTCCAATCCACTAATTTCGTACAAGATCGACTCAAGTTTGGAGCAATGCTATGCCTTCACAACCTCATTGGAATAGTCTCAAATTAATCACCAATGGCAGAATATAATGGAACAATACTTCAAAGATAAAGAAAGCCTTTGATCTCACCTAGAGCAGTGCTTAATTTTAAAAATAGAGGAAATCCTCTAAACTTCTAGAGCAAGGCTCTACCTTTTTACTGTCTCACGAAAAATAGTCCATCTAGAATAGCATTGGAATAGTTATTTCACCTATTCCAGATTTATTCCAAATTTATTATGAGCTTATTTTAGGCTAGAATATTTTTTTTCTTATTTTTCACTCTCCTTTTCTTTCTCTTTCTTTTCTCTTCTCATGCCCAACTGTAAAGGGACTCTCTGATCGCGCTGGCTATGGGGCTCATTGCTGGCCAGATCTTGGCTAGATTGGCCACCGGTTCCTCCTCTTTGGCATATGGCCATAGCCACCTCATGCCCATCTCCTCTCGGCTTCAAGTCTCTGGACCAATAATCAGTTGTGAAACAAGGGAACTTGATGCCACTGTTTCTTCTTTCACTAGTTCCCCCATCAACTGTTAAAGTTGCCACCGATTGGCAATGCCACTGCCACAGCCTGGCTCCTTTGCAACGAACAGTAGGGCACGGTTGAGTTCCTTTGGCATCCGACAATAGCTCCTATTCTTTGCCAATCCTGCACTTCATTTGTCACCACTTCACTACACTCGCCATCAGCTGATGGTCATGTCCTTTAGGCACCCTTCCGATATCGACTTTAATGAGTAGGGATGAAAAAAAATGAGAATAAAATCGATGATTTGATGCTCAATCTCTTCCCGATTGTCTGACAACTTGATCGGGCTGTCCTCTCCATTCATCGCATCCACCTCGCTTAGACTTTGGAAGGTTTACACCGACGCTGCTGCCTCTTCCGATGCTCCAGTTGGGGCTCGTCTTCATCACGCTAATAGAGGCTCACGACTTTCGTAAGGAAATGCCTTCGTTTGTTCTTACCGGCCGACGATCGGGATTCATCGTTGGCTGGATTTTGGCCTTCGATTGGGTCTTTGAGTCCCTATTCTGAAACTTTAACCTTGCATAGGTGCACGGTTAGAAAAGGATCGTCCTCCACTTCAAGATCCGTGCAACTGCTTCCAAGATCTTCCAGTTGGTTCCTTCGAGGGCTGGGCTATGAGATTTTTGCCAGTTCTTAGATTGCTTCAAGATCTGAGGCCCTAAAATCCTAGCATCGGATACTACATGGTTCGATCAGATTGAGCTGCATCCATTTAGCAAAGATGATAAAAATTTTATTAATAAAATTTTTTAAAAATTATAATAATAATTTCTTCATCAAACACTTGCGCAAAATTCAAACTTACTTATATCTAATAGAATTTTTTCTTGGATCACTTAATAATAATGCTTTTGGTTATTCTGAAGAGACGAGCTACTTTGGTAAATGGCCTAATGTGGGTGGAAATAAACCATAATTTCATCCTTCGTAGATCCCAATGACACATATCATCTATCCAGATAAATGACACCGAAGGCTTTGAGAAATCCATCTTGCAGCTGAACCAAGCAAATGCTTCCAAGGCGTGGACGTTGGCCCGTGGGCGGTGAGTGGAAGGTGAACGGCATTACCTGTCCGACACCAGGTGGAGGAGATGACTTTCTTAAAGCAACCAAGCCTAACGACTCCTCTGCATTATTTTGGACATATGCGAGAAGAGTATGCTTATTGGAAGGTGGAAGGTGGAAGGTGGAAGGTGGAAAAATCCAACCTCCCTCCCTAGCGCAGAGAGAGAGAGAGAGAGAGAGAGAGAGAGAGAAAGGGAAGAAGGGCGACACATGCACATCATTGGCTGCATCGACCTACCTGCGTGATCCGTCAAAGATTCAACACGAAATTACTACATAGTTGCTAGCGATGCATATGTTTTATCGAAGAAAGGTATTATTGTTAACAATAAAATATATCTTTTTTTTGCTTGCTTAGTGAAGTTTGGACCATGATAATATAATATTATTTAAATCTTGCATAATCTCACTTAATAGTTATATTATCAAAAATATAAGATTACTGTATCTATTAATATTATTATAATATAATATAATGTATAATATTATAAGATTACTGTATTTATTGAATAATATTACATAATATAATATGATATAATATTATGTGTGGGTGGGTTAGAGTGCCAGCCAAGGGGATGCGAACAAGGGCAAAGGATAATGAGAGAGCATAAGGGAAGTTGAGAGCACATGGAAAGTTAAGGGACTATTTAAAAATAAAAGGATCAAATTCTTATGATAATTCTTAATTTCTAGAAAAAATAAATTTTTGGGAGTCAAAGATTAACATCCTTTCTCTTGTTAATCTTATATTAACAAAATTGAATGCAAATGAGGTACCTGAGAATAATTTGTCACATTTCAAATATAGTAATTTCATATGCTGATCAATTTATTCAAGAATTTGCATGAGTGCTCACTTTAAATAATCCTGAAGAGTATAATATGATATTATCAGATTTTGATAATTTTAGATATCCACTTTTTAAATAAAAATTAGATTATCGTGATTTTTAGTAATCTTAGATTATCTAGAATAAAATATTACCATATAGATTATCATGCCTAATTAACAAACACAACAGTTTACGTGATAATCTTATACGGCCAAAGTTGATTGCCATCAATCAAACACCTTATGAAGTTTAACCAACTAGGTAATGGCATGTGTTAGTAATGCATGCATAATTATCTAATGAGTGATTATAAATTGAGCCAACCTTCTCTCATCTTCCAAGTAGTCACATGGCCTCCTTAACGAAAGGCACAAGCATTTCAATGTTACATTCTTTTTTTTTTTTTTTTTAAGTTTTGCTACGGCACTCTTGGTACTTATTTTATTTTTTATAATCATTTTTTTATCGTTGGATCTACTTTTAATGCATTGGATTATGACATTAGATAATCTGTTTTATTGATGGTGTGGGTGGCTGGTGCACATATTTAAAATGAAAGAAAAGGAATTTAAATACGAGATGTGACTATAGCAAATACGATGAAGGAAAGAGATAAGAAATGTGTGGCATCTGCTCAATTGATGAATAGAGTTCTCATGGACGAAGTTTCTCTTAGAAAAAGAAGATGACAATAAGCTAAATACCTCTAGGTTTTCTTTTTCTTTTTTTTTCTTTTTAATGAATTTTTATAGTGGAGGAAAGAGATAAGGAATGCGTGCATCTGCTTATACGTCAATTGATGAATAGAGTCCCCATAGACATGCTTCTTCTCAGAAAAAGAAGACGACAATAAGATGAATACCTCTAAGTATGAGGTGGGGAAAGAACGGATATGGAGAGGGTTTCTTTGGGTGAGTAAGGAATAGGACCGAGCATAGGGTTCGATTTCGATGAGTGTTACCAAAACTATCGATTTATTGGATAGAATACCATAAATAGTCTTATTTTAACAAAAGGCTCATATAACTTTAAAAATAGATAATGTTGCTAGCTACTGATGTACAAATAATCTTTCCATGATTCAAAATATTGAACAAGATAGGTTGTGAATTAATTTGCAAGTTTCGAGGTGCCATTTGGTCGCTAATTAAGAAAGTGAGCAAAGAAATTTATCAGATTAGAATCTCCTCTTCTTGCCTTGTGAACTACTTTAGGAAGAGAAATAAAAAGAAAGTGATGGATCAAAATTTCAACGAGTGAAAACGTTGTCTTCTCCAAAGGGAAGAAAATTTATAGAAAAATGATAAATATACAAAGCAAAAGTTGAGAAGAAGTTTCTGCTCCTTGTGGCAGATTAACAAAATTATCATCTCTAGATACAAGCAAGGCATGAGAAAGAAAATAGTAATTGCTTCTCCACGCTACTTTAATATTTGACTATGGATGATTCGAGTGGAGATACCTAATTTTTGGTGACAACTCAAATTCATTGCAATAATCTCACATTTCCAAGTGCTATACCACTATTCTTCAAGCCCAAATTGACTTCTTGCATTTAGTACTTAGCCAAGTTGCTTTCTGTGGTTCCACGGATATGACCAGCTTTAATTGACGTTTTGAATCAAACAGTTGTTTGATGGAGATGGTACTATTTTGTGAATCTGAACGCAGTTGTGATCACTGATGAGCGCCATGCCATGTTTCGAAAGATAAGCAATTTGTTCATAGCTTTGACGTCCATTAGATGCCACGACTCACGAGTCCAACGTACGTGGGTTGAGTAGATGCGCAAGATAGATATTTAGAACATTTTTATAGAAATTCTACCACATTCCTACCCATGTTTTATGAGCTATAAACAAAATATCAAGGATTTATTCGGAGCTTTTATTGATGTTCATTTGATGCCAACGTATATTGGATATGTAAAGTATTTTTTTTAAAATTGAAATCCTATTACATGTCTAATCTTATATACACAAGTTGTGTATTATACTAAATATTATGCTAATTTTTACATAATACTATGTGATATTGCATCAGAAAAATGCAAATCCAAAAAATGTGATATTACCTTTCACCCCAGCTCATGGCACTAATGGACTTGGTGCCGTGTAGGTTTAGTGGATAAAATAACGAAAGTAGAGCAAAAGTCACAGCAGAGTAGAAATAAAGAGAAACTGAATTAAAGAAGGTTTTTCTCTACTTTCACATGACAACATGCCACATGACAACATGCCACCTTAAAATGATCATCCACTGCATCTCTTAGGGTATGATTATTGTCGCAGTCTAGGAAACGTTATGATAATAGAGAACCAAAAAGTTGCTACGACACATTAGGAAACTGAAGAGTTCATTGTTGAACAAGTATTGAGCTTTTAGTTAGGATGGTATACGGCAATTTACGGTTTGAAATTCTAAAATTGAGGTGAGCTAAAGGAGAAGATGAAAGTAATTTCTGATTAGTTTGAAGTAGATAGATATTTAAATAATTTTTTTCTATAAACTTATGGTATGCATTTGATTGAATAAGTAGTTATATATATTTGGATTGTGAAATTTGATTTGGTAAAATAATTTTATAGCTATATTTAGTTGAATGAAAGTCACTGGTTTTGATATGAGTTTCATGTGCTCCATCCATTGGGAGGGTCTGCGGCTAGTTGATGGGGAGACAGCTCAATCACCTCATATCTTCTTTGAATAAATTCTCTCCAATTTTCTACTAATGGGAAACTCAAGAAAATTGGAAAAAGTTAGAAAATCCTTTGAAGTACCGAAAGAACTAAAAGAAACAGAAAAATAGACACAAGTGGTTTAAGGTCATAGAGCCGCCATGTACCGAATGCTTGATACAGGTAGTTTCCTGGCAAGCAGATACAGATGGTTCTTGCATCATCTTGCTTATGGACTGGCAGTATGAGTTTTGGAGTTGGTGGTCAGGGTCGGTGTCAGATTAAAAAAAAAAGAAAATGCTATAGCTCAAACCTTGTTTAAATTTGACTACATTAAGAATTTAGCATGAATTTTTTTGGAATAATTCCAGTTATAAGATGCACCTAATAATCTGCCTTTTCTTCTGATAGTGCATCTTTTAATTATTTAATTTTAAGTATGAGAAGGTGATCGACCATTAAGGTTCTCCAATCAGTATGCTTCTGATTAAATTGCCTCAGTCACTTGATGTAAACCTTCTCAATTTAGGATTACTTTTCCTTCTTCATCAGCTCATCTTATAGCCAGATTTCTTCTAAGTACAAGGTCTCCAAGTCTGATTGATGTCCCTTGACTCTTGAGTTATAGTACTTAGCTATTTTTTGCTAATATACAACCATTGGCAGTTGTGATCAGCCTCAAACCTCTTCTATCAAATCCAAGTTAGCTTTGAGGTCATATATGTTTTGGCCTTTCTGAAAATTACTAGTGTAGTAGTTCGGCATCCCAATTCTACAAGAATTACTACCTCAGTTTCATAGACCAAGTTATATGGTGTTTCACTAGTAGGAACTTTGCTTGTAGTGCAATAAGCTATAAAATATCGGGTAACTCTTCGGCTTTGAGTCCTTTAGCTTGATGAAGATGAGTTTTCTAGACTTAAAGTATAGTTCGGTTCATTACTTTGGCTTCACCATTACTTTGAGGGTATGTTATAAAGGAGAATCTATGCTCAAGATTTAACTCTTAACAAAACTCTTGGAAATGGACATTATCAAACTATTTACCATTGTTAGTAATGAGAACCTTAGGGATTTTAAATTGACAAATTATAACTTTCCACAAAGTCTTAGACATTTTTCTCTATTATTCTAGCTAGGGGCTTGGCTTCTACCTATTTGGTAAAACATTCAATTGCCATAAGAAGAAATTTCTTTTGACCTAGAGCCAATAGAAAAGGTCCTAGGATTTCTATGCCCCACTGCGCAAATGGCCAAGGACTGCTAGTCGATGAAAGCTTAGATATTGGCAAATGTATGAGTGGAGCATGCTTTTGACATTGGATACATTTTTTCACATATTCAGTTGCATTTCGATTCATCGTTGGCCAGTAATATCCTTATTGCAGTAACTTATGGGCTAAAGATTCATCCACCAAGTGATTACCATAAACTCTATCATGAACTTCTTTAAGTACTTAGTCTGCTTTGGTAGGTCACAAGCATTGTAAATAAAGTAAAGTCGAAGACCTTTTAAAGAGCACTCATGGCATAATTGGCCACTATTAACAATGCTCCTTGCCTCACTTTTGTTTTGAGGGAGAGATCCATATTTTAAGTATAAAATAATAGAGTCCATCCAACTCGGCTCTAAACTGGTTAGCTAAATTTCCTTTTTCTCTATTCTTGGAATTACTGGGCTTTCTAAGTACACAATTCGACTAATTATGAGTCCTGATGAGGCTTGCTTGGATAAGGCATTTGCTTGGATGTTTTTTGTCTAAGGAATAACATGAGTTTCAAAATAATGAAAGAATGAAGTCAAATTTCTCATCTTGTCTAAATATTTCTACAAATTCAATTCGTTGGCTTTGAATTCTCCTTGACATGGCTCAGTATTGCTTAAAACTTTTACTTGAGGAACTCTTAGTTTCTTGTCAACTTAAGGCCAGTAATTAAGGCTTCATATTCAGCTTCATTATTTGAAACTTTAAATTCAAATTTTAAAGCATAAGGTAGTTATGCACCTTTAGGATCAATTAAAATCAATCTAGCTCCTCCCCTTGAGTTATTAGAAGATCTATCCATATATAGTTCCCAGTTCAAATGTTATTCTGTTCTTCCTCTTGCTCATCTAGTTTTTTGGGAGTGGTCATCTTTAACACATAATCAGTTAAAACCTATGCTTTCATAGCTTGCCTTGGTCGATACTAAATATTAAATTCACTAAGTTCAATAGACCGTTTAACCAACAGATATGAAGTGTTAGGTTTATGAAGAATTTACTTCAGTGGCTGATTAATTAAGACCATGATGGTATGAGTTTGAAAATATGGTCTCAATCTTCGTAAAGAGATAACCATAGCATAGACAAACTTTTCAATCATCTAATATCTTGTTTATGTATCTCGGACAAGTACCGAGCTTATGGCTTATTCTAACATTGCCAAATACAAAATTATCTATTCTCCTTCTTGGGGATTAGTCAGCAAAGGAGGTGATCTGAGGTATTTCTTCCATTCTTCAAAGGATCTTTGATACTCTTGATTCATTAGAATTTTTTTATATTTTGAAGTGCTTTAAAGAAAAGTAAGAATTGCTCAACTGATTTAGTGATAAACTAGCTTAGAGCTGCCACTCGATCTATGAGTCACTAAACATCTTTGATCGATTTAGGTGGAATCATATTAAGGATTTCATATATCTTTTTTAGGATTGGCCTCTATCCCATGATGATTGACCATGAAGTTGAGGAACTTTTTTGAAGTAACTCCAAATGCACATTTGTTCGGATTGAGCTTTATCTTATATTGTTGAAGTATTTTGAAAACTCCTTTTAGGTCAGCTATAACATCTTTGGTCTTCTTACTTTTGACTATCATATCATCCACATAGGCTTCTACATTTTTATTGAGCAGCTCTTTAAAATTTCATTCACTAGTCTTTGGTAAATTGCCCCAGCATTCTTTAGTCTAAGAGGTATAGCTTTATAATAATAGAGACCCTTTTTAATGATGAAAGCTATTTTCTCTTCATTAGGTTGATGCATTCTAATCTGATTGTGTTATAAGAAAGCATCCATGAAGCTGAAGAGTTCATAATTTGCAGTTACATTTAATAGCCGATCTATTGGAGGCAATGGAAAGACATCTTAGGGACAAGCTTTGGTGAGATCAGTGAAACTCACACACATGCACCATTCCCTATTAGACATCTTCATGAGGATAGTGTTAGCAAGCCGGTCAGGGTAATGTACTTCCCTTATAAGCTTAGCTTCTAACAACTTGTTGACTTATTCTTTTATAGCTCGGTGTTGTTTAGAGACAAAGTTCCTCTTCTTCTACTGAACAATGCTAGGGTTTACTAAGCATTAACATACTTCTTAGCTTAGTAAAGGAGTTCATGGAGATCTTTAGGAGGTCATTTGCCAACGAAAAGTTGAATAAAAAATTTCTCATATCACTCATGAAAGCTGCAATAAAACTAAAGTGTTTAGATCTTTGACATCTATTGCCTCAGCATTAACGCACCATAAATAATCCCTTAATGTTTTTGTTCTATTTGATTATCATCAGCAAGATCTAGGTCTTTTTGTATTTTCTACTGCTAACAAAGTAGTTTACAAACTCCACTAAGTTGATGAAAAGAGTTGATTGAGGTCGGTTGAAGATTAGTGAACCAAGTTCGAGCAGCCTTTTTGAGAGTTGCTAGAAAAGCTTTATACATAATTGTATACAGGGCACCGTGCAACAACATAAGAGTTTTAAAACTTTCTAAATGATCTATGAGGTTGATTATCCCATCTTATGATTCTAATTGTAGCATTTTGAACTTTGGGAGTAAATGTTGATCCATCACTTCTTCAATAAAGAATAGCTTGGTTGAAAGATCCAGGTCATCTGAAATTCTTGTCCCCAGTTCTGTACATGAAACATCATCTTTCCAATTTTTTGGTCAATTTTCTTAAATCATTGGTTGATATATTTATGGCTAATTGTCAACATTAGGATTGGTATGCTTGTCTGAGCTAGATCGATGATCATGAGGATTTTCTTTAGAGAAATGGCTACTCTCAACTCTTGGTTGGTCCTTTTGCTTTTCATGAGGTCGGCTAAGGCCAATTTTAATTTTCTAATGATCTCCAGTTCCAACATAAGGATGACCCAAGTTTATTCTCAGCTTCTTACTTTTGAGGTCGGCTTCTTGATTCATTAAAAGGCTAGATACCTCTTATTGATTTTCTTGATTTACTCCGAATTGGATTCCAGCTTAAACTTTTTGAGAGAATATGTTTTGTACAAGGGTTGCTAGAGCATCAAACTTTTGATTAAATTTCTAGTTTTTTCTTGAGTGGAATGCAAAGAAAACCCGGGAGAAAGTTGTGGTGTAGGGCTAACTAGTGCTTCATTAGAATTTTGAGATCTTCCTACCAATGGGCACACTCCCACTTAAGTGACATTTAGACCTTATTTATTCTTATTGGGTAGCATAGTTAAAATTTAGTGTTTTTTGCTCAAATTGTCATAGATGATATCAATTTGTTGATGCTTTTTTCTAATCTTTGCGCCAATGGACGAGGTTTATTCGATAAGAATCCTGTTGAGCACGTCTTCAGTTTCATGAGCTACTTGTTGCACCTCTTCTTAGTAACCTGCGCTCAAAGAAAAAAACGTTAAAGACCTTGAAGTTTCCTCTAGGAAAAACCCTTCGATGCTTAAGTTAGTGATGAGGACCAAGGAAAACAAATTAAAGGAAAAAAGTAAGAAAAATGGACCTTCATCCCCTTCAATTGGAGTCTTGATCCCTTTTTATAGGCATTGTGTTAAAATTTAATTCCTTATTGTTATCGTTATTATATGATAAGTATTTTATTAATAAGTCTGGTAGTTTATTGAGTTTAAAATCAAATGTGGTTAGTTGTGAGTGGGTAACATATTGTTGGATAGATAAATATGATTTCAAAATGAAAATGTGAATTTGGATGTTTCACTTCTTTTGTCTTTCTTTCTGAGAAAAAATTCTGGCTGAAACTACAATCATCAAATTGGTATCAGAGCATCGCCGACGATCCTCCACCGAGTCTCCACTACTCAAATCTCTTCCTTCTCATAGCAACGCGGTGCTTCCCTTCCGCGTTTGACCGGAACATCGAAACGGATCAAAAAAAAAAGAAGATACAGACGTAACGCAGGCGATATCTAAGAAAAAGATCCCGCTTTCGTGCGTAGGCGACGAATCTGGTTTCCAGATATCAATTTTTAAAAAAAAAAAAATGCAAAGAAGGATATATCCAAGTAGTCTTCCCACGCTTTCAAGGTGCTCAACGAAAGGCTTGAGTGAAGATACCTCTAAGTAGTCTTAAGTTTTGGAGATGGCAAGTTCAAGCAATCAATCTGTAAGTGCTCAACAATTACAAGTTTCCATTTTTGATGGAGAAAACTATGATTTCTGGTTTGTGAAGATGAAAACAGTTTTTTTATCATATAATCTTTGAGAGTATGTGGAAGATGAGTATGATGAACAGGATGATACAGTTGCTTTGAGTAATGCCCAAAAATAACAATTGAAGGATCAAAGGAAGAAAGATGCAAAGGCTCTAGCTTTGATTCAATAAGGAGTTGCCGATAAAATTTTTTCAAGAATTATTAATGCAACAAGATCAAAAGAGGCTTGGGATATTCTTTAAAAGGAGTATAGAGGCACTTTCAAGGTAAAAACAGTAAAGCTTCAAACTCTGTGAAGAGATTTTGAAAATTTAAAGATGAAAGAAATTGACTTGTTGAAGGATTATTTCACTAGAGTCATGGAGGTTGTGAATCAAATGAAGATATATGAGGATATTATTTCTAATCAAAGAATTGTTGAAAAAATTCTTATCAGCTTGCATGAAAAATATGACCCATTATTGCTGTTATTGAAAAAACTAAAGATCTTGAATCTTTGAGTGTTGAAGAGTTGATGGGATCAATTAAAGCATTTGAGCAAAGGTTGAATAGGCGTTCTGAAAAATCAATTGAGGGTGTTTTTCTATCCAAGCTCAATGTTAATTTAAGACCTCACGGTAAAGACTCTAAAGAAGAATCTTCAAGAGATAGAAGACATACAAGAGAAAGGGGTTGAAACAACTCAAAGAGGAAGAAGCAACTTTAGAAGGTAAATTAATGAGGAGTTCACTCAACAAAAATATAGAATTTGTCAAAGAAGTAGCCATGTAGAGAAAGATTGTTAATTTCGATGAAAGTCTCAATGTCACAATTGCAAAAAGTTTGGTCATGTCCAAAAAGATTGTTACTTGAAGAAAAATCAGCAAGCAAATTTTATTGAAGAAAAAGAAGGTGAAGCCAATCTGTTCTATGCTTGTTAAGTAGCTACAGAGCAAAAGAATGATGTTTGGTTTCTTGATAGTGGGTGTAGCAATCATATGACCAGCAATGAAAGAATTTTTATGGAGATTGATTCAACTTCCAATTCTCAAGTGAAGATGGGTAATGGTGCCTTAGTACAAGCAAAAGGAAAAGGTATAATTGCCACAGAAATAAAAAAGAGAACAAGATATATTCGCGATGTGCTGTTAGTTTCATAACTGGAGCAAAACTTGCTAAGTGTTGGATAACTTGTAGATCATGGATAGTCGGTTCACTTTGAAGAAGACTCTTGCAAAATTTTTGATAAAAGAAATCAAGTTGTAGCGAAGATCAAGATGGAGAAAAATAGAAGTTTTCCTCTCATCTTCTCTTATAAGAATGATGTAGCTTTGAAGATGGATATAGTTGGTGACTCATGGTTATGGCATAGAAGACTTGGGCATTTGAATTTTCAAAGCTTGAAGAATCTTTAGCAGAAGAATATGGTGTATGGGCTGCCATCTATACAAGAATTAAAAGAAGTTCGTGAAGGTTGTGCACTTGGAAAGCAACACCGAGAAGCATTTCCAAAAGAGAAGGCATGGAGAGTTAGAGCACCATTAAAGTTTGTTCACACAGATGTATGTGGTCCTATGTCAATACCATTTCATGGAGGTTACAAATACTTCCTAACCTTTATTGATGACTTCTCTAAAATGACATGGATATATTTTATGAGACAAAAATTAGATGTGTTCAGTATCTTTAAAAAATTTCAGAATTTTGTTGAGAGGCAAAGTGGATATTTGATTAAAGTGTTAAGAAGTGATAGAGATAGTGAGTATAACTCAAATGAATTTGATAATTTTTGTGAAGATATTGGCTTGAATAGACAGCTAACGATTGGATACACTCCACAACAAAATGGAGTGGTTGAAAGAAAGAATAGAACCATTGTGGAGATGTCAAAAGCAATGCTTCATGAGAAAGGACTGCCTTTGTCTTTTTGGGGTGAAGCAGTTTTTACTGCAGTTTATTTGTTGAATAGATGCCCAACAAAAGTAGTGATTAATCAAACTCCAATTGAAGCTTGGAGTGGAAAGAAGCCATCAGCGAATCACTTAAAGGTTTTTGGATGTATTTGTTTTGCTCATATTCCAAAGAATGTTAGAAACAAGATTGATGAGACTAGTGAGAAATGCATTTTTATGGGTTATAGCTCAAAATCAAAGGGCTATAGACTTTTCAGCTTGAAGAAAAATAAGTTGATTATTAATAGAGATGTTACTTTTAATGAGAAGGATACGTGGGATTGGAAAGAAAAGAAAGTCCAAGGTCAGGCCATTATTCTCAATGAAACACCAGAAATTCAAGAATATGAAGATAATTTTCATGAAGATGCACCACAAATGTCTCCACAAATATGTTCAAGTTCATGATCAAGCTCTAGTTATTCATCATCAAGTACATCTCCAAGGAAAATGAAAAGCCTTAGTGATGTGTATGCTAGCTGCAATTTCTGTGTTGTTGAACCAAAAAGTTTTGAAGAAGCAATTAAAGAAGAGACTTGGAAGAAAGCTATGGAAGAAGAAATTAATGTGATTGAGAAGAACAAAACTTGGGAGTTAGTTAAAAGACCAAAAAACAAAGAAGTGATTGTGTGAAGTGAATCTACAAAATGAAATTCAATTTGGATGGTACTATCCAAAAGAACAAAGTAAAGCTTGTAGCTAAAGGGTATTCTTAACAACCTGGAATTGACTATGAAGAGACATTTGCTCTAGTGGCTCGGCATGAAACAATTAGAGTTCTTATTACCTTGGCAGCTAAAAATGGCTGGTTATTGCATCAACTTGATGTAAAATCAACGTTCTTGAATGATACTCTGAAAGAGAAGGTTTATATAGAGCAACCCCAAGGCTTTGTGGCAAATGGAGAAGAAGAAAAAGTCTACAAGCTAAAAAAGGTTTTGTATGACCTCAAACAAGCACCCCAAACTTGGTATAGTGAAATTGATGCCTACTTCAATAACAAAGGTTTTCAAAGAAGCAAGAATGATCCAACATTATATATTAAGAAGCAAGGTATATCTGACATTCTTATTATTTCTCTCTATGTTGATGATATGCTAATTACTGGTAATGATGAAAGAATGATTGCTAACTTTAAAATGGAGATGAAGCAAAAATATGAAATGAGTGACTTGGGTTTATTACATCAATTCTTGAGCATTGAAATTTATCAAGAAGAAGGAGTGTTTATTTGCCAAAAGAAGTATGCAAAAACTCTTTTTGAAAAATTTCGAATGGTAAATTGTAAATCAGTTTGTACTCCATTGGTTGTGAATGAAAAGCTAAGCAAAGAAGATGGAAGCAAAAAAGTGAATGTATCACTCTATAGAAGCTTGATTGGAAGTTTATTATATTTGACACCTACTAGACCTGATATTATGTATACAACAAGTTTGTTGTCCAGGTTTATGTACAAACCTACTCAAATTCATTTTGGGACTGCTAAGAGAGTGTTGAAATACATTCAAGGTACTATTGATTTTGGTGTTTGGTATGAGAAGAATATTGATGCAAAATTATTAGGATTTTGTGACAGTGATTGGGCTGAATGTATTGATGATATGAGAAGCACTTCAGGATATATTTTTTCTTTTGGTTCAGGAGCAGTTGCTTGGGCTTCTAAGAAACAACAAATAGTAGCACAATCATCAGTCGAGGCTGAATATGTTTTAGCATCATTGGTAGCTTCACAAGCAATATGATTAAGGCGTATTTTGAAGGATATTGGTGAGAAGCAAAAAGAAGCTACTCCAATCTTGTGTGACAACAAATCAGCAATTGCTATGACTAAGAATCCAGTCTACCATAGCCGTACAAGACACATTGCCATCAAGCATCACTTCATTAGAGATGCAGTGGAGAAGAAGAAGATTTAAATCAAATATTGCAGCTCCAATGATCAAGTTGCAGACATTTTTACTAAAGCACTTTCAAAAGACAAGTTCCAGTACTTTAGAGAATTATTGAATGTCACAATAAGGAATTAAGGGGGAGTGTTAAAATTTAATTCCTTATTGTTATCGTTATTATACGATAAGTATTTTATTAATAAGTTTGGTAGTTTGTTGAGTTTAAAATCAAATGTGGTTAGTTGTGAGTGGGTAACGTATTGTTGGATAGATAAGTATGATTTCAAAATGAAAATGTGAATTTGGATGTTCCACTTCTTTCGTCTTTCTTCCTGAGAAAAAATTCTGGCTGAAACTACAGCCATCACATTGGAGATAGTTTATCATGGGTTGAGCTCCTTGTGATGGATAGTCCAAAATTAATTCTTGATCTTAGCTCAGTTAACACAAATCTAAGCTAGTTAAATATTTTTTTGATTGGGTTTGGGTTATTATTGGGTGATCATGATCATTTGGTTTCCACCAATAGGAATTTAGCTCATGGATGCAGGCTTTTCCTATAAGCTATCCTCACCACATCGTAACATCATATTGATTCATCAAACCATCCTACATTAAAAAACATAATTGTTTGCCGTTTTTACAACTTTAACCACCTTTAAAAGTTATTTTATAGAAAGTATAATCTTTTACAATATAAGTAAAAGAATATTATCATTGAGATAATTTTTAAATCCCATATTTACAAACATATATCTATATTATATTATATTATATTATATTATATTATATTATGAAATGATAATTTTGAAATTAGAGGATTTTTTCCTTTTTTAATTCATCATTGATTATGTACACCCTTCTTTTACGGTAATGGGCCAACAAATTTTTTCTAGTAAAGATTGGCGCAATAAAGTTTTCCTTTTATATATTAAAGAAAATTTATTTTCCTTTTATTCTATAATCAAATTTAGAAGAAGAATTTAATGGCTAACCCCTTATTTGACTACTATTTTATGCCCAATATTTAGCCGCTTGGGGTTTTTATGTTTAATCTTGCTCATATAATTATGCTTGCTTTGCATTTATTAATATTAATTTTTGCATATAAAGGTACCTCTTTTACCTATATTCTTGTTTAACTACATACAAGGCAAGTAACTATACAAGGAACCATAGTCGATGGGTGAAAGAAAGTGACAATCAAAGTAAGGATTGAATGCTAATTTTGAGATGAGAGAATCTAAATCCAAAAAGGTGATTTGCTAATTTTGAATCCAAATCTTCCAAGGATTCTATCAGATATTGCATATCTGCTTAAAAAAAAAAAAAAAAGGACATTTCTAGATAATAATCAATCTAAAATTATATTAAGTATTAATCATCTACAGCTTCAACTTGAAAGCTCCATCTTGAAATTTTAGGCAAAGCATCCTTGATGGTTTAATTATGTTTAACTACATACAAGGCCAGTAACTATACATGGAACCATAGTCGATGGGTAAAAAAAAGTGACAATCAAAGTAAGGATTGAATGCTAATTTTGAGATGAGAGAATCTAAATCCAAAAAGGTGATTTGCTAATTTTGAATCCAAATCTTCCAAGGATTCTATCAGATATTGCATATCTGCTTAAAAAAAGAAGAAGACATTTCTAGATAATAATCAATCTAAAATTATATTAAGTATTAATCATCTACAGCTTCAACTTGAAAGCTCCATCTTGAAATTTTAGGCAAAGCATCCTTGATGGTTTAATTATGTTTAACTACATACAAGGCCAGTAACTATACATGGAACCATAGTCGATGGGTAAAAAAAAGTGACAATCAAAGTAAGGATTGAATGCTAATTTTGAGATGAGAGAATCTAAATCCAAAAAGGTGATTTGCTAATTTTGAATCCAAATCTTCCAAGGATTCTATCAGATATTGCATATCTGCTTAAAAAAAAGAAGAAGACATTTCTAGATAATAATCAATCTAAAATTATATTAAGTATTAATCATCTACAGCTTCAACTCGAAAGTTCCATCTTAAAATTTTAGGTAAAGCATCCTTGATGGTTTAATTTTTTTATATTTTAAATTTATCTTCTTTCTTGTGTCCATCCAAGTGTCAATCAATGATTGGATGCAAGAAAATACTATAGCACATAAATTTCTCTTTGGTGCTTGGTTATGATTAGAAGAACATGTATCCATTGCATAGATTATATTACAATATAATTTGATTAAGTAAATAGTAGAGGCAATGCATCACTTATTTAATATATTTACTGTTCTTTTATAATTTTTATGCAAGTATTAAAAACTATTTCAATCGGAACACAAAGGGGGAATAGTTTGTCAAAAAAGTTGACATAGCACAACTTGCCAAACTCTCTCACAAGTCAAGACGCACCCTTGACCGAGATTAGACAAGTGGATGCGGAATTAAGGCCACCTTAACTTCAATTCATGGGACAGGCATGGACCGTTGCCAGCATGCCACGCTTTATTTTCTCAAATATCATCGATGAAGGAAAATTTTAAATAAAATATTTAATGATGCCAAGGAAATCAAAGGGAAGAAATTAAGAAGCCTCCTGATTCTCAGGCGGTATCGTCGTCATGCGAAGAACATGGGGAGGGGAAAAGAGTCAGACCTCTCTTTTTTCCTCCGATTTCTCTTCTTCTTCCTTCCTCCCTTATCTCTTCCCTCCTTCCAAACCCCTCTAAAGGGCCACGACTCGGTCCAACGACCAACGCCTCTCTCTCTCTCTCTCTCTTCTTCTCTCCCTCCTCTGCTTCTCCGCCCTACTTCTTCCCCTTTCCCTTCTACTGCTCTACGGCTTTCAGGTGTCTATTTCTTCTCCAAGAGGGTTTTTCATGCTCTTTGATCGGCTTTCGAGCTTGTTTCGTGTTTTTTTTTTTTTTTTTTTGATCTTGGCTTGTTGATTCGGGTTTTGGGACTGGTTTTGTTGCGTTCTGGCATGTGGTATAGCTGCTTTTTGTTCCGTTTTTGGTGGTTTGTGGGGATTGATTGCTGCCTTTTGGGAGTCGCTGAGCTTGGAAGGGAGACATTTTATCCTTTTTTTTTTGGGTCTTCTTGCCCGTTTTAGCGGTTGGAAGTTTGTGACCGCTTGACCTATAGTTTTTTATTTTTTGGCTTTCATAAAATCGCGTCTTCTTGGTCGATTGGTGGTAAATTGTTTCTGTTTTGACATTGGAATTGGTGAATGATAGTGGTTTCCCATTCTATTTAAGCATGGGAGTTGGAATCTTTTACCGTTTTATGGTTTATAAACTGTGGTTTCGTTCCTCTTCTTCTTTCGTGTGTGTTCATAAATTGGAATATGTTCTAATTGGTTTCCATAGAATTTCGATTTTGAGAATTGCTTTTGGTGACTCTGTTGTTGGAATCTTAGGAATTTATTCCTCTCTCTGTCTTCCCATTGTTTTGTTTGATTTTTATGTTTTCTTTTCTTTTTTCCCGAATGCTATCATGCCTGTGCATTTAATGCTATTTATATAATGGAGGGATTGCGGTTTTCAAATGGGTCAGCAATTGGCATTGGAGGGTTTTATTTTGATTTTTCTATTGAAATTTGATATTTTTTTTGCCATGCTGAAATTTGGATTTTTGCCAGTGATCGCGGGTTTTTTGTTGGTACAGCTATCTTGCTCTGGCGGGCGATCGCCAGTTTGCATCGCAGAGGAAGAGGGATTTTTGTCCCCCTAAATTCTGTGTAAGAGGCTCTCGTTTGATACTTGCGTCGTGATCTGAAAGTTCTTTCTCCCATGCTACCTGTCAACAGGATTAGAGGTCACCCTAGGACTGGTAGCTCTTGGACCTTTTCAGGTTTCTGTTATTGGTCATCAGATTTCTAGTTTCTTCTTTTATAGTTGTTTGAATAAACTAGTTTAACAAATTCAGTTTGTTGGGTATTACATTCTAAAATTACTTGATTGAAATTTGTGAACATGGTAATGGTGCACATATTTGTCATTTTATTATTTTTTGATAGTTCTTATTATTAACTAAGATATATTGCTTTTTGTGGAATATATTTCAAATATTTTTCTTGTTCCTTTGTCAGCATTTTTCTGCGCTATTGTTTAGGCATATTATGTATGTTGATAACCTTTTGCTGTAGAAATGCTGAATTTTGGACTATGTCAATGCATTCATATTTCCTAATATCTTTAAGATATATTGTTTCTATCATTGCATTGATCCAATTATTTCTGCAGGAATGGATTTCTCCGATTCAAGACGCAAGCCTCATTTTATTGGAAGAGTTCTTTTGACTGCTACTCTCACAGCCTTATGCATAGTCTTCTTGAAGCAGTCCCTGGGTTTCAGTGGTGATAGTGCAGTAAGCTTTCAAACTATATCTTTTAGTTGCATCAGTTCTTTTATTAGTTCTTTTGGTCAGCTAAGCTTTTATCCTCAGTTTATCAATCAATTTGTTTTCCTTTCTTGCTAGATTTTTCCATCAACTTAAGCTTTTTTATATGGTATGATTTCTTAATTGTGTCATGGAATTTAAATGTAGAGCTGTAGTTGATTTCAAATGATGCTTAGTTCTGTAATTTGGCTAATTCATTAGAGGCTGTTTGGTTCATCACCATGGTGATTTTTCGTAGTGATAAGATCACCGGTGATAAGTTTACCGATGATAGGATCACTAGTGATCCAACATTATCGCATTTAGTATGAGATATTTTAATAATCAAAGATTATCTCATTGTGTTTGGCATATCATAGGAATGAAAGATCACTATGCATGCAATACCAATTATACCCGTAAAAACTTATTCACGTAATATATTCTAATATTATATATTATATAATAATATTATATTATATTATATTATATTATATATGATATATATATTTATAGTATTAGTAATAATGTTGTTAGTAATCGATCTTATATTATAATATATAATTTATAAATAATATATATATAATATAATAACAATATAATAATAATTAATATTATAATTCATAGATAATATTATATGTTATATATATAATATAATAATAATAATAATATATAATATATTATAATAATATAATGTTAATTACTATATATAATAAATAATAGAGTTGTACCTGATTTCAAATGATGCTTAATTATGTAATTTGATTAATCCATTAGTGTTTAGGACTGCTTGGAGATTGGGATTGCTAGTTGTCCTACGACATTGGTTAGCAAGGTTGCCGATTTAGCTGAAACCATTTGGCTTTGGTTGAAAACAATACGAAATTGCCAGAATTTTGGCAGCATCAGCCAGATAATTCAAAAACTGACTCATTTAAGTCCAATTTCAGCAGTTTTAGATGTTTTGGACAAAATTACCATTTTAAGATCAAAAATTTCATGATTTTTAACTTGAATATTAATTGAAGCAAGTCAAATCTAAAGTATCTAGATGTTAGTATCTAAGTGATTAGAAGTGATATTTATTCTAATAAACCTTTTGTATAAGCGTTATGAAGTAACCAAAAGAAAGAAAAAGATAGGCAATTTTGTAAAATGCATTATGACTTTTTGTTTTTACATAAATTTGTATTTAGTATATTATATTCTCATCAAATAACATACTATGAGTTTTAAAATGATATCTAGATTCTATCTCTATAGCTTCTTTTTCTTGGTTTGTGCTTCCGAGATTTTGCTTTTTAGTTAATTTTTTATGGTGTTTTAAAGGTGTGAGAACACTACAAATTTACATACTTATCCTCAGAGGTTCTCAATTCTATGATGTACTCTCAAATGATCCTTCAATATTTCTTGACCGTTTTATATCATTTTCTTTTGAAGTTGTCTATTATTTTGTTTGATTTTTGCTTTGTTCTGCTGAAACTCTAAAATTTAAATTGAGACTTTTGCAACCATCAAAGCTAGTAGTAAAACTGAAACTCACATGCTTGTCCCAAATTAATGCTAGTTTTGAAATCTTGATTAAATTTCTTTGCTCTCTTGGTTTGCACCATGTTTGGTAGTTCCATCAGACTCATAGGACCTATAGCAAAATTATTATTATTCTATTAACTGAAATGTATGATATCAGAATCTTTTTGCAGTAAATTTTAGGTATGAGATTGCTTAATTTGCATCATGAATTGTGTTCTAGGCTCCGTTAGTGTAGACATGTGCTTGGATTATGGTCAACACTTGAAAGGTTTTTGCATGTTAAAGATTTTGCTAGGTAACTGCTTATTCCCTCGCTCCCTCCCTCCTTCAAGTTTATAAGTCTCAAATTTTCATCTGTATTTTTAGATCTTAACATATGAACCTACTTGGATGATTAAACAAGATCAACAAGGATTCAACACCGTGTCTGGTACTTTGTTTTATGGGTTATAGAAACATCTGATTACTCTTTTCTCATCAACATGGGAAGTTGATAATTGATTTTAGGTAGGATATCTGTAGGTAACAGGTTAGCAGAGTATAGCCAAATTGAGGTGCTGAAACTCATTTTATTTTTTAATCATCTTCACTCTATTTGTCTGTTTCTCCGTAAATGGCTTTGATCTTTGTAATGTCCTTTTGTTCTGCTTTCCTTTTATGTAGGAATAGAGTGCTGCAGATTAATTTGGTGACTTTTGACAATGTATGCATCATACTACTGCTAAAATTAATTGTCAAGGGCACCATAATATCTTGGTTTATGGCCAGGAAATGGGGCAGAATTTAGGGGCTGGTTTACTAAAATGTTTCATTGATGTAAAATTTTGAAAAAAGGCATTTTTGTGTAGTTCTGGAATGAAATATATTTGGAATAAACAACATGAGATAAATATGGATGTTGCAAATTGAGTTGTTATTTTGTATAAATATGGGACAACGATGCTTCCTTTTGATAATCATATCATGTAATTTGTAGGGAGCCTGAAAAATGATAAATGGTTCACAACTGGCAACTGGTGGGTTAATTTCAAAAGGCCTTTTATACCTTTTGAATTTGAAAATATAGTTATTGATGTTCATTAATTTTATCCATCTTATAAAGAGTTTGTGGCTATGTGCATAGATGAATGCATGGCAGGAACTTTTTACTTGATAACCATTAAGAAGGCGTATGATTCTTGAGGGATTTAAAGTGTTCATGACCTGCAGAAGCAAAAAAGAAAAAGCAAAGGAAAAAGAAGAAAAAGAATATCGTACATCTTGTGATACCCAAAGTTTAGTCCCACATTGGATAGGAAAAAGATGCATTATGTGCTTATAACTCAAATCCACTTGCTACCAATTAACTTTCACTCGAGTTTTTGGGCCATGTGGTTTTGGCCTGCTAACAGAGTCATTGGATCGTAGGTGGGCTTGGAGCATTACAAATAGTATCAGAGCCGATCCGAGTGTGCAAAAGTTGGTGGGCATGAGAAAAGACCTATCCATGGGGCGGTGGTAGAGTCCTATCATGGCGTGGAGCCACCTTGCAGTCTCAATGATCCGACTTGGGATAGATTTTGGCTAGCTTGTGGCGTATGACGAGGACGTCGCATTATAAGGTGGAGAGATTGTGATACCCCAAGTTTAGTCCCACGTTGGATGGGAAAGAGATGTATCATGTGCTTATAACTCAAGTCCACTTGCTACCCATTAACTTTCACTCGAGTTTTTGGGCCATGTGATTTTGGTCCGCTAACAGAGTCATTGGGTCGTAGGTGGGCTTGGAGCGTTACACATCTCTTCTTCTTGCTCTTGGTTTTATGTCAGTTAGATACCTGTCGCGAGCTTATAAAATTTTAATTTCTTTAGTACTCTATGGCTATGGCCTACACAAACTAATGTTTATAATTCTTCTCACAACAATTAGCAGTTCTTTGATTGTATCGATGGATGTTAATGCACTTTTTTATTTTCCTTTTCTGAATTGTTGTTCCAACCTTGAGTAATTGATGTTTTATTTCCATATGACAAAGTTTTGCATATCTGTACCAATTGCATTTTT
Source organism: Metroxylon sagu (assembly GCA_017589505.3). Lineage (NCBI taxonomy): Eukaryota > Viridiplantae > Streptophyta > Magnoliopsida > Arecales > Arecaceae > Metroxylon > Metroxylon sagu. Next base: position 2,132,519 of record JACVBY030000658.1, on the reverse strand, counting down.
GTGTTACGGTTCTTGTAGCCCACATTTCAGTTTTACATTTGCATAGTGCAACTCTGCTGCCTTCTTCCTTCCATGACATGGTAGTTAACTTAATACAATTGGTTTGTTTTGGATTCTACATTTCTGGAATGCTTCCTTTCCTTGTTCTTATATCTTCCCTTTTAATGACTTTGATTTATCTTGCATCTTACAGTTTTCTCGTCATGAAGCTGGGGTAACCCATGTCTTAGTAACAGGAGGTGCTGGATATATTGGTTCACATGCTGCATTTCGACTCTTGAAGGACTCATATCGAGTGACAATTGTGGTAATTCTCCATTTTTTTCACACAGACATATATATTTTATATTCTTTAATCATAATTGGTATGAGCAGTTTAAAGTAATTTTACAGGATAACCTTTCTAGGGGAAATATTGGAGCAATTAGGGTTCTCCAGAAGCTATTCCCAGATCCAGGGAGACTTCAATTTATTTATGCTGATTTGGGCGATGCAAAAGCTGTATCCTTGTCACATTGTTTTTTACACACTGACACTTCTCTAGCGTGAAGTTTTTTTGCATAAGATGGACTTTGAGGTTCATTCTTTAACTGGTTATCAGGTCAACAAAATATTTGCACAAAATGCATTTGATGCTGTTATGCACTTTGCAGCTGTTGCTTATGTGGGGGAAAGTACGCTTGAACCTCTCAGGTATGCTCATCATTTCTGGACATCTCATCTGGGCAAAGTAGTTGGGACTTGTTTTGGCTTGATCACTGTAACATTGGTTTTATTGCTGCATGAATTGAAGTTTCTGAAAACTGTATTGCTGCAATGTTGGCATTGCTTGACACTCGATAAGCATTATAAACAAGAATTTACAGTTCTGCTATATATTTTCTCAAACTAGGCCTTAGCTAACAGTATTATATGTAACTTATATTGCTTTGAAAAAAAAGTTTCTAGCTTGTCTATCAATTACTTCACAATTCTTCTTTTTCCCCTAAACTATGCAACATTTTATTTATGTTTTTTTAATGAAATACAGATACTTAAAAGTTTTTTTTTTTGGTTCTATTTTGTATGAAACGAATTTTGTAGCAGCTGGAGGGTGCCACCTTCATGTTGATACAAGAGATTTGTGTTCAATCCTGTGCTCACTCTTATTTTTGTCATGCTTAAACATGTCCTAGTTCTTTAAAAAGAAAGAACAATAATAATAATAAAAAAAACTTAGAGGCTGGTACATTAAGGCACCACTCTTTGGGGCTTCTAGGCTTGGAAATGAAAACATCACAACATTTCGTTTGTGTGAGAACACAATCATTTGCCAGGTTTTACGCTTTTTCAGAGTGATTTTACAGAAATTAATCAACCTCTCTCCATGCTTATTCATGCTAAGTTTGCTGTTCTTTTAATAATGCCAATGTGTCAAGTCCATATATCTCCCATGTCATATTTGTTTATATCATGAATATAATTAGGTTCCTTAAAATGCTTTATTCTCGTTTTGTTATTAACTTATTGAGCATATGGTGGTTGTGCTTCTCCTTTCTCTGGGCAAGGGAAGCTATACGGCTGATAAAGTTTACTTATCCCTGAATGTCCTTGTGGTGGCAGTAAATCAGTAAGATGAAATAAAAAGAATATGGCCATTGTCAATTAGTAAATGTACAATGTCAATAAAATTTCTGATAGTGAGAACACATTGTTAGTTGTGATTGAATATGGCTGACAGCCACCTTGGTGTTCAAAGCAGGCATTGGAAGGTGGACCATAAATGAGAAATGGGTTGTTCTTTATATAATAATTTTTGCAACTTCTCAGATGAAGCAAAACTGTTGTGTTAGGCTAATTTGTTTGAAATGAAATAAAAAGAATATGGCCATTGCCAATTAGTAAATGTACAATGTCAATAAAATTTCTGATAGTGAGAACACATTGTTATTTGTGATTGAATATGGCTGACAGCCACCTTGGTGTTCAAAGCAGGCATTGGAAGGTGGACCATAAATGAGAAATGGGTTGTTCTTTATATAATAATTTTTGCAACTTCTCAGATGAAGCGAAACTGTTGTGTTAGGCTAATTTGTTTGAATGTTTAAATTTACTTGGAGGACTTTCAAATTAGTTGGGCTTAATTCATTGGGAATATGCAAACACAATTATTTTTTATTTTGTGTTCTATTACTGTATTATTTCATTTTTAAATGCTGATTCTTTTGCTGTGTTTTGCATTGTGATTCACTGAAATACCATTTGCTTGATCATTCACTCTTTTTTTTTTTGCCTTACTACATTGTGGTATGTTTTCCAGTGTATCTGTGATCAATTTGGTATCTTATGTTTATGATTCCTTATTTTAGTTAATTATTCTGCAACAGGTACTATCATAATATCACCGCAAACACGTTGGTTATTCTTGAGGCTATGGCGGCACATGGTGTTAAAACTCTTATTTACTCAAGTACATGTGCAACTTATGGAGAGCCTGAAAAAATGCCTATTACAGAAGAAACTCCTCAGGTTAGAACATGGTAACATCCAAGTGTCTGACTAGACTGGTGACATTTAGCAGTTGCTTTGTTGGTTTATGGTCATATTAGACCTTTCAATGTACATCTATTAAAAAGAAAAAACTGTTTACTTCCTAATATTATTATGGATTGTTATAGTATTCCTAAATTAATTTAGAAGAAAAACTTATATTAGGCTGTGAAGTTTTGAACTCTGTTATTGGAACTGTACTTTCTTTACTTGTAGTTTCCCATCAACCCATATGGGAAGGCCAAGAAAATGGCAGAGGACATCATTTTGGATTTCTCAAAGAATTCAGACATGGCTGTGATGATCTTAAGGTATGTTACTTCTAGTATAAACTGACTGTTGAATGGGATGGTGGATGGAAATTAATAACCATAACCGCAACTTCAGATATTTCAATGTCATTGGGTCAGATCCAGAGGGCAGGTTAGGCGAGGCTCCTAGACCTGAACTACGAGAGCATGGTCGTATATCTGGTGCATGCTTCGATGCAGCATTAGGAATCATTCCGGGGCTGAAGGTACAGTGCTGTGAAACCACAATACTTCAACCAGCCAAGAAAATACCATTTCTGATAGAACATTGATATTTTTCATTGGTCTTGTTCACAGGTTAAAGGAACAGACTATCCCACAGCTGACGGAACGTGCATAAGAGATTACATTGATGTCACTGATCTGGTTGATGCTCATGTGAAAGCTCTGGCCAAGGCCAGGCCTAAAAAAGTTGGTATCTACAATGTCGGCACTGGAAAAGGTCATTCAAGTTTCTCCCAATGTTCCTTTCCTGCAGTTGTTTGCTCTCAATTTTCTATTGTTAAACTATTTCTGCAATCTTATCATATATGTTAAACCGTTTCTGCAGTCAATGCTTATAAATGGTAGCACTGTGGTTTCACTTGGCTCCGTTAACATCAAAAATTTTCTAAATATGTCTTGCATCACTTATCAGGTAGATCAGTTAAGGAGTTTGTGGAAGCCTGCAAGAAAGCAACTGGGGCCGACATCAAGGTTGAATACCTTGACCGAAGACCAGGTGACTATGCTGAGGTTTACAGCGACCCTTCAAAGATCAACCGTGAACTCAACTGGACGGCACGGTACACTGATCTTCAGGAGAGCCTTTCCATTGCATGGAAATGGCAGAAATCACATCGAAATGGCTATGGTCACCCTCAGTTATGACTGCATGATTGAGCTTTTTGAGTCATTGATATACTTGGGATGGGGACATGGGCTGTGAGTTGGAAGCCCTTTGCTAGCATCCATGGCTTAAATTTTAGAAGAGCGACTACTTCAGCAGCAGTGGTAACGGGTTTAGAGACATGGGAGAGGCCTTTTATGAGCATTTCAGTGGCAGGAGCACATTTCTTTTATTATTTTTTTGCATGAACAGTAGAAATCTAATAATCGATGCAATTGATCATTACACCATACTTGATTAATCTCTTGTAACATGCCTTATCATAGAGTTATACAATGAATCAAAGGTTTATAATTATTCTTAATCTGGTTCCATGTGCGTTTCTTGATGCAATATAGAAATTGTAATGCGGTCTATTTCAGCTTTACCTTCATAATTCTTCATTGGATGCGTAGGTTTCTTCCTGTGCTGGTATGGCATTGGAGCGCACAAATCCATGAGTTTTCTAAGTTGGAGTCAAGTCTAACAATTAGTTGATCATTTGAACTTAGGCCTGGCAAGTTGAGGTTGAGCCGGGTTTGGTCGTGGTGCATGCATACATCAAGGCCCACCTTACCGAATATATCAAGGTCCATAGGGCCTGATCTGAACATTGGGAAAGTTTTACTCAAACCTAACCCGGAGCTAGTCTGGCTCAAGTCCATCTAATTTTAAGCTATACAATATAATATGGCTAAGCTATGTTTTTCAAAGTTTTTATATTAAGTCACGCAATATAATGAAGTAAATAAAATAATAAAACAAATTTATCAAATACATCTCACAGGCCTCTCATTTGAAATGAATATATATTAAAGATAATATAAATGGTATACCCTCTTGAGTTGACAAGGAGTTTTAATTCGACACGCCAACAAAATAAAAAAAAAAAACAGAAAGGAAAGACGAAAAATATAGACGGCATCCATATATATATATATATATATATATATATATATATATATATATATATAGAGAGAGAGAGAGAGAGAGAGAGAGAGAGAGAGAGAGAGAGAGAGAGAGAGAGAGCTACGGGTAGATAAGTTTAGATAGATGGTATGGCTTTGATCATTTTTTTCATTCATACAAATTCTAAAGCTATCTTACATTTTTTACTTTTTTTTTTTATTTTTCAGATTTGTGAACTATATGCATCCAGAGATTGAGAAGATCAAATTTAGGTTTAGACACATTCGAATGTAATCAAGTTTATTTTTCTATATATATATATATATATATATATATATATATATATATATATCCAATTATATCTTTATATATATATATATACGAATTTTGAAGCTATTTTATCTTTTTTATTTTTTTTTATTTTTAAGATTTATGAATTATGTGGATTTAAGGATGAGAAAGATGAGTAGATTTATATTTGACTGCATTCGAATGTAGTCATATATATATATATATATATATATATATATATACTTGATGATTTATTTTATTAAACTAATATGGATGATCCGGATTGTCATGCTCTCCGAGATGAAAATTAAGATAGGCATTCCAATGGAGTGGTGAGACGAATGGGGTAAGGGAGTTCTGTTGCACCGAAGAAAGCAATATTTGATGGAACACACGTAAACAAAATGACGATGACATAGGCATGATAAAAGAAGATATTCAGGTAGGCATCAGTAATCGTGATCTATGAGAGAGAGAGAGAGAGAGAGAGAGAGAGAGAGAGAGAGAGAGAGAGAGAGAGAGAGAGAGAGAGAGGGTAAAACCTGATTTTTTTTATTTTTAAATTATATAAAATTAAAAATTATTTTATTATTTTTATTTTTTTTATTTTTAAAATTTATGAACTGAATAAATACAAAAATAATAGAAATGATCCAAACTAAACCTCATTATATTCAAATGCATATATATATATATATATATATATATATATATATATATATATATATATATATTCCTGATAGTTTATATGTAAAACCAGTGTAAATGAAATTAGTGTCAGTCCAGGATTCAGGACACCCAGAAGTAACAGTGAAGAAAGGTATAAAAATTGGAGAGGAAAAGAAATTTTGTATTAAAAAAATATTATAAGTTGAGAACATGATCATCTCTGCCGTCTCGCTCTCAAAGGAGCCTTAGGAAGGCCATAAGCCTCGCTCACCTAAGACCGAAGACGCCTCTCCTGGCAAAGAGGCGTCAAACAGAGGATTTGGGACCACCCTACAGTCCTCACCAACCAAAATCAGAACGCTTACCGGAGGCTGTTCTCTTTTAACATAGAATAAGCATTCGAGCCCAGTTCTTTCAACCGGACGTCCCTTGACCAACTTTTACCTCATTGGCCAAAACATTGTCTTATTCTCGCAAACTTCCGAATACACTCTGTAGCTTTCCTAATTCCTATACCCATTTGGAGACTATATAGACTCATGTTTGATGCTGGGCAGCTCCTTACCAGCACTTCCCTCTATGCTGAAGTCAATGATGACATCAACGCGCTCTCTTAGATTCTCTACGGTCGATACAACAAGATTCCATTAAGCATCCAGCTTATGTCAATGAATTTCTCACAATAACAGTTTTCAATCCCCCACAGCTGGATTGGCTCAAGTTAAATTTTGATGATTTAATCAGAAAAAAAAATAGCAGGAGTTGCTTATGTTTTATGTGATGCAGATGAAAGGTTTATTTCTATGACATTTATGCCACTATATAATGTTTTAATGCTTCAGGTAGAATTAACAATAGCATGGTTTGATATTCATATACTCTTTTCTTACACTCAGCATGGATTTATGATTGAAGGATATTCAAGCACTGCATTAGCACGGATTCAACAACCATCTCAAAATTTACATCCCTTCGTTTGAGGTATTAAGCAGTTGCTCACTCCACTAATTTTCAGTGGGTCACTTCTCACACCCTTCATGAAGTGAATCAAGCTGTAGACTTCCTTACAACTAAAGTGGTGTCTTTTAAGTTTTTCTGCTGTCTGATGTGATGTTCGTCCAATGAATCGTAGTCCTATCTTACTAACAAATGCTCATGGTATCAGCTTCTCCGTCACTTCTAAGCTCCCTCTATTACTTTATAAAAAAAAAAAAAAAATATAGTGCCTGCTCCCTAGCAACCATGAACCTGCGTCTAGTTGTATCCTATGGACTTTCATGGTTGTAAACCAATTAATTGGTCAATAGATACCTGGATGACTTTATCATGGGGCCCTTCACAAATTGGCAGCCTGGCACCTATACGATCTATGCCCCCACAGTCCCGCCGTCATGCTATGCGCACAATATTTTTTGCACCAGTGTTGCTCTACCAATTTGTATATTTGTCATGCATAGTGTTCTAACTGCTTGAACTTGGAGTAATTGCAAAATTAATAGGTTCTTCTACCTCATGGCTAACTAAATCTCTAAAAGGAATATTGGCATCTTATCTACATGATTTAACTCTACAATATCAATTTCTGTATCCTGATTAACTGAAGCATCCTTTTACTCTTCTTGAACAATTTCAAGAACAATCTTCTGAACTTGATATAAATATTTGGCTCCTTCTATTCCATATTTTCATTTAAATTTGATTGATTCTTGAGCAGATTAATATCCCCCTATTTCTAATATTAATTTTTAAACTACACTTTTACTACATTTGAATCCTTCGGAAAACTCAAATAGGATTGTATGTTAACATTAGAAACCTATAGTCTAGTGGTAGAGCTTTTGATTGTAGATTTAGGGTCACTATTTCCAATCAGGGTTAGGTCCCAGATTACGGAGCCCCGAGACAGTCTCACAACCAAGACATTTCATTATGCCTAAAATGGAAAGATTGGGCTTGTAGTAAGGTAATGATTTTGATTTAAGCCTAGGTTTTACCATTAGATTATGAAATAAAGTTTAAATGAATGTTATATATTTTAATTAGATTTGTGAATGTATATTCAGAGCCTCTTATTGAGAAATTACTAGATTGTACCCTTGACTTGTAAGTACATATCACCTCTAAAAAATATTCAAATTTTATTTTTTTATATCATTTACACAAAATTGAAGTTATGAAACAAATAAATACTTTTGTTGAGTCATTACTCATTTTATGTGATTAATTGTTGATCATGATGTTGAGAAAATATACACATTTAGTTCCTTAAGAACCTTAGATTTTATGTTATGATTATTTAAATGTACATATTGAAGTCTCATTTATACTTGATTGCAATTATGTGGTAAAAATCTAAATGCTGATGCATACTTTGAATGATGTTTAATGTGCATATTTTGATGTTTAGTTAAATGATAGGTCAAAGAGTGACCTATGTCATGCTTGATAAAATACCTAGCCAAATTAAATAAATTTAGAGATGACATGTCATTTGTCATGCCTTAAATGTAGCTCTAGTTAGACATGTGATACAACCGCACATCTTCTGCAGTGGCCCTAAAAAATATGCAAGGCCTATTATATTTTTCTTTATCAATTTCCACAATAACCCAAAATATCATTATAAATTTTTTTTAAAAAAGAATGCCTCAATTATAATAATAAAATTATTTAATTGCAACTTTCTTTATATTTTATGTATCAAAAGCAATCTAGCTACTCTAAACTACTTAGTTCCTTGCTTACATCGCTTTACATCACAGCCTTACTCATTTTGCAACTTTCTTTATATTTTATGTATCAAAAGCAATCTAGCTACTCTAAACTACTTAGTTCCTTGCTTACATCGCTTTACATCACAGCCTTACTCATTTTGCGGCTTTGAAAGGCAAATAAAATATGATATAAGCTAGGAAAATAAAATATGATATGAGCTAATAGCTTAGTAGGTAATTTCTACCTTAGTTGGATCAAGAATATCAAGTAGATAATATGTAAATTTACATACAATAAATTTATTAGTCATATAATAGAGTAATTTACCAAGTTTATGATATAATTTCAAAATAGCATACTTGTTAAAATATAATATCAATTTTCAAAATAATTAATGCATTGATTAAAAAAACTCTTTTTAGTTTTAATTTTGAAATTAATCTCTCTTTAGTTGCTCCAACTATGACCATGACCAATCATATGATAAGGTTGATGGAGGCTAGTTTTTGACTAAATGTAACGATAATGAACATGGGTTAATGATCGCCTCACTAGCCGCATTCGGAAAGAGACTAGCTCTAACCCACATATAAAACATCCGATTGGTATCATACACTAGTGATTGCTCCATTAGCTAGGTTCAAAAGAAAATTTGTACATATCATTGTACACAATATGTGACAATGATATTCTTGCTAGCTCGATTTGAAAAAAAATATGATCCTGAGTGAGTAGCATGCCGATAAACACGTGTTAATGATTGCCACTCTGGCTTGGTTTAAAATGAAACATGTTCTTGATATATATGCGAAATATGATGATACATACAGCATGTACATGTGATTAGCCTCGACTAACTAGCCTAACAGAAACTCATTCTTGAACACATATAGAAAATAGTCTTCCCCGATGACTAAGTTCAAATCATAATCAAATTAGAGAGAACACAAATCAATTTCAAACTAAGTTCTTAATCATACAACAATTTCAAAAAGATATAAACTTTTACATGTAATGTTCAAGTACTTAATCCATGATACACAAACGCATGCCTAGTCATTCAATACAATTTTTGATGCATCAGAATTCATTACCATGTCCAAGTAAGCCATGCCATGCTTGATCCACAAATAATTTTTCACATGCACAAATAATTTCTATAATCTCAATACCCAATATACATGCTATTTTCCTAAAGACATAAATAAAATTGTACAATATAAATTTTTGAATAAAACATATTGTATGCTATGGTAAAATTTAGAGGTAGAGGTGCTTACATCTTTTAGATAAAATTGCTAACACTCATAAACACTTGACTAATTTTCTAATCTTGATGCTTCAGGGTTTTATCAATGTTCAACCTTCAACCTTCATAGGAGTACAGCATAGCCTCTAAACTATTGATTTTATACCAAAATATCTCAATTAGGCTATATTTGTAAAGAGCTTTTCTAAAGCCAATAGATTTTTTACTTTTTATGGGATACTAATTTTCTAAAACTAATAAGTTTTCTACTTTCATTAGGTACTAATTTTCTAAAGAGAACTAAATTAATAAATATCAACTAAATATCTAAAAAATAAGTTCCTAACTTCACTAGACTTCTAACTCATCTAATCTAAGTTTTTTAAGGAAGAAAACATAAAAATTAGAATAAAAATATAGAAAAAAATGATTCATAAATTATAAGCTGCATAATGATATTTTTATAATTTTTTAAAAGTTTGTCAATACTAATATATATTCATTAATTGGCTCATAATTTTTTTATTTGGTCTTTACTTTTTGCGATTCAAAATATATTGAAAAGCTAACTCACTTCGAACATTATAAAGGTAGATTTATTCAAAAATTTCAATTAATTTGGTATTACATGGTGGCTTCAATTTTCTTTATCATGGTTTTAAGATTGATTCCATATTTGATTCTAGACAAGCATTGATGGAAACAAAACCTATCCTTAGCATCTAACATTCATGATTAGGGGTTGTTAGCCATGAGAACCTATTGCCACCATGTGGCCATACTATAGAAGTAACAAGGGGGAGTGTTTTTGTAGGTGGAGGTAAAGGTTAGGTTAAAATACCTCTCTCACCAAGCTCTCGAGTGCACCTTAGATGATGATAACAAGAAGAGCTTCATTTAGGCAAGAAGCCTGAGGGATTGACCAACTAACCATGCAGATATTTGTGAGAGAAACTTGGATGCCATGGCTACCATGAACCACTAGAGCTAGCAAGCTTAGCAAGAAGCAATAGGGTGAGTGGGACACTTTTCAAGTTTGGCTTGAAGGAAGAAAGTTGTAAAAAGGTTTGTCATGGCACTTAGGCCCTTTGTATTTGTTGGGCTCCCTATCCTTATTTTCTTTTCTATTTTATTTTTCTATGTTTATCTATTTTATCTCCAATAAATGTGAGGTGACTCTCCATTTCTTTATTAAAAAGATATCATCACACTAATAATTTCATGTACTAAATTATTAATCTACATAAATAAGATTACATCTCTCTCTCTCTCTCTCTCTCTCTCTCTCTCACACACACACACACACACACACACACACACACACACACACACACACAACTCTAGAATTTGAAATTCCCATAAAATAAAATTTCCAAATACCATAAAATAAAATTTCCAAATATGTAACGTAAGTGCTTATTAGTATTTAAAGCTCGTTTCTTACAAGCTATTCCGTTTGATCCTTGTAGATGAAGAGGCCATAAAACCCGGCCACAGCAACGAAAGTAGCCATGCTCCATATCGCCACTGCCAAGGCCAGTGGCATCACCTCTGAGACCCGCCACGCGAATGCAAGTTTGAGGGCGGTGGCAAGCACCCAGATGGCCACCTTTAGCCTCTCCCTCTTCTCGACCGGGCTGTTCGGGCCCAGCTTCTCGAACCTGTCGAGGCACCAGGAGAGGAGCAGCAAGTTGACGTAGGACGAGATCACGAACGCGAGCGTGCCTGCGTCGCCCCGAGAATGGTAGATAGAGTTGGCGACAGTGAAGGTGAGGAAGAGAAATCCAACCATGGGCAGATGATTAAAGACTTTGTTGATTAGGACGCGGAATATATTTGTTCTCGGTTGTGCTAAGTCTTGCTCCATTTCAGCTTGGTGCCTGGGCTTTGTCCCCTATTAACACGACTAGCAGCGTGGAGCACTGCGTCGATGACATCTCCGGATTTTTGGGCAGCGCAAGGCTTTATAGAGAAAAAGTTCAACAAAGATGGCCGAAAGTAATTTCGTGTTGCCCACTCCTATGGCTTCGATTTCTTCCTTTGAATTCCTCGAATTTTGGGGAGTCATATCTATCGCACAGATTTCGTCATATCTAAGGTACAGATTACGTACGTTCGTTTCCTTGGCGTGCAAGTTAGTCTTTCACGCGGTCTTTAAGCAAAGAATATTGGACGATTTTGACCACCTACTACCACCTTCATTTCCCAGAAACTGCAGCTCTTTCCACATCGTTAAGCTCCCTTTGATATCTAATTTATTAAAAAATATTATTATAAATTATTATTATTATAATATTATAACATAATAATATCATATAATAATAATACTAAAATCTATTATATTATATCATTATAATATAGTATAATAAAATATAATAATATTCTAATATAATAATGATTATAATGTAAAATTATTATAATATATAATTTTATTGTTATTTAATAATTATATTACAATATTATTAAAATTATGGTTATTATAATCTAATAATATAATATTGCATTATTATGACATATTATTAGAGTAATATTTGAAAATTATAGCATTACATAGTATAATAATATTATATTTGTACACTATAGTATTTTATACTATACTTATATTCTCTTATTTTACACTCCATAATATATTATAATTATAATAATATTTGAATAAAATAAAATAAAAATATATTATAGATAATTATATTAAATTATATTCTGTTATTATTATATTATAATATTAGATATTGTTATTTTTATGGTTTGAATATATGATCTTCAAGTTTGAAAATAGCTTTCTGATATTTGATAAGTAGAGCTTTTGAAAAAAAGTTTTAAATTGAAGCTTTTTCAAGTAGAACTTTTAATAACTTTTGATGAAAATAGAAAGTACTTTTAATAATTTTATCAAACATTATAAAATCACTCAAAAGTGCTTTTAAGCCTCTAAAATTTTTTTTGGTCCCTCAAAAGTTTACCCAAATGGAGCCTTAGTTGGGTTCGGATTAGGTTATTGCCATAAAAAGAATGCTAGATGTTCTTTCATGTGGATAGCGGTTTAATCGTTTGTATCATGCCATAAGACTTAGGATAGAGTGATACAAAGAGACATTTGTTTGACGGATGTTAAGATGTCCCATCAATTTCAGTTCAAAAGAATGGAATAGGTTTTACATCCATCTAAATAAGGTGAAAAGGCAGATGTAGAGAGAGAGAGAGGAGGGTATCCTCTCCGATCGAGTTTTCCTTCTTCTCAATCTATTCCTCCTCCCCTTTGAAACAAATACAGCTCCCTACTCTGGCCATTCATCCTACAAATACAAATCTATGGACGTGAAGAAAGAGATGCAAAGAGAAATGGTTGCCATCTGTACATCCCTTACCAGGTTTGGGATCTTGCTGTGATTATTTTCATTAAATTATTTCTTAAAATATTAAAACCAAACTAATTTCCTACCTCATTATCAAGATTTTGCTTAGATACTAAAATTTAATTGTATTCAAACTTGAGTTTCACAACCATTTTTTGACCTAAAAAAATAGTGTTGCAATGCTATGAACTTAACAAGGAAAGTTTATTTTAGGAAACTATTTTTGGAAGGTGAATTAGTAGACGCCCTTATTATTATATGTACAATCTTTAAAATCAGATGATTGGAATGATTTATTAATAAAATGTTAATTGTATTGCTACTTAAGTTTAGTCATAATCCATCATAAGCATTTTATGATTCTGCACATTCATTAGATTTTATTATTTTAATTATTTTTCTTATAAAGCAATAGCAAGACTGCATTTGGAATGTGATGCATTTCTTTATTGTTCAATGGCTTAACTAGCAAGCATAAAAATGCTTGCTTTAAATGTTTGTTGATAGTAGTCAAATCAATGCTTGAATAACAATAGGATAGGAAAATTATTTTATTTTCATTTTTTTGATGTTATTGTTTGTAGAGTTCAAAATTTTATTTTTGTTGTTAATGGATGTCAAACTATTTGATCTTAAAAGTTGTTTTATTATATGCAGAATTTGATTATGATATCCAATCCGGTAGAACATGATGCTTGCATAGAAGTTATTGATCAAGATGCTCAATTTGATGTTCCAAAAATTGGTATGGAATTTGAGAGTGAGTGGAAGGAATATGAATTTCATAATAGTTATGCATATAATATTGGATTTAGTATTTAAAAATATATGCTTCAAAAGAGTCCTTTAGATATTATAATATATAGAAGCTATTTAAATTACAAGGAGGGCTGCTATAAGAATAGAAAATCAATGCATAACCCACCAAAATGCAATTGTTTAGATGAAAGGACTGGCTGCAAAGCTCATATATCAATAAAGATTTGTGAGAAAGATGCTTATATGGTGTCAAGTTTTGAAGCTGGACATAACCATCCCATTGCCACACTTAAAAAGTTATATCTTTTGAGATCACAAAGAGTAATGGTTGATGCTCAAAAATCACTAGTACAGATGGCAAATACAGCTGGAATAACATTAAAAGGAACTTGTGATTTGATGGCTAAATAAGTTGAAGGATATTGACATCCTTCTTTCCTTCTCGATGACTATAAAAATTATTTAAGGCCGAGGTGTATGGATGGCATGACCTTAAGAGATGCAGGGGCTATCAATATCTTCAAGATTGGGTGAAGAAAAACCTATTATATTATTATACAATACAATTAGATGAAGAAGATTAAATAACTAATATTTTTGGGCTTATGCAAGGTCATTATTAGACTACCAATTTTTTGGTGATGCTAATTGTTTTGATATTATATATAAAACAAATGAATATAGTAGGCCTTTTGCACCATCTATCTGTATTAACCATGATAAAGAAACGGTAGTGTTTAGTGCTACATTACTCTATGATAAAATTATTACTTCTTTTAAGTGGTTAATGGAAACCTTCACACATGCAAATAGAGGGAAATATCCAAAGGTTGTAATGATTGATCAGGATGCAGCCATGAATATAGCAATTGCAGAAGTATGACCAAACACAATTTATCATATTTGTATATGGCATTTATACCAAAATGCAGCAAAACACCTTAGCTATATTTTTGGTGGATCTATGACTTTGGAGCATGACTTTAGTTATTGTGTTTATATTTGTAAAGATAAAGAAGAATTTTGAAAGGCATGGGATAACATGTTAGAGAAATATAATTTGTTTGAGGATCAATGGCTAAGGAAGCTACACAAAGAAATGAAAAAATGGGCTTTGGTGTATGGTCATGAATTTTTTTGTGCTGATCATATGCAAAGTACATGATGAAGTGAATCAGTTAATGCCACAATTAAAAGATACCTACGTCCAAAACAAAGTTGCTGGATTTCTTTGGTTACCATGAAAGACTTATTGAAGACCGACATCCTATGGAAGTAATTTCATATTTTCACGCTAGTCAAGGTGTCCCTAAAGTTTAGTTTTCAGATATGTTGAAGCAAGCTACTTTTAAATATACCTCCAAAGTGTGCAAAATGTTGGAAGAAGAGTGAGGATTATTTGTTAATTGTATATTATATGATCATGGGAAGGATGGGACATTGCATTACTTCATTATCATAGGGGGAGGGAGAAATAAAAAAAAGAGCATCATGTTAGCTATGATAGATTAAATGGCACTATCACTTGTAGTTGCAAAAAATTTGAATTCATCCACATTCAGTGCTATAATGTTGTAAAAGTTTTGGATCATATGAATATTAAAGAGTTCCTCCAAAAGTACTACTTGAAGAGATGGGTAAAGGATGCTAAGACCAATATGGTAATGTCTGATCAAGATCCAAGTTAAATAGACCTTAAAATATTGATTTCATGCTTTCAAAAGCTTTACAAAGTAAGGAGGCATATGAATGCTATTAAGATTTAGCAAAGACTTTGATTGACGAGGTAGAATCACTCATGCAATAAGGAGATGGTAAGGATCATCCTATTACTATTTCTAATGAGTTTCAATTTTCAACCCTAAATATTAGTGGAGGCATCCCACTTCAAGTTCAAACAAGCTTCATGCAAAGCTAGTGGAATTCAAAGTTCATCTAAAAAGGTAAAGAGCGTATGAAAGAGTGATGGGGTAAAGGCTCTTGTAGGATCCGAAGTTTACTAGAGAACAAGAAACATAGAACATCTAAGAAAAGCTAGCAATTATAGTTAAACTATATAATTTTTAATATCAATATTTGTATATCATATTATGCGATTACGTTGTGATCAATTTTTACATTGATTGTTAATAGGAGCATCAACACGTGCATCAAAACTTGCCTATAATAACCTCTTGCTTAATTTACCATCCTATGCAGACTCTATTAGGTACCCTTCCTTGCAAACTACTACAAGATATCTTTTTGCATGGGTACATAATATTTGATGTTATTTTTTGAATTGCTATGTACATAATATAGGGGTCATGTGTTTATGGATCTACAAGAGAGCTTCTAGATGCCATGGATATTTCAAGATCTCTTCACCAAGAATCACAAGGTGTATTTTCTACTACACAAGTATATATCTAGAAATTATGTGCTCTAAAGTTCTTTTTACTATTATAAACTACTTTAATTCATATATTATGTATATAAATGTAGGAATCTACATATGTTACACAAACTCAGAATTTATCATCTCTGTATGCATCATCCCATCCATTTATAGTTGCACCTCAAAATAAACCATCATCTATGAACGTTTTAGATACGGTCAATAATCATTGTTTTTCTTTTGATTGTGTCAAATTTAGATTATTTACATTACCTTATCTTCTGTATATTCTAAAACGCTAGCTGGTTTTGTAGGATCATTTGAGCTTTTTTGGTGATGCTATTTGTTTTGCCACTAGCGAATGCATAGGCATGGGGTCAATGTCTTAGAGCTTGACCCAGCCTCTCTTTCATATTTTAATATATGGAAGCCTTTTTGGTGATGGCTTTAATTGGGCCAAGGAGTAAAGGAGAGGGGCCATTGCCTTCGATGAGAGGAGCTTGTCAGCGACCTGGCCATAGTTTATGCCAATCACCGATGGCGAATTGGAGAGAATAGCTGAAAGAGAAGGTATCAGGCAATAGACGGTGAGCAAGTCTGGCAGCGGCTCCATCGGCTCTCGTGTGGCATACTTTTATTGATTACACAAGTATATGATTATTTTTAAATATTCTTATTTTTTAATAAAAAAATAAAAGAGCAAAGAACAAGAAAAATAGTCCATATCCCAATATCTTTTTATAATCATATGATTACCTATAAATTAATATCACTATTATTTAATCAAAAGAGTAAAAGAATAAAAGAATAAGGATAATAGCTCATATCCCATCATCTTTATATAAAACAAAGTTAACTGTAAATATCCCAGTTCTTCGATGAAGAAGTAAAAGAGCAAAAGAATAAGGATAATGGCCTATATATTGTTATCTTTATATCAATATATGGTTAGTTATAAATACCTCAACTCTTAAAAAAAGAAGTAAAAGAGTAAAAAAAAAATAATAATAATAATAGCCTATATCCTATTTTCTTTATATCAATATACGGTTACTTATAAATATCCTAATTCTTTAGTAAAAAAGTAAAAGAGTAAAAGAATAAGGATAATGAAGAATATCCCACTATCTTTATATGAATATAAGTTTACCTGTAAATATCTAGTTCTTCGATGAAAAAGTAAAAGAGTAAAAGAACAAAAATGATGGCTTATATCTTATTATTTTTATATGAATATACGGTTACTTACAAGGATTCCGATTCTTCAATGAAGAAGTATAAAAGCAAAAGAATAATGATAATAGCCTATATTCCTAAAGAAAAGATGAATGGGTGGAAACCCTCTTCTATCTACACCTCTCTCTTCAACTCTCAAATTCAAGTTTGTGGGATGAACAACTGAAGAAGAAAGCCATATTCATTCATTCATTCAGAAGGGAAGGAAGAATAGATTGAGAAGAAGGGACGCTTGGCTGGAGGATGCCCTTCCCCCCTTTCTCTCTCTCCATCTTGCTTGAACGGATGTGAAAAATATTGGAATTCATTAAGATGGAATAGATTAGGTCTGTCTCGACCTTGGCTTTGTTTATTTTGTTATTAAGATTATGTTGCATATGTTTTCAGTCTTGTAAATCCTGTGAGATTAAGTCCTAGGAGCTCAAAGTATTTTTCTTCAAAAGAAAGGAAAGGATTGGTGGTCTTAGTTTTCAGGAAGACCTTGCATGAATTTCTAGATTGGAGTTGTTCGTCTCGATCTCCTCTCTCTTTTTTTGCTTTGTTTTCCTTCTGGCCTCTTCTGGTCCCTGTTTCTGACACTCTGGCCTTCTGTTTTGCTCTTGTGCGTGCCTTGTCCTTCTAATAAGTAACTTTCAAGAAAACAAAAAAGCCTTGCATATTCGCCAAGCTACCAAGGAAGGACTTAGGAAAAATCAATAGTAACTAGATACAGCCTACAAGATGCAAATGATACAAATTTTTCTTCTTTTTTTTTCAATTATTTTTAAAATTTAAAGGAATCGATACAATTCTTATCAGACATGAGCCAAACTAACTTTACAACATTAGTTTGGACTCAAATAAAAGCGCAGCCTTAATGAATGAGAGGGGCTTCAACGGGTGGAGTGGGAACAATCCCTTGGATGATGAGGCTGGTCGCTGGCAGCAAGGTTCCTGGAGAGGCAACAACGTTGAGGCTGTTGATAAGGCTAGGAGGGATTTTGATGTTCAATTAAATGGTGGGCCAAGAGTGACCTGCTGCATGGTTGACAAAATGCCTAGCCAAATTAAATAGATTTAGAGATGTGTCATGCTCCAAATTTAATTAGTTCTAGTTGGATCCTATTATATTTTTCTTCATCAATTTTCTTAATAATATGACATATCATTATAAATATCCAAAACCAAAGAATATCATAGTTATAATAATAAAATTGTTCAATTGCAATACTAGGTATGAAAAATAATCTAACTATTCTCAATTACTTGGATCTTTGCTTGCATCTCTGTGCATCCCAACCTTAAACATCTTGTGGTTTCGAAAGGCAAACAAAATATTGTATGAGCTAATAGCACAATAAATAATCTCTATCACTAATTGAATCAAGCATAGATAATATATTAATTTACACGCAATAAATTTATCATCCATATAATAAAATAATTTAATTTACTAGTTCATAATATAATTTAAAAAATAGCATGCTCACTAAACATAAATCAATTTATAAAATAATTAATGCACTAATTCATAAAACTCTTTTCTTTTTAATTTTAAAATTCATGCTTCTCTAATTGCTGCAACTATGACTATGATCGATCCTACGATAAGGTCAAAGAGACTAGTTCTTGACTAAATATGCTGATAACAATTATATGCTAGTGATCACCCTACTAACCAGGCTTGAAAGGAAACTAGCTCTAGCCTACATACAAAAAATGCTAATCGATATCATGTACAAATAAGTGGCCCACTAGCTACGCCTAAAAGAAAATCTATTTCCACACACATACATATTGTTGTATATGATATATATGCTAGCGATAGCCCCACTAGCTTGGCTCGAAAGGAATCATGATATTGAGTGAATAATATGTCAATACACAACATGCCAATGATTGTACTTGGCTCGAAATAAAACATTCTCTTGAGCACGTGTAGAAATATGATGATATACACAGTATGTGCCAGCAATCAATCCCACTTCACCAGGTTTGAAAGGAATTCATTCTTGAACACGTGTGGCTAATGACCTACACTAATGGTCAAGTTCAAATCATAGTAAGACTAGAGAGAATAAACACAAATAAGTTACAAATTGGTTTCTCAATGGTATAATAATTTCAAAAATCCTTAAAATTTTATACATAATGTTCAACTACTAAGTTTATAATATATGTTCACATCCAGTCAATCAACATAATTTTTGATACATTAGAATTCATGTCCATATTTAAGTAAAATATATCTTGCTTGATGTACAAATTTTAAAATAAGTTTTTATTTACGCAAGATAATCATAATAATTTTTCATAATTTGAAATGATGTATAAATATGTCTACAATTTCAATATCCAATATTCATGGTATTTTTCTAAATATGTAAATAAAACTATGCAATAAAATTTTTTGAATAAAATATATTGTATGCTATGAGAAAATGCTAGAGGTAAAGGTACTTATATCTTTTAGATAAAACTACTTACACTTGTAGACATCAAACTGATCTTCTAATTTTCATACTCTCAGGCTCCATTAATCTTGAACCTTCAACATTCAACTTTCACAAAAGTGAAGCATCACCTTTAAACTATTGATTTTATACCTAAATATCTTAATTAGGTCTTATCTTTGAAAAGCTATCTTAAAGTCAATAGGTTTCATACTTTTCATAACATACTAATTTTCTAAAATTAATAGATTTTCTTCTTCCAGTATAATTTTTAAAAGAAAATTAAAGTGATAAATATCAAATAAATATTAAAAAATAGATCTTAACTATACTAGACTTTTGACTTATCTAATATAAGTTTTTGAAAGGGGAAAACATAAAAATTTAGATCAAAATACAAAAAAATCTAGAAATATGAGCCCTAGAATGACAATTTTATAATTTTATAAAATTCTTCGATATTGGCATATGTTTGTTAAATGACTCATAACTTTTTTATTTAACCTTTATTTTAGATGATTTAAAATGTGTTGGGAAGCTAACTCAATGTTAAATATTATAATGATGGATTTACTCAAAAATTATTAATTATCTTAGATTTGATTAGCCTTCTTTCTTACTGATGTGAATTAGATTGGGGGTACTACATGATAGCTTCAGTTTTTTTTAACCATAGATTTAAGATTGATTCTATTTAGTTTTAGAAGAGTATTGATGGAACCAAAACCTATCCTTGGCATCTAATAGGCATGATTAGGGGTTGTTAGCCATGAGAGCGTATTTCCACCATTTGATCTTACTGTAGAAGTAACAAGGAGTGTTTAAACAGATTTGTAGGTGAGAGTAAAGGCTAGGTCAAAAAACCTCTCTCTAAGTTCTCAAGTGCACCCAAGATGATGATAACGGGAAGAGCTTCGTGTAGGCATGGAGCAAACAAAGCCTTGAAAAGAAGCTAGACTAAGTGATTGGTCTCTTATTTAAGACTAGGGTAATGGTAGAGTAATGGTGGAGTGGCTAGTGCTAGTGAAGTAGCCTAAGGGAACAACCAAGTATGTAGATTAAGATGACAATTTTACCTTAACTCAGATAGGGATGTCCCAACCCACCTCGATCGAGATGGGATCTTCAAACTTTGACTGAGTTCAAAATGGGTTTTAGGAAAAAAGAATGAAAACTTTGTAATCAAGGTTAGGATAAGGTCGCTATATATACTTGCCACACCAAAACTCATCTCAAAGCCTACGTCGAATCTATATACAAACTATACTTGCTACAACGAAATCTATATCGAAGCCTTTATGGTCAAATTATATTCGAATGTAGCCAAGTTCAGAAATTGATCACATTTCCCATCCTTGGACCACACATATCTCAGAGCATTCCATCTTTTTTATTTTTTTCATTTTTGGGATTCCTAAAATATGTGGATTCAAAGGTGGGAAAGGTGACCGAATTTAGATTTAATTACATTTGAATATAACCAAGTCTACTTCTCTCTCTCTCTTTCTATATGTATATATATATATATTTATACACATATATATATACACACACATATATACATACATATATAGATGTGATGTACATGGGTGTTTATATATATATATATATATATGAATGAGTGAATTAAGGTTTTTTCTTTTTTGATAGAGATTTGTTATTTATTATGTAATTCTTAATAGTGAGAATAATGTGATTTTTATATTTTTTATATGATCAAATTATAACTTTAAAAGAAAGAATAGCCAAATTATGAATTTAGAAGATAATTTTTTTTTTTTTTTAAAAAAAAGCAGAGTAGAAGAGCCGGACAACATGGATGCTAGGACGGAATCGAAGAATAGAGTCGGGAATGGAGATTAAACTTATTGCGCCGATAGAAAATGAAGATTAAACTTATTGCCCCGATAACACATATTGCGGAGAAAAAGTGTAATATAGGAAGTTGAAAACGGGATGCGCAAACATAAACCCCAATTCATGCCTTTGCCATACATGGAATCACTAGAGCTTGCAAGCTTAGCAAGAAGTAATTGAACAATGAAAAGGTGCAAATGAATTTATCCTCCTACCTTTATTTTTTTCTATTTTTCTTTTTTATCTATTTTATCTCTAATAAAATGTGAGGTGGCTCCCCATTGCTTTATTAAAACAATATCATCACATTAATTTCATATACCTAATTATTGATTTACAGAAACAAGATTACATATATCTCACTCACACACACAACACAACACAACACAACACACCAAACCACACCACAGCAGAATGCTAAAATAAAATTTGTAAACGTGCTTTCCACACGTGTAACATAAGCATATGCAACATAAGTACTTATATTTAAACCTCGCTTCTTATAAGCTATTTCATTTGTCCTTATAGATGACGAGGCCGTAAAGCCCGGCCACGGTAACAAAAGTAGCCACGCTCCATATCGCCACCGCCAAGGCCAGCGGCATCACCCCCGAGACACGCCACGCAAATGCAAGGTTAAGGGCTGTGGCAAGCGCCCAGATGGCCACCTTCAGCCTCTTCCTCTTCTCCGCCGGGCTGTTCGGGCCCAGCTTCTCAAACCTGTCGAAGCACCAGAAGAGGAGCACCAGGTTGACGTAGGACGAGATCACGAATGCGAGCGTGCCTGCGTCGCCCCACGAATGGTAGATAGAGCTGGCGACAGTGAAGGTGAGGTAGAGAAATGCAACGATGGGCAGATGATTAAAGACTTTGGTGATTACGACGCGGATTATATTTCTTCTCGGCTGTGCTAACGCTTGCTCCATTTTAGCTTGGTGCTTAGGCTTGTCCCCGGTTAACCTACCAGACGAGCAGCATGGAGTACCAAGGTCCCTTATACAAGGAAGTTCTTCAAAGGCGGTGGAAGGATCGGCGTAAGAGGCTGCCGTGTCGCACCGCCTCACCTTCTGCCGTAACTGCTGAGGCAAAGGTAAACCGCTGATATCAAAGGTGGGAACATAACGTGTGTTTGGATAGTTGTGGCCAACGTCTACGTCTATCGGAAAACAGCCCATTAGCTAATCAAAGCAGTGCCTTGGTTGACAAGTTACGCCGACTATCGAGAACGTCAGCGACAGTCTTCGTTACCGACAAAGTAGCCCCCTTCCTCGCAGTTACCATATGGATGCGTTGGTTGAGTACGGAAGACTGATAACACCAGAAATGATTTTATTTTCAGTAGCAACTTCCTTGAACATTCATCTGGCCATTTGTTCGTGCTCGCAAGATCAGATCACTTCCACTAGTTGATTTTCGTTAATTTCTTGTCTCTGTCTGGTGCTCGATGAACTCTAAATGGGAGAATCACATGAGAATCGCGACGATACTACTACTTATTTTTTCCAAAGATCGAGATCCATGTCTCATGTAATTAAACTAGTGAAATGAAGGAACTAAAGAAAGGAGCTGGCTCAGTCGAAGACAGCATCAAAAGAGAGAACAAATGCAGGATTTATATTCAGCAAAACAAAGCAGAACAGAGACATTTCCCTACCATACACATATGGCTTGCAATTCATCAAACTAAACCTTGCAAATATAACAGGGCTAATTTACCATGTTATAATAGAGGGCCGTAAGTCTCCGTCTCCGCCTCTCCTCCCGTTCCTTGCATCGAGAGCAGGGGATGCAGTCAAACAAAAAAACAATAAAAGGGAGCAGGGGAAAAGAAAATACTCGACCATTGTTCTGCCGTTGCTCTGCCCGATGGGGAGGCTCTGACAGTGGCGGTACCGCGTGATGCGTGTAAACCGGATGACTAACAACAGCGTAGGCAAACAAAGCAAACTTGAAGACTAAGGACTCGAAATTAATTTGAAATGAACCCAAAATTGACCCGGCACCATCATTTTCGTTTTGAGACGACTCGATTAAGTATAATATATAATATTATATGTTCAATTATTGAATAATTATTTTAATTGCTTATTATTCTCCGTATCCATTAGATGAGAATTCAGATCTTAGGGACAAGGACTGTTACCTGTTGCTCAATCTGACTTCTAAGATTGGTTGGGAAGACGGAATTCAATACTTTTTTTTTTTTTTTCTTGAAAAAAAAAAAAAAGCCTTGAAATATTATTGGTATCCAGTTCAAGCAAAAAAAAAAAAAAAATCGTTAAATTTTGAACTTGATCGCCTATCCCAATTATTTATTCCATTAACAAATGGTATACAACCATTATTTACAAGAGCCATTAAATTAGACAATTTAATCGCTCAAAAAATTATGCTAGGAAACAGAGAAGTTCCAGCAACATATTTATTAGAATCCAGCATAATTTAAAAGTTTATGCAGATCAGAAATCCTCAACCTTCTGTCACATAAACTCGGTCTCTTTTATGTTAAATTTTGTAACAAAAAAAAACATCAAAAGACTTATGCGATGAGACAAAAAACTATTAAAGATCAAGAAATAACCTGGATGCCGTCGGGTTTATTGTTGAGCGTGACAACAAATAAATGCCTAATTTCATATACATATCAGCAAATAGTCGGCTCCTCAAAGCAGTCCAAGAAGAGAGGCCCCTAGTTGATGAAACTCAATGGGCGAGGGGCGCTCAAACATCAAGGCTTTCATGGTGACAATATATCAAACAACTCGCGAGTGTTGTGAGGCCATCCAAAGATGCATTAATATTTGCTAGAAGACCAAGGAACAAACTAGAATTAGGGGAGGAACTAAAAATGCTGGAATATTTAAAGATCTCCTATCATACTTTCTATCCTTCGAAGGATTAGAGCTACTCCCAGATATCAAATGTTTGAGAAGCCATCCAACGATTGTTGCGACCTTCTGGAGAAGCAGCAGCTATTGGAGTAGTTTTAAGTGTCTGGACCTTGGAATCTTAGTTCGGCTGTGATTTCCCCTGTTACTTTGTTTTAGAGGAACCTGAAATATGAGTAGTACAGAGTCAAGACCAAAGAATGTAGTAGACTATAAAATTGAGAACTAGGAAACCAAAACCGAATTATTTTCTCGCACTTGTTTGATATCAGCAAGATTCCTGATACCCAATCCTTTCAAATAGCTTCACTACAGGATCATATTAACTAAATTTAATTAGTGTTTCCGTCAGAACTCGGTACTCTACAATGAAAAAAATCCTTCAACGTGGAGCTGCGGTGCTGCGGCTCCCTCTACCGCAGCGTGGAGCAGGCCGGCGGCCACCTGCCGCTGCGTCCTGCTCTGCCGCCTCCTTCGACGGCCTCCATCGAGCACCACATTAGGAAAAAGCTTGGGAGGTGGCCGCTAGCTAACCAAATGCTCTGATACCACTTGAAGGGAGTGAACGGAGACTAACCTCTGTTTCACGGTGGAAGCAACGGGGATCTGATCATCGGGAGAAGGAGTTTACCAGAGTCACCATAAGATCACACCCCAGAGAGCGGTGACGGAGACGAAAAGGACGTCGCCGGAGAACAGAGAGAGAGAAGGTGGGAGAGAGCTTGCTCTCTGTCTTTTTTTTTTTCACCGTAAACAGAGTCCATTTTGGTATTGAACCCACAAGAGGCGCCACCGCTTCACAAAGATGCGGTGATCATGGACGCATGACCTGTACCAAGTGAGCCAACAACGATCAACCGATTCAACAAAGCTGTTGCATAAGCAACCACCTGCCAAACTTCTGTTTAATTTTTTCCCAAGCATTTAGCTTGTGTTTGATTTCTTTTCCAGACAAAGCTAGCGAAAGTATTTAATCTTAATAGGAATGAGTAAGCTCCATAGGGTAGAAGCAAAGTTCCAACTAACCTCTTTGCCGATCAAGAAGTGGTACAAAGAAGCAGTGGAAAAGTCATAAGAAGCATCATCACACTAAGATAGGCCGATCCTTCCCTTAGGACCGGGTAATCTCATCAAGCATGGAGTTTAGGAGGCAAGGGGGGGACCTCTAATTTTTTTCTGGTGTCCATACAGTATGTATCAGAAATAATAGCATCCTTTGAATTGCTAAAAACACATAGAAAGGGAAAAACGGCTCGCCCAACAGCAAATGCTGCCAAACTACACCTAATAGTCAACCCAACAGGCACGACAAAAAAAAAAAAAAAAACAACAAAAGCAAAAAAGATGAAAAAGGGAGCCATGTTTAATTTACACCAAAAGCATTTATAATAGTTTAAAATATTTTCATAACAGATAAGAAAAAAAAGTTTGAATAGTTTATAACTTAAGTTTACATGTTACTAATTAACTTCTATTTAAGTTTTTAAAATCAAATGGTTTTAGTTCGCTAACGGGTTAATTGAACTAATAAGTGAGCTTAGAGCGTTATAAATGATATCAAAGTCGATTCGAGTATACGAAAGTTGATGAACAGGAGAAAATAACTACCCATAGGATAATGGTTGAGTTCTATCATGGCATGAGCCACCTTGTAGCACCAACGATCCGATTTGAAATAGATTCTAATTAGTTTGTCGCATGCGATGAGAATATCGTTTGATAATAAGGAGAGATTATAATACTTAAAAATAGTCGTACATCAAATGAAAAAGAAAAGTTTAGATAGTTTATAACTCAAGTTCATCTGCTATAATTAACTTTTATTTGAGTTTTTAGGACCATTTAGTTTCAATTCACTAATAGATTAATTGGGCTAGCAAATGACCATATGGTTTTGATCCACTAATAGACTAATTGGTCCATTGAACTTGGGGCATTATTTGATGCGTTAAATGCTATAAGATAACGTAAAGCAATGGAGCAACAAATATGATACAATAGGTGCACATTTTTTTCTAAATCAAAATTAAAATACTGAAATTAAAATATTTTTCTAAATCAAAATTAAAATACCAAAATAAACCACAGCTAATGGAGCAACATTGAGATTCAAAGCACACCAAAGAAACTAGAATTAAAAAGAAATGAATGTAAACACATCAACAGCCTAAACCCAGTGTATGAATGGCAAAAAATGCTTTAAGATCATCAAATCATGGCTGAGCAGCAGATCAATTTTGCAGAAAAGTCATGTGAACATAAATGCAAAGATTTTTTCCAACAACAAAATGGAGCACAAAAAGAATACCCTATAAAATATCTAATCAAACCCCTTAAACCCAAAATATTAAAGGAAAATCTTTCTGTTCCATCAAACCATGAGGGCTTCCTGCCAGTCGTACAACACTCGGTTGTCGTTGAACAAAAATCCTTAATTTATGTGCATAAAATCATTGGAAGAAGATCTCCAATTAATCCAACAAAAGATCGATGTCCACCTTAAACTATCGAGCATCTAAATAGGAAATGTACGCCTAGGTTCAAATATTCAACACCTTTTTCTCAGACTGGAGGCAGGATCATGGCGAGAAAGTAATCATGTTGCACGGGTGTATGGGGGTTGCATAGCTGATTGGGTTCCAAATTTATGATCTAGTGATCGACGACGATCCCTAGGTTCCAGAGCAAAAGGACTCGTGATTGGCAATGAGGGGGAGGTGTGGTGAGTTGTGTGAGGTCGGAGAGGAAGGCTCGCGATTAACGAGGAGGAGGATGGGCCCGTAGAGCTTCTTAGCTCAATAATATTAAAATTATTCATGTGGACAAAAATTAGTTTGTAAAACAATACTACAATAAGTTATTTGAGTACAGATGTCATGTTTAAATTATTCAAGTGAAATATCCTAAGAATACATAAGATTAAAATGTTGTTATGAGAGTTCATACCGATAAGTATTTAGTTTTATATTGGTTATGTATTGAAAAGATTCTAAATATTTATATAGGATCAAAGAGCTCAGATAATATCTTCTTTAGCTAGTCTTTTTGGATGAGATTTTGAGTTGTTACAAATAATATTAGCTTGAATCCAGCCCATTATCGGAATAAGGAACACTGTAAATGGGTTTTATATGTTTGCAATTGGGTTCAATTGAATTTATATAGATTCAGATATGAACCCTTAGCCTAATAAGGATGTTAGGCTTAAACGAAGAGAGTATGTCAAAGCTTACGTTATCGAGTGTTTAGTCCTACATCGATTATATATTGTAAAAATCTTGAATACTTATATAGGATTAAGAATCTCAAATAATATCTTCTACTAGTTTTTTGGATGGGATCATAGGTTGTTATTGTTGTTGTTATAATAAAAACAAATCACTCATCATGTTTCCTTTCTTTAATAACTTAAGACCTAGCATGTAAGGAAAGAGGCCTAAGCATCAGTTTCTCACACCTAAACTCTACCTTAAGTGGTGCTAGAGATAACATGTTTGTTATAATATTCTTAGAAGAAGTTTGTTAAGCATGATAATTATCAATGTAGAAGACTTGGGCCTCAAGGTCAAAATTTTCTACATTAAAAAAGACGTAGAAGAAGTTCACTTTTTTTTTTTTTAGCCGGTGAATAGGAGAGACATGCTCTCCATTTTATTAAGAGATTATTTATAGGTAATACAAAGGAATGTACAGCAATGGTGCCCTCAATTAGCGCCTGGCAAAAATGTGAGAAGCCTATGGGCGTATCTAGCTTTACTAATAGATATACAATTTCAAGAGTTAAAAGAAAATTGATTTTTTTGGTTGCTAAACAACAATGATGAGAATTTAAAAGAAAAGATCTTAGTATTTCTTTCTTTACATAGGTGCCACTATGATGGAAGAAGTTTACATTATCCTCATAATGTGAAGAAATATTATTTGTCACATCTCACATCTGAGTTTCGAACTAAGAGCCATGACAACTGTCGCATATTTATAAAATGTTCCTTACAAATATGCAAGGTGTCTCATATGATATCACAACTTAACAATATAAAGTTCTAATCATAAAATTTAAAAATTCTTTAAGTAAATAAAATAAACATTTAATTATAAAACTATTATTTAAAACACTAAACCTCAATAACTAATTAATAATAATTTTTTTATTCTCCTCATACATTTAAGTACTCTCCTAGTAGAATTCCCATGCAGCTATTGAGCATAACGTAAAAAAGAAAACATAAAATATAATGAGCTTTATAGTTTAATAAACAATGATTAGTCATCTAAAATATAACATTAATATACAGACACAATTTATCAATTAAAATAAATAAACTATATTTTTTACATTCTTAGTTCTCATTATGTCATATCATCTACTTCTGCTATGTTGGAATCATATTGCTAGTATTTTGGTCCCCACAGGAAAGGTATCAATCAAGGTATAGCTCCCAAAATTATGGGTATCATCAGTGTATAATCCTTATAAGTAGAGCATCAACTAAATATATATCCTAAGGTTATAAGTTTTTTTAGCGTACAATCCTCACTGGTAGGTATCAACAAATATATCCTCCAAGCTTATGGATTTTTTTAATGTATAATCCCCACTAGTAGGAATCCGTGTCATCTAGTATAGTCAAGTTAGAATCTTTAATTCAATTCCATCATCTCTCATTAAATCTTATTCATCCAATATCTTTATCAATTCATCATGAATAATAATATCAAACATGCAATATTCATAAACTAAGCATCATAAAGTAATCAATATTTAATTATTTAAAAAATATAATAAATTCTATGAGTGACCAATCGCTATTTACTTAAGAGATGCAACGAAATTTGCTATGTCAATTCAGGGTTTTTCTTCTGAACCTAACATACAATTTAGGGTTAATCAGCACATATCTAAATTTATCATGATTAATTTAAATCTCTCCTATGAATTTATGAGTTTTATTTCACTAGGCCCAAGGCCTCCTTTTAGGGTCAAAATAGAAATATCCATTATTTAGTAATTCTAGACATGTTCGATATTCTTAGGTTAGGATTTAATATTGAATTGATCAATTAATTCATCTTAAACCTTACTTTAAATCTAATTCTTCATAAATTTGTTTCTAAATAACTTATTTCAATTATTTATCCCTAGAATAACTAACCTAAAATAATTATTCTAGGTTTAAACCTAACTTTAAGCCCAAAAGGACATGTATGTTATTTTATAAGGGATAAGAGCATTATTTTTATGAAAAGAAGGATGCATGGCAAAATAATTACAGGAGGGTAAATGGGCCCTTTTATTAGGTTAGGGGCATGCGCGTAAATATAGTTCAAGGATTCGCATGCCATTTTCATGAAAGAAAGGATGCACACATCCTTTTCCTTATTTAAAGTGTAGTTTCTAAATAACTTATCTCAATTATTTATTTCTAAAATAATTAACTTAGAATAACTTTATCCCTAGAATAATTAACCTAAAATAGTTATTTTAGGCTTAATCCTAACCTTAAGCCCAAAAGGATATGCATGTCATTTTATAAGGGACAAGATTGTTATTTTTATGAAAAGAAGGACATGCAAGAGTAAATAGGTCTTTTTTTGGGGTTAGGGACATGCACTTAAATCTAATTTAAGGATTCATGCATCATTTCTAGGAAAGAAAGGATGTGTGCATTCTTTTTCTTATTTAAAGTGTAGTTTTTAAATAACTTATCCTAATTATTTATCTCTAAAATAACTAACCTAAAATAGTTATTTCAGATTTAATCCTAACCTTAAGCACAAAAGGAAATGCATGTTATTTTGTAAGGGACAGGAGCATTATTTTTATGAAAAGGATATGCATAGCAAAATAATTGCGAAAGGAGTAAA
Source organism: Metroxylon sagu (assembly GCA_017589505.3). Lineage (NCBI taxonomy): Eukaryota > Viridiplantae > Streptophyta > Magnoliopsida > Arecales > Arecaceae > Metroxylon > Metroxylon sagu. The sequence continues at coordinate 2,102,211 of JACVBY030000658.1, read as the reverse complement.
TGGATTTTTTTCTTGAATTAGGGATATGGGCGTAAATATAATTCAAAAATTTGCATGTTATTTATATGAGAGAAATGATATGTGCATTCATTTTCTTATTTAAAGTGCAGTTTCTAAATAATTAATCTTAATTATTTATCTCTAAAATAATTAATCTAGAATAGTTATTTCAAGTTTAATCTTAACCTTAAGCCCAAAAGAATGAAGGACAAGAGCGTTATTTTTATGAAAAGAAGGATATGTGCGGCAAACAATTATTGAAGGGTAAATGGGTCTTTTTGGGTTAGGGATATGCGCGTAAATACAAATCAAAGGATTCGCGCGTCATTTCACATCCTTTTCCGTATTTAAAGTGCAGTTTGGTCTTTTAGAGACCGAAGACATGCGCGTCATTACTTGATTTCTTGGTTTTAGGAGGGATACGTGCGTCAATTAGTTCATGGAAAGGGCATCCTGACCTTTAATCCGCATCAGAACATGCACGTAATTTGGTCTTTAAAACCAGATAGAGGGGCGCGCGTCCTGTCATTTTGTGTAAGGGGACATTATCATCATTTTATGGGATGAGGACGTGCGCATCATTGGATTCCAACCCAGGAAACAGGGGATATGCGCGTCCTTTGCATCTGTTGGAGGGGTATTTGGGTCAAATGGTGATCAAGGGACTTACGCGGTATTTAAATACTAGCTTTAAAACATTCGTCCTCTTCTGCCATGTTCCACCTCCGGCCACCATTGGAACCTGACCAGAGCCTCCCCACAGGCGTCACGGTTAGCCGGCGACCATCCGGCTGCCTTATTGGCACCCACAGCTGGTCAGCCGTACGAGAAAACCAATGGCAAAATAGGAAAGGAAAGAATCCAATTGGACGTGATTTTTGGATGATTTCTCCCAATGTTCACCGGTGTCTGATTTCATTGGTGCTGCCTTTTTCTGGCTCTCCTTCCTAGGCTTGGTGTAGCCGTTGCGGCATGACTGACGGCCACTCAACACGACGAGCAGTTTCTCCTTAAATAGGATATCCAACCCTTTGATGATTAATTAATTTACTATTTGCCCTCTGGCGGCTTGTGAGAGCTTAGGATAAGGAAAAGAGAGCAAAACAATAAACAGAAAGGTGAAAGAATTTACCTCCTCCATTGAATTCCTCCAGCGACTTCCACAGACGGCCTCCTCCTATTTCAGTTAGCTTTTCTCTTGTTGGTCCTCATAAGGAGTTCCATAGGCTCATAAGAAATTTCTTACAAATATACAAGGCATCTCACATGATATCACAACTCAATAATATAAAGTTCTAATCATAAAATTTAAAAGTTTCTCAAGTAAATAAAACAAACATTTAATTACAAAACCTTTATTTAAAATATTAAGTCTTAACAACTAATTAATAATAATTTCTTTATTCTTCTCACACATCTAAGCACTCTCCCAATAAAATCCCCATGCAGCTATTGAGCAAAATTTAAAAAAGAAAAGATAATATATAATGAGCTTCACAACCCAATAAGCAATGATTATTTATCTAGAATATAACATAATATTAGTATACATATACAATTTATTAGTTAAAATAAAAAATCTATATTTTTCACATTATGTCATATCATCTACTCCTACTATGCTGAAATCATATCGCCAATATTTCAGCTCTACAAGAAGGGTACCAACTAAAGTATAGCCCTCAAAGTTATGGGTATCACCAGTGTATAATCCCTGTAGATAGGGTATCAACCAAATATATCCCTCATGGGTTTTTTCAGTGTATAATCTCCATTGGTAGAAATCTAAGTTATCCAGCATAGTCATACTTCAAGCACATAGTTGTTTCACCATGTTCATCTCAAAGACAAAGGACATCTACCCTTTAGTGGTATTGATTAACCCCATATTATTCCTAACTACAAAGATATCATCTACATATAGCGATAGAATCAGAATTCCATCTTATGATTTCTTGATGTTCCCACAATGGTCTTCCTTGATCATATTCAATCCAATCGATGTAATGGCTTTATGAAATCTGAGATATCATTGCTTAAATAACTATTTGAAATTATATATAAATCATTTAAGATGGCACACTTTGCCCTTTTATCCTTTGAATTCAAAACTAGTAAGTTGATCATATATAGATCTATTTATCTAGTCATGCATTAAGGAATATTGTCTTGACCTTCATCTGATATAGTTTCAAATCTAAATAGGCTACAATAGCTAGAATTAGACAAGTAGAGACAAATTTTACCACTGAAGAAAATATTTCTTTATAATCTACATCTTTCATTTGGGTATAGACCTTTGTCACAAGTCGGGCTTTGTTTTTATCAATTAATCCATTTACCTTGTGTTTCATCTTTGGATCATTTATTTCTTATTGATTTGCACCCAGACAGAAGGTCAACCAACTTCCATACTTAGTTTTTAGCTATCGATTCCATCTCATCCTTCATGGTTACTAGCCACTCATTATGAATAGGTGAAGCGATCACTTCAACAAAAGAAGCTGGCTCATCTTAATTTAGCAGAGTATATAGGAATACATCTCTTTAAATTTCAAAACATCGACATGGTACAACTTTACGTTTATTTCTCCATAATTGTAAACCTAGACCTTGAGAGCTACATTTTAGTTTGGCGCTACCACTTGTAGGTGTGCTCCCACTTGGCTCTATTGGTGCATTCCCACTTGCTGTTGTGTTCCCACTAAGTAAACCAATCTCACATATATGATGACTCTAAAAAATGGGTGTAATTCTCCTCTTTCGTCAAAGATAGTAGGAGAGTCCTCTTATAACTCATACAATTTTAGCTCCTCCTTTCATTAATATTAGGGAATTCATTCTCTATGAATTTCACATTTCTGAACTCTACTTCAATCATTCTTTCACCAAAATGTTCACTATACATCATATATTCTTTAAAATTTTTAGAATATTTGATAACGATATGTTTGTTAGCCTTAGAGTCGAGCTTCCCATACTTATGGGAGGTGCTATAAATATATCCTACCAAACCTCATGGGTGTAAGTGTTTCAAATTTGGTTTTCCACTAGTTCAAGCTCGTATGGTGTAGTGGGCACTGATTTACTAGGTACATGATTAAGAATGTAAGAAGTAGTTAGCAATGCATCTCTCTAGAAAATTATTAGGAGGTTTGCTTATGCCATCGTTGAGCTAATCATTTCCAATAAGGTCTATTTCCATGCCCTAACTCCATTTTAATGCAATATTTTAGGAATTGTAAGTTATATGTATACCTTCTTTTTCCCTGCAAAGACTTTTAAAATGTTCAGGCAAATATTCATATCTTTTATGAATTTGGATAGTTTTCAAAGTCCTCTTCTAATTCTTAACTTTCACTAAAAAATATTTGAAATAAGTTAACACTTTATAACGGTAAGAGATTAGGTACATATATTTGAATCACAAATAGTTATGGGTAAATGTAAGGAAATAAGAAGCATAATACATACCAGCATTACCAAAAGTCTTTCTTCGTACCTTTTCTCTTAAGCAAAAGCTCACACATAGAGAGATTTACTGTTAAGAAGGTCCAACAGACCTTTTGCTAATCTTGTTATTTTATATGTTATCCTACATTACCACATGGATGCCACATTTGCCACATAATCAGACATGTAGCGTACCATGCGCCCATCCATGTCAGCACATTACATGTCTGCCACATCAGCGAGACCACAGTTGTACAAGCCACCATGTCATCAATCTTTCCACATCATCATCATATGACATGGCACCATGTCAGCTGATGTGGCTTCCACGTAAGCACCACGTCAGCTGTCACATCCATGTCATCTACCACGTAGGCAGACAACTGTTTACGTAGCATCGGAGAGGACGCAACACCATGCATTTTCTTTAGCTCAGCATCAGAGCGGACGCGTAAGCATGGTCCACTTCTCAACATCAAACAGCGGGTAATCTGGATCCACTCAAGGCTGATCGATTGGCTTGGGATTTAACAAAAGGGCAGCATGTTCATTTAATTTACATCTGCAGCCACTCGCATCCCATGAACAATGGCCATGAAACCGTCGAGTGTGGTGGCTAGGCGAAGGGTCTCCCAGCTACCGGCTACGGCTGGGAACCCATCCCCAGCCTATTTGGCGGTCGGAGAGGCTACATACGGTGGCATTTTGAGGCGATAAGGCCTCTTATGCTGGGTTTTGAGGTGGCCCAAAACCACCATTGCGGCGGCAAATAGAGCAGCGGCCGGCGACCGATGGCTGCGACACCCAGTCTTACCACCTCTCTGGCGATCGAAGAGCGAGGGTCGATTGCTCAATTTGAGCGTTTACATGGCCGAAAACTAGGTTACGACGGGCGGCTCATGGGGTGCATTGTCGAGGCGATGAATGCCCCTGTTTGGGTCCAACAGCCGGCAGTTTCAAGCATGGAAGTTGGCGTCCACCTCAGCACTTCCACTGTGCGGCTAGTCCATGGTGTTGGCCGTGACGCCATGGGTGAGAGCGCCCGGGTTTCTCCACATTCATGCTCCCACGGCCGATGGCTAGCGCGTCCACCTCTTCAGCCCATTTGAGGATTCTCATGTGGCCAGAGGCATAGCATGGATACCTGGACCGGACTCTGATACCAATGAAGGGAATGGGGAAGAACGAAGTACCTGGATGAAGCTTATAGATTGGTAGGCTTTCATTTCCTTGGTCCTGGTATTATCAGGCAAAGGGAATTTACTAGAGTTTATTATTTCACGCTCCACAATACCTTCTCCTCTAGGGATGGTTGATTTAGAGTTCACAGGAGAGAGGAAAAACCTATATCAGGAATATCCAAAATCTCTCATGTCTTAGTGGTGGAACGCATCGCAATGAAAAAACATCACAGTGGGAATCGGTTTCAGAAGCTGACTCAACCACCGGTAAGGAGTCCAATGTGAACGTTTGACCTGGTCAACCATGTCAACAATCAACAAAGGGAAATCCTAATGCTTGGGCCCTCCAAGAAGGAGAGTAACGCTTGCCCAATGGTGACCTAACAATACATTATTATAGGCCTAACATATTACTTATACATATCTAATATTTTATTCATACATAAATAAATTGAGATAATAAATTGTACAAATTCAAATATTAAATATTTCAGTTTTGTTGATATATTGGCACATATCTAATAGTTCTCCCACAGCCGGACAGATATATATATATATATATATATCTGATGCTTTATCATTGCACACGTCAGATTGAGATAGTCCACAGTTGTTATTTTATTAATATATAGTATATGTTTAGCCAAATACACTCTTGAGCCTCTTTCACGATATATTCATCCTACTAGATTGACATTATATAACTTTTCGGGTCTCCAGTGATGAGTTGAACCTATTACTCAAGGTATCATCTGATGATTATGCTAGATTGTCAGAGAAGAGAAAAATAATAACAAGAGGGAGAAAAGGAGCGGGAGAAAACTGACGGATCCTACTCTCTATATTTATCTGTGAGGTTGGTTAAGCGGGTTTCTTGGAGGAGAGAAAGAGAGTGCCTGAAGTCATGAGGCATGTGGTGCGCTAAGAGGCGCTTCCTAGACGATATACTCCGATGACCCCACCAGAAGATTTTTGTTCATTTTAATGTAACCAGTGCCAATGGGACGAAATGACAAATACTTGGTGTGCAGATCAATCTCATGCATAGCTTCTGATCATGAAGTCGTTGTATACATCCAAAAAGCAACGTTTTTAAACGACGATAGCATGCAGACAAGGCGGCTAAAAGTAGTGAACTTGGCACTGGGGCCAAAAAAAAAAAAAAAAAAAAAACCTTCTTTGTGACTGTATATCAAAAAGTTGATTAGTGAGAAAAATTCTTTTGTTATTGCCGAGGAGTATCCCTGAGGTCCGTCATCAATGGGGGTCAGTGCTCTTCAACTAATGACGGTGAGAACCGTCGAACAGCAGGGCAGTATAATAGCTCAATGAGGTGGACCAAGCAGAGATACCTCCATGGGCACCTCATGGTGCGCATGGATGGAGAGTTACCATATATAGCTCTATAATACGACATGTAATAAAGAGGGATAGACTTGGTTGGAAGACCATTATAGCTTCGTTCTATTAGGCTGCAGTCCAATGTATAAGAATTGCATCAAATATATATATATATATATATATACATGCATGCATGTATGCAGGTATAATAACACCATCAAACTACCAGAAGGATAACATTCAGCGCTGCTAAAGCCAGCAACCCAATGGCGCAGCAAGTTAAGACCCTGACAACCATAGCGAAACTTCTTGCGTTTGGAGGCCTGAATGTAAGCAGCATCACACATAAGCCAGAAATAAAAGCTGAGAGAACGAAGAATACGCAACTGTTGAGTTGGAGACTCTGAGCTTCGCTTCCGATGGAGGCTGTGAAAATAGTCGTTATTCCCCCAAAGGTGATGGACGTAACAGCAGTGGAGACTCTAGAGACCAGCTTGAGCTCGATGACTTCCAGACTTGTGAAACAATGGGCTTGGTCTGCTTGATTCTTAACGCCAAATTCCATAGCAAACCAGACCAAGGCTCCTAGAATAGTTGGGAAGAAAGCTGGCATGACAAACCCCTCAATGCATACATGGGCAAAAGCAATCGCTGTCACTGCTAACGAAATTAGCAAGGAATAGTTAAGGAATTTGATGAAGGTAATCAGACGTTTTGTGGTGATTGGACTATTAAGACTTGGCAGTACCAAGGCAAGCAACATCGAGAGAAGGCCAAATAAAGAGCTGGTAAAGATGAAGAAGAAACCAACATTAATGTGGGGTTTACGGGCTAGATCAGAGATACTTTTAGTGTAACCAGAGATAAAACCTGTCATTCCCCCGAAAGAGAGGATGGTAACATTTGATGAGAGCTTTGAGAAGCGCTTTAACTCGGCTTTCTCACCTTCATGACTAGTGATACCGTCGGATTGGTCTGATTGAAGTCCATGGTGGTAAATGAGCAGGCCGAGGAGCACTACAATTGGAAGCAGAATAAAAGCTAGGATGGCATATTTTTTGGGTAGGAGAACCAAAAGACTCAGGATTGTCAATATTAAGAGGACGCTAGAAACGTATACGAGAACTATGACAGCCCGGTATTTTCTTCCAGTTCTGGGACGATTGAGAGTGAGCAAATTCAAGGTAAGAAACATCAGGATAAATCCAGATAAAAAAGTCGAGAAGGTAACGAAAGCACTAACAATGAGTTGGAGGCTATGGGCGTCTCCTATGGAATACTGGCGATATCCAAATATAAATCTCATTAGCACCGCAAAAGAAATAGATGTAACTGCAGAGGAAAACTCTAAGACTCGCTTCAAATTAATGGCCATGCCACCAGATTGTTCTTCACCTCCTCGTATCTGCTGGCAGGGAAAGAATAGTTACATCAGAGAGAGAGAGAGAGAGAGAGAGAGAGAGAGAGGGTGAGGAATCTTTCAGAGCACAAAAAAAAATGTATGCTCATAACACTACAGAAATTGGATATGCGATGGCATGACGTTTACTGAGAAAGTACTGAAAAGCAGAGGTACGGATAATGTCAGGGAACATGTATTGCAGGTGAGGAAACAAAAAGAAACTTGCTTCAGGCAACATCACCAGCAACATAAATAATTTTAAGAAATGCAAAATTACTAAATCGGATGCTTCCTGGACCTATTTCTATATTTTTTCGGTTTCTTGGAGCAAATAAATATTAAGAAAAAATAGAGACGGATTGCAAATGGTATGCACGTAAGGTGCTGTATGGCTGATGTTATTCTAGTTTTTGGTTCAACGACCTTCTAAATACTTCAACAGCCTAATCAATCCTCCCTTCTTTCACTTTTTTATTTGATGTTTTTTTTTTTTGAGAGATTGGAGGGAAGGAAAGGAAGAATAAGGGAAAGCAGTGGGAAGGAAGTAAAGGTATCCTCCTATTGTTTGGATATTTTGATGAAATGCTAGAAGAGGAAAAGAGGATTTATCCTCTCCTTATTTAGTTAGAGGATAAGAAAAAAGAAATGGAAGTAATTATTTTAGAAGTAAAAAAAAAAAAAAAAAAAAAAGCCATCGTGCCTCTTTCCTTTGCACTCCATTACCCAATATTTTCTAGGTTGGAAGAGGGAGAATGGAGGGTAATTATTCCCCTCCATTCCTCTTCACCTCCTCCTCAATAAAAGCTTCCAAACAATCTTAGGCCGTTACAATTTTTCTTCTCTTCCCTTTCATTTCTCCTCATTCACTTCCTCTTATGCAGGCCCTTTAATCTTATTGCAGTATACTTGATTTCATTTTCTTTGTGAAATCTAAATGAGTATTTTACACCCCTTCTTTCAAAAACTGATTTCATAACCACCACCACCGAAGAACATATTATTCTCTTAGATAAGGGAAAGAAAAAGAAACTACGATCAAGAAACAAAGAAATTAAGCTACAAACCTTGGGGAAAAAAATGGAAGCAAAACAAGAAGTACATAAAAATTTGCCAACCTCCCATCAGGGAAGATGGTAGACTAAGCTTTTAAATTATTTACCATGGTCCAGGAATTCCCTAGGAGTCTATCGACCTCAGCTCGCCATGGATTTTCTGAAGGGACAAGAATGTCGAGTTTAGGCATGTCTCCAATGAGCTGCAGCAAGAATTCAGTCAGTTAGCCTTTTGGATTTCTGGACTCCATCAAATCCTAAAGCTAACTAGATGAAAAATTTAGTTTACCTGAGCAGTTCCATGAAGTGTTCCTTGCCGATCCATTTCCTTCAGATCTTATGGTGTAGCTTGGAAGCCAGAGTTATTCATTGATAGAAAGGAGTCATACAAATGATTGAGATTTAATTATCAACGAGTAGGGGAAAGCTTGGAAGCTCTGGTCAAGCGTTGACCGAATATGCTTCGCTGGGTCAAGCGACGACTTGTAAACTAATATTGTTGGACTTATCTGCTCCCATTACTCGTTAGAAGAGAGAGTCATGTTTCATGTATTTCTTGTGATATAAAATGATGTAAAAATAAGATCATTTTGCAGCAAATATTGTTAAAAGACTTTAAAACAATTTAATTCAGATGTGATCATAATAATATTTGTTCTTGTTATTTCATATGTGGTCTTTGGTAATTCAAATTCTCCAATATGTGAACATCATGATTTAACTGATGCCTAGATTGAGAAGCAGCCATGAGAAGAGCAGCAATTTCTTGACAACTTTTTTTCTTTTTCTTTTTCATTTTTTTGGCCGAAGAGAAGCGTAGCCACCCAATTTATTAAAATTAAACAAAGTTATACCTAATGAGTTTGCATAATAGTAAGCTCATTAATTTTTAAGAAGACTCATTAGGGTTTGAGCCAAATAACATTTCAGCATGCATGAAAAGCCGGGAGCCAAAGCAGTAGAAAACAGGAGAAAAAGCTGGAGATCAAGATGGGTGTAAGAAGGGAGCAAAAGAGATCAGAGCCACCAAGGGGCAGAAATCGCAAAGGGCAAATGGACGAATTGGTTTGACGCATTTAATAACTCATTTGTTGTCCATGTTTTTCTGATTTTGTTATTATTTTGTAGATCTTTCTCGATGGATTATTATTTTCGATATCATGGTCGGATTTTATTCCCATATCTTCCAACGCAAGACAAGTGGCAGCCGCTATCTTGGATTCCCAAACAGTGAAGGGTATTAGCATTTTATTTCCATTACTTCCAACACAAGACAAGCGGCAGCCGCTTTGTTTTAGAAGATCTAGCAGCCCTCGAGGATATATGACGTAAGCATATTATCACAATTATTGCGTTATATATATCCAATAAGGATGACGTCGGAGATTAATGCCAAATCGGTGAGCCAACATTGTTGATGAATTGGTGACGCATGCTAAAGAATTCAAACTTCAAGCACCCAATCTGGTCCGTACGAATATTTACTGGAATCTTCCATTCTAGCGGGATCAAATGCTGGAAGTTGGGCTCGACTAGGGAGGATCCAATTTGTAGGCTGACTTTTTCTAAATTTTTAGGGTATAGAGCACCTAATATATATATATATATATATATATATATATATATATATATATATTATATTTATGGATCGAAAAAGATATAGACTTAGTTACATTCAAATATAGTCAAGCTTAAATCCAATTACCTTCCTCATCCTTAAATCCACACGATTCGAGAATTTCAAAGATGAAAAAGGTAAAAAAGGTGGGGTAGCTTCGGGATCCGTATGAATCTAAAAGTAGGAAAGATAATCGGATCCTAAACTTGGTTACACTCGAATATAGCCAAGTCTACTTCTATATATATATATATATATATATATATAGTAGAACAATAGGCTACTAAAGCACGATAGGATTGGATGCGCTTGTTTCTAGCTACTTATCACTTATAGAGGGAGCGACTCATCTAATGACTAACTTCATGATAACAGCTAGGGCAGTCTCATCTAATGACTAACTTCATCATGGTGAAGTACGTGACCATAACATGAACAATCATGTACCTGATCTTGAGTTTGCCTATAAAAAAAGATCCCATCTAAAAGCATGGGGCTTCTTCATTCCCCTCTCTCCTCCATTAGTGGTAAGCCTCTAGGCTCCCTTCTCTCTTCTATTTTTCTCCATTAGACTGGCTACAAGGTGTGCCTTTGGCGTTTTCCTCTTCCTCTTACTGACTTGAGCGTCCGATGGCCTTAATTGGATAGCCTTTGGTACTCTTTATGCTTGTCTTTTGTCTAAATAGGAGCTTCAACTCATACACAAAACCCTTCTTCGTGGGCTCTAGCGCCTCCATTTCCCATTCATCATTCTTATCATTATCACTATTGGTGCATAGGATCCCATCATAGAATTTTGGCACCATCAAATTGGCAACATCTGTGAGAATGAGATGAAAGCCATAATGTCCAAATCCAATAAAAAAGCTCCCACACTATACGGATTGGGTTGAGGAGCAAATCCTCCTCCTCGGTCCATCGGAAAGTTGTAACTGCCAAGCAATTTGGTTAGTTGTGGTAGTAGATTCAAACCCTTACCGCACTGGTTGACACCATCATTCCCCAACCGATGCAACTGATGGAACCAACACCTTCTATGCTTTCAATTCCACAATAGTAGAGTTCTCGAGATGCATACCTCACAAATGCCCTAGGCATGAGGATCAATGATGATGAAGTGAGATAGCCTGTGGATGAGGCTAGGACCATGAAGTCCCCTATGGACCTCAAGAGGGCAAGATTTGAAGAATCCGATCTAAGGTGATAACTCAAAGTCCTAGATGAGTGACTCGATGTCATACTGCAAGAAGTCTGAGGCAAATCCAACCTTTTGGATGACCTTGACTAGGAAGTCAACCCTTCATTTGTGGACAGGGTCATGAGAGAGCTTCTTCCTCCAAAGTTCAAGATGCCACCATTAGAGATGTACGATGGCTTAGGTGACCTTAAGGACCATTTAGAAATCTGTAAAACTCTAACGATAGTCTAAGGAGCTGAGATGTTATTATTTATAGGGTATTCCCTACCATCCTCACAAATGCAGGATCAACTTAATACTCAGGTCATAAGCTAAGATCTATTGCCACCTTCAAGGAGTTAGGATGGTGGTTCCTTAACCACTTCAAGGATGGTGGTTCCTCAACCACTTCATCACTGACATCAGACAAAATAAGATGAGCTCAACCCTAAAGTAGCAGAGAGGCAAGTCATGGTACAACTATCTCAAGCATTTCAATAATGAGGTGCTCGAAATGGAGGACCTCTCACAGTCTATGGCTATTGTTGCCCTGATGCATAGGTTGTAGGACACCCCCTTTAGCTTTCCACTCAGCAAAAAGAAGCCCTTAGATATGGCCTAATACCTCAAACGAGCTAAGAAGTATATCAAAGCTGAGGAGGCATCCCGAGGTAAAAAAGAGTTACTAGTGTTCTCCTTGGAGGGAAGGCTTGCTGATCAAGGGAATTACAAGAAGAGTGGGAAGAAGCTAAGGTACGATCTCGAGCATCAAAGGTTGAGGCATCTACTAAGGTGCAACGAAGATTACACTCTCCTATTTATCCCATGGCTGTAGATCGTAATGGAGATCCACTATAAGCCCTAGACACGAAGCATTCTTATAATATTTAGAGATGGTAATTTTTGATATAATCTATTACGACGTGACCCCTCTAACATGGCCAGTCAAGTTTGTAGGTTAGGTAAAGGCCGCTCAATCCTAACTCACTAGTTGATTAGGTTAGACTCGGGTTAAGGCCCTTCAAAGGTTACGAGCAAAAGTTATATAATAAATGAATATTTTAAAAATATGATATTTATATATTTTAGAAATGATATAATATATTAGTTATTGGGTTATTGGCCCAAATCTAAAAGAAGAGATTAAGTTATAGCACAAATGCTACATAAAAGTTCAAACTAAATGGTCTTCGCACTTTAAATAATCAATGAGTTGGGCATCGGTTGATTGGTTGGCTTCGGTTGATAGGTTAGATCAGTTCGAGTCAGGCCCTATGGATGTTGATACATGAGATCATTTGAATTTGTATCCAATAGAGTCCGGCGATTGCCACCGTCGACAATGCTCGAACCTACAAGTGGTATAGTTTTCTTTAAAGAAATAAGGGGAAGATTCCACTTTCACATCGGTTTCTAATCTAAAAGGGTGAGAGTAGTAGCATAGGATCAAATGTTTGACACCCAGCCCAATTTATATTATATTCCAAACGAAGTTAGAACTTAGAATGCGTTTGATGTGAGATTTAAAAAAATAAGGATAAAAAGTCATAGAAATAAAGTTTACTAGTGCAATTTTTTTTTGTTAATCATATTTGATTGCATCTGTGGATGAAGTCAACTTAGACTGGATGTTGTCTAGTTTAGATGATGATGATGAGTTGTTCTCGTACAACTCATATCAGTATATTTACGCTAGGACAAGGCAATATTTGTTCTTGACTAGATCCAAGCATGGACAACCGGAAGTTGCGTTCTTGAAATTAGGACAGCATGTCGGAGCCAAGCTACGTTGAGCTCTAGAGTGCTCATATTTGGGCTGTTTGACGGAAAAGGCAATTGATGTCTAATGGAGCTTAACTATCAGTATTCATGTAACGCCCAAAATCACCTACTAACCCAATTAATTTATTAACGGACTGAAATCATGTGGCTCAAAAATTTGAGTGAAAGTTAATAGGTAACAAGTGGACTTGAGTTATAAGTACATAACACATTTCTTTCCCATCCAATGTGAGATTAAATTTAAGGTCTCAATCTTCTTTCCTTATAATGCAACATCCTCGTCGTACGCCATAAGCTAGCCAGAATCTATCCTAAGTCAGATTATTAGTGCTGTAAGAAGGGCTCCATGCCATGGCGGGACTGGGGCGTGACAATTCAATAAGCTCATTTTTCAAACCTCTATTTAACTGCATGCATATAGTTTCTAGGTTTCCCTTAGTTACTGGATAAGAAACCTAATGGAGCTATGGTTCGCCTATTTCCAATGAATGAATCTATTAACAAGACCTAATGGATTAGATTCTTTAATTTCTTTTTTAATAAACCAGCATCCATTATTATCTGTCTGCTACTTGATTATGCCATGGTTAATTTTGGAAGAATCAGCATAGAACAGAGTAGAAATTTCAAAGAATACCTAGCAAATTAAGATTAGTGCTTAAGAAGTTCTAGTAAGACAAAGGTCCTTGTGTCAATTGGAATTTTGGATTAGCCAACCTTATTTCAGAAGAGTTGGCTGTGTTAAGTCTTCATTAATTGTGTGATCTCTTTGGAGAGCTGTTGAAGGATCCCTCACATTTCATTGTCTCATTTTGTCATTTTATAATGTAGTATTGTTGAATCCCTCGAGGCTGGCTAAGCTCGCTGCACGCTCGTTCAACGCACGTAAGGCCATTTTGTTGCTTGAGTTTTCGAGTGATGATAGGCACGTGATTGTGGATGTAATTAGGACTGCCTTATGGCTGAGACTTTAGATTCTCAAAGAATTAGAGTATAAAAGTACTGATAAGATAATGACAAAAGAATAATTAAAATAATATCTTCATTATTTCTTATTAAAAAGATAATACAGTAGGTGTTTGGTTTGTTAAGTGGGGTTTATTCAGCATTCGGCCATACATCTCATGAGAGACAATTTTATTGACATCACTCTAACTATGGCTATCAACGGACACGATCAGGTCTAGGCCCGGAATTAGTTGCAGGTTTGAACCGCGGGCCTGAGCTTGGATTGGTCTTAACCAGATCCAAACGTAACGTGAAATCTTTTCTTCGGCCACTATCCATTTTCTGACAAAATCCCTGCCTAGGGCCAGCCTGGAAACAATTGCCTTTAGTTGTAAGGGTTCTCATGCATTTCAATTTGTGCAGAAAGCCAAAAATGGTCATCATGCTTAGCAGTATGTTGTTTTCTTCAGATTTTGGACTGATACTTTAGCAAAGAATAATCCTAATTTGTGGTTGATTTTTTTCACGGAAATTAGCTTTATATGATCTTTAATCACCTTATAGCTAATTTTCTTAAATACATAGCTTCAAATATGAATAATATTGAATATGGGCATACCTGTTAATGTGCTTTTATATGCTCCTTTCACATGTAGATACATAGGTAATGTAAAGTTATTATTCAAGGATTTTATTTTCATATTTATTAAGTGAATATAATATTTCAAGATATCCAATGCAGCATGGGTAGGGAAAGGATGCAAATGCTAAATTAATTTTTCAAACGGCATCTAACGGTAAAGCCAATTAAAAATCATGACATAGCACAGCGTTGAAGAAGAGAAGATCATCATCTCTTCTCAAACCGTAAATACCAAAGAGAGCCACTATTATCTTTAGGCTCCAAACAGGTTGGGCCAAATCGAGCCATACTTAATCTTGGCCCAATCTAATTTCATATTCCGATTATAATTTTAAGTCTGAACCAAGTCTGTATTTACTGATCGAATTAAATTGAATCGGATCTATAAAAAAAATATTGGACCTAAAAAGTATTTTGAGTCAATTTGAGATCAAATATGATCCAAGTTGAACCCAAGATATTTTTGATCGAGAGAGAATTAGATTAGATCATGTTTGCATTTGAATCAAGCATCTAACTATTATTTTAAAGCTCAAATCTCATTACTAATAATCAAATAAAATTCATTAAAAAATTTAAATAAAACTAAAAAGGATCAACTTAAACTTAAATTTTCATTCAAAAACTTCTAATTTTATCCAAATAAATGATTATTCTTAAATTTATAAATTATAATTTTTAAAATATTTTTTAATATATTTAAAAAATTATAAAATCTGTTAAAATAAATAATAAAATATAAATATTTAAATATAATTAAATGAAAGTGGATGAAAGGAGATTTATTTGTTAAGATGATAAAAAAAATTAATTTAAACGAGTATTTTAATGAATTGATAAAAGTAATTGGAGTGAAAGAATAAAAGATTTATATAATTAAGGTTTATGGATCCGATCGGATAGGTTCAAGTCGGATGAGGTTCATCTTTCATTGATCCAAATTAAGCCCAAATGATATATAGATGGGATCAAAAAATTCAAGATCTTAATCCAATTCGAAGTTTAGATCGGCTCCAATTTTTGAAGCCAATCCTTAAGCACGAGTTGGATCGACTTTAATTGGATCAGGAGTAGGAGTAACAGTCGAACTCCTATTTAGAAAAAAGAAAAGAGAACTTTGCTTCCAGACTCAAAGCTTTTTTTAAAAAAAAAGTTTTTTTGATCCGACCTTTGTTGCTGTAGCTCGATGAGTTCGGGTATCAATTTTTTTTTTTTTTTTCCTCGGTCCTTTCTACTTGAATTTGTTTTAGATTTGCTCCTGTTGCAGTTTCGATGGAAACAAAAGAGCGTCGCGACCGCAACGAGGCTGTCGGTGGGTGTGAATCTTTGACAAGGCACAGCACGTGTACTGTCGCCTTGAAAATTTTACACAAGGCTGTCGGCGGAACCCAGATGCCTGGAACCATGGATCTAATCCTGGATCCAGTTCTTCCCACAAGGCTCCTCGGTGCATAAAGTCAAAATACCAGTAAAAAAAAATGCTGATGCTTTGTAGACCATCTGAAATTTATGCCACCTACGTCCCGGGTAAAACAATAACCGGTTTCCTTTGCTCGGACTTACAGCCTGTCCTGTTCCTGTCAAATGAACTGTGTCCAGCCCATAGTATTGCACCATTCATAGCATTTTATAGTATTAATTTTGTCATGCCAGCCTCGCAGCCACATGATGGTAACGTCGACTACCAATCCGTTTGCAGCCACAAAATATCAGCAAGCCAGGTCATACCATTATCCCTTAGGAAACAGAGACTTTAGTCATCGTAGAGAAATTTCGCACTGCTTGACTATCACATTTCCCTCATTGCAAACCAAATCGAGTTCGTGGCCATCCTTTACCGACGTTGGGGAAGGTGATGATAGAGTTCCATTTCTCCAGGCTTTCGGGTTAGTCTCCCATACCGAAGTTAATTTCCCTTCCTGGTGTTGTTTAGACCTTGTTTTCCGAAATTTTTTTTTTTTTTAAGAAGAAATGTTTTGATCTCTTTTAGACGAGTTCGAATCATTATTGCCATAATTTAGTATCGCAGGATTTGATTTGACTTCATTTCCACTTTCTGTACAATTCCTGGACTTAGTTAATCTCACCACCAAGGCACCGATCCCTCTCACTACCAAGGCGCTGAACCCATATCAACATTGGTGGTTTCTTTTATGGATGGTAGACCCTCTGCCGTTCAAAGATGCACCAAGATTTTGTACATGCTAATTCTTATACGATAATCACCATGAATTATAATCTTGTGCTGTTGACTGATAATCTAGATTTATGTTAAAATAGCAGTTAATTATGCTCATAGATAATGCAAGAAACCAATAATTAAGCTGAAATCAATAAGCTTTCTACAAATCCTTGTCCCTATCCCTGTTAAAAAAACTAATCTCCATCCTTGCCTATCCCCATAAAAAGAGATTTTTCCATCTCCATCCCCATCTCCACCCCGTGGGGAATAATAAATCTTCATCACCGCTCTATTTCCCTCTCATTCCTACTCTACCTCACTCCTCCCCTAATAATATCTAACACCTGTACCTAACACGGCGTTATCAGGTGTGCGAACCAGAGGAAGAAATCGTTTCGCTGCCTCTTTCACTCATCGTTCCAGCCATTTCTGGAGGAATAAAATATTTAAAACACCCCTAATAGTAGTGATTAATGAACTCAATTTAAAGGATCAGTCCAAATAGCAGTAGCAGGACAAGATCATCAAAGGTGAAGTTTCAGTGATATTCCTTTAAGGCTAAGGTGGATACATAGGCTAGTTGTCAGTATGGTCTAAGTCTACAACTGGCACACTATAGAGAACAAAAGAGAAGGGAGCTAGCAAATTAGGGGGAGCAAAGAAGACAAAGAGACCCTCCCTAAAGTCCATTTTATGTCTGCTTAGAGAGAAGAAAAATGGTGTTGGCATTTGGGATCAAAGAGAAATGAGAATGAAGGTTGTCTTAGGCCCACTGTCCTAGGTAGTGGGTTTGGCTCAATTTCTTTTTTTTCTTTTTTTAGGAGAGAGAAAAGGAAAGAGAAAGGAGGAGGAAGGATGAGAGAGAAAAGGAGAGAGAAGGGGAAATGAAAGAGAAAAATAGGAGAATACCCTTGCTTATCTCCCTTTGTCTCAACACAAGAGATGGGGGAAAGGCACAATAGTGAGGTGGTGTAGTGTCAATTGTTAGGATCGACTATTGAGGTGAATGGGCAATGATGGGCCACTAGTAGTGGCAATGGTGAATGAAATAAAGGAAAAAGTGAAGGGCTATGCTTCCAATTGAGGTCTATAATGGTGGCAATTGGTCAATTACAGTAAAGTAAGAAGAGGAAGATCAAAAGAAAAGCAAAAGGAAGGGGTCTAGTGATCATCGCTAACAGAAGGCTCACTAAATAGGGGATATAACATCTCTCAATTCAACATAAGGGATAGAACGAAGCTCCCCTTCAACACCAATCCACTTGTCAATAATAGCTAGTGATTTGCTAAGGATTCACAACAATAGTAGAGGTTTGACAATATCTAAGGACCCAAGGAGAGGCAAATTAGGCTTGAGATTGATGGCCATAATGGAGGAAAAGAGAGGGTAGGAGATCAAACAAGTTGAATAAGGGAGAGTATGATCCATCATATTTCAGTAGTTCTTTAATGGAGCTTAGTTGGTAGTGACCACAATAACTAGAGGGATTAATAGGGAAGGAGAAGCTGGGCACTTACCTTGTGTCCAACAAGATTTCAAGGTCAACACTAGAAATCTCAATGATGACTTAGCGAGGGGGGAAATTAGTGATGGAACTTTGGTTGGAGGAAGGCTTATAGAAGTAAAGGAGTTAGACTCCTACCCTCTTTGAACTTCCACTGTCTGACTTCTCTTGGAGTTCGATGATTCTTCATTTTCCTTTCCAACTATGATTTAAATTCCATTCTAAGTTAGGTCACTTGAGTTGTCTCAATAGATTTATCAAGCTGGCTGAAACCTTTTTTGTCCTGTTAAATTGGTTCATTCAATTAGACCAGGACTCATTCTTGCTAGGTTAGGCTCAAAAAGGCCGGACCTTGCAACAACAATTCAAAGTTTAGATTTCAAATAGACTTGGCCTTATTCTTGCTAGGTTAAGCCCAAAAAGGCCAGACCCTGCAACAATATTTCCAAGTTTAGATTTCAATGCCTCTTATAGGCAACTGGGAATTTCTCATCCTTGTTGTATGGTTTCTCTCCCAAACAAGATGATCCCATCATTTTCTCATCAATCAAGAAATTCGATCTACTTAAATGATTAATGCTTTTTCCTCCTAATGCCTAACATAGTGTGAAGACTTCTTCTTCCTTGAATAAGAATCTTTATACCCCTCAATCGGCCTCTACTTCCTTGCTAGTTCTTTCTCCTATTCTCTCATATAAAATTATAATTATTCAAGCCTATCTACTAATAAATATCCTATTAATACAATAATAGATGCTACTAGAAAAAAGAAAGTAATCAATCTAGAAGAAAAGGTAGATAGCTTGTCACACCCCCTATTTCTCAGAGTACGATTGGCTATGACCCTAATTGATTGAAGTGAAGAAGAGACACGAGGCTTTATATTTTTGTTAGAGATTAATGCAAACTATAATTTTAAATCAGGTATATTATCTAATTTTGCACATACATCCAAGCAGATTAATATTTTCGATGATGTCAACCCTATTTATGCATTTGTTGTATGATTTCTCCAACCACTGTTTATTAATATTTATATGTATACATCTCTACTACTAATTGTGCACCCTAGGATGCAAGAATCACATAATAACGTAAACTAATTTATGCATTTAAACATGTCCCTAATCAATTATTATATCTGGTTGAAATTAATACGCATGAAGAAACATTAAATTTGTTCAATAACATCATCTCAAATTCAAATCAACCACAATTTATACAATTCAAGATCAACATTTGTCTCCTTACTTTTTTAATACAAACTTCTACATGTAGTTTGAAGGAAATATAGAAGATTTACTGTCATTGAAAAAATAGCTGGAGAAATACACAAGACTGGCTTCTATCACTCAATATTAAAGATCATACATAAAAAATTTCTCAAACTAAGTCATTAAGCTTCATAAATGTAAAAGCATCCAGATTGTCACAACAAAATGATACTTCAAGCATTTCGTAAATATAAGAATTTTCAGTACAAGGTCTCTCCTCTTAGGATTCTCCTACAAAATAAGAAAGTAATGAGAACATATGCCCATTAGGTTCTCCCATAACCACATATTTGCTAAAGGTTCTGAAGTGGCATTCAATATCAATTTCAATGTGTGTGTATATAAAAAAGACATATTTCAAAAAGCAGCACTTTTATAAAATATAAAACCATAGGATCTTCAATCAACCAATGCCATTTCAATCACAAAATTGCATTGGAAAACATTATTCGAAATGCAACACTCTTCATCAAATATAAAGACATAAAAGTTTTTACTTAATTATTGGTAGAGTCCATGAGGCAAACCACCAATCCTGTCCTATTTTTGTACCAAGTAGGCTGCCAACCTCTTTCACCTACATAAAGAGCAATAAAATCCTTTATAGGTTTAGGGGCTTTCACCTAGGGTTTTCAATTCCCTTCTTTCTATTCCCAATTGACATCCATTCCCATTCCAAAATTTAGTTTACAACCATAATTTCCAAGTTTCATGCAGAGTAGTGTGAAATTTCAAAAATAATTTCGATCCAAACGAATGACAAGGTACTTTTACGAGAATTCAAAACTCATCATTTTTCTAAAACAAAACATCAGAAATAAAAGATGGCTAGTGAAAAGACTTCTAATAGCTTTTCTTCCACAAACATACAAATGGGTTTAAAAACATAATTTGGTAAAACTATAGAACATAAAAGTATGCTGAAAGCTTATTAAGTTCATGAGTAAACCAAAAGTGATGTAGATGCAACACATAATCAAAAAAAACTTTTAATTAACAAGCACATGAGTTAAAGAAAACCTACCTCTAAACTGCTACAAGTTGAAGAATAGGATTCCCTATGATTTTTTTGGTACAACACTAAGGTTTCAACACCTAATTGTTAACCCTAGCACTTCTCCCATTCTCTCTTCTTCTTCTTCCTTTTTCTTCTTCTTTTCTCCATAATTTTCAGCTAAATTCTGGTGGAAGGATATCTATCCCACTACCCTCTTGTGGGGCTCTCATGTGGGCCCCATAAGGGGTGACATGACTCCCTTATTAAGTGGATTAGTATCCTAACTTTCATATTATCCTTTTTTCCTTATTTTTATTTCTTTTTTCCACTTTAATCTCATCCATAATTTTGTTAAACATAGTTAAGAATTAATAAGGATCATATTAGGGTTCAATAATATTATTAAGGTCCTATTAGGGTCGATAAATATTATGCATCAAAATTATAAACATATCGTTTTTACTTTTCAACCTTATCGTTAATATCATGTATCAAAATCACAAGCAAATTATTTTTGTTTCAACCTTATTCAAGGATTAGAAATAAATAATGAATAAAATTGATATAGCAAGGAACTTATAAATATAGATCAATTTAGGATCTAAATTTATTAAGGAAAGACCATTTGAAATAATGATTTAAAATGCAACTATATTTATAAAAAGAATTTGGTTAAGACCATGGCCATCACAAAGCTCTTCTACTGTATGATAAAGATGTCTAGTTTCTATTAATATGGGTAAATAAAAAAATAGTGATATAGGAAACCTCCTATTGATTTGAGAGATTTGAATGAATTGAATTATTTACGGGTGTGCTCTCCTTCTCCTCTTACATCTTTTCCATCTCTCTCCCTTTTACAATACATACTACATTGATCTAATTGACTAAAGAGAAAAATAAAACAAATTATTTAGTTGTGCAAAATATCTTTCTTTCCTCCCTTATCTTTTCCATTTCATTGAATGTATACATGAACCTATGGAGTTCTTCATGGTGGAATAAAAGGGAGCATCATAATTTATTAAATTTATACCAAATCATTCTAGATGCAACTAAGATGTCATGACATCATATGTTGTTAGCTTATTCCTAAGGAGTTTTATATTTTACTTTATGTTATATTGTTTTGTTTTGTTTTCTTTTAAGTGTCAAGTACATAAGAATTGCTGGAAAGTTTCTCTTACTTAAGGTATTTTATGTGCACACAAAACATAAATAAATAATTAAGATATAAAGTTTCTAGTTTGAGGTATGCTTTGAATGGCACTCTCTTTATAATAGAATTCATTAAGTATAGATACATATAGTTGATGGTGGTATGCTCCCAAGATACAATGAATCGCTACGTATTTTCTTTGAAGCACACTTTAACAAAAGTGAATTAAGATGGATCCAAACCAACAAAGTCTAGATGCAATAAATATTAATAAAATAAAGAATCTTTCTCTTTATATGGATTCAATCATCTCTTCTCATAATCTCAAAAGATATACTTGAGTTCACTCAATCTTTTAAATCTTTTTCACTTGTAGTCCCTTATTTTAGATGGACTAGAATGATAACTATTTGCAGTATCCATAGTGAAAATAGTCTCAAACTAGGTCTTTTGATATAAATATCACATCAAACACATAGTATTGGTTATCATTAAGTTCATTAAGGCTAGCTATCTTTAGCCTTGTACTAGTGTCTTGGTTTCGTTAGACCTCTAGAGATAGCCCAATCTTGTAAGTTATAGCCTCACAACCATACTCACCAAGTGAGTCCTTTAAGAGTGTTATATAATAGAAGAACACCTAGGACAATTAGTTATAAACCCATTAATGGTTATTATCCATCCTCTTACAATTGAATCTAAAAGCACTTTTACTGAAATGAGGCTAAAAAGTAATTTTCTCCAAATTATAAAGTTCTTCACTAGTCATTCTGAAACAACTTGTCAATATTAATTAAATCTTCTTTTTGAGATCTCCAATCAGTAAGGTTGGCTTGTTGTTATTGAATGATCAATTAATAAGTTTTAGTGTGATTTCCTTCAATAATTCTAGAACTTTCCATCTTGTAAGTCTTTTAGTTAATGGATCTATTATATTTCTAGTAGATCTTATATACTCCAATGCTATTACGTCATATTTTTTGAAGTATCTTAATATTTTTAATTTCAAATGTAAATTCCTCTTAGGTTTATTGGAGTGCTTTTACTTAGCCTTAGCTATAACCACTTCATTATCACAATGTATAGATACGATAGGAATTGAATTTTTTGCAAGTGAAATGTATGCCAATAGGCTTTTAAGTTCTTTTGCATATTGTGCAGTACTATTAAGGGTTGTCATCTTAACTTCCATAAACGATCATGAGATACAAGTTTGCTTGGCATATTTTTAAGCAATAGCATCTCTACAAGTATAAACATATGTCCAATAGTAGACTTTGAATCCTCTAAATCAACAATTCAATTTGCATCACTATATTCTTTTAATACGATAAGAAAATAAGAATAGTAATGCCATAAGAAATAGTGCTTTCAAGAGTTGTTAATTAGGTGAACTTGTATATCCACTAGGTCCCCTTATTGCATGAGTAATATTAGGTCTAATGTAATTCATAACATGCATCAAAGAATCAATAATTTATGAGTACTTTATAGGTTTACCTCAATTTTTACTCGATTTCACACTAGGACCAGTGAGTGTACTTAAGAGTTTACAATCAAACTTATCAAATTTCTTTAGCATTTTCTCTATATAGTATGATTGTGTAATCGAAATCCCTTATAGTGCTTTTATTAATTAGTGTGTAATAGTAATCCCTTACGGTGTTCTTATTAATTGTTACATTTGATAATCTTAAGTCATTCATATCAAAGTTTCTAGATAAGAAAGATTTAGTTTCATTAATCATTTCTATGTTGGTTCTAAAAATTAAAATATTATCAACATAAAGATACATAATAAGCATGAGTCATTAGTTACTTTAGTATAAGCATCTTTATCAACCTTATTAACAGAGAAATCATAAGTTAATATTATTGAAACAATTTTTTTATGCCACTATTTTCTGCTTATTATAAAGATTTAAATAATTTACAAACTTTATAATTTTGACTAGGTATAATAAAACCTTTTGGTTGATCCATGTAAATTTCTTCAATAAGATCACCATTAAAGAATGTTGTTTTTCCATACATTTGGTAAATATCTAACTTAAATATAGAAGCTAATGCAATCAAAGTTCTAACAGCAATGGGAGAATATATATCAAAATAATCAAATGCTTATTTTTGGGTAAGAGCCTCGGCAACTAGCATAGTCTTAAACTTTTCTATCCCTAATTTTTCTCTAAAGTCCACTGGCACCGAGGTAGCAGAATGGGAATGAGAATCATGCATATGCTCCTGAGATATATCTACCCCTGCACCATCAGATGGTGGATCACTAGAAGATACTCTACTGGGTTGGGCTCCCCTACTCACCCATCTGGGTCTACCCCGACCCCTGCCTCTCCCTAAGGACTGCTCTTCTTCCTTGCTTGTCCTTGTGTTAACCATCCTACAAAGCACAATTCATTTGATCAGGTTCATCATTCAAAACTATACTCTCTATGCTAGACTCATGCTTATGCCCTTAAGATCTAATACCTAAGCTCTGATACCACAACCTGTCGGGCTCCCTTCCCGACGGCATAATTTCTTATGAAAATTAGGTAAAGATCTGCTAGTCTTTATGCTAAGCACCATAAAGCCCCAACGATCCTTATCTAATTGTCATAAGTTACATACACAAAAATACTGAACCTGTTAAAAACCTTGACTTGCTCATCACATTCATACTGTTTATAAAATAACATCACAATTTATTTAATCTTGCTCAGATAAAATATAATTTCCACACTTTTCATCTCATGATTCTAAGCAGTATAGCCTCATCACAATGCTGCTATAAAGATCATATTCACAATTTCATTCTACAATGAAAGTTATTTCTCACAGCCAATTTAAGTCCAACATACATTATAGGATTACCGTTATACACATCCATCCATATCCGTTTCAAATACATATACAATCCAATAACTAGCAACCCAAATCACTTTCATGCTTCCCAGGGCTAACCTGCTATCTCTGATCTGAAATCCAAAAATTTCAACAGTAGAGGGGTGAGACCTAAGTCCCAGTGACTGGATAACCATCTAACAATGGGGAAAAGCTGAGAACCACATTATAAAACTCATAATCATATTCATACGACATATCGCAACAGATACATAAATCTTTATAAATGAGATAAGTTAACTTATAAGTTAGCTTATGCTTTCAATAATATAACTTAAATAAAGAAATGCCACATTTACAAAATTTTCTGATGGGCTAGGTGTGCTACCACCAAGGTACATCCCTACGGTCACCCTCCCGCAGTGTACTCTCAGTGGGTGAGTGTACTGAGCGCCGAGGATCCCTGCACCACATGGCACCCCTCACATGTGTGGTTCACCCCAGGTGTGAGCTTGCCTCTTTTCCCTGGGCCTCCTGCTTGCCCCCTCCATGGGCCAATATCTCTGAGCCCCCTCAGGCTATATAGTAACCTAGCTCTTTACAGAGCTGTGATTCTTGCCCCACTGGGCTGCTTGCAATCTGCCCCACTGGGCTAATCTAGCTTGTACTCCCCCTGGCCTCGGGATCATAGTACGATCGAATCGCAAGAAGGTGCCGGCTATAATCGTATGTGCAATGCTCATGCTATGGCATAGTCTACAGGGTGATCAGCCCCATAGATGGCCCTATGCTCTTTATGCTGTATGCTATAAAAATACTCCAATATAAGTTTATAATCCAATATACAATCAGCTATACTTTCTTTGAAACATTTCTATTCATGCATGCCCATGCATCACTTTGAAACACAAATCTGAAAGTAAATTCCATGCTTTACTGAAACATATGTTTTATCCAAGTAATACTTTTCATGAAACTCTATACTTTGCTTTGAAACATGCTATAGCCCATGTTTCCTTTTGTTTTCTTAAACTCATGCTTTGCTGAAACTCTTGCTTTTTATTCTAAAACTCATGCTTTTTCTGAAACTCATGCTTTGCTTTAAAACATGCTTTAAAATAACATATATCATAACTAGATTCTCATTTCCCATATTTAACTACCTGAGATACTATACTTAACATAACATACTCTAATTTGTAGCAAAATATCACTATATTATTATAAACAGTTTATAAAGCTAGATGAGAAACCCACTCACCTTAGCTGTTAGTACACTGCTATGGTTGCTATTTCTCCAGTTCTGGCTCCCTTGAACCAATCTCTTGGCCTAAGTCATCATACATGCATTATTAGGGTCACAAGCACCAAGGGTTTCATGAAACTATGCATACATGCTCTGTGCCTTTATATCTTAGCATAATACTCCTCAATCCCTAACATACTCAAAGATTCACCATATACGCATGTTATCACTTTATTTGCCTCTAAATCATGAGATTTTAACATTATTCTCTAGCTTAGGAAAATTTGGACTTATCTTAACAAAGACGGCTAAACGACCAAGCCTTTCTCCTTTCCTTCTCTTCCTCTTTTTCTCTTCTTCTTCTTCTTCTTCTTCTCTTCTTTTTTTTCTTTCTTTTTCCCACGGCTGAACCCTCTCCTCTTTCTTTCCCATGGCTGAACTCTCTTCTCTTTCTTTCCTTTTCCCTCTTTTCTTTCTTTTTTCATACGGTGGCTTAAGTGCTAAGGAAATAAAGAATGAGTTTTTAATGCCTTTGAAAATCCTCATTTTATCCCTCTTCACTCTTAAGCTACACTTTTTAAAGCCCACGTGGCTTCCTCCCTACCAAGTGTTTTTGTCATTCACTTCTTTTTTTCATGTTGTCCTTAATCAAACTCTCAAATGACTTTTTACCAAATTTCACCTATACCCCTGGCCAATTTTTGTTATCAGATGAATACAGGAGTTATCTATCTATTAATCAGCATGGATACTAGTTAATAAGAGTGATATGGGTCTCAGACCAATTCCACAGATATTTTTATCCACCAAAAACTCATAGTTAAGCATGCTTGGGTGAGAGCGATGGGTGACCCCCTGGGAAGTCCTTAATTTTTATTCATTAGTTAGGTCACCCACCTAAAAAGTCCTTAATTTTTATTCATTAGTTGGCTAAAATGCATGAAATGGGTCTTATACTAATTCCACGGAGAAATTTTCCATAGTAGTCGACTACTAAATTTTCCATAGTAGTCGACTAAGTAGTCGACTATTGTGGTTAAAAATTTTTTTAGGCCAAAGAGTTTTATCCAGTTAGTTAACTAACTAGTCAACTATTTTCACATAAGCCAGCCATTTTCACAAGTTAGCTGACTCTAGAGTCAGCTAACTTCATCAAATTCCTTCCAGCAAACCATTTTCATAAGTTAGCTGACTCTAGAGTCAGCTAACTTCATCAAATTCCTTCCAAAAGCCATTTTAATACATTCCAACCTCTAAAATTTTTATTCCAACCTCTCCCAAGGATCAAAAACAATTAGTAGACATTGAAATCATCACAAAACTTCAATTACAAGCCCAATAATTAACTTATTAAACTTTTGAAAGAATCATAAAAGAAAACTTAAGGAAACATCCAATATTTCAGCTTTCATATTCTTTTAAGATTTCCACTCAAATCATTCACATTAGAAGGCTAAACTAACAATAAAAATATGCTTAAAATGAGATTACAAGTCTTCCAAGTTTAGAATATTACACCAATCAAAACACATAATCAACAAAAACTTTCAATTAACAAAACACATGAGTTAGAAAAAACCTACCTCTAAACTACTACAAGTTGAAGAATAGGATTCCCTATAATTTATTTGGTACAACACTAAGGTTTCAACAACTGACTATTAACCCTAGCAGTTCTCCCATTCTTTCTCTTCTTCTTCCTTTTTCTTCTTCTTTTCTCCACAATTTTTTAGCTAACCTCTGGTGGAAGGATATCTATCCCAATGCCCTCTTGTGGGGCTCTCATGCAGGCCCCACAAGGGGTGACATAACTCCTTATTAAGTGGATTAGTATCCTAACTTTCATATTATCCTTTTTTTCCTTATTTTTATTTTTTTTCTACCTTAATCTCATCCATAATTAGGTTAAACATAGTTAAGAATTAATAAGGATCATATTAGGGTTCAATAATATAATTAAAGTCCCATTAGGGTTAATTAATATTATGTATCAAAATTATAAATGTATCGTTTTTACTTTTCAACCTTATCATTAATATCATGTATCAAAATCACAAGCAAATTATTTTTGTTTTTCAACCTTATTCAAGGATTAGAATTAAACAATGAATAAAGTTGATATAGCAGAGAACTTATAAAAATAGATCTGTTTAGGATCTATATTTACTAAGGAAAGAATATTTGAAATAATGATTCAAAATGCAACTATATTCATAAAAAGAATTTTGTTAAGACCATGGCCATCACAAAGCTTTTCTACTATGTGATAACGATGTCTAGTTTCTATTAATATGGGTAAATAAAAAATTAGTGATATAGGAAACCTCCTATTGATTTGAGAGATTTGAATGAAGTGAATTGTTTTTGAGCGTGCTCTCCTTCTCCTCTTACATCTTTTCCATCTCTCTCTCTTTTACAATACACACTACATTGATCTAATTGACTAAAGAGAGAAACAAAACAAATTATTTTGTTGTGCATGCTATCTTTCTCTCCTCCCTCATCTTTTCCAATTCAATGAATATATACATGAACCTATGGAGTTCTTCATGGTGGAATACAATGGAGCATCATAATTTATTAAATTTATACCAAATCATTCTAGATGCAATTAAGATGTCATGACATCACATGTTATTAGCTTATTCTTAAGGAATTTTATATTTTACTTTATTTTATATTGTTTTGTTTTAAGTGTCAAGCACATAAGAATTGCTGAAAATTTTCTCTTACTCAAGTTAATTTATGTGCATGCAAAAAATAAATAATTAATTAAGATATAAAGTTTCTAGTTTGAGGTATGCTTTGAATGACACTCTCTTTAGAATAGAATTCATCAAGTATAGATACATATAATTGATGGTGGTATACTCCAAAGATACAATGAATTGCTGCGTATTTTCTTTGAAGCACACTTTAACAAAGACAAATTAAGATGGACCCAAACTAGTTAAATCTATATGCAATAAATATTAATAAAATAAAGAATCTTTCTCTTTATATGGATTCAATCATCTCTTCCCATAAGCTCAAAAGATATACTTGAGTTCACTCGAGTTCACTCAATCTTTTAAATCTTTATCACTTGTAGTCCCTTATTTTAGATGGACCAAAATGATAATACCTGTATTGACATGTTCCATTTGTAGTATCTGTAGTGAAAATAGTCTCAAACTAGGTCCTTTGATATAAATATCACATACCAAACACATAGTATTGGCTATCATTGAGTTCATTAAGGATAGTTATCTCTAGCCTTGTACTAGTGTCTTAGTTTCAATAGACTTTCAGCGATAGCTTAATCTTGTAGGTTATAGCCTCACAATCATACTCACCAGTGAGTCCTTCAAGAGTGTTATATAATAGAAAAACATCTAGCACAATTAGTTATAAACCTATTAACGGTCATTACCTATCCTTTAACAATTGAATCTAAAAGCACTTTTGCTGAAATGAGGCTAAAGAGTAATTTTCTCCAAATTATAAAGTACTTCACTAGTCATTCTAAAACAACTTATCAATATTCATTAAATCTTCCTTTTGAGATCTCCAATCAGTAAGGTTGGCTTGTTGTTATTGGATGATCAACTAAAAAGCTTTAGTGTGATTTCCTTCAATAATTCTAGAACTTTCCATCTTGTAAGTCTTTTAGTTAATGGATCTATTATATTTCTAACCGATCTTATATACTCCAATGCTATTACGTCATGTTTTTTTAAAGAATCTTAATATTTTTAATTTCAATGTAAATGCCTCTTAGGTTTATTGAAGTGCTTCTACTTAGCCTTAGCTATAGTCACTTTATTATCACAATGTATAGATATGATAGGAATTGAACTTTCTGTAAATAAAATGTATGCCAATAGGCTTTTAAGTTCTTTTGCATATTGTGTAGTACTATTAAGGGCTGTCATTTTAACTTCCATAAAGGATCATGAGATACAAGTTTTCTTGGCATATTTTTAAGCAATAGCATCTCTACAAGTGTAAACATATGTCCAATAGTGGACTTTGAATCCTCTAAATCAACAATTCAATTTGCATCACTATATTCTTTTAATACGATAAGAAAATAAGAATAGTAATGCCATAAGAAATAGTGCTTTCAAGAGCTATTCATTAGGAGAACTTGTATATCCACTAGGTCCCTATATTGCATGAGTAATATCAGGTCTAATGTAATTCATAACATGCATCAAAGAATCAATAATTTATCAATACTTTATTTGGAGCATAGGTTTACCTCAATTTTTACTTAATTTCGCACTAGGACTAGTGAGTGTACTTAAGAGTTTACAATCAAACTTATCAAATTTCTTTAGCATTTTCTTGATATAGTATGATTGTGTAATAGAAATCCATCATGGTGTTCTCATTAATTAGTGTGTGATAGTAATCCCTTACGGTGTTCGTATTAATTCAATTCCTTAGATTACATTTGCCAATCTTAAGTCATTCATATCGAAGTTTCTAGATAAGAAATATTTAGTTTCATTAATCATTTCTATGTTGGTTCTAAAAATTAAAATATGATCAACATAAAGTTACATAATAAGACATGAGTCACTAGTTACTTTAGTATAAGCATCTTTATCAACCTTATTAATAGAGATATCATAAGTTAATATTATTGAAACAATTTTTTTTATACCACTGTTTGCTGCTTATTATAAAGATTTAAATAATTTACAAACTTTATAATTTTGACTAGGTATGATAAAACCTTTTGGTTGATCCATGTAAATTTCTTCAATATGATCACCATTAAGGAATGTTGTTTTTACATACATTTGGTTAATATCTAACTTAAATTAGAAGCTAATGCAATCAAAGTTCTAATAGTAATGGGAGAATATGCATCGAAATAGTCAAATGCTTCCTTTTGGGTAAGAGCCTCAACAACTAGCATATTCTTAAACTTTTCTATCCCTAATTTTTTTCTAAAGATCTACTTATAACTTATAAATTTACACCCTTTAGATAGATAAATAAGATCCTAAGTTCTAATTAACTAAAGAGTCTATTTTATTATGAATATCTTTCTTCTAAAACATGAAGTTTACTACATTAATTATTTCATTATAACTTTTTAGGATTATACTCTACCAAATAGAGACAAAAACAACTCCAAAACTCTCTTTAATCTTTTGTGTCTGACTTCTTCTAAGCCCTTCCAAATTAGAATTTTCATTAATATCATCTATATTAGAGTTTTTACTAGAAGTACAAAGAGATTTGCTAACTTCATCCTTAAAAGGTGTAATATTTTCAAAGAAAATAACATCTCTAAATTATATCGCTATATTATTATCAATATCATTAAATTTTTATTTTATTATTCATATTCAAAAAGCAATACTATTTTAGGAGTAACCTATAAATACCCTATTTATTGTTTTGAAAATTAATTTTTTTCTTTTTGTTTCTAGAGATCTCAGCCTTGGTTAAACCGTGCCCCTTTTCCCCCCTCCACAAAAAAAAAAAAGAAAAAAAATATATGCATTTTAAAATTATTCAAATTAGATTCTACACTTTTCTACATTTTGTAGGATATCCGATCAAAACACTTATAGGAATCTTGTTGAGAGTATTATATACTTATAAAAGAGCTTCCCCTCTAAATTGTTAGGTATTCCAGAACTAGTAATTATAGAATGAATCATATCAAGTAAAATTCTATTCTTTGTTTTAGTTATTCTATTAAACTGAAGTGAATAAGGAGGAGAAATTTTATAAATAATACCATCTATTTCATAAAAAAATATTAATCTCATTAAAAGAATATTTTCCTCCTTTATTCGACCTAAGAATTTTAGCTTTCTTATCAATTTGATTTTCAGTTTTACTTTTATAAGTTATCAATTTATTCAAAGCTTCATCTTTTATTTTAATAAGATTCATATAATAATATTTAGAGAAATCATCCATAAAAGTAATGACATATCTTTTTTCATTTCTAATTAGAATATTCCATTTACAATATATCACTATATATCAACTCTAGAAGTCTAGTTTCTCTATATACTATTTTAGATGGTTTTGTCAGTAGCTTAGATTATATAAAAATCTCACTTTTTTCATTTTTTATCCTTGGATTGCATGCACTACATCATCCATATGATCATTAAGGTTGGATCCCTTAGATTTTATACATCCAGGTGCACCATGAGAAGAGATATTCCTTAGATTCATTTAGGCACACCATGAGAGGAAACATCTCTTCATGAAACCATGTGTGAAATATTAGTATTTTAAGGAAGGAGTGAGAATAAAGAGAGATATAAAAACTAATCTTTGTTGACTAAAGTATCCTAGGAGATTATAGTACTTAAAACTAGGATTCATATGTAAGTGATTGTTTGTTTAGTTAAATATCCTCTATGGGACTAAAAAATTTGGATTACTTTAACAAATATTAAAAAGAATTAATGAAGATAGACAATACTGGAATATCAAAGCATAATATTGGAATGTGAAAGTATACATATAAAGTGGGAAGAGTAAATGATGAAAGCATACATATAAAGTGGGAAGAGTAAATGATCTTTGTAAAACTCACCACAATTTTTCCATCTTTTCCTATTTGCATATGACACCGAACTAAACAGGAACAGGGAGACGCCCGCAATCGCAATCAACAGCCAAATAGCGGTGCAAAGAATCCTAAGAATTTTTGCAAAGCATTTGATCTTGGGCCTTTCATTGGTAAGTATCGTCATGGCCAGCGCACATAAGAACATGGCAAATACCGAGAGCGAACATAACCAATAAAATATGCCAGACATAATTCCCCCTGGAATTCCTATAATCGATAATCTAACAAGGCCACCAAAGGAGGCAAAGAGTGTACTAGTTGCAAGCTTTTTATCGGCTTTTAGATCCACATCTTGACTAACAGGACCAACCATTTGTTCTTGTGACGCTAAAATTTCTTCTTGGAGTTTTGCTTCTAAACTGCATTGAGACTTTGTTTCCTGGCCATTGTATTGCCCCTCGCATATAAAAGGTAATATTGCTTCAGACTTCATGGCCATAGCAGTCGTTAACATTTTATATGCTAAAGATTGTTATCATAGTCATGATGCTCTATTAATTGTTAAAAAAATAAATTATTCACAAATTATTAGTTCATGATTATATAACGTGCACATGCACATACATAATTATGTATTTGTGTAGACACACACAGAAACACACCCATACATACATAAATACTTATATAAGCATGCATACATACATACATGCATACATACATACATACATGCATACATACATACATACATACATACATACATGCATATATATATATATATATATATATATATATATATATATATATATATATATATATATATATATATATATATATATATATGCATTTATACATGCACATACATATGTACTCAAGATTTCAGGATGAGACGTAAGGATCATTCACATCACACATAAAACCATTTAATTTTGTCAAGAGATTATTTTTTAGGTCTAGTAATAAATCACTTAAAAAGCCTCCAAGTAAATTTTGAATAAGCTTTCCAGCTTCGTATCCAAACAAGACATCTAGTTATATTTTTGACCATGAAATATATTTCAACATATATTGATAACTATGTTAAATGTGGAGCATGATGGTCTTTCTTGGAACACTCGCACAAGGTCCAAAAGTAAAGAATAATATTTGAATTGGGTATAAAAGATCTTCAAATATCACAGTTTATTATCTTACTATTTTGATCTTTTCATTTGTTAGGTGAAAACCATATAGAAATATGGTGACAGGTATTTTTGTAGACAATTTACAACTTTAAAAGTGAAGTCATAACGCCTTCTGCATGGGGTCAAATGTGTCATCCAAATTTGATTCCCTATGTTATTCTTGCTTGCAAATTGATTATACACAATTCCTTAATTTAATCACTATAAAGTTCTATCATGCTTTCTTCCTGGTGCATTTTTACAAATTCACTTGTTAATACAAAATTATTCTTATAATTCAACTAAAGCAAATTGGCCTTGAGTTCTATGAAAGAAGTTTACAAAAGGAGAGGAGTTGTAACTTTTTTCATTCTTCCACTGTCCAAATTTTTATTCAATAATCATTTCTTCAAGACGAATGCTTTATGTCTAGAAATATTTTTTTACAAGAACAATATCTAGAAGAATTCTTGTACAAAGATTTCCAACAACTCTTTTATCCCCAGATTCTCAAGCTTGACGAGTAGTAAGCTTGTGTATTCATATGCAAATGTTAGTCAGGTTGCATGAATTATGTTAGTCGCAATAGGAATCCGACTATGACCAGAATCAAATAGACATTCTAAGAATATAAGAAAGAAAAGAAATGCTTCCATCTATTGTATCTTGAGTGTGTCATAATTTAGTAGTAGGGTATTGTCAAAGCATCAATCGCACGCCTAGCTGGCTCTTAAGGTTTTCTTGATACTATTTTATGAATTAAGGATGGTTGGTTAACCATATTTGGTACAGGATTCAAAGCCATTCAGATGAAGAAAAGCGAAAAAAGGGGGCAAAAGGAGCGAGGTGACAATAATTAATGTCCCGATAGAAAACAAGAATTATAGTAGAGAAGGAGACCAAATTATCAATTGGAATCAGAACTCTTTACTCATATGAAAGAGGAGGATCTCCATCCTGCATCTGTTATTCCTCTTTATCTTTCATTTTTTGTTTATGTCGAATCAAAATTCTCAATTTCCTTTGGTTGAAAGTTGGAACTTATATAGTTTTATTTAGCTTAAATGTTTATGTTTTGTTTATTTTACATGATCTTACTTTAGGTCTTGAAGTTACATTAATAAGTTACAAGCATAAACATGAAATGGCGATATATTAAATATATATCTGGGGTCTATTTCAAAGTTCTTGAAACTTTTCTGTGTTGTATTCTACCCCAAAGCCAGTAACAGTTGGACTTGCAGGTGTTGGTTTAGGTAATTTTCAGCTAAGCGGGTTAGCATTTTATTATCTGACTTCTAACCATTTAAATAATTTGAATACAAAATTTATCACTCACCAATCATATGATTTTAAAAAACTGTATTCTAACCTTATGTAACTGTATTTACAAATGAGAAAGTTTTCCTGAAAGTGCAAATTGGAAGGCTTGTCTTGAAAATATAACGGCTAAATAAATATTGAATATTAAAACCATGAAAACTGGATTAATAGAAAAAGGCAAAACAAAGGTCAGCGTTCCATCCAGAGTGAGAAATAGGTTAAAGATGTTCATTTATTTGAAGTTTGATCTCTTGGCTAAAAGGAAAGAGAGAGAAATCTTTGCTTTCCACTCTTTGTTCTTTTATTAAGCTAGAAGAGTTTCCCTGTGATAGAAAGAAACAAATCTTTGCTTTCCACTCTTTGTACTATTATTAAGCTAGTAAAGTTCACTGTGATAATCGAAGTATTTTTATTTGGTTCTAATATCAGTGTTTCATAGTTCAGCAAAGACTATCGAGATTCACACCATCATTTTGTTCCAGAAAACCTGCTAAAAAAGAAAATTGATTTAATTGAGATGAATGGTAATGTTCAAGTAATAGTTCTTTTTTTTTTTTTTTTCAAAGGTAAAATTTGAACGCTCAAGGATATTATGTTGGTTTACCAAGCCAGCATAGAGGGAGATTGGTGGAATTGCTGCGCTAATTTGGTTTTTTTAATATCGACTACTGTTGTTCTATGTACCATTATTCTTGGCTTATGTCGGAAACAATCATCAATGTGTTTGTGAATGTTCAAAACTGTGAACCATCATTGAAGAAGCCAACGAAGGACATGATGCATAGAATACTGGAGGAGAAAACCTTGACGACTCTCGAAGATAACTTCTATTTTTCGACAGTGTGTTCTTCATACCTTCACTTTGGATAAAACTCCTACTTCGATCTCTTGAAGATCTGAAAGTGTAGCTCTCAATGCACAAATATAGCCAACTTCCCTTGTCCTCTTTTGTATAGGATAAAACAAAGGATAAATATAGCCAAATTTTTGTTCACACTGAATTATTAAGAGTTGGAGAAGGGAAAAGATAATAGCTTATAATATATATAGGAACGGGATGTAACTGATGTGATTTAGAAAATTTTGCAACCTAGAGACGTTAATGTTTTTTAATAAAGATCTTTTTTGTGTTTTTAGTTGCACCGCTAACACCTCAAAAATAAGTTCAGTTTTCAGGATTCCTTGTACCTCATGCTGTAGGTTTGCAAGTTTGACCAGATCAGTCTCATATGTTGACTCTTTGCTGGAAAGCATTGAAGCAGGAATTCCTTCTACCCCTTCCTCTGGATCATGATCGACAGCCACCCTAGGTGGGAGCGGAGCGATCCCAGAACTTCCCATCTTCATGAAACTCCTGAAACTATATCCAGATATCATCAGCGATCTTTAATTTTTAACACTTTTGTCTGTGTGTTAAAAGAGAAAAATGGGAAGGGGGTCGATCTCGTGCCTACTTTCTAGAGAGAGATCCTATATTGCCAACTACTCAGAAAGTCTAATCATATGGGGAGTTCCTCTTGGAGATCCTATTGCTATATATATCTCTATTTTTTCTTCTTTTCCTCTTGGTTCAAGATTTTCCTCAGCTCACGTACGGCCCCTCCTCCATCGCCTCCGTCAACGCCAATTCTTCCAGACTAGCGGGACATCATGTTTCAAGGCAGGAGGAGTTGGGAGCAGGTAGTCATCGGTATCAGGGAGACGGTCAAAGAGGGGATGCTGAGGGGTTGCTGCTGATGGTTGATGGATAGGAGCATCTAGAGACGAGCTCAAAAGATCATTGAATCAAGAGAGGCAGGTGACCTCGATCGGCAGCCACATGGGGAAATAAAAGGAAGGAAAAGGGTCGGTGAGCTTAGGAGAAAGAGGCTCCAACCGAGAAACGAAGAAGAGAAAGGAGATTTCTAGTTTGAGCTTTAAATTTATATTTCATGCAAAGGGGAATCGAAGGTGGAGTTATCAGATTATGGAGATGGAGATGGAGAAAGATTCAAATATTTCAATTTCTTTCATTTCATAGAGAACTTAGATGAAGAGTGAGGTTTGGGAGGGGGATCCATCCCTCTCTCTCTCTGTAAATTCTATTGTTTTAATAAAGTTTGCTCCTGGGGAAGTTCTTCCCTCATGATTTCTTTAAGAAAAAAAAAAAAAAAAAAAAAGGGGGTTTGGGAGGGGAATGCTTACCTGAAGAGCACCTGAAAATGGTGGAGAGAAACAGGTTAGTTTCAAGGCGAAGAAGAAGCACGAGTCCAACCGAGAGTCTGGGAGTTCTGCTTGCGCCTTTTTTCTTCTGGGAGTGAGCCCTTAGGCAGCCGGCGACGTTGACAAAGGAAGCTTCCCTTTTCTTTTTTCTTTTTTTTATGATAACAAGAACAGGGAGGATGTGCTGAGGTTCAGCTCTGCTTAATTGATGAAGATGTGCTAGCATTTCTAATTCCTAACTTTGATTTTCACCTTTTTGTACTACCTAATTAGCTAAAAAACCTATAACTTGGTTTGCTTCCATGCACATGTGGAGGCATTCTACCCTAAAAGCTAAGGCTAAAAATTGAATCCAATTTGTAAGATAAGGATGCTTACAGTGAACCCTCCCTTGTAACAAAAAAATCATCGTCACTGAATCTCCTTCTAATATCAGGTTCGATAATTAGAATCATTGAATAGCTGCTTGAGTCCCATGCTATGCCCCAAAAAGCTCCGTAAGTGGTATGAACTATGACTTAACATAAATCCACTCTAGCTTTATGATGGTAAACTGAAACCATCAAATTTATTTTTAAGAATCCTAGTTGGAGGTACCCAAATAATATATTTTATATTATCCATCAAAAAATATGGATTAGTACCCTAATGTTAGGATTAGAAAGGATAGCACCTTCAATTGTGGATATTCATTGGAGTTTCCCACTATTTGTCTGACTATCCAAATTGGGTTGAAGGATGTTCCTTGGATGACACATTCATTTCTAACCTTCCATATCCTCCAAAGCCAATAACAAACAAAAGTTTGGACCTCTTGATCATCCTTTGATTATGGTCTTTGTAGAAGAAAAGCCCAAGTTTGTTGAGGATCAAAAACTTAGGGACACGAAATTGTCTCATCTGTCGCTAGACCAAAATTAATCCTTGGCATTGGAAAAATAGATGATAAGCCGTCTCTGTTACAAGCCTACATCTTTGACACAATGCTAATATAAATGGTAATTGTGTTACTAATAAAGACGATGTGAGGAGATCATTCTATCATAATTTTCATAAAAGGAAGAGAACCTTTTGTTGATGGTTAAAACTTTGACAATTAAAAGCCTCCGCAAATGACAAAAGCAACGGGGGACATGCTGGTGGAGGCAAAACTTTGTTAATTAGTCATTGCACTAATTCTCTGCTAATTCAACCAGCTACAAATCTTTGTTTCCTTCTTTCTTTCCTCTCTATTGGTGCTTTTCTTTCCACATATTCTCTGCTTTTAATAAAAAATCAGGTGGCTTCTTCTCTCCCTTACCATAAAGGTGCAAAAAAAAAAAAAAAAAAAGTTGTCAGACCTCTATTTAATTGCTATCTAATGATCAGTAGACAAGTACCTTTTTTTTTTTTTCCCTTGTATTTTGGTGCATTAAACAAACAGTACTTTCAGTTCGGTCTTTTTGTGCACGAGTAGGTTTGGTTTTATGCCGCTAGACTTGTTTTACATACCCATAAATAGAAAAAGGCTAAACATAAAATCGCTACCAAAGAATTAAGAATGAGGTTTTCCTATCATGCTCTAACCTATTAGCACAAGCCAAAAACGTGACAAATGACATACATTTTATAGGATTTAGCTCCATAAGACATACAAAACTTTCTTGAATTTTACAATTTTTAAATAAACGTTCAATTTGTAAAAGTAAGCAGTAATAAACATTTGTAGGAACAATAAAGTTACATTAAAGCAATCTTATAATCAAAGTCATGAACTTATTATGTCTAGAGAGAGAGAGAGGGGGGGGGAGGAGGAGGGGGGAGAAGAAAAAAGAAGAGAAAAATAATGGAAAAAAGAAGAAAGGGAGACGTGTTTGATCAACTGGCTGGTTTGGTTGTTTGAGAAGAAAAACAAAGAAAGGGAGAAGAAGCAAAGCTAGGAAAAAATTAGGAAGGTGGAATTTCTAAAGCAAGCCAAAGGTTGTTTCATTTTCAGTGAACCGAAAAAAATAATTATGTGTGAGTGACACAGCAACATCATACCTATGTCAAGACTATTTCTTATTCATTATTCTATATCTACACCCATCTAGACCAAAATCAAGGTCTAGACAAACATTGTAATATCCCAAAAATAATCACACATTGAATAAAAAATAAAAGTTTAAAGTGCTTATAACTTAAATTTCTTTGCTACCAATTAACTTGCACTCAAATTTTTAGGACCATATGATTTTGGCCCACAAGCAGGTTAATTGGGCCAGCAAGTGGGCTTGAGGCATTACAAATTTATAATTGTTATGCCCTAGACCCTAAGGTGGATCCAGATTGCGACAAGCCGCGGCACACAAAGCATGCAAGGTGTCTATACAATTGAATAGCATAAATTCATTAAAACAAAACTACTATTCATTAATCATTAAACTAATAATGTTCAAAACACAAAAGTTATCAAGTGTTCCAAAAACTGATATCAAACTCAATTAACTAACCAACTAACGAACTCAAGAATAACATTAGCTTGGCTAGCTAACTAACTAACTAACTAGAAAAATAACTAGAAGTAAGGTCTGGCAAGTGCTGCTTCTACCCAGTGTTTATTTTTAGAAGATATTTATGAGTTCATACTCACTAAATAGCACTAATTATAAACTAGTGGTCATAAAATTTTCATAAAACCTTACATGTCATAGCTATTAGCTTTCTATATTATTCCATGTAATACTATTATGTCAATATTTTGTATTTTTATGTTATCCTTAATTAGAACTATCATAGCATCATTTATCAGAGTTTTCTTGTCATTAGAAGTTTCATGTCATTAATTTTTATATCCTCAATGGTTATAAATTATGGTCACATTTATCCCTGTGATAGGGTTAGTACACCATATTTAATTCTCTGGATAAGAGTTTCTTCTCTCTATAGAGATGGATCTCGGTATCAGCCATCAGTCATCATTCATCAATCATTATATAGTAGACTGAGAGTTCACATATTTTATTCAATCTTTAATTAATAATTTAATATTTTTTAGTAGTTGCTTATTCGTGAGACTATATAATTTTACTGTTTTCTCTTTTATTATAATATGAAATTTATAACTATTTTATTTTATTTATTTATTTTTATTATTTTTGTTTTGGCCTTTCCTTTATATAATATAATTCTTGTTGTTTTCTTGTTATCATATATATTAGTATTTTTTATATTATTTATCTATTAGTATTTTTTAGTATTTTAATATAGTAAGGCTTTCATGATAATAAATAATTTATGATTATTTTGTTAATACAGTATAACAACAACACCAATAAAGCCTTAATTTCAAACTTGTTGTGGTCTGCTAAATGAATCCTTTTTCTCCATTCAGTTATGTTCTGAGTCATATTTTTTATAAGATGCAAAAATTCTAAGTTTTTTTTTAATTATTTTCTTCTATGTAATTTTTGGTCTACCTCTATCTCTTTTTTCCTTTATATATATCAAATCACTATTCTGTATAAGTACATCTCTAGGTCTACATTGTATATGTTCAAACTATCTAAGTTTTTTTTCTTAATTTATCCTCAATTGGAGCTACCTCTACCTTTTTATGAATGGTTTCATTTCTTATTTTATCTTTTTTTTGTATTACCACACATCCATCTTAATATTCTCATTTTCGCCACATCCATTTTATATGTGTATTTTTCTAACTAGCCAACATTTCATGCCATAAAGCATAGATGGTCTTATGGCTGTCCTATAAAACTTTTTCTTCAATTTAGCAGATACTCTACGGTTACATAATATTCCAATTGTACTTCTCTATTTTATCCAACCTGCTTTAATCCTGTGGATAACATCATCTTCAATCTCTCCTTTTTTATGAATAATCGATTCTAAATATTGAAAAATGATCATTTTTAGTAACTTTATGGTCTCCAATTTGTTCTCTACATTCATCTTCATTTCTAATTGTACTAAAATTACATTCCATATATTATATCCTTGTCGCACTTAACTTAAAACTTTTAGATTCTAATGTATTTCACCATAATTCTAATTTACGATTAACTCTAGCCTTAGTTTCATCCACTAGTACTATATCATCTACAAATAACATGTACTATGAAATATCTTCCTGAATATATCTAATAAGCTTATTTATAACTAAAGCAAAAAGATATGAATCAAGAGCAGATCCCTGATATAAGCCATTATAATAGAAAATTCGCTAGCATTACCATTAATAGTTCTTCTACTAGTAACTTTTTAATAAAGTGTTATTAAAATTTGAAAACAGTAAATATTTAATAAAGCATTAGCAATGCTATCTATATTTCACAAATTAAGCAACATTAATAACAATCTTTTTAATCAATAAACAGTAATAATAACAATTTTTTTAACAGTAAATAATAATAAAATATTCATGCTAATTATGCAAATTTAATTTACTGAATAATGTCATTAATCATAATCATAAACTTTGGATTAGCCAACCTTATTTCAGAAGAGTTGGCTGTGTTAGTCTTCATTAATTGTGTGATCTCTTTGGAGATCTGTTGAAGGATCCCTCACATTTCATTGTCTCATTTTTGTCATTTTATAATATAGTATTGTTGAATCCCTCGTGGCTGGCTAAGCTCACTGCACGCTCGTTCAACGCACGTGAAGCCATTTTGTTGCTTGAGTTTTCGAGAGATGGTAGGCACGTGATTGTGGATGTAATTAGGACTGCCTCATGGCTGATGACTTTAGATTCTCAAAGAATTATTAGAGTATAACTTCGTTAAAAGTACTACTAAGATAAAGACAAAAAAATAATTAAAAAATATCTTCACTATTTCTTATTAAAAAGATAATACAGTAGGTGTTTGGTTTGTCAAGTGGGGTTTATTCGAGAACCAGATGCAGCATTAGCGATCAAGATGGGTTTCAGCATTCGGCCATACATCTCATGAGAGACGATTTTATTGACATCACTCTAACTATGGCTATCAATGGACCAGGTCAGGTCTAGGCCCGGAATTAGTTGCAGGTTTGAACCGCAGGCTTGAGCTTGGATTGGTCTTAACCAGATCCAAATCCAACGTGAAAGCTTTTCTTCGGTCGCTATCCATTTTCTGTCAAAATCCCTCCCTAGGGCCAGCCTGGAAACAATTGCTTTTAGTTGTAGGGTTGTCATGCATTTCAATTTGTGCAGAAAGTCAAAAATGGTCATCATGCTTAGCAGTATGTTGTTTTCATTAGATTTTGGACTGATACTTTAGCAAGAATAATCCTAATTTGTGGCTGAATTTTTTCATGGAAATTATTGCTTTATATGATCTTTAATCACCTTATAGCTAATTTTCTTAAATACATAGCTTCAAATATGAATAATATTGAATATGGGCATACCTGTTAATGTGCTTTTATATACTCCTTTCACATGTAGATATATACGTAATATGAAGTTCTTATTCAAGGATTTTATTTTCATATTTATTAAGTGAATATAATATTTCAAGATAGCCAATGCAGGATGGGTGGGGAAAGGATGTAAATGCTAAATTAATTTTTCAAAAACCGCATCTAACGGTAAAGCCAATTAAAAATCATGGCATAGCATAGCGTTGAAGAAGTAAGAGAAGATCATCATCTCTTCTCAAATAGTCAATACCAAGAGAGCCACTATTATCTTTAGGGCTCCAAACAGGTTGGACCAAATTGAGTCGTGCTTAATCTCAGCCCAATCTAATTTCATATTTAAATCATAATTTTAAATCTGAACCAAATATCTATTTACTAATCGAATTAGATTGTATCGGACCTATGAAAAGAATATTGGACCTAAAAAGTATTTTGATTCGATTTGAGGTCAAATATGACCCTAGCTGAACCTAAGATATTTGTGTTCGAGAGAGAATTAGATCAGATCATGTTTGCATTTGAATCAAGCATCTAACTATTATTTTATAGCTCAAATCTCATTACTAATAATCAAATAAAATCTATTAAAAAATTTAAATAAGACTAGAAAGAGTCAACTTAAACTTAAATTTTCATTCAAAAACTTTTAATTTTATCCAAGTAAATAATTATTCTTAAACTTATAAATTTTAATTTTTAAAATATTTATTGATATATTTAAAAATATTATAAAATCTATTAAAATAAATAATAAAATATAAATATTTAAATATAATTAAATGAAAATAGATGTAAGGAAATTTATTTGTTAAGATGACAAGAAAAAATAATTTAAATAAGAGTTTATTTAATGAATTGATAAAAATAATTAGAGTGAAAGAATAAAAGATTTATATAATTAAGGTTTATTGATTCGATCGGATCAGGTTCAAGTCGGATTAGGTCCATCTTTTATCAATCCAAATTAGGCCCAAATGATATATGGATGGGATCAAAAAAATTCAAGATCTAAATCCAATTCGAAGTTTAGATCGGCTCTAATTTTTGAAACTAATCCAACCTATGGGTCTTTAAACACGAATCAGAAGGACTTTAATTGGATCAGGACTAGAAGGAGTAACAGTCGAACTCCTATTTAGAAAAAAGAAAAGAAAACTTTGCTTCCAGACTTAAAGTTTTTTTTTAAAAAAAGCTTTTTGATCCCGTCTTCGTTGCTGTAGCTCGATGGGTTCGGGTATCATTTTTTTTTTTTCCTCGGTCCTTTCTACCTGAATTTGTTTTAGATTTGCTCCTGTTGCAGTTTCCATGGAAACTAAAGAGCGTCGCGACCGCAACGAGTTTGTCGGTGGGTGTGAATCTTTGACAAAGCACAGCACGTGTACTGTCGCCTTGAAAATTTTACACAAGGCTGTCGGCGGAACCCAGATGCCTGGAACCATGGATCTAATCCTGGATCCAGTTCTTCCCACAAGGCTCCTCGGTGCATAAAGTCAAAATGCCAGTAAAAAAAAATGCTGATGCTTTGTAGACCATCTGAAATTTATGCCACCTACGTCCCGGGTAAAACAATAACCGGTTTCCTTTGCTCGGACTTACAGGAACAGCAGGCAAAGCCTGTCCTGTTCCTGTCAAATGAACCGTGTCCAGCTCATAGTATTGCACTATTCATAACATTTTATAGTATTAATTTTGTCATGCCAGCCTCGCAGCCACATGATAGTAACGTCGACTACCAATCCGTTTGCAGCCACAAAATATCAGCAAGCCAGGTCATGCCATTATCCCTTAAGAAACAGAGCCTTTAGTCATCGTAGAGAAATTTCGCACTGCTTGACTATCACATTTCCCGCATTGCAAACCAAATCGAGTTCGTGGCCATCCTTTACCGGCGTTGGGGAAGGTGATGATAGAGTTCCATTTCTCCAGGCTTTCGGGTTAGTCTCCCATATTTCCCTTCCTGGTGTTGTTTAGACCTTGTTTTTCGATTTTTTTTTTAAAAAAAGAAATG
Source organism: Metroxylon sagu (assembly GCA_017589505.3). NCBI lineage: Eukaryota > Viridiplantae > Streptophyta > Magnoliopsida > Arecales > Arecaceae > Metroxylon > Metroxylon sagu. The sequence continues at coordinate 2,057,806 of JACVBY030000658.1, read as the reverse complement.
TTTTCATCTCTTTTAGACGAGTTCGAATCATTATTGCCATAATTTAGTATCGCAGGATTTGATTTGACTCCATTTCCACTTTCTGTACAAATCCTGGACTTAGTTAACCTCACCACCGAGCCACCGATCCCCCTCACTACCAAGGCACTGAACCCATATTAACATTGGTGGTTTCTTTTATGGATGGTAGCCCCTCTGCCGTTCAAAGATGCACCAAGATTTTGTACATGCTAATTGTTATACGATAATCACCATGAATTATAATCTTGTGCTGTTGACTGATAATCTAGATTTATGTTAAAATAGCAGTTTAATTATGCTCATAAATAATGCAAGAAACCAATAATTAAGCTGGAATCAATAATCTTTCTACAAATCCTTATCCCTATCTCTATTAAAAAAACTAATCTTCATCCTTGCCTGTCCCCATAAAAAGAGATTTTTTTATCTTTATCTCCATCCCTACCCCGTGGAGAATAATAAATCTCCATCACCACTCCATTCCCCTCCCATCCTTACCCTGCCTCACTCCTCCCTTAATAATATGTAATGTCTGTATCTAACACGATGTTATCAGGTGTGCGAACTAGAGGAGGAAACCGTTTAGCCACCTCCTTCACTCGTCGTTCCAGCCATTCCTAGAGGAATGAAATATTTAAAACACCCCTAATACTAGTGATTAATGAACTCAATTTTGTATGGGTGTAGTCATTAAAGGATCAATCCAAATAGTAGTAGCATGACAAGATCATCAAAGGTAAAGTTTCAGTGATATTCCTCTAAGGCCGTGGTGGATACCGATACGTGGCTAGTTGTTAGTATCGTCCAAGTCTACAACTAGCACACTACAGAGAACAAAAGAGAAGGGAGCTAGCAAACTAGGGGGAACAAAGAAGACAAAGAGACCCTCCCTAGAGTCCATTTTATGTCGGCTTAGAGAGAAGAAAAATGGTGTTGGCATTTAGGACCAAAGAGAAATGAGAACGAAAGTTGTCTTAGGCCCATTGTCGTAGGTAGTGGGTTTGGCTCGATTTCTTTTTTTTCTTTTTTAGGAGAGAGAAAGGAGGAGGAAGGATGAGAGAGAAAAGGAGAGAGAAGGGAAAAATGAAAGAGAAAAATAAGAGAATACCCTTGCTTATCTCCCTTTGTCTCAACACAAGAGATGGCGAAAGGCACAATAGTGAGGTGGTGCAGTGCCAATTATTAGGATCGACTATCGAGATGAATGGGCAATGACGAGCCACTAGTTATAGCAATGGTGAATGAAATAAAGGAAAAAGTGAAGGGCTATGCTTCCAACTGAGGTCTATAATGGTGGCAATTAGTCAACTACAGTAAAGTAAGAGGAGGAAGATCAAAATAAAAGCAAAAGGAAGGGGTCTAGTGATCATCGCCAATAGAAGGCTCACTAAATAGGAGATATAATATCTCTCAACTCAACATAAGGGATAGAACAAAGCTCCCCTTCAACACCAATCCACTTGTCAATAATAGCTAGTGATCTGCTAAGGATTCACGACAATAGTGGAGGTTTGACGATATCTGAGGACCCAAGGAGAGGCAAATTAGGCTTGAGATTGATGGCCACAATGGAGGAAAAGAGAAGGTAGGAGATCAAACAAGTTGAATAAGGGAGAGTATGATCTATCATATTTCAGTAGTTCTTTAATGGAGCTTAGTCAGTAGTGACCACAATAATTAGGGGGATCAATAGGGAAGGAGAATCTGGGCACTTATCTTGTGTCCAATAAGATTTTAAGTCCAACACAAGAAATCTCAATGATGACTCAGTTAAGGGGGAAATTAGTGATGGAACTTTGGTTGGAGGAAGACTTACAGGAGTGAAGGAGTTTGACTCCTACCCTCCTTGAACTCTCACTATCCGACTTCTCTTAGAGTTCAATGATCCTTCTTTTTCTTTACCAACTATGATTTAAATTTTATCCTAAGTTAGGTCACTTGAGTTGTCTCAATAGATTTATTAAGTTGGCTGAAACCTCTTTTGTCCTGTTAAATTGGCTCATTCAAATAGACTTGGCCTTATTCTTGCTAGGTTAAGCCCAAAAAGGCCAGACCCTGCAACAATATTTCCAAGTTTAGATTTCAATGCCTCTCATAGGCAACTGGGAATTTCTCATTTTTGTTGCATGGTTTCTATCCCAAACAAGATGATCCCATCATTTTCTCATCAATAAAGAAATTCAATCTACTTAAATGATTAATGCTTTTTCCTCCTGATGCCTAACATAGTGTGAATCCTTCTTCTTCCTTGAATAAGAGTCTTGATACCACTCAATTGGCCTCTACTTCCTTGCTAGTTCTTCCTCCTACTCTCTCATATAACATTACAATTATTCAAGCCTATCTACTAATAAGTATCCTATTAATACAATAATGGATGATACTAAAAAGAAGAAAGTAATCAATCTAGAAGAAAAGGTAGACAGCTTGTCATGCCCCTATTTCTTATAGCATGATTGGCTATGACCCTAATTGACTGAAGTAAAGAAAGGACATGAGGCTTTATGTTTTTGTTAGGGATTAAAGCGGACTATAATTTAAAATCAGGTGTATTATCTAATTTTGCACATACATCCAAGTAGATTAATATTTCTGATGATGCCACCCCTATCTATGCATTTGTTGTATGATTTCTTCAACCATTATTTATCAACATTTATATGTATACATCTCTACTGCTAATTGTGCACCTTAGGATGCAAGAATCACATAATGACCTGAGCTAATTTATGCATTTAAACATGTCCCTAATCAATTATTATATCTAATTGAAATAAATACGCATGAAGAAACATTAAATTTGTTCAATAACATCATCTCAAATTCAAATGAACCACAATTTATACAACTCAAGGTCAACATTTGTCTCCTTTTTTAATACAAACTTATGCATGTAGTTTGAAGGAAATATAGAAGATTTACTATCATCAAAAATACAGTTGGAGAAATACACAAGACTGGCTTCTATCACTCAATATTAAAGATCATATATAGAAACTTTCTCAAATTAAGTCACTAAGCTTCACAAATGTAAAAGCATCTAGACTGTCATATTAAAATGATACTTCAAGCATTTCATAAACATAAGAACTTTCAGTATAAGGTCCCTCCTCTTAGGATTTTTTTGCAAAATAAAAAAGTAATGAGAACATATACCCATTAGGTTCTCCCATAACCACATATTTGTTAAAGGTTCTAGAGTAGCATTCAATATCAATTTCAATGTGTGTGTATATAGAAAAGATATATTTCAAAATGCAACACTTTTATAAAATATAAAATCATGGGATCTTTAATCAACCAATGCCATTTCAATGACAAAAATGCATCAGAAAACATTATTCAAAATGCAACACTCTTCATCAAATATAAAGCCATAAAAGTTTTTACTTAATTATTGGTAGAGTCCCTGAGGCAAACCATCAATCCTTTCCTATTTTTGTACCAATTAGGCTGCCACCCTCTTTCACCTACATAAAAAGCAATAAAATCCTCTATAGGTTTAGGGTCTTTCACCTAGGAGTTTCAATTCCCTTCTTTCTATTCGCAATAGACATCCATTCCCATATGAAAATTTAGTTTACAACCATAATTTCCAAGTTTCATGCAAAGTAGTGTAAAATTTCAGAAATAATTTTGATCCAAATGAATGACAAGGTACTTTTATAAGAATTCAAAACTCATCATTTTCATAAAGCAAATTATCAGAAATAAAAGATGGCTAGTGGAAAGAGTTCTAACAGCTTTTCTTCCACAAACATGCAAATGGGTTCAAAAACATAATTTGGTAAAACTATAGAACATAAAAATATGCCGAAAGCTTATTAAGTTCATGAGTAAACCAAAAGTGATGTAGATGCCAATTGTCGGGCCCCCTTCCCGACGACATGATTTCTTATAAAAATTAGGTAAAGATCTGCTAGTCTTTATGCTAAGCACCATAAAACCCCAGTGATCCTTATCTAATTGTCATAAGTTACATGCACAAAAATACTAAACCTGTTAAAAACCTTGACCTGCTCATCACATTCATACTGTTTATAAAATAACATCACAATTTATTTAATCCTGCTCAGATAAAATATAATTTTCATACTTTTCATCACATGATTCTAAGCAATATAGCCTCATTACAATGCTGCTATAAAGATCATATTCACAATTTCATTCTACAATGAAAGTCATTTCTCACAGCCAATCTAAGTCCAACATACATTATAGGGTTACCGTTATACACATCCATCCATATCCGTTTCAAATACATATACAATCCAATAACTAGCAACCCAAATCACTTTCATGCTTCTCAGGGCCAACCTGCTATCTCTAATCTGAAATCCAAAAATTTCAACAGTAGAGGGGTGAGACCTAAGTTCCAGTGACTAGATAACCATCTAACAATGGGGAAAAGCTGAGAACCGCATTATAAAACTCATAATCATATTCACACGACATATCGCAACAGATACAGAATCTTTATAAATAAGATAACTTATAAGTTAGCTTATACTTCCAATAATATAACTTAAATAAAGAAATGCCACATTTACAAAATTTCCTGATGGGCTGGGTGTGTTACCACCAAGGTACATCCCTACAGTTGCCCTCCTGTAGGTGTACTCTCAGTGGGTGAGTGTACTGAGCGCCGAGGATCTCCGCACCACATGGCACCCCTCACATGTACGGTTCACCCCAGATGTGAGCTTGCCCCTTTTCCCTGGGCCTCCTGCTTGCCCCCTTCATGGGCCAATATCTCTGAGCCCTCTCGGGCTATATAGTAACTTTGCTCTTTACCGAGCTGTGATTCTTGCCCCACTAGGCTGCTTGCAATCTACCCCACTGGGTTGATCTAGCTTGTATTCCCCCTGGCCTCGGGATCATAGTATGATCGAATCGCAAGGAGGTGCCGGCTATAATAGTGTGGCAATGCTCATGCTATGACACAGTCTACAAGGTGATCAGCCTCATAGATGGCCCTATGCTCTTTATGCTGTATGTTGTAAAAATACTCCAATATAAGTTTATAATCCAATATACAATCAGCTATACTTTCTTTGAAACATTTCTATTTATGCATGCCCATGCATCACTTTGAAACACAAATCTGAAAGTAAATTCCATGCTTTACTGAAACATATGTTTTATTCAAGTAATACTTTTCATGAAACTCTATACTTTGCTTTAAAACATGCTATAGCCCATGTTTCCTTTTGTTTTCTTAAACTCATGCTTTGCTGAAACTCTTGCTTTTTCTAAAACTCATGCTTTGCCGAAACTTATGCTTTTTATTCTAAAACTCATGCTTTGCTGAAACTTATGCCTTTTGTTCTAAAACTCGTGCTTTTTCTGAAACTCATGCTTTGCTTTAAAACATGCTTTAAAATAACATACATCATAACTAGGTTCTCATTTCCCATATTTAACTACCTGAGATACTATACTTAGTATAACATACTCTGATTTGTAGCAAAATATCACTATATTATTATAAACAGTTCGCAAAGCTAGATGAGAAACCCACTCACCTTAGCTGTTAGCACACTGCTATGGCTGCTATTTCTCCAGTTCTGGCTCCCTTGAACCAATCTCTTAGCCTAAGTCATCATACATGCATTATTAAGGTCATAAGCACCAAGGGTTTCATAAAACTATGCATACATGCTCTATGCCTTTATATCTTAGCATAATACTCCTCAATCCCTAACATACTCAAAGATTCACCATATACACATGCTATCACTTTATTTGCCTCTAAATCATGAGATTTTAACATCATTCTCTAGCTTAGGAAGATTTGGACTTACCTTAACAAAGACGGCTAAATGACCAAGCCTTCCTCCTTTCCTTCTCTTCCTCTTTTTCTCTTCTTCTTTTCTTTTTTTTCTTTCTTCTTCCCTACGGTTGAACCCTCTCCTCTTTCTTTCCCACGGCTGAACTCTCTCCTCTTTCTTTCCTTTTTCCCTCTTTTCTTTCTCTTTTCATATGGTAGCTTAAGGGCTAAGAAACGAAGAGTGGGTTTTTAATGCCTTTAAAAATATCCATTTTACCCCTCCACTCTTAAGCCACACTTTTTAAAGTCCACGTGGCTTCCTATCTGCCAAGTATTTTTGCCCTTCACTTCTTTTTCCCATCTTACCTTTAATCAAACTCTCAAATGACTTTTTATCAAATTTTACCTATGCCCCTAGTCAATTTCTGTTATCAGATGAATACAGGAGTTATCCATCTGTTAGTCAGTATGGATGCTAGTTAATGAGAGTGATATAGGTCTCAGACCAATTCTACAAAAATTTTTATCCACCAAAAACTCATAGTTAAGCGTGCTTGGGTGAGAGCGATGGGTGACCCCCTGAAAAGTCCTTAATTTTTTATTCATTAATCGGCTAAAATGCTGACTAACAAGAGTGAAATGGGTCTTATACCAATTCCACAGAGAAATTTTCCACAGTAGTCGACTAAGTAGTCGACTGTTGTGGTTAAAAATTTTCCCAGGCCAATATTACAATGAGTTTTAGCTAGTTAGTTGACTAACTAGTCAACTATTTTCACATAAGCCAACCATTTTCACAAGTTAGCTGACTCTAGAGTCAACTAACTCACAAGTTAGCTGACTCTAGAGTCAACTAACTTCATCAAATTCCTTCCAGCAAACCATTTTCATAAGTTAGCTGACTCTAGAGCTAGCTAACTTCATCAATTCCTTTCCAAAAAGCCATTTTTCACAAGTTAGCTGACTCTAGAGTCAGCTAACTTCATCAAATTCCTTCCAAAAGCCATTTTAATACATTTCAACCTCCAAAATTTTTATTCCAACCTCTCTCAAGGATCAAAAACAATTAGTAGACATTGAAATTATCACAAAAACTTCAATTACAAGCCCAATAATTAATTTTATTAAACTTTTGAAAGAATCATGGAAGAAAACTCAAGGAAACATCCAATATTTCAGCTTTCATATTCTTTAAAGATTTCCACTCAAATCATTCACATTAGAAGGCTAAACTAACAATAAAAATATGCTTAAAATGAGATTACAAGTCTTCCAAGTTCAGGATATTACAATCTTCCCCCTTTAGGAAATTTCGTCCCCAAAATTTAGCTACCTCCAGCTTGGAACAACTGAGGATACTTCAATCTCATCTCATCCTCTCTCTCCCATGTAGCTTCCTCTCTCTGATGATTCTGCCACTGTACTTTAACTAAGGGAATCTTTTTACTACGGAGTTGTTTAACCTCCTTGCTCAAAATTTGCACTGGTTCTATAACATAAGATAAATCTTTTTGTAATTCTATTGGCTCTGACTAAAGCACATGAGAGGAATCTGGTACATACTTCCTAAGCATTGATACATGAAACATATTATGAATCTGAGAGAGTTTTGGTGGCAAGGCTAATCTGTAAGCAAGTGTTCCAACCTTCTCAATGACCTCATAAGGTCCAATGTATCGGGGACCTAATTTTTCTTTCTTCTCAAATCTCATGATATCCTTCCAAAGAGATACTTTCAAGAATACTTTATCTCCTACTTCAAATTTTACATCTCTATGCTTCTTATCTACATATCTTTTCTGTCTATCTTGGGTTGTCCTTATTTTAGCTCTAATAATTCTAACTTGATTTGCTATGAGCTGTACCAACTCTGGACCTAGCAGCCTCCTTTCACCTTCCTCATTCCAACACACTGGGGTTTTACATTTTCTTCCATATAAAGCTTCATAAGGTGCCATATTAATGCTAGAATAATAACTATTATTATATGCAAACTCAATCAAGGGTAAGTGCTCATCCCAGCTACATAAAAATTCAATAACACATGCTCTCAGCATATCCTCCAGTGTCTGGATGGTCCTCTCAGACTGCCCATCAGTTTGAGGGTGAAATGCTGTACTAAATCTCAACTTAGTGCCTAAAGCTTTTTGCAACTCTGCCCAGAAATGAGATGTGAACCTTAGATCTCTATCTGATACAATAGATACTGGTACCCCATGTCTACTTACAATTTCATTTACATACAATTTTGCTAATATGTCCAATGTATGAAATCTGGATAGATAAAAAGTGGGTAGATTTTGTCAATCTATTTACTATCACCCAAATAGAATCATTACCTCTTCTTGTTTTTGGGAGACTCACAACAAAATCCATAGTAATGTGCTCCCACTTCTATTCAGGTACAAATAGTGGATGCATTTTGCCAGCTGGGCTCTGATATTCTGCTTTAATCTGCTGACATACTAAATATTTAGAGACAAATTCAGCTATCTCACTTTTCATCCATGCCTCCAATAATTTTGCTTAATAGTTCTATACATCTTAGTGCTTCCTGGGTGCATTGCATAAGCTGAACTATGGGCTTCCTTTAAAATTTGCTCTTTTAATGATTCTACTGCTGGCACACATACTCTATACTTAAGTAACAATATACCATCACTTCTAACTAAAAATTCCGATTGGGACCCACTCTGAACTAATTCTTTAGCTTTTTGCAATTGTGGATCCTGCACTTGAGCCTCTTTTATTTTCTTAAGCAACATTGGTCTGACTCTAAAATTTGCTAGTAAGGCTCCTGAACTATCTGCTGCCAGCTTTGCATCTAACTCTCTCAATTCTAACATCAAGGGTAACTGCACTGCTCTAATGGAAGCTAAGGTTGCTGTAGACTTCCGACTTAACGCATCAGCCACTACATTGGCTTTCCTTGGGTGATACTCTATAGTGCAGTCATAATCTTTTATCAATTCTATCCATCTCCTTTGCCTGAGATTCAATTCTTTTTGAGTTAGGATATACTTTAAGCTTTTGTGATATGTAAATATTTGGCACTTCATCCCATACAAATAATGTCTCCATACTTTTAATGCAAATACAACTGCTACTAATTCTAGATCATGGGTAGGGTAATTCTTTTTATGGGACCTTAACTGTCTAGAGATATAGGCAATCACTTTCCCATTTTGCATTAATACACACCCCAAACCTTTAAAAGATGCATCACTGTATATCACATAATCACTGTTACTATCTAGGAGTATAAGCACTGGAGCTAAGGTCAATCTTCTCTTCAACTCATCCATACTTTCCTGACATTCACTAAACCATTCAAATTTGGTATTCTTTCTTAGCAGTTTGGTCATGGGAGAAGCTATAATAGAAAAGTTTGCTATAAATCTTCTATAATATCCTGCCAAGCCCAAGAAACTTCTCACCTCTGTCTGATTTGTACGTGCTTCCCAATTTACTATTGCCTCTATTTTTTGAGGGTCTACCATAATACCCTTAGCTGATATCACATGTCCCAAAAATTTAACTTTATATAGCCAAAATTTACTTTTACTCAACTTGGCATACAACTGTTTCCCCCTCAAGATTTGCAACACTGTCCTCAAATGCTGTTCATGCTCCTCTCTGCTTCTGGAATAGATCAGAATATCATCAATGAATACTATCACAAATTTATCTAAAAATTTCTGAAACACTTGATTCATTAATCCCATAAAAGCAGCTAGGGCATTGGTCAAGCCAAAAGGCATCACCAAGAACTCATAATGACCATATCTAGTCCTGAAAGCAGTTTTTGGTACATCCTCTTTCTTTATTTTCAACTGGTGATACCCAGATCTAAGGTCAATCTTTGAAAACACTGCTGTCCCCTGAAGCTGATCAAACAAATCATCTATCCTTGGCAAGGGATAATTATTTCTAATGGTTACCTTATTGAGCTGTCTATAGTCTATGCATAACCTCAAGGTGCCATCTTTCTTCTTTACAAACAACACAGGTGCACCCCAAGGCGAAACACTAGGTCTAATGAACCTTTTATCAAGCAATTCCTGAAGCTGGACTTTTAATTCTTTTAATTCTGCTGGAGCCATCCTATAGGGTGCCCTGGCTATAGATCTAGTATCTAGGATCAAATCTATACTAAACTCTATCTCTCTGTCTGATGGCAAGCCTAGCAATTCCTCAGGAAATACATCTGAAAATTCACATACCATTAGAATATCAGATAACTCTGAACTACTATCCTCTAAATTTACCACACAAGCTAGATAGGCTTCATACCCCTTTCTCAGCATCCTGCTAGCTGCCAAAGCTGACATCATACTTGAGGGCAACACCCTCCTTTCTCCTACAAAACAGACCTTTTTACCATCTGAGGCATGAAATACTACTTCCTTCTTTGAATAGTCTACTTTGGCCCTATGTATTGATAACCAATCCATCCCTAAGATGGCATCAAATTCTTTTAGATTTAATGAAACCAGATTTGCTAACAATTCTTAGCTCTCTATTAAAATGGCACAATCTTTATACACCTGGTCTGCAACGAAAGGCTTTCCTACTAGCATAAATACTCCCAACTGATTACCCAACAAACTTATAGCTTTGTTTAGATGCTTGATAAAATCTACTGCTATAAATGAGTGTGTGGATCCAGAATCAATTAAAACATAAGCATCAAAATTGCAAATGGGTAATATACCTGTCACCACATCTAGGTTGACCTGAGCCTCTTTTCTGGTCATTGCAAAAACTCTAGCTTCAGCCCTTGGAACACTAGGAATCATCCCTTGCTGATTAGTAGTAGACCTCATCTGACTGGCTGAAGCTGGGATACTACTATCTCCTCTTCTAGTAGGTTGTCCTCTAGGTGCAGCTAATCCTTGAGGATGATCGCTGTCTTGCACTCTCTTGGGACAATCCTCTTCAAGTGGTCCATTTGACCACAGATATAACATCCCCTAACACCTCTCTTACATTCCCTAAAGTGCATCTTCCCACAGACAATGCACTGGAGTAGAGTTCTCCCACTACCAAAGGAGCGGCTCTGATCTCTTATCTCTCCTGCCACCCTACTACTAGCAGCCTGAGATACCCCTCCGTATACTGACTTTCTCTAGGCAGGACTAGATACTGACACAGATGTTGATCCTCTACCAACATCTACAGGAGCTCTGTAACTGGAACTAAATTGTCCTTCCCTTTGGGGTTTCTTAAACTGCTGAGTTCCTCCTACACTTGAAGGAAAGCCGGGTGCACTCCTTTTTGACCTCTCTAGTCTTCTATTGAGGAACTCTTTCTCTATCTCTTCTGCCTTGAGGGCTCATTGCACTAGCTCAGAATAACTACTGTAACACTGCATGTTGGTCTTAGCTTTGATTGGGAAATTTAAGCCATCCTGAAATAGCCTACATTTCTCGCTCTCATCCACTACTAGGGCTTCAGCAAATCGGGACAACTCAATAAAGATAGCCTCATACTCAGCTACATACATCTTTCCTTGGGTTAAATTAAGAAATTCTCTCCTCTTCTGAACTCTATACACCTCTGAATAATATTGCTGATAAAACTCCTTCTTAAAATTCTCCCAGGTCACTTCAACCCCTTATGGCTACCTACTACTAACAGATCTCCACCAATTTTATGCTTTTCCTTCCAACAGGAAGGTTGCTATACTCAGCTTTTGCTCCTCAGAGCACTTAATCACTTCAAAGACCCTTTCTATCCTCTGAAGCCAAACATCAGCCCGAATAGGGTCAGTGGTCCCCTAAAACTCTAGAGCCCCCAACTTTCTAGCTCTCTCTACATTCCTTTCTGCTTCAAGATTTCTAGCCTGAAGGCTGGAACTAGAGGTCACTGCTGCTACCACTGCCTGAGTGATCATCCCCACCAAATCTAGCATACTCGGCCCCTGAGCCTGTGCCTGGGATGGGTCCACTGGCACCGAGGTAGCAGAATGGGAATGAGAATCATGCATATGCTCCTGAGATATATCTACCCCTGCACCATCAGATGGTGGATCACTAGAAGATACTCTACTGGGTTGGGCTCCCCTACTGACCCATCTGGGTCTACCCCGACCCCTGCCTCTCCCTAAGGATTGCTCTTCTTCCTTGCTTATCCTTATGTTAACCATCCTACAAAGCACAATTCATTTGATCAGGTTCATCATTCAAAACTATACTCTCTATGCTAGACTCATGCTTATGCCCTTAAGATCTAATACCTAAGCTCTGATACCACAACCTGTCGGGATCCCTTCCCGACGGCATAATTTCTTATGAAAATTAGGTAAAGATCTGCTAGTCTTTATGCTAAGCACCATAAAGCCCCAACGATCCTTATCTAATTGTCATAAGTTACATACACAAAAATACTGAACCTGTTAAAAACCTTGACTTGCTCATCACATTCATACTGTTTATAAAATAACATCACAATTTATTTAATCCTGCTCAGATAAAATATAATTTCCACACTTTTCATCTCATGATTCTAAGCAGTATAGCCTCATCACAATGCTGCTATAAAGATCATATTCACAATTTCATTCTACAATGAAAGTCATTTCTCACAGCCAATCTAAGTCCAACATACATTATAGGATTACCGTTATACACATCCATCCATATCCGTTTTAAATACATATACAATCCAATAACTAGCAACCCAAATCACTTTCATGCTTCCCAGGGCTAACCTGCTATCTCTAATCTGAAATCCAAAAATTTCAACAGTAGAGGGGTGAGACCTAAGTCCCAGTGACTGGATAACCATCTAACAATGGGGAAAAGCTGAGAACCACATTATAAAACTCATAATCATATTCATACGACATATCGCAACAGATACAGAAATCTTTATAAATGAGATAAGTTAACTTATAAGTTAGCTTATGCTTTCAATAATATAACTTAAATAAAGAAATGCCACATTTACAAAATTTTCTGATGGGCTAGGTGTGCTACCACCAAGGTACATCCCTACAGTCACCCTCCTGCAGGTGTACTCTCAGTGGGTGAGTGTACTGAGCGCCGAGGATCCCTGCACCACATGGCACCCCTCACATGTGTGGTTCACCCCAGGTGTGAGCTTGCCCCTTTTCCTTGAGCCTCCTGCTTGCCCCCTCCATGGGCCAATATCTCTGAGCCCCCTCGGGCTATATAGTAACCTAGCTCTTTACAGAGCTGTGATTCTTGCCCCACTGGGCTGCTTGCAATCTGCCCCACTGGGCTAATCTAGCTTGTACTCCCCCTAGCCTTGGGATCATAGTACGATCGAATCGCAAGAAGGTGCCGGCTATAATCGTATGTGCAATGCTCATGCTATGGCATAGTCTACAGGGTGATCAGCCCCATAGATGGCCCTATGCTCTTTATGCTGTATGCTGTAAAAATACTCCAATATAAGTTTATAATCCAATATATAATGACCTATACTTTCTTTGAAACATTTCTATTCATGCATGCCCATGCATCACTTTGAAACACAAATCTGAAAGTAAATTCCATGCTTTACTGAAACATATGTTTTATCCAAGTAATACTTTTCATGAAACTCTATACTTTGCTTTGAAACATGCTATAGCCCATATTTCCTTTTGTTTTCTTAAACTCATGCTTTGCTGAAACTCTTACTTTTTGTTCTAAAACTCATGCTTTTTCTGAAACTCATGCTTTGCTTTAAAATAGGCTTTAAAATAACATATATCATAACTAGATTCTCATTTCCTATATTTAACTACCTGAGATACTATACTTAACATAACATACTCTAATTTGTAGCAAAATATCACTATATTATTATAAACAGTTTATAAAGCTAGATGAGAAACCCACTCACCTTAGCTGTTAGTACATTGCTATGGCTGCTATTTCTCCGGTTCTGGCTCCCTTGAACCAATCTCTTGGCCTAAGTTATCATACATGCATTATTAGGGTCATAAGCACCAAGGGTTTCATGAAACTATGCATACATGCTCTGTGCCTTTATATCTTAGCATAATACTCCTCAATTCCTAACATATTCAAAGATTCACCATATACACATGCTATCACTTTATTTGCCTCTAAATCATAAGATTTTAACATTATTCTTTAGCTTAGGAAAATTTGGACTTATCTTAACAAAGACGGCTAAACGACCAAGCCTTTCTCCTTTCCTTCTCTTCCTCTTTTTCTTTTCTTCTTCTTCTTCTTCTTCTTCTCTTCTTTTTTTTCTTTCTTTTTCCCACGGCTGAACCCTCTCCTCTTTCTTTCCCATGACTGAACTCTCTCCTCTTTCTTTCCTTTTTCCCTCTTTTCCTTCTTTTTTCGTACGGTGGCTTAAGTGCTAAGGAAATGAAGAATGAGTTTTTAATACCTTTGAAAATCCTCATTTTATCCCTCTCCACTCTTAAGCTACACTTTTTAAAGCCCACGTGGCTTTCTCTCTGCCAAGTGTTTTTGTCCTTCACTTCTTTTTTTCATCTTGCCCTTAATCAAACTCTCAAATGACTTTTTACCAAATTTCACTTATGCCCCTGGCCAATTTTCATTATCAGATGAATACAGGAGTTATCTATCTGTTAGTCAGCATGGATACTAGTTAATAAGAGTGATATGGGTCTCAGACCAATTCCACGGATATTTTTATCCACCAAAAACTCATAGTTAAGCATGCTTGGGTGAGAGCGATGGGTGACCCCCTGGGAAGTCCTTAATTTTTATTCATTAGTCAGGTCACCCACCTAGAAAGTCCTTAATTTTTATTCATTAGTCGGCTAAAATGCAAGAAATGGGTCTTATACTAATTCCGCGAAGAAATTTTCCATAGTAGTCGACTAAGTAGACGACTATTATGGTTAAAAATTTTTCTAAGCCAGAGAGTTTTAGCTAGTTAGTTGACTAACTAGTCAACTATTTTCACATAAGCCAGCCATTTTCACAAGTTAACTGACTCTAGAGTCAGCTAACTTCATCAAATTCCTTACTCTAGAGTCAGCTAACTTCATCAAATTCCTTCCAAAAGCCATTTTAATACATTCCAACCTCCAAAATTTTTATTCCAACCTCTTCTAAGGATCAAAAACAATTAGTAGACATTGAAATCATCACAAAACTTCAATTACAAGCCCAATAATTAACTTATTAAACTTTTGAAAGAATCATAAAAGAAAACTCAAGGAAACATCCAATATTTCAGCTTTCATATTCTTTTAATATTTCCACTCAAATCATTCACATTAGAAGGCTAAACTAATAATAAAAACATACTTAAAATGAGATTACAAGTCTTCCAAGTTTAGAATATTACACCAATCAAAACACATAATCAACAAAAACTTTCAATTAACAAAACACATGAGTTAGAAAAAACCTACCTCTAAACTACTACAAGTTGAAGAATAGGATTCCCTATAATTTCTTTGGTACAACACTAAGGTTTCAACAACTGACTATTAACCCTAGCAGTTCTCCCATTCTTTCTCTTCTTCTTCCTTTTTCTTCTTCTTTTCTCCACAATTTTTTAGCTAACCTCTGGTGGAAGGATATCTATCCCAATGCCCTCTTGTGGGGCTCTCATGCAGGCCCCACAAGGGGTGACATAACTCCCTTATTAAGTGGATTAGTATCCTAACTTTCATATTATCCTTTTTTTTTCCTTATTTTTATTTTTTTTCTACCTTAATCTCATCCATAATTAGGTTAAACATAGTTAAGAATTAATAAGGATCATATTAGGGTTCAATAATATAATTAAAGTCCCATTAGGGTTAATTAATATTATGTATCAAAATTATAAATGTATCGTTTTTACTTTTCAACCTTATCATTAATATCATGTATCAAAATCACAAGCAAATTATTTTTGTTTTTCAACCTTATTCAAGGATTAGAATTAAACAATGAATAAAGTTGATATAGCAGAGAACTTATAAATATAGATCTGTTTAGGATCTATATTTACTAAGGAAAGAATATTTGAAATAATGATTCAAAATGCAACTATATTCATAAAAAGAATTTGGTTAAGACCATGGCCATCACAAAGTTTTTCTACTATGTGGTAACGATGTCTAGTTTCTATTAATATGGGTAAATAAAAAATTAGTGATATAGGAAACCTCCTATTGATTTGAGAGATTTGAATGAAGTGAATTATTTATGAGCGTGCTCTCCTTCTCCTCTTACATCTTTTCCATCTCTCTCTCTTTTACAATACACACTACATTGATCTAATTGACTAAAGAGAGAAACAAAACAAATTATTTTGTTGTGCATGCTATCTTTCTCTCCTCCCTCATCTTTTCCATTTCAATGAATATATACATGAACCTATGGAGTTCTTCATGGTGGAATACAATGGAGCATCATAATTTATTAAATTTATACCAAATCATTCTAGATGCAACTAAGATGTCATGACATCACATGTTATTAGCTTATTCTTAAGGAATTTTATATTTTACTTTATTTTATATTGTTTTGTTTTAAGTGTCAAGCACATAAGAATTGCTGAAAATGTTCTCTTACTCAAGTTAATTTATGTGCATGCAAAAAATAAATAATTAATTAAGATATAAAGTTTCTAGTTTGAGGTATGCTTTGAAAGACACTATCTTTAGAATAGAATTCATCAAGTATAGATACATATAATTGATGGTGGTATACTCCTAAGATACAATGAATTGCTGCGTATTTTCTTTGAAGCACACTTTAACAAAGACAAATTAAGATGGACCCAAACTAGTTAAATCTATATGCAATAAATATTAATAAAATAAAGAATCTTTCTCTTTATATGGATTCAATCATCTCTTCCCATAAGCTCAAAAGATATACTTGAGTTCACTCGAGTTCACTCAATCTTTTAAATCTTTATCACTTGTAGTCCCTTATTTTAGATGGACCAAAATGATAATACCTGTATTGACATGTTCCATTTGTAGTATCTGTAGTGAAAATAGTCTCAAACTAGGTCCTTTGATATAAATATCACATACCAAACACATAGTATTGGCTATCATTGAGTTCATTAAGGATAGTTATCTCTAGCCTTGTACTAGTGTCTTAGTTTCAATAGACTTTCAGCGATAGCTTAATCTTGTAGGTTATAGCCTCACAATCATACTCACCAGTGAGTCCTTCAAGAGTGTTATATAATAGAAAAACATCTAGCACAATTAGTTATAAACCTATTAACGGTCATTACCTATCCTTTAACAATTGAATCTAAAAGCACTTTTGCTGAAATGAGGCTAAAGAGTAATTTTCTCCAAATTATAAAGTATTTCACTAGTCATTCTAAAACAACTTATCAATATTCATTAAATCTTCCTTTTGAGATCTCCAATCAGTAAGGTTGGCTTGGTGTTATTGGATGATCAATTAAAAAGCTTTAGTGTGATTTCCTTCAATAATTCTAGAACTTTCCATCTTGTAAGTCTTTTAGTTAATGGATCTATTATATTTCTAACCGATCTTATATACTCCAATGCTATTACGTCATGTTTTTTTAAAGAATCTTAATATTTTTAATTTCAATGTAAATGCCTCTTAGGTTTATTGAAGTGCTTCTACTTAGCCTTAGCTATAGTCACTTTATTATCACAATGTATAGATATGATAGGAATTGAACTTTCTGTAAATAAAATGTATGCCAATAGGCTTTTAAGTTCTTTTGCATATTGTGTAGTACTATTAAGGGCTGTCATTTTAACTTCCATAAAGGATCATGAGATACAAGTTTTCTTGGCATATTTTTAAGCAATAGCATCTCTACAAGTGTAAACATATGTCCAATAGTGGACTTTGAATCCTCTAAATCAACAATTCAATTTGCATCACTATATTCTTTTAATACGATAAGAAAATAAGAATAGTAATGCCATAAGAAATAGTGCATTCAAGAGCTATTCATTAGGAGAACTTGTATATCCACTAGGTCCCTATATTGCATGAGTAATATCAGGTCTAATGTAATTCATAACATGCATCAAAGAATCAATAATTTATCAATACTTTATTTGGAGCATAGGTTTACCTCAATTTTTACTTAATTTCGCACCAGGACTAGTGAGTGTACTTAAGAGTTTACAATCAAACTTATCAAATTTCTTTAGCATTTTCTTGATATAGTATGATTGTGTAATAGAAATTCATCATGGTGTTCTCATTAATTAGTGTGTGATAGTAATCCCTTACGGTGTTCGTATTAATTCAATTCCTTAGATTACATTTGCTAATCTTAAGTCATTCATATTGAAGTTTCTAGATAAGAAATATTTAGTTTCATTAATCATTTCTATGTTGGTTCTAAAAATTAAAATATGATCAACATAAAGTTACATAATAAGACATGAGTCACTAGTTACTTTAGTATAAGCATCTTTATCAACCTTATTAATAGAGATATCATAAGTTAATATTATTGAAACAATTTTTTTTATACCACTGTTTGCTGCTTATTATAAAGATTTAAATAATTTACAAACTTTATAATTTTGACTAGGTATGATAAAACCTTTTGGTTGATCCATGTAAATTTCTTCAATATGATCACCATTAAGGAATGTTGTTTTTACATACATTTGGTTAATATCTAACTTAAATTAGAAGCTAATGCAATCAAAGTTCTAATAGTAATGGGAGAATATGCATCAAAATAGTCAAATGCTTCCTTTTGGGTAAGAGCCTCAACAACTAGCATATTCTTAAACTTTTCTATCTCTAATTTTTTTCTAAAGATCTACTTATAACTTATAAATTTACACCCTTTAGATAGATAAATAGGATCCTAAGTTCTAATTAACTAAAGAGTCTATTTTATTATGAATATCTTTCTTCTAAAACATGAAGTTTACTACATTAATTATTTCATTATAACTTTTAGGATTATCCTCTACCAAATAGAGATAAAAAACATCTCCAAAACTCTCTTTAATCTTTTGTGCCTTACTCTTCTAAGCCCTTCCAAATTAGAATTTTCATTAATATCATCTATATTAGAGTTTCTACTAGAAGTACAAAGAGATTTGCTAACTTCATCCTTAAAAGGTGTAATATTTTCAAAGAAAATAACATTTCTAAATTATATCACTATATTATTATCAGTATCATTAAATTTTTGTTTTATTATTCATATTCAAAAAGCAATACTATTTTAGGAGTAACCTATAAATACCCTATTTATTGTTTTGAAACTTAATTTTTTTCTTTTTGTTTCTAGAGATTTTAACCTTGATTAAATCGTGGCCCCTTTCCCCCCCCTCTCCACAAAAAAAAAAAAAAGCATTTTAAAATTATTCAAATTAGGTTCTAAACTTTTCTACATTTCGTAGGATATCCGATCAAAACCCTTACAGGAATCTTGTTGAGAGTATAATATACTTATAAAAGAGCTTCCCCTCTAAATTGTTAGGTATTCCAGAACTAGTAATTATAGAATGAATCATATCAAGTAAAATTTTATTCTTTGTTTTAGTTATTCTACTAAACTGAAGTGAATAAAGAGGAGAAATTTTATAAATAATACCACCTATTTCATAAAATAAATATTAATCTCATTAAAAGAATATTTTCCTCCTTTATTCGACCTAAGAATTTTAGCTTTCTTATTAATTTGATTTTCAGTTTTACTTTTATAAGTTATCAATTTATTCAAAGCTTCATCTTTTATTTTAATAATATTCATATAACAATATTTAGAGAAATCATCCATAAAAGTAATGAAATATCTTTTTTTCATTTCTAATTAAAATATTGCATTTACAAATATCACTATATATCAACTCTAGAAGTCCATTTTCTCTATATACTATTTTATATGGTTTTGTTGGTAGCTTAGATTGTATAAAAATCTCACTTTTGTCATTTTTTATCCTTCGATTGCATGCACTACATCATCCATATGGTCATTAAGGTTTGTATCCCTTAGATTTTATACATCAAGGTGCACCATGAGAAGAGATATTCCTTAGATTTGATACATTTAGGCACACCATGAGGAGATATGAGGAAGCATCTCTTCATGAAACCATGTGTGAAATATTAGTGTTTTAAGGAAGGAGTGAGAGTAAAGAGAGAAATAAAAACTAAACTTTGTTGACTAAAGTATCCTAGGAGATTATACTACTTAAAACTAGGATTCATATGTAAGTGATTGTTTGTTTAGTTAAATATCCTCTATGGGACTAAAAAATTTGGATTACTTTAACAAATATTAAAAAGAATTAATGAAGATAGACAATACTGGAATGTCAAAGCATAATATTGAATGTGAAAGCATACATATAAAATAGGAAGAGTAAATGATGAAAGCATACATATAAAGTGGGAAGAGTAAATGATCTTTGTAAAACTCACCACAATTTTTCCATCTTTTCCTATTTGCATATGTCACTGAACTAAGCAGGAGGGAGACGCCCGCAATCGCAATCAACAGCCAAATAGCGGTGCGAAGAATCCTAAGAATTTTTGCAAAGCATTTGATCTTGGGCCTTTCATTGGTAAGTATCGTCATGGCCAGCGCACATAAGAACATGGCAAATACCGAGAGCGAACATAACCAATAAAATATGCCAGGCATAATTTCCCCTGGAATTTCTATAGTCGGTAAGGCAACAAGGCCACCAAAAGAGGCAAAGAGTATATTAGTTGCAAGCTTTTTATTGGCTTTTAGATCCACATCTTGACTAACAGGACCAACCATTTGTTCTTGTGATGCTAAAATTTCTTCTTGGAGTTTTGAACTGCATTGAGACTTTGTTTCCTGGCCATTGTCCTGCCCCTCGCATATAAAAAATAATATTGCTTCAGACTTCATGGCCATAGCAGTCGTTAACAGATTATATGCTAGGGATTGTTATCATAGCCATGATGCTCTATTAATTGTTAAAAAATAAATTATTCACAAATTATTAGTTCATGATTATATAACATGCACATGCACATACATAATTATGTGTGTGTATAGAAACACACAGAGACACACCCATACATACATAAATACTTATATATGCATGCATACATACATACATACATACATACATATATATATATATATATATATATATATATGTATGTATATATGTATGTATGTGTATGCGCGCGCATGCACACGTCAATGTACATTTATACATGCACATACATATGCACTCAAGATTTCAGGATGAGATGTAAGGAGCATTCACATCACACATAAAACCTTTTAGTTTTGTCAAGAGATTATTTTTTAGATCTAGTAATCAATCACTTAAAAAGCCTCCAAGTAAATTTTGAATAAGCTTTCCAGCTTCGTATGCAAACAAAACATCTAGTTATATTTTTGACTATGAGATATATTTCAACATATCTTGCTAACTATCTTAAATGTGGAGCATGATGGTCTTTCTTGCAACACTCACACAAGGTCCAAAAATAGAGAATAATATTTGAATTTGGTATAAAAGATCTTCAAATATCTCATTTTATTATCTTACTATTTTGATCTTTTCATTTGTTAGGTGAAAACCATATAGAAATATAGTGACAGGTATTTTTGTAGACAATTTACAACTTTAAAAGCTATGACAATTTACAACTTTAAAAGTGAAGTCATAACGCCTTCTGCATGGGGTAAAATGTGTCATCCAAATTTGATTCCCTAGGTTATTCTTGCTTGCAAATTGATTATATACAACCCCTTAATTTAATCACTATAAAGTTCTATCATGCTTTCTTCCTGGTGCATTTTTACAAATTCACTTGCTAATACAAAATTATTCTTATAATCCAGCAAAAGCAAATTGGCCTTGAGTTCTATGAAAGAAGTTTATAAAAGGAGAGGAGTTGTAACTTTTTCATACTTCCACTGTGCAAATTTTAGTCAATAATCATTTCTTCAAGATGAATGCTTTATGTCTAGAAATATTTTTTACAAGAACAATATCTAGAAGAATTCTTGCACAAATATTTCCAACAATTCTTTTACCCCCAGATTCTCAAGCTTGACGTATGCAAATGTTATTCAGGTTGTATGAATTATGTTAGTCGCAATAGGAATCCAACTATGACCAGAATCAAATAGACATTCTAAGAATATAAGAAAGCAAAGAAATGCTTCCATCTATTGTATCTCGAGTGTGTCATAATTTAGTAGTAGGATATTGTCAAAGCATCAATCGCACGCCAATCGCACGCCAAGCTGGCTCTTAAGGTTTTCTTGATACTATTTTATGAATTAAGGATGGTTGGTTAACCATATTTGGTACAGGATTCAAAGCCATTCAGATGAAGAAAAGCGAAAAAAGGAAAGAGAGAGAAATCTTTGCTTTCCACTCTTTGTTCTTTTATTAAGCTAGAAGAGTTTCCCTGTGATAGAAAGAAACAAATCTTTGCTTTCCACTCTTTGTACTATTATTAAGCTAGTAAAGTTCACTGTGATAATCGAAATATTTTTATTTGGTTCTAATATCAGTGTTTCATAGTTCAGCAAAGACTATTGAGATTCACACCATCATTTTGTTCCAGAAAACCTGCTAAAAAAGAAAATTGATTTAGTTGAGATGAATGGTAATGTTCAAGTAATAGTTCTTTTTTTTTTTTTTTTTAAAGGTAAAATTTGAACGCTCAAGGATATTATGTTGGTTTACCAAGCCAGCATAGAGGGAGACTGGTGGAATTGCTGCGCTAATTTGGTTTTTTTAATATCGACTACTGTTGTTCTATGTACCATTATTCTCGGCTTATGTCGGAAACAATCATCAATGTGTTTGTGAATGTTCAAAACTGTGAACCATCATTGAAGAAGCAAACGAAGGACATGGTGCATGGAATACTGAAGGAGAAAAGCTTGACGACTCTCGAAGATAACTTCTATTTTTCGACAGTGTGTTCTTCATACCTTCACTTTGGATAAAACTCCTACTTCGATCTCCTGAAGATCTGAACGTGTAGCTCTCAATGCACAAATATAGCCAAGTTCCCTTGTCCTCTTTTGTATAGGATAAAACAATGGAAGTTTACCAAATTCTTGTGTACAGATAAAACAAAGGATAAATATAGCCAAATTTTTGTTCACACTGAATTATTAAGAGTTGGAGAAGGGAAAAGAGAATAACTTATAATATATATAGGAACGGGATGTAACTGATGTGATTTAGAAAATTTTGCAACCTAGAGACGTTAATGTTTTTTAATAAAGATTTTTTTTGTGTTTTTAGTTGCTCCGTTAACACCTCAAAAATAAGTTCAGTTTTCAGGATTCCTTGTACCTGATGCTGTAGGTTTGCATTGGAGAGGCCTGGAGCAGGAATCCCTTGTACCTTATGCTGTCGGTTTGCAATCTTGACCAGATCAGTCTCATATGACTCTTTGCTGGAAAGCATTGAAGCAGGAATTCCTTCTACCCCTTTCTCTGGATCATGATCGACAGCCACCCTAGGTGGGAGCGGAGAGATCCCCGAACTTCCCATCTTCATGAAACTCCTGAAACTATATCCAGACATCATCAGCGATCTTTAATTTTTAACACTTTTGTATGTGTGTTGAAAGAGAAAAATGGGAAGGGGGTCGATCTCGTGCCTACTCTCTAGAGAGAGATCCTATATTGCCAACTACTCAGAAAGTCTAATCATATGGGGAGTTCCTCTTGGAGATCCTATCGCTATATATATCTCTATTTTTTCTTCTTTTCCTCTTGGTTCAAGATTTTCCTCAGCTCACGTACGGCCCCTCCTCCATCGCCTCCGTCAACGCCAATTCTTCCAGACTAGCGGGACATCATGTTTCAAGGCAGGAGGAGTTGGGAGCAGGTAGTCATCGGTATCAGGGAGACGGTCAAAGAGGGGATGCTGAGGGGTTGCTGCTGATGGTTGATGGATAGGAGCATCTAGAGGCGAGATCAAAAGATCATTGAATCAAGAGAGGCAGGTGACCTCGATCGGCAGCCACATGGGGAAATAAAAGGAAGGAAAAGGGTCGGTGAGCTTAGGAGAAACAGGCTCCAACCGAGAAACGAAGAAGAGAAAGGAGATTTCTAGTTTGAGCTTTAAATTCATATTTCATGCAAAGGGGAATCGGAGGTGGAGTTATCAGATTATGGAGATGGAGATGGAGAAAGATTCAAAGATTTCAATTTCTTTCATTTCATAGAGAACTTAGATGAAGAGTGAGGTTTGGGAGGGGGATCCATCCCTCTCTCCCTCTGTAAATTCTATTGTTTTAATAAAGTTTGCTCCTGGGGAAGTTCTTCCCTCATGATTTCTTTAAGAAAAAAAAAAAAAAAGGGGTTTGGGAGGGGAATGCTTACCTGAAGAGCACCTGAAAATGGTGGAGAGACAGATTAGTTTCAAGTCGAAGAAGAAGCACTGGTCCAACCGAGAGTCTAGGAGTTCTGCTTGCGCCTTTTTTCTTCTGGGAGTGAGCCCTTAGGCAGCCGGCGACGTTGACAAAGGAAGCTTCCCTTTTCTTTTTTCATTTTTTTATGATAACAAGAACAGCAAGGATGTGCTGAGGGTCAGCTCTGCTTAATTGATGAAGATGTGCTAGCATTTCTGATTCCCAACTTTGATTTTCACCTTTTCGTACTACCCAATTAGCTAAAAAACCTATAACTTGGTTTGCTTCCATGCACATGTGGAGGCATTCTACCCTAAAAACTAAGGCTAAAAATTGAATCCAATTTGTTAGATAAGGATGCTTACAGTGAATCCTCCCTTGTAACAAAAAAATCATCATCGCTGAATCTCTTTCTAATATCAGGTTCGATAATTAGAATCATTGAATAGCTGCTTGAGTCCTATGCTATGCCCCAAAAAGCTCCACAAGTGGTACGGACTATAATAAGATATGTTGAAGAAATATATCCCAAGATCCAAAAAAAAGTTGAGTTATATAACTACATGCCATAGACTGCCTTGTGACATGGGGTGGAGATAGTAGTTTTGAGGTGGACCCCCTAAATGTTACTTATGTTGTTGATCTAAAGGGTAGAATATGTGAATATAGAAAGTGGGGCTTAACTAAGATCCCATGCTGTCATGCATGTGCTACAGTCATATTCTCTAAGAAGGAGGTGGGGAATTATGTAGACTATTGGTACTCTAAGAAAACATATATGAGGGCATATGAAGATATTATTTATCCGATGTTTTGGATGCATCCTTGGGAGCCTTCTTCCTTTGAGCCAGTGTTTGCACCATCATTAAGGAGACCTCCTGGTAGGCCTAAGAAGTCAAGAAGAAGGGAAGAAGATGAAGTGCAAAATCTTAGAAACTAAAGAAAAATGAGACTTCCCTTAAGTGCAGTAATTATTTAGGGTGTGCTCACAATTCTAGGACCTATAAATGTCCCAAGAAAGTAAAATCTCCAAAAAGAGTAATACCTTAAAAAAAGAAAGGGCAAGACATATCTAAATAGGAAAGTAAAGCAATGCCTGCTACTAAAAGAGAAAAATTGAAAAAGGTAAGGTTTTTATAGATGAATCCCAATTAGTTTGTACTCTTTTGTATCCCATCTAATTCCTTAGACTTCATTTTGGATTTCAAGTTATAGTCACTACATAAGTACTTAGGCCTACTAGCAGCACTAAGACAGAAAATCTTAGGCAGCATAAAGCTTAGCCACCCAAGTCCCTAGCTCCAGTAGTACCTTCCTAACAAGCTCCAAGACCTACTTAGATAGTCCCCTCGTAATTCTTCAGCTGTAGTTTCCAACAGCAATTGCAATTCTCAATAGCAAACTCAAAGACCACCATGGCGTCTTTGAGTGGATGTTTAAAGCTTTACTTATATTCAGTGGATGTTTGGATGTCAAGTGGATGTATTGTGGATATAATGGATGTTCAACATTCTATATTTTGGATGATGTTTACATGGTTTAGGATGATATATGTATTTTGGCCAGATGTTGGATGTTGTCTACTTTTAGATGATGTTTATGGATAATGTTGTTGTATATGGATAGCATTTATAGATGATATTTATGCTGAGATGATACAATCAGTGTATATTCTATTTATGAATGATATTTGTGGATAATCTATTTGTGAACAATGTGTTTGTGACAGCAGATGTGGCAATGTTTGTGATAGTAGGTTTCAATGTTGTTTTGAAATATATCAATAGCTATTATGTATCAGCTTCAGGTTTTAATGTAGAATTGATATATACCATGGTATTATGTATTAGGTTACATTGTAGGTTTTAAAAGTTGTTAATATTGTTTTAATGTTCACAATGTAGTTGCTAATACTGTTACAATGGAATTGTCAATGCTGTTCTAATTAAACATTACGGTGACTAATATTGTTTATAATGCAGTTGTTAATACTGTTGTAATGTTTACAATGCAACATGATTCAAGTTTTGTATTTATTATAGTATATGTTCAGGTAACAAGGATAATATAAGGTAGGACATTCAAATGTTTTAGTTCTTACCGTTGTCACATTGCAAGACTTATCAATGTATCAGGTTAAAATGCAGGTTTCAATGTAGTTTTCAAATGTATCAGCAGTTATGTATCAGGTTCAGATTTTAATACAGAATTAATATGTATCAAGATATTGTGTATCATATTACATTGTAGGTTTCAATGTTGTTCTAATTAAACATTACAGTTATTATTATTGTTTACAATGTAGTTGTTAATATTGTTGTAATGTTTATAATGTAGCATAATTCAAGTTTCAAAAGTTTATACTATATGTTGGGGGGTCGCGTCATCGATATTTCCTTGGAGCATGGCACACAATAGACCAGCGCCAAGGTGTGTGGAGAAGCGGAAACAAGATGAACTTGCTGCAGAAAATTTTTGCAGCAGTAGGATTCGGATCTCGCTCTTGGTAATCACTCCCGTCGATGTAGGCAACTAGTTTTCCTTCCTTTCCCTTAACCGGCAGCAAGAGGAGAACGTGAATCCTCTCCTTTTGGATGTGGGAAGTCTAGATTTGCTTCAAAAATTCAAAAAAGAATGACTTCAAGTGAGAATAGGTTGCAGCAATTCTAGTCCTATAAGGATTCTTCAAGAGAAGGCCACTAGGGTTTCTACTCCTCTATGGATGCCTTGATTTCTTTCCTTTCTTGGCAAGGGGCGACAGCAAACCCTAGGAAACCACGTGAGAGAGAGAGAGGAGAAGAGAGAATTCAGGGAGAAAAGGGTTTTTCATTCAATTTAGCATGTACAAGATGCCAATGCATAAAGTATTTATATATAGTCAAATAGAAACCAAACCCTAACAAAAAACTTCCTTAGACTAACCCACATGTGATTAGACTCACTCACCTTGGGCCCAACCCTAGCCCAATGATAGGTTAGCCCCCTCAAGACCCAATTACCTGGACTCAAGAACATTAGGTCATAATCCTATGGACCTAAAAAAACCGTGAAGGTTGAAATCCTTCATCCTAGGGCTCAAATCAGCTCTAGAACCCCATGAACACCTCATGGATCATAAACTTTGGGCTTTTCCTTATCCAATCGAGGCTTTGGAGTACCACACAAGGTCCTACACTATAGGATACTGTAATTTGTCCTTCAGGTTACAATGGTAGCATATGCTTTGACTGATTGCTAACACCAATTTGATAATCATACTACAATATTTCATGTATCATAACACAAACCCTAACACTAGAGATCATAGTTTTCCATTAATTTAATAAAAATAAATCATACATATAGCCTCCAAAAGTTTACATAAAAAGCATTTGGACCTTAAAAGTTTATCTTATAAATAAAGACACCCAATACTTTATTACATTAACACAAAGACCTCAACTACTACTAGATTACATCTACTTTAAGGGTTGAAACTGATTGTCGATCAAATTGTTCCCTTCCAGTCCTCACCACCCCACGAGCGCCCATAGAACCTTGATCACTACCCAAAATGTGAGCATCCACTAAGTCAAGCATTTTCTACTTGATCAATAGAGCTGAAGCTCATTTTCCATCCTTCTATTCTTTTGGAGCAGCTTGTTCAGGAGCTCTCTTGTGTAACATGTGGATGGAGTATCATATCAATGAAAAAACCCACATCCTCTTCTTGCCTACAAGAAATCTAAAAGCCATCTATGAAAAATCAAAAATGGGGCCTTTAATCCTCTTCTTTTGCTATTATACCTCATACATAGAGCACCCATAGAATCGATATCCAGGATTTGTGACAATTCAGGAGGTTCTTAATAAAGCCCTTAACCCAAAGTTGCAACACAAAATGAGCATTTGCTTGGAGCTACAGTCGAAGCCATAGGTGGATGATTAGCTGAATATTTAGCTTAACACCATGGAGATGGTCGATCAGCTCTTTAAGGTTTTTTGCTTCACTGACTTCACCACAGTAGTCGAAGCCCTTAACCCAACCGAGCTAAAGCTCTAACCAGGTGGGAATGATAGAAACGATCACATGATAGACATGTGTTCGCTCTCCCTACTCGCCAAAATCTCTCTCTCTCTCTGCCCACGAAAACCCTTCTCTCTCTCCCTCTCCCTCCCCCCATCAAAGTCACATTCCCTTTTCAATTATACATTGGAGGGTAATATTGGTACTACTTAAATGTTTGTATATCGCATGACCATCACATGCTAATACCTTATAACGGATATGGACAGAGGAAATCTTTCTGTAATGAAACGAGAGTTTGAGGATCTTTGAAAATTTTTTTTTTTGGAGATTAATGTTTAAATTGAGCAAAGTTAAGAGGGCCTTAATGTAATTTATTTTTTAATTTATTTTTGATAATTTAAGAAAGGCCAGCTTTAGCCGCCGAAATGGACCGATGGAGTCATGTCTATAAAATCAACGAGGGAACCGAGGGTTGATATCGCTCGGAACGGAACCTCCCTCCATCTTATTATCAAAAAGTCGAGAAAAATATGAGGATTCGGTGGTCCCGTGGCATCTATCTCGTTCCTCCTATTCAACGATTTTTGATGGATGCGCTGAAAGAATCGAGACAGAGGCTAGTTTAGTGCCACGTCACGACCAACTCAGAGACTTTGCCTAAAGGATTCTCCGAAGGTCGTGCGATCGAATGCATCTGCCCGCACAGAGACTTTCAAACTACTTATAAAATAAGATACATTTCTATTATTTCTAAATATATATAAATTTGGTTAAAATAACTGATTCTATATTGGATTGCCACCATCTTACTTGGATATAAAGATTTAAGGGTAGTGTATGATAAAACTAAATGGTTGAGAGTGAGGCTTTGTTTTGAAAAAAAAAAAAAAAAAAAAAAAAGAGAAAATCATGATAACTGAAGCTGGGTTACAAATATATCTACCTATTGCATATAATTGAAATTTTTTATGTAATACCAAACTCCTATATGTGAAATCTCTTACATAGCACCAAAACGCCCCACCGCACCCCTTTTTTCTTTTAAATAAAAGGACATGCAATGTACTAATATTTTTTAATCTAATGATTAGTCAAAAATATTTTATTACATAACAAACTTTCCCCCTTCCATAACAGCCATTTTGATATGATAATTGGTAAATAATTTTTTTTGAAAAAAACACTCAATGAATAGTTTTATCTGTTTTCTACAAAGTGCAGAACTTTTGAGACTAGCATTAGGGTTAGACTCCAATGCTTTTGAGCAATTTCTCTTTTCTTATTTATTTTCTCAATGAATCTCAAAAATTTTGTTGAAAGCCAAACCTTTTTTTAATTTTTAATTATTATAAATTAAAGCCTTGATGGTTCTTTGAATGGTTCTGTAATTCCTACAGCAGCAACCTTCTCTTGACTAAAATACGTGCTTATGCCTGCAACGGAACTGACCGAAGATTTAGGTCAATAGCTGGGCAGTGGAGAGAGGTGGCATCAACTCTGCCGCATGACTCAAAGCACTCCATCAACTTTCCCTGACCAGGAGGAGAGGGGGGTTTGGTCATGTGCTTCGCATGCGGACAACCACCCTATATTATGCTTTGCGATTGATCGATTTTTATAAGATCACGCGTAGTCATGCGGAATGTGCATCTCAAAGCATGATCTGGCCGGATGGGTGCCATTCCTTGACCATTTCAAGTCGCACGCTGTCAGCTCCTCACCCACTCCTGTTCTTCCACTGCGGAGAGAACCACCCATTTGGGTGCCGTCCAGCTGTTTGGCGACACCTACCGTCTCCGCACATAAAGCCCTACAGGTCTAGCTATCGGCTATCAAAAATTATCCGTTTCACATATGTCTATGCCGTTAAACTTATCCCATCCAAATAAATTAAATATTTTAAATATTAAAAAAATAACAAAATTAATATCTTAATCTGAAAATTATATATATATATATATATATATATATCAGAGATTACTCTGATTTTAGTTATAATTATAAGACGTCAAACTATAGCCCTGAACAAATAGACCGAATTTATATCCAAGATAGTTATGATATTTCAGAGATCTAGAAAAGATCAGATCAGGGAGACCACCGCATCATAGAAGACTCTTTGGGAGCTAAAGGAAAAAATTCATCATAAACCACGGGGAAGAACCAGGAGAGCGCGAGCGCCACCACCGTCGCAGGCCTCCTCACCATGCCCGCAGGTACAGGAAGCAGCACTGAGAGGAGAACTAATCCCGCCCCCAGCACCAATAGCATGTACAGGACGAAGAGGTGCGTTTCGGAAGCGAACCCGAGATCCATGGAACAAGTCCAGAGGATACCGCTTGCCGAGAAAACCATTGTCATGAACCCAATGTTAGCCCAAAACTTCCGGATTCGATTCAGCTCTTGACGGCCGTGGAGCTCGCCGACGTTTCCAACCGCGGGGGCTTCTATTTGCTCGTTCACGTGGTAATAAGGGCAAGGAATTGTGGAGAAAAGCTTGCTAAGGAATTGTGAGACAAAAAAAAAAGGAAGGCGCCCCCTGGCTTTATGCAAGAGATCTATGGAAACCTCCACGAAGTTCCCATAGAGCTAGGTCATGTTAATTAACCAGAGTTAAGTTCATGTTAATTAACAGTAAAGTATGGAGGTGTTTTTGGGATTTGGCCCATGAAGCTTAAAAACTTTATTTCATTTATATGATGGCTGAGATGCCCCACCTTTGAGACGCTGTCCAAATTCCCCCTTTTTTCGCTACACGACGATCATGATCACGAGCATGACGATTCCTACATTAAAAAAAAGAGTATTTGCTAACGTCCCTGTAATGCCTTCTTCGATCAACTTATTAAAAAAAAAATTGCTAACGTCACTGCGGTGTTGGCCACCAACCCGGGGCTTTGAAAAGTATTTGTTATACGCTACATCTTTTTAAGCTAATTTAAATATGATCGGTATTATGAATTTAGTTTTTTAGATTTTCATGAAAAGCACCTACCATTCTAGATGATATATTTGACACATCCTTAGTTAGAGAGTTAGTTTCTTTATCGGGGTCCAATTTACATTTCTAGAAATGCCGGCTGGCGGCGCATCATGTCCAACGCGTCTCTCTTACCAACGGCCCATTAACTAAGTGATGAAAAAATAATGGCATCTAAATTGCAATTAATTCATTAAATTGGTTACCTAACTCAATAGGAAGATGGCTATTTTGGTGTGTTAAATGGAATAAGATGGTAAATGAGACATCAAATTGGAATTTTCTTAGGTCTGCTAGTACAAAATATTTTGTTTGGTATTTGTGTTTGCTAGGTTAACTAATTAAGGGATTAAGAAAATTCTATGCATATTTATAACCTCTATCCAAAGGAAGGTTAGAATTTACTTTTGAGTTGACATTGACTAATTCAAATTTAAATTTTAAGCTTCATAATATTATTGTATGTTTATCTTTTGTATTGCAGAGATGCTTTTCTTAATGATTCATCTCGCATTTCAATGTTATTTGGTGACAATTATTCTGATTAAAAAAATCAAATTCTCTTGATTTTGGGGTGTAAGGATTTGGATTTGGCACTCTTTGCGAATGAACCATCCATTCCTATAGAATCAAATACACCAATTGAAAAGGCTACTTATAAGTGGTGGGAGCAATCCATTTGCTCAAGTCTTATGCTCATTAAGTTCCATATAAGCAGGACCATTAGGGGTTCAATTCTAGAATGCAATAAGGCTAAAGTTTTTATGAAAGCTATTGAGGAATAATTTGTAAGCTTTGATAAAATATTAACCAACACCCTGGTGAAGAAGCTTTTAAGCATGAAGCATGACAAAAGTAGGAGTGCGCATGAGCGCATTATGAAAATGAGAGACATTGCTGTAAATTGAGGTCCCTAAAGATTGAAATTTCTTAGTCATTTGTATTGCATTTCATTCTCCATTCTCTCCCTACAGAATATGGATCATTTAAAATATCCAATAACAAATATAAGGAAAAATGGCCAATTAATGAACTTTTGACTATGTGTGCCCAACAATAGAAGTTGAAACATGAGACACATGAGAGTTCTCGTTATGTAACTCATGTTAAAGGAAATGCTAAGAAAGGTAAGAGTGTTCTCAGAAAGAAAAAGAATGCTAATGTGCCAATGAAGCAAGATGGCAATAAGGATCGTTGCTACTTTTGTAAGAAGGAACACTATAAGGAGATGATGTATCTCGAAGAAGCATAAAGCAAACAATTGTTGCATCATCTATAATGAAGATAGGATTTATTACATACTAAGAAGCTACATCGCAGGCATTGTGGTTAAGAAATTTTTATATTTGGCCTAAAAGTTGTTGATTCTATTGCTAGGGCAATGAAGATTTTCTTTGATAGTTTGGCTACCATTTCTTTTCTAAGAATAACAAAAGTGGAAGCTAAATTAAGCATATTGATATAAAGTATTTAGTTGTTAGAGACAATGTTAACAAGCAAGAAGCGATTGAGCACATAAGTACTGAGTTGATGATCATTGATCCTATGACTAAAAGTTTACTAGCTATGTAGTTCTGGGATCATATAGGTCATATGGAACTTATTAGCTCGATTTGATTTTTTTGCTTGATTCTCTAACCATTATATGTGAATGTTTTTAAACATTTTCAATTACTTAATGACATGATATTTCTTTGTGCACATTAAGTCTTTGTCATATATAAGTTATGATTCATTTGGATCAATAAAGTGGGACTCTGAATGACTTGTAAAAGTTTGTTCATAAAGTATATATGAAACTCAACCCATCCGGCTAAACCAAACCTGAATCTAAACCATCCCCTTTGATCGGTCTGGTTTAAGGGGGAAAAACAAAAAATAAAAAGAGAAGAACTAAATTGAAACAAAAAGTCATGGGAGGAGGCGGATTCGTCTTCTTCCTAGAACCTTATTGGAGAGGGATAAGGCTTATCTAAAGCCTTCTGAACCTTATTTGGCCTATCCCACAAGTTCCTCCACCTATTAATAAAGGGGAAAATTCAAATTTGAGGAGGAATAAGAGAGATTAGGGAGAGATTAAGAGAGAAGGAAAGGAAAAACAAAGAAGAAAAAGAGTTCGTCTTCTTTGTTGAAGTTGATTGGAGCTTCAACTTGGTGAGTTCCTAAGAATTTCCAGTTAGTCTCCTCAGATCTATGAAAAGCATTGACCCCTAATCATGTTGAATCTTAGCAGGATTTAGGGTCTTTAATTGGATTCATAGGCAACCCTGTTTCAAGTGCCGAACTAGGCTGAGATAGGCTTGCTTTGTCAGCATTTTCCTCCATTCTAGTGAGGAGTCTGAGCAAGTAAATCTTTTGTTCCATTTTCTATAGTGCTTCTAGTCTCTAAGATTTGACAATAAGCCATAATGATTGCCAAAGATTTAGATTAAGGGGACCATGCTCTATTTTTAGGGTATGTTCATGACCACAGTGGTCATATCTAATGGCCGAATAGAAAATTAAAGCTGTTCAAACCTTCATCAAGATGAAGACCCAACCATGACTGGCATCAGAGTATCAAGATTCCTAGGGATTCATGGGATTGGGTTGTTGAAATAAGAGTACTTGAAAAAAGAGTATTTGCTAACGTCACTGCGGCATACTCACATGACACCTTGCACACTATCATGACACTTAATTTTGATTGAAAAGTGTCATTATATGCATACATCTTTTTAAGCTAATTTAAATGTGATCAATATTGTGAATTTACCTTGGTGAGTTTTCATAGGAGGTACCTACCATTCTAGATGGTCTTATAGGAGTAACCAAGTCTAATAGAAAGTATAACTAGTTTAACTCCTTCATAGTTAGGGACTGATAAACCTTGATATACTAACTACTAAAGCATCAGCTCCACTAAGAAGCCATCAAGCAATTACGCCTTACTGATCTCTGGTATAGAGAGCTAAAGAGAGAGGATAAAGATAGTTTTCCAATCTAAGTATCCTCTCAGAATCTGATATTTTGACTATTTCCAAGCTTAAAAGAAGAACAATTCTAAAAGGCCTCCTGGTCCCTACATATGTCTCTCCAAATTGGAGATGACTTGATCACAAAGCATTGAATCCTCACCTCTATTTTCCTTTTAGCATAATATAAGTTGCTTATTTGCTCTTTCCAAAGGTTTACTAGGTCATTGATCAATTTTCATGCCCATTTTGCTAGTAATGAAGAATTGAGATTCCTAATATTTTTAATCCCAAGCCCTCTTTCTTTTTGGTCCCTGCACACATCTTCCAAATTAACCATGTAGTTGAATCCACTGCCTTCATCTGTACCCTTCTATAGGAATGCTCTCCTTAGTTTATCCGTTCTGCGAATAACCCACTTCGAGAGACTGAAAATATATATGTAGTAGAAAGGCAAGGCTGTGAGGATTGTGTTTATTAATATCAATCTTCCTCCGATGAATAATAATCTACCTTTCTATAAAGCAAGCCTGATCTCCATTCTCTCTAGCAATGGCATCCAAAACTACTTTAATAGCCTCCTATCACACAATGATAATCCCAAGTATACAAAAGGAAAGGATCTTCCTTTACAATTGAGAGGAGTAGCCATTGCTTTTGATTCCTCTTGATCTGTGTTCATGTAAATCAGAAAGCTTTTATGAAAGTTCACTCTTAAACCAAATGTATTTTCGAATGCTAAGAGCATTGCTTTGATTGCCATCAGGATTCCTTCTCTACTACATAAAAGAGCATGGTGCCATCTACAAGCTGAAGGCTTTTGAGGTTTGATATGCATGGTTTATCTCCTATTCCTTTTATGAGTCCAATATCCCTAGCTTGCTTCATAAGTCTAGCAAGTACATTAGAGATAAGGATGAAGAGTGTTGGAGATAGAGGGTCTTCCTACCTTAGGCCCTATCTATAGGAGATCCATCTGCCCAGGAAGTCATTGATGACAAGACCAGATGTGGTAGAAGAGAGCATCACATAAATCTAGTCAATCCATTTTCTTGGGAAACCTTTTGAAGTCCAAGAGGAAGGTCTAGTTTACCTTATCGAAAGCTTTCTCAAAGCCTAGTTTGCATAAAGCCTCTTGAGTCTTGTGTCTTCTACAAAAGGCTATAATTTTATAAGTACTTAGAAAATTCTAATAATAGACTATCTTTTATAAATGCATATTAAGACTCATCAATGAGAGAAGGTAGGAATTTATTTAATCTTGCCACCAAAATCTTAGCAATAATCTTATATAGACCATTGAGCAAGTTGATAGGACGTAGACCCCCCCACTTAATTTGCCCTCCTTTTTTGGAATGACAAAAACATAGAAGTAATTCAATCTATTCAGCTCCAAGAAGCCTTTATGGAATTCCTCTAGCGTAACCAATAGGTCATCTTTGACCATATCCTAGAACTTTTGAAAAATAGAACAGGAATCCATCTACCCCTGGGGCTTTTGTACTACCGAGGGCAAACATAGTATATTTAATTTCATCCAAAGAGAATTCAACACAAAGCTCACTAAGATCTATCATGGGCTGGCCATGAAGCTTTTTTCAATTTATAAAAATAGATGGAGCATATAAGTACTCGAAGATGCCACCAAGAAAGGAATGAATTGCTTTGGAATTATCATCAAGATTTGTAAGCTGCATACCATTACTTACCAGAGAGCATATAAGATTTTTTTCTATTTCTATCAGTCGCCACCTTATGAAAGTAGGATGTGTTTTGGTCTCCTTTTTTTCAGTCAAGGAACTCTGGAACTCTGATGCCAATACAGTTCCTTTTTTTCATAACTATTTCTTAGAGACATTTGTAAGGCTCTTCTTGTGTTGTGTTCCAAGACGTTGAGATCAAGTTCTTCTTCCTTTTTATTCAAAAGATCAATATCATGTAAACACTTTTCCTTCACCTCCTTGTTAGCAGCACTTTTTTTAGATGCCTAAGCTTTAAGCATGCTTCTCATATTTTTTAGAATGAGCACCTAACTTGCAATCGAGTCAGTAGAACCCCATATGGGTTTCCAATTAGCTAAGACCACAACAAATACATCCTGTTCTTTCATCCACCATGACTCAAATATGAAGATCTTATATACTCCGAACTTAATTTCATATTCCAACTCTATAGAGTAATGATTTGAAGCAGCACTCACTAGCACTTTTTGAATAGAAGTAGGAAAGGTGTCAACCCATTCTGAAAATATTAGGAATCTATCTAGTCTAGCAAGGGAGGCCTTTTTCATGGTGATTACGCCAAGGGAAGTTTCTACCTTTCAAATCTAAATCAATCATATTTAGGTTTGAAAATGAGGTCTTGAAACTCAGTTATCATGAATGAGTTAGAGGTTTCCTCTTTGATCTCCTAACCATTTAGTAATATTGAAGTCAACCCCTAGTGCCCACAGGCCAGTGAGTTATATCTTTCAATTCTTCGAAAAAGAAGGGACGAAGAATATCACATCCTAGACATAGGGGTGGATCTAGGACGTAACAATCCACCACATACACAGAATTAAATCCCACTCTATTCAAAATTGGCTTCAAATAATTTATTTAATTCTACTAATAATAATCCATAAAATCGATCAAATTCAAATATTACATCTATGACTACAGAAAGTCCAAATAGAATTCTAATATAATAACTAAATCATTAAATGTTTCTTGAATCAAAAACTTCATCAATTTTCTAACTAACATGTCTTTAACTAGAATCCATGGGCCAGCTTCTACCCGAATCCATCCTATGACTTGATCTTTGAAACAGGAGATAATTTTTGTAAGCTAACGCTAGTGAGTAAACTTTAATCATACTTAGAGAGATCAAGTAAGCATAATGATGCAATTTAAAATACATATGTATTACAATAATGCTTAAAAGAATATTTTTATATATATGTTCATAATTCAATAATTTGTAGAAATCAATGCCTTGCAATTTTTTTAAAAAATATTTCTTAATTTCTTTTAACAAATAGGCTTCACTTAAGTTTCAAATAATTTAATAACAACTCTTCAGTTAATAAATTACAGCCACATACAAACCTTAGGGCAGGGCTACAAAACGAAAATCGCATTTAACCCTATAACATGGGTCACAAATAGAAACCACATATATTCCCTATGAATATGGTCCCAGTATCACAAGTCTTCATACAAGCTTTGATAAGTTGAGTCCACATAACACAAAATACAGCTAGACCGAGAGTTAATAACATTTACACATATAAAACATAGCTTATTTCACATGCACATAATTTCCTAATTTGCTCAAATATTTCCAAATAATAAATTTTACACATAATTCTCAACATAATTTTAGCAATTTCATCAGAACTTGAAACACATATTAGCTACATAGGCAAGATGACATACTTGATCTAAATTTTTGAATCGACAAGATTTGCAAATTAATTTACAAAATTTGCAAACATCTTTCATGTCAATATATATTTTTATACATATTTCAAATTGAATTTTAGGTGTAAAGAATTTCAGAATAAATTTTGTATAATTTAGCAAACATAATAAAACTAGACATAGATTTTTAAAATAGAACAATATTTTAATCAACTTATTTAATCCAATTTTGCATGTAAACAATTGATAAAATATTAAAAAAATTCTAAAATATTTTAATAAATTATAAATAATTTAATAAAATATTCTAACTAATTAGGTTACATATAAAATTCTAAAATCCAAATCTTACATAATTTTAGAAAGTACTCAGACTATAATCAGATTACTTACTTATTTCAAATAAAACTACAAGTAATTAATCCTCAAATTTTGAGACTTAAGGGCTCTATCAATCTTGATCTTTCATCCTTCATCCTTTAAATTATTGATTTAATATCAAAAGATGTTTTATAGAGAGATTTCATAAAGCCAATAGGTTTTCTATTTTTCATAAAATACCAATCTCTTAAAAATAATAAGCTTTTTAGTTCTCGTAGGATAATTTCTTTAAGAAAATCAAAAAGATAAATATGTAATAAATATTCAGAAATAGATTCTTGACTCAAAACTAACTTCTAACTACTCTAACATGATTTTAAAATATAAAAATTTAGATAAAAATGTCAAAAATAATTGTTATCATTGTGAATAGCATTTTCATAATTTCTTAGAAATTTGTCAATAGTGATGTATATTCATAAAATTGCTTCTACCATCCTCAATTAGACTCTGATTTGAGTAATTCAAAATACGTTAAAAAGCTAACTCACTACCAACTATCATGAATATAAATTTCATCAAAAATTTTAATTATATAATTTTTGATAATTCTTTTTTTAATTCAATCCAATCAAATTGAATCTTAATTTAAAATAAGCTAACCCAAAAGGGTTGGGTATCATAAGGATTCCTTTCATTTGGTTAATAAATAGCCAAAATGGAGAATGCATTGTTGATTTTATTACTAAATGGTTCAACTGTTAGTGGGAACTCCTTGATCATTGATCTCCACAGTGAAAAAAGAGAGCTTTCTAGCCAATCAAAATTTCTTGAAACATTCCAGTGGCATCCAAGGATGCCCAATCTGTTATTCTACTACCACCCACGGATTTGAGGAAGCAAAGAGGTAATCTTGATTTCATGCAACAAGATAATATCACACATTGAACTATTAATGAGGTCTTTTATGGCATGCCTTTTAGATGGGGCATCGGAACCTCTTACATTTCAAAAGACAATAAGCATAACTAAGCAAATCCAAACTTTTGAAAAGACAAAGGAAAACACAAATTCTGGACATAATCATGCCGGTTCTTCGTCTTGAGAGAGTTGATCTACAAAGTCATGCCGGTTCATTGGTTCAAGGGCTCCATTTGAACTCTTGCTTCTGAAAAATTTTAGGGGCTCCTTCATGCTGAGTTGATCTACAGAGGTGTGCCGATTTAAAGAACTTAGGGAATTGTGAGGTCCAACCCGAGCTGGGTTCATTTGACCAGCTCGGATCGGAGCCAAGTAAAAAAAAAAAAAAAAACCAAAGAGACCCGCAGGCGCTGATCGCGCGCGGGAGGGGAAGAGTCACCGCCCTCTTCCCCCAATCCATGCCTTGCGTGCGAGAGGGGCACCGCCCTCGCCACCCCCTCAGCCTACTACCGCTGGCTAGCGCTGGCGATGGTGTGCTCGGCGGGATGGAAGGGGGGTTTAAATCCCATTTAACTTGCCCAGCCGTGCGTTGTCCGGCATCTCTCATCACCCTTCGTCGTCAATTTTCCATTGCACGTGAGTCCTATGTCTCCGATAAATGGTGAAATGTTGAGAGAGAGAGAGAGGCAGGGAGTCATTGGGGCGGTGTTTCTCCGGCACCGTCCCTGTCCTAGCATCAGGCCAGGTGAGGAGAAGAGGAAGAGAGCGAGGGAGAGAAGAAAGGGGGAGTACCTGCAGCCTTGCCGCAGGTAGCGCGGCCCCTCAGGCTTTCCTCCTCCGCCGGCGGGGTGCTCCGGCGGGGGAAGGGAAGGCCATGATCGGTCGGAGAGGGAGGGTCACTCCGGCGACCCTTGGCCCAGATTTGGGAGCTGCACGGGCGCGGCTCCCACTTCTGATCGGGGGACCCAACGACGAACCACCGGCTTGTCGGGTCCAAGGAGCCGGCGTTGGCCAGCAACATGAGATCCGGTGGCGACTGGTCGGCCGATGGAGGGCCGACCAAGCCGCCAGCCACTGGACACAGTGAAGAGAGGAGAAAACAGGGGAGGAAAGAAAGAAAAGAGAAGAGAAGAAGAAGAAAAGAGAAAGAGAGAGGAGGGTGGTCGTTGGCCCTGCGGCGGACGGTGGTGACGGCCGGCCGTGCCTGGGGAAGCTGCCAGCGGTGAGCATGGACTCAGCCGCATGACTAGGAGGAAAGAGAGAGAGAGGGAGAAAGAAAGAAAGAGGAGAGGAGGCGGCCGCCAGTGGTCGCTGGCGCTGGAGCGACCGACGGCAGCCGGCCGTTCGGCCGCGAAGGGCCGGCAGCGGCCCTAGGTTGCCGACAACCACGAGCACAGGGACGGATGCTTATGGGAGGAAATAGGGGAAAGAGGGAGAAGTGGGACAAATAAATGGGTTGGGCTTAGTTTAGCATATTGAGCCCGGTTGGGTCCTATATTTGGACCAGTTTGACCTAACGTGTTGAAGGTATAGGTTTGAATCTGGGATAAACCTAGTGTGTTGAAAAATTTTTGCTTTTCTATTTGCGTTTGAGTTTATATATGTAAAGATATTTAAATCCCAAGTTAGATTTAAAACTAAATATGATAGAATGTTAGGATTTATTTTGATACTAAGAATTTAAAAATTAAAAATTTTAAATATTATATTACAGTAGGAGACTAAATAATTGATTTGGACATGTAAATTAGCGATAAAAGATAAATAAACTATTTATTATAATTAATTTTAATAAATTATTAAATATAATATTTAAATAAATCATCATATTTATTTAATTATCATTGATATTCTGCAAATTGATTCCTACTGTCTCATGCATTTGAATATTTAGTACTATTATTTTAAAATTTTAGTTAAATTTTATAAATTAATAGTACTTGAAAATACTCGATGTTCTAGTCGTCCGGGATTGGCTGGCCTACCTGTGACACGACGCCCTGTTGTTGCTCTGCGGTGCCACATGGTTAGAGATTGGAAGTAGACCAGGCGAAATTGAAGACTCACGGCAGATGGGGAAGCTCTGACAGCCGCGGTACCTCGAATGCGTGTAAACAGGATGACAACCAACTGCGAAGCTAAACGAGCCAAACTTGAACTCAAAAAAAAATGTCAGACTCAAAATTAATTTTAAATGAATCAAAAATTGACCCGGCACTGTCAAATTCGATTGAGAACACTCGATTATATATAATATATTGAATTCTTGAATAATAATTTTAATTGGTAATTTATTATTTTCTGTATCTAGTTAATGTGAATTCAGATCTTGAAAAAAAAATACTTGGGGCAGAGCCAGTCTCCTTTCTTCATTTCTACATGACCATGCCCTACTCATTTCTTTGGTAGAGGCAGCGGCTGTTTACTTTCGCAGGAGACTTCTTGATGATCACTAGTCGTGCTTGTAACCGCACTCGACAACCTCATGTGGCAACTTGGGTACTACAGTTTTCAGATATTTCACTTTCATGGAAACCTTATTTTCAACTGATCCATTAATATGATCAAAACCAAATGTCAACAAGATACCTATGACACCAAGAGTCCGTGCCTCATCCTCTTTACGAGTGAGAATATATCCTCCGCTATGGGAATTCCTCAAGTTGCAAGAACTATACACCTGAAAATTCAGCCCACAAAATATCACGAATTTGTAGTTCATTTCACTTGATCAAAATCTCAATACACAGCTTATGAGGCTAAATCATACCAACCTCTAACTAGATAGCATGTGGCAACACATCCTTTATCAAACATTACCCACGGCATGTTTAATAGAACAATATAAGGTAAATGTAGCCGACAGATCAGTTGAAGGCATGCCATTGATAAGATAAGACAAGCATATTCTTTGGCTAATTGGTGAAGCAACCAACAACTTGCGAAGACTGTTGCCCATGGAAACATATACTATCTTGTTTAGATATCGAACCCATAATGGCAAAGTATAAGGTCGTAATCCATATGATCAATGCAGTCCCATCGTCAAATTTGGAATTCATTTATAAAAGGTAGGCCTATTCAGGTACATCTCCCTTTTTATCACTAAAAAATAAAGCCAAGAAATCCTTTTTTTCCCTTCCTTTATTACTATTCTCTTCATTCATCTTAATTCTATAAGATCCTCCTTTGACTACTGTTATGCCTTTTCTCTTGCTGACTTGAGTATCGAAGGATCTTTGCTGAGAATTTTTAGGATCTTTTATGCTCTTCTGCATTGTTATAAGCATCTTATTGTAGTTGTCCGAGCTCTCTTTTTAATCGCATCATCTCTCTCGTTCCTGACTCATTAGCCTTATCATCATCTTTATTGGTGTATGGGGTTCCACTACCATATCCCGATGCCATCAACAATTACACATAATCTTGGGTTTCTTCTTTCAGTAACATATTACTAGAATTTCTAAATAGCTTAAACAAATAAAAGAATTAAATCACTCTACCTTGCCTCTTTTGTTCTTTTTCCAGCAAGGAATTTATAGGGTGTGTTCTACTAAACATAAATTGAGGTTTGGAGACTAAGGTGTGCCCCTTGCAATACAATTATTGGGATGAAGCAACCAAAACTATTACAGTTTCAAATTTCTAAATTTCTTTTTTCATATAATAAAATCTATCAATATTCTAATAAGATGTTTCTCCCAATATCCATAAGCTTATGTCTGAAATTGACAAACCCAGCCCCTCCTTAAAAAGGCTCGCCATTGCATCTGCCAGATAGATAGCAGGTTGTACAATGGCAACACACTTAATGTTAGGATATCAAGCTGTGATGGCATGTTCAACAACGATAATGCACTGAGCAAAAGTAGTGCCCCACCACACCAACAGCTACTTGGGCAGTGCCAGCATCATCTCTAGCCTTCGCTCCCACTCCTCAAGGTAGCAGAGGCCACAAGCAAGAGCTTAAAATAATAACCAGCAAAGGCCTTGCAATAGGGATTGGCCTTCGAGCTATTGTAGCTATGCCCCAACTTTCGCTAAGGTCCCCAAGATGCCTTGCAACAAGAAGATGGAGTATGCCTAGAGGTGGGGTCTTAGCATTAGTGATTCCACCTAGGACAGTAGCATTGCCCGACACATTACCTACATGATCACCCTCCTAAAAGATCAAGAAGTTTTGGGAAAGTTCAACAATGTCAAGCATTGCCCAATGCATTACTTACATGATCACCCTCCTAAAAGATCGAGAAGTTTTGGGAAAGTTCAACAATGTCAAGTTGATTAAGCATGTTATGGTCCACAAAGTTTTGCTGAGTGTTCTTCTAGCTTTACTCCTTTAGATGCTCATTTTTGTATCTGCTAATAGTTTGTTTCCTTTGGACAAGTCACTCAAGCTACATGAGTTATCATCAAGAAGTATGGCTTGGACTTCAAAGCCTTCCATAAGACTTCTAATCTTATGAAAGATTTAAAGAAGAATATGAAGGCTGCTCACACTAAGATTGAGAAGATCAAGGCACCCTTCAACTACAAAGTAAAGAAGTTAAGGTGAGACCTCTCTAAGGCAATGGAGAAGCTTAAGGATGGGGCAAGGCTAGTGGCGGAGACCAAGGAGAGAGCTGCCACGATCGAACTAAGGCCGTCCTTAGCCAGCTTAAGGTTAGACAGGCCCGGAGCAGGTGGCTCAAGTTAAGCAACAGCTTGCCAAGGTGGAGGACTTCAAGGCATCA
The DNA here is from genome assembly GCA_017589505.3 of Metroxylon sagu. NCBI lineage: Eukaryota > Viridiplantae > Streptophyta > Magnoliopsida > Arecales > Arecaceae > Metroxylon > Metroxylon sagu. The sequence goes on along the minus strand of JACVBY030000658.1, from coordinate 2,014,379 downwards.
GTCAAATACAGGAAGTCCCTAGCCATGTATGGCTTCATAGGATTCACTAAAGTAGGCAGATGCTAGGAGAAAAATCCTTGCCCGATATTCCAATTTCAACCTCTTATTCCTCAAGGACAAGTAGGGAGATGTGGAATAGGGTGATACTTCAGCAGCTAACTATTATGATGTTGTCATTGGAGACTTGGATGAGGGCTCTGCAATTGCTGATGTGGTGCTGAACATTGCACACGATAACTCCCTCAAGAATGGAGCAAAGCAATAGGACATTGAAATCATCAAAGCTACTATGACTATTGAGGCCGCTACATCATGAGCTACCAAGACAATCGAGGGATGAATTGGAGATGTCCCCCTAGCTTTAGTCTTCCTTTGGACTTTTTCATTTTTACCTCTTTTTTATTGTACAAGCTTCTATGCTCAATAGCTTTGTAGTCCTTTTAGGTGTTGATGTAACTCTTTCTAGTATGAATGAATGAATATTTTCTTCTTTATATCTTGTTTCTATTTTTTATTTTATAAAACGTTACTAATGAAAAAATGACTACTAACTAGCTAATCTTTCTGAATACTAGGTTGGCAATGAATGAATACCCAACGCAGTGAGTTCTAGAGTTAATATCTCAACTCTGTACAAGCTAACCTAGCTCTAACTTGTCTAAGCTCGAGATAGTATAGAGAAATTATAAGTGTTAGCTCACAACTTTATACCCTCAGTAAGTTACAAGCATGTATCTTTCTCATTCTTAGTGATTTTAGTATTGTAATTTCTTAGGTGAGTTAAGCCTATTAAGCTCTTCCCATCTTAAGTACATGGCAATTAAATAAACCTAGTAACCTCAGCGAGTTGTGACTTCTTAGCTCTCCTATTCTTAGTAAATTTTAGGACTATGCTCTTTTCGTATCAGATGAGTTACGAGTTTATGTAGCTCTCCCATCTTAAGTAAGTTGTGAGCAATGTGAATTTCCATTCAGAGTGAGTTATGCATGATATAAGCTCTCCCTTCTCTATGAATTAATTGTGAATTCTTTTCCTTAAGGCAAGTTATGAGCTTAGATAGCTCTTCTTATCCTAGGTGAGCTAGGAGTGTCGTTTAGTTCTTTCTATCTGAAGTGAGTTATAAGCCTTAAAAGCTTTCCCATCTTTGATGAGTTGCAACCTATATTGAGCTCGAAGTGAGTTATAGGCCTTAGAGGCTTTGTTATCTTTGACAAGTTATGAAATATGCCCAACTCCTTTCATTCAAGATAAGTTGTAGGCACTTGGCTCTCTCTTTCTTAGTGAGTTATGAATATCGAAGGGCTAGTCAATTCTTCCATTGTATGAGTTTAAAGTTGATTGGAGAGATTCACACCTAAGCGTTCGACTCCCCCTTATCATGCGAGTTATATTTATGCACACCAATTTTTAAAATACATTTGACTTATTGATAAGTGAACCAATTCCATCAGTGCAAGTATAAGTTCATAAAAGATTATGGATGATACATTCTTAGATTTTTTGAGTTCTAAGTCCTTGGAATTAGTATGCGGTTAAGTCTCTCTAGCTTGTAAGTGCCAAGTTAGAGAACTTTGGCTACTCTGTAGGGACCTTTTCAGTTTGGTGTTAGCATGTTAGTTGCTTCAGTTCAGACAAAAGCTTCAATCTTTCTTTTAATAAAGTAACCCTCTTTAATAAGTCTCTCCTTGACTCTAGAGTTATGATACTTTGCTGCCCTTTGTTGATAGTTTGCTGCTGCTACTCGGATCCATGCCTATTCTTTGAGTTCATCCAACATATCTAAATTATCTCGTAGATTGTTCAAGTTTTTATGAGCATCAAAATATTTGACTCTATTGATAGCATTCCTATCTCCACAAGAATTACTACCTAAGTCCCAAATGCCAAACTAAAGAGAGTTTCACTCATCAAAGTCCTAACCATCATTCTGTATGCCCACAAGATGCTTGGCAACTATTTGACCTAGAGGCCTTGGCTTTATCAAGTTGGGTCTTCAGAGTATTTAGGATCATCCAATTGGTGACTCCAACTTGCCAATTTGATTGAGGATAAAATATTAAGTTAAACCTATGCTCTATCTTTAACTCTACATGGTTCTACTTGAATAGTTTCTTATTGAACTAGGTTCCATTATTAATGATCAAGACTCTTGGGATGACGAAGTGGCAGATTGATTTTCACACAAAATCACATGCTTTCTTTTCAATTATCTTTGTCAAAGGTTTAGCCTCGACCCACTTTGTGAAATAGTCAATAGCAACTATTACGAATTTTCTTTGCTTGATCGCTAAGGAGAATGGCCTAAGGATGTTCATTCTTTACCGAGCAAAAGATCATGAACTGGACATCAAGGAGAGCTATGATAGCTATTGAGAGTGATGGCATATCATTGGCACTTGTCACAAACTACACCAACTTCCATGCAACCTCCTTCATAGTTGGCCTATAATAGCCCTGTTGGGCACGATCGATATCGTGCCGGACCGGATTGGCCTACAGATGGCATAACCTATTTTATACCTCTATTTCTCAATATTAATTAATTGAATACTTCCTTTATGCAAAACATAAAAACATATTTTTCAACCAAAAAATGCTATCATATCATCTAGAAAGCTAAATATCAATAGCTAAAATTGATTTGGAACATCTGATGAAGTGGAGCTTTGGGGAGAGAGATTGACCTGAGAGCCCAGATGAATGGCATGATAACAATTACTTGATTTTATAGACTAGAAAATATAGATAATCTCTTTATGATATACATGTATATATATGCAACATAAACAAATTACACCTGAATTCATTGTAAGATTCATGAACAGGATATTCGTGTGGGTATGGTAGGAGATCGAACTTCCCTCTACCATATAGGCGGTAAAAGTACTACGACTCAATGGGTCTACCGCAATATTTACAGAATGAGGGTAGGGATATCTCCTTGTAGTGGTAAACTTTAGAATATGTGCCCTACCCATTATGGGCCGTAAATCCATAAGGCCCATACTTTATATAAAAACCGATACTGTTCTAAGGTGTAAAGATTAGCCCAACAGCACAAAAATAGATCACAAACATTATAGGTCTACAAAATACTCCATTAATTTGACATTCAATCAATCTAAGTTATAAAGAATAACTATGCTAATCCATATAATGGAAAATTTCTAACATTGGCATGCTATTGTCTTTTAGCCATAAGAACTTGGTACTATAACTCTATTACCACAATAGCTGAAAACATAGCTGAAGCATTTGTGGAGATTTTGAGCTCAGATGTGATCAAACAGATAAAATGTTTCTGCAGCATGACCAACACGTTTGACGAGTCTTGATGATATTTTAATGCTGGCATTCAATCGAGATCAAGATCTCAGCAATAATTTTATGCCGCAACTTCTAAAATACAACTCATTTTGTTGCGGGGTGCATGAGAGGCTTTATGAGCTCCTAATAGTTATAACAAAACCTTGATAGATATAATAAATCTAAATTGTCCACCATTACTAAAAATTAATTTCAAATGATAATTAGACTATAAAAGTTCATGAGCACCTAATATTAGAAATGTTGCCTTGATCATATTGATTGATAATTTTAGGATTTTTACTGAGCCATTTTAGCTCACCACATATCTTTAAATTTTTTATTGTTTAAAGAGCTTGCAAATAACTAGCCTATATGAAATTTGGTTAGCTTAGAGGTGACGAAATAAGCTAATTTTGATGTTAGTAGAAATAAATTAAAAAAATTAGTTGAACTTTTATTTGTAAATATTGGAAAATATTTTGTTGATTTTTCATTTTAATAGATAAATTATTGTTGTTATTGCTATCATTATGAGTGGAATTTTTCAACCAACCAAGCACATTTCTCAAGACGTATATTCTGAGAAATATGTGGTCACATCATGAATCAGCTCTTGTACTAGGCTCCGATCATGACCGTATCAATCCAGAGCATACCTTGAAGTAATAGTGAAGGAAGGTTTAAAATTTGGAGAGAAAAAAATATTTTATATTTAGGGAAAAAAATCACTCATACCCCCTATATGTTTAACTTAAATCGAACATTGCTTATGCATTTTTTTCATCACTTACATTCTTTGAATTCATCAAAATAGATAACATAACAATTCCATTAGAATATCATGCTAATGACCATTAGAATATGATGCTACTAATCTAAGCTGAGGTTAGATCATGAGAACGTGCTTATTAATATAGAGAGTCACATATTAAATTAGTAATTGTATTCACATTATAAATTTAGATATGTTTGTTTATTTGATAAAAAAATTCTTAATTTTATATATTAGTCACACTCGTGATTAAATAGGACATGCAGTCCTATTCTGGTTATAGCAATTTTCATAAAGAAGATGATGATAAGATAAAAGCTTTTACTTATTCTAATGTTGCTTTACAAACTTAAATAAAGGATATTTTTTTAAACTTTGGCTAGCAAGGCATCTTTTGAACTTTAGCCCTTACATTTTTCCATATTTTAGTTTTAGAAGTTCAAAATCTTTAGTACACAGAGTTTATGGATGAATATTAGGAGGCAGTTGCTTGTTCTTCTATCTTCAACTCTAGAGTCCTCAAATCCCTCATCTCTATGGAAGTTATGAAGGTAGTATTCTTTGGTCATAATCATCTTAATAACTTTTATCAACATTCAAGGTATATGATTTTGTTAGAATCAAAGTTTTAGTTACTATGCTTATGGAAGGGCTGGTTGGCTTAGCAAGGTAGGGTAATTCCAACCTATCTCAGAAAAGAAACGAAGGCATGGCTGGAAGTTGAGTCAATCAAAATTTGAAAGGAATTGGATGATAGAATCTGACCAAGATTGATGAGTTAATGCTTTAGAATGGTGGCAATAGTGGTGAAGATTTGAATCATTAGGTATATTTAGAGCTTGATTTTTCGTGTTCTATAAATTTGTGCTCTGAATGTGATTATTTCTTCAATCACAATTTTATGACAATTACTAAAGAAGTAGGAAGATATCAATTCATTTGATCCTATCTTCACTATGAGATATGGTACATACTGTAATGGCACATCATGTTCAGCAATTGTGAATTTAATCAATTGGTCATTGTATTATCTTAAAAATTGATGGTATTCTTATATATAGTTGATGATTAATTTGTTAGGAGTTGGTCTAATTTGATGTTATAAAAGAGGTCCATTAAGAAAGGTGGTAATTTCTGGCTATGAATCTATTTTTATTTATGTAGTAATATATGATTTGTTATGTGGTTAGTTGAGATTGAAAAAAATTTTAAATATAATAAAAAAATGAATAACATGTAAATAAATTTTATGGTTTAAAAACTAAACAAAGAAAAATAATTCATCTACTATTATCCTTCTTAAATAAGATTACTTCGTACTATAATTTGGGATAAGCATCATTAGCATCATATTCTAATGAAATTGATCCATTGCCTATTTTAATGAATTCAAAGAAGGTGAGTGATAAAAAAAATAAAATAAAATATAAATTACTATCCTATGGTTTAGATGTTATCAACTTGTATTCATGTGGTTTGAAATATTATACTTAACTATCATGTATTTAAACAATATTAAACCCATATGGTTTGACATATTATACTTAACTAATATATATTTTAAATACTATTAAATTACACCAATATGACTTAAAATATTACACTTAACAATCCATGTGTTTTACGCCTGCTTAAGCTTAGCTTAATGTACCTAAATTTTTACATAAGTGCAATTTGATGGTATTTAAAATATCATGCAGTTAAGTATAAAATGCAAATTACATGACATAATTTGATCGTATTTAAAATACACAATAATTAAATATAATATTTTAAGTCATATAAATATAATTTGATAGTACTTAAATTATAGAATAATAATTTATATTTTATTTAAAATAAATAAAGGAGTCGTGTTTGGTTTAATTTGTAGAACTAGTGACCACCTCTCTGCTCTCGCACTCAACACATAGGACCAAAGACGCCTTGCATGACGAAAAGGCGTCAACCAACGGATCCAGGACCACTCTGCAACTCTCACCGAGCAAAATCAGGACGGTTCCCGGAGGCCATTCTCCCAAAGACACGCGTCTCCCCAGGGATGCCCAACCATAACCCTTTTCTTATATACAATAAACATTCGAGCCCGGTTATTCTCACAACTGAAAGCACTTTTGGAGAAATGCTACCCTGTAGCTTTCCAATACCCACACAGAGACCACGTAGACTCACATTGAAACTGGTCTTGAACGATCACTAAAAGACAAAAATTATTCCTGATATAATAAACTTTAGGATAATTATGGAATTATAATATATAGGAATAGAGTCCTAGTATAATATAGAACAATCATCTCCAATGCTCTCCATTATTACAAACTTCCTCTAATAAACATGTGATTAGCTTGATACCTGGCAGCTCCCTACCAACCCGTCCCTTCTGATGTACGCTGAAGTCAGTGATATACCATCAACACTCTCTTTTAGTATTGACTCTATGGCCACTACATCGTGATTCCATGAAGCATCTAGCTTCTATCAATCAATTTCTCACAATAATAGCTTTCATTAATCCTTACCTAAACTGGTGCCATACACCGACAACCATGAAACTGCATCTCATTGTATTTTATGCACCTTCTTGTTCCTGGTTTTCATTTAAATTTCTTTGATCCTCGAGCTGATTAATATCCCCTGCTTCGAATATTTATTTTTAAACTAGACTTTCGCTTCATTTGAATCTTTTGAAAAGGATTTTATGTTAACATTAGAGCTGTATAGTCTAGTGGAAGAACTTTTGATTGCAGATTTAGGGTCACCATTTCTAACCTAGTTAGATCCTAGGTTGTGGAGCCCTACGAGAGTCTTGCAACCAAGTAAGACATTTCATTACGAGTAAAATGGAAAGATTGGGTTTGTAGTAGTAACATAATTATTACGGTTTATGCCAAGGTTTTACTATCAATTTATCGAATGAAGTTTAAGTGAATGTTATATATTTTAATTAGATTTGTGAATGTATACTTGTAGCCTCTTATTGGAGAAATTGCTGGATTGTGCCCTTGACTTGTAAGTACTTATCATCTTTAGAAAATTTCAAATTTTAACTTTTTTGCATCATTTCACAAAATTGAAATTGTAGAACAAATAAATACTTTTGTTGATTCATTACTCATTTTATGTGATTAGTTTTTTATGTTATGATTATTTGAGTGTAAATAATGAAGTCAAATATTGATGCTTGATAACAATTATGTGGTAAAAGTCTAAATGATGATGCATACTTTTGAACAAAGTTTCATGTAGATTTTTCTTTTTTCTCTTTCTTTTATGAAACCCATTTTTTGAAAATAAGAAATATGCCTTATGTCATTTTATATGATCAATATGATTTTTATAACATGAATCAAGTATGGAAACACTATTAATTTGTTAGTTCTCATCATGATGGAATTTTTTTTTTTTTTTTTTTCCTTTGGAATTCTTGTGCTTGCAAGAATCTAATGATTGGTTTATAACTTGAAAGTTTGTAAAATGTAAATTGTTTGTTGTTGGAAAACATAACTTTATTTGGACTCTCTTAGTCCTATCATGGATTCCACTCTAGTCAATAGGGTTGATCATGAGTAATATATTACTTGAGCCTGGTCAATAAGACCCATCATCATGGCAATATTTATCATGGCAATATTTATTTGGGCCGACCTAGTGAGAAGGATTGTTGGTAATGTATTATTCGAGCTTAGTCAATGGGGCTGGCCATTAACCCTTTATTGTTGAGGTAGAATTATATTATAGATTTAGATATGGCATCAGGCCTTGCCGGTAGAGTTATTATGGCCATAGTCATGAAGAGCAAGAGGAAAAGGTGAAATTTTTTGTACAACTAGACTTTTGGAAAACACAATAGATTCGCTACATAATTGCTTATTACATTCATGTTATAATATATATTTTAGGATAAAATATATATTACTATCATATGGTATAAGCACTATTAAATTATACTTATGTGGTTTAAAATATTATATTTAACTATTATATATTTTGCTCATCATCATACAGGGGTATATTTTTAACTTCTCATATGTGTGACTCACTCGTATAATAGATCCCACACATGAGTGTATGTTTATAAGGGATTTTAACATTTGAAATCATTAAAATCCGCAACAATTCCCTTCATTCTTTTCTTGGTCCTTCAACCTTCCAAATCATTTTGAAAAATGAACATTTTTTGCTAGTGGAATTAGCTTAGTTCTTAATTTGTTGAGTAGATATGGTTTTTATATTTTGATGAAAGTTTTCAATTTTCCCACTTAGGCCAATATTAGAGGTTATGTAAGTTGCATGCGCAAAAAGTTAATAGCATACCCCTTCGTATGATGATAGATAAAATACATGTTAGTTAAGTATAGCATTTTAAATAATATGGATGTAATTTGATAACACTTAAATTACAAGATAGTAATCTATACTTTACATTATATTTTAAATGTAAACACCTATTAAACCTTACAAATTATTATTTATTTTTGAAGCTAGATTGCAACCGCAAAATCTAGATTTTAATTTATTATTGAATTATCTCTATTTGATCCAACTTAAGATGGTAGTGGTATTTTAGTAGGCTTTAGATCACTAATTTGGGTTTTTCCCTTTTAGATGCCAAGGAGTAGCTTAGAACGTTGGGGGGTTACAGGGTGTGTGCCGCAGAAACTTAGACATGTAATCTCAACTTTTAGGTGGTTCATGGAATGCTAAATTTTATTTGATACGGGAGTTAGAATTTGTTTATAACGGGTGCTTTAGTTTGGGTGCTTGATGTTAACTCTTTTAGTTATTTTCTTTTTAATGTTGTTTACATCATTTTAGATTAGAGATAACAAATTTAGATATGACCCGTGAACACAACTTGAATTTGACACAAAGTTAGTGGGTTCCGATTGAGCATAAGTGGGTTCAGATTAAAATTTGATTGACCCGTTCAACATAATTAATAAACAAATAGGATCATGGGATAATCCGCAAACCCAAAATTGATTCTCAATTGATTCAATTATTAAATGGATCAATTCATGTAACCTGATCTGCCAACCTGAATATGACCCGCCAAATCTATTTATCTAAGTTAATAGTACTCTTTAATTAATTATTATTTTATGATGATAATTATGCGCTTATGTATGGATTTTTTATCTATCTCTCTTTTTTTTTAATGAAAAATTTTTTGTTTGTACTTTAGTTATGATTTTTAATATATAATTATTTTATAAGTGAATTGGTATTAAACATATTACATAGTTTATACGGGTTGCATGGGTTTTATACGAGTTATACAAGTTTCATAGATTATATTGATTAAACAGGTCACATAGGTCATACTGGTCATGCATGTTATATGGATTACATATGTTATATAGGTTAAATAAATTAAATGGATCGTGTCATATAACTCATGTAATATACGAGTCAGATTCGCATTTAGATTTCTGATCTGAATAATAAATAGATTGAATTCGAGTTGATCTATTTGTTATTATACTTTAAAGTTGATTCGATCTGTTTATGATCGGTTGACACCATTAGCCACTACTATTTTAAATGCATTGTGGGCTTTTATGATATTAATGGAGCATGCTTTGTTTATTTTGCTATTAAGATTATGCTGTATATATTTTCAGTCTTATAAATCCTGTGGGATTAAGTCCTAGGAGCTCAAAGTATTTTTCTTCAAAAGAAAGGATTGGTGATCTCAGTTTTCAGGAAGACCTGGCATGAATTTCTAGATTGGAGTTGTTCATCTCGATCTCCTCTCTCTTTTTTGCTTTGTTTTCCTTCTGGCCTCTTTTGGTCCCTGTTTCTGACTCTCTGGCCTCCTGTTTTGCTCTTGTGCGTGCCTTGTCCTTCTAATAAGTAACTTTCAAGAAAACAGAAAGTCTTGCATATACGCCAAGCTACCAAGGAAGGACTTAAGAAAAATCAACAGTAACTAGATACAGCCTGCAAGATGCAAAAGATTCAAATTTTTCTTCTTTTTTTCAATTATTTTTAAAATATATTATACAACTTAATAAAGTATAATAAATAGAAGGATTAAATAATTTAATTTTTATCACGTATTAACTAATAAATATTACTAATAGTTGAGTAGAAACTCTTCTTTTTAATGCCAGCATCATTAATATCAGTATTTACATGGTGAACAAAAAAATCTATGCAAGTTGAATCTTTATGCAAAAAATTTAATAATTAATATTAATGCCATTAATACTTCCCTTGCATGAAGTGTGAGATTTCATTTTTCTTTTTTTTTTTATTTTTTTGAAATGCAATATGAAAATGTTCTAATAAATAGAAGATTGCGATAGTTTTTTTTTTTTTTTTTTTTGTGCACATAAAGCAACACAATTTAATGAAGGCTGAATATATGAATATCAGATCCACATGTATGATAAACTTTGCACAAAGCGCGATCACTGTAAACATATATAATAAGGAACTAAAGAAAGGGATTGAAAGTCACAGAGAAACACATTATATCCAAATGTTTATTTAATACATAATATAACTATAAAACACACATACACACACACACACACACACACACACACACACACACACACACACACACACACACACATATATATATATATATATATATATATATATATATATATATATATATATAACTTGAGTTGTTCTGGTAGGGTTTAAAGGAATTGATACAATTCTTATCAGACTTGAGCCAAACTAACTTTACAACATTAGTTTGGACTCAAATAAAAGCGCAGCCCTAATGAATGAGGGGCTTCAACGGGTGGAGTGGGAACAATCCCTTGGATGATGAGGCTGGTGGCTGGCAGCAAGGTTCCTAGAGAGGCAACAACGTTGAGGCTGTTGATAAGGCTAGGAGGGATTTTGATGTTTAATTAAATGGTGGGCCAAGAGTGACCTGCTGCATGGTTGATAAAATGCCTAGCCAAATTAAATAGATTTAGAGATGTGTCATGCTCCAAATTTAATTAGTTCTAGTTGGATCCTCTTATATTTTTCTTCATCAATTTTCATAATAATATAACATATCATTATAAATATCCAAAACCGAAGAATACCATAGTTATAATAATAAAATTGTTCAATTGCAATACTTAGGTATGAAAAATAATCTAACTATTCTCAATTACTTGGATCTTTGCTTGCATCTCTTTACACCCAACCTTAAACATCTTGTGGTTCCGAAAGGCAAACAAAATATTATATGAGCTAATAGCACAACAAATAATCTCTATCTCTAATTGAATCAAGCATAGACAATATATTAATTTACATGCAATAAATTTATCATCCATATAATAAAATAATTTAATTTACTAAGTTCATAATATAATTTAAAAAATAGCATACTCACTAAATATAATATCAATTTATAAAATAATTAATGCACTAATTCATAAACCTCTTTTCTTTTTAATTTTAAAATTCATGCTTCTCTAATTGCCGCAACTATGACTATGACCAATCCTACGATAAGGTCAAAGAGACTAGTTCTTGACTAAGCATGCTGATAATAATTATATGCTAATGATCACCCTATTAATCAGGCTTGAAAGGAAACTAACTCTAGCCTACATACAAAAAAATGCTAACCGATAGCATGTACAAATAAATTGCCCACTAGCTACGCCTAAAAGAAAATCCATTTCTACACACATACATATTATTGTACATGATATATGTTAGTGATAGCCCCACCAGCTTGGCTCGAAAGGAATCATGATATTGAGTGAATAATATGTCAACACACAGCATGCCAATGATTGCACTTGGCTCGAAATAAAACATTCTGTTGAGCACGTGTAGAAATATGATGATCCACACAATATGTGTCAGCAGTCAATCCCAGTTCACTAGGTTTGAAAGGAATTCATTCTTGAACACGTGTGGCTAACGACCTACACTAATGGTCAAGTTCGAATCATAGTAAGACTAGAGAGAATAAACACAAATAAGTTACAAATCGGTTTCTCAATGGTATAATAATTTCAAAAATCCTTAAAATTTTATACATAATGTTCAACTACTCAGTTTATAATATATATTCACATCCAGTCAATCAACATAATTTTTGATACATTAGAATTCATGTCCATATTTAAGTAAAATATATCTTGCTTGATCTACAAATTTTAAAATAAGTTTTTATTTACGCAAGATAAGCATAATAATTTTTCATAATTTGAAATGATGTATAAATATGTCTACAATTTCAATATCCAATATTCATGGTATTTTTCTAAATACATAAATAAAACTATGCAATAAAAATTTTTGAATAAAATATATTGTATGCTATGAGAAAATGCTAGAGGTAAAGGTGCTTATATCTTTTAGATAAAACTACTTACACTTGTAGACATCAAACTGATCTTCTAATTTTCATACTCTCGGGCTCCATTAATCTTGAACGTTCAACATTCAACTTTCACAAAAGTGGAGCATCACCTTTAGACTATTGATTTTATACCTAAATATCTTAATTAGGTCCTATCTTTGAAAAGCTATCTTAAAGTCAATAGGTTTCATACTTTTCATATCATACTAATTTTCTAAAATTAATGAATTTTTTTCTTCCAGTACAATTTTTTAAAAGAGAATTAAAGTGATAAATATCAAATAAATATTAAAAAATAAATCTTAACTATACTAGACTTTTGACTTATCTAATATAAGTTTTTGAAAGGGGAAAACATAAAAATTTAGATCAAAATACAAAAAAAATCTAGAAATATGAGCCTTAGAATGACAATTTCATAATTTTATAAAATTCTTCGATATTGACATATGTTTGTTAAATGACTCATAACTTTTTTATTTAACCTTTATTTTAGATGATTTAAAATGTGTTGGGAAGCTAACTCAATGTTAAATATTATAATGATGGATTTACTCAAAATTTATTAATTATCTTAGATTTGATTAGCCTTCTTTCTTACTGATGCGAATTAGATTGGGGGTACTACATGATAGCTTCAGTTTTTTTTACCATAGATTTAAGATTGATTCTATTTAGTTTTAGAAGAGTATTGATGGAACCAAAACCTATCCTTGGCATCTAATAGGCATGATTAGGGGTTGTTAGCCATGAGAGCATATTTCCACCATTTGATCCTATTGTAGAAGTAACAAGGAGTGTTTAAACAGATTTGTAGGTGAGAGTAAAGGCTAGGTCAAAAAACCTCTCTCTAAGTTCTCAAGTGCACCCAAGATGATGATAACGGGAAGAGCTTCATGTAGGCATGGAGCAAACAAAGCCTTGAAAAGAAGCTAGATTAAGTGATTGGTCTCTTATTTAAGAGTAGAGTAATGGTAGAGTAATGGTGGAGTGGTTAGTGTTAGTGAAGTAGCCTAAGGGAACAACCAAGTATGTAGATTAAGATGGCAATTTTACCTTAACTCGATAGGGATGTCCCAACCCACCCCGATCGAGATGGGATCTTTAAACTTTGATCGGGTTCAGAATGGGTTTTAGAAAAAAAGAATGAAAACTTTATAGTCAAGGTTAGGATAAGGTCACTATATATACTTGCCACACCGATTTCCATCTCGAAGCCTACGTCGAATCTATATACAAATTATATTCGAATGTAGCCAAGTTCAAAATTTGGTTACCTTTCCCATCCTTGGATCACACAGATCTCAGAGCATTCCATTTTTTTCATTTTTGGGATTCATGAAATATGTGGATTCAAAGGTGGGGAAAGTGATCGGATTTAGATTTAATTACATTTGAATATAACCAAGTCTACCTCTCTCTCTCTTTCTATATATATATATATATATATATACACACATACACATATATATATATACGCGCACACATATATACATACACATATAGATGTGATGTACATGGGTATTTACATATATATATATATATATATGAATGAGTGAATTTAGGTTTTTTCTTTTTTGATAGAGATTTGTTATTTATTATATAATTCTTAATAGTGAGAACAATGTGATTTTTATATTTTTTATATGATCAAATTATAACTTTAAAACAAAGAATAGCCAAATTATGAATTTAGAAGATAATTTTTTTTTCAAAAAAAAAGCAGGACAACATGGATGCTAGGACGGAGTCGAAGAATAAAATCGGAAATGGAGATTAAACTTATTATGCCAATAGAAAATGAAGATTAAACTTATTGCCCCGATAACACATACCGTGGAGAAAAAGTGTAATATAAGAAGTTGAAAACGGGATGCACAAACATAAACCTCAATTCATGCCTTTGCCATACATGGAATCACTAGAGCTTGCAAGCTTAGTAAGAAGTAATTGAACAATGAAAAGCTGCAAATGAATTTATCCTCCTACCTTTATTTTTTTCTATTTTTTTTTTATCTATTTTATCTCTAATAAAATGTGAGGTGGCTCCCCATTGCTTTATTAAAACAATATCATCACATTAATTTCATATACCTAATTATTGATTTACAGAAACAAGATTACATATATCTCACTCACACACACAACACAACACAACACACCAAACCACACCACAGCAGAATGCTAAAATAAAATTTGTAAACGTGCTTTCCACACGTGTAACATAAGCATATGCAACATAAGTACTTATATTTAAACCTCGCTTCTTATAAGCTATTTTCATTTGTCCTTGTAGATGACGAGGCCGTAAAGCCCGGCCACGGTAACAAAAGTAGCCACGCTCCATATCGCCACCGCCAAGGCCAGCGGCATCACCCCCGAGACACGCCACGCAAATGCAAGGTTAAGGGCTGTGGCAAGCGCCCAGATGGCCACCTTCAGCCTCTCCCTCTTCTCCGCCGGGCTGTTCGGGCCCAGCTTCTCAAACCTGTCGAAGCACCAGAAGAGGATCACCAGGTTGACGTAGGACGAGATCACGAATGCGAGCGTGCCTGCGTCGCCCCACGAATGGTAGATAGAGCTGGCGACAGTGAAGGTGAGGTAGAGAAATGCAACGATGGGCAGATGATTAAAGACTTTGGTGATTACGACGCGGATTATATTTCTTCTCGGCTGTGCTAACGCTTGCTCCATTTTAGCTTGGTGCCTAGGCTTGTCCCCGGTTAACCTACCGGACGAGCAGCATGGAGCACCTTATACAAGGAAGTTCTTCAAAGGCGGTGGAAGGATCAGCGTTGGAGGCTTCCGTGTCGCACCGCCTCACCTTCTGCCGTAACTGCTGAGGCAAAGGTAAACCGCTGAGATCAAAGGTGGGAACACAACGTGTGTTTGGATAGTTGTGGCCAACGTCTACGTCTATCGGAAAACAGCCCATTAGCTAATCAAAGCAGTGCCTTGGTTGACAAGTTACGCCGACTATCGAGAACGTCAACGACAGTCTTCGTTACCGACAAAGTAACCCCCTTCCTCGCAGTTGCCATCTGGATGCGTTGGTTGAGTACGGAAGACTGATAACACCAGAAATGATTTTATTTTCAGTAGCAACTTCCTTGAACATTCATCTGGCCATTTGTTCGTGCTCGCAAGATCAGATCACTTCCACTAGTTGATTTTCGTTAATTTCTTGTCTCTGTCTGGTGCTCGATGAACTCTAAATGGGAGAATCACATGAGAATCGCGACGATACTACTACTTATTTTTTCCAAAGATCGAGATCCATGTCTCATGTAATTAAACTAGTGAAATGAAGGAACTAAAGAAAGGAGCTGGCTCAGTCGAAGACAGCATCAAAAGAGAGAACAAATGCAGGCTTTATATTCAGCAAAACAAAGCAGAACAGAGACATTTCCCTACCATACACATATGGCTTGCATTTCATCAAACTAAACCTTGCAAATATAACAGGGCTAATTTACCATGTTATAATAGAGGGCCGTAAGTCTCCGTCTCAGTCTCTCCTCCCGTTCCTTGCATCGAGAGCAGGGGATGCAGTCAAACAAAAATACAATAAAAGGGAGCAGGGGAAAAGAAAATACTCGACCATTAGTCAAATCCCCCGTGACACGACGCCTTGTTGTTCTCCCGTTGCTCTGCCCGATGGGGAGGCTCTGACAGTGGCGGTACCGCGTGATGCGTGTAAACCGGATGACTAACAACTGCGTAGGCAAACAAACCAGACTTGAAGACAAAGACAAGGACTCGAAATTAATTTGAAATGAACCCAAAATTGACCCGGCACCATCATTTTCGTTTTGAGACGACTCGATTAAGTATAATATATAATATTATATGTTCAATTATTGAATAATTATTTTAATTGTTTATTATTCTCCGTATCTATTAGATGAGAATTCAGATCTTAGGGACAAGGACTGTTACCTGTTGCTCAATCTGATTTCTAAGATTGGTTGGGAAGACGGAATTCAATACTTTTTTTTTTTTTCTTGAAAAAAAAAAAGCCTTGAAATATTATTGGAATCTAGTTCAAGCAAAAAAAAAATAAAAAAAAATCGTTAAATTTTGAACTTGATCGCCTATCCCAATTATTTATTCCATTAACAAATGGTATACAACCATTATTTACAAGAGCCATTAAATTAGACAATTTAATCGCTCAAAAAATTATGCTAGGAAACAGAGAAGTCCAGCAACATATTTATTAGAATCCAGCATAATTTAAAAGTTTATGCAGATCAGAAATCCTCAACCTTCTGTCACATAAACTCGGTCTCTTTTATGTTAAATTTTGTAACAAAAAAAAACATCAAAAGACTTATGCGATGAGACAAAAAATAACTAAAGATCAAGAAATAACCTGGATGCCGTCGGGTTTATTGTTGAGCGTGACAACAAATAAATGCCTAATTTCATATACATATCAGCAAATAGTCGGCTCCTCAAAGCAGTCCAAGAAGAGAGGCCCCTAGTTGATGAAACTCAATGGGCGAGGGGCGCTCAAACATCAAGGCTTTCATGGTGACAATATATCAAACAACTCGCGAGTGTTATGAGGCCATCCAAAGATGCATTAATATTTTCTAGAAGACCAAGGAACAAACTAGAATTAGGGGAGGAACTAAAAATGCTGGAATATTTAAAGATCTCCTATCATACTTTCTATCCTTCGAAGGATTAGAGCTACTCCCAGATATCAAATGTTTGAGAAGCCATCCAACGATTGTTGCGACCTTCTGGAGAAGCAGCAGCTATTGGAGTAGTTTTAAGTGTCTGGACCTTGGAATCTTAGTTCGGCTGTGATTTCCCCTGTTACTTTGTTTTAGAGGAACCTGAAGTATGAGTAGTACAGAGTCAAGACCAAAGAATGTAGTAGACTATAAAATTGAGAACTAGGAAACCAAAACCGAATTATTTTCTCGCACTTGTTTGATATCAGCAAGATTCCTGATACCCAATCCTTTCAAATAGCTTCACTACAGGATCATATTAACTAAACTTTAATTAGTGTTTCCGTCAGAACTCGGTACTCTACAATGAAAAAAATCCTTCAACGTGGAGCTGCGGTGCTGCGGCTCCCTCTACCGCAGCGTGGAGCAGGCCGGCGGCCACCTGCCGCTGCGTCCTGCTCTGCCGCCTCCTTCGACGGCCTCCATCGAGCATCACATTAGGAAAAAGCTTGGGAGGTGGCCGCTAGCTAACCAAATGCTCTGATACCACTTGAAGGGAGTGAACGGAGACTAACCTCTGTTTCACGGTGGAAGCAACGGGGATCTGATCATCGGGAGAAGGAGTTTACCAGAGTCACCATAAGATCACACCCCAGAGAGCGGTGACGGAGACGAAAAGGACGTCGCCGGAGAACAGAGAGAGAGAAGGTGGGATAGAGCTTGCTCTGTGTCTTTTTTTTTTTCACCGTAAACAGAGTCCATTTTGGTATTGAACCCACAAGAGGCGCCACCGCTTCACAAAGATGCGGTGATCATGGACGCATGACCTGTACCAAGTGAGCCAACAACGATCAACCGATTCAACAAAGCTGTTGCATAAGCAACCACCTGCCAAACTTCTGTTTAATTTTTTCCCAAGCATTTAGCTTGTGTTTGATTTCTTTTCCAGACAAAGCTAGCGAAAGTATTTAATCTTAATAGGAATGAGTAAGCTCCATAGGGTAGAAGCAAAGTTCCAACTAACCTCTTTGCCGATCAAGAAGTGGTACAAAGAAGCAGTGGAAAAGTCATAAGAAGCATCATCACACTAAGATAGGCCGATCCTTCCCTTAGGACCGGGTAATCTCATCAAGCATGGAGTTTAGGAGGCAAGGGGGGGACCTCTAATTTTTTTCTGGTGTCCATACAGTATGTATCAGAAATAATAGCATCCTTTGAATTGCTAAAAGCACATAGAAAGGGAAAAACGGCTCGCCCAACAGCAAATGCTGCCAAACTACACCTAATAGTCAACCCAACAGGCATGACAAAAAAATAAAAAAAACAACAAAAGCAAAAAAGATGAAAAAGGGAGCCATGTTTAATTTACACCAAAAGCATTTATAATAGTTTAAAATATTTTGATAACAGATAAGAAAAAAAAGTTTGAATAGTTTATAACTTAAGTTTACATGTTACCAATTAACTTCCATTTAAGTTTTTAGGATCAAATGGTTTTAGTTCGCTAATGGGTTAATGGAACTAATAAATGAGCTTAGAGCGTTATAAATGATATCAAAGTCGATTCGAGTATACGAAAGTTGATGAACAGAAGAAAATAACTACCCATAGGATAATGGTTGAGTTCTATCATGACATGAGCTACCTTGTAGCACCAACGATCCGATTTGAAATAGATTCTAATTAGTTTGTCGCATGCGATGAGAATATCGTTTGATAATAAGGAGAGATTATAATACTTAAAAATAGTCGCACATCAAATGAAAAAGAAAAGTTTAGATAGTTTATAACTCAAGTTCATCTGCTATAATTAACTTTTAGAGTTTTTATGACCATTTAGTTTCAATTCACTAATAGATTAATTGGGCTAGCAAATGACCATACGGTTTTGATCCACTAATAGACTAATTGATCCATTGAACTTGGGGCATTATTTGATGCGTTAAATGCTATAAGATAACAGTAAAGCAATGGAGCAACAAATATGATACAATAGGTGCACATTTTTTTCTAAATCAAAATTAAAATACTGAAATTAAAATATTTTTCTAAATCAAAATTAAAATACCAAAATAAACCACAGCTAATGGAGCAACATTGAGATTCAAAGCACACCAAAGAAACTAGAATTAAAAAGAAATGAATGTAAACACATCAACAGCCTAAACCCAGTGTATGAATGGCAAAAAATGCTTTAAGATCATCAAATCATGGCTGAGCAGCAGATCAATTTTGCAGAAAAGTCATGTGAACATAAATGCAAAGATTTTTTCCAACAACAAAATGGAGCACAAAAAGAATACCCTATAAAATATCTAATCAAACCCCTTAAACCCAAAATATTAAAGGAAAATCTTTCTGTTCCATCAAACCATGAGGGCTTCCTGCCAGTCGTACAACACTCGGTTGTCGTTGAACAAAAATCCTTAATTTATGTGCATAAAATCATTGGAAGAAGATCTCCAATTAATCCAACAAAAGATCGATGTCCACCTTAAACTATCGAGCATCTAAATAGGAAATGTACGCCTAGGTTCAAATATTCAACACCTTTTTCTCAGACTGGAGGCAGGATCATGGCGAGAAAGTAATCATGTTGCACGGGTGTATGGGGGTTGCATAGCTGATTGGATTCCAAATTTATGATCTAGTGATCGACGACGATCCCTAGGTTCCAGAGCAAAAGGACTCGTGATTGGCAATGAGGGGGAGGTGTGGTGAGTTGTGTGAGGCCGGAGAGGAAGGCTCGCGATTAACGAGGAGGAGGATGGGCCCGTAGAGCTTCTTAGCTCAACAATATTAAAATTATTCATGTCGACAAAAATTAGTTTGTAAAACAATACTACAATAAGTTATTTGAGTACAGATGTCATGTTTAAATTATTCAAGTGAAATATCCTAAGAATACATAAGATTAAAATATTGTTATGAGAGTTCATACTGATAAGTATTTAGTTTTATATTGGTTATGTATTGAAAAGATTCTAAATATTTATATAGGATCAAAGAGCACAGATAATATCTTCTTTAGCTAGTCTTTTTGGATGAGATTTTGAGTTGTTACAAATAATATTAGCTTGAATCCAGCCCATTATCGGAATAAGGAACACTGTAAATGGGTTTTATATGTTTGCAATTGGGTTCAATTGAATTTATATAGATTCAGATATGAACCCTTAGCCTAATAAGGATGTTAGGCTTAAACGAAGAGAGTATGTCAAAGCTTACGTTATCGAGTGTTTAGTCCTACATCGATTATATATTGTAAAAATCTTGAATACTTATATAGGATTAAGAATCTCAAATAATATCTTCTACTAGTTTTTTGGATGGGATCATAGGTTGTTATTGTTGTTGTTATAATAAAAACAAATCACTCATCATGTTTCCTTTCTTTAATAACTTAAGACCTAGCATGTAAGGAAAGAGGCCTAAGCATCAGTTTCTCACACCTAAACTCTACCTTAAGTGGTGCTAGAGATAACATGTTTGTTATAATATTCTTAGAAGAAGTTTGTTAAGCATGATAATTATCAATGTAGAAGACTTGGGCCTCAAGGTCAAAATTTTCTACATTAAAAAAGACGTAGAAGAAGTTCACTTTTTTTTTTTTTTTTGCCAGTGAATAGGAGAGACATGCTCTCCATTTTATTAAGAGATTATTTATAGGGAATACGAAAGAATGTACAGCAATGGTGCCCTCAATTAGCGTCTGGCAAAAATGTGAGAAGCCTATGGGCGTTTCTGGCTTTACTAATAGATATACAATTTCAAGAGTTAAAAGAAAATTGATTTTTTTGGTTGCTAAACAACAACGATGAGAATTTAAAAGAAAAGATCTTAGTATTTCTTTCTTTACATAGGTGCCACTATGATGGAAGAAGTTTACATTATCCTCATAATGTGAAGAAATATTATTTGTCACATCTCACATCCGAGTTTCGAACTAAGAGCCATGACAACTGTCGCATACTTATAAAATGTTCCTTACAAATATGCAAGGCGTCTCATATGATATCACAACTTAACAATATAAAGTTCTAATCATAAAATTTAAAAATTCTTTAAGTAAATAAAATAAACATTTAATTATAAAACTATTATTTAAAACATTAAACCTCAATAACTAATTAATAATAATTTTTTTATTCTCCTCATACATTTAAGTACTCTCCTAGTAGAATTCCCATGCAGCTATTGAGCATAACGTAAAAAAGAAAACATAAAATATAATGAGCTTTATAGTTTAATAAACAATGATTAGTCATCTAAAATATAACATTAATATACAGACACAATTTATCAATTAAAATAAATAAACTATATTTTTTACATTCTTAGTTCTCATTATGTCATATTATCTACTCCTGCTATGTTGGAATCATATTGCTAGTATTTTGGTCCCCAAAGGAAAGGTATCAATCAAGGTATAGCTCCCAAGATTATGGGTATCATCAGTGTATAATCTCTATAAGTAGAGCATCAACTAAATATATATCCTAAGGTTATAAGTTTTTTTAGCGTACAATCCTCACTGGTAGGGTATCAACAAATATATCCTCCAAGTTTATGGATTTTTTTAATGTATAATCCCCACTAGTAGGAATCCGTGTCATCTAGTATAGTCAAGTTAGAATCTTTAATTCAGTTCCATCATCTCTCATTAAATCTTATTCATCCAATATCTTTATCAATTCATCATGAATAATAATATCAAACATGCAATATTCATAAACTAAGCATCATAAAGTAATCAATATTTAATTATTTAAAAAATATAATAAATTCTATGAGTGACCAATCGCTATTTACTTAAGAGATGCAACGAAATTTGCTATGTCAATTCAGGGTTTTTCTTCTGAACCTAACATACAATTTAGGGTTAATCAGCACATATCTAAATTTATCATGATTAATTTAAATCTCTCCCATGAATTTATGAGTTTTATTTCACTAGGCCCAAGGCCTCCTTTTAGGGTCAAAATAGAAATATCCATTATTTAGTAATTCTAGACATGTTCGATATTCTTAGGTTAGGATTTAATATTGAATTGATTAATTAATTCATCTTAAACCTTACTTTAAATCTAATTCTTCATAAATTTGTTTCTAAATAACTTATTTCAATTATTTATCCCTAGAATAACTAACCTAAAATAATTATTCTAGGTTTAAACCTAACTTTAAGCCCAAAAGGACATGTATGTTATTTTATAAGGGATAAGAGCATTATTTTTATGAAAAGAAGGATGCATGGCAAAATAATTACAGGAGGGTAAATGGGCCCTTTTATTAGGTTAGGGGCATGCGCGTAAATATAGTTCAAGGATTCGCATGCCATTTTCATGAAAGAAAGGATGCACACATCCTTTTCCTTATTTAAAGTGTAGTTTCTAAATAACTTATCTCAATTATTTATTTCTGAAATAATTAACTTAGAATAACTTTATCCCTAGAATAATTAACCTAAAATAGTTATTTTAGGCTTAATCCTAACCTTAAGCCCAAAAGGATATGCATGTCATTTTATAAGGGACAAGATTATTATTTTTATGAAAAGAAGGACATGCAAGAGTAAATAGGTCTTTTTTTGGGGTTAGGGACATGCACTTAAATCTAATTTAAGGATTCATGCATCATTTCTAGGAAAGAAAGGATGTGCGCATTCTTTTCCTTATTTAAAGTGTAGTTTTTAAATAACTTATCCTAATTATTTATCTCTAAAATAACTAACCTAAAATAGTTATTTCAGGTTTAATCCTAACCTTAAGCACAAAAGGAAATGCATGTCATTTTGTAAGGGACAGTAGCATTATTTTTATGAAAAGGATATGCATAGCAAAATAAATGCAAAAGGAGTAAATGGATTTTTTTCTTGAATTAGGGATATGGGCGTAAATGTAATTCAAAAATTCGCATGTTATTTATATGAGAGAAATGATATGCGCATTCATTTTCTTATTTAAAGTGCAGTTTCTAAATAATTAATCTTAATTATTTATCTTTAAAATAATTAATCTAGAATAGTTATTTCAAGTTTAATCTTAACCTTAAGCCCAAAAGAATGAAGGACAAGAGCGTTATTTTTATGAAAAAGAAGGATATGTGCGGCAAACAATTATTGAAGGGGTAAATGGGTCTTTTTGGGGGTTAGGGATATGCGCGTAAATACAAATCAAAGGATTCGCGCGTCATTTCACATCCTTTTCCGTATTTAAAGTGCAGTTTGGTCTTTTAGAGACCGAAGACATGCGCGTCATTACTTGATTTCTTGGTTTTAGGAGGGATACGTCCGTCAATTAGTTCATGGAAAGGGCATCCTGACCTTTAATCCGCATCAGAACGTGCACGTAATTTGGTCTTTAAAACCAGATAGAGGGGCGCGCGTCCTGTCATTTTGTGTAAGGGGCATTATCATCATTTTATGGGATGAGGACGTGCGCATCATTGGATTCAAACCCAGGAAACGGGGATATGCGCGTCCTTTGCATCTGTTGGAGGGGTATTTGGGTCAAATGGCGATCAAGGGACTTACGCGGTATTTAAATCCTAGCTTTAAAACATTCGTCCTCTTCTGCCATGTTCCACCTCCGGCCACCATTGGAACCTGACCAGAGCCTCCCCACAGGCGTCACGGTTAGCCGGCGACCATCCGGCTGCCTTATTGGCACCCACAGCTGGTCAGGCGTACGAGAAAACCAATGGCAAAATAGGAAAGGAAAGAATCCAATTGGAGGTGATTTTTGGATGATTTCTCCCAATGTTCACCGGTGTCTGATTTCATTGGTGCTGCCTTTTTCTGGCTCTCCTTCCTAGCCCTTGGTGTAGCCATTGCGGCATGACTGACGACCACTCAACACGACGAGCAGTTTCTCCTTAAATAGGATATCCAACCCTTTGATGATTAATTAATTTACTAGTAGCCCTCTGGCGGCTTGTGAGAGCTTAGGATAAGGAAAAGAGAGCAAAACAATAAACAGAAAGGTGAAAGAATTTACCTCCTCCATTGAATTCCTCCAGCGACTTCCACAGACGGCCTCCTCCTATTTCAGTTAGCTTTTCTTGTTGGTCCTCCATAATCCTCCCGTCTTCCCTCTTATGACAAGACTTAGGATCCCTATTTGTAGAGGATTAGCTCCTCTTAATCCTTCCTTGCTTAGGTTTAGGTTTCTTGGTTGGATGAAATTCAAATTTCTCATTTAAGAAATAGGAATATAGGATCTTAATTTGATCTTGTTTCCTATTTTGACTGGCTCTTCAAATTTTTTTTTTTAGTTGGCCTATTAATAGATTTGGCTTATTAATTCATTAATCTTTGGTTGGCCTAAACCTAGCCTAGGGCAGGATTTTACATTCTTCCACCCTTAAAAAAAAAAAAAATTATCCTCAAAATTTGCATAACTGGGTTATCAAAAAGTTAAGAAAATATTGTTTTATATTATTTCCAACTCTCAGGTGGCTTTTCGATGTATTTGAATTCCTTTTTTCCTTAAATTTGAGAACTAATGATTTTCTTTAGTTAATCGATTGAGGCTTGGTATGCAGCTAACAAATTCATTCCCAATATGCTATAAAAATCCCATATTCTCTATACAATCAGGTTGATTAATAGTGTTCTATCTCCTATCTTGAGAGGTAGGTCTTATAAACATTGCTAGAGTTTGTGTATTTCTCACAGAAGTAACTATGCATATCTCTATGTCATTAAGCTCAATAGTCAAGTTATGGTCTTTGATAAGGTGCCGCTCTAGTCTCGAATAATGTTAAGGGATAAGCATTGAGTCTAGAAATGGTACCTATCACCATAGTGTTTGAGTCATGAGCATCTTGTTGTGTAAGAGTGAAAACTTTTTCCTGAGCCTTTGGTTTTGGATTTTCTTCCTTATTCTGAGTGGGAGTTGATTTCTTCTTCTTTTTTTGGATAGTCAATAGACTTGTGTCCTCTTACATCGTATTCGAAATATGCTCCTATTGTAAGGGAACATTCCTTCATATCATGGTTCCTTTAACATCTAGAGTATTTTTTGTTATCTCCTAAACCTTTGATAAGTTTCTTAGCTTCCTTTTCATCCTATCTATCACTATCTCTAGATCTCTTTTTCTGATTCTTTTCTTTTTCAACTCGTTTCTCATTATTTTCTCTTTTTACTATCAGGGCTTTGTTAACTATTGTTGCATATGAGTGCAGTTTCAAAACAACCACTCCCTTCCTGATATCTGTTTTGAGTCTTATTTCAAACTTACGGGCCTTACTTTCTTCATGCTCTACTAGTTTTGGAGCAAACTCGGCTAACTCTATGAATTTGGCTTCATACTATGCTATAATTGACCCCTTTATTTCAATATTATAAATTCTTGCATTTTTTGTGTCCTAATACTCTAAGAGAAATACTTTTTATAAAAGGCCTTACGAAATTTTCTCAAGTCAATGGCTCAACCTTACATTCGTACCTATTCTTCAACATCTCCTACCAATCATAAGCTTTGCCCTATAACATATATATTGTAAAAGTTACTTTGTCCTCCTTCTAGCACCTTAGTGCTGCAAAGGCTTTCTCCATTTGATCTATAGTTCAGCTTCAGAGGGTTCAGTAGTATCCTTGAATAGAGGTGGTGCTACCCTCTTAAATTCCAAAATACTGCTTCTCTTTTCTTAATGAGTCTTGACCATCTTCGACTATTGTTGCTGAGCTTGTTGCTGTTGTAGTAACTGTTGCTACAACTGTATCATACCAGCTAATGTTTGCATCAGTTGGTGCATCTCTGGTCCCTGAGGATCAATCGAAGCATTTCCTAGAATATTGCTCACTCCTTGTATAGGAGTATCATCAGCCTGTCGGTTTAAAGATTCTCTAACAGCATTGTTGGCAGCTCACCTTTCCCTACACGGGGCCATTTGATCCTATCAAGAACAAAATTAGTGGCTAAGTTTCCTTATTAATCCCTTTTCTAAGTGTATGTCTGTTCCTTATTTGATAATATACCCGTCTCACCTAATCTTTTAACATATACCCATCTGCACTCAGTTCTTGTCTTTTATTCTTGTTTCATTACCTAGGTTAGCTTGCTCTAATACCACTTAAGTTGTCACACACTGAATCTAAGTTTTGAGCTGAGAGTCACGATAATTGCCATATGCTCATAAGGAGTTCCTTACAAATATACAAGGCATCTCACATGATATCACAACTCAATAATATAAAGTTCTAATCATAAAATTTAAAAGTTCCTCAAGTAAATAAAACAAACATTTAATTACAAAACCTTTATTTAAAATATTAAGTCTTAACAACTAATTAATAATAATTTCTTTATTCTTCTAAGCACTCTCCCAATAAAATCCTCATGCAGCTATTGAGCAAAATTTAAAAAAGAAAAGATAATATATAATGAGCTCCACAACCCAATAAGCAATGATTATTTATCTAGAATATAACATAATATTAGTATACAGATACAATTTATTAGTTAAAATAAAAAATCTATATTTTTCATATTATGTGATATCATCTACTCCTACTATGCTGAAATCATATTGCCAATGTTTCAGCCCTACAGGAAGGATACCAACTAAAGTATAGCCCTCAAGGTCATGGGTATCATCAGTGTATAATCCCCGTAGGTAGGGTATCAACCAAATATATCCCTCATGGGTTTTTTCAGTGTATAATCCCCATTGGTAGAAATCTAAGTTATCCAGCATAGTCATACTTCAAGCACATAGTTGTTTCATCATGTTCATCTCAAAGACAAAGGACATCTACCCTTTAGTGGTATTGATTAACCCCATATTATTCCTAACTACAAAGATATCATCTACATATAGCGATAGAATCAGAATTCCATCTTATGATTTCTTGATGTTCCCACAATGGTCTTCTTTGATCATATTCAATCCAATCGATGTAATGGCTTTATGAAATCTGAGATATCATTGCTTAGATAACTGCTTGAGATCATATATAAATCATTTAAGATGGTACACTTTGCCCTTTTATCCTTTGAATTCAAAACTAGTAGGTTGATCATATATAGATATATTTATCTAGTCCTGCATTAAGGAATGTTGTCTTGATATCCATCTGATATAGTTTCAAATCTAAATAGGCTATAATAGCTAGAATTAGACAAGTAGAGATAAATTTCACCACTGAAGAAAATGTTTCTTTATAATCTACACCTTTCATTTGGGTATAGACCTTTGTCACAAGTCAGGCTTTGTTTTTGTCAATTAATCCATTTACTTTGTGTTTCATCTTTTGATCCATTTATTTCTTATTGATTTGCACGCAGACAGAAGGTCAACTAACTTCCACACTTGGTTTTTAGCTATCGATTCCATCTCATCGATTCCATCTCATCCTTCATAGTTACTAGCCACTCATTATGAATAGGTGAAGTGATCACTTCAATAAAAGAAGCTGGCTCATCTTAATTTAGCAGAGTATATAGGAATACATCTCTTTCGATTTCAAAACATCGACATGGTACGTTTATTTCTCCATAATTGTAAACGTAGACCTTGAGAGCTACTTTCTAATTTGGTGCTACCACTTGTAGGTGTGCTCCCACTTGGCTCTATTGGTGCATTCCCACTTGCTGTTGTGCTCCCACTAAGTAAACCACTCTCACATATATGATGACTCTCAAAAATGGGTGTAATTCTTCTCTTTTGTCAAAGATAGTAGAAGAGTCCTCTTATAACTCATGCAATTTTAGGTCCTCCCTTCATTAATATTAGGGAATTCATTCTCTATGAATTTCATATTTCTGAACTCTACTTCAATTATTCTTTCACCAAAATGTTCACCATACGTCACATATTCTTTAAAATTTTTAGAATATTTGATAACGACATGTTTGTTAGCCTTAGGGCTGAGCTTCCCATACTTATGAAAGGTGCTATAAATATATCCTACCAAACCTCATGGGTGTAAGTGTTTCAAATTTGGTTTTCCACTAGTTCAAGCTCGTATGGTGTAGTGGGCACTGATTTACTAGGTACATGATTAACAATGTAAGAAGTAGTTAGCAATGCATCTCTCCAGAAACTTATTGAGAGGTTTGCTTATGCCATCGTTGAGCTAATCATTTCTAATAAGGTCAGTTCCATGCCCTAACTCCATTTTAATGCAATATTTTAGGAATTGTAAGTTATATATATACCTTCTTTTTCCCTACAGAGACTTTTAAAATGTTCAGACAAATATTCATATCTTTTATGAATTTGGATAGTTTTCTAAGGCCTTTCCTAATTCTTAACTTTCATTAAAAAGCATTTGAAATAAGTTAACACTTTATAACGGTGAGAGATTAGGTACACATATCTGAATCACAAATAGTCATGTGTAAATGTGAGGAAATAAGAAGCATAATGACGTACCAACATTACCAAAAGTCTTTCTTTATGCCTTTTCTCTTGAGTAAAAGCTCATACGTAAAGAGATTTACTTTGCCAAGAAGGGTCCAACGGACCTCTTGCTAGTCTTGTTATTCTATATGTTATCCTACATTACCACATGGATGCCACATTTGCCATATAATCAGACATGTAGCTAACCATGCGCCCATCCATGTCAGCACATTACATGTCTGCCACATCAGCGAGACCACAGTTCTACAAGCCACCATGTCATCAATCTTTCCACATCATCATCATATGACATGGCACCATGTCAGCTGACGTGGCTTCCACGTAAGCACCACGTCAGCTGTCACATCCATGTCATCTACCACGTAGGCAGACAACTGTTTACGTAGCATCGGAGAGGACGCAACACCATGCATTTTCTTTAGCTCAGCATCAGAGCGGACGCGTAAGCATGGTCCACTTCTCAACATCAAACAGCGGGTAATCTGGATCCACTCAAGGCTGATCGATTGGCTTGGGATTTAACAAAAGGGCAGCATGTTCATTTAATTTACATCTGCAGCCACTCGCATCCCATGAACAATGGCCATGAAACCGTCGAGTGTGGTGGCTAGGCGAAGGGTCTCCCAGCTACCGGCTACGGCTGGGAACCCATCCCCAGCCTATTTGGCGGTCGGAGAGGCTACATACGGTGGCATTTTGAGGCGATAAGGCCTCTTATGCTGGGTTTTGAGGTGGCCCAAAACCACCATTGCGGCGGCAAATAGAGCAGCGGCCGGCGACCGATGGCTGCGACACCCAGTCTTACCACCTCTCTGGCGATCGAAGAGCGAGGGTCGATTGCTCAATTTGAGCGTTTACATGGCCGAAAACTAGGCTACGACGGGCGGCTCATGGGGTGCATTGTCGAGGCGATGAATGCCCCTGTTTGGGTCCAACAGCCGGCAGTTTCAAGCATGGAAGTTGGCGTCCACCTCAGCACTTCCACTGTGCGGCTAGTCCATGGTGTTGGCCGTGACGCCATGGGTGAGAGCGCCCGGGTTTCTCCACATTCATGCTCCCACGGCCGATGGCTAGCGCGTCCACCTCTTCAGCCCATTTGAGGATTCTCATGTGGCCAGAGGCATAGCATGGATACCTGGACCGGACTCTGATACCAATGAAGGGAATGGGGAAGAACGAAGTACCTGGATGAAGCTTATAGATTGGTAGGCTTTCATTTCCTTGGTCCTGGTATTATCAGGCAAAGGGAATTTACTAGAGTTTTTTATTTCACGCTCCACAATACCTTCTCCTCTAGGGATGGTTGATTTAGAGTTCACAGGAGAGAGGAAAAACCTATATCAGGAATATCCAAAATCTCTCATGTCTTAGTGGTGGAACGCATCGCAATGAAAAAACATCACAGTGGGAATCGGTTTCAGAAGCTGACTCAACCACCGGTAAGGAGTCCAATGTGAACGTTTGACCTGGTCAACCATGTCAACAATCAACAAAGGGAAATCCTAATGCTTGGGCCCTCCAAGAAGGAGAGTAACGCTTGCCCAATGGTGACCTAACAATACATTATTATAGGCCTAACATATTACTTATACATATCTAATATTTTATTCATACATAAATAAATTGAGATAATAAATTGTACAAATTCAAATATTAAATATTTCAGTTTTGTTGATATATTGGCACATATCTAATAGTTCTCCCACAGCCGGACAGATATATATATATATATATATATATATATATATATATATATATATCTGATGCTTTATCATTGCACACGTCAGATTGAGATAGTCCACAGTTGTTATTTTATTAATATATAGTATATGTTTAGCCAAATACACTCTTGAGCCTCTTTCACGATATATTCATCCTACTAGATTGACATTATATAACTTTTCGGGTCTCCAGTGATGAGTTGAACCTATTACTCAAGGTATCATCTGATGATTATGCTAGATTGTCAGAGAAGAGAAAAATAATAACAAGAGGGAGAAAAGGAGCGGGAGAAAACTGACGGATCCTACTCTCTATATTTATCTGTTAGGTTGGTTAAGCGGGTTTCTTGGAGGAGAGAAAGAGAGTGCCTGAAGTCATGAGGCATGTGGTGCGCTAAGAGGCGCTTCCTAGACGATAAACTCCGATGACCCCACCAGAAGATTTTTGTTCATTTTAATGTAACCAGTGCCAATGGGACGAAATGACAAATACTTGGTGTGCAGATCAATCTCATGCATAGCTTCTGATCATGAAGTCGTTGTATACATCCAAAAAGCAACGTTTTTAAACGACGATAGCATGCAGACAAGGCGGCTAAAAGTAGTGAACTTGGCACTGGGGCCAAAAAAAAAAAAAAAAAAAAAAAACCTTCTTTGTGACTGTATATCAAAAAGTTGATTAGTGAGAAAAATTCTTTTGTTATTGCCGAGGAGTATCCCTGAGGTCCGTCATCAATGGGGGTCAGTGCTCTTCAACTAATGACGGTGAGAACCGTCGAACAGCAGGGGAGTATAATAGCTCAATGAGGTGGACCAAGCAGAGATACCTCCATGGGCACCTCATGGTGCGCATGGATGGAGAGTTACCATATATAGCTCTATAATACGACATGTAATAAAGAGGGATAGACTTGGTTGGAAGACCATTATAGCTTCGTTCTATTAGGCTGCAGTCCAATGTATAAGAATTGCATCAAATATATATATATATATATATATATATATATATATATATATACATGCATGCATGTATGCAGGTATAATAACACCATCAAACTACCAGAAGGATAACATTCAGCGCTGCTAAAGCCAGCAACCCAATGGCGCAGCAAGTTAAGACCCTGACAACCATAGCGAAACTTCTTGCGTTTGGAGGCCTGAATGTAAGCAGCATCACACATAAGCCAGAAATAAAAGCTGAGAGAACGAAGAATACGCAACTGTTGAGTTGGAGACTCTGAGCTTCGCTTCCGATGGAGGCTGTGAAAATAGTCGTTATTCCCCCAAAGGTGATGGACGTAACAGCAGTGGAGACTCTAGAGACCAGCTTGAGCTCGATGACTTCCAGACTTGTGAAACAATGGGCTTGGTCTGCTTGATTCTTAACGCCAAATTCCATAGCAAACCAGACCAAGGCTCCTAGAATAGTTGGGAAGAAAGCTGGCATGACAAACCCCTCAATGCATACATGGGCAAAAGCAATCGCTGTCACTGCTAACGAAATTAGCAAGGAATAGTTAAGGAATTTGATGAAGGTAATCAGACGTTTTGTGGTGATTGGACTATTAAGACTTGGCAGTACCAAGGCAAGCAACATCGAGAGAAGGCCAAATAAAGAGCTGGTAAAGATGAAGAAGAAACCAACATTAATGTGGGGTTTACGGGCTAGATCAGAGATACTTTTAGTGTAACCAGAGATAAAACCTGTCATTCCCCCGAAAGAGAGGATGGTAACATTTGATGAGAGCTTTGAGAAGCGCTTTAACTCGGCTTTCTCACCTTCATGACTAGTGATACCGTCGGATTGGTCTGATTGAAGTCCATGGTGGTAAATGAGCAGGCCGAGGAGCACTACAATTGGAAGCAGAATAAAAGCTAGGATGGCATATTTTTTGGGTAGGAGAACCAAAAGACTCAGGATTGTCAATATTAAGAGGACGCTAGAAACGTATACGAGAACTATGACAGCCCGGTATTTTCTTCCAGTTCTGGGACGATTGAGAGTGAGCAAATTCAAGGTAAGAAACATCAGGATAAATCCAGATAAAAAAGTCGAGAAGGTAACGAAAGCACTAACGATGAGTTGGAGGCTATGGGCGTCTCCTATGGAATACTGGCGATATCCAAATATAAATCTCATTAGCACCGCAAAAGAAATAGCTGTAACTGCAGAGGAAAACTCTAAGACTCGCTTCAAATTAATGGCCATGCCACCAGATTGTTCTTCACCTTTTGTTTTCATTTCACCTCCTCGTTTCTGCTGGCATGGAAAGAATAGTTACATCAGAGAGAGAGAGAGAGAGAGAGAGAGAGAGAGATGGTGAGGAATCTTTCAGAGCACAAAAAAAAATGTATGCTCATAACACTACAGAAATTGGATATGCGATGGCATGACGTTTACTGAGAAAGTACTGAAAAGCAGAGGTACGGATAATGTCAGGGAACATGTATTGCAGGTGAGGAAACAAAAAGAAACTTGCTTCAGGCAACATCACCAGCAACATAAATAATTTTAAGAAATGCAAAATTACTAAATCGGATGCTTCCTGGACCTATTTCTTTATTTTTTCGGTTTCTTGGAGCAAATAAATATTAAGAAAAAATAGAGACGGATTGCAAATGGTATGCAGGTAAGGTGCTGTATGGCTGATGTTATTCTAGTTTTTGGTTCAACGACCTTCTAAATACTTCAACAGCCTAATCAATCCTCCCTTCTTTCACTTTTTTATTTGATTTTATTTTTTTTTGAGAGATTGGAGGGAAGGAAAGGAAGAATGAGGGAAAGCAGTGGGAAGGAAGTAAAGGTATCCTCCTATTGTTTGGATATTTTGATGAAATGCTAGAAGAGGAAAAGAGGATTTATCCTCTCCTTATTTAGTTAGAGGATAAGAAAAAAGAAATGGAAGTAATTATTTTAGAAGTAACAAAAAAAAAAAAAAAAAAAAAAGCCATCGTGCCTCTTTCCTTTGCACTCCATTACCCAATATTTTCTAGGTTGGAAGAGGGAGAATGGAGGGTAATTATTCCCCTCCATTCCTCTTCACCTCCTCCTCAATAAAAGCTTCCAAACAATCTTAGGCCGTTACAATTTTTCTTCTCTTCCCTTTCATTTCTCCTCATTCACTTCCTCTTATGCAGGCCCTTTAATCTTATTGCAGTATACTTGATTTCATTTTCTTTGTGAAATCTAAATGAGTATTTTACACCCCTTCTTTCAAAAACTGATTTCATAACCACCACCACCGAAGAACATATTATTCTCTTAGATAAGGGAAAGAAAAAGAAACTACGATCAAGAAACAAAGAAATTAAGCTACAAACCTTGGGGAAAAAAATGGAAGCAAAACAAGAAGTACATAAAAATTTGCCAACCTCCCATCAGGGAAGATGGTAGACTAAGCTTTTAAATTATTTACCATGGTCCAGGAATTCCCTAGGAGTCTATCGACCTCAGCTCGCCATGGATTTTCTGAAGGGACAAGAATGTCGAGTTTAGGCATGTCTCCAATGAGCTGCAGCAAGAATTCAGTCAGTTAGCCTTTTGGATTTCTGGACTCCATCAAATCCTAAAGCTAACTAGATGAAAAATTTAGTTTACCTGAGCAGTTCCATGAAGTGTTCCTTGCCGATCCATTTCCTTCAGATCTTATGGTGTAGCTTGGAAGCCAGAGTTATTCATTGATAGAAAGGAGTCATACAAATGATTGAGATTTAATTATCAACGAGTAGGGGAAAGCTTGGAAGCTCTGGTCAAGCGTTGACCGAATATGCTTCGCTGGGTCAAGCGACGACTTGTAAACTAATATTGTTGGACTTATCTGCTCCCATTACTCGTTAGAAGAGAGAGTCATGTTTCATGTATTTCTTGTGATATAAAATGATGTAAAAATAAGATCATTTTGCAGCAAATATTGTTAAAAGACTTTAAAACAATTTAATTCAGATGTGATCATAATAATATTTGTTCTTGTTATTTCATATGTGGTCTTTGGTAATTCAAATTCTCCAATATGTGAACATCATGATTTAACTGATGCCTAGATTGAGAAGCAGCCATGAGAAGAGCAGCAATTTCTTGACAACTTTTTTTCTTTTTTTTTTTTTTTGTCGAAGAGAAGCGTAGCCACCCAATTTATTAAAATTAAACAAAGTTATACCTAATGAGTTTGCATAATAGTAAGCTCATTAATTTTTAAGAAGACTCATTAGGGTTTGAGCCAAATAACATTTCAGCATGCATGAAAAGCCGGGAGCCAAAGCAGTAGAAAACAGGAGAAAAAGCTGGAGATCAAGATGGGTGTAAGAAGGGAGCAAAAGAGATCAGAGCCACCAAGGGGCAGAAATCGCAAAGGGCAAATGGACGAATTGGTTTGACGCATTTAATAACTCATTTGTTGTCCATGTTTTTCTGATTTTGTTATTATTTTGTAGATCTTTCTCGATGGATTATTATTTTCGATATCATGGTCGGATTTTATTCCCATATCTTCCAACGCAAGACAAGTGGCAGCCGCTATCTTGGACTCCCAAACAGTGAAGGGTATTAGCATTTTATTTCCATTACTTCCAACACAAGACAAGCGGCAGCCGCTTTGTTTTAGAAGATCTAGCAGCCCTCGAGGATATATGACGTAAGCATATTATCACAATTATTGCGTTATATATATCCAATAAGGATGACGTCGGAGATTAATGCCAAATCGGTGAGCCAACATTGTTGATGAATTGGTGACGCATGCTAAAGAATTCAAACTTCAAGCACCCAATCTGGTCCGTACGAATATTTACTGGAATCTTCCATTCTGGCGGGATCAAATGCTGGAAGTTGGGCTCGACGACGGAGGATCCAATTTGTAGGCTGACTTTTTCTAAATTTTTAGGGTGTAGAGCACCTAATATATATATATATATATATTATATTTGTGGATCGAAAAAGATGTAGACTTAGTTACATTCAAATATAGTCAAGCCTAAATCTGATTACCTTCCTCATCCTTAAATCCACACGATTCGAGAATTTCAAAGATGAAAAAGGTAAAAAAGGTGGGGTAGCTTCGGGATCCGTATGAATCTAAAAGTAAGGAAGATAACTGGATCCTAAACTTGGTTACACTCGAATATAGCCAAGTATACTTCTATATATATATATATATATATAATAGAACAATAGGCTACTAAAGCACGATGGATTGGATGCGCTTGTTTCTAGCTACTTATCACTTATAGAGGGAGCGACTCATCTAATGACTAACTTCATGATAACAGCTAGGGCAGTCTCATCTAATGACTAACTTCATCATGGTGAAGTACGTGACCATAACATGAACAATCATGTACCTGATCTTGAGTTTGCCTATAAAAAAAGATCCCATCTAAAAGCATGGGGCTTCTTCATTCCCCTCTCTCCTCCATTAGTGGTAAGCCTCTAGGCTCCCTTCTCTCTTCTATTTTTCTCCATTAGACTGGCTACAAGGTGTGCCTTTGGCGTTTTCCTCTTCCTCTCACTGACTTGAGCGTCCGATGGCCTTAATTGGATAGCCTTTGGTACTCTTTATGCTTATCTTTTGTCTAAATAGGAGCTTCAACTCATACACAAAACCCTTCTTCGCTGGGCTCACAACTGCCTCCATTTCCCATTCATCATTCTTATCATTATCACTATTGGTGCATAGGATCCCATCATAGAATTTTGGCACCATCAGATTGGCAACATCTGTGAGAATGAGATGAAAGCCATAATGTCCAAATCCAATAAAAAAGCTCCCACACTATACGGATTGGGTTGAGGAGCAAATCCTCCTCCTCGGTCCATCGGAAAGTTGTAACTGCCAAGCAATTTGGTTAGTTGTGGTAGTAGATTCAAACCCTTACCGCACTGGTTGACACCATCATTCCCCAACCGATGCAACTGATGGAACCAACACCTTCTATGCTTTCAATTCCACAATAGTAGAGTTCTCGAGATGCATACCTCACAAATGCCCTAGGCATGAGGATCAATGATGATGAAGTGAGATAGCCTGTGGATGAGGCTAGGACCATGAAGTCCCCTATGGACCTCAAGAGGGCAAGATTTGAAGAATCCGATCTAAGGTGATAACTCAAAGTCCTAGATGAGTGACTCGATGTCATACTGCAAGAAGTCTGAGGCAAATCCAACCTTTTGGATGACCTTGACTAGGAAGTCAACCCTTCATTTGTGGACAGGGTCATGAGAGAGCTTCTTCCTCCAAAGTTCAAGATGCCACCATTAGAGATGTACGATGGCTTAGGTGACCTTAAGGACCATTTAGAAATCTGTAAAACTCTAACGATAGTCTAAGGAGCTGAGATGTTATTATTTATAGGGTATTCCCTACCATCCTCACAAATGCAGGATCAACTTAATACTCAGGTCATAAGCTAAGATCTATTGCCACCTTCAAGGAGTTAGGATGGTGGTTCCTTAACCACTTCAAGGATGGTGGTTCCTCAACCACTTCATCACTGACATCAGACAAAATAAGATGAGCTCAACCCTAAAGTAGCAGAGAGGCAAGTCATGGTACAACTATCTCAAGCATTTCAATAATGAGGTGCTCGAAATGGAGGACCTCTCACAGTCTATGGCTATTGTTGCCCTGATGCATAGGTTGTAGGACACCCCCTTTAGCTTTCCACTCAGCAAAAAGAAGCCCTTAGATATGGCCTAGTACCTCAAACGAGCTAAGAAGTATATCAAAGCTGAGGAGGCATCCCGAGGTAAAAAAGAGTTACTAGTGTTCTCCTTGGAGGGAAGGCTTGCTGATCAAGGGAATTACAAGAAGAGTGGGAAGAAGCTAAGGTACGATCTCGAGCATCAAAGGTTGAGGCATCTACTAAGGTGCAACGAAGATTACACTCTCCTATTTATCCCATGGCTGTAGATCGTAATGGAGATCCACTATAAGCCCTAGACACGAAGCATTCTTATAATATTTAGAGATGGTAATTTTTGATATAATCTATTCTGACGTGACCCCTCTAACATGGCCAGTCAAGTTTGTAGGTTAGGTAAAGGCCGCTCAATCCTAACTCACTAGTTGATTAGGTTAGACTCGGGTTAAGGCCCTTCAAAGGTTACGAGCAAAAGTTATATAATAAATGAATATTTTAAAAATATGATATTTATATATTTTAGAAATGATATAATATATTAGTTATTGGGTTATTGGCCCAAATCTAAAAGAAGAGATTAAGTTATAGCACAAATGCTACATAAAAGTTCAAACTAAATGGTCTTCGCACTTTAAATAATCAATGAGTTGGGCATCGGTTGATTGGTTGGCTTCGGTTGATAGGTTAGATCAGTTCGAGTCAGGCCCTATGGATGTTGATACATGAGATCATTTGAATTTGTATCCAATAGAGTCCGGCGATTGCCACCGTTGACAATGCTCGAACCTACAAGTGGTATAGTTTTCTTTAAAGAAATAAGGGGAAGATTCCACTTTCACATCGGTTTCTAATCTAAAAGGGTGAGAGTAGTAGCATAGGATCAAATGTTTGACACCCAGCCCAATTTATATTATATTCCAAACAAAGTTAGAACTTAGAATGCGTTTGATGTGAGATTTAAAAAAATAAGGATAAAAAGTCATAGAAATAAAGTTTACTAGTGCAATTTTTTTTTGTTAATCATATTTGATTGCATCTGTGGATGAAGTCAACTCAGACTGGATGTTGTCTAGTTTAGATGATGATGATGAGTTGTTCTCGTACAACTCATATCAGTATATTTACGCTAGGACAAGGCAATATTTGTTCTTGACTAGATCCAAGCATGGACAACCGGAAGTTGCGTTCTTGAAATTAGGACAGCATGTCGGAGCCAAGCTACGTTGAGCTCTAGAGTGCTCATATTTGGGCTGTTTGACGGAAAAGGCAATTGATGTCTAATGGAGCTTAACTATCAGTATTCATGTAACGCCCAAAATCACCTACTAACCCAATTAATTTATTAACGGACTGAAATCATGTGGCTCAAAAATTCGAGTGAAAGCTAATAGGTAACAAGTGGACTTGAGTTATAAGTACATAACACATTTCTTTCTCATCCAATGTGAGATTAAATTTAAGGTCTCAATCTTCTTTCCTTATAATGCAACATCCTCGTCGTACGCCATAAGCTAGCCAGAATCTATCCTAAGTCAGATTATTAGTGCTGTAAGAAGGGCTCCATGCCATGGCGGGACTGGGGCGTGACAATTCAATAAGCTCATTTTTCAAACCTCTATTTAACTGCATGCATATAGTTTCTAGGTTTCCCTTAGTTACTGGATAAGAAACCTAATGGAGCTATGGTTCGCCTATTTCCAATGAATGAATCTATTAACAAGACCTAATGGATTAGATTCTTTAATTTCTTTTTTAATAAACCAGCATCCATTATTATCTGTCTGCTACTTGATTATGCCATGGTTAATTTTGGAAGAATCAGCATAGAACAGTAGAAATTTCAAAGAATACCTAGCAAATTAAGATTAGTGCTTAAGAAGTTCTAGTAAGACAAAGGTCCTTGTGTCAATTGGAATTTTGGATTAGCCAACCTTATTTCAGAAGAGTTGGCTGTGTTAAGTCTTCATTAATTGTGTGATCTCTTTGGAGAGCTGTTGAAGGATCCCTCACATTTCATTGTCTCATTTTGTCATTTTATAATGTAGTATTGTTGAATCCCTCGAGGCTGGCTAAGCTCGCTGCACGCTCGTTCAACGCACGTAAGGCCATTTTGTTGCTTGAGTTTTCGAGTGATGATAGGCACGTGATTGTGGATGTAATTAGGACTGCCTCATGGCTGAGACTTTAGATTCTCAAAGAATTAGAGTATAAAAGTACTGATAAGATAATGACAAAAGAATAATTAAAATAATATCTTCATTATTTCTTATTAAAAAGATAATACAGTAGGTGTTTGGTTTGTTAAGTGAGGTTTATTCAGCATTCGGCCATACATCTCATGAGAGACAATTTTATTGACATCACTCTAACTATGGCTATCAATGGACACGATCAGGTCTAGGCCTGGAATTAGTTGCAGGTTTGAACCGCAGGCTTGAGCTTGGATTGGTCTTAACCAGATCCAAACCTAACGTGAAAGCTTTTCTTCGGCCACTATCCATTTTCTGACAAAATCCCTGCCTAGGGCCAGCCTGGAAACAATTGCCTTTAGTTGTAAGGGTTCTCATGCATTTCAATTTGTGCAGAAAGCCAAAAATGGTCATCATGCTTAGCAGTATGTTGTTTTCTTCAGATTTTGGACTGATACTTTAGCAAAGAATAATCCTAATTTGTGGTTGATTTTTTTCACGGAAATTAGCTTTATATGATCTTTAATCACCTTATAGCTAATTTTCTTAAATACATAGCTTCAAATATGAATAATATTGAATATGGGCATACCTGTTAATGTGCTTTTATATGCTCCTTTCACATGTAGATACATAGGTAATGTGAAGTTATTATTCAAGGATTTTATTTTCATATTTATTAAGTGAATATAATATTTCAAGATATCCAATGCAGCATGGGTAGGGAAAGGATGCAAATGCTAAATTAATTTTTCAAACGGCATCTAACGGTAAAGCCAATTAAAAATCATGATATAGCACAGCGTTGAAGAAGTAAGAGAAGATCATCATCTCTTCTCAAATAGTCAATACCGAAGAAAGCCACTATTATCTTTAGGGCTCCAAACAAGTTGGGCCAAATGGAGTCGTACTTAATCTTGGCCCAATCTAATTTCATATTCTGACTATAATTTTAAATCTGAGTCAAGTCTCTATTTACTAGTCGAATTAAATTGTATCGGATCTATAAAAAGAATATTGGACCTAAAAAGTATTTTGAGCCAATTTGAGATCAAATATGACCCTAGTTGAACCCAAGATATTTTTGCTCGAGAGAAAATTAGATTAGATCATGTTTGCATTTGAATCAAGCATCTAACTATTATTTTAAAGCTCAAATCTCATTACTAATAATCAAATAAAATTTATTAAAAAATTTAAATAAAACTAAAAAGGATCAACTTAAACTTAAATTTTCATTCAAAAATTTCTAATTTTATCCAAATAAATGATTATTCTTAAATTTATAAATTATAATTTTTAAAATATTTATTGATATATTTAAAAAATTATAAAATCTATTAAAATAAATAATAAAATATAAATATTTAAATATAATTAAATGAAAGTAGATGAAAGGAGATTTATTTGTTAAGATGATAAAAAAATTAATTTAAACAAGTGTTTTAATGAATTGATAAAAATAATTGGAGTGAAAGGATAAAAGATTTATATCATTAAGGTTTATGGATCTGATTGGATAGGTTCAAGTCGGATGAGGTTCATCTTTTATCGATCCAAAATAGGCCCGAATGATATATAGATGGGATCAAAAAATTCAAGATCTTAATCCAATTCGAAGTTTAGACCGGCTCCAATTTTTGAAGCCAATCCTTAAGCATGAATCGGATCGACTTTAATTGGATCAGGAGTAGGAGTAACAGTCGAACTCCTATTTAGAAAAAAGAAAAGAGAACTTTGCTTCCAGACTCAAAGCTTTTTTTTAAAAAAAAGTTTTTTTGATCCGACCTTTGTTGCTGTAGCTCGATGAGTTCGGGTATCATTTTTTTTTTTTTCCCTCGGTCCTTTCTACTTGAATTTGTTTTAGATTTGCTCCTGTTGCAGTTTCCATGGAAACAAAAGAGCGTCGCGACCGCAACGAGGCTGTCGGTGGGTGTGAATCTTTGACAAAGCACAGCACGTGTACTGTCGCCTTGAAAATTTTACACAAGGCTGTCGGCGGAACCCAGATGCCTGGAACCATGGATCTAATCCTGGATCCAGTTCTTCCCACAAGGCTCCTCGGTGCATAAAGTCAAAATACCAGTAAAAAAAAATGCTGATGCTTTGTAGACCATCTGAAATTTATGCCACCTACGTCCCGGGTAAAACAATAACCGGTTTCCTGTTCCTGTCAAATGAACTGTGTCCAGCCCATAGTATTGCACCATTCATAGCATTTTATAGTATTAATTTTGTCATGCCAGCCTCGCAGCCACATGATGGTAACGTCGACTACCAATCCGTTTGCAGCCACAAAAGATCAGCAAGCCAGGTCATACCATTATCCCTTAGGAAACAGAGACTTTAGTCATCGTAGAGAAATTTTGCACTGCTTGACTATCACATTTCCCTCATTGCAAACCAAATCGAGTTCGAGGCCATCCTTTACCGACGTTGGGGAAGGTGATGATAGAGTTCCATTTCTCCAGGCTTTCGGGTTAGTCTCCCATACCGAAGTTAATTTCCCTTCCTGGTGTTGTTTAGACCTTGTTTTCCGAATTTTTTTTTTTTTAAAAAAAGAAATGTTTTGATCTCTTTTAGACGAGTTCGAATCATTATTGCCATAATTTAGTATCGCAGGATTTGATATGACTTCATTTCCACTTTCTGTACAATTCCTGGACTTAGTTAATCTCACCACCAAGGCACCGATCCCTCTCACTACCAAGGCGCTGAACCCATATCAACATTGGTGGTTTCTTTTATGGATGGTAGACCCTCTGCCGTTCAAAGATGCACCAAGATTTTGTACATGCTAATTCTTATACGATAATCACCATGAATTATAATCTTGTGCTGTTGACTGATAATCTAGATTTATGTTAAAATAGCAGTTAATTATGCTCATAGATAATGCAAGAAACCAATAATTAAGCTGAAATCAATAAGCTTTCTACAAATCCTTGTCCCTATCCCTATCCCTGTTAAAAAAACTAATCTCCATCCTTGCCTATCCCCATAAAAAGAGATTTTTCCATCTTCATCCCCATCTCCACCCTGTGGGGAATAATAAATCTTCATCACCACTCTATTTCCCTCTCATTCCTACTCTACCTCACTCCTCCCCTAATAATATCTAACACCTGCACCTAACACGGCGTTATCAGGTGTGCGAACCAGAGGAAGAAATCGTTTCGCTGCCTCTTTCACTCATCGTTCCAGCCATTTCTGGAGGAATAAAATATTTAAAACACCCCTAATAGTAGTGATTAATGAACTCAATTTAAAGGATCAGTCCAAATAGCAGTAGCAGGACAAGATCATCAAAGGTGAAGTTTCAGTGATATTCCTTTTAAGGCTAAGGTGGATACATAGGCTAGTTGTCAGTATGGTCTAAGTCTACAACTGGCACACTATAGAGAACAAAAAAGAAGGGAGCTAGCAAATTAGGGGGAGCAAAGAAGACAAAGAGACCCTCCCTAAAGTCCATTTTATATCTGCTTAGAGAGAAGAAAAATGGTGTTGGCATTTGGGATCAAAGAGAAATGAGAATGAAGGTTGTCTTAGGCCCACTGTCCTAGGTAGTGGGTTTGGCTCAATTTCTTTTTTTTCTTTTTTTAGGAGAGAGAAAAGGAAAGAGAAAGGAGGAGGAAGGATGAGAGAGAAAAGGAGAGAGAAGGGGAAATGAAAGAGAAAAATAGGAGAATACCCTTGCTTATCTCCCTTTGTCTCAACACAAGAGATGGGGGAAAGGCACAATAGTGAGGTGGTGCAGTGCCAATTGTTAGGATCGACTATCGAGGTGAATGGGCAATGATGGGCCACTAGTAGTGGCAATGGTGAATGAAATAAAGGAAAAAGTGAAGGGCTATGCTTCCAACTGAGGTCTATAATGGTTGCAATTGGCCAATTACAGTAAAGTAAGAAGAGGAAGATTAAAACAAAAGCAAAAGGAAGGGGTCTAGTGATCATCGCTAATAGAAGGCTCACTAAATAGGGGATATAACATCTCTCAATTCAACATAAGGGATAGAACGAAGCTCCCCTTCAACACTAATCCACTTGCCAATAATAGCTAGTGATTTGCTAAGGATTCACAACAATAGTAGAGGTTTGACAATATCTAAGGACCCAAGGAGAGGCAAATTAGGCTTGAGATTGATGGCCATAATGGAGGAAAAGAGAGGGTAGGAGATCAAACAAGTTGAATAAGGGAGAGTATGATCCATCATATTTCAGTAGTTCTTTAATGGAGCTTAGTCGGTACTGACCACAATAATTAAGGGGATCAATAGGGAAGGAGAAGTTGAGCACTTACCTTGTGTCCAATAAGATTTTAAGGCCAACATGAGAAATCTCAATGATGACTCAGCTAGGGGGGAAATTAGTGATGGAACTTTGGTTGGAGGAAGACTTACAGAAGTGAAGGAGTTTGACTCCTACCCTCCTTGAACTCTCACTATCTCACTTCTCTTGGAGTTCAGTGATCCTTCTTTTTCTTTTCCAATTATGATTTAAATTTCATCCTAAGTCAGGTCACTTGAGTTGTCTCAATAGATTTATTAAGTGGTTGAAATCTTTTTTGTCCTGTTAAATTGGCTCATTAAAATAGACTGGACCTTATTCTTGCTAGGTTAAGCCCAAAAAGGCCAGACCTTGCAACAATATTTCCAAGTTTAGATTTCAATGCCTCTTATAGGCAATTGGGAATTTCTCATTTTTGTTGTATGGTTTCTCTCCCAAACAAGATGATCCCATCATTTTCTCATCAATAAAGAAATTCAATCTACTTAAATGATTAATGTTTTTTCCTCCTAATGCCTAATATAATGTGAATACTTCTTCTTCCTTGAATAAGAATCTTCATACCCCTCAATTGGCCTCTACTTCCTTGC
Organism: Metroxylon sagu; assembly: GCA_017589505.3. Taxonomy (NCBI): domain Eukaryota; kingdom Viridiplantae; phylum Streptophyta; class Magnoliopsida; order Arecales; family Arecaceae; genus Metroxylon; species Metroxylon sagu. The sequence goes on along the minus strand of JACVBY030000658.1, from coordinate 1,970,480 downwards.
TAGTTCTTCCTCCTACTCTCTCATATAACATTATAACTATTCAAGCCTATCTACTAATAAATATCCTATTAATACAATAATGAATGCTACTAAAAAGAAGAAAGTAATCAATCTAGAAGAAAAGATAGATAGCTTGTCATGCCCCTATTTCTTATAGCATGATTGGCTGTGGCCCTAATTGACTGAAGTGAAGAAGGAACATGAGGCTTTATGTTTTTGTTAGGGATTAATGCGGACTATAATTTAAAATTAGGTGTATTATCTAATTGTGCATATACTTCTAAGCAGATTAATATTTCCGATGATGCCACCCCTATCTATGCATTTGTTGTATGATTTCTCCAACCATTATTTATCAACATTTATATGTATACATCTTTACTACTAATTGTGCACCCTAGGATGTAAGAATCACATAATGACCTAAGCTAATTTATGCATTTAAACATGTCCCTAATCAATTATTATATCTAATTGAAATTAATGCGCATGAAGAAACATTAAATTTATTCGATAACATCATCTCAAATTCAAATCAACCATAATTTATATAACTCAAGGTCAACATTTGTCTCCTTACTTTTTTAATACAAACTTATGCATGTAGTTTGAAGGAAATATACAAGATTTACTATTATCGAAAATATAGATTGGAGAAATGCACAAGACTAGCTTCAATCACTCAATGTTAAAGATCATATATAGAAACTTTCTCAAACTAAGTCACTAAGCTTTACATATGCAAAAGCATCCAGACTGTCGCATCAAAATGATATTTCAAGTATTTCATAAATATAAGAACTTTCAGTATAAGGTCCCTCCTCTTAGGATTCTCCTGTAAAATAAGAAAGTAATGAGAACATACACCCATTTGGTTCTCTCATACCACACATTTGTTAAATGTTCTGGAGTGGCATTCAATATCAATTTCAATATCTGTGTGTCTAGAAAAGATATTTCAAAATGCAGCACTTTTATAAAATATAAAACCATGGGATTTTCAATCAACTAATGCCATTTCAATTGCAATAATGCATCAGTAAACATTATTCAAAATGCAATACTCTTTATAAAATATAAAGCCATAAGAATTTTTACTTAATCTTTGGTAGAGTCCATAAGGCAAACCACCAATCCTGTCCTATTTTCGCACTAAGTAGGTCACCACCCTCTTTCATCCACATAGAGTAATAAAATCCTCTATAAGTTTAGGGCCTTTTACCCAAGGGTTTCAATTCCCTTCTTTTTATTCCTAATTGACATCCATTCCCATTCCAAAAGCTATTTTACGGCCATAATTTCAGAAATAATTTTGATCCAAACGAATGGCAATGTACTGTTATAAGGATTCAAAAACTCATTATTTATATAAAGCGCATCATCAAAAACAAAAGATGGCTAGTGGAAAGATTTCCAACAACTTTTCTTCCACAAACATGCAAATGGATCCAAAAACATAACTTGGTAAAACTATAGCACATAAAAGTATGCTGAAAGCATATTAAGTTCATGAGTAAATGAAGAGTGATGTAGCTGCCAATCAAAATATATATAATCAACAAAAACTTTTAATTAACAAAGCACATGAGTTAGAGAAAACCTATCTCTAAACTGCTACAAGTTGAAGAATAGGATTTCCTGCAATTTCTTTAGTACAACACTAAGGTTTCAACACCTGACTGTTAACCCTAGCACTTCTCCCATTCTTTCTCTTCTTCTTATTTCTTTTTCTTCTTCTTTTCTCCATAATTTTTCAACTAAATTTTGGTGGAAGGATATCTATCCCGCTGCCCTCTTATGGGGCTCTCATGTGGGCCTCATAAGGGGTCACATGACTCCCTTGTTAAGGGGTTTCATGTTAGGATATCTATCCTAACTTTCATATTACCCTTTTGCCCTTATTTTTATTTCTCTTTTCTACCTTAATCTCATCCATAATTAGGTTAAACATAGTTAAGAATTAATAAGGATCATATTAGGGTTCAACAATATAATTAAGGTCCCTTTATGGTTGATTAATATTATGCATCAAAATTATAAACATATCCTTTTCACTTTTCAACCTTTTTCGTAATATCATGCATCAAAATCACAAGCAAATCATTTTTGTTTTTCAACCTTATTCAAGGATTGGAATTAAATGATGAATAAACTTGATAGAGCAAGGAACTTATAGATATAGATCAATTTAGGATCTAAAATTTACTAAGGAAAGAACATTTCAAATAATGATTCCAAATGCAACTATTCTCATAAATAGAATTTGGTTAAGACCATGGCCATCACAAAGCTCTCCTACTATGTGATAAAGATGCCTAGTTTCTATTAATATGGCTAAATAAACAAGTAGTGATATAGGAAACCTCCTATTAATTTGAGAGATTTGAATAAAGTGAATTATTTTGGGGTGTGCTCTCCTTCTCCTCGTACATCTTTTCCATCTCTCTCTCTTTTACAATACACACTACATTGATCTAATTGACTAAAGAGAAAAATAAAACAAATTATTTAGTTGTGCATGCTATCTTTCTCTCCTCCCTCATCTCTTCCATTTCAATTAGATCAATGTATACATGAACCTATGGAGTTCTTCATGGTGGAATAAAAGGGAGTATCATAATTTATTAAAGTTTATACCAAATCATTCTAGATGCAACTAAGATATCATGATATCACATGTTGTCAACTTATTTCTAAGGAGTTTTATATTTTACTTTATTTTATATTGTTTTGTTTTAAGAGTCAAGTACATAAGAATTGTTGAAAATTTTCTCTTACTTAAGTTATTTTATGTTCACACAAAAAAATAATAATAATTAAGTATAAAGTTTCTAGTTTGAAGTATACTATGAATGACACTCTCTTTAGAATAGAATTCATCATGTATACATACATATAGTTGATGATGGTATGCTCCCAAGATATAATGAATCGCTACGTATTTTCTTTGAAGCACACTTTAACAAAGGAGAATTAAGATGGACCCAAACTAGCTAAATCTAGATATAATAAATATTAATAAAATAAAGAATCTCTCTCTTTATATGGATTCAATCATCTCTTCTCATAAGCTCAAAAGATATACTTGAGTTCACTTGAGTTTACTCAATCTTTTAAATCTTTCTCACTTGTAGTCTCTTATTTTAGATGGACCAGAATGATAATAACATTGTATTGACATGTTTTATTTGCAATATCCATAGTGAAAATAGTCTCGAACTAGGTTCTTTGATATAAATATCACATACCAAACACATAGTATTCGCTATCATTAAGTTCATTCAGGATAGCTATCTCTCGCCTTGTACTAGTGTCATGGTTTCATAAGACCTTCAAAGATAACTTAATCTTGTAGTTTATAGCCCCACAATCGCTCACCAAGTGAGCCTTCAAAAGTATTATACAATGGAAGAACACCTAGCACAATTAGTTATAATCCCATTAGGAGTTATTACCCATCCTCTTACAATTGAATCTAAAAGCACTTTTACTAAAATTGGGCTAAAGAGTAATTCTCCAAATTCTAAAGTGCTTCACTAGTCATTCTGAAACAACTTGTCAATATTCATTAAATCTTCTTTTTAAGATCTCCAATCAATAAGGTTGGCTTGTTATACTCCAATGCTATTACATCATATTTTTTAAAATATCTTAATATTTTTAATTTCAAATGTAAATGCTTCTTAGGTTTATTGGAGTGCTTCTACTTAGCCTTAGTTATAGTTACTTGATTATCATAATGTATAAATATGATAGGAGTTGAATTTTCTATAAGTGAAATGTATGCCAATAGGCTTATAAGTTGTTTTGCATATTATGCAGGATTAGGCTCAATCAAACCCGATGACTAAGTCAAAATATTAGATTTAACCTGATTCGTAGGGATTAGACCCAATTAGGCCAAGTGATTAAGCCAGAGTGTTGGATTTGAACTAACCATGAAAATTAAACCCAAGAGGTGGCTGGGTGTTGGCAATTAGGTCATGTGGCTAGATCAAAATGCTGCATTTGTCTTGATTGATAGCAGTTTGAATATGTTACTGGATCAGAATGTTACATTTGTTGAGAATTTGAACCTAATTGTTTGTAATTAGGCTTGCTTACTAAAATTGAGTAGTAAATCGGACCCAATTATTAGTAATTAGGCCCACCAACCAAGCCTAAATATTAGATTTGACCCAATTGTTGGTTATCAGGTCTGTTAGTCAAGCTCGAGTGCTAAATGGCACTTAATTATTGGTAATCGAATTCATCGACTAAGCCTAAACATTGGATTTGACTCAACTCATGAAGTTTTAGCCTTAATTAGTGATTAAATACCAAAAATCAGGATGGATCATTAATCTAAAATGCTACACTTGATTCATAGTTGAAACTAATTGGTGAATTTCACCCATGTCAATTGAGTCCTAATTAACATTGAGGATGCTATAAATTAGACCAAGTAATCGAATCCATATGCTAATTTTAACCTAATGTGTAGTCAAAGTATTAAAAATTGGACGAAACAGCTAAATTAGGGTATTGTATTGAACCCAATGTTTGGACCATGGCTCTAATTGCCTCTTTTATCATAGTCTAAATATAGAAATTGAGCCTTAATTGACGTTTGGATCATCTAATTAGACCCTTACATATGAGTTGGTGCCTAAATCAACTCAATTTGTAACTGTCTTAAAGATGATGCACCCCTCATCTCTATTACCTGTTCATATTCTAAGATAGTGACTATAATCACTTCAAATAGATTCATATTTAAATAGTTGTATATTTAGTTAAATATCCAATATGGGACTAAAAATTTTATATTGTTTTAACAAATATCCAATGATTCTCCAAATAATTCAAAATTTTGAAAATCATTTGATGCATAAAAATGCCTTTGAATATGATGCAATAGAAAAAGGTACTTTACAGGTTTGAACTTTTACTTGGTATTGACATGTTCTATTTGCATTGTCCGTAGTGAACATAATCTTAAACTAGATCCTTTGATGTAAATACCACATGCCAAAGAAATAGTACTAATTATCATCGAGTCTATACAGGCTAGCCCTTTCTAGCCTTATACTAGTATCTTGGTTTCATGTGATAGTAGAGATAGCTTAATCTTGTAGGTTATAGCCCCACAACTAAACTCACCTAGGTGAGTCCTTTAAGAGTGTTATACAATGAAAGAACATCCAACACAATTAGCTACAGATCCATTAAGGGTTATTATCCATCCTCTTACAATTTCATCTAAAAGCACTTTTACTAGAATGGGGCTAAGGAGCAATTTTCTCCAAATTATAAAATGCTTCTCTTGTCATTCTAAAGCAACTTATCAGTACCCATTAAATCTTCTTCTTAGGATCTCTGGTCAGTAAAATATTCCTGTTGTCATTCTAAAACAATTTGCCAACACCCATTAAATCTTCTTCTTGGAATCTCTAGTCGATAAGGTTGCCTTGTTGTTATTGAATGATCAATTAATAAGCTTTAGTGTCGTTTCGTTTGATAATTTTATAACTCGCCCTCTTGCAATTCTTTTAGTTAATGGATTTGCTATATTCCTAACAAACCCTACATATTCTAATGTTATTACGCATATTTTTGAAGGTATCTTAATATTTTTAATTTCAGATGTAAATCTCTCTTAGGTTTATTTGAATGCTTCTACTTACCCTAAGTTGCAGTCACTTCATTATCACAATGTATGGATATGATAAGAATTAAAGTTTCCATAAATGAAATATATGTTGTCAATAGGCTTTTAAGTTGTTTTGCATATTGTGCAATAGTATTAAGGGTTATCATTTTAACTTTCATACAGGATTATGAGATATAAGTTTGCTTCATATATTTTCAAGCAATAGCATCTCCATGAAGTGTCAACATATATCAAGTGGTAGACTTTGAAACCTCTAAATCAAAAATCCAATTTGTATTTCCATACTCTTTTAATGCAGTAAGAAAACAAGAATAATGAATGCCACATGAAATAGTGCTTTCCAGAGTTGTACATTGAGAGAACCTATATGTCTACTAAGCCCCCTTATTGCATGAGTAATATCAGGTCTAGTGTAATTCATAATATGCACCAAAGAACCAATAGTTTATGAGTACTTTAATTAGGCCATAGGTTTACCTCAATTTTTACTTAATTTCACACTAGGGTCAATGAGTGTACTTAAGGGTTTACAATCAAACTTATCAAATTTCTTCAGCATTTTCTCTATATAGTATGATTATATGATGGTAATTCCTTATGGTTGGTTGTATCAAAGCTTCTTGATGAGAAAGATTTAGTTTCATTAATCATTTCTATGTTGGTTCTAGAAGTTAAAATATTATCAACATAAAGATGCATAATAACACATGAGTCATCAATTATTTTAGTATAAACACATTTATCAACCTTATTAATAGAGAAATCATAAGATAATACTACTGAAATAATTTTTTTATGCTATAGTTTGCTACTTATTTTAGGCCGTATAAAGATTTAATTAATTTATAAACTTTATATTTTTAATCAAGTATGATAAAACCTTTGGTTGATCTATATAAATTTCTTCATCAAGATCACCATTAAGGAATGTCATTTTTACATATATTTGGTGAATATCTAACTTAAATCTAGAAGCTCATGTAATCAAAGTCCTAATAGATATAATCTTAGCAATTGGAGAGGATATATCAAAATAGTCAAAAGCTTCTTTTTGGATAAAGCCCTTAGCAACTAACTTAGTCTTAAACTTTTCTATCCCTAGTTTCTTTCTAAATATCTACTTGCAACTTATAAATTTACACCCTTCACGTAGATAAATAAGAGCCCAAAGTTTATTAGTAATAGCTTTCTTCCAAAAAAAATTAAGGCTGCTAAATTAATTACTTCCAAATTAGAACCTTCATCTTCCTATTGTTGCTAAAGTACTAAGAGATTTATTATCTTTATCCTCAAAAGGCATAACACTTTCAAAGAAAATAACATTTCTAAATTCTATCACTATATTATTATCAATATCACTAAATTTTGGTTTTATTAGTAATATTCTATAAGTAGTATTATTTTGGGAGTAACATATAAATATCCCATCTATTGTTTTGGAACATAATTTTCTCTTTTTGTTTCTAAAACTTTAACTTTGGTTAAACCCACACCCACCTACACTTTAAAATTAGGTTCCACACTTTAAAAATATTCAAATTAACTTCCACACTTTTCTATATTTTATAGGATGTTTGGTTAAAGCCTTTATGAGATTCTTGTTGGGAGTATAATAAATTAATAAAAGAGCTTTCCCTCCTAATTATTATGTATTCCAGAACTAGTAATTATAGAATTAACCATATCAAACAAAATTCTATTCTTTCTCTCAATTACTTTGCTAAACTAAAGTGAATAAGGTGGAAAAATTTTATAAATAATACCATCTATTTCATAAAAAATATTGAGTTCATTAAAAGTATGTTTTCCTCCTCTATTTCACCTAAGAATTTTAATTTTCTTATTAATTTAATTTTCAACTTTACTTTAATAAGTTATAAATTTTATTTAAAGCTTTATCTTTTGTTGTAAAAGAAACTTATAACAATATTTGGAGAATTCATCTATAAAAGTGATGAAATATATATTTTTTTTTGTCATTTCTAGTTACGATATCCAATTCACAAATATCACTATATATTAACTCTAGAAGTTCAATTTCTCTATATACTATTTTAAACGATTTATTGGTAGCTTAGATTGTATGCAAATCTAGCATTTTTCATTTATATAAAGAACATATTAGGAATTAAGTTTAAATTTATCCTTAGATTGGATGCACCACATCATTCATATAATCATCAAAGATTATGTCCCTTAGATTTGATCCATTTAAGTGCACCAAGAGAAGGGATATGAGGAAGCATTTCTTCATGAAATCATATGTGAAATATTAGCATTTTAAGAAAGGAGTGGGAATAAAGAAAGATATAAAAATTAATCTATCCACAAAAGTATTCTACAAGATTACACTACTTAAAACTATGATTCATATGTATGCGGTTGTTTGTTTAGTTAAATATTGACTAAAAATTTTGAATTACTTTAACAAATATTTAACAAGAATTAATGAAAATGGATAATATTGAAATGTTAGAGAATGCATATAAAATGGGAAAAGTAAACTATCTTTATAAAACTCACCGGACTTTTGGTGTATGGCACCCACAATAAAAGAGTAGGCTAGGAAGCCCATAACTCCAATCAACCCCAAAATAATGCTGCTGAGAATCTTGAGAAATTTTGTAAAGCATTTGACCTTAGGCCTTCCGTGGATAAGAACCAACATGAGCAGTGCACATAAGAAAATGGCAAATAAGGAGTTCAAACATAGGACGAAAAGTATGCTAGCTGAGGTAATTTTTCCTTGAATTGCTATCGTCAATAAGCCAAGAATGGCAGCCGCAGAGGCAAAGAGTGTAGCAATTGCAAAATTTTTCTCGGCTTTTATAACTGCATCTTGACCAACCATTCGTTTTAGTAATGCCAGAATTTCATATAGGAGTTTTGCTTCTGAACTATGTTGGGTGTCTGTTTCCTGGCCATTGTACTGCCCCTTGCATATGCAAAGCAAAATTGATTCAGACTAGATAGCCATAACACTTATTAACCTATTAGATGCTGAGGATTGTTACTATAATCATGGTTCTCTATTAATTGTTAAAAAATAAATTATTCATAAATTATTAGGCCATAATTATACAACATGCATATATGGATGCATACAAACATACTTGTGTGTGTGTATCACATTGAGCTAAAATTTTAGTTCAATAATATTATATCTATACATTTACATATACATATACATAAATAGTTATATATGCATGCATGTATGCATATATATATATATATGTGTGTGTGTGTGTACATTTATACAAGCACATGCATATTTATGTTAAACTAGTATTACTCAAGATTTTAGGATGAGATGTAAGGAGAATTCGCATCACACGTAAACTCTTTTAATTTTGTCAAGAGATTATTTTTTAGGTCTAGTAATTAATCACCTAAAAAGCCTTCAAGTAACTTTGAATAAGCGTCCATCTTCGTGTGCAAACAAGGCATCTAGCTAGTTATATTTTTGACCATGAGATATATTTCAACATATCATGGTAACTAACCTAAATGTGGAGTATGGTGGTCTTTCTTGTAACATTCGCACAAGATCCAAAAATAGGGAATAATATTTGAGTTGGGTATAAAAGATCTTCAAATATCTCATTTTGTTATCTTACTGTTTCGATCTTTTTATTTGTGAGATGGAAACCATATAGAAATATGGTGACAGATATTTTTGTAGACAATTTACAACTTTAAAAGTGTAGTCACAATGCCTTTAGCATAGGGAAAAAATGTGTCAACCAAATTTGACACATTAGTTTAATCACTATAAATTTAATCACTATAAACGACTGTGAAAAACTTGCAAAATGACTATACATGATCCCTTAATTTAGTCACTATAAACTTCTATTATAGTTTCTTCCTGGTGCATTTTTACAAAATTCACGTGCTAATACAAAATTATTCTAATAACTCAACAAAAGCAAATTGGCCTGGAGTTCTATGAAAGAAGTTTATAAAAGGACAAGAGTTTTAACTTTTTTTCATAATTCCATTGTGCAAATTTTTATTCAATAATCATTATCTTCAAGATGAGTGCTTTACGTCTAGAAATATTTTTTACAAGAACAATATCTAGCTAGAAGAAGTCTTGCAGAAAGATTTCCGACAATTCTTTTAACCCCACATGCTCAAGATTGACAAGAAGTATAGTAAGCTTGTGCATTAAGATAGTAAAGTTTCATCGTGATCATCAAAGTATTGTCTACTTGGCTCCAATATCAGTGTTTCATAGTTGAGAAAAGCCTATTCAGAGGCACACCATCATTTTGTTCTAGAAAAGCAGCTAAAAATAAAAATTGAGTTAGTTGAGATTAAGGGTGATGGCCAAATAATAGATTCTTTTTAAAGGTAAAATTTGAAATCTCTGAAGTGATATTATGTTGGTTTAAAGATGAGTGTTGGAATTGCTGTGCCAATTTGGTTTTTTTAATATCGACTACTGCTGTTCTGTGCAACATTATTCTCTCTCAAAGGCATATGCCAGAAACACTCTTCAATGCGTTCATGAATGTTCAAGACTGTGAACCATCCTTAAAGAGGCTAATGAAGGATGGAATACCGGAGTAGAAAACCTTCACAAAACCTTCACGCCTCTCTACAGGGAAACTTCTATATGTTGACAGCGCGCTCATCTCCTTCATATCTTCGTCCTTTTCATTAGACGATGGTTTGACCCACTTGCTGTCTACATTCTACATCTTCCTTTTCCTCTCCACTTCGATCTCTCGAAGATCTGAAAGTGTAGTGCGTAAGGCACAAACACAGCCAACTTCCCTTCTCTTTTGAAAAGGATAAAAAAAAGGAAGTTTACAAAATTTTGGTGTGCAGATAGGCTTGAAAAAGAGAATGAAAGATAGCACTCCATGGAAAGAGGTTCTAGGTTGAAATGAGAAAGGCGGCTTTCACGCTGACTTATTAAAAGTTGGAGAAGAAAAAAAAAAAAAAAAAATCTTATAATATCGTAGGGGATGTAACTGATGCGATTTAGAAGATTTTGGAACCTAGAAAATTAGACGTTTAGCAGTCACCATGCTATTCAGAGTGTAACTTTGCGATATTGTCATAAAAGGAATTTAGTTAAAAAGATTTTATTTAAATTTTCTTAATGATTTTCAATAAAGGTTCATTTTGGTGCTTCTCTATTAAGACCTCAAAAACAAAAGAAGTTCAGTTTTCAGGGTTTCCTCATACCTGATCAATCATGTCTGTTGGGTTGGCGTTGGAGAGGCTTCGATCAGGAATCCCTTGTGCCTCTTGCTCTAGGTTTGCAGACTTGACTGGATCAGTCTCATATGTTGGCTCTTTGCTGGAAAGAATTGAAGAGGGTATGCTTGGTGCCCCGTTCTCTAGATCTGGGAGCCCCGCAACATCAATATTGCTGTCGGAAAGGCTTGTTGTGGCAGTCATCCTAGCATCTTGATGTGAACTAAGTTTACTAAAAGCTAGGAGATTCCAGAAGAAAGCAGCGATGCCAGAACTTCCCATTTTCGTGAAGATCCTGAAAGTACATCCAAACAGCATCAGCAATCTCTAATTTTTAACACCTGTATGTGCGTGTGCGAGAGAGGAGGGGGGGGGAAGGGGTCGATCTCGTGCCCACACTCTAGAGAGAACCCTTTATTACCAACTGCTCAGAAGATCTAACCGTTCCTCTTAGAGATCCTATTGCCATATCTCTATTCTTTCTTCTTTTCCTCTTGGTTCAAGTCTATTCTCAGCTCACGGGCCCTCCCCCATCCCCACCGTCTACACCAATTCTTCCAAGACTAGTGGAACATCATGTTTCAAGGCAGGAGTTGGGAGCAGGTAGTCTTTGGTACCAGGGAGACGATCAAGGAGGGGGTGTCGAGAGGTTGCCGCTGATGGTTGATTGATAAGAGCATCTAGAGGTGTGCTCAAAAGATGATTGAATGAAGAGGGGCAGGTGACTTCCACAGACGAGCGGGGAAAGGATGGAGTTGGGAGCAGGTAGTCTTTGGTACCAGGGAGACGATCAAGGAGGGGGTGTCGAGAGGTTGCCGATGATGGTTGATTGATAAGAGCATCTAGAGGTGTGCTCAAAAGATGATTGAATGAAGAGGGGCAGGTGAATTCCGCAGCCAAACGGGGAAAGGATGGAGAAGAGCCGGTGAGCTTAGAAGAAAGAGGCCCCAAACCGAGGGAAAAAAGAAAGGATGAACAGAAAGAGGATTTTTAGTTTGAGCTTTAAATTCAAATTTCATTCAAAGGAAATCGTAGGTGGAGTCCTCAGATGATCAATTTATTTCAATCATAGAAAGCATAGATCGGTGAGGTTTGAGAGAGAAGGTTGCAAACCTGAACAACGCCCAAAAATGGTGATAACAATTCTGCTTGGTCCCAAAGCATAGATCGGTGAGATTGCCTGAACAACGTCTGAAAATGGTGGTAGCAAATTGTGCTGGGTCGGAAGACCCCAGGTCTGGAGAGAGCGCTAATGGAACGCGGCAGCTGGCAACGTGACAAAGGAAGCTTCCTTTTTTTATTTTTATTTTTTCATGATAACAAGACCACGGAGGATGGTCCAACAGCTCAGCCCTTTCGATTAACGGACTTGATTCCATGAGAATGCATGGTTCATCCACGAAGAGAATTTGACCCTAAAGTCGAGAGAATTTAATTTTTTTAATCAAAATAATTATCATCAGATAACGTCGGAATACGAAATGAATCATTAAGAAAAGCATCACGGAATAACTGCAATACAAAAAATAAACATACAATAACACTATGAAGCTTGAAATGTAAATTTGAATTAGTCAGTGTCAACTTAATAGCAAATTCTAACCTTCCTTTTGATAGAGGTTACAAATATGCATAGAATTTTCTTATTTCCTTAATTAGTGAAGCTAGCAAACTCAAATACCAAACAAAATATTCTGTACTAGCAGGCCTAGGAAAATTCCAATTTGATGGCTCGTTTACCCTCTTATTCCAATTAACACTCAAAAATAGCCATCTTGTTAATATTGTTATAATATTTATAATGCAGCATTCAAGTTTCAAAAGTTCATACTACATGATACTATAATTTGCCTTTTAGGTTACAATAATAGCATATGCTTTGACTAATTGCTAATATCAATCCGACAATCATATTATAATATTTTATGTATCACAGCACAATCTGACAATCATATAATATTATGATGTCAATAATTTTCATTTTCATGTTATCCTTGATCAGAACTGTCATAGCATCATTTATCAGAGTTTTTATGTCATCAGAAGTTTCATATCATCAGTTTTCATTTCCTCTATAGTTACAAATTATGGTCACATTTATCTCTGTAACAAGACCAATGCACCATATTTAACTTTGTGGATGGGAGTTTCTCCTTCCATATATCTCCTATGGAGGTGAGTCCTAGTATCAGCCATCAATCATTATTTATCGATTATTACATAATGAACCGAGAGTTCATACATTTTATTTAATCTTTAATCAATAATTTAATATTTTTTAATAGTTGCTTATTCATGAGGCCATGTAATTTTATTGTTTCCTCTTTTATTATAATATGCAAATTGTAATTATTTTATTTATTTATTTATTTTTATTTATTATTTTTATTTTGGTCTTTCCTTTATATATTATAATTCTTGTTATTTTCTTGTTATCATTTATATTATTATTTATATTATTAATCTATTAGTATTTTTTATTATTTTTATTATTATTTATTATTTATTATTTTAATATAGTAAGGCTTTTATAATAATAAATAAAATAAGATTATTTTATTAATATAATACAATAACAACAGCAAAGCATTACTTCCAAACTAGTTGGAATCGACTATATAAATTCTTTTTTTTTTATTTAGCTATGTTTTGAGTCATATTTTTTGTAAGATGCAAAAATTCTAAACTTTCTTTGTCACTTTCTCTCATGTGATTTTCAGTCTACCTCTACTTCTATCTCTTTTTTTCTCTATATATATTAAGTCACTCTTCTACATAAGAGCAACCTAGGTCTACGTTGCACATGTCCAAACCATCTAAATTATCTTTCCTTTATTTATCCTTGATTGAAGCTACCTCTACCTTTTTATGAATGATTTCATTTCTTATTTTATCTTTTTTTATATTACCACACATTCATCTTAACATTCTCATTTCCTCCATATTCATCTTATGTATATGCATTTTTCAACTGCCCAATATTTCATGCAATAAAACATAGATGGTTTTATGGCTATCCTATAAAACCTTTTCTTCAACTTTGCAGGTACTCTACAATTACATAATCTTTCAATTACACTTCTCCATTTTATCGAATTTGTTTTAATCCTATGGATAATATCATCCTCAATCTTTTCTTTCTTATGAATAATCGATCCTAAATATCGAAAATGATCATTTTTAGTAACTTCATGGTCCCCAATTTGTACTCTATATCATTTTTATTTTTAATTATACTTAAATTGTATTTCATGTATTCTGTTTTTATTCTACTTAACTTAAAATCTTTAGATTCTAATACATTTCACCATAATTCTAACTAACGATTAACTTTAGCCTTAGTTCCATCTATTAATACAATATTATCCACAAATAACATGCACTAAAGAATATCATCCTGAATATATTTAGTAAGCTGATTTATAACTAAAATATAAAGATAGGGACTAAGAGCAGATCCCTGATGTAAGCCTAATGTAATAGAAAATTAGCTGATATTACCACCAATAGTTTTTACACTAATAACAATTTAATAAAGCATTATTAAAATTTAAAAATAGTAATTATTTAATAAAACATTAACAATGATATCTATATTTCACAAATTAAATAACATTAATAACAATCTTTTATATCAATAATAATAATTCTTTTAACAATAAATAATAATAAAATATTCATGCTAATTATGCAAATTTAATTTACTAAATAATGTCATTAATCATAATCATAAACTTTCATAATTAAATAATATTTAGTCAGAATTGTAATTAAGTTATTTGTTAAATTAACTAATTCATAATTAGTCTATTTACCTTCTTCACTAATTCCAAAAATAATGTAGCTCAGGGATGCCGCTCACCTACATAATAAATTTTAAATTAATTTTTATAATTATAATGGCTAATAACCTCCAACCGAGACTCAACTAATCAATAGTTGGGTTCACTGATTTGGGTCCCCTACCTTAATAGTTACATTAACCCAAAAAAATTAAGTTGGTTCACAACCCAAACCTATCTAAATCAAACAAATAGTCAGGCTCTAAATAGGGTAGGTAGGTTACAAATCAAGCCAACTATTGATCCAAAAGATCAACCCATAAATCCCTAGTCTGAGTTCAGATTAAATCAAGCTAGTTCTTTTTTCTTTTGACCTAATCTAAATCAGGTTCAACTTAATCAACCTAGCTCACTAAAGTGAACCGGTTTAATCCATTAAGAAGTCAATTCAGCTTAAACCCACTGGCTTAAACCTATCATCTTCCTCCCAAACAACTATGTTCCACCCTCCTTGAACCTAACCTTTGTTGGCCTCCGACCAGCCATAGTGCCGGCGGTGACCCACCTAACTCTAGCTATAGCCGGTCCTAAGCTTAGGCAAGGGTCCGGTTGACCCTTGCCCGAAATCAGCCTCCTATCATGGCCGTAGAGACCAATTACCCACAAGGTAGGGCACAGTCCAAAAGCTTCCCATTCTCCTCCTCTGGCGATTGCCAGTGGCTTACACCAAGCCTAAGAGAAAGAACAAGCAGGGATTAAGATCCTTACTTATTAGATTTCAATATTGAAATTGCAGATAGGCACCAGCAAGAATATGGGACTCAATGCTCTGTTTGTTTCCTGAAATAGAGTATTGAGAAATCTAGTTAAGACTAAAGATTTCCACCAAAATCCCATCACAAATCCTATGTTAACACATTTGTGGATCAAAAGAGAAACATAAAAACTAGAGTTTGAAATCTTACATGAAGAAAGCTTAGATCAAATCCAAGGATAAAGCCTTCTTCTTCCTCAGGTTTCTCCTTCCTTAGCTGAGCCTAAAATCAGATTTTCAGCCTCAAATCCTCTTAGTTGATGGCCAATGAGGGGTTCATCCATTAAATAGAAGAAGAAAAGGTGAAAGAAAAGCTTTATCTCTTCCCCATTTGAATTTGGGAGGAAGACAAGTTCGTCTCCTCCCTGGATTCAAACTCTCTTCCTTTTTTTTTCTGGTTTGGCTTGACTTAGACCGGTCAAGTGGACCTGGTATGGGTGCAAGTCCTCAAACTCTCCCCCCCTCCTCCACACCCACCCCCCTCCACCCCCCGCCTTTTTATAATTTCATCCCCAAAATTATCACACAAAATCTCCTCTTAATCTGGTTATTCATATCTAAACTTCCATAATTAATCAAATAAACTAATTAATAATACATACCAAAATTTTCAAACAATTGGGGATACTTTTTCCTCATTTCTTCCTCAAGTTCCCACATGGCTTTAAGTTTTGTGTGATTGCTCCACTGTACCTTAACGTAAGGTATGGTTCACTATCTTAGAACTTGATCCTTACGGTTCACAATACGTATTGGATGCTCTTCATAAGTCAGATCCTTGCTAAGATTAATGGGTTTAAGTTTCATTACATGATTGGGGTCCAATACATACTTTCTAAGCATGGATACATGAAACACATTGTATACTATAAAAAGAGCTAGTGGCAGTGATAAGCAATAAGCCACTTTTCTAACTCTATCCAATATTTGAAAAGGACCTACATGTTATGGACTTAATTTGCCTCAAATCCTAAATCTCAATTTTCCCTTATTAGTGACACCTTTGAGAAAACATGTTCTTTAACCTGAAATTCCAAGTCTCTCCTTCTGTTGTCAACATAATTTTTTTGTCGACTTTGAGTTGCATGAAGCAGTTCCTTAATCATCTGCATTTTTTTCACAATTTGCTGTACTAACTCAGGGCCCAACAATCTCTATTCTTCAACCTCATTTCAATACAAAGAAGACCTACACTTTCTACCATATAGAGCCTCAAATGGAGCCATTTGAATACTTGCCTTGTAATTGTTGTTGTATGCAAACTCCACCAAGGGTAGATGCTAATTCCATGCACCTACTGGATCCATCACATAGGCTTGCAACATGTCTTCCAAAATTTGAATAGTCCTTTCAAATGAACCATCAGTTTGAGGATGAAAAGCTATGCTGAAATTTAATCTGATCTCCATTAATTTATTTAAGCTCCTCCAAAACTGAGACACAAACTTAGTATCTCGATTAAACACTATTGACACTGGAATCCCATGTAGCCTCACTATTTGGTCAATATACATATTAGCCAACCTCTCAGTAGACATCCCAACTTTGAAGGATAAGAAGTGGGCTAATTTGGTCAATCTATTAACTATGACCCATACTACATTATTACTTTTGGGAGTTTTAGGCAAGCCCATTACAAAGTCCATAGTGATATTCTCCTATTTCCACTAAGAAATCATGAGAAATTGAAGAGGTCCACTGGATCTCTGATGCTCAACTTTTACTTATTGGCATACTAAGCATCGAGCTACATATTGACCTATATCTCTCTTCATACCTTTTCATCAAAAATTTTCTCTTAAATCCCTATACATTTTTGTACCTCTAGGATGCACAATATATGGTGAGTAGTGAGCTTCTTTCAAAACTTCTTTCTTTAATTCCTCCACATTTGGAACAAACAGACTATTATTATACTTTAATATCCCATCTTCTGATATCCCAAACTTACTTTGTACCCCAGTCTGCACTACTTCCTTGATCTTTTGTAATTTCATATCTTCCTTTTGTGAGGACTTAATTTTATCAATTAGTGTTGACTGCACTATAAGGGTGCAATTTGCCCATCAGATTGTTGTATCTCAACTCAACCCTAAGCTTCTCCAAATCCTTTAAGATATCACTCTGTAATCATAGTAGTAAGCTCAAAGAAGATTTCAGATGCTACCACATTGGCTTTTTCTGGATGGTAATAGATATTCAAGTCATAGTCTTTCAACAGTTCTTGCCACCTTATCTGCCTCAAATTCAACTCCTAAGTAAAATACTTTAAACTTTATGATTCGTAGACATCACATGTCTCATCGTAAAGATAATGCCTCCAAATTTTTAATATAAACACTATGGCTGCTAATTCCAAGTCATGGGGTTTCAACTACTTAGAAGCATAAGGAATTACCTTTCATTCTACATCAACATGTATCCTAAACCCTTCTAAGAGGCATCATTAAATATGGTAAATCCTCCAGATCTTGATGGTAGGGTATGGATTGGGGCTGAAACCAGTCTTTGCTTCAATTCTTGGAAACTTCGCTCACATTCTTTAGTTCATGCAAACTTTGCTCACTTCTATGTCAAACGAGTCAATGGCAAGGTAATGTGAGAGACACCTTCAACAAATCTGTAGTAGTACCTGGCCAGTCCCAAGAAACTACAAACTTCAGACATATTAATAGGCTGGTTCCAACTTATGACAATCTCTATCTTGTTGGATCTACAGAAATGCCATCCTTAGAAATTATATGACCCAAAAAGGAAACTTTACACTTTGAAGCTTGGCATATAGCTTCTTTTTCCGAAAAATTTATAGGACAACCCTTAGATGATCCTCATACTCCTTCTCACTCTTTGATTAAATTAAAATGTCATCAATAAAGGTAACTACAAATTGATCCAAATATGGCTTAAATATTCTGTTCATCAAGTTCATAAATGCTATCGGGGCATTTGTTAATCCGAATGGCATCACTAAGAACTCATAGTGACCATCTGGTTTTAAATGTTGTCTTGGGTATGTCTTCTGATTTAATCTTGAGCTGATGGTAACCCAAACAGAGATTTATTTTTGAAAAGACCTATCTCCTTGTAACTGATCAAATAAATTATCAATTCTTAGTAAGGGGTATTTATTCTGTACTATCACTTTATTAATTTCTAGGATCAAAACAGAATGAAAGACTTCCATCCTTCTTCTTAATGAAGAGTACTAGAGCATCCTAGGGAGAGACACTTTGTCTTATATATCCCTTTTCCAATAACTTCTGCAATTGATCTTTTAACTCCTTCAATTCAATTGAAGCAAGGAAGTCTTAGAGATAGTTTTAGTATCAGGAGCTAGATCTATGATGAATTCTATCTCCTTGTCTAGGGGATTTGATCAATTCTTCTAGAAAGACATCTAGAAATTCCTTAATAACTAGAATGTCTTGGAGTTTAATTTCTCCTTGTCAAAGGTCCTTTACTACTATCAAAAATCCCTAACAACCATTCCTCATAAATTTCCTAGCTTGCATAACTGTCATCATTAATAGTGTAGATTTTTTTTTTTACTTCCAGTAAAACTAAATTCAGGCTGATTAGGAATTTGAAAGATTATCCTCTTTTCAAAACAATCCATAGAAGCATGATATGATGCTAGCAAGTCTATCCCTAAGATTACTTTAAAATCTTTTAATGGAAGGACTAGCAAGTTGGCTTTTAACTCTTGCTAATTACTTTAGCACCATGGGTATAGTGGTTCATCTTTTTCTTTATGAATGGGGGTATTTTCTTATATTCATAATTGAATGGAACTTAGATGCAGTTCCATTGATGTGGACATGCGATTTGTATCTCTCTTATAAGCATCCATCTAAACCCTATGTGACGATAATTAGAAGAGAGACAGGCATAAATAGCACAATCTACACCTATGGAACTGCACTTAAGTCCTATCCTTCATAAATTTATGATCATTAAACATCCCTATGTAAATCATTTAAATAACCTCCATGCATTTAATATTTGTTGAGATCATATAATGGCTTATAATGACAGATTCTCCTTGAGATCATATTTAATGATAGAATCTTCCCCACCCAGAAACCATGCTTCATTGTCCTCTTTAAGATCCATCATAATCTGAAGCAAGCCGAGGACAACTGATGTTTGGAAGCTGTTGTTAGTGGAGTAAATGGATTGGGTTGGCCCGAAGCCTGAGTGAAGCTTTGATGGGGCTTTTTCTTTTCCACGCATCTGCATGTCGGGCCTGCGATAAATAACTCAGGCGGGCTTCTGAAAACATGTTTGGTACCAAATCGTGCCCGTTTTATCCGGCTCGAGTTTTATCAAACTTGGGCCGGCCACTGAGGTTGCACTGTTGGCCCTCGGTCGTCTCTTTTTTTTTTAAAAAAAAAAAACCTTCTTTTTCGCTGTTACCCTGTTATTTGGCAATGTATAACGTAAGAAAAATTATAAACCAGCCGTTTCCATCACCTTGTGATTCGCTTTGGTTCTAAATATAAAAGTGAAACAGATACAAGTGATATTACATTTCCAAGGTAAAAGAATATAAGGACTCAAGAAAGCAATAAAGTTAATAAGCAAGGCAAATTTCATTTATTGTCGAATTATATATCATCATACCTCTTAAACAGTTTCGATCATATACAGAAGAAAGAGAAGAAAAAGACCACACATATCATTATATTTCAGCTATCAAACATAAAAAAAAAAAAAAAAACAAACTAGAAATGCAAACCATAATTATAAGACGTCAAACTATAGCCCTGAACAAATAGACCGAATTTAAATCCAAGATAATTATGATATTTCAGAGATCTAGAAAAGATCAGATCAGGGAGACCACCGCATCATAAAAGACTCTTTAGGAGCTAAAGGAAAAATTCATCATAAACCACGGGGAAGAACCAGGAGAGCGCGAGCGCCACCACCGTCGCAGGCCTGACCATTCTCGCGGGTGGAGGAAGCAGCACTGAGAGGAGAACTAATCCCGACCCCAGCACCAATAGCATGAACAGTAGGAAGAGATGCGTCGTGGAAGCGAGCCCGAGATCCATGGAACAAGTCCAGAGGATGCCGCTTGCCGAGAAAACCATTGTAATGAAACCAACGTTGGCCCAAAACTTCCGAAATTGATTCACCTCTTGACGGCCGTGGAGCTCGCCAAAGTTCCCAACCTCCAGGGCCTCCATTTTGCTCGTTCACGGTGTAATACCAGGGCAAGAGATTGTGGAGAGGAAGGCGCCTGCGTGGCTTTGCACAAGCGGAATGCCTCTTGTTTTTATATCGGGAGCTGCTACCGTCGAAAAAAAATAGAGACATGGGAGCTCTCTTTTGGAAGGGGAAACTTCGAGGAAATTTCCTGGGGGTCACCATCTTTGGACGAAACTACTTCGCCAAAGCCTTGACTTGTTCTTCTGTCTCCACTCCTTTTCACCGCATGTCCGTCAGGAGAGAGTAATAATGGAGGCCACCCTATGCATGTATGAACAGAACACTATGGCTAGCGGCTTGCATCAAGTGGCCTCACAACGCAAAGCAATCGAGCCACAGAAACGGCTGCAGATTCGTTGTCCAGTCATCGAACCACACGGGCACAAAAACGGATGCAGGTTCAGGGTCTAGTTAGAGGATCCAAATTCTGTCACGCGATAAGCCAGTGAGTGCAACAAAAGACAAAACCAACGGCACGAAAGCCATGGGCAGGGTCTCCACACCCATGGTTGGAGTTCTACGTGGTGCCACCAGATGCAGCAGGAGTCCTAACCCAAGAACCCAAAGCTTGTAGGCCTTGAGAAGACATGACCTAGAGACAGGCACGGAGTTATCCTTGGAGACGGAGATGATGACAGCAGAGTCCAAAGCCACCGTGAACAGAAACCCGATCCGTGATAGAAAAAAATTTGAGCTTTTTTTTTTTTTTTTTTTTTTTTTTCTGGCTGCTACTAGGGCTGCAAATAGGCCGATTGGAATGGATAATCCCAAACAGATCCGATTTCATATTCAGATTTTAATTTTAGATTCGGATTTAATCTTTTTGTTGATCGAATCCAATCAAATAAAGTCTATGAAAGAAATTTTAAATCTAACAAGTTATTTGAATATATTCGTATCGAATACAAAATATTGCATTTGAGTCAAGTATCTAACATTTTATTTATTACTAAAATTTAGTAATTAATAATCAAATATAAATTTATTAAAAAATTTAAATAAGATTAAGAAAAAGCAACTTAAACTTAAATTTTTATTAAAAACTCTTAATTTTATCCAAGTAAATGATTATTCTTATATTTATAAATTATGATATTTAAAATATTTATTGATATACTTAAAAACACTATGAAAATTAAATATAAATTTTTAGATACAATTAAAAAAAAATATTGAAGGAGATCAAGTTGTTAAAATAAAAAAAAAAAAAGTTTAAATTAGAGTTTATTTAATAAATTTTTTAATAAATTTATAAAGATAATTGAAGTAAAATAAAATAAAATTTATATAATTAGATTCGGATCAGATTGGATAAAAAAAATTATAAGATCTCAATCTAATCCGAAATTTAAATCAGTTCTAACTTTTAAATCCAACACAATTCACGAGTCTCTGCAAACAAATCGAGTCATGTTTAATTGATTGAAATTGGATCAAGTCACGAATCAGCTCATGTATGCCCATGGTTAACGTCACTGTTTGCTCCGTAACATTACTGCGTCCACCAGTGTAGTTGGGTGCATGGATGGACGACAGGGATGTAATTGGCTGTTACGATGCTTTATGGAGAACTTCGCTGCTGGTTATTTCCACGCATTGTGCATGTGATTAAAACAATATTTTTTATTTTATGCAATGAAAATAACACTATTATTTTATTACTATTGCTTGTTGTTTGTGATTTTGAGAGCTAAATAATATTCTGACCGCAATACAATATAGATGTTGTGGTCCTAAGTCAGATAATCAAATTTCAGAGTCAATATGCAATCAGTAAAAGATAGATGTTCAGGAAAAACTTGAAACAAATTAATTACTATCTTCTAGTTTAATTCATTTATTATTATATGCAAAGAATAATAATTGGTACGCTTTTATTATTATATGCAAAGAATCTGAATAATTGGTACGGCTTAAAATTTGATATTTACACAACATGGATAATGCTATATAACCGTATGCATCAAGCCTTGAGGGTGTAACTCAATCATGCACAGAGTACTTTCAAATTTGGTTTGACGTAGAAATTCGGATAATCTACCATTAAGGTGACAACACAAAGCCAGTTAATCTAAATAACAGACCATAAAATATTTACATAAAATGCTTGAATATAAGTTTATGCTGTTGAAAAGATTCTCTCTTTTTTATAAATTTTTTATGTACTCACAAAAAAAAAAATAATTAAAAATAATGTTACCTAATACGAAGCACGTTATGGATGGCCCTTTTTTAAAATAAAATTCATCATGCTCAAATGCAAATAGTTGGTAATAGTATACTTCCAAAATACAATAAAATATTGCGTGTTCTTCTTGAAGTGCGCTCTAACGAAAAAGAATCAAGCAAGCTCGAACTAACCAAATTCAGATACAAATAAAATTAATAAAATAAAAAATATATGAATCCAATCTTTTTTTTTTTTTTTTCTTGAATCCTCAAAGGACATCTCAAAATTGACTCAATGTTAAAAGATAAATGGTTCTTAATTATGTTAAGTTGATCTTTAGATTGCTTTCAAATTAATGAGAATAGTAATATAATCCCATATTTATAGATATGAAGGGGCATATATGAATAGAGATACTTAGGTATTCTTTGATTAAATGCGTTCATTTATTTTATCTATTCAATTATCAAAAGTTGGGTTTCTTGGGTTTAATATATCTGATCGCAAGCGCTAGCGCTTGCCAGCACTGTCACAGGACTGACCATGCCTGCGCGTGCAGGAACCAGCAGTGAGGAGAGCTAACCCGGACCCAGCACCAATAGCATGCACAGCAGGAAGACATGAATAGCGGAAACGAGTCCGTGATCCATGGAACAAGTCCAGAGGATGCCACTAGTCGAGAAAACCATTGTAATGAACCCAAAGTTGGCCCAGAACTTGCGGATTCGATTCAGCTCTTGACGGCCGTCGAGCTCGCCGACGTTCCCAACCGTGAGGGCTTCCATTTTGCTCGTCCACGTTGTAATACCAAGGGCAAGGAATTATGGAGAAAATCTTGGCAAGGAATTGTGAGAAAAAAAAAGAAAAAAAAGGAAGAAGCCCGCGTGGCTTTCTTTATACAAGAGATCTTTGGGAACTTCCCCGAAGTTTCCAAATTAATAGAGCCAGAGTTAGATAATGTCAATTTAATAGTAAAGTATGGAGGTGCTTCTGGAATTTGACCGATGAAGCTTAAAAACTTTAATTTATTTATAAGATCTCTGAGATTCCCCCCTTTGAAACGAGTAATACCCTTTTTTCGCTGAAGGGGCCGATGGTCAAAAGCACGACGATTATCTCATTGAAAAAAGAGTATTTGCCAACATCACTGCGGCGTACTCGACCGTGACACCCTGTACCAGGACAAACTCCCCGCACTCCACCGTGACACTTGATTGTGATTGAAAAGTATCGTCAAATGCATACATCCTTTAAGCTAATTTAAATATGATCAATTTTGTGATTGCACCTGTAGTTATTATTGTGTGTATCCATGGGAGGTACCCCTCATTCTAGATGGCCTTATAGAAGCAACCAAGTCTAACAGGAAATATAACTAGTTTGACTCCTCCTTAGTTAGGCACCGATGAACCTTGGTATACTAACTGTCAAAGCGTCAACTCCATCAAGCAATCAAGCAATTATACCTTACTAATCTCTAGTATAGAGAGCTGAAGAGAGAGAGAGGATAGAGGTAGTTTTCCAATCCAAGTATCCTTTCATAATATGATATTTTGACTATTTCCAAGCTTAAAAGAAAAATAATTCTAAAAGGCCTCCTGATGCTTTCATATGTCTTTTCAAATTAGGGATAACTTAATCACAGAGCATCAATCCGTCATCTCTATTTTTCTTTTAGTATAATATAAGTTGCTTGTTTACTCTTTCCAAAGGTTTACTAGGCCATTGATTAATTTTCACACCCATTTGGCTAATAATGAAGAATTGAGATTTTTGATCTTTTTAATCGCAAGCCCTCCTTTCTAGTCCCTGCACACATAGTCCCAATTAATCATACAACTGAATTTATTGACTTCATATGTACCCTTCCATAGAAATGCTCTCCTTAGTTTATCCATTCTATGAATAACCCACTTTTATGAAGTATGAAGTACGAAGTATTTGGTTTAAGAGATTGACAATAGACATGTAGCATGAAGGCAAGGATGTGAGGATTGTGTTTATCAATATTAATCTTCCTCAAAAAAATAATAATCTACCTTTCTATGAAGTAAGCTTGGTCTCCATTCTCTCTATCAATGGCATCCAAAACTGCTTTGATAGCCTCCTATCGCAGAGTGATATTCTGAAATATACAAAAGGAAAGGATCTTCCTTTACAATTGAGAAGAGTAGCCATTGCCTTTGATTTTCCCTGATCTATGGTCATGTAAATCAAAAAGCTTTTATGAAAGTTTACTCTTAAACCAAATGCTTTTTCGAATGCTAGGAGCATTGCTTTGATCGCCATCAAGAATTCCTTCTTTGCTACATAAAAGAGCATGGTGTCATCTGTAAACTGAAGGCTTTTGAGGTTTGATATGCATGGCTTAACTCTTAGCTTGCTTCACAAGTCTAGCAAGCATGTCAGAGACAAGAATGAAGAGTGTTGGACATAGAGGGCCTTCCTACCTTAGGCCCTATCTATAGGAGATCTATCTGCCGAGAGAACCATTGATAAAGAGAGCAAATGTGGCAGAAGAGAACATCACATAAATCTAGTCAATCCATTTTCTTGAGAAACCTCTTGAAGTCCAAGAGGAAGGTCCAGTTTACCTTATCGAAAGTTTTCTCAAAGTCTAGTTTGCATAAAGCCTCTTGAGTTGCGTCTTCTACAAAAGGTTATAATTTCATGAGTACTTAGAAAATTCTAATAATAGATCTATCTTTTATAAATACGGATTAAGACTCATCAATGAGAGAAGGTAGGAATTTGTTTAATCTTGTCACCAAAATCTTAGCAATAATCTTATATAGACTGTTGAGCAAGTTGATAGGATGTAGATCCCTCACACTTAATTTGCCCTCCTTTTCTAGAACGACAAAAACATAGAAGTAATTCAATCTACTCAACTTCAAGAAGCCTTTATGGAATTCCTTTAGCATAACCAATAGGGTCATCTTTGACCATATCCTAAAACTTCCATCTGGCCCTGGGGCTTTTGTACCATCAAGGCCAAACATAGTATGCTTAATTTCATCCATAGAGAATTTAGCACAAAGCTCACTAAGATCTACCATGGGCTGACCATAAAGCTTCTCTTAATTTATGAAAATAGATGGAGCATATGAGTACTCAAAGATATCACCAAGAAAGAAATGCATTGCTTTGGAATTATCATCAAGATTTGTAAGTTGTATACCATCCTTTAACAAAGAGCATATAAGATTTTTTTCTCCTTCTACAGTAGTCACCTTATGAAAATAGGATGTGTTTTGGTTTCTTTCTTGTCAATCAAGGAACTCTGAAACTCTGATGCCAATACAGTTCCGTTTTTTCATAAATATCTCTTAGAGACATCTACAGGACTCTTCTTATGTTGTGCTCCAAGACATTGAAATTGGCTTCTTCTTCCTTTTTATTCAAAAGATCAATATCATGTAAACTCTTTTCCTTCACCTCCTTGTTAGTAGCTCTTTTTTTAGATGCCTAAGCTTCAAGCACAATTCTTATATTTTTTAGATTAAGCATCTAACTCATAATCAAGTTAGCAGAACCCCAGATGGGTTTCCAATTAGCTGAGACCACAACAAATACATCCTGATCTTTCATCCACCATGACTCAAATATGAAGATCTTGCATACTCTGAACTTAATTTCATATTCCAACCCTATAGAGCAATGATCTGAAGCAGCACTCACTAGCACTTTTTGAATAGAAGTAGGAAAGGATTCAATTTATTCTAATGATATTAGGAATCTATCTAGTCTAGCAAGGGAGGCCTTTTCACGATGATTACTCCAAGGGAAGTTTCAACCTTTCAAATCTAAATCAATCATATTTAGGTTTGAAAATGAGGTCTTGAAACTCTAAGTTATCACGAATGGGTTAGGGGTTTCCTTTTTGATCTCCTAAGCATTTAGTAATGTTAAGTCACCCCCTAGCGCCCATAGCCCATAAAAAAGGAAGGAATGGAGATTATTACACCTCAGACATAGGAGTGGATTTAGGGCATAACAATCCATCATATACACATAGAATTAAAATCTCATGGCATGTAAAGCATCCTAATCAAAATTGGCTTCAAATAATTTATTTAATTCTGCAATAATAATCCATAAAATCAATCAAATCCAAATATTATATCTGTGGCTGCATAAAGTCCAAATAGAATTCTAATATAATAACTAAGTCATTAAATGTATCTTGAATCAAAAACGTCATCAATTCTTTAACTAACATATCTTTGACTAGAATCTATGGGCCAGCTTTAACCTAAATCCATCCTATGACTCGATATTTAAATCAGAAAGATTTGATAATTTTTGTGAGCTAATGCTTAGTAAGTAAACTTTAATCATACTTAGAAAGATCAAGTAAGCATAATGATGCAATTTAAAATACATGTGGATTATAATAATGGTTAAAAGAATATTTTTATATATACGCTCATAATTCAATAATTTGTAGAAATCAATGCCTTGCAAGTTTTGAAAAAAAAAAAATTTTCTTAATTTCTTTTAACAAATAAGGCTTTGCTTAAGTTTCAAATGATCTAATAATAAATTTTCAGCCAATAAATTATGGCTACATGCAAACCCTATATGGTAGGGCCACAAAATAAAAATCACATATAACTTGTAACATGAGTCACAAATAGAAACCATAGGTATCCCCTATGAAAAGGGTTTCGATATCACAAGCCTTCATACAAGCTTGTATAGGCTCGGTCCACCTAAGCTTGACTAAGAGTTAATAACATTTATACATATAAAACATAGCTTATTTCATATGCACATAATTTCCAAATTTGCTCAGATATTTTCAGATAATAAATTTTAGACATAATTCTCAACATAATTTTAGCAATTTCATTAGAACTTGAAATAAATATTAGTTGCATAGGCAAGATGACATACTTGATCTAAATTTTTGAATAAACAAGATTTGCAAAGTAATTTACAAATTTGCAACCATCTTTCATGTCAAGATATATTTATATATATTTCAAATTGAATTTTAGGTGTAAAGAATTTTAGAATAAATTTTGTATAATTTAACAAATATAATAAAACCAGATGAATTTTTAAAATAGAATAATATTTTAATCAACTTATTTAATCCAATTTTGCATATAAACAATAAGATAAAATATTAACAAAATTCTAAAATATTTCAACAAACTATAAATAATTTAATAAAATATTCTAACTATAATGAGGTTACCTATAAAATTCTAGAATTCAAATCTTATATAATTTTAGAAAACACTCTAACTATAATCAGATTACTTACTTATTTCAAATAAAACTACTAGTAATTAATCCTCAAATTTTGAGGCTTGAAGGCTGTATCAACCCTTTTGATCCTTCATTCTTCGTCCTCCGAACCATTGATTTGATATCAAAAGATCTTTTATAGAGAAATTTTCTAAAGCTAATAAGTTTTCTACTTTTTATAGGATACTAATCTCCTAAAAATAATAAGATTTTTAGTTCTCGTAGGATAATTTTTTTAAGAAAACTAAAGAAATAAATATCTAGTAAATATTTATAAATAGATTCTTGACTCAAAACTAACTTCTAACTTCTCTAACATGATTTTGAAATATAAAAATTTAGATAAAAATGCCAAAAATCATTGTTATCACCGTGAATAGCACTTTCATAATTTCTCAGAAGTTTGTCAACAATAATATATGTTCATAAAATTGCTCTAACATCCTCAATTGGACTCTGATTTGAGTAATTCAAGATACGTTAGAAAGCTAATTCAATACCAACTATTATGAATATAAATTTCATCAAAAATTCTAATTATGTAATTTTTGATAATTCTTTGTTAACTCAATCCAATCAAATTAGATCTTAATTTAAAGTGAGTTAGCCTAAAAGGGTTGGGTATCACAAGGATTCCTTTCATTTGGTCTATAAATAGCCAAAATGAAGAATGCACTATTGATTTTATTACAAAATAGTTCAATTGTTAGTGAGAACTCCTTGATTGTTGATCTCCACAGCGAAAAAAAGAGAGCATTCTAGCCAATCAAAATTCCTCAAACATTCCAATTGCATCCAAGCATGCCCAATCCATTATTCTACGATCACCCATGGATTTGAAGAAGGAAGCAAAAGGAGAAGTAATTTTGATTTCTTGCAACAAGATAATGTCACACATTGATCTATTAATGAGGTCTCTTATGGCATGCATTTTAGATGGGGCATCGGATCTTCTTACATTTCAAAAGACAAGAAGCATAACTAAGCAAATCCAAACTTTTGAAAAGACAAAGGAAAACACAAATTCTAGACACAATCACAGGCTACTCTTAACTAACCTGAGTAGCCTTCTCTTTTTCCAATTTCAGAATCAAATTAGCCGCTTCTCCTACAGTTGAATCTTAGATTTTGAATCTACGAGCTTTGTCCCATTGAATAAGCAGCTTTAAAGATAGGCTGTGGAGGTATAATGTTAGATCCTCTTGGTTGACACTACTGTAATTCTTCTTCTTATTGGAAATCAGTTTAGTTGTAGCTACTCGAACTAAGCCTACAGCTTTCACTCACCTACTGCATTTTTGAGGTGGCAACTTGAGGTTCTTGTCCAAATGCAAATCCTTTCTATCATTGACGTATTCAGACACAAGATTACTTGCTTCCTCACAACCTCTCAACTTCAGTTTAGTTAGGTTCTTACTTGGTGCTCAACTTTGACACATTAAATTTAGTCTCACATTGAATGGAAAAGAAATATATTATATGCTTATAACTCAAGTCCACTTGCTATTCATTAGCTTTTATTCAAGTTTTCGGGTCACGTGGTTTTAGTTCACTAACGAGTTAATTGGGCCAATAAGTGAGCTTGAGGCGTTACAAATGGTATCGGCCAATAGGTGAGCTTGAGGCGTTACATATGGTATCAGAGCCGATCCGATGCTAGCTTATGGCGTGTGCGATGAGGGTTGACGTAGGTGGACTTGGGGGCATTACATCAACTTTAGGAGAATTCAATGAGTTCCAAAGATTAGGTTATTCATCTGGAGAGAGTTGATCTACAAAGGCATGCCGGTTCATTGGTTCAAGGGCTTCATTTGAACTCTTGCTTCCCCCAAATTTTAGGGGCTCCTTCATGCTGAGTTGATCTACAGAGGTGTGCCGATTTAAAGAGCTTAGGGAACTTCATTAGTTGTGGAGCATACCGTGCCACGCCACTCCCCTCCAGCTCCAAGCAAAAATCCTTTGGGTCCATTTGAAGACCCTCAGGCCCCTCCTGCATTCCATGGGGTCCAAGGAGAAAGCTAGACACCAGAGAAGTCGCCTTTCCCCTTAGAGAACATTCATACGACACCAGAACCTTTTGGAACAAGGGCTTTGGAGATGGAAAGGCTCTTTGGGATTCTCTTCTCATCGGATAAAGCAATGTTTCCAGGGTTGATCTCATCAAATAGATAAGCAGCTTCCTTGAAACGGCCAATCTCAGCTCCACTTTCTGGATTACAATTTGCCTCTTTCAGAGATAAGGAAATCAAGTAAAAGAGAGTCTAGGGGAGCATTGAATTAGCATTTGAAACTTTGGTTCATGGAATTCAAAGATGCTTCTTGGGCCAGTTCGTCTCCTCGGTCCAATTCATCCTTCGGGGAACTGGTTCAACCCCTCCTTCGTTGGTCTTGGAGGATTGGACCGGAATTCCCCTGATTTTTGCTTCTCTAGAGCGCTGTCATCCATGACTGCTTCTACTTCACCATCTGCAATCTTCTCTGGACTATGATCTCTAACCCTCCTTCTTGAGCACCTGGATTCGGATTCAAAGATTCGCCCACCTCCCATACTCTTTATCTGTTTTGTTTATGAATGGGGTGAGCTCCTTTGCCCTTGCCAATTCAGCTCTCGATTGCCTCTATCCATCAAATCCAATGGATTAGGGGCTCTAAACGCAGCATCCTTGATTTCTATTGAGATCTGATTTCTTGCATCCCCAATTGTCACAAACAGGGAACAAGGTATTGATTCAAGGTCCTCATGGAAGCCAAAAATCAAGAAGAAAGAGAGGTTTCTACCAATCAAGGATTAAGTCTCTACCCTCTTAAGTAAGCAAAAGCCCGATATGATTCTCTGGATTGTTTCTGTTGGGTTTCTTGTGCATGCCTAAGAGTACAGTGAAAGCGCATAGATTTCATAAATTTCTTAATGAGATCTATTTACATGAAACCATTAATAGCCAAGATCTCCTTAATGGTAACAATCAAATGAATAAATAGTAAATATAGGATAAGAAGAATACCTATAACGCTAAATCCAATATGTTGGAATATCCACAAGGTACCCAAGTGTTCACCCTCCAACGTTGATCCACACAGGAACTGGGTTCAAGACTCTAACTCCTTCAAAACTTTGATCCTTGATGCTTAATCCTTCCAAAGGATTTGATTGGCTTGCTTTCTTTCCCTTCTAATTTTCTTTCTCTTACAAAAAACCCTTCAAAGCCTCTTGTCCTAAAGAAGACCTCCTTGTCCTGGTTTAGGTCTTGTCCTGAAGAAGACCTCCTTGTTTTGGTTTAGGATAAGACAACCTCTTGTCCTTAAGAAGACTTCCTTGTCTTGGTTTAGGACAAGACATATAAGAGAAATAAAATAAGAAAGAGAAGGAATTAATTTCTCTTTGAATGGATTCATGTATATTTTTGAACCCGAGATGCACTCCTATTTATAAGAGGCGAAGGGATGCATCACCAAGGGATACATCGCATCCACACGGCTTATCATGATGAGGCGTGTCCCAAGGGTAGCGCTTCATCATAATGAGGCGCTAAGGGGAGGGGCGCATCTAAGAGAGCGGAAAGACGTATCCGCTCGCCTTATCCATGCGCTATCAGCCTTCTCACACTGATAACCTCACCCCACACTTATTTCATGATAATCCAATGGTCCAGATTAAGACACCATCCAATGGTCCAAAAGCAAGGCGCCATCACCCATGGTCCAGATTCAGGCACCAACTAATGGTCTAGATTCAGGCAACAACCAATGGTCCAGGTCCTTCATCCAGGGAGCCATCCAATGGTCCAGATCGAGCCGCTGACCAATGGTCCAGATCCATTATTCAAAGAGCCATCCAATGGTCCAAATAAAGCCAATTGGGTTTCAACTCTTGGCCAACCCACATTAGGTTATGATCCAATCATATTAGATTAACCTAATATAAGAATCAGATTCGAATCTAATTTGAATTAGGAGCTAGGGTTTGCAACATGTGCTAGCATATTTATCCTGCAAACATGATCTAATCCAATTAGACCCTTGATCAGTTCCTTTTGTGTGTGACCCATTGGGTTCCACATCTAACCAGCAATAGGTGTGGGTGCAAGTTGACCTATCATGATTAGAACATTTCTAATATTTATAGGTCCAATCAGTGCGATCCCGAACTTGACAATTAGAACCCTTTCTAATTGTTGATCAAATTAAACTCTTTAATTCAATCAAACCTACAAGAAAAGATTGACGTCTAGCAACGTATCATGTCTATCCGAAAGATATAAAATTTGGTGGATATACCAAACATACCCTTCAGTGGCAAGTTACCATACAATTCAATCCTTCAATCATACTGCATCCTAAATAAGTATATGAGTATGGATTAATGTCAAACTTAATTACTTATTCATGTCTCTCTTAATCTTCTAATGATAATTCAATTAATGAAACATTAGAAACTCTTTCTAATTTTTCATTCTGCTTTGATCAAAGACTTCCTGAATCATCATAAGATTAGAGCAAGTAGGATGTGGTCTTCTCTTACTAGAAGTGATTGATTCCTTGTTGATCTACTCACAATCTTCATACACAATCCACCATATCCAGAATACCTCGTACACAACTTAATGTCGTAAATGAGTGTAAGCCAAAACATGGATTCATGTGCATAAGATACTATGGTGATCTCAGGTCTAAGGATCACTTGCACAACTCCCACTTAGAGAATCATCTTTTGACAAATAAGTAAGTATCCATAAGATATTCTCTTGGTAGGTCAATTCAGTGAACTCATTCCTCTAATGAGCACCCACATCTTTGTATTAGTGTCTTACACAAGTGATTGTGAGATCAATCACCCTCTGCATCGAGCATATATAAGATGTGCCAATCTTTCCGGTAACATTGATTCCCGACTTAATGTACAAACGACTAGAAATGTTTTAGATTAGGGTTTTAGGGTTTTAGGTCTCACTGGCATGATCTCATCATAGCCCTAAAACCATTGTCCTAATCTATGGAGTTCATCATAATTATAAAAAGCAGCAAATAATGAAACATAATACCTTCTATTTATAACCAAAATGTCATGTATATGATTTGGAAGAATAAAAGAGACCCTATCACAATACAAATTATGATTGGCTTTTAGGGCATAACTCTTTCAGTTTCGGCATCCCTGAGGATTAGCAACAATCCAGTTAGGTGAAGGTGCACCCTCACCTACATCTCATGAGGAACTCCTTCCCTTGTCTACCATGGCCCTATTGAGACCTTGAAAATTTTAAACTGATGAGAACTTAGCCTCTGAGTAACAAGCAATCTCACCGTCGATTGAAAGAAGACCAGGTAAGAATTTAGCCCATAGACAAGAGGATCCAATTCGATTTTCTAAAATAGGCATTGTAGAGAGATCTTGACCTGGTCAACAGTTGGGAGCAACCCACTCTGAATCATAGATATGTCCACCATAACCACTCTTTCCAAATCCTATTATAAGTGCCTCTGCGAGTCCTCAATTGGGAGAAAGGAAGAAAGGCTTTTCGACCTCCCAGGAATGAGCAGTGTATCTCAATTCTCCATCATCCTCAGCCCTCTTCTATACCTTTCGGTGGAATGGCCCACCCTTGCAAAGGAAACACACCCTACCATTATGGCAGTCTTTTCTGAAATGGCCAACTTTGCTACAACAATGGCAAGCTCTTGGTCTGAAGGTGGAGGAAGGATGAGAATATTGGAGTGAGAGGGAAACTTTGGTTGTTTAAAGAGGCCTGAAAGTAACTATTCCTGCCGGTAGTAGTTGAGGCATTAACTCAATGATTAAATGAGGATTAATCCTCGAAGAGGTCCTTCAATTGCCCAGGAGAAGAAGTGGTGATGCTAGAGGATCTAACTGGAGCATTGAAGGCATGAGGATGAGAGAAATTGAACTTCTATTTTTCTGCGTTAAAGACTTCATCGAGTCTTCCAGGGATCCGATTGTAGCTATAGATTCTCTAGCTTATTGATCTGAAGTTAATCTCATTTCCACCTACTCCCTCTTCACCATCTTGGCCTTTCCTCATTTCCCAGAGGACTGCATTGCCGCTAGAAAGTGGGATCCAGTTTTGCCAGTAGGAGACTCTCCTGGAAAAACCCTTTGAATCCACCCCTCTACTAGTCAGTCTTTGTCTCCGTCTCACCGTCTTCGGTATGGTCTCAAACATATCACAGACAGCTCAATGCATCTTGATATAAATTGGATCATTTCAAAGCTAGCTATGAATGCTACAAGCTTGTTTGGTGAGAAACATGTCCAAGTTTGCATGAGCTTGGAAGTACATATTTTAATATGTGTAGTCACCTTCTTAGAAATCTTGCAACTTCTTGTGATGTTGGGCTTATAAACAGGTAGTTGGAGCTCCTAGGATTATAAACCAAATTCATATTTGGCCCAAGCTTAATTAGGTTGTACCTGAATCACTTTACTATTTGTATGTTATGTAATGAGGAGGCCAAGTCTAGTTACCATTTGCTAGTGGACTTTCATGATATAAAATAGATTTACAATATTGTTATCTCCTAGTTGAATTTACATTGTTTTGTCCAAGTTGAATTTATCAACTTTTCCCGAGACAATTTCTCCTACTTGGACTTCATTCCCATGTTTCAGAAGATCTATGATCGATTGGCCATTGCTTACCTTGGCTATGTGTTGAAACATCTAGCTACAGGGGAATAGAAAGATTTTTCATTCCAAATCCAAGACAGCCAATGTGCTTGTTTTTCAAAACAACATTCTAAACTTTCATTTTACATGTAATATCCGATACACAATTTCATGATCTGCTTTTATTTCCTATGCATTCATCTCTCATCTTCTGAAATGAATTCTATAGTACAATTAGGCGATAAGCTAGCACTGACTTATTAGTGCCAAGAATTTCCAAACAATAATAGGAACAATGGTGAGTTATATGTTTGGCCTTGTACCAAAATCAAAGGGGTAACTGGACCACACAACATTTTTATTGGGCAATCCTGATCTTTCACAATCCATTCATAGAGAAATTCAAGCATGATTTGTACAAATCTTGTGCTGGGAGGGGGTAATACAAAAGGCCACTAATTCTGCAATGTTTTAGCTATGGGCTAGAGACCTAGGTTAGCTTTGGACTAACCCCTTTCTATAGAAAATGATTATAGTTAGTTTATGATTTTCAGAAAATGGAAGGGCCAAAGAAAATATTTGATGAAAAGCTTATATATCTTGCACATCTCAGATCAGAAAGTGGATCCAGAATGTAAAAATTTGCCGCATACATACACAATTAAAATTTTATTACATACGAGGCATTATATTGAAAATTAACTTCAAAAATTCATTTAATTTGACTAATAATAATCCATAAAATTGATATATTACATCTGTAATTACAATTATAAAAAAAAAAATCCAAATAAGATTCTAACATCATAACTAAATCACTAAATATTTTTTGAATCAAAAACTATATCAGTTCGTTTTCTCACATATCTCTAGCCAAAATCCATGGGTTTGTTTCTACTTGAATCCCTCCTATGACTTGGTCTCTGAAATGAAAAGATTTAACAACTTTTGTGAGCTAACCCTCCATAAGTAATCATAACCATAATTAGAGGGATCAAGTAAAGCAGAACAAATAAAATTGTTATTTATATATCAAAATACTCATATTTGTAATTCAATAAAAAAATAAAATTTTCATAAACAATTTTTACACTTGCATAAATAAACTCATTAAATAATTATAATAATAAATAGTACATAAAATTTAAATCAACACTATTAGTTTTCTTTCACATTACGCTTTATATATTTTTATCCATTCAAAATTTATTTTACATTGACAAAACTTTAATTTACATTTCAAAATCTATGATAGTAATTCCATAGCCAATAGAACTAGGGCCATATATAATCTTTATGATAGGGCTTGGTAAATTGTAGTATTGTATTTGACCCCTATAGAGTATGCCATTTTAATATTGCATTTAACCCTCGTAGGATAGGTCTCTTGCACTTTAAGATTCGGAAACTAACAATAGCCTTCAAACAAATCTCGATAGACTGGGTACATTTTTATGTAGTTTGACTATGAGTTTATGCACGTATACATCATATCTTATTTTATATATAAATAATTTAATCATTGTATAAAAAAACTGCATGCATATAAACTTTCAAATTTTAATAAAAATAAATATTGTGATATAAACACAAGCAACTTAGTTTATCCAGATTTTTCATATCAACCATGTATGCAAACAAATTTGCAAAATTTATAAATCATCTTTTTATGTCAAAAATATGTTATTAATTATATTTAACAACTATTATATATAATTTTCAAATTAAATGTCATGCCTTTTCAAATCACAACATTTAAAATAAGTCTTTAACATAATTTAATAGGTAAAATGAATCCAAATATAGAAATTTTCAAAATACAATAGTATTTCAATAAATATATTTAATCCAAATTTTTGTGTGAATAGGCATATAAATATTTTATAAAACTTTAAAATCCTTTTATAAGTCATAAACAAATTTAAAAATACTCTAATTAGGGTAAGGTTACTTACATCTTTCAAATAAAATTATCGGTACTCATAGACACATTAATCCTCTAATTTTAATGTTCAAAAGCTTTATCAACCTTTATCCTTCAATCTTTTCGAAAGATCTCAATTGAATCCTATTTATAGAGAGATTTTCTAAAGTCAATAGATTTTTTATTTTTCATAAGATATAAATTTTTTAAAAAAAATTAAAGAGATAAATATTTAATAAATATTTAAAAATAGATTTCTAACTCTTAGCTAACTGCTAACTCATCTATTATGATTTTGAAATATAAGAATTCATATTATAATACAACTAAAATCATTCTTAAATTATGGGCCATGGAATGGAATTTTTATTTTTTTTGAACTTTGTCATATGTTCATAAAATTGCTTGTAACTTCCTCAATTGAACTCTAATTTGGGTCATTCAAAATACAGTTGAAAGCTAACTTGATACCAGACATTATGAATATAGATATAGTCAAAAATTCTAATTATATTATTTTTGATATTTTTTATATTTGATAGATACTAGATTGGGGTATTACAATACCCATAGTCTCAACTAGTAATGCTTGTTTTAGGAGCCTTCTCTAGTCTCCCATGAGCTCAAGGTGTCTTTACATATGTCCTAAATTAGATAGAAGTGTTACAAGAGTCCTCCATAACATCTGCCTTCCAAAATCCAAGAAACAAAGATAGTATTCTTAAAAAAAGTATGAGTCAATCTTATGATCCAATAATTTTTCTCTTGGTTAGATATTCTCTCACTATAAGAAAATTACTTTTCCATGACAATCAAAATGATCACATATGATAACAAAAAGTTATTACAAAAACGTCACATATATCTCCGTCACTAAAAGCCTTTTCCTTCTAGGACAACATTCGTTGAATAGAATTTTTCTATTTAGAGTCCCACTACAAATTGAGGTGGTGATTTATTCTTCACGAGACTCAATTAACATAGATCTATTTTTGAATAGGATTACTAAATAAAATTTTGCTATCTAGGGTCTTATTATAAATTGAGGCAATGCTCTCTTTTTCACGACACTCTATTGATATAGATCTTTTTTTTAAAAAAAAAGAATCTTTAATAAAAAGAATGAGTAGATATGAAAAGCAAAGGAGGGAAGAATGGCCAAGATTGTGATTTTTTTCATATGTTAAGTTTCACTACAAACTAAAACTATTTTATTTTTTCTAAGATTCTATTAATATCTATCTTCGTATAGGATCTCTGATAAAAGGAATACAAAAAATAAATTGATATTAAAGGCAAAAGAGAGAAGAATGGCCAAGATTGTAATTTTTTTTCCATAAGAGTTTTACTACAAAGTAAAGTAATGATTCATTTTTCATGAGACTCTATGAGTATAGATATCTGATGGAAAGAATAGAAAGAATAGATTGACATCAAGAGGAGAGAAGAAAGAATGGCAAGGAGTAATATTTTCCTTACCCAAAGAATCCTTGTTTATGAATTCTTTATTTTAGTGCTCTCCATCTATGAGTTTATCCTTTAAGAGTTCTTTATGTCTTTTTTTCATATGCTAAGTTGCATAATTATAATAGAGTAATTAAAAATCTAGAAACTATTAAGGTTATATCCATACCATCAAATTTTGTATGAATATGTTAGGCGTTACTATATTTTACATAAAGGTTATCATATGTTCAAATAATTTTAAATGAGAGAAAAATCATATTTTTAAATTGAAAGAAACTACAATCATGTATTTGAAATAGGAAACTATGAAAGAGGTTTCTACACCATTAGATTTTATATAAATATGGTATGAGTCATAAGATTTATCATGTATCAAAATGGTTTCAAATTAGAGAAACCATATTTTAAACCAAAATAAAATACTCCAACATATCTAGAATGGATGAAAGAGCTTCCTGCTTCTTTTACGAGGCTAGATATAGTTGAGTCCATTTGTAAAAGCTAAACCATTAGATTTGCTACATATATTTAACATGATAGGATTGTGATGTATACTAGCTCTTAAATCTGATGTACACGAAGTTATATCATTGGATTTAATGGCTTTCTAATAGCTTATGAGACCTAAACTAATTTAAACTATGAAATTTCATAAGTATAATCCACCACCCTTAGATTCAATAACCTTTTTAAAAGGCTTAAAAGAGCATGGTTGATCTCAACCATTGAATGTAATATGCATAAATCCATTACTTTTGGATTTAATAGAAGGATTTTGAAGTTGAGATAGTTCCTAACTCTAAGATTTGATACAAAGGTTCATTTAATGTCAAACTAATTTAAACTTGATTTAGGACAATCAAGCTAATCAAATAAGCTCATGTTTTGCTCAATTTGAAATGAAGCTTGAATTGGACTAAAAATAACATAAACGAATCAAGTTTAATCTCAAAATCTAAGTTCGAAATTAACTTCAAACCAAGCTCAATCAAGCTCTGCTCAATTATACCTCTATAATTAGTACAACAACTTGAGGGCTTTCTTATTTAATCCTCTCCTTATAAATGGAGACTTCATATAGAATGAAACTTTAATTGAAATTACCAATTGTGTAAAGTCTTAGAAAAGTAAATAGGACTAAGTTACATGGCTAAGACTTTATCTTACCAGATAAAATGTACGGGAGAGTTAGTAGAGGTTGCTTGAGCTCATTCAAGCAGTAAGATTAAAAAAAGGATGAGTTGGAGGGAAGGGAACATAATTAGAATTTACTCATTTGAAATGAATGGATAAAAAAGAGGTGGTGAGAGTTTGTTTGGTTCACTTATTAAGTTTACATGGTTGAGTAAGGGTATGAGATTAGTATTTGGATTTTGTTTATAGGAATTGGCCTTTAAGGTCTAATAGGCCATGCAATTCTAAAATAAAATTTTGTCTTTAGAGACTTAGCATGGACTTGGGCTATAGGTGGTGTTTTAGAAATATAGGGAGGGATAAATTGAAATAAATTTAGGGTGGACAATAGTCAAGGCAGTTGTGATAGAACAAGCTAGACCTCATTGAACTTTATATGAGGCTTAAGTAGGTTTTATAAGTTAAGTTGCCT
The DNA here is from genome assembly GCA_017589505.3 of Metroxylon sagu. NCBI lineage: Eukaryota > Viridiplantae > Streptophyta > Magnoliopsida > Arecales > Arecaceae > Metroxylon > Metroxylon sagu. Next base: position 1,930,758 of record JACVBY030000658.1, on the reverse strand, counting down.
AAAGATTAAGCTCAGGTTGGTTAGGGGCAATTATGGATCAGTTACAAGTTGGGAGTACATGATCATAAATAAGGTTTGTATCTAGGCTAAGACCATTAAAAAGAAAATTATTGCATCAAATTCTAAAGAACGAACAAGCAAGCCTTAAGGGATATATAGCTATCGCTTTTTCTTGGAGGTCACTCATAATCAGATGATAAAACATGTGGACAAACCTAAGCAGAAGCAATTATTTTTACCAAAAAATCTTGGATTATACTCATGGAATTTGTACTAATGGGTTCAAGTTGAGACCAATCAAGCCAATGATTAGGTCAGCTAGCTGGGAATCTAAAAAGGAGAACCCAAGGTTTTTTCTATTATTTTCATGCAAAGAGAGAGAGAGAGAGAGAGAGAGAGAGAGAGGAGAGAAAAAAAAGAGACAAAGAGGTCAAATATTTTAGTAAAACTCATTTACTTCTCACATCTTTTAAGCCAAAATTCTCTTAAAAATTATCATCCCCCACCATTTTTTTTCCTCATTTAGTTAGCTAAAAATCAATAATATAAAGAAAAATCACATCAAAACTTAATTTTCCCACTTGGCATGGAATTTTGGTATATTGTAAGTTGGGCTTCAATTTAAAAGCTTTTTTTGGGATTTGAATTTTACTTTTATAAAATTATGCTATGTTTAAAATTAAAAATTTACTAAAATAAAAAATAATTTTTGCTAAAGAAAATTTTTAACATGTTTGCTAAATTTAAGTTAGTTTTGGGCTTGTTTAGAAGAACTTGTACTTTGTATGGAAATTGGTATGATTTCAAAATTAACATGATCGAATGATCTTTTTACAATTAGGAAAAAATCTATGTGATATCCATGCAGGTTATGGATAAAAGCCCTAAAAAATTTTAATTTTAGAATTTATATATTTTCAATTAATTTTAGAACAAAAATTATTAAAAATAATAATTAAACTAAATCCAAGAAAAGGCAAGTATATTTAGTTTAGAACTATTTGTTCATGATATGATTGATATTTATTTAGTGGCATCATAATCCAACCATTGACTCAAAAATCTATGCTAATTCTAAATTTTTATTGACAAATCTCAATAATTCTTTAAATAATCATAAAAAGCAATATATAATAAGAAAAATAAAAAGAAAAAGAAAAGAAATAGAATCAAAATGACAACCTGTCTCAAATATTGTTATCATCTTCCTCATAATTTGCTAACCCAGCCTTAGATGGATACAAGTCATGGACTTGGGATTTAAGGCCTTATTGATATTTCTTAGTCCCTTTAATATGGCCTAAAGTATTTAGTACTTAAATACGGACACTAGTATGACATATGGCTCCATAAGAAGAAACTTTTAAATATTTAAATGATCTAATATTTAAATACATACCAACATCAAACATAAGAATTGGAATTTATGTAACATATTCCTTGATTAGTATAGTTAGCATTGCTCTTTATGCATTACAAAATTATATAGATAAATTTAAACACATGAAAACTTAAATAGAGAGGACCATATCTTTTTGAGGCCATATAATGGAGATGACCACTCTTTTGATATTATATTTGAGAAAACACTATCTATTAAGTGTTTATATTGAAATGTTAACACTTTTATAGCATCTAATGGTAGGTATTTAATGTTTATTATCTTCTAATATGCTCTTCTAATGACATATTGGATCTACAAAGCATTGCAATAAGCTTACTTGCTCTTTATAGTGAATTTGATCATTACTCTAGAAATTTAATATTGTATTATCTAAACATTTCTATACTTATCGTACTTATTCATCCTTATTGCATTTATTTCATGAATAAAGCACGTTTGTAAACATATTTTATCTAGTATGAAATTTGAAGAAATTATGAAAACAAAAATTTTTGTGAATTTTTGGTAACAAAACTTGTTGGTAGTTAATATTTGTTATTGGCACTTGTCATAGGATGAATCAAGGAACCTAGCTAAGCATTGACCATATTATATGTCAAGAATCTATTATTTTATTTGCCTCAACAACTTGAAAAATTAAGATTTATTAAGTTACCAAAACAATGATAGTTTATATATTATATTTATACTCTTGATATATTGACTTTTTTATATTTGTGGATTTGAATAGTATAAAACATGTTCAAAATTATGTTTTACATTAAATACTTGCTCATAACCATTCTTCAAATATCTTTGTGTGGTTAAGAATATACCAAACGATCAATTCTATGCCTTCTCATCTAGTGAGTGCTAAGTTAAGGTGGAGGAGATTAAAGGTCTAGTTGAAGATAATTTTTAATTTCATTTCTTATATGACAAGTGGTTAGTTTAAATATATGGGTTATATTTTCTTAATTGATAATTACATCTTGAATCTTTTTAGGGTTGGATTTAGATTGAGACAAAAATGATTACGTGGATGAGACCGAATCATCTCCAATTGAATTGAATTTATTATAAATTATTATTTATTGTAATAATTCTATTATCCATATTTCTTATAACTATTCGATGCTCAAGTGTAAATACAAATGTTCTCTTCACATTTCTATCTAGTGTGTGAGATTTTCCTAAACTTTTTTTAATGTTTTTTGGGCTATGAATCTATTATGCTATGATACACTTTACTTTTTGTTCCATTGTTTCGAAGAATTTGATGCTTTGATAAACCTCAACCTAAGATATATAAGCTTTTTTTATCTTGTCTTATTAGTTTTTGTGGATGATGATTAACAGATTGAATACTATAAGATTGAGTTTTGTAGGATCTTGGTAGGGTTGGAAGTGGGTCAAGCTGAGTTGGACTATGCCCTAGCTCGAAACTTTTTTCAAGCTTCGAGTTGGGCTTAAGCTTTTTTTTCTTTTTTGAAAATCTAGATATGAGCTTGACCTGAACCCAAGCTCAGGCTCGGCTTGAAATCCAATTAAGTATTCTCATAGTAATCTATTTGGGCTAATAACTAGGCTGACGATGTTAATTTTCAATTTTTAAATACTTATCCAAGAACATGTATCATTTAAAATAATTACCCCTAATTACTCAAGAAAAATTACTATAATATGGTGAGCTATTCTTATATATTTGGGAGGAAATCCAATATAAAAATTAAAAAATCTATCATATTTTAAGATTTTGGCATTAGAACTCTATTAGACTTGGGCTTTGGGTCAAGCTTTGGGTTAGTTCTTTAGACTTTCTTCAAGCTCGAGCTTTGGGTTGGGTTTGAAGCCGGCTAAGTAATGGCTTGAACCTAGTCTAAAAATTTTTGGCTTTAACTTTAAGCCCAGACTTAACTTGAATTAGTTTGAACTAAGCCCATGGCCCAACTTGAAGTCAAGCCAACCCTATAGGCCATAGGCTAGCCCAAGCCCACCTCTAGCTCTGGCTATGGGGTCTTCTCATATATTTGTCATGAGATTGGATCAAGTCAAGATGTGACAAATACAATAAAAAATAAAATATTTTTTTTTCCATCTTTTATTTCCAAAAAGGAGTTAGCTATTTGTTGATATAATGTCTCTAATAATGGCCAGTATACTTTAAGAAATATTATATCCATGTAAGACCACCTTGCTAAACCTTTATCTCCGAGTCAATGACCATACTGACTTTTTATGCATACAATTATATATTTAATATCATGAAATTTAAATGAATGTTCCATATACAAGTATAAAAGTAACATTTTCTTTTTTATGTAGATTTTAAAAACACCCTCGTCACCCGAAAAAAGGTACTTCGAGAACCACAAGAAAATTTATCAATTTATAGGAAGTATATTGTTGCCCAGCTAAGCAACCCAAGAGGGGGGGAATTGGGTTCTTTAAAAAAATTTTAGCAAGTATATGCAATATTTCAAAACTAGGAAATCAGTGTGAAAGTGGAGTGTTGATAGTAAGAATAAATAACAATAGCAACAATAAACACATAAACACAGAAATTTATAGTAGTTCGATGCCAATCTTTTCACCTACGTCCACTTCCCAAGAATCCCTTGGGAATTTCCTTACTAATCGTTCTACAAACGATTACAAACCTAGCTAACCCAGCTAGCTTCTTGTTTTCCAGGCACAAGGGAGCCTTTTCCTAGTTATCTCAGCTAGCTTCTTATTTACTAGGCATAAAGAAGCCTTACAAGTCACCAATTAAGGGTTTGGCACACTCTACACAAGTTTCGACCAAGTTGAAATTCAAACAGTATACAAGGAAAGAGAGTTTTAAAAATTACAGCTCCTTGATGAGCAAATAAGACAAAAATAGCACTTTATAGTTTTTAAAGATCTCCCCCTTTAGATGAACTTCTCTTCTTTAAATGCTGGAGTTATGAGCACTTGAAGAAGCTTCTTAAGTAGTTGGAAGAAGCCTTGAATGAGCTTTAATAGAGTTTCAAACTCTGCAGCACACTTTCTTTTTAAATCAGGAAGGCTGAATCCTTTCTTGATTTTTACTTAGTTTTTCTTTTTTTACTACTCTTAATCCTTCAAAGATACTCCCAATCTCCCGCTAATCCATCCCATTAATGAGTGTTTATAGTTTATTGAAGGATTGGAAGGTTAAACTAGTCGTTTCTGACCGTTGGAATGTCAGAACTAGCTGTTACTGTGCTTCCCAAGAAGTTAGTCGGCTTGGTAGTCGAATACTTTGGGATTTCTCATTGTTCTGGCCACAGTAGTCGGCTACAGAGTTGACTAACTTGAGAATCTTTACTATTCTAGTCACAGTAGTCGAGTAATTAGTCGACTAACTTAGAAAAACTCACTGGAAAACCTTCTGTTGCACAGATTTGACTTGATAGTTTATAAGGTAGTTGGCTAATGGTTTCAAACTTCCATTTTAAGTATCAGTAGCTAGCATGGAAGTTGACTAATGCCTTCAAAACTTGAAAAGTCATTCCAAGGGCAAGAGAACTCATTGCATTGAATAAAATAAGTGCCTTATCTCTTATGACTTGAACTTTCTTCATTTGATAACTTGCCAACCATCTGGGTTTCACTTAATTTGAGCTTGAAAACTTCTTCTTGGATCTTGATTTTCTATAGAAAATTCATTCTTGGACCATGAACCCATTTAGGAGCTTGGGATCAATTTTGTTTAGCTTGGTGACTCATGTATGCCTGCATTTCAACATGGTTCTTTACCAAATTCATTAGTAACTTAATTGTTTTGTAATCATCAAAATCAATGTGAGATTAACATATATAATACCCAAAACATAGTTCCACATCAGATTAAAAAAGAAAAGGTTTAAATGCTTATAACTCAAGTTCATCTATTACCAATTAACTTCCACTCGAATTTTTAGGGTCATGTGATTTTGGCTCGCTAACGGGTTAATTGGATCAGCAAGGTAGGCTTAGGGTATTACAAATAGTATCAGAGCCAACTTGAGTGTGCGAAAGTTAGTGAGCAAAAAGAAAAGGCTACCCATGGGATGGTGAAAAAGTTCCGTCATAGCGTAAAGTCATCTTTGTAGCACCAACGATCCATCATGGCATGCGATGAGGATGTCGCATTATAAAGGGAGAGATTGTAATATTTCAAAAATAGTCCTATGTTGGATGGGAAAGAAAAGGTTTAAGTGCTTATAACTCAAATTCATCTATTATCAATTAACTTCCACTCGAGTTTTTAGAGCCATATAGTTTTGGCTGACGGGTTAATTGGGCCAATAGGTGAGCTTGGAGCGTTATAAAGTATAGATACCAAAAATGAAGTTTTAAATTTTCATTCGATATATGATTGTTTATGAATATTTACTTTTTTTGATTTTTCTCAAAGCATTATTATTTCTTGGAAGTTCTTATGTAAATTTAACCAAATCAATTAATCTCTCACCTTGCATTTAAATAGATACCTTTCAAAAGACGTAGCTGATAATCAATCTAAAAAAAAAGAAAATACCCATTTAAAAAATCCTCAAAATTTATTTATTTTTTCAAAAAATTAGAGTCATTTTTTAACTATTTATAAGTATAAAATTTTCATGTCTTTGCCTTGTGGCAGGTCTCAATTTTTTTTTTCTAGAATAATATATTCTTGTAAGTTTAGATATTCTTTGGAATCTAACAAGCATTTCTTTAATGTCCTTTTGATGGTTCCTAACATTTGATGTTTATAGCCAGATGCAATGCAACTGTTTTGGTGCAAAGGTCCATCAAAGCAATGCAGTTGGCATTTATCATTACAAATTCTATATCACAATATTTCATTCATAGACTTCAAAAAGAAAGTTTTCTACTATATTATCATAAAATACATTACTGAGCTAAAGTACCACACCCCGTTCCCCTTTCCCTTCCCCCACAAGTTTGTTGATTCACACTAAAGTGGTTACATCATATAACTTCCATGTAAATACATTTTTATAACATTTTTACAACTTCAATGACTTTTGTACGGGTTTGTGTGAGTCATGGCCTAACAACTACTTGGACTCTTGATTTGGCATGGCCTTACACTCAAATTAGTCAAAACAATAAGATTAGTTTGGGACTATCAACCATTTAGATCATTCAATGCTGCTCAAAACTTACATAAAATATATTCTTGCCCTTTTTCTTGCTTTCATATACAACATATGTTTATCCTTTTTTATTTGTTCTATTTGTCCACTTTTTGCTTAACATTAGTTGTCACTTCAGCATAGCAAAGATGGCTTTACAAGGATGTGGCGCATGTAATGGTGTAAAACAAGTCATGTTAGGCGAGCATGATTCATAGTCCACGATTTTGCAGGACATGGCTCATGAAAACTGAACCTCTCGCTTAGCATGGCCCATGAGTTGAGCCGGCCCGTAGAACAACTTTTTTTTTTTTTTTCTGATTTTTTTATATATTAAACTGTTAAAATATCTTTAGAATATAATTTTGATGGTTACGAAGGGCTGTCATGGTCCGTGGATCCCATGTTACGCTACAAGGCAGATGGTAATTCTATGTACAAATTTCTACTCTATTCTCTAGCGTTGCAGACGCTGCGTCCGTAGAGCGCATCCGATCTTTTCCCATATACGGTTGGCCCTTGAGACAATGCACGCTAACACGGTACTGGGATGTGTACATAAGTCCAAAAGCCCTAAAGACGAACCACACGTCCTCCAGCCTAACGGAGCGTCCTGTTGGTCCCTTTCTCTCTCTCCGGTCGTCGAGGCGAATGGGTTCCTCCTCCAAGTCCGGAAAGGGGAAGAAACGCGAGATTAGCGATCACATCCTCACCCTTCAACGGCGCCTTCACGAGGCTCTCTCTCTCGGAATCAAGTATGCGCTCGTCTCCTTTACATGCGCTTCCTTCGCTGCACTGTTCTCTCCCAATTCTTCTTATTTGCCCTCGTGTGATTTCACCGTCTGGATTTCGGGTTTATAGTAGCCCCTTATTATTTTGGATGTAAGTATTTTTGAGATTGTGAGATTGCTTAGCTTAGTATTATCCTCGGAAATCGAAATTATCACGAAGAAAATGATCTTTTCTATCGGTAACCTGCTGATATGAGATTGGGGTATCTTATTGTCTACTAGGTTGATTGCATCTTGTGAGAGTTAGGTACTGAATGGGGCTTCTGTCTTCCTCCATCCCATCATCAAAATTTCTTTCACCATCCCTTAATAAAATCGAAAAAGCTAATAAGTAAAATTGGTTTGAGCCAAAAAGTACAAGTACTTTAAGTTTCATGCTTTGTGCGTGGGTACTGGATATTTATACCTGCTGGATATGGCTAGGGTGAGTGCCAAATCTTTATTTTAAGTATGTTATTGTATAAATTGAATAAGACTCTGGATATGTACTGTACACTTTCAAAATTCTTTGTGGACACCTTTGAAGATGATGGGAGCGGAATTGACTTTTTGAGGATGGATTGCTATTTTCAGAATTTATGATGCTTTTGCTAGCAAGATTTTTAAATCTCATGGAACAAGGCCGTTCTTGTTTTTTCTTGGAATGGGATGTGCTGCCATCCTACCGTCCAGGCACTTGCACTGGGATGTCTCATGATGTGCCAGAATGGTTCTATCTTGACATTTGGGATGATAACCCATCGTAGCATTCGATGAGACATCTTATGGGGATTTGAAGCCTTGATTGTTACTTTATAGAGCATGGAATTTGATATATTGATTTGAATAATGAGTAAATGGTAGAGTTTGTAAATGTTGATATTGTATGAAATATGGATTATGTTGTCATGATAACTTGCGGTTCTTTATTCATTATATGTAAAATAGTATGTGTATACTTTACTTAGACACAATGTATTCTAGACATAATGCATTCTATTATTCAAGATTTGTTGTGTCAGTGTGTCTGCATCATGTAGTATTTATACCCTATTCCATATCTTCTACTTCAAAACTTTAACTGCTTGCTTGCATAGGAAATAACGTTGCATCTATCGTTGTTTCTTTTGAGTTGATATTGATCTTGTCCTCGCCTTTCTTGTAGCTTTTAGATCTAACTAACTTAGATGTTTAAGCCTCAATGAACTTGGCTAGATTGTGTTGACAAAGTGTGGCAGTTTTGTTAGTTTCTCTCTAGCTTTGGTTATTCAGTTGAAAACATAAACAAATTCAGAAATATAATTAGCATTAGTAAAAAATTAACATGATGAAGAAAAGAATGTTGTTAAAGACTAATGTATTTGATATCATTTCAATATGATATTAGATTATATAGAACCTTTAGATGCAATATTTTGGTTGTTTCTTCAGAAAGACACATTGAGAGTATATTGTATCATTAGGATTTCAATATATGGTAATAAATCTTTCTCTTAATAAAAATGTTTATGAAATTTGGGTTCTAGTATAGGCAAACTCATGCCAAAATAAGTTATTTATCCTTATCTCTTCAGAAATTAATGTAATAGTGATTTCAGATGTTCTCAAAACCTGTTTAAGTTTATTCCAAATAAAATTCTTTCCAATAATTAAAGAAATCTACAAATGAAAATAATAAAATCAATTATATACATTACATTTTGGCTCCATCAATTAGCTTTGTCTAGAACTTTGTAACTGCCCCCACTTTCAGATTGAATTTGGGCCAGTTCCAGTTTTAACTTTGGAGTTTCAAGTGAAACTTCAAACCATATCTACAGATTGCTTGGGGTGGTTTCTTAAGGTTTTCTTCTGGGGCTACTTGGAAATATAGTTCAAAACTCAAAGTGGACTCCGAAGATGACCATGAGATCAGATTCCGTTAATACAAAGTGACACATGTTGACCATACAAAAAATGCCAAGAATTGTAACTAGATCCAAAGTAACGTGGAGAAGGAACTAACTGTAAGTTTGAATAAGAAACAACATAAATCGTAGTTTTTTCCTGTAACAATTATGGCCCTCATCTTTTAGTGCCTTAAAATTTGAAAGAACAAGTCTGATCCCAATCTATGCTATACATGCCTTTGTAAGGCTACAGAGCACAACCCTGTAATTTTATGAAATTCTCAAGTTTGAGTTGATACAGTCTATATCCTTAATTATTTACACTCCTAAACTTGGTATTTCCGTTATGCAGCTGCTATATTGAGCAGGAACTAAAACAAAATCCATCCTAAGACAAAACTTTATTGTACTTGTAAATGAATTAGTATCAAATCTCCTACTTCTTGGGTGGTTAACCCCAAAATTGCCAAGGAACTTGTCATTCTGTACCCTAATTTGCCCATGAAAATTTGACCACTTCTCCACATGGTATCATGCTCTTTCTATGAATTTTTTTTTCTCTTATTTGATTCATAATTTGCTATCTGAGGTTGTACAAAACTTAATTAAATTGTTGTTATTGTTGTTGTTGTTAATATTATAACTATTATCATTGTCATTATTACTATTGACAATAATGGTGCGAATGCCTTTAATCATTTCAGAAATTATAGAACAATTACCCCATGTAAAACCTTTGGAAAACAATTTCCAACAGAAGAGAGGTCCAACCTCTGTTAATTAGATCCTTCAATTTACCCAGAGATCCTGAAAATAGCTTGGACCTGGTAAAAGTATCTGGTTATGGGTGTGCAAGAGGAATTTAGATAATAAAAAGCCTAAACACTTAGACATCCACCTGCACCCTATTTCTGATGCTGGAGTCTGTGTAACACATTGTGCAACCATTAGCTATAGCCCTATTTGCCTCCATTGAATTATTTTAATATCTGGTTGATGAGTCATTTTATCAGCAGGCAGATAAGCGTTTTAGACATAGTTGTGCATAGCTATTTATTGCAATGAAGGGCCTTCTATGTATACATGTCACGTTGGAACATGTAGTTTATTTATCTATTATGATCATAATCTATGCCAATACTCTAGTTGGGCTTTGAAATTCCAATGCTAACATGTAGCTTGATTTGGAAATATTAACTATTAGATGTCTTGGAGCTGTGTCTGGATATACTCCTTTGATAAACCAGATATCATGGAAACGTTGTCTGATTCAGACTTGAAGGAGAAGTTTTAGTGATTTCCTGATTTACTAAAGAATTTCTGGGCTCAACTTCAGAGAGAGATAGAGAGAGCGAGGAGGATTTGGCTTCTCTTATGGTTCCGGCTAGTGGTTTTGTATATGAATACGATTTAGCTCCCTTCCATCACTTATATATTGATAGAAAGGATGGACAGATGTAAATATGGCTCAAGCTTGGGTGGAATTAGGAGCAGTTGAGATGGCATTAGAGAGTGAATTGAGGGTCAGATAGGTTCAGGTAAACGAAAAATTTTTGTGGTGCATGTGACACTCATGTTGGTCCACTGTGTCATGGAAAACCAAATTTAACCAGTGTACCCCTCTTGGGAAAATTACAAAAAAAAGAGTAACCCAAGAAAAATTGCTAGATTGTCAGTGGGAAATCTTGATCAGAGCGGGTAACAACTAAGGCAATCTATAAATTTACAGAGGTCAGTTGCCACCCAGCCCTCTTGTTTTGGTAGTGAGTTCAAGCCCTTCAGAAGTAAAATTCAAGTACGAAGCTTTTAACATCTTGCTACATGACATCTTTGCGATAAAAAATTGGATAAATGTGGCATCACGCAAACTTTCTTTCAACATTTTTGATTTGGATCCTTGTGTTAGATGATTTCTCATGGTTTTATAATGCAGTTTCTTTTCTTTTTTTTTCTAAAAAAAAATGAATCATCTCTTTTGAACTTTAGAGTGTTTTTTTTTTTTTTTTTTTTTTTTGTGTGGCAGATTTTATGGTAACAAAGTGAGGAAATGGCAATGCATGGATGCTGAAATACAGGCACATGCTGTTAAAACAATGACTGCATTTATCAATTGTTTGTCTCCCTCTCTACTACAGCAACCTCTTATAAAGGTATTCCTGTCTTCTTTGAAAGTAACTTTCTGTTAGAGAGGGAAGGGGGACGGTTTTTAGCTACTGTTATCCCAATGTGCAATTGCAGTTTTGTTTCCAGCTTATGGTATTGGATGGCTGTTTATATGAAGATAAAAATTGTGTGTGTGTATCAGGGTGTACTAGCTTTCATTTTCGGCAAATTCAATGATTTTTTTTGCTATAATATGACATGTTGCATTATTATGATTCATATATTGGTGTTGTATGTGGTAAATTCCCAAAGATTGGATGGAAAGTGGGAGAGGTTTATAGTTCTGCATGCCTATAAATTTCTGATTACAGGGGAATCTAACTGGATTGCTCCTGATTTCTTGAGCTGAAACTATGTATACAATATGGTAAGTTTCAATCTCCTCCTTCAGGTTTTTTGTAGGTCCATCTCTAGCAAAGTGTCTTAATCATGAATTTCACCACCTCACCATAGGAGTTATTTTCGAGTTGAGTTCTGGTCAGTAAATTTTCGTAAACTTTGATTGTTTGCACTTCTATGCTTTTTGTTTAAGTTTGACATATACAGAATAGCATTGCATATGTGCAATGCACATTTGAGGAAGCATGTATAACTGCGATCCCCTGTCTGATTTAAATAAATATATGTCTATAATTTATTTAACTTGATGTAGGCAATCCCTCTTTTGGCTTGTGCACCCTCTCCCCTTCTTTATTTTCTCCTCTTAATTAGGCAGAGATCAAAGAGTGGATGTACCTTAGAAAGGATCAAAGAAGCAGAGGCTAAAGTGACATCTGTAGGGGGATTTTTGTGCATATACCATTCAAAAGCACACTTTTCTTTAAACCTCCCTCCTTTAAATAGGCAGGATTGGACGTGAGAGTTTATATGGGGAGAAAAGTAGTGGAGCCTTTATAAGGAACAAAGAAGCAAAAGCTTAAACATGGGCTTTTGAGTGAAAAAAAGGAATTTTGCATGCATACCCTTCAAGAAGTTATAAGTATTGGCTTTTGATGAGAAAAAGGAATTTTGCATACATTCCCTTCATTTCTATGCCTCAAAAAGTGAGTACTGAAAGAGCTTACCAGAAGTCTGAAACTTGCATTGTTGTCTTCCTATCTTAAGTTCTATGTACACCACCACACCCCTGCTGTTGGATGACATCCTCCAAATGATTATTATATTATCATTTTATCCTTTCAATGATTTTTGCAGACATGCTCTTTTATATGAAAATCAGACACCAAATTCATATGTTAACCTTAAAATATCAAGGATTAATGTGAATAGTGGATAATGTGGTTAATAAACAAGTTAACTTTTAACCAAGGTCTGCAAACTGGTGTCGGACCAGTTTGGTTCGGAGGTGAACTGAACCAAATTGGTAGCATACCACCCTTGTTCCATTTTTTCAATTTTTTTTTTATGGTTTTTCAGTTTTGGTCTAGTTTTTTCATGGTTTTTTGAGATTCATGGGTTAATTAAATTTATCATATTTGTGATTAAGAGGAATGCTCGCTATTTGGCACCCTCGAACCGAACCGGTAGCGCACTATCCTTTTTCTATTTTTTAAAAATTTTTTCACGTTCTTTCAGTTTTGATTTAGTTTTTTCGTGGTTCTTTGAGATTCATGGGTTAATTAAATTCGGCATATTTGTGAGTAAGAGGAATGTTCATTATTTGGATAAGAATGTACATATATAGATATTAAGATATATAGAGCTACTTTAAATCTGTTGATTATTTGTCACCCATCAAAAACAAGATCTGTTGATTATGGCTACCTTTTAAAAGAAAGAATGCCCTGATTGTTTGGATCATTTGAGGGTAGAGAAAGAGAAAGGTCGAAGGATTAAAGGAAACGGGGTAATTGAATTTGGTATATATAATTCATATCCTTTGTGTGCGATGTATATGCATCAAGAAAATGCATGTATGGACTCATGATCCGCTGGTTTTCCATTGTTTTTTTTAAAAAAAACATTATTTGTTTCATTTGGGGGTAGTAGAGATAGAGGGTCATGAAATTGGCAAAAAGGTAATCGAATTTGATATATTTTTTATCAAGAGGGATGGCTATTGAATTTTTTTCTTATAAAAATAAAAGGAAGAAAAGGGTAAGTGTACTGGACATGGAGGATAGCGCATCCAATTTTAGCTTTTTAAAAGAAGAGCAAATTAATACCTATTGCTAATTTAAATGCACGTATATATATAGATATTAAACTATATATAGCTACTTTAGATTTATTGATTATTTGCTACCCATCAAAAATAGGATTTATGGCCACCCTTTAAAAGAAAAAATGCACTAATTATTTACGTCATTTGAGGGTAGAGAAAGAGGAAGGTCAAAGGATTAAAGGAAATAAGGGTAATCGAATTTGATCTATATATAATTAATATCGATTATACGTGCGATGTATATGCATCAAGAAAATGCGTATATGGACTCGTGATCTATTGATTTTCTGCTTTTCTTTAAAAAAAAGAAAATATGATTATGTGCTTGAGTTGGGGTGGAGATAGAGGAGCATGAAATTACCATAAGATGTAATTAAATTTGATATATTTTTGATCAAGAGGGATGGCCATTGGATCTGGGAAGGTGTACTGGGCATGGAGGATAGAGTATCTAATTCTAGGCTTTGAAAAGAAGACAAATTAATACTTAATGCTAATTTAGAACCATGATTTTTCAGTTTTGATCCCTTTTTTTACAGCTTTTTTATAGTTTTTCGGAAGAACTGAACCAACATGGTGAAATGAACCAGTAACCGGTCGGTTTGGTTTGGATCAAACCAATCGGTTCGATTCGGTTCGTAAATCCCTACTTTTAACATAGCCAAATTAAGGTAATATGACAATTAAAAGCAAAATGATACCTAGGTATAGATGCAAATTAAGGGAATGACAATATAGATGGTTTGAACATTTATAATATAGACCTAGGGATGTATTGATGCGATAGAGTGATTTGATATATGTAAAAGTAAAAAGAGGTGGACATAGATCAACAATTATATGGAAGAGTGATAAATGTTTAATGTCTTTGCATCTGATCGAAAATATCACTTTAAACCAAGTAGAATGGAGAAAAAGGATTCATGTAGCAAATGTCAACTAGTTTGGGATCAAGGCTTTATTGTTGTTGTATAAATGCAAATTTTATAAAGGGCATAAATGAAAAAATCCTCCCAAAAAATGAAATTGCATCTTTGGGAATCCTGACCTGGGCATGATTTCTGATGTCCATGAATTGATGTTATTATAGTATAGATAATATTAGAGATATTCTATTGTTCGGAAGCATGGTAGTCACATGAGATTTTCGACAAATCCATCTATCTTCAAATGAGCACGAGGATATCAATATTGCTACCATAATCAACCTTGTTTGGTATGGGGTGAGCCATCCAGGATTACTAGTGATCCGGATGGAGGTGATGGGATTGCTGCATTTGATTGCACTTCGATGATCCTACGTGATAGTGATCCTATATCACCCTCCACCTTCGAAATTATTGCCTAACCCAATGATCCCATATTTGTCCATGAGCTCAGATATCTAAGATCACTCCTATGCGGTGAACTTGACTTGAGATTTAAGAACCAAAATGCCCCTTATCTATATTAAAAACATATTTGATATTATTTGTATATTAATAGAATATAAATTCATATTATAGAATTATATTATAATTATATAATATAATATATAATTATATTTATTATAGTGTATTATCATAATGTACACTATAATAAATATAATTATAATATAATGTTATATAATATAATATTATAATATCGCAAAATATAACATAATTATAATTATAATATTATAATACAATACGATATCATAATATAACATAATTATTATTATACTGTAATACTATACTTATATTATAGTTTAATTATAGGGGTTGTTTGGAGTGGGAGGGGTTAGATTTCTATTATAATCCTTTATTATTTGAAATCGAAGATTAGCATCTCTTCCCCTATTAATCTTTTATTCCCAAAATTGAGGGCAAATGAGATTTTTGAGAATAATTTGTTGCACTTTAAACATCAGAATTTTAGATGCTGATCAATTTATCCGAGAATCTGCATGGAAAGGTTCATTCCAAACAGCCCTATAATGAATATAATATTATAAAAATATTATAATTTAATTTAAACATTAAATTATCTGATATATATATATATATATAGGTAGACTTGACTACATTCGAATGCAGCCAAGCTTAGATTCGGCCACCTCCCCCATCCTTGGATCCACACAATTGACGGATTCCAAAAATAAAAAAAGTAAAAAAAGTGGGGTAGCTCCGAAATCCATGTGGATTCAAGAGTGGGGGAGCTCACCGAATTCTGGCTTGGCTACATTCAAATGTAGCCAAGCCAGGGAGGTGTAGCAAAGCCAGAATCCAATCACCTTTCTCATCCTTGGATCCACACAATTCACAAATCCTAAAGATGAAAAAGATATAAAAAGTGGGGTGGTTTCAGGATCCGTGTGGATCTAAGGATTGGGAAGGTGATCGGATTTTGAATTTAGCTACATTTGAATGTAATTAAGTCAGGGTCCAGTCATTTCCCTTACCTTTGGATTCACACGGTTCACATATCCTAAAGATGAAAAAAGTATAAAAAGTGGGGTGATTCCAGGATCCATGTGGATCCAAGGGTTAGGAAGGTGTCGGATCCTGAACTTGGCTACATTCGAATGTAGCTAAGCCAGGATCTGGTTACCTCTCTCGCCCTTGGATCCATATAGTTCATGAATCCCAAAGATGAAAAAAGTGGGGTGGCTTCAAGATTCATGTAAATCCAAGGGTGGGGGAGGTAATTGGATCTTAAACTTGCTGATGTAGCCAAGTCCAACTCTCTCTCTTTCTCTCTCTCTATATATATATATCTGTCCGCGCATGCGTGCGTAGGACCCCCCCGAAAAGAAATCAAAAAAAGAAAAGAAAACAAAAGGTTCTATTATTCATTCATTACTGGAAGATTCCGTCCACTACTAACTTGACTGGTGGGCTGGATTGACTGCCTGTATTAATTGATCTGGGGAGCAAAGACTAAGCTTTGTTCTGGTAAGGGAACTCTTCCAAAAAGGGCTGGTCCCGTTATTGGTGCTAAGGGAACATTATAATCCTTTGTGCAGCAATCCAGACAAGGCTGTCAATACTCAATAGCTGAAGTTCAACTAGAAAGTTTGTGGATTGTAAGATCCCATTCAAAGTACGAAATAATTTAATGACCCAAGAGATTCATCTATTAACTGTGGTGCAGTAAACATAAGGGGTCCTAATTATAAGTTTAAGCATCTAAAGATATCCATGCATGACAACTTTTTTACTATAAGAGCTTGTTTGGATAATCCTGCTGGATATGCAGGAATGGAAATAGGATTTTCAATGTAAATGTATATAGGGCCTGGCCCAGCCCACATCAACTGGACCTTCCCCAGCCCATTCTCAGAGGGAAATGACCTCCACAGGTCTTTTGTTGGAGCCTCTTCCCCAAATACCCCATCCTCTCCCTTTTCCTCTACTCCTTGCTTTCCCTCCAACCTTTCACCCTTCCCTCTCTCTCTTCAATTGGCTATCCAATCCCATGAATCAAGTTGTATTTCACAAGATTATCCAAAGTTCCAAATAGGCCATTAATATGTCACAAAGTCTTAATTGGTTTGCAGTGAGGCCTATGTGAATGCTTTGCAAATAGTGTTTATTCTGAGAGATTAATTATATATAGGCATCCTAACTTTAGAGAGGTGTGGATGTTGAGTCTGAGCCTTTGTTTGGTGGAATATCATTTTATTAGTCACCCATCACTTCACTGCAATGATAGGAAAGATCTGGATCAAAGAAATTTGGGAACATTAATCTGTCACATAAACAAATGTGATATGGTAAAGGTGAGACAGCATGAAGCTCTTAATATGCATAGGGATATGTTATCATTTTTTTTCTCATATTTTAGATTAACTTTAACTTGAACAAGATTTATATTCATCACATGTCAATGTAACTCATAATATGTTCATTGGCACATTCTTATCTGTTACTTGCTTTTCACGACCGCTCAATCATCCTTTGTCAAATGGTAAAAAATGATAATTAGGAAACATTCAGGTACATTTTATTAGAAGTTCATAACATATTGAAGTAGATTCCAGAAGCATAAAGAAAACTAAAATAAGTGATATATATCAAGTGATGATAAAACATCAAGTATAGAAGAAGCATAAATAAAAGAAAGAAGCAAAAGCACATCACTATTTTTTCCAAGAATCTGTGAATTCCTATCTTGTAATACTAGTTAATGGGTGCCTGTAGTTTCCCTTTTTTCCCTCTTGAAATATTAATGAAAACAAAATTAATCTGATAGGAGATTTAAACCATGGAGCATGAAACTGTGAATATCACCAATGTCTAAGAATTTGCATGCAAGGCATGCGGATGAGCTGGCTTTTTGCCACTGAGGATAACCTCACTGGTGGATAGAGATAAAATGATAGCTTTACTTGCATCTAGCGTATGTCTTGTAGCTCAAGTGCTTCTTTGCCCCAAGGTTGCATATTGCTATGTTGGACAATTTTGGAGATCAAATAGATGCACATAAATTATGAATAACCAAAAGAAAAAGAATAATGACTGTTTCATGGCTTGAATGAAGAGATAACAAATCTGAAGCAGCTCAACAACTTTCCAGAATGATTGCTTCAAAGCCTCATTGAGACTAGTCCAAGAAGCATGGCAAACTCACTTCTGCATAGCAGCTTGACAGTTGACTACCATTTAGCTCTGCACAACTGCTGACAGACCAATTAAGCATCTCTAAGCAACATGCTAATTTTCATCTCTAACTTGTTTGCTGATGCCATCGTTTAACATTAATTAAACACTGACCTGCTCTGCCCAGTGAAAGTGGTGGTGTTATTTTCTGTTCATCCATCCAAGGGGAAGACTGGATTCCTTAAAACCCTCTAGTGCTTCTTGCAGTGCAGAAGCCAATTCAAAATCTAAATATCCACCAATTCAGAATAAGGTTGCATGCCAAATTGCTCTAGACAACTATGGGATATAAAATAATGGGAATTGCAGGAAACATATTGCTTTGGGTGCTTGAAGTATGATTTCTCTTAGGAGTTCCATTCATCTTTTTTAAAGGACATAATAAAACTAGAATAAATTTGAAAGAGAGACCTCACATCTGTGAATGCTACTTGATCTTTCATCATTTTTATGAGTCTTTTTTGTCAAACAAATTATAAACTGGTCATCCATCTATTTCATAAAGTTCATTCTTTATTTAACCCAGTTGTATTTCGGAGCCATAGTCACACTGATAAAAGTGCAAGTAGAGATGAATCTGCCTTGAATCTTTGCATTATTACATGGTTTAGCATCAGTCAATTGCTTAAAATTGGTAGTCTTGGTTTCAAGCATATGAAATTTTATCTTTTTGTAGAATCTTTTATTATATTTATAGTTGTTCGAATAACTTAAAATTTATGTGCAGTAGCTTTTTAAATCATCAATCTATTTGAACTATGCACATATAAAACCTAAGTTTAATGACAAATCTACTGATGTTACTGAAAAGAAAAAACGACAAACAGATTGATAATTAATTAATAACTTAGGCAAATTTTGAACATGTCATTAGAAGCAGTGAGTTTGAGAAATCTCCCTGTATTCTTCTCTTTTGAGAAGATAAATTTAATGGGGAGAAGAAAAAAGAAGGAAACATGCCTAAGAGAAGATGTAAGATCAGAGTGAGATTGCATTTCTCTCTTGGATGAAATAGTTATAGATGCCTAAAATGACAGAATAGGAACAATATGGGCAAGAAAACATGGATTAAAAAAATTATGATGAAACCAAGGCAGCAAGACGTGATTGGGAGAAATGAGATAGAAGAGGGAAAAGATAAAAGTAATACATATCCAAGCAACGCAGCAAGACATGAGCAGAACAGTAGAGAGAATTGAAATTCTGCCATAATTCAAAGCAAGTCATGATCAGACAACAGAACAGTATTCAGTGAAGCATTCTTTAGGCAGAGATTATTAGAAATTGAAGAAGAAAGAAAAGGTAAAGCACATTTGAGACAAGATGGAATGGTAGAGCAAAAGATTACTTATCCATGTATGTGTTAATAGGCACAAAGACGAGGATCTTGAACAATCAGCCATCTCATCCAATGTTCAGTTCAATATGGGGCTGAAAGCAGATCAGATACAGATCAGATATTTGTATGTCCGTATCAATATCTATTTTTGGTTGATAAATATGGATAAGGATACGGATGGTAATTGGATGCTAAAATTCATATCCATAATTATTTTAAACAGATACAACAACAAATAATATGTTGACAATTCAGATATAAATTGGATAGGTAAACTCTAGTACCACGAAACCAAACATATCACTGTATGGATGGTAAATCAAGTTGAAATTATTTTAATAGTATCATTCTTTTTTTTTTTTTTAAGTTCATGAGAGCTATATAAAACTAATTAAGATGGCAAATAAAATTGATATTCAAATATGGATCATGTAGTTATCTATTCATACCCTTTGGGTTTTTTTTTGACGAATATGGATATGGATATGAATATGAGTCTCAGATGCTGAAATTTGTATCCATATCTAGACAGATTTGGATATGGAAACAAATTTGGAAATTATTCAGTCCATTTTCATCCCTAGTGTGAGGCTTGAGGTGGTGGTGCTGTGGAGATGAGGGAAAAGAGGTCCTTCTGTTTATTTAGTGAGAGAGGAAATGAGTGTAATTAAAAGAACAAGATATCTCTCCAGGTTGGATAGAACCAGCAAATGTAGATTGAGCTCACATGTTTGTGAACCCAGAGCCTCAGTGGCCTAGAACCAGTTAACATGAAGACAAGAGTATCTGCTTCCTGCTTCCACTTTAACATAAAAGTTCTTTGTGATAAATTGTGCAATGATTTGCCCAACCATTTATTCATGAGTAATTCCAAAATTTTGAATAAGTTTGAGAATATTATGATTGTCTTTTTCTTATTCATTAATTAGAAATAAATCATATTTTATAATTATGTTCTTTGTTAACATAAGTTTGAGTCCTCCTTAAACATACAAGGATATCAAATAAATAGTGAATATGTCTTTAGCTGCATCATAATGAAGTTTTTTCTTCCCTTCTCTTTCTTTTAACCTTTTGTGACTGTTTTACTTAAATAATTTTAAACCTTCCATACAATGTTAATGAGATACTGCAAGATGGATCATCAGCATTTTTGCATCTGCATGATAACTATACAATTTTATAACTAATACTACAACCTAGAATCCTCTTAGCTTGTTTCTCACTAGTATCTTTGCATGGACTAGAGGATGTCAATAAGCAATTCATGCTTCAATGGAGGCATGTGATTGTTAGAGCCATAGTTTTAGATGCTGACCTTGTGCCACTCAGTGTTACATTGCCAAGCTTAGACCAGCACAAGGCAAACTGCTGGGATACCTTGCATCCTGCAAGGTTACGAGTGTTTCTGTACTGTCTCATGTCAAACCGTGCCAGTTTAATATGGTTTTGCATGGCTCTATGCTGATTGGTACCAAGCCAAAAGGATTCTAAACCCATTTCATTGCTTTGGGAAGGGAGTTGGAGGTTTCTGTGGACAGCCTCTAACTCAACAAGCAGGCAATTGAAAGGTAAAGGCAAACATTAGTAGCAGGAAACTTCTGCTTAGGGTGCTGCACACACTCTGAAATCTCCCAGGAAACTTGTCCCCACTCTTTCTTCCTTATTGAAAATAGTTGAGAGACCTGCTTCTCTACACCCACAATAAGCCTGCTCTTGCATCTATACCTGCTTATGGTAACTAACAAACAAACCTTATTGATGTGAATACCATTTAAAATTCGATAAGCATAGTCTAAAATTCTAGATTTTTGGAATTGGGTCAAAATGTGGTTTTAAATGCTAGGGAGCTTCTCAAATCTTAAAGCCTATAAGATTTATTATAAATAAGCATTTGCAGGTCCAAAAGTTGGGAAAGATGATATTTGTATCTTAGTTTTCAAAATTTTCAAAATTTCATTTAATATGACACTAACCAACACACAGTGATTCAGCACACATGCGTTCTTTTTCCCCCGGAGTCCGAGTCTCCATTTTTTTCCCAATCCAAAATTTATAAGCAACTGCTGTATATTTTTATCTAGGATGGTCATTAATGTTATGTCAATACATTGTAAGGATGTAGTATTAACTTAAATGAGACCATGCATTATATTGCAAATGTGTGCATGAGTTAATTTCCAATTTGTGAAACTGTATATGGCTTCAAATTATTGTTTTAATGTATGAAAGATCTCAACAAATTAAAAAGATGTGTAAAGTGCTATGATCTGAGATGAACAAAATTGTTCATATGCTTGCATACAGACCATGCATACAGACCATGCCAGTTCAATTGACATCATGTTCACAGCACGCCAGTCCATGCAAAGTGTTGGCATGGAACAATTTGGCCTGGCACAAGACACCTAAATCATTGATTGGAGCTAACCAATATTTCTTTAATTTAATTCAGAGCATATGTCATTATCTTTTCAGGATTCCATTTTTGATATGCTGGTTGCTCTGGAAGGGATTCTACAAGCAGAAAATGAGAGAATATCAAACCTGGCTGCAGATGCGATTTTGAAGTTGGTTAACAGCTTAGGGAAATCCATACGGCAATACCCTATGTTGGAGGTTATTATTTCTTTATCACGCCTGTTGTCATTATGTCGATTACCTCTTGCAATCTCATCTGCAATTGCATTGAACTGCATCCTGACAAACCTAGGGCCAATGAGGGGCAAAAGTCACGAGGAAGTTTGGAATGTTTTGAAGAAAGCTGGTACAGTTGGCAGCGTTGCTTGTGCATTGCAAGATTATGAAGATGGATTTCAATCATCTGAGTATTTCATTGGGATGACATCTGTTCTCAAGACCATTCTATGGAGGTGGCCTCTCTCTAGATATCATGTATGGAATAATACTAGATTGATGGCCAAGCTAGGAGATAATTGCACAAACCCTGACGCATCCATTGCAGTTTCTGTCCTAGAGCTATACTCTGTGCTAGGTATATTATTTATTCTATGGTGATTTCTCTTTGTCAAGTCCATTGCTTTTCATTTTTAGTGAAATATACGTGATAAATCTGTTTATCAGCTCTATGTGGCAATGGGGCAATGAAGCTTCTAGAAAGTAAAGAGTTACTTTGTAAGATTGTGCAAAGCATGGGAAAGATGTACGATTATAGTGTTAGAGTCAAGGCTTTAAAAGTTCTTCAACATTTAATGGTATGGGTTTAACTTACAACGTATTATGTTATGCCTTTTTTTCAGAATTTTTTTTGGATCTACACAGCATTATGATCGGTTTCTGTGCTCCTTACAGAGATCTGCAAAAGGATGTTCTATCGTAACCACTTCATATTGTGAACCTGTTGTCAGAGGAATAATTGATGCCATGGGTGAATGGAGGTCATCAAGTTCCAAGAAGATTCCGACTGATCAGATGGCCTTAGTGATGGAAGCATGTCGTTGTGCATTACTAACTTGTTGGGCTGGGAATCATCATTCATGTTTTTGGAATCATGATATCCATATAATCCTTCTTGATATTATTCTTGGCAATTGCAGCACTATTTATCTAACTCATGTGGCACCCTCATCTCAAGAGTTAATAGCTCAAATAAATGATAATGTTACAGATGCAAGACCCTATGTTTGGGATATACTCGGATATCTGGTGGCACATTATGAAGCAGATTTTCTTCCTAGAACTGGAGAAAAATTGCACGGCCTGAATGTTCTTATTTCTTGTGCATGGTAAATCTTTGATCTTATTTTTGCAATGTCAAAAAACGTGACATTACCAATAAGTATTTTATCCCTGCTTTTCTGGTTTCAAATTTGTTATTAAATAGTGCATTATGCTGTGAACTGATGTGATGATTTGCATATAGCTCAGTGGCTGCAGACTTGATGCAGAAAGGTTGTAGTTCGTCATCTTCCTATATTTCTGAGTTGGAACCTGTATTAAGGGCAGTTTTGCTGATGGTCTTTTCATCCTCCAAATATATTCAACTACAAGTGAGGCACTGTCTGTCAGATATGGTGCGACCTTTTGCTGATGTCTATTTGAAATATGTACTAGCTTCCCTACAATTAAATGCTACTGGAGCTGTCTCGTTATTTTCTGACAGTCTTCACACTGTTAATAACCTTATGAGTTTGGCATGCTATTCAACCTTACCTCTGTATCAAAAGCTCATTGTCGAAAATAAAGGTATAAATATATTGTCTGCCATTATCAAGAGGTGCTTAAATAGTGATATACATGTTAGTAGGTCAAGTGTTGCTTCTCATCTGCGTAGTGGTTCTGATGGAAAAACATGCTGCTGGAGCCATGTGGGAGACTGGGAAGGTGATGACATTCTTTTATTCTATAGCCTCCAGGCACTTTCTCAGCTGATAGAGTTCTCCAATCTTTTGTGTAATCACCATAAGATTACATTGGGGAAGATTGTTATTTGCACAATGTGTGGGCACTCTGAATCAGAAGGTTTAATTAACAGTCTTCAGTATATCTTGAGTAACAATTTTGGATCTGGTCCTCGATGGTACAGTGCATACATTTTGAGCTTCTTTGGATTTTATGGTTTTCCAAGCAACCTTGGCAGAAAGATCGAGAGGGCACTTCATGAGGGTATATTCGCTGACATGGAATTATTACTCTCGAATGGTCAATCCCTAACAGTCCATGAAGCCATTCTTGCAGCTAGGTGCCCATATTTGCTACCACCTAAAGAATCTTTTCGGAGGGAGAAAACATGGGGTCATGGATCTTCCAAAGATCAGGAGTGTGGGCTGGATGAGGGAAGATCTAGACATGAAGTTCGAATGTCTGGTCGTGTGGATAGTGGTGCTTTAGAGAAGATATTGGAATATATTTATACAGGATTTATTCTTGCAGATGATGACCTTTTGAAGCCGTTAAAAATTCTCTCGAAGTGCTGTGGCTTGAAGTCTCTATCAGATATGCTTCACCGAAAGTTGCCAAAATGGGGAACAAGTAGTCCCAGTTGTGACTTCTTTGGAGCACTGGAGCCAAATAGACATTCATTGTTGTGAGTATCTTTATACTACTGTATTCATAGTTATTGGTAATGAGAGATAGAGCAGCTGAAAGAAAATGATAAATGAAGCATATATTAACTCGGCCATATTGTGTTGTTTGACTTTGAAATTCAGTTTGTCAGTCAACAAAATAAGATGATATCTCCAGGCATTTTATTTTGTCATTTTGTTTTTTAAAAAGGCCATGCTTGTTGGTTGCATCATGAAAATATTCTTGGTGAATTGTTTTTATTTGATGAATCTTATATGTTGCAGTAAGGGTTTAATTATGGTGAATTTTAGCTCATGTACATTACCATTTGCTTGTTCACAGAGACATCATTTTGGAAGCCAAAGTTGCTGAAGGAATGTCTTGGAGTTGTACTCTTTGTCAATTGTCAATGCCACACAAGCATGCACACAAAATCATATTGTGGTCTGGCAGTGATTACCTACAAGCATTATTTCAATCAGGGATGCATGACAGGTAAGAAGAGTGACAAATATTTTCGTTTAGCTATCTCTGTATAAATGTGTGTGCCACATATACATGATAGAAAGTAGATCAAAAAGTAAGGAGTGATTTTATGTTCCATTAATATGTTTTGTTATTATTAATATTAGCAAATTGAAATGCTTATTATATTATAAAAAGTATATGCACATTTTGTATTTAGAAAAGAATAAAGGGAATTTCTGGTTTAAATTATAAATATGCTCACTGATTTATAGAGCCACTTTTCATGTGATACTTATCAACATATACTTCTGATGTAAATACTTTACATCAACTAATACTGTATTAGAATGAACTGATTTCTTTTCCTTCATATTCGTAAATCTTATGTGATGCCCATGAAAAAGATAAAGATGGTTTAAATAATGTTTGTTTGTCTAAAAAAATAATATTGTAATATGACATGTTTGGTATATTTTTATACCTTTTAAAAGAACGAAGATTGCATTGAAAATAAGACCGCTATGGTGTGCTTATGTCTAAGGTTTGATTGTTGGGATTTTCGTTAGCCTTGAACAATTACCCAGCAGAGTGTAGTTTGGACAAGGCCATAGCTTAATGTCAAGGGCCAACATGGTGACCCCACTTAACGCAATATTTTTTTGCTCGAGCCTAGTCAAGAGTGAAAAATTTCAAGCTTGTGACCTGACCTGCTCGAGGTGATCAATCTTAAGCATACAAATCTGACAATTCTAGTGTCATTCCATGGTTAGAAGGGGCAGAAGGGGAGAACCGGGGATTCATGCCACAAGTGGTGAGTCTGGTGATAGTTATCACTAGCAGCAACAGAGGGTGCAGAGAGAGAGAGAGAGGATGGAACATAATTGATTAAAGAGCAATCTGGTTGTAGCTTTGTGAATGACTATGGAGAAAAAGAGGCAGAGGGAATAGGGAAAACAGATAGAGGTTAGAGATGCTGTGACTTGTGAGAGATGAGAGTATAGGTGAAGGTACGAACAGGTATAAAGGAGAGGTGGGGGGAATGGGAGCAAAGGTGATTGTGGTGGAATTATTGGGTTTTGGAAAAAGGAGGACGGTTATGGAAAACGGTCATTATTATGGTTATAAGATTATATATGAAACATATATTAATAGAAATCATATTGATTTTGTACATATTAATAAAAACTTGGGTGCGGGCATGTGTAATTGTTAGTTAACATGGGCTTAGCACGAACTTTGTTTTGGTCTAAGAATTTGGATCTAGCAACCTAATGATGTAGAAACCCTTGCTTAGGCCTAGCCCAAACTTGGGCCAAGTTGAAGGTAACAAAATAGGGTTTGCTTTTTGTTGTAGTTTGGCTAATGGAACTTCTTTGTAATGTCTTTCTAATGCTCTTTGTTAGTGACTTCCAACTCATGTTGACATTGCACCATCTACTAGTGATATCGCTAGAGAAAATCCTAGAGTTAAAAGCCATGGCTACGTCTAAATAGGCAGGTCTTGGTTAAAGCTTTAGCATCATTGATTATAGTACTGCAGGTTAAGAGATCAAAGATGTTATCTTAATATTGAATTGTAAAGGAGAATAGTCTCTTTGCCATAATAATGAATGTGCAATAGTTAGGCATCACATTGGCCATCATAAGAGGGCCTAGTGTGGTAAATGAGATGAATATGAAATATCATAAAGGGATGATTAAGCTTGTTGTTTAAGATGCCAAACAAATTTATCAGTGTTTGTTTTCATGAGATATAATCTCTTGCGAATTTTGAGCATATAAGTTTAGAGAGAGAAATGAAAAATTTGTTGATAAATAGATAATTCATGTTCATAACGTATGACTATAGTTTTACGCTAGTTGTCAATTTACCGCAACCCTCCTTTATTTGGGCTTGGAACCGGCTATGTATAAAAACTTCATACATAGGTGGAGTTTAAGAATAAGGCTTTGTTGTTTTGGGATTAAGGTGGATGTATATCTATAGTTTTGGGATTAAGGCTTTGTTGTTGTTGTTGTCATCGATAAATAAATGATCATGAAAATTTTATGAGAACCAAAAGATTATAGCTAAGAGGGAAGAGAATTTTCTTTTTAACTTTTTATTGGAAGGAGGCGGGGTCCTTGAAACCTCTAAGGCATGTTTGGTTCATAAGTATGGGGTGAAATGGGAATCGGATTCCTTTCCCGAGTGAATGAGCATGTTATTTCGATTTCCCTGCCCACGTTTGGTTTGTGCAAAAATCGGAATGTGAATGATATTTCTGATTCTCATTGTTTTTGGTTTGCACAACAAGAGGATAAGAATCAACGTATGTTTAATATAAATGGAGGAGACGACAAGTGGTGCAAACAATCCAGAATATCTCCACCAGCCCCTTAACTGCAATGCGGCCTCCTTTTCGTTTGCAAAGTGAAGGGAGAGGTTAGAGTCATCCTTGTGGGCACAATCGAAGTGGAAGCAAGAGTTGGCGACACACTTGGCTTCGATGGTGGCTACAGTGGTGGAGGATAAGGACCAAAGCTTCTCCTGTGTTAGGAATTTCAATCGGAGGTTCTTTGCCTCATGATTGTTTGGCATTGGTGCCTCATCGAGCACCACATCTATTGTCTCACCTAGTGGTGGTTAGAGATGGGCGTGGGTTGGGCTAAGCTAAGGACAAAAAAAAACAAAAGCCCAAGGCATTGGGTCAAGCCATGCGAGGCCCGAACTTAGGCTAAGTATATTTCAATTGGACCCAGCTAGGTGGGCATTTCTTAGGGCCCGAGTCCAATTTATTTCAATTGGCCCACACTTATATAAAATGTATGTGTATTATATGATGATAGCATTCGGTGGTTGGAATAGTTAGAATGTGGGCTTTTTATTCCGTTACAAATTTATTTTCCATCAAAGTATGTAAATATATAAAATATATATATTTATAATTATACAAAAATATATATAATATATAGTTATAAGTATATAAAATATATATTTTCATGTTGAGCTAGGTCGAGTTCGGTCTAATTTTTCTAAGTTTAGGCCTGACCCGAAATTTGAACGTGCTCGAAAAATTAAACCATGGCCTTCAAATTTTCCGAGCTGGGCTTAGGCTAGGCCATGGGCTACCTAACCCATGCCCACCCTTAGTAGTGGCACCACCAATGGTAGTGGTGGTGGTGTTGGTTTGGTGTCTATAGTAGAGAGAGAAACAAAAGAAAGAAGAAAGGCGACAAGGGCAGACTTCAAAGAATGGTAGCATGTGAGAATGGGAATCTCTCGTAGGGGGGTTGGGCAGAATGCCAATCTCTCAAAACATGGGTTTACCATTCTGGATGGAATGACAATGGGAATGAAGATTTTGTGAACCAAATATATGGAATGGGAATGAAGGGTTTTCATTCCCATTCCTTCATCCCCATACCCACAAACCAAACATGCCCTTAATATGCTAGGACAAAATGAGCCTTGGCTTCCTTCAATTATGCTTAAGTAGGAACCTAACTTGAAGGCAAATAAAAAGGGAAAAGGTTCTCTTCATGAATGGCTTAATGAGAATTTTCCTTTTATTTTGGAGCTCTTTTGTGATTTTTAGGCACACGCTACCCCTTTATATGTGTGTATATCAAGGATTGAAATATTGACCATACTGGCTAGGTGTCAGCACAACCGAGCTAGTACTCTTTGGTTTGACCGAACCAAAATCTGACCAAGTCATGCCAAATTAGGATAAATTAAGCTTGGACCAGTCTAGAATTGATCAATATCATCCGGCATTGCTAAAGAAGCCTTTAAACATCCTTTTTGGTGTTTTCTACCATTTGATGGTGTGAATGACCAAGAACATGGATTGTGGAGGCGAGAACAACGAGGATAACTATTGGACACATAAAATCCCCTATTGGTTCAATTGTCAATGAACACAAGTAATTTTTCAATGTATTTTTAATTAAAGTTATGTGAAGTTATGTAATAAACTAGCAATAAAAAAATTTAAGCACAGGCCCAACAGGATGACTAGGACATTGAAATTAATACACACCATATTTTCTGCAGATATATAACATTAAAATAATAAATCATAATATATAAGGAAATAAGGAAGTTGGACACCAAAATAAGCCATAACACAGGCATATCAGCTGCACGAAAGCCTACCAATCAATACCCTTTGTTGATATGGTTCTTACCATACTGGGTGACCATCAATACACCCTGTACCTCAATATCTAAATCCTTTATGAATGGATGTACATATGTCATATAATTACCTCCAGATCTAGTTAGATTTATTTCAGAAGCCCAAACCTTTTCTAACCTCTAGCTCCTCTCCCAAGTCCATATCAATATTCTTTGGCGTTTAGGAATCCTGAATGCTGATTAGAAATTTCAAGAGTCCCACTCAAAGTATACTAATATGTCTACTATGATGCCTGTTAGTCATGGTCACAACTCTAGTTCTCCATCTCTCTCAAACCGATGTCCAAGGTTCTCAACCCTATCTCTATTTCTCTCTTACTTATAATATGAAAGGCTGTGAGGTTCTCCTGAAGTGTCTTATAAAACCACATCTGACTCTTTAGACATGACTTAAAACTTACTGATTTAAGATATAGAAAGTTGGTTAGCAAAAGTAACAACATATAAAGAAGGTCAAAGTTGGATCTGGCTTTAGGAGGCCTCAGATCTAGATTCCTCCTAAGATGGTGGATTTAAGGTTGGAGGAATTCCTAGTGAGATAGCATGGTGCAAGATATATAAGTATAGCATATGAAATCTTGGAAGATTTTGTAAGTTTCTTGCTTCAGCAGGATCCATGAATTGGACTTGTTGAGACTTTCTATATATTGTGTAAACAAGATTGCTCCTAATTTCATCAGTGTATTATTCAATTGAATCTCTGTATCAGTTTAAGGAATAATAGTTTGATCCACAAAAAATGACTTCATCAAATAACACCATTATCTTACCATCGTTCTCCATTACATCCTGTTATAATGCAAAATATTAAGGAAACTCTTTCTTTTAAAGCTTTATGAACAAGTTTTACTCCTTCCTTTCTCTTCCATTTCTTTTTTTTTTTTCCTAACCCAAAATTCTTACTGTTAAGGTTTCAGTTTTATTAAATTTACATGTCAAAACTAAGACCACTATAGCATACTCTCTTTTATTTCCAAAATGCAATGTTAAGCAACATTTAGTATTAATGTTAACCTTAGATGTATCTCTCCATCCTTCAGTTTATTGGATATTGCCAAAGTAGGCCACCAATTTGACATGTCCATTCCCCAAGAAATTAGCATATTTGATAACTTGCCAAAACTACTTCCTCTTTCTATCCACAACTCTTTTGTTTGATCTTCCTATGATCAGGGTAAGCAGAATATAACAACAACAACAACAAAGCCTTAATTTCAAACTAGTCGAGGTCAGCTATATGAATTCTTTTTCTCTTGTTTTGAGTCATATTTTTTGTAAGATGCAAAATTTATAAGTCTTTCTTTATCACTTCCTCTCATATGATTTTCGGTCTACCTCGACCTCTTTTTTTCTCTACATATATCAAGTTATTTTTTCACATAAATGCATTTATAGGTTTACGTTGCACATGTCCAAATCATGTAAGTCGTTCTTAATTTATTCTCGATTGGAGCTACCTCTGCATTTTTATGAATGGTTTCATTTCTTATTCTATCTTTTTTTGTATTACCATACATCCATTTTAATATTTTCATTTCCGCTACATTCATCTTATGTACATGTATTTTTCTAACTACCCAACATTTCATGCCATAAAGCATAGATGGTCTTATGGCTGTCCTATAAAACTTTTCTTTCAACTTGGTAAGTACTCTACCATCACATAATATTCCAATTGCACTTCTCTATTTTATCAAACCTACTTTAATCCTATGGACAACATCATTTTCAATCTTTCCTTCCTTATGAATAATCGATTATAAATACCGAAAATGATTATTTTTAGTAACTTCATGATCCCCAATTTGTACTATACATTTATCTTTATTTCTATTTGTACTAAAATTATATTTCATGTATTCTATCTTTGTCTTACTTAACCTAAAACTTTTAGATTTTAATGCATTTCGCCATAGTTCTAACTTACGATTAACTCTAGCCTTAGTTTCATCTACTAGTACTATATCATCTATAAATAACATGTAGTATGAAATATCATTTTAAATATATATAGTAATCTCATTTATAACTAAAACAAAAGGACAGAAACTAAGAACAGATCTCTGATATAAACTTACTGTAATAGAAAAATCGCTAGTATTATCACTAATTGTTCTTACACTAGTAATTGCCCCATCATGCATATCTTTTATTATGTTATATACGTAACAGGTACTCTTTTCTTTTCTAACACATACCATAAGATTTTTCTAAGGATCTTATCATATGCTTTGTCTAAATCAATAAAAACTATATGAAAATCTTGTTTCTTTGCTCTATACATCTCCATAACCTCTCAAGAAGGAAAATAGCTTTTATGGTCAACCTTTCTATTATAAAATCAAATTGATTTTCTAATATTTTTGTAATATATCTCAATTTATGTTCAATTATTCTCTCCCAAAGTTTCATAATATGACTCATGAGTTTGATACGACGATAACTAAAGCAGTTTCGAATATCTTCTTTATTCTTATAAATTATTACTATAATGCTTTTCCTACATTCATTAGGCATCTTTTTAGGTTTTAAAATTCTATTAAATAAATTTATCATTCACTTTACTCCAGCATCACCTAAACATTTCCAAACTTTTATAGGAATCTTATCAGGTTTCACATCTTTTCCTACTTGTATTTTTTTATGGCCTCATTTACTTCAGATGTCTTAATTTGACAAGTATACACCATTACTTTATTCTCAATGGAGCTAATAGCCCATCCTAATTATCTACATAAATTCATGTTTTATTTTGAGGTCACAATAACAACATAACTATGAAAAACTAAAGTTCTTTCTATGTTGTCTTTTTTTTTTTGGCCCCCCCCCCAAACACTCCCCCTCTGCAGATAATATTCACAGATTAAGTATTCAGGTATCTTTTCAGACCTATTATTGAGGCCTTTGACAAAACTGTCATGAACAATATCATATGAAAATATAATTTGTTTTCATTCCATATCATATTCCAGAATGTAATAGCCAATCATTTATGGAAATTAGGAACTGCTCTCAAGCATCAACTACTTTGGTCAGGCCCAAATTGGGATATAAGCCCTTGTAGTTTCTTAAACTGTTTTATTTATGCAACAAGACAACAACAAAAACAAAAAGATGACTATCTATAGTGATGGATTACAATCAACTTATATAATAGTAGTGAACTTTGTGGATCATATTATGAGATCAGCCTAATGCAGCAGGTGCTTTCCATGAACTTAATCATTGACTCCCACGCAAAGTGTTGCACAAAGCAATGTATAGCAACTATTTTCTTAATATCGTTTCCTAGGACTTGATGAGATAGCCCAGAGTGCTACTAAAGCCATGCCAAGGTCCTATATATTGAAAGCAGAGGGTTAGCAAACAAGATTGAACTTATTAATTGGACTGATCATTTTAGAAACAGTTGGAACAAGAGTACATATAGGCTGTTCTTGATAAAGGCAAAACTGAAACTTTGTTTGGGCAACAAAATTCTGGAAAAGTTAACTACAGACCTCTGCAAGACTGACTAATAAATTTGTAAGGTATATCCTTGTCTAGTTTCATCTCTTGCCAATAGTATACCTGGAGTGCAATGTTAGGAAGAAACTTTTCCCAGAGCCTTATCATCTTCTCCAAGCAAAAATATTGGTTTCTACCATTTTTGCTAGCAGACAAGCTTGGTTTTCCAATCTCTGCATGGAAATATGATGCATATTTTGAATCTGTAGCAGCTGGTTTCACCATAGCATCAGAAATCGTGATCAACAGATCATTCATGTTGTTGTCAACTAACCATTTAATTGTTCAAGTTGCTTAAGTATTCATTCATGTTACCTTCTTGTCACATCTGTGGTGCCTTTTTGGCACATCTGGGCCACAATCCCTTACTTACTTGAGCTTGCATTGTTGGAGCATGGGTATGGCAAGGAAAGAGTGATGCTTTTTTAGAATGAAGATTGTGTTTAAGCTTTTCTGCAAATTGTTTGAGTTTGTTTTCTGAGGCCTTGGAGTTGATTAGGATTGGCTTAATGATTGTATTGCTAATTACAATTCATTTCTGAGGCCATTTAATTTCTGAATTGATAAAACATAGCTGCATGTCTTAGCGTTGCTTATTTCACAAAGCCTAGAGCACTGCCACTCTGATATCATACATGCCTGTAACGATGTTTGTGGATCTTTTAATGAACCAGGATGAGAAATTGAGAATGATGAAAGATAAGGACATGAAGGGATTGGAAGCCACTATATTCTCTGATATTTAAATAACTGATAGTAAAACAATGTTTTTCTTTTCTCAGCATGTGGAGAACCGACATAGGCCAGAAACATCTGTATGCATGGTTTGGCAGCTTTTGTAACCTTATATTGTAATTCATAATAGCCTTCGTAGAGAGTTTGTAGTTGAGGCGTTCAATCTACAATGAAATTTGCTGTTTACATATATGTATCTTTGGTTTCTTATCTAAACTTGAATAATTTTTTAATCTGCCACTTTTGGTTAATATACAATTTTACCTAGTAACAATAATCAATTGCCATATAAAATTTATGAATAAAATTTATGTAGTTGCATTTGTGCAACTTGCTCTTAAAATCTACAAAAGCATGTGCCCATGCATGAATGGTTCTTGAACTATTAAAACTAAATACATCCTGCCTTCATCATGGTTTGGGGATTGTCTAGGGATACTGGGGGAATGCTAATCTCTTTTCCACAGCCTGTTGTTCAGGTATTTTTCTACCAAAAAGGGGAAAAAGAAAAATGCGGTTCTATTTAGGATTCATTTCTGGATTTGTGTGACTTTTCTAGTTCTTCTTTGCCTGCGCTTTATTTGAATTGAATTCTTCTGCTCTGAAAAAACCCAATGTCTGCTTGCAGCTATTCACAGATCATCAAAGTTCCTGTTGGCTGGGAAGCATTGGTTAAATTAGTAAGCTGGTTTTATTCAGGAGAGTTGCCAAGTATTGATATTGATTGTATATGGAGCAATATGGATGCAGAGCAGCAGCTCCGTGAGCTGCAGGCATATGTAGAGCTTTCTTCACTTGCTGAATTTTGGTGCTTGGAAGAAATTGGAGAACAGAGCTTGAAAGTGGTGGTTTCATGCCTGAAGTCAGACCAAAGATCTTCAGTCAAGATTATACGCTTTGCTTTGAGCCTTGGTCAGTGGAAAATAGTTGAAGCTGGTGTCAACAGCATTGCCCCTCTATATCCTAAGCTGCATGATGCTGGCGAATTTGAGGATCTAGATGAAGAGGTGGTTGATATGTTACGATCAGCATTTGTCCACTATTCTCAGGAGAGGCATAATGGTAGTAATTGAAGATCTGTGGCTCCTATCATTATACAGCCGATAGTTCTTCACATCTGGCTCGAGAAATGGCACTTGTTGGCCCAAGTTTTTTGGCCTTGGGGGACCATGTGAATCACCATATTTCTCCTTGTCATTTTTACAAGAAAGAGTCCAAATCTTAGAGACAGGCACTTCGATTTCAAAGAGTCCCAAGATATACTGCTAAGGAGTCTCAATGCTTCCAGGCAAATTGGCAGTCTGTTTTTCAGGATTCTAAACAGGCTCTGAAGCTTTCTACTGATGAAAAAAAAAAGAGGCTTTGTCGCTGATTTCATATATAGCAGTATGTTTAAACTAAATGAGATGCGTTTTATTTTATACACAGAAAATACTGGCATATATTCAGTTAATTTTGGTCTTAATCCATGTAGCGGTTATTACATTTGCAAGCAGTTTCTGAGGGTTTGAACAGATTTTGTAGCTTTATACCAAAAAATAAAGTGTTGTAGCATATGCTAATGGAGGTCTATAATATTTGGACTGCAACTTTTCTCCATCCATGCTTATGGACACCATGCTTGATCATTTGTCCATTTATAAAGAAAGTTCTCTATGATCTGCTCATAAGACAGGTTTAGTGGACCTTAATTAGCATTGCAGGGGAAGTGCTTCAAACATTTCTCAAGTAATCGTTTTATGTCTTTGAGCATGAGTGAATCCTTAGATTATATCCAAAGAAAAATCTAATTGTTGTGAGGAGGGTATCATGGTCGTGCCTTCTGCTAGATCGCTATTATTTGTAGTGTTGGTGCTATGTATTGCCGTTCATTTGGTTTTTGTTGAATGAACATCATGATATACTTTGTTTTTATTTATTTTCTTTCTCCTGCTCGCTCTCTCTCGCTAGTCAATGATCCAACTATATGAGCATTGAGAAACCTTTTTTACTGCCTTCCCCTTCTGTTCCAATAATCTAATTTCTAGTTGTTTATCATTTGGATTAGTTGGAGTTGTACTGAGCAAAAATTTCAAAGATTTTGCCCGTCTTTCTGGATCAAATCTTCTTTGTTCTATGGATGTGTGGACTCGGAAAGAAAGTGAGATAAGGAATTATCAATGTAATTCAAAAATGATTCCCCACCGAAGGAGTTTTTTTTGATATTCGAATTTTTATAAATTATTAGAAAATAGACAATGAATCTAATTTATCTAATTTTTTTTTTATGTATTCTTTCATATAAATGGTTAAATTATTCATGATTGGATTGATTGCATGTAAATAATATATTTTTGTTGCTATATGGTCCTGCTTTAAAAGCCTAATGCATGTGCAAAATGAAAGCCATGATCTAATCGTGACGTAGAATCTCTCGATGAGCAAAAAGGCAGGAAACAGCAGAAGTTTCAACTTAACAGCAAGTATTCCGTGCTTTTGAGTTAAAGGTCAAGCGGGCAAATGGTAAAAATGGTATTTTTGAACGTAATTCATGAACAAAATTTGAATTCGGCAAAAAAAATAATAGATTTGAATTGAATATAAATAAGTTCGAATTAAAATCAAATTGATCAGATAGATATAATTAATAAACAAATCAAATTACAAATTAATCTATAAATTCAAAATTAATTTGATTCGATTATTAAATAAATTAATTCATATAATCTGATCCATTATCCTTGGTATTGCTCATCATATCAATTTATTTAAGTTAATATTATACTTTAATTAATTATTATTTTATATTGATGATCATATGCTTATGTGAGAATTTTATGGTTATCTTTTTTTTTCATTGAATAAAAAAGTTTTATTTAGGATTTAATTATAATTTTTAATATATAATTATTTTATAAATGAATTGATATTAAACATATTATATAGGTTATATGAGTGTCATGGCCATACATAAATTATATAAGTTAAATAGGTTACATCAGTCATGCTGTATAATTTGTGTAATACATGGATCGAATTTAAATTTAGATTTTTATCCTAATTAATAAATAAATTAAATTTAAATTAATTTATTTGTTATTATGCTTTCAAGTTGATTCGATCTTTCTTTAATAATTTGATATAATTTGCTATCCCGAGGCATCGATGGGCCTATTTTACCATTTGGCCATCTAGCTTCTCTGCCTGGAGTGCTCCACGGAGCACCACACCTTCTTGATCTGTGTGTCAAATGGTTCTAATTAGGGTATAATGGTTCAGGTTGTGATTAGGCTAAGCCACAGCGTTGTGCCTTGCTTAGCATTAAATCGATAACTTTTTAGGCTCAAACTGTGACCAAGCCGTCCAAAACATTTTGAATCATAGTCTTTCCTGAAAAGATTTGGGCTTTGAGAAGGTAAAACTTAGATGGGCAGGAAATCTAAGTTAACCAAGTTTTTCAAGTTAGGTTACTCAATTTGGCTCGCCTAATTGATTCCTCGATCATATGCTTATGATATAATCTCCACCATGTTTTCGGGTCTACACATTTTATATCTTTGATATATATCAAACCTCTTCCATGCAAAAGAGGATACCAATTTGCTGGGCATAGCCTAGTTGGTTTGTACATCACCAGGTGCAAATGGTGGATGTAATAACTTAGACAGGATGATTGCTCGTGTCATAACAGCGAGAACCATCCAAATTTACTGAACCGGAATTTTGGATCTAAGAGGATTTTGAACGAAAATGATATTTTTCAAAAGATCTCAAAATCCATCTTTTATAAAGCACTTTAACTTTCAATTTTCAAAGCCCAGTAGAAGTTAACGGCCCTCTTGAATGGATAAAATTATTACAATGGCATTAATTTGAGTTTCGTATTTATATTATATAAAGCATATTATATATTTCTTGATTTAAAATTTTGCGACATGATATATGGATTTGATTTGCTAAGACGTGATAGATTTGGTAAAAGACTAGCAACGAATGATTTTATTAAATATTTTTATTAGATATATGTACGTAAGCATATGCGTTAGAGATCCCAAGTGAAATCTCGCGCATGAAAATTTCTATGCTGTGGGAACGACTTCACTTCTCCGCTTTCTTCTGACGGCATTGCGGCGAACTCGCGGTCGTTCTTGAAGTCCGACGTGATCCGCTCCTCCGCGGAGACTTGCAAGCTCCCGCTGCTCCGCCGCCGAGGAGGAGCTACAGCGTCACCTTCTCCCACGGCGGCAGCTCGGCCCCGAGGACGTCTCCGTCGCTAAGAACGTCCTCTCCCTCGCCTGCTTCCACGATGGCAAACCCTAAAAAATCCTAGGAAAATCCTTCCTTTCCTTATGGTTGAGGGTTTATACGCTCGCAGGGCTCAGAGAGTTGGTTTCTTTATGCTGCTAGCATCGCAGGGGTCCAATTTACGTTCCTGGAAATAATTGAGAAACTTTCTAACATTTGGTATTAGAGCCTTATTTCAAACTTCAGTATTTTAATCTAGATCGTGTGTGGTTTTAATATTACGTGGTTGATTTCTATGTGCCATATTTATGGGTTTGACAAACTCTATTAATAAGTGCTTTTTGACCATCATTTTGTTCTAGTTACATGTAAATTAAATAAAAAAAATTAAAAGATGCTTATATGCGATTTATTTTCATATTACAATTTTCTATGTCTTTATATTATTATTAAATTAACAAAGTTTCTAGTGGAATACCTCTATATGCACAAGGCATTAGTTTGTGTTTGCATTATCATTGATTCTTTTTTATATCTGGCATGGCATGTAACCTATTACGAGGCTAAGCTGTTTTTTGTTATTTATTTTCCATACTATAGAAATAGTATAGGAATGGTTGATTCCTTTGTGATATATTTTTGATTGAAATAGTTTTACCAATTTTACAAAATTTTACCCTTTTTATAATACCATGTTTCAAATATATGATTTAATTTGCGTAAATAATTACACTGTATGTTGTCTACTGCCATAATGCTGTAATCATACTTTATTATTTTTATGCACAGAAGGAACTTGGCACCGTAAGTTTGTATGGTGAGATAAGTTTACTCGTATTTAGACATACATGCAACTGATAAAGTTAGAAGTATGCTTTTACTAATTTTGTTGTTTAGTTCTTCCTTATTTAGCAAACATATGTGATATATTTTGAATTTAATAGCACTCTAGATATATTTTGAGTTGCTATTATTCATTTTAGTGCCTTTATGAAAATCTTAACGTGACAAATAAATCATTGAGCCTCTTTCTAATACCTTTAGAGTACTGTTTTAAATTATTGTGTGTGCTAGAATCATGTTGTAATTAATTTGGCATTTTTCAGTAATTATTTTTATGATCAAAGTCATCTTGAGTACATAAGTATTGAGTTGATGATCATTGATCTTATGGCTAAAAGTTTGCTAGCTATGTAGCTCTAGGATCCTATAGGTCATATGGGACCTATTAGCTCGATTTGATTTTTTTGCTTAATTCTCTAACTATTATATATGGATGTTTTTAAATATATTTAGTTACTTAATGACATTATATTTATTTATGCACATTAAGTCTTTGTCATGTGTAAGTTATGATTTATTTGGATCAATAAAGTGGGACTCTGAATAACTTGTAAAAGTTTGTTTATAAAGTATGTGTGAAACTTAACTCATCCGGCTAAACCAAACCTAAATCTAAACCATCCCCTTTGATCGGTCTGGTTTAAGGGGGAAAAACAAAAAATAAAAAGAAAGAAACAAATTAAAACAAAAAGTCCTAGGAGAAGGCGGACTTATCTTCTTCCCAAAACCTTATTGAAGAGGGATAGGGCTCATCTAAAGCCTCTTAAACCCTATTTAACCTATCCCATAAGTTCCTCCACCCATTAATAAAGGGGGGAAATTCAGATTTGTGGAGGAATAAGAGAGATTAGGGAGAGATTAAGAGAGAAGGAGGGGGAAAAACAAAGAAGAAGAAGAGTCTCCAATTAATCTCCTTAGATCCATGAAAAGAATTGATCCCTAGACATGTTGAATCTCAGCAAGATTCAAGGTTTTTAATTGCATTTATTGGCAACTCTGTTTTAGGTGCTGAATCGGGCTGAGACAGACTTGCTTCGCCAGCATTTTCCTTCATTACAGTGAGGAGTTTGAGCAAGTAAATCTTTTATTCCATTTTTTATATTGCTTTTAGTTCCTAAGATTTGATAATAAGCGATAATAATTTTTAGAGATTTAGATTAAGGAGACCATACTCTATTTTTAGGATATGTTCATGACAATAGTGCCTATATCTAACGGTTGAATAGAAAATTAAGGCTGATCAAACCTTCATTAAGTGAAGACTCAACCATGGCCAGCATCAGGGTATCAAGATTCTTAGGAATTTATGGGATTGGGTTGTTGAAAACCGAATATTGACTCTATTTTGAGAGTTTAACATGGCTTTGGATGGTTGTGCTTCATGGCAGATAGGGATCAGACATCCTTGACTCAAGGTCCGATCATGGTTGTGATCAGAGGAGGGTTAGCCGATTGTGTCTTCCTCCAGTTGTCCTCAATCTGTCAGTGGATTAGCTACCAAATTAGGGGTCTTAAAAAACTCTGTCTTAAAGGTTTAAGAGTGATGATTAGTGACCGATTAATGGAAGGGTTTTTATTGGGTTAATCTTAGCTATTAATATTTTAATGTTATTGACCCTTATGATCTAAAACCAATCTTAAGTGATCTATTGTGGGGGTATAGATGATAGTTTAGATTGAAGTTAACCATATGGAAAATCAAATGTTAATTATCATGTCGTTTAATCATAAGCAATTTAAAATTAAAATTTGTTATATAGGCAAATAGCAATCTTAAGCTCATACCTACCTTGTGGATTAAAGAATTATGGTAAGTAGCTAATCTTAAATTAGAAGATTTTTATAAATTGCTTTTTGATAGCTAACTCTATTTAGGAATTAATGCATGAATAATTGTGTTAAATATTTACTGCATGATTTTCTTATTAGCAAAATATTTTGAAATATTAATGCTTAAAGTTTATTTTTACATGCTATACATAGAGATTGAAAAGTTAATTATTGAAAAGTATTGGATCTAAGTAAGTAGATTATAAATTGCTATGACCACTGCTATTTTCTGCAATTACCATCCTAAGAAAAATGATTTAAGATTTTGAAATGAAATTACATGATAAAGGATAATTTGAATAAGTAGATATTTTTGAGCACTAAATAGTTAGAATTATTGGTAAATAAAATATAATTGACAATATGTAGCTCTTAATTCACTACACACGATGATAGATCATCTGACAGTTGAGTAATTGCTCTCAGTTACCTGCCGGCGTTCTTCCGGATGTTGTGCTCTCTATCGTAGATGTAGGTTTTACCAGCTGGGTTTGTCACTCTTTTGTCATGTATCCTTGCTGCTAGGATATCCTTGTTGCTAGGATAACTGACACCTGATATACTGGAAAGAAGGCCGGAAAAGTTAAAAAGCGATCTATCCTATAATGTATTAACTTAGTTTTCTTCCATTGAGATGCTAGTAGGAGCCAGTTGCAGCCGGATGACCTCTGTTTAGAAAGATCTGCTATGTTAATTTGAACCATTAAGGTTTGATAGAGATCCAGCTTTGATTAAGTAGAAATAAGGTAATTTGAGCTAGAGGATCAAAAGAATTTTAGAAATCCAATATATAATGCACTATTTTAAGTTAACCCTGTTGTTAGAATCAAGAACCATATCTTGTTGTTTGTTATGATACTGGTTGATTAGCTCCTGAAGTTGTCGCGCTTTCTTGTGCAATCAATTACGGTGCTTCTTCAAGTCATCACTCCATTTCGTCAGCTGATGACCAAAGGAGGGTTGATAAATCAATAGTTTGCTAATGTTCTAATTTAAACCATGTAAACTAAAAACTAATGTGGCATTTTGAAGGGGAAAGGGAAATTTATCCAGATAAGCATGGAGGGATAGAACTCATTCTAGGAATTGAACGTGGTGGGATAGGTGCATGAAAGAAGCACATGCATTTAATGTGTGTTGAATTTAGACCTGCACAGCTCGTGCAGCCCGTCCACCCTGCCCGGCCTCGAAGCCTCCTAAGCCCGGAGGCTCAAGCCGACGTCGTAGACCTATTGGGCCAGGACGGGCCTTAAAATAGGCCCATTTAATAAGCAGTCATAAAGCTGAGCCTGGCCTCATTTTATTTTATTTTGTTTTATTTTTATTTTTCCTTGTTTCCCATATTTATGTTTGATATATTTGCTCCTTAGGTGTTGGCAATAATTAGTTATTTATTTTTACCTTTTCTTCCTAATTTTCATAAAATATTTTTAAATATTTTTATATTTTAAAGAACAAAAAGAGTCATTATAATAATTTTTTAAAATATATATATATATATATATATATATATATTTCAAGGTTCAAAAACCTCAAGCCCAAGTAAGGACCGGGCTTGAGCCCAGATGGTAGGCTTAAACAATGGATTAGACCCGACAAATTTTAGTTTGTACCATAGGTTGAGCCTGATCGAACCCAACTCAGCTTGCTTCTAGTTGAATTTCACCATATTTGGATTTTATTATAAAGATGAAATTCCTCCTCTTATATATATATATATATATATATATAAAGAGAGAGAGAGAGAGAGGATACCGAAAAAATATTGGAAGGGATAACTTTTTCCTATCCTGCAGCGTAAATCTACTCTATCAAATGGTAGAATAGAATTAAATTATACATTCTCTTTCCCACTCATGCCTTGTAAAGTTATAATTAATTACATTCGGTCCAAAGAAACATTTGGCAAGATAAAGCACAAAACGACGTTAGTTCTATTCGAAATAAAGGTTAGAGCTCACACGGCCTCAGTGGCAGGATAACGTTATATTCTGTCCGCTATCAAAATTGAAGATCTATCTTTATTAGCCAATTTGATGCAAGATAATGCGTCTTACAATAACTGCAGGGACTAAAGTTTCGTGTCTAAAGTAATCTGTGATGTTAAGAGTATTTCTATTTTTATGTGGGTAAGCAAGCCCTGAAATATCCTACACCTAGTCTCCTCACAAGCAGGCAGGGGATGTCTCCTCTGCACCGTGACAGATTCCCTCCATGGCTCCTGGACTCCCATCTTCCAAACCAGTTATGGGACGCAGCCACACTCTTCAACCAAGCCCCCCCATTGCTTATTTTAACACTAAAAACCAAGTCTTATTTATAAACATTAAAAGTTTCAAAGAAAAGTCTTCTATGTTGGAAGATTTTTTTTTTTTTTTTTTTAAAAAGCCTTCCATGTTAACTTAGCATTCTATTTTGTGACACCAAACCCTGGGTGTGAGCTGTCACAGGCTCCACTGTAGTTGGCTCCTGGAGTGACTAAAACACTTAACATGCCTCAAAACAAAGACCCCAGTGACAAACTTAAACGAAGAGACTAAGCGCTTCGTCTCCTAAACAACTGCAGACCTGCAGGTAAGGTTGGACATCAAGCTTATCTCTGAAATCACACAGAGCGTCAAAAATGACATGACACCGGTCCAACAGAAACAAAAGGTTCGTGTCGACTGCACGTATACCCTAATATTTAGCCTACTTATCCTTTTTCTCATCTTAAACTCATGTCTCGAGCATGACCCATAAAGGAAAATTCGGGTGAAATAGTGGCATGAAATAGCATAAAACATAATCACTCAAGGTTCAGCCATTTCCAAACAAAGTTGATGGAAACTAGAAGTCCACATTGAATTGTTTCCAGATAAATATCATAAAACAAATTCTCAATGGTAAAACAAAACACCAGAACTCTAGGCTGCTAAGAAAAATGCATTAGTTTTGTAACTGCCAAACAAGCAATTAAGGGGCAGAAGGTAGCTTGGCCTCCTAAAGTACACTCTCAACATCGGGTGGATGAATAAGGATAGACACCACATTCAGTGAGATGTGGAATCAAGGATGCTGATTCCTTCATTGCCTACTTCGATCTCTGCCTCATCTTTCGGCGTTTCCTCTTGAGTCTCCTCATTCGCTTCTTCTTCCACTGAAGAAAAATGAATAGCTCAATGAGCATAAAGACTAACAGAACTTGTAAAGAATTGTAATCGCAACAGAAGAGTAAACTTGCATTCACAAACTTTGAAAGATTGTCATAAGTAATGGCCCTAAGGGTGCAGATAAAACTACAACTGGGAGAAGAATTCGCACCAAAACAACATTTAGTACCAATGAACATGAACTAAAGGCACGCAATCAACTTCTAAACAATAACTGATGGGCAAATTAACAACCTATGAGACAACCAAAGTTTAATCCTTTTAAAACAAACATTGCTCAAGGAGAATGAATCTGAAAGACAACCAAAGAAAATATGCACCCAGAGACAAGCAATCACATCAGTCAATGAATAAGCATGCAAAGAGAACACAAATCTTAGAGGCAACAGAAGAAAATGAAGAATTTACAGGAAACAAAAGAAAGTGTCCACAAAATTCTTAAACATGCTATAGTCTCAATCTGCAACTGACAATTTGTGTAGAGTTATGCAAACAATAAGAATGCATACTAAAACACCTGTGAGCTTACCTGATACATGATAATGATTCATTTACATGAATGAATGCAAGAATGGATAGAAATGCAATCCATGTACGTAAAAACAGCACATGCAAAATTGTTGCTACAATCTTTGATCTATCACCCTTTCCCCTAGCCTTGTAAGTTTAATTCAGATATAGTTAAAACAAATTTAGTATTTTTCATTTTGATTTAATAAGTGTCTTAATCAAGTTTTGCCATCTTAGTACCAGGTCCTGTACTGGTACCATATTGGTATAATCTCAGTATACATACTGGTGACACATTAGTACCAAGTCTCGATTCAGTACCAGTATGATAATACAGATTGTATAAGTACTACATACCATGGTCATAATACTTGTCCAAAAAATTATACTAAGCCAAATTAACTGAGAACCTCATTGAATAAGTTTAGAGACTAAGTTAACACTACCTCCATTACCTTACAGGCTATTATGACCAAAAAAATTTATACTAAGCCAAATTAACTGAGAACCAGACTAAGTTATCACTACCTCCGTTACCTTCCAGGCTATCTTTACTTACAATTGAAGAGAAAAATATTCCACAATATAGTAAAATAAGAATCATACATGCTAACATGCTAGAATGAAACTAAATTATATAAAATAAGGTCTGGGATCAGATCTACATGCAAATTTTCAGCAAAAGGCAAAGCAAAGTTGCTGTCGCCTCTCAGAAACAGCCTCTGATTCATATCTTGCATCATTTCCCAAAACCAAGAAGAATTATAGGAAGAAATAACCAACTTATTTGTGTATTCATGTTACCATATCCAGGATTGTTCACATAAATCACGACACAAGCAATTA
Organism: Metroxylon sagu; assembly: GCA_017589505.3. Taxonomy (NCBI): domain Eukaryota; kingdom Viridiplantae; phylum Streptophyta; class Magnoliopsida; order Arecales; family Arecaceae; genus Metroxylon; species Metroxylon sagu. The sequence continues at coordinate 1,885,978 of JACVBY030000658.1, read as the reverse complement.
ACATACTATATATATTATATCAATTATATTGAAGGTTTGGAATCAGACTGACGTGCAAATTATTCAGCAAAAGCAGAGCTCTTTGCTCTGCTTCTCAGAAACAACCTCTGACTTATCTCGCATCATTTTCCAAACAACAACTGTCAAAACTTAAGTAGAAATATTAATTATATTTAATAAATAATAAAAAATAATATGCAAAACATATTATTTATTTCTTTAACCATTTTTGAGCTCCAAGCAACTAAATTATCGAGCAAACTTATTGCCATAAATACAGAACTGGTTGGTGCGGTGTGGATAAGCCAGGAACCTTTACCTTCACGAATCCAACAAACTCAAACACACAACAACTCACGCCATCAATAAAGCACACACAGCTCAACAACAACAAAATCCGTAAAGAAACTCGGATCCATAAAATAAAAAACATTAAAAAAAATTAAAATCCCATAAAAACAAAATTATGAAGATCATTACCCTCAACTAAAAAACCATCAAAAAAAATCTCAGAAAAATCACTCTTATACCGGAATCAAGATGAAATACGGCAAGACGGCAAGAGGAAAAAACGAAATACTAATTAGAAATCATAGGCATTTCACTTAATCAACAAGAATAAAAACAATAGATAAAACCGAATTCGATTAATAGAGTGGGTTTTATGAAAAATATCGACGAACTAAAGAGATTAAGAGAGAAAAAAAAAAAACAAAACGCATAGAACATTCGAGGCCTTACCTTGGCTCTCATCTCTTCGCCGATCTACTCGCCTCCCTCCCTCCCTCTCTCCCTCCTCTCTCCTGTTCGAGCGGCTTCTAGTTTGAGATAGGAAATAAGGTTTATGCTTTGATATTTATAGCGCCAGCCGCTAGGGTGTAGAACGGCTGAGACCCGAAACCCTAAGGGTATTTTCGTCATATAGAGAAAACGTATAGGAGGAACGGTGCTGATTTGGTCCGTACAGTTGGCAGAGTGGGGGAACATGGGCGATAATTGGGCCAGATCAATGATTGGCCCAGATCAACTCATCGACCCAGCAGCCCAATTTGTGGGAACGAGAGCAAGGTAGAGTTACTGGATGGCACGCACCAAAGAAATTTTTTTTTTTTTTTTTTTTTTAATAATGCTTGAAACCTTTTTCTTCTACCTTTCTTTGACGGAATTGATCAGCCTTTTGTTTTTTTTCTTTTCGTTAACTTCTTAATCACCATGGGAAGACTATTTCTCAGGGCAATCCATCGTTTCACCCCCACTAAGCTTGCTGATGTTACATTCTTTCTATAATTAATAGCTGATTTGTCTAAATTAATCATTTGTCTAAAAACCTTTATTAATTTTGTAGTAACTTCGAGGCATGCCTTATCCCACTTCTATAACATGTACATAGAGGAAGTTAAGATTTTTTTCTCAATAGATTTTCTATAAATCAGTCACCCCATTTCTACTTCTTTTGAAAGAGAAGATAAAGAGTCTACGTACTCTAGCTTCCATTGGGATTTTACTGTAAAGGGATGTCTGGTTTTTGAAATGTTTAAAGGTTTTTCTGGATCTTTTGATGGTAATGTCATGTTGAGGCATTTGATTCCGCGTATCTAGAAAGATTGATGGGCATTTAAAACTACTTTGACATTAGATTCTCACAAAATATCACAATTTGATTCCTACCAAGGATTTAAGTAGTCTCAAATTGCCAACAAATAAAAATTTTTATCTTATTCTTTTTCCTAAATTATCTCTTGAAACAAAATATTGAGAGAGCCCATTTTCTCCTAAAATAATATTAATATAAATATAATATAATATAATATTTTTTTATTACAAATTAATACAAATAATTTAAAAAAATTATTATGTTAAATTATATATAATAATTATAGTACTTTTATACTAATATATTAATAAAAAGTAATATTATATAATATAATATTAAATTTATCATATAAATAATATAATCTAATAATAATATTACATTATTATTTTATATTGTATTATTTATAATATAATATATAGTATATATTATGAATATAATATAATTTTATATTATAAATATATTATTTTTTTATTAATATAATAAAATATATAGTTATTATTCTTATGGTAATATTACATATTAATTATTATATTATATATAGCATTATTAATATTATTAATAATAATATTTTGTAATATTTAATTATTTACTTATAATAATATTATGTATATTATATTTATAAATATTTAATTGCTATAATATATTTTTAAACAATATTCATATTAATATATAATATTTTATACTTTTATATTATAATAATTAGATTATATATTTATAATATATTCTATTATATAAAATAACAATATAATTAATTATAATAATATTTTTATAATATATAATTATTATATTTAAAAATATTGCTCTAATTTGGTTCTTTTTAATTTGAGAAATAGGAGTATTTTTGAAATTTTAACATATTTTTATTTAAATTTTTGGTAATTTAGCTTGTCAATCAAATATGTTAATATGAGATAAACAATGATTTATAATCGGGTGCAAACCAAACGTTGGTATCCTACGTGCCTAGATATTTAAATTTCAGAAATCATATGCAAAGTAATGTGATATTAGATTGGAATCTTGCATTCTACGAACCAAACCGCATAATAATCTAGGAAGGAAAATAAAGTTATATTTATAAAGCTTGTGAAAACGTAACAAAAGTTCTAAACTAAGCTTAGTTCATCATTCGCTAGACTTATAATATAAATACACGTTAGGGCCTGTGTTGTCTAAAGTAATGTATAACAACCATTAATTCCACCATTTGAGTTTCGGGTGGACTTGCTATTGCTATTGGAATCTTTCTTTTAGTGTGCCTCCTTTTGCGAAGTTTCTTTTGCCCTGGAACACTAACCTCTTCAATCTTATGTGGGAAAAGAAGTTCAAGGCTCGACGCCTCCTTTAGAGAGGGTTGGACCCTTGGCCCTAGAAGATAATAGTTAACTCAAAAGTAAAGAGTATGACATCTTCCTTCTGTAATAAACTAGGCTAGGGCGGTTATGGTATCGTATGCAAATGGTAGGGACATGGTCTCATCCACCGGCCCTCACCTTCCCTCGGTGGAGGTTAATTGGCCATCTGCCCAAGAGAGGGCATCCCACCCAAAACAGGGTTGGCATACTAACGTGATCCTACTCGTTTGTGGTGGGTTCTAGCTATGAAGAAATGAGAGTTGCTTGCGAGATATATGATTCTTGTAAGGGCTTGATTGATTGTTGATGTAATTTTTTGGTTTGGAGCAATACATTAAGGTGTTTTTCTTGATCTCACTTTGTGTTGTGAGTTGTTGAATCTTTGGGTGGAAAATAGCCTTAGCAAGGCGTGGTGCAGCTTGACGGAGGGTTCTTGCAGTAATTGGGCCAACTCTTGGATTCAAGAAGGCCTTTCTTAGGAAGAAGAAGGCGTTTTTGGTGCACGTAGCTTGATCCTAAAATATAAAAAGTAAATGAAAAAGAGCAAACCGCTTTTGTGTCACCAAAATTTTATAATTTCATTACTTTTTCTCAAAAAAAATCATCTTCAAGTAACTTCTTTGTTAAAAAATAATTAGGACAATAAAGTCTAGGAACTTTCAACTAGTTGCCTTTCAAAGATGGTGAAATAAGAACAACCAAGCGCAACCTTATAAGGCAAGATAATAGATTCTGGTCTTAATTACAATTGCTTAGGATCAAGATACAATCAACTAAAAGAGACAACAAAGTTTATGTAAACCAACATTGAGTAACTCTTGTTCGATCGCCATTAGAGGCATCGCCTGATAGGTTGAGCACTTTAAGATGCAACCAAGTTGACACCTGTCCAGAATATACTAGGAAAGTAAAAATGGTCCTATAGAAAAGGTTGCAAGAAGCTACGATGGAAGGTTAGAGCAGGAAGCTAGCTCAAGCAAAGTAATAAAGAATGATAGTTTCATTATCTATAGATGAGAGATGGGTGATCTTTTCAAGATAATGGGATTGGTCTCTACTTGCGTTACCACACAAATATTCATTTATATAAAAATTTCAAAAGAAACATTTCATTTATACAAAAAAAATTATATAAAAGAAAGAGTGATTTCTAAAACTTAACGGAGTATTATCATAAAGGATACAATAAACGCATGTGTACCGAACAAATGGACACATCTAAACCAATGCTCATTGAACGAGCAAACAAACTCTTATTTAATCATACCCCAAATTATAACCTCTGTGCTTATGCACATCACATGTTAAGGAACCATATGTATCGTCTCTTATACAATGTCATTTGACATGACTAGTTGTTATCCACCCAGAACTGAGCCTGAAGATACTTAATGGTATCCTTGCCCACTTGGAAGGCCTTGGCCAAAACCATATCAGAGATGGGTGGACTTGTGCCAAAGACTGCATTGGCTATAGTGATCACACCAGGGTTCTGGCTGCTTAGAGCTGCAATGGCCACGGCTGGTGTTGGACCATGGTTGAATTGGAAGTGGATCAATCCTTGGGGAAACACAAACACATCACCCTTCTTGAGCATCTTAGTGAAGAGAGCGTTGCCGTTGTTGGTGTTGGATGTGACAAAGCCGACGTAGAGCGTGCCTTCTAACACTGTCAGGATCTCGGTCGCCCGTGGGTGGGTGTGTGGTGGGTTCAGACCGTAAGGTGCGAAGTCTATCCGAGCCAAAGAGATGCCGAGGGTATTGAGCCCTGCAATTTGGTTCACATTCACCGGTGTCACCTTAGACCCAACCTTGTTCGACGTGTTGCCAGGCATATCGAGGCCAGAGAAGAAGAAGTCGTCGGCTGTCACGTGCATCGGTGGCTTGCAAACAAAACCATTCACGAGGACTGCATCCGAAGGAAGAAGATAAGCAACTAAAAATAAATTGTAAACCAGTAAAGGAAGAAGATAAGCAACTAAAGATAAATTGTAAACTAGTATGGCGAGAGTCTTAGTGAAAGATAGAGTCGAGAGCAATTACTAGGTGACTTGAGGTCGGCAACACAGAAGTCTTGAAGTTGGCTAGGATCAGAGGCCATTGCATGAGAGGAAGCCAGGGCGAGCAGAGAAAAGAGGAGGATGTGGCAAGCCATCTCTTTCCTTAACGGCTTTGAAGAAAATTCCTAGAGGAGATGGGAGTACTTGATGGGATGAACGAGCTCGGAGGAGATTGGGTATATATATATATAGAGTGGGAGGTGGAAGGTGGAACTCTGGGCTCTCTGGAATTCATTTGAACCGGTCGTGGAATTTATTTAATAACACAGTAGAAGAGTCTACAAGATTAGGTCGTAAGTTTTCGCTTGAACTTGCTTGCCTGCAGGCGATGGACGCAGTCTACAGTTTGCATCCGGTCAAACGTATAAACGAAGTTTGATACAGTTTTTTTTCGGGCACATGGTAATAAAGTATAAAAACCACGCTATTTACTTGATAATATAATGAATAAATGGGACTGGAAAATCAGAGTCATTTCCGTTTACGGACACGGGGTGTAAGGTGGGACGTGAAAACGAAGGACCATGCCTTCAAATTAATTGACCTTGTCAGGTGCATCACATGTGGCGGTGCTGGAGCAATCCATGTTTAAAATAAGATCATTGGGCTGGCCCAACTCTTGTAAGCGTCAAGGGCAGCGACTGTTGATTTATTCCACCACACATTCTAGTCCACCAAGTCAAATGCTTAGAACTAATTTGGTTAGGAGGAGGATGGGAGTCGGAGAATAAGTTTTCTCCAATCATAGGCTTGCTCAAATTTGGAGCCAAGCTCAAACATAAAAAAAATTTGATCCGACCCAATCTAGCACGAATATATATTTTTATATATTTTTCATGAGCAAAACTTAAAAGGTGAATGCTCTAATCAATCCAACCATTATATGCATGCAGATATAATATATATTATATAATTATAATATATAGCTGTGAGTTGGGCTGGGTTGGGCTTGGAACCTTAGAGACTTTCGCTAGATTGTGCTTGGGCTGGCCATATTTGACCCAAGGTCGAGCCTGCCCCAATATCTCGGGCTACCTTTTTTACCCATGGCATGGTCAAAGCCAACCTTGACCATCCTGATGGTATTTATTTTTCGATTCGCTTTTTTTCATTGAAAATATTATGGTACAAAAATACCAAAATTACCCTTCAATATTTTTTTTATTTTCCTTTCATATTCCTTTTTTTTGTGTTTCTGATCTATTTAATTCTCTTATAAAAAAATGTGATTACTTGAAATCTTTATTTTAAAGGTATTATAAGAGTAAATCGGACATTAAACTCAAAATTAAGCAGGTGTAAAAGGCAGTTTTGCTATCTGCTAAGCATGAGCTAGAAGGTCCGAAGCATATTTGGCTTGAAAGAGGTGATGCTCATTAAGAGTATTAGAGGCCTCAAAACCAAGAAAGTAATTGAGAAGACTAAAATCCTTTATTTCAAAATGCTGACTAAAATAGTGCTTGAAATTAGAGATGCCAACAATGTCATCTCTAGCAATGATCATGTCATCATCGTAGAGCAAAAGGAGAACAGTGCCTTGATCACTCTGATGAATAAAGAGAGTTGAGTCATGAGGAATAGAAGAGATTCCAAAATGCCCAACTATAGCACTGAATTTGATGAACCAAGCATGCGTGCTTGTTTAAGGCTATATAAGTCTTGACGAAGTCGACATACTTTTTGAGGGAATGGAAATAGTTAAGAGGAGGTTGCATGTAGACTTTCTCTTGAAGAACAGTACTAAGAAAGGCTTTTTGACATCCATCTGAAATAGTTTCTATCATTTTATAGCAACAATAGTTAACAGGCTCCAAACAGAAGTGAGTCAAGCAACTAGAGTAAATATCTCCTCATAATTAATGCCATACTCTTGCATAAAACCTCTAGCAACTAAATGAGATTACTATCATTCCATAGATCCATTTGAGTGGGTGGTTTTAATTTTGTAAGCAAACTTGCAACCCTGTAGGAGCCTTACCAAGTGGAAGGTTAACTAAATCCCAGGTGTGTGCTTTCTTCAAAGCCTGTATCTCATTTGTCATTACTTGCTACCAAAGTGGGTCAGAATTAACCTCACAATAAGACAAAGGTTGATGTAAAGAGATAATGGTAATCACAAGTTTTGCTAAATGTTCCCTCACCCGAGCGAAATGGTGAAGATAAGAAGAGGGGTTATAAGGAGCAGAAAACTTAGGGTTGCCAGGTACAATATCAACAAGCCAAGCAGATTCTAATGAACAACCTATGGTGTCTATAGGAGATGCAGTATTGAGCGCAATAGAGAAATCTATCGTAGGAGGAAACAGCTTGACAGAAGGGTTAGTAAAGAATAGAGGAGTCAATAGAAAAGACATATAAAACTTAAAAAGAGAGGAAAATATAGTATATTCCTAGAAAGTAACATGGCGAGATACTTGAAGGCAATTTGAGACCCCACACTAATATCCTTTGTATTCTATCCCATACCCAAGGAACAACATAAATATACTTAAGGTTTTAGTTTTGTATATTGATGAGGTTGAAGGAGAGCAAAGCAGGCTCAACCAAAAATTTTGAGTGTTATAGTCTTTGAGGGGTAGCATATGATCACTTAAAAGGAGATATGTGATGAATAACTAAAGAGGGAATATGATGAGCGAAGATGATAGTAAGGGTAACTTCACCCAGAAATCTTAGGACAAGAGGTTAAGATGAGCAAGGCACAAATAAAGTTTAAGATATGTTTATGTTTTTACATTCAATCCGATTAACCATTTTACTAAAGAGGTGTTACAACAAGAGCATTGGATAAGAGTATCATGTTGCTAAAGAAAGTGACAAAGATTAAAGTCTACATGCCATAGAATTATTAGTACAAAGAATATTAATAGGTTTAAAGAATTGAGTCTTGACCATGGTAGCAACAGTAATGTAAATTGATGGCAACTCGGACTTGTACTGCATAAAATATATCCAGATAAAACATGAGTAATCATGAATAAAAGAATAAAGTACTAAGAGCCACCAATAGAAGGAGGCAAAGAAGGGTCCTATGTACCTGAATGAATCAAATCACATGAAGCAAAACTAGATAATCACTTTTATTGAATGACAAAGCAGGTTGTTTGTAATTTTATAATGTAAACAATCAATAGACTCAATTTTAATAGGTTCAAACAAACCACTAGAGGTTAAAGAATGCAATTTACTATGAGGTGCAAATTTCAAGTGGAGATGCCATAAATATAGTAGAAATGTAGTCGTAGCAGGAAGGAGAAATAGATGGATAATGTGAGATAGAATATGAAGGGAGGTGAGTTCAAATAATTGACCAACCTATAGTCTGTCTCAAGAATTTGCCCCATCTGCAGATCCTACGCTCAACAACTATAGGTAGAGAAGATTAAATCAAGATCAAGTTCACATAATTAACCCAGGAGATTAGATTCAGTGTCAATTTTGGGACCAGATAAGTGTAAGGAAGTGTTAGATGCGATGTAGAAATATGATCGTTTAGAGGAAAAAAGAAAAGGATCAAAAGTTATAATGTTCCAAGCCCACCTGCTGATCCAATTAACTTTGTTAGTAGGCTGAAACCACGTAGCCCAAAAACTTGAGTGAAAGTTAATAGGTAACAAGTGGACTTGAGTTATAAGCACATAACACTTTCTTTTCCATCCGATGCAAGACTATTTTTGAGGCATTACAATCTTTCCTTCTTATAATGCGACGTCCTCGTCGCACGTTATAAGCTAATCAAAATCTACCCCAGAGCCAAGTCGTTGGTGCTGTAAGGGTGACTCCATGCCATGTCGAGAGTCTACCATCGTCCCATGGGTAGCCCTTTTCTCATGCTCATCAACTTTCGCAAATTCGAGTCGGCTCTAATACCATTTGTAACACCCTAAGCCCACCTGTTAGTTCATTTAACTCGCTAGCAAACTAAAACTACGTGGCCTAAAAACTCAAGTAGAAGTTAATGGGTAGTAAGTGGATTTGAATTATAAGCACATAACACTTTCTTTTCCATCCAATATAAGACTATTTTTGGGTGTTACAAAAGTCATATGATTATAACTTATTTGATGATAGACTCGCTCAATTTGAAGGTAGGATAAGGAGTAGAACCTTAATTAGTAGCAACAATAATAGAAGAAGATGCAGGTTTAGAAATATGCTCAGGCTTAGATTAAGCTAGCTTAGGCCTAAGAGCTTTGTTTGAGCAATTGTCAAGAATATGCCCAAGTTGATGATAGTATCTGCATTCAATAGTAGGGCACCTAGAAAGAATATGACCATTCTGATGATAGCATTTGCAGAATTTCTACCCAATCTTATTTTGTGGAGGGTGAGTATGTTACTGAGGATAAAAAGAAGTAGCTATCAGAATACAGGAGTCTCTGACATAATGAGACCAAGCCAGATTTCTTTAATGATTAGTTCTGAATTGAACTGTCCAAAGTAGAAAGTGGATTAGGATATAAGAGGAAAGTTTGACCAGGTTCGTAGTGAAAATGGAACGCCATAAAAGACTGAATAAGGTGCATTTGAACCTCATTGATGTTAGCTTAGGCTAACTAATTCCGAAGAGGTTGTATGTGGGCAAGGAAGCCATTGATGGATTAACTAGGTTCTTGTTTTAGATGATGAAGAGTACTCCATGACTTATACTAAGGGCCAAAACCTAAAGTTGTATATCAATTGCCCAAGAAGTCCCAAATTTCTTTAGCTATCTCAAACTGCTCAAGCTAAAGGTGAATCAAAGGCATTGATGTATTGCGAAACTAGGTGATGACCTTTTTTTTTTTTTTCTATCCCAATCATCAAGTTGGTCATAAAACTTTGTCTCTGACTCTCTTTCTTAGTGTGTGGCTCAATAGATATTCTAGCAACGATATGTCATAATTTACACCCCATAAGAAAGCTGTGCATATATAGTCTCCCTTTGAAGAAGTTCTTTTGGCTTGGATAGACCTAATATCTTGAATCTTTTAGGCTAAGTTAACTTAATTGAGGATGTTTCTTTTTATATGTCTCTTGGATTGTATAAATAGAGCTTTATAATTCTCATGTAAAAGGACCTACGTAAAAACTTATGATCTAACTATGTGATTGCTGTGCATGCCCACATAAACACACACATATATATACATACAGATATACATATATATACATATATATACATATGTATGTAGATGCCATTTTGATAGGCATATTTGTTATGGATGTCAGTATTTTATTTTAAAATTATTTGCATGCGATTATTAAATTTTTTGAGATTTATGTGGTTCAAGATGAGTTTTATTTACCTTGGTTCTTACGCGAGTTAATGGACCTTAGTTCCAGCCATGACAGCTATCACCAAATGAAATTGAGAAGCAATGATGAACGAAAGACAGCCTTCAAAAAATTAGATGGGCATTATGAGTGGCTAGTAATGTCATTCGGTCTTTCTAATGCACCAAGATACAGTCAACTTAAAAAACAAAAACCAAGCCCATAAAAATGGCATTGAGAAGCTCTTGTTCGATCGCCATTAGAGGCATCGCCTAATGATGGATAGGGAACTTTAAGATGCAACCAAGTTGACACCTGTCTACGATATATTAGAGAAGTAAAAGTGGTCTTATAGGGAAGGTTGTAAGAAGCTACGATGGAAGTTTATAGCAAGAAGCTGGCCAGCTAGCTAGCAAGCAAAGCAATAGAGAACAATAGATTTATTATCTATAGATGAGGGATGGTTGATTTTTCTAAGATAGTGGGACTGATCACTACTTGCGTTACCACCCAAATATTCATTTATATAAAAATTTCTAAAGAAACATTTCATTTATACAAAAAAAATTATATAAGAAGAAAGAGTGATTTCCAAAACTTATGGAGTAGTATTATAAAGGATACAATAAACGTATGTGTACCGAACAAAGGAACACATGTTAACCAGTGCTTATTGATCGAGTAAACGGACTCTTATTTAATCACACACCAAATTATAACCTCTGAGCTTATGCACATCACATGTTAATTAACCCTATGTATCATCTCTTATACAATGTCGTTTGCCATGACTAGTTGTTATCCACCCAGAACTGAGCCTGAAGATACTTAATGGTATCCTTGCCCACTTGGAAGGCCTTGGCCAAAACCATATCAGAGATGGGTGGATTTGTGCCAAAGACTGCATTGGTTATAGTGATCACACCAGGGTTCTGGCTGCTTAGAGCTGCAATGACCACGGCTGGTGTTGGACCATCGTTGAATTGGAAGTGCATCAATCCTTGGGGAAACACAAACACATCACCCTTTTTGAGCATCTTAGTGAAGAGAGTGTTGCCGTTGTTGGTGTCGGATGTGACAAAGCCGACGTAGAGCGTGCCTTCTAACACTGTCAGGATCTCGGTCGCCCGTGGGTGGGTGTGTGGTGGGTTCAGACCGTAAGGTGCGAAGTCTATCCGAGCCAAAGAGATGCCGAGGGTATTGAGCCCTGCAATTTGGTTCACATTCACCGGCGTCACCTTAGACCCAACCTTGTTCGACGTGTTGCCAGGCATATCGAGGCCAGAGAAGAAGAAGTCGTCGGCTGTCAGGTGCATCGGTGGCTTGCAAACAAAACCATTCACGAGGACTGCATCCGAAGGAAGAAGATAAGCAACTAAAAATAAATTGTAAACCAGCGAAGGAAGAAGATAAGCAACTAAAGATAAATTGTAAACCAGTATGGCGAGAGTACTAGTAAAAGATAGAGTCGAGAGCAATTACTAGGTGACTTGAGGTCGGCAACACAGAAGTCTTGAAGTTGGCTAGGATCAGAGGCCATTGCATGAGAGGAAGCCAGGGCGAGCAGAGCAAAGAGGAGGATGTGGCAAGCCATCTCTTTCCTTAACATCTTTGAAGAAAATTCCTAGAGGAGATGGGAGCATTTGATGGGATGAACGAGCTCGGAGGAGATTGGGTATATATATAGAGTGGGAGGTGGAAGGTGGAACTCTGGGCTTTCTGGAATTCATTTGAGCCAGTCCTGGAATTTATTTAATGACACGTCGTAAGTTTTCGCTTGAACTTGCTTGCCTGCAGGCGATGGATGCAGTCTACAGTTTGTATCCGGTCAAAGTATCAACGAAGTTTGATACAGTTTTTGTTCAAGCGCATGGTAATAAAGTATAAAAACCACGCTATTTACTTGATAATATAATGAATAAATGGGACTGGAAAATCAGAGTCATTTCCGTTTCCGGACACGGGGTGTAAGGTGGGACGTGAAAACGAAGGTCTATGCCTTCAAATTAATTGACCTTGTCAGGTGCATCACATGTGGCGGCGCTGGACTAATTCATGATTAAAATAAGATCATTGGGCTGGCCCAACTCTTGTAAGCGTCAAGGGCAGCGACTGTTGATTTATTCCACCACGCATTCTCGTCTACCAAGTCACATTCTCAGAACTCATTTGGTTAGGAGGAGGATGGGAGTCCGAGAAAACTTTTCTCCAATCATAGGCCTGCTCAAACTTCGAGCCGAGCTCGTACTTAGAAAAAATTGATCCAACCCAATCTAGCACAAATATATATTTTCATATATTTTTTATGAGCGAAACATAAAAGGTAAATGCTCTAATCAAACCACCCATCAGTAAACCGGATATTTCATATATTTTCATATATTTTTTATGAGTAAATTGGACATTACACTCAAGATGTGTAAAGGCAGTTTTGCTATCTGTTAATTAAGCTCGAGATAGAAGGTGCGAAGCATATTTAGCTTGAAAGAGGTGATGCCCATCAGGAGTACAAAAGATCTTAAAATTAAGAAAGTAATTGAGAAGACCAAGATCCTTCATTTCAAAATGCCGAATAAGATAGTGCTTGAGATTAGAGATGCCGGCAATATCATCTCTAGTGATGATCATGTCATCAATATAGAGCAAAAGAAGAATAGCACCTTTATCACTCTGATGAATAAATAGAGTTGAGTCATGAGGACTAGAAAAGAATCCAAAATGCTTAATTATAGTACTGAATTTGGCGAACCAAGCATGAGGTGCTTGTTTAAGGTCATATAAGTCTTGATGAAGTTGGCATACTTTTTGAGAGGATGGAAGTAGTTAAGAGAAGGTTGCATATAGACTTTCTCTTGAAGATCATTATTAAGAGAGGCATTTTTGGCATCAATTTGAAATAGTTTCTATCATTTTATAGCAACAACAGCAAACAATTTTTAAATAGAAGTGAGTCAAGCAACTGAAGTAAATGTCTCCTCATAATTAATACTATACTCCTGTATAAAACCTTTGGCAACTAAATGAGATTTATATCATTCCATAGATTCATTTGAGTGGGTGGTTTTAATTTTGTAAGCATACTTGCAACCCTATAGGAACCTTACCAAGTGGAATGTTAACTAAATCTCAGGTGTACTTTCTTCAAATCCTATATCTCATCTGTCATTACTTGGTGCCAAAGTGGGTCAAAATTGACCTCACAATAAGAGAAAGGCTTATGTAAAAAGGTAATGGTAAAAAGATAATGGTAATCACAAAGCTCAACTAAATATTCTCTCACCCAAGTGGAATGGCAAAGATAAGAAGAGAGGTCATAGGGAGCAGAAAACTCAAAGTTGCCAGGTGCAATATCAACAGGCCAAGCAGATTCTAATGAAGAAGCCATAGTGTCTATAGGAGATGCAGTATTGAGCGCAATAGAAAAATCTGTCGTAGGAGGAAACAACTTGATAGAAGGGTTACTAAAGAATAGAGGATTCAATAGAAAAAACATAAAACTTACAAAGAGAGAAAAAATATGATATGTTCCTAGAAAGCAACATGGCGAGATACTTGAAGGCAATTTGAGACTCCACACTGATATCCTTTGTATCCTATTGCATACCCAAGGAAACAACATAAATATACTTAAGGTTCTAATTTTGTATATTGATGAGGTTGAAGGAGAACAAAGTAGGCTCGACCAAAAATTTTGAGTGTTATAGTCTTGAGGAGTAACATATAATCGCTCAAAAGGAGACATATGATGGATAACTTAAAATATGATAATAGTGAAGATGACAGTAAGAGTAACTTCACCTCAGAAATCTTTAAGATAAGAGGCTAAGATGAGTAAGGCACAAATAGAGTTTAAGATATATTTGTGTTTACATTCAGCCCGATCATTTTACTGAAGAGGTGCTACAACAAGAGCGTTGGATAAGAGTGTTATATTATTGAAGAAAGTGAAGAAGATTAGAGTCTATGTTTCATAGAATTATTTGTGAAAAGAATTTTAACAGTTTTAAAGGATTGAGTCTTGATTATGGTAGCAACAGCAATATAAATTTATGGCAACTTAGACTCGTACTTTATAAAATATATCCAGTTAAAATATGAGTAATCATCAATAAAAAAAATAAAGTACCGAGAGCCACCCATTGTAGGAGTCAAAGAAGGGTCCTATATATCTAAATGAACCCAATTAAATAAAGAAAAACTAGTATAATCACTTTTATTAAATGACAAAGGAGTTTGTTTTGTAATTTTACAACATAAACAATGAAAAGACTCAATTTTAATTGGTCCAAACAAACTACTAGAGGTTAAAGAATGCAATTTACTATGAGACGCATATTTCAAGTAAAGATGCCATAAATGTAGTAGAGATGTAGTGGTAACATGAAGGAGAAATAGATGGGTAATGTAAAATAGAATATGAAGGGAAGTGAGCTCAAATAATTAATCAACCATATAGTCTATCCCAAAAATTTGTCCCATCTGCAGATCCTACACTTAATAGCCATAGGTAGAGAAGATTAAATCAAGATCAAGTTCACATAATTGACCTAAGAGACAAGATTTAGTGTTAATTTTGGGACTAGATAAGTGTAAGGAAACATGATCGATATGACTTACATATGTGAATCTTTTGCAGCATCATCGAAGTTTTATAATTTTTCTATTTTTTCTCAAAATATGATCATTTTCAAATAGTGTTTTTGCATATTTCTTTCTTTTTAAAAAAAAAAAATTAGGGCATAAAATAGTGTCATGAATTACCGTACAATAATTTATAAAGATTTTTATTGATAAGAAGGCTAGGAACTTCCAACTAACTGCCTTTCAAAGATGGTAAAATAGAAACAAACAGGCTTACCCTCGGTAGGAGGCAGGATAATAGATTCTAGCCTTGGTTACAATTGCCCAGGATCAAGATACAATCAACTAAGAGACAACAAAGTCCATGCAAACCAGCAATAAGTAACTCTTGTTCGATCACCATTAGAGGCATCGCCTGACGATGGATTGAGCACTTTAGGATTCAATCAAGTTGACACCTGTCCAGGATAGACTAGGGAAGCAAAAATGGTCCTATAGGGAAGGTTGTAAGAAGCTACGATGGAAGGTTAGAGCAAGAAGACAGCCAGCTAGCTAGCAAGGTAACAGAGAACGATAGATTCATTATCTATGGACGAGAGATGGGTGATTTTCAAGATAGCGGTGCTGGTCTCTACTTGCATTATCACCCAGATGTTCATTTATATAGAAATTTCAAAAGAAGCATTTAATTTATACAAAAAAAAATGATATAATAAGAAAGACTGATTTCCAGAACTTATAGAGGAGTATTATAGAGGATACAATAAACATATGTGTACCGAACAAATGAAAACATCTAAACCAATGCTTATTGATCGAGTAAACGGACTCTTATTTAATCACACACCAAATTATAACCTCTGTGCTTATGCACATCACATGTTAATGAACCCTATGTATCATCTCTTATACAATGTCGTTGGCCATGACTAGTTGTTATCCACCCAGAGCTGAGCCTGGAGATACTTAATGGTATCCTTGCTCACTTGGAAGGCCTTGGCCAAAACCATATCAGAGATGGGTGGATTTGTGCCAAAGACTGCATTGGCTATAGTGATCACACCAGGGTTCTGGCTGCTCAGAGCTGCAATGGCCACGGCTGGTGTTGGACCATGGTTGAATTGGAAGTGGATCAACCCTTGGGGAAACACAAATACATCACCCTTTTTGAGCATCTTAGTGAAGAGAGTGTTGCCGTTGTTGGTGTTGGACGTGACAAAGCCGACGTAGAGCGTGCCTTCTAACACTGTCAGGATCTCGGTCGCCCGTGGGTGGGTATGTGGTGGGTTCAAACCGTAAGGTGCGAAGTCTATCCGAGCCAAGGAGATGCCGAGGGTATTGAGCCCTGCAATTTGGTTCACATTCACCGGCGTCACCTTAGACCCAACATTGTTCGACGTGTTGCCAGGCATATGGAGGCCAGAGAAGAAGAAGTCGTCGGCTGTCACGTGCATCGGTGGCTTGCAAACAAAACCATTCACGATGACTGCATCCGAAGGAAGAAGATAAGCAACTAAAAATAAATCGTAAACCAGTAAAGGTAGAAGATAAGCAACTAAAGATAAATTGTAAACCAGTATGGCG
Organism: Metroxylon sagu; assembly: GCA_017589505.3. Taxonomy (NCBI): domain Eukaryota; kingdom Viridiplantae; phylum Streptophyta; class Magnoliopsida; order Arecales; family Arecaceae; genus Metroxylon; species Metroxylon sagu. Next base: position 1,869,549 of record JACVBY030000658.1, on the reverse strand, counting down.
AGAGTACTAGTAAAAGATAGAGTCGAGAGCAATTACTAGGTGACTTGAGGTCGGCAACACAGAAGTCTTGAAGTTGGCTAGGATCAGAGGCCATTGCATGAGAGGAAGCCAGGGCGAGCAGAGCGAAGAGGAGGATGTGGCAAGCCATCTCTTTCCTTAACGGCTTTGAAGAAAAATCTTAGAGGAGATGGGAGTAATTGATGGGATAAACGAGCTCAGAGGAGATTGGGTATATATATAGAGTGGGAGGTGGAACTCTGGGCTCTCCGGAAAGCATTTGAACTAGTCATGGAATTTATTTAATAACACAGTAGAAGAGTCTACAAGATTAGGCAGTAAGTTATTGCTTGAACTTGCTTGCCTGCAGGCGATAGACGCAGTCTACCGTATGTATCTGGTCAAACGTATCAACGAAGTTTGATACAGTTTTTGTTCGAGCACTTAGTAATAAAATGTATAAGAACAACACTGTTTACTTGATAATATTATCAACCTTGGCAGAACCCAGACGCACAAACTCTAAATGAGGCGTGGAGCCACGTGGGCCCACGCAGTTCTGTAGTTGGAAGGGTGTATAAATCGGACGTGAAAATCCAGGGTCATTCTGCTTTCGGACACAAGGTCAAAAGTGGGCCGTGAAAATGAACGACCATGTCCTCAAATTTATCGCCCTTGACTGGTGCAGCACATATGGCGGCGCTGGACTAATTCATGATTAAAATAGGATCATTAAGCTGGCCCAACTGTTGTTGTAAGCACCAAGGGCAGCGATTATTGATTTATTCCACCAGCCATTCTCATCTACCAACACTAGCTATGGATCAGGTCAAAGTTTAGACCCCATTTGGTTGAAAGGAAAATGGGAGAGAGAGAGAGACGTTTCTCCCTTCTTTCTCTCACGTTTGGTTGAAGAACAGAAGACCAACACATTTGGTTGATGAGGATGAGGGAAAACAAAGCAAGCACAACTAAAAATTTTGAGCGTTATAAGTCTGAGGGGTACCATATAACCACTCAAAAGGAGACATGATAGAAAACTGAAGAGAAATATGATAATAGTGAAGATGATAGTAAGAGCAGCTTCACCGCAAAAATCTGTAGGATAAGAGCCTAAAAGGATTAAAGGCATGAACGGAGTCTAAGTTATGTTTGCATTTATGTTCAGCCTGATCATTTTACTAAAAGGTGCTAGGATAAGAGTGTTTGACAAAAGTGTTATGTTGCTGAAAAAAGTGAAGAAGATTGGAGTCTATATTCCATAGTATTATCTATACGAAAAGTTTTAATAGGTTTAAAGAATTGAGCCTTAATCATAGTAGCAAAGCTAATGCAAATTTATAGCAACTCAGACTTGTGCTTCATAAAATATATCCAGATAAAACATACGTAATCATCAGAACAAAGTACCAGGAGCCATCAGAGAAGGGTCCCATATATTTGAATGAACCAAATCAAATGAATCAATACTAATAAAATCACTTTTATTGAATGATAAAGTTAGTTGTCTTGCAATTTTACAATATAAACAATCTAGGAACTCAATTTTAACAGGTCCTAATAAACCACAAGAGATTAGATAATGCAATTTACTAAGAGACCCATGTCTCAAATGGAGATGCCACAAGTACAGTAGAGATGTAGTGGTAGTAGCAAATAGAAGATGAGCAATGTGAGATGGAATATGAAAGAAGGTGAGCTCAAATAACTAACCAACCTTATGGCCTGTACCATTTCCAAAGAATCCTCCACTGTCTCCAACTCTCCTATGTTGTTCTTTCTCCTACTACTAAAATGGCCATAGACCCTTTAGCCTCCTTCCTTTCTCACTAACTTGTGCATCGGAAGGCCTTAGTTAGGTAGCCACCAGCACCTCTCACGCTCTGCTTCTTTTCTTGCAGGAGTTCAGGCCTAGGTATAGGACCCTTCCTTATTGGATCAGTCACTATCTCAATTCCTTAGTCATCATTCACCTCATCATCCCTATTAATGCATGAGGTTTCCAACCGAATCCTAGCACCATTAGATTAGTATCGTTCATGGGAATGAAATGAAAATCATGCCACCTAAATTCTGTAAGAATGCTTTCACCAGCAACAATGGTACTGCTCAAACCAGATCGAGGATTAGATCTCCCTCCCCAACCTATATGAAAATTATGATCACTATATAGTTTGACCGACTTCAATAATAAGTTGAGACCCTCACCATGCCGATCGAAACCTTGGCCCTCTAATGGGCATAGCCATAAAGGCTAGAGCTGTTGATAAAGTTAGCACCTTCAGATATAAGCCCCTGGGGAGCTGACCTTGCGAGAACTTTGAAGGTGAAAGCTCGCAATGAGGAGGCATGACTAATAATGGATGGGACCACCATTGCAAAGTCCTTAGCTTCCTTTAAAGGGACTAAGCTAGGAGACTCTAACCTAATGCAGCAGCTCCAAGCTATGAATGAGGGCCTCAAAGTTATAATGTAAGAGGTCCAAAAGAAATCAGGCCCTTTGGATGACCTTGACTTAGAGGTCAATTACCCATTCATGGAGGAAATTATGCGGAAGCTTCTTCCACTGAAGTTCAAGCTATCCTAACTCAAGCAATATGACGGCTCAAATGATTCTAAAGATCACTTGGAGACCTAAAGACCTTGATGATGGTATAGGAGACTCCTAATGTTATCATTCGCAGAGTATTCCATAACACTCTAAGAAAGGCAGCTCGCATTTGGCATTCGAGCCTCAAGCTAAAGATAATTGCCTCCTTCAAGGAAATGAGGAGATATTTCCTTAGCCATTTTATCACCAGCACTAGCTAAAGAGGACTAATGTGAGCTTAATGATCTTAAGGTAGCGCAGAGGTGAGCCTCTACATAATTACATCAAGTACTTCAACAGTAAGCGCTAAATGTTAAAGACCACCAACAGCCTGTACTAGTCACTGCCCTCATGCACAAGCTACTGGATCTGCTCTTTAGCTTCTCGCTCAGCAAGAGGAAACCCAAAAATATGGCAGATCTCCTAAACTAGGTGGCAAAGTATATCAAGGCCAAAGAAGCTTATGAGGAAAAGTGGAAGTCTATGTCTTCCTTTGGATAAGAGGTCTCTTGATCAAGGAGATTTGAGGAAGGACAAGAAGAAGCAGTGGTACAGCCTTGACCTTCAAAGGTTGAGGCACTCCCTTCAAGGTAACAGATTCTTATGGAGATCCATAATAAGTCCTATCTCCGATGGCTCAAACTTATGAAAGTCAAAGAATATGGGCCGAAGCCAATACTATCATTTCCACCACCATTTCCATCATAACTACGGTCATGATACGAAAGAGCATCGTCAACTCAAGAAAATTGAAAGCCTCATCCAGCTAGGCTACCTCGAGAAGTTTGTTCAAGTTCCCTAGAGCTCTTCCAAGAAGAGGCAAGGTCAGTCAAAAGTGCCAAGGCTCGAAGACAATCGATCAATCACTAGGTGATTAATATCATCACTAGCAAGTTAGTGATTGGGAGCAGAGGCTCCCTAGCCAAAAAGGGGAGTGCCAGCAATCCTTGACCAAAGATGTTGAAGAGGCGAACGGTCATGCAGACCATTTCCTTCTCTAATGAAGACTTATAAAGGGTTTAGACCCTCCCATGATGATGCTTTAGTGGTCACCATGGTATATGTCGTCGGTTTTAATTTAAAGCATAGTAGTGTGGATATTTCCGGCACCCAACTGAGGAACAAATCCTTGGTGTACCATTCACTACAAAACTATATCAATGTCTTTCAAAAGATTCTTGCTATGAAGACGCCAATGTTCCAGAATGTATAACAAGAAAAACCTATAAATTCTACCTTCAGAGATGATTCATGCCCATGATATCCTTAACCTCAACAATTTTTTTAGCATTTATGCAAGTCATAAAATAGTAATTGATAAGTTTATGAATCTAGAAGGTAGACATCGGCTTTTTCTTTTTTAAAATATACTGTCCCCTTAGTCATATGTCAATCTATATTTTCTTTGTTTGAGAAAATAATTACTTTAAGTATTGATACTCCTGGAAGCAACTAGATACACCTTTGCTCTTTAACAATGTATTTGCCATTGAATAAGTCAACAAAAACTCAGGTAAAGTATTTCCTATAGCTTTCTGACTTGCAAAATTTTTCTACCCTCATATATTCTGTCCCAATATGACCAAATAAATCATTGCCTATAATACAATTTTTCCCTCCAAAATTCCTTGCACTGATTTATCTCCTCCCAAAATTGCTTCTTCATTGTAATTTCTTATTCTGAAGTGATGCATATGCACTAACTACATTAATAATCTCCTTAATTCTCATTTAGTAAATAATAGCATATCTCTCCTGACTTTATAATGTTCACTATGCATATCTTTATCCAAATATAATTTTGGTTACATACTTTCAATATACATATGACTAGCCATCCCCAATTTCCTCAGAATATCTTCAGTTACACTGTTACTTTTAGGTATCATATCCACTAATTCACCACCCTCCCTAGCTACAATCCCAATAGAACATTTCTTTTGCCGAAGTAGTCTTTTTACCCACCATTGCTTCCTTTTGAGATGGAACCTTTTGTCTTCTTCTCAGTAAGGTTGAGTCCCATTGCAGCATGTCACCCTAGGAGACACCTGGACCCTAGCCAACCTTTCCAACAAAATGACGCACGTGCAAGCAACACCCTTCCAAACCCTTGTTTGTTTCTCACCATAATTAATTTAGAATGGATATCCAAAAAAAGAGAGGGTGTCCACTAACAAGAGCAGAATAATAATAAGAAACTGAGAAAAAGAGATCCAAATCTAGTCCCAAAGTATCAAAATAAGAATAAAAAACATACCTAAACCAAGCCCAAACTTTTCGAAAGGGGCAAGATACACAATACTGAAGTAAAATAGAAAGAAAATAGGGAAGCAAGTTCGTTACCAGTTAAAAGCAATGCACTTCACATGGTAAAGTCATAACTCGTACTTTGCCAAGTACTGAACCAAACAGTTCACGGCACTTGCAACCAGAACCGGAAGGTCCATAGTTGCTAGATGGAACAATCCACTAGGGAAGCACAAAACTGTCAAGAGGAAAGAAAAGGAGCTTAGATTATTAGACAATAAAGATGGTGTCTAAGCATTTTCACCAAACCAACAGCAGTGTCCAAGTATAAAAACAAAAGACAATAGCAGCACAAGGCAAAAAGGGTCTGGAAAAAACAAATATACCTTTATACCATGATCTCCTAAATTAATGACATACAGTGTTGATTTAGAGGAAACCACAGATGGAAATCCCAAAGGTATCACCTGCAACCAGAGCTCCAACTATAAAATGTGTTACCAACAATGAAGAAACTCGGTGGTACAAATTGTAAAATGCGCCTTTAAATATACTTTAAATTTCGCAAATTAACATAATGGCAAAAACATGATTTTATATGCTCACATGGTCAATGAATTTTTTATTGGCCACTCTATCATTTAGCCCCATCAGCTGGCAGCAATGGAAGTTATAGAGTGAGCAAAAAACAATAATTCATCTTCTAGAACATGCATTCAAGGATCCTTTTCCAAGTACCCATCCGAGGGACAAATCCTTGGTGCACCATTTGCTTCAGTACTATAACAGCATCATTTAAAAGGTTCTTACAACAAAGGCCATCAATGGTAAGCTTGTACGACAAAAAACTAGGCCGCCTCCCTTCAGAGACCATCATGTCCATAAAACTTTTAGCCTCCACAAATTTGTTAGTGCTGAGCAAGCCATAAAGAAGTACTTGATTAGTTCCTGAATTCGGATAGCACCCTTTTAGTTTCATTGTCTTTAGAAGTTCCATCCCCTCTGCCACTCGCCCTTGATTGCAGAGGCCAGAAATCAATATATTGAACACTACCGTATCAGGATAGCAACCTCCTTTCTCCATTTTCTCATATAGTTCAAAAGCATCACTTACTCTGTCATGCTTACAAAGAGCATGCATAAGAGTCGAATAAGTTGTAACATTGGGCCTACATCCCTGTTTTGGAATTTCATGTAATAAGGAAAATGCAGCATCCAACTTACCACACTGACACAAGCCCTTGATGAGAATGTTAAAGCAGCAGGTGTCAAGGCTAACTCCCAATTGAGGAGCGCTCAAGAATACTTCATGGATAACATCAAACTGCCGAGTACACACAAGCATGTTGAGCACATAATTGAAAGTCTTAACTGTAGGCCAACAATGAAAATCTGGCATCCTGAGTAGCATCCTAATGGCTTGTTCAGGATGATTCGCAACATTGCCATATATTTTTATTAATTTATAAAAGAATTCATCTGAAAGTCTGCACTTGTCAACTCTTGCCCTTTCCAACAGATCCTCAATAACACCAAATTTCCGTGCACTAGCAAGCTTCTCAATTATTAAACTGTAAAGAGCCTCCCTGGGCTTATAGTCCATACGACCAGAGACCTTCTCAAATGCACCAATAACCAGATCAGGATCTCTAATGTTCTTAAAAACTTTCAGGATTTCATTTGGTGCAAGCCAATCCTTGTGGTCTAATCTTCTCAACCAAAAATCATCATTATCCTGTGCAAACCTAAATCTTGACAAAGAAGTTACTGAATATTTAGAGACTCTGATAATTCCCATGTCAACATGTACAAAATTGAAGATTGCCCGAGGAGACAATTTCTTATAAACAACCATTGGTGCTTTTACCATTCCTGCATTGAAAAATCCATGCACATTAGCAGTGCTCAAATTTTGTTCACAACTTACATATTGAAGGAATTTATAGGAACTTAGTAAACCTATATAACACAATACTGCCAAGAACAAAACAACAAAATGTTTATGTAAACAGAAACAGAGATATACAAATTGAAAATGTTCTAATCCTGCAACTGCATATTTATCAATTGGGGTCAAAGCAATCAACAAAGTTCTGCAAACAACCAGGAAAGCTAATGAGACAGGAAGCAAAGACATGGTAGCTAATTCTCTTTTTTTCCCCAATATTGATAAGGTTTTGCTCTGGACTACCATCTCATGGATAATTCAAATTTCAACACCATCAAAACACTGTCATAATTCATAAGTACATCCAAACCTCAACTTAGGCAAATTGACAAACATACATCAGGAAGTTAACTATAACTAATAATCAAAAGTATTTTGACTCTGTTTTAAACTTTATAAAAGGAACCAAGATATCAAGTTTGATTAACAGAGTGCGCTTTAGGAAAAAATATCGACGTCCAATGAACTAAAGATATCAAGAGAGAAAACCAAATTCGAAGCCTTACCTTGGCCCTCATCTTTTGGCGATCTACTTCTTGAGCTCTCTCTCCCCTCCCACCCCACCTTATCCTTGAGGGGTTTCAAGATTGAGGGAGGAAATGTGGGTTATGCTTTGATATTTATTGCACTAGGGTGTAGAAAAGCTGAGAGCTGAACCCTAAGGCTTTGTTTGGCAAATGAGAAAGTGATTCCTAGGAATACATTTTCTGAAAATTGTTTTCCCAAGAAATATACTACTGGGAAGATTTTTCTTATATGCAAGTTTAGTTGGTCATGGGAAAGAAGTATTAGCTATCCTGTTTTCTAGGAAGTAGATGACCATTTCCAAATTTACCGCTGACAACCTTGTAGCAGGGCTATAGGAGATCAGTGACTATTTGCACTCCCGCTATTGTATTCAAGCTCATTAGATGTTATTGACAGCAACACAAACATACTCATGCATACAAAAGCAACAAATCATACCTGTATCACTTTATTTGCACACTATGAGATGCATTAAAGCAATTTATCCATTCTTTTTGTGCAGAAGTACTCTGGGCATTTCATTGTGACATGTATTAATGGGACCAACTTGATGTGGTGATTAAATGTTCCTGTGTAGTTTTTAGGGGGACTTGTGTTTATTTCTATATTAGTAGAATACGGAGCTGGAATATGAGGCCATTCTGGCCACTTACTAACATGTAAGTTCAAGCATGACTAACTGGCTTTAAGAGACTGAAAATAACTTTTATTGACAGAGAAGTGCAAAGGAATTGGAAGACGAGGTGTTGGAGATGCCTGTAAGTTTCGTTCATTTAGAAATATATGTTTCTTACATATTAAAAGGTCTATTCATGTTGCAACTTTTACAGTATGAAATTGGTGACCAGAGTTTAATATTGAACAGATTTATGGACCTTCACAGCACAACGAGTATGGATCCAAATCATTTCGAAGTATTGTTGATGCCATCAAGCAGGCAAAGAGTTTGAACACCTCAGAGTCATGGCATTTGGTCCAACATGAAGTGTCAAGGGCTGCTAGGGTTGTGACTCAGGCATCACTAGTCCTGAATGGAAAGTTCACAGGAACGTCCAAGTCATAAGTTTCTCTGAAATGTCACCTGAAGGTCCTGAACATTTGGCATGGAGTCATCAGCTGACCAATAATGTGAAATTTATCAGAAATACATATCCAATTTCGACAGCTTAAGCTAACATGTTGTAATAAGAATTGAAGCCAGCTTTTGTCATTTCCTGATCATAAAAATTTCGAACAGATTTAGGGTTTGTTGGGATAAGGGAGAATGGAGGGGAGGGGAGGGGAGGGGAGGGAAAAGAGGGAGAAGGATAATAAATATACTGTTTGGGAGGGAGGTGAAAAAAAAGGTGGAAGGGAATGAGAGTTACTTGTTCTCCTCCCTTCTCCCTCAACATCCTAAAATTCTTTATCCCTCAAATTGAAAGGTAAAGAAGGAGAGGAAAATATTTCATAATTTTTTCCTTATTTTTTCACTTTTATCCCTAAAAATCTTTTTAATTTCTTCTTATAATAAAGAGTATACTTGTAACTTAAAATTATAAACTTTTCCTTCTCTTTGCTTCCCTTTTATCCAAACAAGATGAGCCTAAATTATCCTTCTTTCTCCTCCTCTCCTTGCCAAATAAGAAGATAGTAACAACCCTCTCTTACCCTCCCCTTCCCTCTCTTTCCTTCCCCTTCCCTTCCCTTCCCTCCCCTCCCCTCCCCTCCCCTTCCTTCCTTCCTCTTCCTTCACCTTTCCCTTTCTTCCCCTTCAAAGATCCAAACAAACCCTTAATGCTAGATCTTATAGCTTGTGCCTTTCTTTTTATTCCTTGAGAAGATAATCTCAAGCCTTTTAATCTACTTCCCAGACAAACGGGTTTTCCCACTTCACTAATCTAGTCGTTGAGAGTCGTTTCAAAGTGGCTTTCTTTCTACAATTCTCATATAGGCATAGAAGCAAACATATGGCAGGCATACATAGATAGATACGTGGATAATCAACGGCATCGCACGAGAGGGAACACGCAGAGAGAGAGAGAGAGAGGGAGAGAGAGAGAGAGAGAGAGAAGAACGTACTCTTTCTCTTCGCGGGCCAGGACGAGGGGGTCGTCGTTGGGCGACCTCGTCGCCGATGAGTATCTTGCGGAGGATCTTGCGGGGCGAGCGCTTGCCCGTCGGGTTAAGGATGTGCCCGAAAATGCGCAAGCCTCAGCCAACCCCTGCACCGCCGCTGCCGTTCATAGGCCCTTCCCTGGCGTTGGGCATATTAAAAAGCTTCCGCTGGGCAATTTTGGGTATTTCATTCAATAGGTTGGGTTTGGTTTTCGATTTTTTTTTTATTATTATTTTTTATTTTTTGTTTTCATACTGGACAAAATAAATTTTTTTTATTTTCTCAATAAAAATTATTTTAATTTTTTATTTTTATTGTAACCGATATCTTCTAAAAGAGTAGCAAAAAGATTAATTGAAATACCGGAAAAAAGTGTTTGGGACACACGTACAAATTTCCCTTTCTACCCATATTTTTCCTAACCAAACCACTAAATAATGAAAAATATCCTTGGGCCCTATTTGGTGGACATATTTCTTTGTTTTAGGAAGAAGTTTTTTTCAGAAAAGCGCCTCACATATCTATCATGGTTTCTCAAAGAAAGGTATATTTGGTTTTTGGGGATGCTTTTATTATCTATTTTTATTTTCATAAAAAACAAAAGATACTTATGAAAATATATTCGATCAATGAAAATAAAAATAATTTAACTCTAAAATAACATAATACAATTTCGAGTCATTGTCACTATTTTTCATCACAAAGTAGAAAACAAAAGACAAAGAACTTAAAAATATATAAGGGCATATTTGGTTTTTAAAAATAATTTAATTTTTTATTTTTATTTTCATAAAAAATAGAAAACACTTATGAAAACAAGTTTAATGAATGAAAATAAAATCAGTTTTTTAAAAAATGCAACTCCAAAATAACATAAAACTGTAAACAGTTTAAAAATATTTTCACTATTTTTCATCAAAAGAAGGAAGAAAATAAAAAAAATGACCTATTTAGTATGACTTTTAATATATACTATTAATATATAAGAGTAATGTATTAATATATATAATAATTATATAATATTAATTATTATCATATATAACATATTATTAGTAGTATTATATCAAGATTAATTATATAATGTATATATTATATTATTAAGAATTATAATTATTAATATAATGATATATTATTTAAATGATACTAATAAGGTAATTGTATTATTATTTAGGATAATAATATAATATTTAGCATATTTTATATTATAATATTAATAATATAATATTATTATATTAATATATAACTAATATTATTTTATTATTTACATTTATTATGTCTCATAAATATATAAACTTATATTATAATAATATATATTTTCATTATGTAATATATTCTATATTATAATATTATATAAAATATAAAATATTTATACATATATGAAATATCATATATTATAATATAAACTATTGTAATATATTATTAATATATAAGAATAATCTATATTATTATATTATAATTATATAACATTAATTATTATAATATACAACATATTATTGGTATTATATTAATATAAATTATATAATGTATATTCTATATAATTAATAATTATAATTATTAATATAATTATATATCATTTAAATGATATTAATAATAGTATTATTATTTATTATAATGATATAATATTAACGTGTTATAGATTATAATATTAATTATTATTATACTATAATATTATAATGTATAATATATTATACATAATATATAGTATATATAGTATAAATATATAGTATATATTGATATTATTATTAATAATGTAGTTTATATATGACATATTATAATATATTATATAATATGTTATATATTATAATATATATTATTCAATAATATAATATTATAACATTATATTATATAACATATATTATACCTATTATATTATCTTATAATATTATAATATTATTATAATATTATACATTATATTATTGTATCATAGAAGTTGATGATATTCAATTTAATTTTTTTATTTACTTTTTAAAAGATATTATTTATAATCAAAATATGAAATAAAAAATATTTTTTTCACTTATCAAACATATTTTCTAAAGATCAGAAAATAGAAAATGAAAACTATTTTTAGAGAATAAAAATGAAAAATAAAAATAAAAAATATTCCCAAAAATAAATTAATATATTATTAATTATATTATTCTTTAATCTTTCATAAGTGTGTTTGATTTTTAAGAATAGTACTACTTTCCATTTTTATTTCCATAGAAAATGAAAAACGCTTATGAAAACACATTTGGTGAATTAAAAAAAAAAATCTATAAAACATAATTTCAAAATGATAGAAAAGTACCCCACGGTATTTATTTTTCCATGCTCTTTTTCTCTCTCGATACAAATTTTGGCATTAGAAACTAAAACTATCCCTCAACATTTTTTTTATTTTCCTCTCATGTCTACCTAATAACCTATCAACGAGTAAAGTGATTTTTAATTATTATTATTATTACTTTATAATCCTATCAAACAACAATATGATTACTTAATTAATGCATTATTTTCTTTAATATAATATTTATCAACCAAACAATTGAAAGAAATAAATTCCGCAAATTGACTATTAATTCTCTTTAAATCTTTATTCTAGCGGTATTATAGTTAAATTTATATTTTCTCATACAAAAATATATCTAACCAAACACAAAAAAATATTTTCAAAGCTATTTTTGCATACAAATATCCTATTAACAAATGTTGTAAATTATCTTTTCTCTTACAAATTTTTTCTCAAGAAAACAGGTATTAAGAAAACTTTGCCTCAAAAAACTTTTCCCAAAAAAATACCAAACGAGTCATTAAGAAAACATAAATGTCATGTTTGATATGGGGTGATATTTAAAATAACACCGATAGGATTAACTTATTTGGTATCCTCATTATGCTAGTGATCTGTGATGATCAAGGGGTTTTAAGATCAGTGTCCAAGAAGATAATTTTAATCCCATCTAAAAAGTTGTTTGGTTAATCAACAGTAATAGAATGACCAGTGAACCAACATTATCTCATTTGATATGAGATATTTCAATAATTAAAAATTATCGATGATCATGGATCATTATATTTGGTATACCATGGGGATGAAAGGTCATCACGCATATAATACCAATAATACCCTTGAAAACTTATTTGCATAATATATTTTCTATATTTTATCATTATAATAATAATATATTATGTATAAATTATATATTATAATATAAGATTAATAATATTATTAATAATAGCATGGGATTCAGAAACACAAGGAGGGCTTGGGTTTGAGAATCCCAACAGCATTATCCCATACTAGTCTATATCATGGGCCCCACGGCATTGCAATCCAATCCTTGGTCTCCAAACTGAGATTCAATTTTCAATCCAATCCAATGCCACCCATGCCAAGTCCTTTGAGATTCTGGAAACTTGTGCATTAAGCTACATTGTTGTAGCTTGCCATGATATTTGATTTACCATAAAGGATATGGCATGAAACAGATGACTATTAGAAGCCATTCTTTCTCTCTCACACACACATAAATAAAGAAATTACAATTGCAATAGATGTATAATTCAGGGTTTTGGTAGAAATAATGTACTTCTAAGTTGCTCATCCGATTTATTACTGATTTCCAGGTTTAGTGCCAATGACATCCAAGCTGCATGATTAAACTTAAGATTGGTCCAATTGGTTGCCACGTGTATGTATGATTACTGATAAGGTATATTTCAAGTGGATGGCAGGAATTATTGATGCACTATGTGTGTGCATACAGAAAAGCCATATAATGTTTTCTTTTGTTATGCTATTGCTTCTGAATAAATTATGATCCATTTTGTCTCACACACTGGAGAGGAAACTTTCTTTTTCTTGTTTCTTTCTTTCTTCTTCTTCTTCTTCTTTTTGTTTGGTTTTTTAAGAAAGGGAGGAAGAACCACTTGCATGATAATTTTCCAGGCCTGAATGCTAGGGATGTGTTGCCCAAGACTTTATTTAACGCAGAAGCTTTAGTTGCCAAGTAGGGAGGTGTGGCTGTTAGGATAAGCCTCAATTCATAAGAAGGAACATGCCTTCAATCTTCAGATTGATGGTGACCTTGTTGATGTGGCAGTATCTGAAATATATTTCATGAATGAATGTCACAGTAAATGTACTCAAACTTTAGCTGCAAAAGTAAAATTAGAGCCCTTGATTCAGAGAATTCAGATCAGATCATCCTTTTTCAGTTTATTTTTATATTTTTATAGGATGATTGTCTAAGTTTATTGCCCTTTATTTTTTTTATTTTTCAGAGTATTTTATTCTATTGAAATTGGAACTATGCTTTATAAACTGCAGCCAGTTCTTATATCTATCATTACTGGCGAATGGTTTATATGTGAACAGATGCGATTCCACTTGGAAAGAAGATTAAATACAATACATGCAGTACTTGAATAAATTGTTATTACTGAGTGCAGACTAGAAGAATAAATTACAAAAGGATTCACGACAGGCATATCAAATTTGCATGTTGCCCGTGAAAAGGTTCTTGTCTTCTAGCATCATCACGGTTGGCAGGTTGTGCCTTGCAGATGTACAGCTTCCCATCTGATACCGTTAAGACTAAGGTAGAAGGTGATTGTAGGTACGTAACGCCACAAATTCACGTGCTGATCCATTTAATTTGTTAGTGGATCAAAATCGTATGGCGATAATATATGAATTTGATTTATAAGTATTTAAATTTTTTTTTTTTTTTTCGATGTACCATCATTTTTGGGTATTTCAATCATATCCTCGTCGCATGCCACAAGCTAACCATAATTTACTCTGAGCCGGATCGTTAGTACTATCAAGGTGGCTCTACACTATAGTAAACTTTACTATCATTTCATGGATAACCCTTTTCTTCTGCTTACTAACTTCCGCACACTCGGATCGATTCTTATACCATTTGTAATACTCCAAATCTATCTGCCGTTAGTCGGCCGAAATGATGTGGCCCTAAAAACTCAAGTGGAAGTTAATTGGTAACGACTGAACTTGAGTTATAAGCACTTAAATCTTTTCTTTTTTATCTCATGCGAAATTATTTTTGGGGTATTATAAGTAATCAACCTGCATGAAAATGAATTGACAGTTAATATGTTTCTCTTTCAATTTTAAACCAACCTTGCCATTATTAGAAATAGTTGACTAGATTTCTTCAATTAAGTTGGGTGAGGTGAAGAAAGGAATAAGGATGGAAAGAAAAAAAAGTTGGTCTATTTATATCTCAATTACTCCAAGATTTATCATGGGGACTTAATCTAATCAACTATTGAATTGAATCCAATGCCTTGCATTTGTGAAATTTCTAGTTCACCATGGGCAATTGTTTATTGATGGCAAAAACTGATCATATTGGGCACTCGTCATGTTAAGTACTCCAAAGTATAATTTAAGATGTTTGAAAGGGAGTTACTTAAGAGAGGAATTCATCAGGGAGCCATGGTGATGGAACTAGATGGTTGGATTGACTATGACGGCAACATTGCTGTTGAGAGTTGAAGTTGTCCTCGTATCTCATGACTTGGCCAGGTACCCCGCCTCCTTGCTTGGGTCCCATTTTGATGATGCCATCAATTTGAAACCATTACCATTATATGGCAGGAAGTCTGTGTTTGGCTGCATCCAATAGGGAGTTTCAATACTAAATGGAAGCAATTTTTGATGTTGCTAAGATTAGATCACTAAAGGTTGCCTCCTTTTGATTTTAAAGACTACATTCTTATTATAACACATACATAAACTTTTAAGAGTTTAATGAATTTGGTAGTGGCTTCAGCATTGACAAAAATTCCTTTCTCATGAATTCATGTAAGATAAACAGACCATGGTTTCAAGCTCTGCCTCGATTTCTTATGAGAAGTTAAGATGAGTCATAGCCCAATTATTAAGGCAGAGCCATCTTGCTAGCATTCTAGTGGCTTAATGGTGCTTAATGAGACATCCTTCTCTTAAGTGTCTAGATGGAGTGGGGTGATAGGGATGTTACCAAATGTTGAATTGCATATTATCAAATCGTGTAGTGAATAAACATAAAACCTATGAGAGCCTATCCTAATGAGTGTTTAGTCCTACATCGATTATATACCGAGAAGATTCTGCATACTTGTATATGATCAAGGAATTTAAATAATATCTTCTTAGTTATCCTTTTTAGGTGAGATTTTAGGTTACTACAAATAGTATCAAAGCAGATGCAACTCATGGCCTATGTGAACTAAGGAATGTTGCAAATAGGCTCATTTATTTGTGATTGGATTTGATTGAATTTAGATATGGATTTAAATATGAACGCTTGGCCTGATGAGTATATCAGAGCTTGAACAAAGTGAGTACGTAAGAGTCCATATTGGTGAGTGTTTAGTTTCATATTGGTGATGTAGTGAAAGACCTTGGGCATTTATGTATGATTAAAGAGTCCAAATAATATCTTTTTAACTAACTTGTTTAAATGAAATCCTAGGTTGTTACAAAACCATATTGCAAGATCAAGATAAGTAACAATAAACATGTGATTAAGATTTTAACTTTCGAATTCTGATGCAAAAATGGAACATCATGCTGATCTTATTAACTTGTGATTTTTGCTGCATATAATCTTACAATTGAATTTAAATCTATAAGCAAAATTACTATTGTTGCCATTGGTAGCATCAATGAAGACCTTAATCCCTATAGCCTGACCCAAACTTGATTTGTTTCAACTTATAAACCTCAATTATATAATTTTTATTTTTCTTCACTCAAATTATTTTTATCAATTCATTAAAGGAAGTTTCACTTAAAACTAGTTATCTTTTTCATCTTAACAACTATATATCTTCTTATCTATTTTTATTTAATTATATCTAAATATTTATATTTAATTATTTATTCTAGTGCATTCTTATTTATAATATCTTTTAGTATATCTATAAATATTTTAAAATTATAAATCATAAACTTAAGAATAATCATCTATTTGGATAGAATTAAATATTTTTAAATAAAAATTTAAGTTTAAATGGTCCCTTTTTAATTATACGGCTAACCAGCATGAGACGAGACGATTACTGTCAATGCCTTATTGCTTTTGGGCTCTACATAAGCTAGGTGGGTTTTATGCTTGGAGAGAGCCATTGTAGTGGGGTTTTGGAGGTGGTGGTGAGAGCATGGTGGCGGAGGAAACATGCCGTTGATGCTCTCTCCGTTTCCCTCGATTTGTTGTTAGCCCTAGGGGGAGAGTATATTTGTTCCTTGTAGTTGGTAATGGGTGGGGAATCAATTGTGCTTCCGGTATTGGATGAATGTGGAACTGAATAGAGGAAGGATGTGGTTTCTAGGCTGGATTTGATTGGACCTTTCTCCACAATGTTTTGCCATCTCCACCTCCCTTTCACCTTTGCATGTACCTTTATAAAAATTTATAGTTGTTTTTGAGCTTTTCGTGAAAAGCAAAAAGCATAAATGCTTTAGAGACCATTTAATTCGTAAAATCAAACTTTCAAATAGAAATTAAAATCATCAATTTTGATTCTAATTATTTTTTTTTTTTGCATCGAATCGAAATATGATTTTTATTTCATTTGGAATGAGAATCATTTTTTAAGAAAAATTAGAAATTTCGATTCTTACATTTTTTTATTCCAGCCGTAACCATTTTTATCTTTTTGCTCGTTCTTTCTCTCTTTCCTTCTTACCCATACAAGTCTTCCTATATTGTAATCATATGTTAAAAAATAATACAAAATCATGCAAGCTTAATGTCTCTCCTTTTCTTTTATTAAAAAATAAAAATAAAATCATAATCAAACCTTATGATAAAAATTTTAAAATAAAATCATAGGCAAACCTTAGAATCCAAACTTGATATCCCATCTTTTTTCTAATTTTGGATAAAGAAAGAGCAAAAAAAAATGGATCCTACATTTGTTTTCTATATATTAATTGAGCTTCTATTTTATATAAACAATTATAATCAATAACTATTTTATTTTATAAATTTTCAGGAATAGAATTGAAAAATCTAGACTAATTTCGAGGTTTGTACGAACTAAATAATAATAATGAAAATTAATTTGATTCTGTTTTCAATTCTCATATTAACCAAATAAATCGAGGAAATAAACTATTTCAATTTAGATTCTAATGGAAACTGTTTTCGATTCAAATTCTAATACTATTGTCGAACTAAATGTCCCTTCAGTAAATCTAAAGTGTAGGTGGGAAAATCAGCCAGTTGTTGCATTGTGTTCGACTTGCTCACTTTGAATTTGAATTGTGAGTTGTGGAACATATTGAAGCAACGTGGAAAGTTGAGTGACCTTAATGAGTCATTTTCTGACTTACCGTAGTGTTGTCTTAAAAAAACAACGCTATTCTTTCTAATACTTTGAATCAGATCTTTTTTCTCTAAAAAAAAATCATTTTATTACTAAAATCTAGCTCATGAAATGCATATGGTGGGGAAACCGATAAAATTTGTAATGGAGTTTGAGAGAGACGTATGTTTTAGAGTTTGAATTTAATAGTGGAATAGATATATAGTTTGGACCAAAATGTTTCTTATAAAATATGATGCCTTTTCTTTTTTGTAGAATAAAATATGATACCTTTGCTTCTAATGGAATGGCTATTTGGCAATGGAGTGGATAGAAAATTAACCAATAAATTTGGACCTAGAATTACTGTCTTTGTTGTTTGATAATTGGAACACACTTTGCTCTCTAAACTAAATTGAAAGTCAATCCTTTTGATGCAGAAGTTGCCCCCACCAAAGTCTATGACCATTCTGATCAATATGCACTCATGAAATGAAATGTTTGCCATAGGATCTTCATTTCTTCTCTTCCTAGAAATATAATTGAAAATGATCTAAGTTGAGCCAGCTCTAGAGCTTTATGAGAACAGGCGTGCTATGTTTTGCTCGTGAGTTGCTTCGGTGAACCACCAGGATCTTGAACTGGCAAAAGAGCAACAGATGATTGCCATTTGGAAAACAGTAAGTCGCTAAGATATAAGCATGAAGTCAATAGTTTAGTATAAAAGTCCTCAAAATGCACAAGTGAATTTGTTGAAGCAACAACCGTTGCATGTAATGAGTAGAAACTAGTCTTTGGGGAACCAAAACGCTCATATTTGAGCTCTTCACAGAAATCAGGGACCCATAATTACAAAGCTGCGATGGCTCTAAAATTTTCAAAAAATAAATGAATAAAAATCAATGATCTAAACTTCATCGAACTACTTTGCCATCTTTGGAGCACGTTTCAAGATTCTGATGTAGGGGTCCCTCTGATATCCGATCACGAGGAAATCTTTCCTTGGTGTTCAGGCATTAAAATTTTACTCCTCAGCGATGGTGTTAAAACATGAAATTTTCTTTCAAGGGGCAAGCGAACAAGACCTGAAAAACATATGAAGATACCATCATAAAGATGATGGGATGGTCTACATGTGCTAAAAACATAAAATAATAATAATAATAATAATAAAAGGATAAAACAGCAACAAAAAGCAGAGAAGATATATAATACCTCAGGGTAACTTCTCAGATTCGTGTGTAATCTCCTCTCTGAAGCGTTCTTCTCATGAAAGACATTCTATTGACAGACCAACTCTTTTTCAGGACCCGCTTTCTCCAAGCAGATACTCGGGCGTAGAGAGATGGAAAGGTGAAACAGAATAACAAAAAGAGCAGTATCACAGCACAGATTATCATAACATTAATGAACCCATCTTTTATTTCAGGGTCCCTCTGGTTTGTCCACGGAACACCTCCAACATTCATCCCAAATACTGCAGCAGAAAAAAAAAAAAAAAAAAAGAAAAATATCATCTACTATTAAA
The DNA here is from genome assembly GCA_017589505.3 of Metroxylon sagu. Taxonomy (NCBI): domain Eukaryota; kingdom Viridiplantae; phylum Streptophyta; class Magnoliopsida; order Arecales; family Arecaceae; genus Metroxylon; species Metroxylon sagu. The sequence goes on along the minus strand of JACVBY030000658.1, from coordinate 1,850,306 downwards.
GGAAATGGTATTTTAAACTTTAATCTAATTTGAGGAGCAAGAAAACTTACTTCCAGTGACAATAGATAAAGGAAGGAAGATCATCGAGAGGAAAGAAAGGTAGTATAATTTCCGGTTTATCTGTTCTGACTGCCAGCTATCAAGACCAGCCTGAACTGCAGTCACCCGATTTGTTATGAATCCCAAGTTCTCTTTTAGCCTCCTAAGACGACCAATTGGTTCTTCAAGAGCAACAATGTCTTCACTTGCAAACCAACTTTTGGTAGCACACTTCTCTTTTACACGTAGAAAGACCTGTTCACCATGAGAAACAACCTGGAACACAACATAATGTGGTATATCAGAATCTAGAGTTCATATTTGCAAGGTTTTCATAAACATCACCAGAAGAGTTCAAATTTGTGACAACACCGAGCGACCAGCTAGCTTGGACATCTAGGATTTCAAATTTAGCAAATAATATTCTTATTCAAGTACTTTCTTATAGCAGATGGGAAGCATATCTTCTTCTATTCCCTTATTCCATCTTCTTTTTTGTTGGTATACTTTTCAAATTATACTCATGAAAAAAGAAAAGAAGTACCTGTAGAAGGCGCTGCAAATTCAGATGCATTTTGGGGAATCTTCTGTCATCCAACATTTGTTTCTTTAATGAGGAGCCACCTGCAGTGAAAATAATATCAGTATTTATTTATTTATTTATTTCCCATTAAAAATGGAAGCATATAAGATTAAGACTACCATAGTAAATTATTTTACAAATCCAGTTATGTCCTCAAGTAGCTTCTAAATCTACATAAGTTTACAAAGTTGAGTATTAATGGCCAGTCCAACAAAATATAAGGCTGAATGGCTACAAATATCAATAGGTAATTCTTTCTGAGATTAATAGCTGCTTACAGACACCTGAATAATACCACACAGAACCTTTCATCAGGTATGCAGTACATAACTGCTGATATACATACGTACTCATGTGGTTTATACAAACAAATGACAGGCATATGAGATACAGAAATATATTTTTTCAGTGGCCTGAACTTGCATAAAGTTGCAGCCGCTTGATGGATGACCAAATTATTGGCATGTAAATGAATTTGTTGAAAACAAACAGGCATAAAACCCATTTGGTGGAGAAAAATAAATTTCAGATAGAAGCATCTTTTCTAGGTACAGGTTTGCTTTCAGAAAGTCAACCATGTGTAAATCATCAAGTAATATGGTAAGCTCAAAAGATATACCTACAGATTCCATGAATGAAAGCAATCCCTTTTGGTTACCCAGTCAAACTGACATTTAAATATGGGAAACAGGACATAGCATCGCCAAAGAGTTCATTTTCAATGGATGAAGATTGTGAAGGACCATGATAGCTTGATGGATGAGCTCAATCATGGAAACCAAGGTTTTAAAACTCTGGTTTTGGTCCTCTAAATCGTCTTTTGATGTTGGCAGTTTCAAAGATTTTGACAATTTTGATCAAAAAAATCAAGAAAAATCCAAAAAAGAAAAATGACAAAAATTTATTTGACACTATTGATTGTATTTTGAGTTATTTAGGGTCATAGTCTGTGATGTTTGGGAGTTCTAGGTTGAAGATAAAGTTACTAAACTGTTTCAAAGCTTAATACATTAGATATATTATATATTTCCTCTAACTTATAATTATCCTATACTTTTTACTAATTCTTACAATTTCCCTACACTTTTCTCTATTTTTAAAATTTTTCATATTTTTTTCTATAATATTTAACTAAACTTCCACTAAGAATATTCATTTTATTTCATTTAATAACTCATCTAAGCAAGAAAAAAAAAAAACGTTGAAGCACATTTGATTGCATTTCATTGCATTCCATTTAAAAATTTCAAAAAGAAAGAGAAGACCTATCAAAAAATAAACACATTTTACTTCACTATTTTAGTTTAATATATTATTTTACTCTAAAAGAAGAGAAAAAACTCATTTGAATAAGAAAAAGAAATATAGGAACACAACACTTTCTAATTAGTAAAGATGCACATCAAGTTATCAACTAGCCCACTAAAATTACAAAACAAAGCCAAAAATAATTTAAATTATTGTATTAGGCTAATGTCAACAAATTCCAGAAAACATTAGAATACATTGAACATATAAATTTGAAAAAAGTTACCAATTTCAATCAGTTTTGGTCCAAATTGGCTAAAACTAGCTGAAACTGACCGAAACAGAAAATTTTGGTCAATTTCAGGTTGTGGTCTCAGCTGAAACAGATTGGTTTCACCTGAAATTTCAAACCTTGATTGGGACCTAAAAAAGAAATATTAAAAAACTGAAGCCTGAATTTCCTAATTGGTGCAAGAAAGTAGGTTATGTTGAAAGTTTTTTCTTCCCTGAAAATGTTGAGTTCTATCACGTTGAAAAGTCATGATTAACAAAATATAGTATCATATTCACATTTGTGTTTATACCCACAAATTACAAATAACAGAAAAAGATTGCATTTTCCAGAGCAAGTATCAGCCTCAACAATATAGGGCCTTCTTTTAATATATATATGTCACACAATATATTGCAAAAGGGCTACTCTTCAAGAAAAAAAAAAACCTGCAGCCCAATAACATATACAAAATAACCTATTAGGAACATCAAAATCAATTGCCCAGCACTTCACCATGAAAAATAGACATGTTATCACATCTGATTAAGGCATCAAAGAAGTGAATCCTCTACTGAGTTGAAAGTGTTAGAAAGGTCCCATCCGGCATCATGATAACTAAAACAAAAATTAAAATGATACTGAAAGGAGAAGCAAACAAGGTTCGCTATGATCAAATCATTTGTTCTCCAGAAGTAGTCTTCCATGGAGTCACTAGTTAAAACTGAGCCAAACTGAGTGAACAAAATCAAAAAATTTACCAAGTCATGTATTAACAAACACCATAATCTCCATCATGTAAATTTCACATTTCTGAGTAATACTTTGATATACGTAGTCAAATACCTACCACTATTGTAAAGATTCAAAATGTCCAGATTTGTCTCTGAAGAAATCCAAGTAAATCATTCCTTCCTCTCACCTTTTTTAAGGGAATAATTTTTTTCTTTAACAAACTCAAATGGCATGCATAGTTTATTAGTTTCTCATTCTGTCATATATATATATAAAAAAAAAAAAAAGTCTTCTAAGCCATGTTCCTAGATTCTCTTCTTCTTGAGTTATACGGTTCTGGCTACCACTTATGCTTTAATATATCTTCTTTCCTTCCTTTCCAATATTCACAGTTTAGTTTTTCTACCCTTTATTAATTCTATTCTCATTGATAACTTTTTCTTCAACAAGTCTTATTGGGCCTGATATTTTATTTCTCCCAATCCTACAGAATTATTAACAAATTTTATTTCTTATCCAATCAGGTATAATTATGTTATCAGAACCATCAATTTTCAGCAACTATTTAAACAGAAGTTACAAAAATTAGCAATGCAACCAAAAATTAAGATAAACGAATATAATATGGGGTAAGATTTGTGAAGAATATTGATTACCTTTTTCCAATTCGAGCTCAACTGAATCCAATTCCATCTCCAGCTTAGTCGCCATATCTTGCACATGATCCACATGTGTATCAATAATATGCACAACCAAATTCGATACCGACTTCGGCACCGGATTATCGGCTTCCTCCGAGTGATTCATCGTCAACAAAAACTCCAACACGTGCTCTTCAATCACAAATCTCCCAGACCCCGCCTTCTCTCCATCCCTCACCACGCTCGGAATCTCCGACAACAGCGACTGACCCGTCGGCGAGAACCCCAGCCTCGGCACCCTCCCCAGCGACACCGTAACGACGGAATTCTCCGTCACCCTCGCTGCAAGCCGGAAAGTAAAATTGCTCGCTGCCGGGCCCGGGGAATTCACGCGGAAAACCAACGCACCGTCGACGTGGCCGCAGAAGGGGCCGTTGCTAACTAGAGTTAAGATATCGTGGAGTTTTAACGGGGGGCAGAGGACGTCAATGAGGTGCTGGGTGGAGAGAGCGAGCTTTTGGTTTCCTTTGGGGAGCTCGACGTGGTACCAGTAGAACTCTCTGCCGGTGCCGCTGCCGTCGCCTTCTGAGAGGTCCCATTCTTTGGTGGAGTAGCTGCCGAGGCCGTCGAAGCGGTAGGCGCGCTTCTTCACGGCGCCGGGGAAGTGGGCGCGAGGGAGGGGCGAGACTTCGAAGGGAGCCGCATAGGAACGCACGTACTCGGCGCTGGAGTTTCCCTTTCCGCCGCCGGCGAGATCCATGGGAGAAACAAGGGGAAGAATGCGGCAGGAAACAAGTAGCGTAGTCGTCGAGGGGTATTTCTTTGTTTATTGTTGTGGTGGAGGTGGTTTCGTTACCCCCTCTCCCAGGAAAAATAATCGGAGAAGCAGTATGCATGACTGGATATGGACTAGTTTTTTAAGATTTATCGGTTGAAATTGGATTGGATCATTGCAGTTGGATGACGAACACGTTCGTGAGAGAGATGTAACGGACCTTCCAACAATTTCTCCGGAAGATTAGGGTTCCAACTCACCGACAAACAGGTTTAACGCGGATAGAGAAACATTGGGAGTCACGCATTCTTGTAGGGATATTCATGCCCAGTTCGTAGAAGCGCACCAGAATAGGCTCACAACTAAGGTGCCCTTCAAGCCTCCGCCTCCTACCCCGAAAGTCCCGCTTTGGCACGGTTAGGGATTTGATTTCATGTACCGCATGGAGGTGATCACTGCCGTCCAACCTGACCAGACTGGTGTGTGGAATGCTTTGAGCTTGGGCTTTTTAAAAAAAGGCCCATGGAACGAGCCTAGATAAAAAAATTACGTCTGATAAGAAAAAAAAAGGGTCAGGCTTGGTAAAAGTGAAAAAAAAAAAAAAAAAAGCTCAGCCTAGCCTAACCCAAACATGCTTAGCCTGGTCTAACTCAAGCACACATGCACGACATTCAGGCCTAATAGAATTGTTAGGATTGATCCATTCAAATTGGATCAAGCTTAATCAAAAAGTTTAGACTTGATGATCAGACCTAGTCAGGCCCAAATTAATCACTGAGCCTAGCTAGTAGTGTTTAAGTTGGCCTGAGCTGACATTTGATCAACTTTTGGTATGAACTAAATAAGGGTTAGTTCAAATTTAAGTCTATCTGAAGATAGTAATTGGGTTAGGTCAGATAAGATAAAAGGATAGGTCAAATGTTGATTAGGTCCCAAATTTGTTACACCAATTTTTATTAAAAAATAAAAAAATCTAGATCAAATATAGTTATTTTATCAAACAAGTAATCTGACTTGGATCTGCAATAGGTTGAAACAAGATAAATGTGTTAAATAGGTTTAGTATCTTTTGCTTCTAAGCCTATTTGACCTATTTCACCCTTAATCTAGCATTTAATTAATTTTTTTGGGGGCTTAGAAGAGGGCTATCTTGAGTCATGATGCTCTGATTGTTAGCCAAATTCAAACCATACATTTTATATATATTTGTTTTCAACAAACTAGAAACTAAACAAAAATAATTAGAGATTGAATTAAGGTAGCATTCCCTATAGCATTAATCTCATATTTAGTCATAGAATTGACTATGGCCTAGATGAACTATTGAAAAATGGCCTTATTTTCATAGGTGTGCAAATATTCACGACCATTCTTGTAGTTCAAGGCAGGTAAGGGCTAGGGCAAAAGCAAAACTTTATAAAAGCAATCTAGTATATAGGTTAACTCTATTTTGCTCCAATAACTTTTGCATCTAATATTTAAGTGAATTACATTGGATTAGAGGTGTCAAATAGGTTGAATGGACTGTGGCATGGCTTAACCCAGCACAAAATAGGTTGTGCCAAGCAAGGCATGATTGCTACAATACTCATGCCGAGCTAAACATGATATAAGCTATTAGGCCATGCAGGCCCCCTTTGTTGGTCTACGGGCCATGCTAGCATGATGACACAAATGGATTAGGCGCAGCATAATTTGCTGGCTAGGCATGACATGATATTAATGGGCTAGGCACGACACAATATGACACGATAGGCCAGATACAATAGGAATGAATGGGCTAAAGATTATATGACATGTGTTAGGCCTCCTCGTGAGATGACCCATTGTTGGTCAGGTCAGCATGGCACCCAATGGGTTGCTTGCAGCTCACCATATATTTTTACTTTTTTGTCCCTTCCTAATAGCAAAAAAAGGTTAGTTTTAGGAGTGTTTTTGTCTATTTCCTTAGATAAGGACTCTTTTATCCTTTCCAACAACTAAAAAGATTAATTTTCAATGGTATTCTCATCTGTTGTTTAAAAGAATCTATTTGCCTTTCTCATAGTCAAAAATGGCTAGTTTGCAAGATTATTTTGGACATTTAGAGGCTCTTCAATATCCTATAAATTCCCTCTAACTCCTCTCCCTCACCTCATACTAAATAAGCTCTCCTAAGTTCTATTAAGCTCCTTACAAGAAAGAATACAATAGTCGATGCTAGTAACTTTCACTATCACCCAACTTGTTATTGCTTTAAATTCAACTTGGAAGAGATTGAACGTGTTGGGACTCATCTTGACACACTAGAGTCACAAACTAAAATCAATGTCTTCGACTTCAATGGTACTGCTTCGAGCTTGAGGTTCAAGGTTAGAGTTAGGACCTCTGATATTTGAAAGCACTTCAGCATTAAGAAGATCTTCGGCAAGAAATTTTGAGCTGTATATCATATTTGCAAAAAAGAATATAGCTGTGACACTTAAGGAAGAACCAGTTACCTAGTCTAGCACCTGAAGAAAAAAACTGAGCAATATAATAGTGGGATGGTGTGACCATAACAACAAATAATCTGCCTCACCCACAAACAAAGGTACATATATTTAATTTATCTTGTTTTATTTTTGTAAAACTAGTTTAAAAATTAAAATTTTGCTTGGGTCATGAGTTTCGTATTAAAAAATAAAAATTAAAAAAAAATAGCTAGATGCTGACAAGCCGATAGAATGAGTTGGCACTCAAGTCCACAATGGACTGGCATAGTGGATAGGCATGATGGGCTGCCATGTAGGCCAACATGGTTGGTTTGTATAGTGGGCCGGTATGGCTAGCAGACTCATGGCCATGTTAGGCATGACACGATGGTTAAGCCTGATTGGGCTATGGGCCTGTGGCCCATGCTGGGCCACTCATCTGGTGTCACATGCCATGTTGACATGGTCTACAATAGTAACTATGCCAAGTTGGCATAATAGTAAAGGTTCGATGGCTGTCGCTTATGCAAGCTATGTCCATCCAGCACGGCTAGTTTGACACCTCTGCATTAGACCCAGCTTATAAGATCATATCAAAGGGAAATAACAACATTAGAGCCAAACTTATAATTATATAAAATCTAAAGAAGCTTCATTAGCTCTCCATGAGGACCAACCAAAGTCTAAAGCTTGAGGCTATGGGCGTCTGATAGGTGCGATATGGATCCTCGTAAGTCAATTTTGCAGGAGTCTGATAGGTGGAAGGTTTGGCAACTGATTCAGAAACCTTAGATTGCAACCTGAATCCCAATTTTTCCTTGGAAGTTGATGTGGGGTGGGCTTTCGACTAGGCCGTTACTTAATTTTATTCCCCATCTACTAATGTCAAATTCCTACTTATAAGAGAAGTAAACTTTACATCATAAAGCTAAATACAGTAGAAGACCGCATGGGGACTTGGCCTAGCGACTCTCCCATGGCCTAAAAAATTTTGTTAATATGAGCTTCTTGGCACATGATCTGGTAAGGCAATGCATGGCAATGAATACAAACAATCAGCTCAGTAACCAACCTGAAAAGACAAGAAGTAGCATATACGATCCCATACAAGGAAATAGAAGGAAAAGAAGACCATAGAAGACAGTGATACAACTCTCAAGTCCCTGCCATCAACTCCAATGAAAACCAGAGATGGTGGTCCGTAGTCATTGCCATGACTTTACTCCAGATGTTACAAAGAAATAAACCCATAATTAAGATGCCATGCAGAGTGTTCATCATGGGCTAGTCGTTGCATGGGATGGAGAGTGCACGGCGCTGGGAATGGAAGGGAATTCAGGGATCGTGGGTTTAGGAGGCAATTCGACCTTTGGGATGGAAGGCAGAGGAGGCAGCTCTACCTTTGGGATGTCTGGGATGGTAGGCTTAGGAGGCAGTTCAACCTTTGGGATGCTTGGGATGGAAGGCTTAGGAGGCAGTTCGACCTTCGGGATTTTCGGCAATGGTGGCAGCTCAACCTTTGGAACAGTCGGCTCCTCTGGCATCGGTGGCAGCTCAGGCTTGGGAAGAGTTGGAACGTCAGGCAGCGGTGGGAGTTCAGGCTTAGGGAGGGTTGGGATCGTCGGATGCGGCGGAGACTCCACCTCCGGAGTATCCAACAGATGGCGAGCTGCTTGACAGCTGCCAAGGAACAGAAGTGCAATGAGGATGAACAAGGAGGAGAGGACAGTGTTCGAAGCCATGGTTTGCTGGTCTTGCTGAGCTGTAGAAACAGTGGAGTAAAAGGCGCTCCAGTTTGTGATGGGGGAAGAGACTAATCGTCCAGTATTTATGGTGGGAGTTTGAGGGTGTTTGTAAGGCTGGGCCAAGAGGTAGTTTGGTGGTTGGCTTTGTTGTTGGCTTCCGGTTCCTTGGTTTGGTTGGGAACTTTGAAGTGGCTGTTTGTTTGCGTTGCGTTGGTTCACCTTCTTATCCATACATGAGAATGTCTGCCAAACAGATGGTAGTAGAATGGAAATTTAAGAAGTTAGCTAATAAAGTATACTTTGGACGTTGGTATTGATCCAGAGGTCTCGACTGCTCAGAGCTTCAAAGGATGTCACTGAGATCACTTTTAAATTATTAATTCCATGGTGACTAGGAACAGTTCTGAAAAAGGATCGCTATACACCACGGATCAATGCCACTAGCGTTTGTTTAGCTATAAATTTTGCGACTCCACCCTAAGATTGCCGTAGTTCGTGATTACTGAGGGCCTGATATTCCCAAGCCTACCAAAGTTATCCTGATATTCTCAAGCCTACCAAAGTTATACTTGTTGATACCTAACTAATGGAGATTTATGAAATTACAAGGGTTTCATATAAAATCAATTCCATATTGTGGCCTTAAATAAAAGAATGGAAAAATCATTTTGATCTAACTAAAAAGAGAAATTAAACTCAAATTAGAAGAATCTTACTAGTATAAAAAGAGGGCATATATCATGGTATGAAAAAGAGAATAAAAGAGAAAGAATAAAAGAGTATAAACTCTACTTTCCATTATGATATATACCATAAGATGTAAGTCCTGAAAAATTAAAAAAAGAAAAAATATCAAGACCATACTTTCATCATTTTTTTATTTTTAAATTTTCTTATGAAAGATTCGAGTTAACTGTGTTGGAGAAAATCCTTCTGTTTGATCATATTAAGTAGTAAAAGAAAAGAACATGGACTCTAATTTCCTACCATGGTATGTACCATAGCTTATATGTTATGAAAAATTAATGAAAGAAAAGAAGACTTAGATCTTTCCTTCACTATTTTTTTTTTTAATCTTCAAAGTTTTTTCCTAATAGGAAGTAATCTTTTTTTATCCCTAATCAATTCATTAAATATTATGCCATAACATATAACTGGAAACTCTTAAAGTAGCGTAAATTGCTATTTTCAGGTATGCATAGCAGCGCAATTTTGTTCATAGTATTAAAATATTGATCCTGATTAATAACATGCTAAACATCATCAATAGAGTCCAAAAAAAAAAGGAAATAGTTTATAAGACATCCAAGAAAGCCATTAAGAAAAAATAGCAAGGGCCAAAACTTATGATGGACTAGTTTTAATATTGGCAATCATCCTTGTATCTCTAATCTAAGAAGTCTTCAATTTGCTGATGACAGTCTTCTCTTCTATACAGTAAAAGAATCATTAATTGCTGATGAAAGCTACCTCTTAACCTACAAAAATATAACTGCCTTGAGAGTTAATTTTTAAAAAAACTGCTTAATTTGCTTTGAATAAGGCTGATGATCACTCTAATGCTCTCTAGCTAATCTTCTTAATTGCAAAAGAGGTTCCTTTCCATTTATTTACTTGGGACTACTATTATGTGATGAAAGGTTACCAAGGCATTATTGAATGCTTCTTCTAAAGTGAATGGGTGCCTCTTTGGCATCTTGAAAAAAAAGATTCCTATCCATTGGGGGAGGACTCATCTTCGTCAATGCAGTATTTTTAGCTTTCCTCTCTTATTTTATGTTTATTTTTAGATTACCAAAGTGGGTGGTCCATAAAATTGATCAGTTGAGAAGGTCTTTCTTATGAAAAGGAGTAAGACATGATAAATGGGTTTAATTATCTGATTAAGTAGGAGAGTGCACATAGAAACCAAAAAGAGAGTGGTCAAGGCATTAAAAATATATGGAATTTTAACTCTTCTCTTCTTGCAAAATAGGCATAAAAACTTCTTGAGGGTATAGTATAAATTTGGAAGAATCAAATTGGCAATCTTTATTATGGTAAAAGAAAGATTGTGATGAGAGTTTATCGATCATTTGTTAATCTATTCTTAGTGTAGAAGGATATTTGCAAAAATTAGGAGGTATTTTGGAATTGCTCTTCATTCAATCTGAAAAATGAACAAAATATTAGATTTTGAGAAGATTCTTGGGTGGGATTAACACCTTTGGCTTATCTTTAGTAAGTTTTATAAGAGGATTGTTCGGCAAAATTGTTCAATGGCTTCATAATGGAATTGGAGATCTCTCTTTTGATGGAATATCAAGCTTCAAGGGCCTCTTTCAAGAGAGGAAAATAATCAGTTATGCTCTCTCTATGAAATCCTTCAGCCTATCAAACCTTCCAAAATTACTAACACTCCAATCTGAAAGCTCACAAGTAATGGTATTTTTATAGTTAGTTCTTTCTGCAAATTTCTTAATTATGGGGGATAAATCTAGCCTCATCATAAAGAAATATGGAAGGAGGCTATTTTTCTCAAGCGTAGAATTTTCTTATGGCTTGCTCTTAAAAATAGACTCTATACTGGTGACTTTTTAGCAAAAAAAGGCTAGCCTATAAGTAATGGTTGCCTTCTATGTTGTTCTATTTTTGAATCTGCCAATCACTTATTCCTGAGATGCCCTTTGCTAAGAGGATTTGGCTTCTAATTAAGACTTCTTTGAAACTTAACACTTGGCCATTGAACTCTGATTTTTGGTAGTCTTGGAGGAAAAAAATATCAAGGTAAATCTTAAGAAGGCTTGGGATCAATTAGTTGGAGTAGTTGCAAGAATCTTCCTTCAGAAAAGATCCTCTTTTGCTTATGCTAACATCTATTCTTCAATAGCTTGGTTATATAGTCACCAACTCTTATCATAGTGCCTATCTTCTCTTCTTCAAGGTGCCATAGGTGATTAATTTTTCTTCTTGCAAAAATTAGAGTCATCAAGTTATTTTTTCAGTTCTTCTATTTATAATTTTTCTTTTTATCCTTTTCATTTCTCCTATTTTCTCTATTCTTTTTGTACTTTATAAAATCTTAATAAAGTAATGGGGAAACTTTTGGCTTCTCCATTTTCCTGTCACAAAAAAAAAAAAAAAAAAAAATGGAAGGACAACACCTAAACCTGGACTATAGTAACAATTTTGGACTAGGTTTATATTTAGAAGTAGGCTTGAAGGAACATATTCGATCAAATCGATGCATGGGCCTAATTCCAAAGCTGGTATGTGATCTAGGAGGTAAATTACTACATTAGGCTCGCATATGAATGGGACTATATTTAAATTTGAATTTGGGCCAAATTATTATCCAACTAGGCTTAGGTTAAAATGAGATTGGGCTAGAATCATGTTTGACTCAAATTTGGTTTGGGCTTGAATATGACATCGGCTAGTTTGACCTAAAATCTGGTTGAGCGAAGTTAGCTAAAACTGGATTGACTATGTTTGGACTGACCTGCTGTTACGCCCCAAACTTGAAATTTGAGCTGGAAGACACAATAATTGTTGCATACTCATAAGGAGTTCCTAACAAATATGCAAAGCATCTTATATGTTATCATAACTCAGTAGTGTAAAGTTTAAATAATAAAATTTAAGAGTTTCTTAAGTAATAAAAATACTAAGTCTTAATAAATTAAATAATAAATTCTTTATTCTCCTTGCACATCTAAGCACTTTTCCAATTATATGTCCATGCAACTACTGAGCAGAATTTGAAAAAAAAAATAAAATAATCATGAGCTCCATAGTTCAGTAAGCAATATTAGCCATTTAGAAATATAATATAATATCAATATACATATATAATTTAATAATTTAAAATAAAAAATATGTATCTTTCATAATCTTAATGCTCATTATGTCATGTCATCTAATTCTGCTATACTCGAATCATCTCATCAATGTTTCACCCCTACAGGCAGCGTACCGATCAGTATATTTTCTTCAAGGTCATGGGTATCACTAGCATTTAACCCCATTGGTAGGATCCTGACTAATGTATATCCCTCACTGGTATGAGTATTGACTAGTGTTTGACTCTCATTGGTGCGATCCAAAGTCATCCAACATAGTTAGGTTTAGAAGCTCAAATTCAATTTTATTATCTTCTAAAAAATTTTATGCATTAAATCATTAGTCCAACATTTTTCATCAAAGCATCATGAATAATAAATAAGCAACATCAGAGTATAAATCATGGCAACCATAATTAATATACATGGCAAGCAATATTCATAAACTAAACATCACAAGGGTTATAAATATTTAATTATTTAAAAATATAATAAATTATAGAAGTGGCCAATCATTACTTACCTTTCTTTATAAAATTACTAGGAATTAATCCTCAATTTTTGATGCTCAAGGGCTCCATCATCCTTCTTGATCCTTCGATCTTCACCTTCTTTATCCTTCTGAATTATTTATTTGATATCAAAAGATCTTCATTTAACCTTATTTATAGAGAGATTTTCTAGAGACAGATATTTTTACTCTTCATAGGATACCACTTTCCTAAAATCAATAGACTTCCTTCCCTATTATTTTATAATACTGATTTCTTTAAAAAAACTAAAGAGATAAATATTTATTAAATATTTAAAATAGATTTTAACTTAAAACTAACTTCTAACCCATCCAATATAATTTTTAAAATATAAAAATTTAAATAAAAACTTCAAAAATCATCTTTATCTCCATCAATGGCATTTTCGTAATTTATTTAAAGTTCTTCAACAATGATATATGTTTATAGAATTACTTCTAACATTCTTAATTAACCTTCGATTTGAGTGACTCAAGATGTGTTAAAAAGCTAACTCAATACCAAACATTATGAATATAATTTAATTAAAAATTTTAATTATATTATTTTTTATAATTTTTTAGCTCAATCTAGTCAAATTGCATATTAATCTAAAGTGAGTTAACCCAAAAGGGCCGGGTCTCACATTCTCCCCCTCTTAAAAAAAATTTATCCTCGAAATTTGAATTTGGAATTATAAATACTCATCTTTAAGTCACATATATTTCTATTTATGTCCTTTTCTAATCATAATACTTGAAATTTTGATGTTAGATCTATCACATTTTTGCTGTGCAACTTTGATATAAACCTTCATAATTAAAATAATGTCATATATTTCTACTCAAACTAATTTTTGCCCACCTATACTCACTTACATGTTTTATTTCTTTTTTATTACCTAACTTAATTTAATTTGCTTTCATACTACTTAAGTTAGAAAAGATGAAATAGTCATGAGCTCCATAGTCCAAAAGCAATGATTAGTTATCTAGAAATATAATATAATATCAATATACAGATACATTTTAACAGTTTAAAATAATAATGTGCATCTTTTATAATTTTAGTTCTCATTATATCATATCATCTAATCCTGCTATACTCAAATCATCTCGCTAGTGTTTCATCCCAACAGGTAAGGTATCAACCAAGGTATATCTCTTAAAACCAATAAATTTCTAGTTTTTTTAACATACTAATTTTTTTAAGAAAACCAAAGAGATAAATATCCATTAAATTTTAAAAATAGATTTTTAACTCAAAATTAACTTCTAACTCATCTAACATAATTTTTGAAATATAAAAAATTCAAATAAAAACACTTAAAATCATCTTGATCTCGTCAATGGTATTTTCATAATTTATCTGAAGTTTATTAGTAATGATATACGTTCACAAAATTACTTTTAACTTCCTCAATTGACCTTCGATTTGAGTAATTTAAGATGCATTAGAAAGCTAACTCAATACCAAAAATTATGAATGTAAATTTAATTAAAAATTTTAATTATATTATTTTTGATATTTTTTTAATTCAATCCAATCAAATTACATCTTAATATAAAGTGAGCTAACCCAAAAGGGCTAGGTCTCACACCCGCATTAGGACTGCATTCAAATATGAACTCACTTAGATCTAGATGGGCTTAGATGTGAACACAATTTGGATCAGTTCTGGACTCGATCTAGATTAGGTCTGGATTGTGATATAAGATCTGTATTAATGGATTGGACCAAAGGAAAGGAAAAAACCAATAAAAGGCATGGATTGAATAAAACTCAACTACAATGAAATTAAAAGGAGTATTACAAAAATTAGAAATTGATTCAATATACAATTCCACTATAATATGATAGATTAAACAAGGGATAATTGCATCAAAAGTATATAAACTCATTTGTAATTTTCAATTAAGTCTTTATATATATATATATATCCTAATTGAGTATATCATCTTGTGTAAATTTTTCAATCAAGCATATTTTTAATAGTCGTTAATGATAACTTGACATACTGTATAATGGCTATCAATGATGGCTTTAATATACTTTTTTCTAATCGACTATACTAACTTATAAAATATTTTCAAATGGATATGTCAACTCATAAAAGTTTTTTAATCAACTACAGAAGAATATGGGCAGAAGAATTATAAAGGTCATCCCTTGATACCCTTTTAATAGATAATTCTATGTGAAAGAGATTGATTAAAATAAATGGTTTTGTCTCAAAAATCGATTTCAAATTCCCAATTTAATATTTTAACAAGCACATAGATATCAACATAAGTAATTATATTAATACTGAGAATAAGGTTGAACATTATGTCGATCGCTAGTAAATAAGTTTTAATAATTTTATTTTTTCTTAGTGTGGCATTGATTCAATACTCTCATGTCCCTTCAATGTCCACATCAAATGTCAGGTCTTGTTTGGAAGAATTGAATAGATTACTTTTAGAGTGTGACTAACTTGGATGCATATATATATATATATAGAAAGAGAGAAAAATTTGGATCACAAGATCCTCCCCCCAATCAAGAACTATGCATCTTAGCATAATAATTATAATCTTTATCAACTCAATCATCATTATTATCCACGTCCGTTATCAAAGGCCAAGATGAGCCTTACTCTTAGTAATATTTATCCACAAGTCATTGGTAATTATACACTAAATAACATAAAATAAATTATTATGAAGAAATTACAAAAATAATTTGATAATGCCACTGACATAGCCTCAAGCTTTGTACGTTGGCCTTCTACGTGGAGAGCTAATGATGCTTCTTTAGATTTTATATAATTATAAGTTTGGATATTTCCTTTGATACAACTCTATGGACAGTATTATATAATTATAAGTTTAGCATCATGACTCATAATAACCCTTTTCTTAGCCAAAATAAAAAATAAAAATAAAAATAATAAAATGCTAGATTAGGGGTGAAATGAGCCGAGTGGACTTTGCATTGAAAATACTTAGCCTCTTTAATACATTTATCTTGATCCAACACATTGCACATCCAAGTTAGCTTACTTGTTTAATAAAATAATTAGATTTGAATGAGTTTTTTAATTTATTTAATTTTGATCTAACCTATCCAATCTGTACCTAATCCAATCATATCCAATCTGTACCTAGTCCAACCAAACTCAATTACCATCTCTAGAACTCATCTTTACTTAGTTTGAACGTAATTTATATACCAAGAGCTGATCAAATGTTCACTTTTTTCAAGCCCAACCTTTCTCTCTCTCTCTCTCTCTCTCTCTCTCTCTTTTTGGTCAGACCTAACATTTTTTTTTTTTATCTATGCTCGTTTGATGGGCTTATTTTTAAGTGCCCAAGCTCATAACATTTCATACCAGTCTGATCAGGTTGGACGGCAGTGATCAGCTCCATCCGTACATCTAATCAAATCCCTAACCAAGTCAAAAGTCGGACTTTCGGGCAGGAGGCGGTGGCTTGGAAGGGTCTGGTAGCTGTGCTCATTGGAAGGGTCTTTTAGAACGCGTGCTTGCAGCTTCCAACTGTTTGCCCATCCGCGTTAAACCCGTCTGTTGATGAGTTGGACCCGGATCTTCCGGATACGTTGAGTAATCTCCCTCAGAAGAACCTGCTCGCTTCCAACTGCAAGCTATCTTATAAAATGGTCTCTGCCCGATTATTTTTCTTCTGTTTGCTGCCCCTGGTAATCTGATCACCTCTTCACCTCCGCTTTAATATACAAACAAATGCCCTCGATGTCTCTGCTACCTGTTTCCTACCACATTCTTCCCCGCGTTTCCCCAATGGATCTCGCCGGCGGCGAAGACGGAAACCCCGGCGCCGAGTACGTGCCTTCCCATGCGGCTCCCGCCAAAGATTCGCGCCTCCCTCGCACCCACTTCCCCGGCGCCGTCAAGAAGCGCGCCTACTGCTTCGACGGTCTCGGCAACTACTCCACCAAAGAATGGGACCTCTCAGAAGGCGACGGCAGCGGCAACGGCAGAGAGTTCTACTGGTACCACGTCGAGCTCCCCAAAGGAAACCAAAAGCTCGCTCTCTCCACCCAGTACCTCATCGACGTCCTCTGCCCCCCGTTAAAACTCCACGACATCTTAACTCTAGTTAGCAACGGCCCCTTCTGCGGCCACGTCGACGGTGCGTTGGTTTTCCGCGTGAATTCCCCTGGCCCGGCGGCAAGCAAGTTTACTTTCCGGCTTGCGGCGAGGGTGACGGAGAATTCGGTCGTTACGGTGTCGCTGGGGAGGGTGCCGAGGCTGGGGTTCTCGCCGACGGGTCAGTCGCTGTTGTCGGAGATTCCGAGCGTGGTGAGGGATGGAGAGGAGGTGGGGTCTGGGAGTTTTGTGATTGAAGAGCACGTGCTGGAGTTTTTCTTAACGATGAATCACTCGGAGGACGCCGATAATCCGGTGCCGAAGTCGGTATCGAATTTGGTTGTGCATATTATTGATACACATGTGGATCATGTGCAAGATATGGCGACTAAACTGGAGATGGAATTGGATTCAGTTGAGCTCGAATTGGATAAAGGTAATCAATATTCTTCACAAATCTTACTCCACATTATATTCGTTTATCTTAATTTTTGGTTACATTGCTAATTTTTGTGAATTGGATACTAAATTTATAAATTGCTATTTAAATAGTTGCTGAAAATTGATGGTTCTGATAACATAATTATACCTGATTGGATAAGAAATAAAAATCTGTTAATAATTTTTGTAGGATTGGGAGAAATTGTAAAATATCAGGCCCAATAAGACCTGTTGAAGAAAAAGTTATCAATGAGAATAGAATTAATGAAGGGTAGAAAAACTAAACTGTGAATATTGGAAAGGAAGGAAAGAAGATATATTAAAGCATAAGTGGTAGGCAGAACCGTATTAGTCAAGGAGAAGAGAATCTAGGAACGTGGCCTAGAAGACTTTTTTTTTTTTTAATATATGACAGAATAAGAAACTAATAAATTATGCATGTCACTTGAGTTTGTTAAAAGATTTGTTAAAGAAAAAAATTATTCCGTTAAAAAAGGTGAGAGGGAAGTAAGGACTTACTTGGATTTCCTTCAGAGACAAAGTTGGACATTTGAATCTTTATAATAGTGGTAGGTTCATTATGGATGGAGTATTTGACTACTTATATCAAAGTATTACTCAGAAACGTGAAATTTACACGATGGAGATCATGCTGTTTGTTAATACATGACTTGGGTAAATTTTTGATTTTATTGACTCAGTTTGGCTCAGTTTCAACTGGTGACTCCATGGAAGACTACTTCCGCAGAACAAATGATTTGATAATAGGGAACCTTATTTGCTTCTCCTTTCAGTATCATTTTAATTTTTGTTTTCGTTGTCATGATGCTGGATGGGACCTTTCTAATGCTTTCAACTCAGAAAAGAGTTCACTTAATCAGATGTGATAACATGCAATTGATTTTGATGTTCCTCAGGTTATTTTGTATATGTTATTGGGCTGCAGGTTTTTCTTCTTAAAGAGTAGCACTTTTGCAATATATTGCATGACATATATAATAAAAGGAGGTCCTATATAGCTTGAACATGTACAGCATTTCAGTTAGATAATTGGGGTTGCTTCGTAGGACAAGATCCAGTGTTTTAGAGGTTTGATCAGAATCTAGTGAGATAGAAGGAAAGCTTATTATGTAACAGGTTAGCTTCTAAAGGTCTGCTAGATAGGGAAACTCATGCATGCAGGATGCCTATGATGTCATCATGTACTACAAAGTAAGGCAAGTGGTTCATAAATCTGAACTAGTGCTACAAGTACACTTCTTATGGCTGTAGTGGGACATATTAAAAATAAATTGTCATGTTTATATAACACCACCCCCCGCCCAAAAAAAAAAAAAAAAATCAACCAGTTATTTGGTTCAGATTCTCTAAAATTAGTAAAATTTAGTTATGGATTCCAAAATGATCAAGGGGAAGGAAGACAGTTTGGGGGCAGTGATTTCTATAGTTGAGGCATATGCTAGCTTTGACAGACAATCTTTTTCCATTATTGCAATTTGTGGTTATAAACACAAAACTTTGCATATGATACTATATTTTGTTAATCATGACTTTTGGAAGTGATAGAACTCAACATTTTCATGGAAGAAAATACTTTCACTATAACCTACTTTCTTGCACTATTTAGAAAATTCAGGCTTCAATTTTTCAATATTTCATTTTTAGGACCCAGTCAGAGTTTGAAATTTCAGCTGAAACAGGTCTGTTTCAGCCGACACCATAATCTAAAATTGACCAAAATTTTCTGTTTTGGTTAGTGTTGGCTAGTTTCAGCCAGTATGGACTAGTTTCAGCCAGTATGGACCAAAACTGACTGAAATTGGTAACTTTTTTCAATTTTTTATGTTCAACGTATTCTAATGTTTTATGGAATTTGTTACTATCATCCTAATAGTATAATTTATGTTATTTTTGGCTAAGTTTTGTAATTATAGTGGGAAAGCTGCTAACTTAATGTGTATCTTTACTAATTCGAAAGCCTCGTGTTCCTATATTTCTTTTTCTTATTCAAATGAATTTTTCCTCTTCTTTTAGGTAAAATAAAATGTTAAACTAAAATAGTGAAGTAAAAAGTGTTTATTTATTTTTGGATTTTTTAAATGGAATGTAATGAAATGCAATCAAATGTGCTTTGATGTCTTTTTCTTGCTTAGATTAGTTATTTAATGGAATAAAATGAATATGCTTAGTGGAAGTCTAGTTAAATATTATAGAGCAAATATGAAGAATTTTAAAAATAGAGAGAAGTGTAGGGAAATTATAAGAATTAGTAAAAAGTATAGGATAATTATAAAAGTTAGAGGAAATATCTAATATATCTAATGTATTAAGCTTTCAAACAGTTTAATAACTTTATTTTCAACCTAGAACTGCCAAAACTCACAAACTATAACCCTAAATAACTCAAGATACAATAAATAGTGTAAAATAATTTTTTTATTTTTCTTTTTTCGTTTTTTCTTGAATTTTTTGACCAAAATTCTGAACTTGGAGCAAAATTGCTAAAATCTCTAAAATTGCCAAAATCAAAACACGACTTAGAGGACCAAAACCAGAGTTCTAAAACCTTGGTTTCCATAATTGAGCTCATCCATCAAGCTATCATGGTCCTTCACAATCTTCATCCGCTGAAAATGAACTCTTTGGTGATACTATGTCCTGTTTCCCATATTTATATGTCAGTTTGACTAGGTGACCAAAAGGGATTGCTTTTGTTCATGGAATCTGTAGGTATATCTTTTGAGCTTAGCATATTACTTGATGATAACATTATATATATATATATATATATATATATATACATCATTGTCTTTCTGAAAGCAAAACATTCCATGGAAAAGATGCTTCATCTGAAATTTATTTTTCTCCACCAATTGGGTTTTATGCCTGTTTGTTTTCAACAAATTCATTTACATACTAATAATTTGGTCATCCATCAAGCTGCCACAACTTTTTGCTAGTTCAGGCCACTAGAAAGATATATTTCTGTATCTCATATGCGTGTCATTTGTTTCTATAAACCACATGAGTTGTATGTATATCAGCAGTTATATAGTGCATACCTGATGAAAAGTTCTGTATGATATTACTCAGGTGTTTGTAAGTAGTCATTTACCTTGGAGAGAATTACCTATTGATATTTGTATCCCGTTGGCCTTATATTTTGTTGGACCGGCCCTTAATGCTCAACTTTGTAAACTTTAGAAGCTACTTGAGGTCATAGTAGGATTTGTAAAATAATTTACTATGGTAGTCTTAATCTTATATGCTTCCATTTTTAATGGAAAATAAATAAATAAATACTGAGATTATTTTCACTGCAGGTGGCTCCTTATTAAAGAAACAAATGTTGGATGACAGAAGATTCCCCAAAATGCATCTGAATTTGCAGCGCCTTCTACAGGTACTTCTTTTCTTTTTTCATGAGTATAATTTGAAAAGTATACCACCAAAAAAGAAGATGGAACAAGGGAATAGAAGAAGATATGCTTGCCAGCTGCTATAAGAAAGTACTTGAATAAGAATATTATTTGCTAAATTTGAAATCCTAGATGTTCAAGCTAGCTGGTCGCTCGGTGTTGTCACAATTTTGAACTCTTCTAGTGATGTTTATGAAAACCCTGCAAATATGAACTCTAGATTCTGATATACCACATTATGTTGTATTCCAGGTTGTTTCTCATGGTGAACAGGTCTTTCTACGTGTAAAAGAGAAGTGTGCTAACAAAAGTTGGTTTGCAAGTGAAGACATTGTTGCTCTTGAAGAACCAATTGGTCGTCTTAGGAGGCTAAAAGAGAACTTGGGATTCATAACAAATCGGGTGACAGCAGTTCAGGCTGGTCTTGATAGCTGGCAGTCAGAACAGATAAACCGGAAATTATACTACCTTTCTTTCCTCTCGATGATCTTCCTTCCTTTATCTATTGTCACTGGAAGTAAGTTTTCTTGCTCCTCAAACTAGAGTAAAGTTTAAAATACCATTTCCTTTAATAGTAGATGATATTTCTCTTTTTTCTGCTGCAGTATTTGGGATGAATGTAGGAGGTGTTCCGTGGACAAACCAGAGGAACCCTGAATTAAAAGATGGGTTCATTAATGTTATGATAGTCTGTGCTGTGATACTGCTCTTTTTGTTATTCTGTTTCACCTTTCCATCTCTCTATGCACGAGTATCTGCTTGGAGAAAACGGGTCCTGAAAAAGAGTTGGTCTATCAATAGGAAGTCTTTCCAGAGAAGAATGCTTCCTAATGGTGGACTTCAGAGAGGAGATTACATGAGCATCTGAGAAGTTACCTTGAGGTATTATATATGTCCTCCTCTTATTGTTGCTATTGTATCTTTTTTGCAGTACTTCTACTTTATATTTTAGATAAACAAGATGTCTGTAATAGGCATTAGCACATCTAGACCATTCTTTCATCTTCATGATGGTTGCTTCAAATGTTTTCAGGAAGTCTTGTTCTCTTGCCCCTTGAAAGAAAATTTCATGTTTTAACACCATTGCTGAGGATTAAAATTTTAATGCCTCGAACACCAAGGAAAGATTTCCTCATGCTCAAAAGGAAAAATGATATCAGAGGGACCTCTACATCAGAATCTTGAAACATGCTCCAGAGATTGAAAAGTAGTTTGATGTTTAATTTGCAGTGTATAGATGAAGTTTAGGTCATCGTCCATTGAATCTTTTGAATTTTTTTATTCATTTATTTTTTGGAAATTAAAGAGCCATTGTGGCTATGTAATTATGACTCCCCGAGTTCTCTGATAGGCTCAGCTATAATCATTTTGGTCTCATAAGGACCGGTTTCTATTCACTACATGTAATGGCTTCAACAAATTCACTTATATGTGCATTTTGAGAACTTTCATACTAAACTTTTGACTTCATCCTTGCATCATAGCAACTTACTCTTTTCCAAATGACAGTCATCTGTTGCTCTTGCGCTGGTTTAATATCCTTGTGATACCCTGTTTTATAAAATAGAGTATCTTCTTTCAAAACAAAACAAACCAAACCATAAGCAGATACGATTAGCCCTCTAGAATAAGTTTCACAGTCTAGTAAGCAATGTTTGGCCTTCTAAAATATAACATTATAACAGTAAATATATACAATTTATCTGTTGAAACATATAATCTGTAATTATTACATTCTTAATTTTTATTATATCATGTCATCTAATCTTAGTTCTCATTGTGTCATTGCTCATTTAATGCAGTAGAAGATATGGTTCACTTAAGACATGTAGCCAACATTGCCTATTGTGAGAATTTTCTTGAGATCTTTTTATATGTCAATATTAGCAACTAGATTTTGTACTACAGGTATAATGTATCATCAAAGTTATAGAAGCTACCAATGTATTTTATTGATTAAATAGAATTTGATGCAATTTAGAAGACCAATGTTCAAACATGTAGTCTGGTTTTTTATAATATGAAGATCTTTATGGCAAAGGGGTCAATTGGATTACCAAATCTTAGGATGTTGCTCTAATAGCAAATGTGATGAGATAAGTCAAAAGTGCAAATCCAATCCAAAAATACTTTAGCTATACGGAATCTCTAGAATTACTTTGGATGTTGCTTCATTTCCGAGTGTTTTCTCATGACTGCCATCTATTTTACTTTTAGGCCACCTTCTCTTCCTCTTACTTACATTTTTTTGACACCATTAAAACTATCTAATCTTGTTAGAGCTTGCATATCATCATTATATATGCCCAAACCATCTTAGCCAACTTTTCTTTATTTTCCTTTGGTTTGTCCAACTCAAGAAACTTTATTTAATATAATTATTCCTCAATTTATCTATACTAATTTGATCAAGCCAAGATTGTCAATTCAATATTAGTTTGTTTATCTTTGAACTAAACCAGAATCAAGCTTTTCTAGTGTGGAGCGTGAGCTTGGCTTGAGCTATTCAAATCATTTGCCAACCCTACCATCTATTAAATATTCATCTGGTGTGTTCTTATATGCATTGCAAATGCTAAAATTTAATCAAATATTTAGGGAATAAAATATAATTGGACCATATCGCATGTTGAGTTACAATAAATATAATCCAAATATTTAGTTTGCACATTCTCTAAATTTGTAGGGTTTGCTTCCATCAAGGATAGAGCGAACAAGTCCATTCAAAAGGTAAACATAATTCCTTCCAAACATCATTAAAATTTTATTGTTTCCTTTCTGCATAAATTATTATTGAAAATACCCAAACATCATTGAAAAGTTTTATTGAAAATATTACTGCATAAATTATGTGTCACACCTCAAACCCAAAATTTGAGCGGGGAGTCCTGACAATCGCCGCATACTTATTAGGAGTTTTTACTAATATGCAAGGCATCTCACATTATATCACAACACAAAATATAAAGTTCTAATCATAAAATTTAAAAGTTTCTTAAGTAAATAAAAAAAATATTTAGTTACAAAACTATTGTGGTATATATCATAAAGGATAGTAGAGTCTATACTCTTTTATTCTCTTTTTCATACCATGGCATATGCCCTCTTTTTATACTAGTAAGGTTCTTCTAATTTGAGTTTAATGTCTCTTTTAGTTGGACGAGGATGATTTTTCCATTCCTTTATTTAAGGTCCAATATGGAATCGGTTTTATATGAAACCCTTGTAATTTCATAAATCTCCAATAGTTACGTATCAACAAGTATAACTTTGGTAGGCTTGAGAATATCAGGATAACTTTGGTAGGCTTGGGAAGAATGTCAGGCCCTCGCTAATCATGAATTACGGCAATCTTAGGGTGGAGTCGCGAAATTTATAGCTAAACGAACGCTAGTGGCATTGATCCATGGTGTGTAATGATCCTTTTTCAGAACTGTTCCTAGTCTCTATGGAACTAGTAACTTAAAAGTGGTCATGGCGGCATCCTTTGAAGCTCTGAACAGTGGAGACCTCTGGATCAATGCCAACGTCCAAAGTATACTTTATTAGCTAACTTCTTAAATTTCCATTCTACTACCATCTGTTTGGCAGACATTCTCATGTATGGATAAGAAGGTGAACCAACGCAACGCAAACAAACAGCCACTTCAAAGTTCCCAACCAAACCAAGGAACCGGAAGCCAACAAGAAAGCCAACCACCAAACTACCTCTTGGCCCAGTCATAGAAACACCCTCAAACTCCCACCATAAATACTGGACGATTAGCCTCTTCCCCCATCACAGACTCGAGCACCTTTTACTCCTCTGTTTCTACAGCTCAGCAAGACCAGCAAACCATGGCTTCGAACACTGTCCTCTCCTCCTTGTTCATCCTCCTTGCACTTCTGTTCCTTGGCAGCTGTCAAGCAGCTCGCCATCTGTTGGATACTCCGGATGTGGAGTCTCCGCCGCATCCGACGATCCCAACCCTCCCTAAGCCTGAACTCCCACCGCTGCCTGACGTTCCAACTCTTCCCAAGCCTGAGCTGCCACCGATGCCAGAGGAGCCGACTGTTCCAAAGGTTGAGCTGCCACCATTGCCGGAAATCCCGAAGGTCGAACTGCCTCCTAAGCCTTCCATCCCAAGCATCCCAAAGGTTGAACTGCCTCCTAAGCCTACCATCCCAGACATCCCAAAGGTTGAGCTGCCTCCTCTGCCTTCCATCCCAAAGGTCGAATTGCCTCCTAAACCCACGATCCCTGGATTCCCTTCCATTCCCAGCACTGTGCACTCTCCATCCCATGCAACGACTAGCCCATGATGCAATTTGCATGGCATCTTAATTGTGGGTTTATTTCTTTGTTACATCTGGAGTAGAGTCATGGGAATAGCTACGGACCATCAGCTCTGGTTCTCATTGGAGTTGATGACTGGGATTTGAGAGTTGTATCATTGTCTTCTATGGTCTTCTTTTCCTTTTGTTTCTTGTATGGAATCGTATATGTTTATTGTTGTCATTTCAGGTTGGTTTCCGAGCATTTAGATGTTTGCATTTATCGTCATGCATTGCCTTCTAGAACATGTGCGCAGGAGCCTTGTACTAATAAAATTTGCTTTACTTGTGTTTGTTCTTCAAAATTCTCTCTCTCTCTCTCTCTTACTTATTTACTCTTATATATAGAAAGATAAAAAAAGATTTGGCTACATTTGAATAGAGCAAATTCTAGATCCTATTATCTTTCTTATCATTGGATCTATATAGTTCATCAATTCCGAAAATGAAATAAATGAAATAAATGGGATGACTTTTGAAATTCATATGAATCAAAGGATGAAAAAGATGATCATCCTGATTTCGCTATATTCGAACATAATTAAATTCAGGATCCGATTATCTTTTCATGCAAATTTCGAAATTATTCCATCTTTTTCATCTTTTTTATTTTAAAGATTCGTGTATTATATGGATTTAAAAATGAAAGAGAGGAACAGATGTAGGCTTTAAGTAACAGCCTAGTCAAAAGCATACCCTAAGAAAAATTGGGATATAGCTTGCATTCTACATCAGATGCCAACCTTCCACCTATCAGGCTACCAAAAAAATTAAGTTATGAGAATCAATATCATTGTAAATGGATTTTTATATTTGTTACTACCGTGATGGTAGCCGAGATCCACCTATCAATGGAGTTTGTGTAAGGGACAAGAATTTTTGACTCAAGAAGAAAATTTGATTCAAGCTGAGTCAGATCCCATTTCATCAATGGTAATTAAATCATGAATATTACATCATTTATATAACTAACGTACATGCATGCATACACAAGGAAGGTGACAACCAGTTCAATTATTAAAGTTCGTGGGGTTTGGATACTTGCAGCAGCCTGAATTTGAATACCTCCTCCAGCATAATTCGCAGTATTGGTGAACTCCAAGCAAGTCTTGCCCCCTTCTCAAAAAAGGAGAAGCAAGTTTGTACATTGGCCATTACAAATACTTTTTCACAGCCTTATACTCTTCCATAGTTGATTGGATGTAGTTACAAACAGTGTTCTAGCAAACAACAAGACATTTTTTCTTTGGACTTCTCATTTATCAGCATTACACATATCAACCTAATTTAAAGGGAATCGTTTGAAATATTTTTGGTAAAATTCACATCCCCTGGATCATACTTGCATATTTTGTCCATGGCACCCTAACCCAAAGAAAATCCTCCGATAGCAACTGCATGACATGTCATTACAACCAACCAATGCCCCGCTTGCCAGGTTATAGATAGTAAAGCTTTTTGAAAGTAAAGTTCTAGCCCAAAAAAATATATTATTTAGTAATTATATTTCTAAAATATTGCACAAGTAACGTAGGTAACCAATGTGAGAAAATGCCTTCAAAATAAGAAATGATAATTAAAAATATTACATAGTGTTATTAGTTAATATTATCTTGTGATATAATAATATCGGTACAATATTAATATGATATAATATTTTGATTATTAGTTAACAATTATATTATAATATATTATTAGATAAGTATAATAATAATTATTTTGATAATATAATATTACAATATTATGATAAATTATTATTGCAATATTATAAAATTATAACATAATACAATAAATACAATAATATTATGTTAGTATACTATATTATAGTATTATATAATATAATAATATTATTTATTATCTCATTTTACACTATATACTTATATTAAAGATATAATGATATTTTCATATAATATTTCTTACAAAATAATGTAGTACAATACTATACTATATTATATTATATCATATTATTGTAATTATATTATAATATTATTATATTATAATATTAAATATGATTGTTTGGATGTTGATGATTTTTAAGTCTAAAGAAAATAGTTTTCTTATAAGTTTGAGAAGAAAGCAGTTACGGAAAGAAGCTCTAAAATGAAACAGGATCCTAGAGCTTTTTTAAAAAGACTTTTTTCAGCTTTTTGATAGAAGTATTTGTGAGAGAAAGCTGATTTCAAAATTTAATTAGACAGCCCTTTATCTCTCCAAAGTGTTTTTTTTTTTTTTTTTTTTTTTTGGACTTGGATAAGCGCTTTGGGCCCCTCCAAAGCTTTTTCAAATAATTAAGGTTTTAGCCCAACCATAGCTGAGAAACCAAAAGCCTTGGCCCTTTGGTACCATAAACTTATGGCATCCATATTATCCATGCCCCTTGCATTATTCTTTTTACCAGTTGAAACTATAAATTATCTTAGTGACCTAGCCAAGGGTCAAATCGTGAACACTGTTAGTAACAAGCTAGTAATTTGGAATAGAATTAAGAACCTCCTTTGTAATGAGAATCCTACTAGAAAGAAAGATTATTTGTTCAACCATCACGCAATGGTAGACGAAGGTCGCTCACTAGCAGCCAGAGCAAGAATTTGGGGTTCAGGGTCCAGGATGAAAACATTTGTCTATAATTTTAGCGGCAACTTTTATAATAGCAAAAAAAATCTATTTTTGAAAATATTTTAAATAGATGGTAGGAAAAATAAAGTAGCAAAAATTATTGCCTCTAAAAAAATATATGTAGATCTATAGCGGAAAAAAGATGTGACCACTAAAAATTTGTATTTTATAGAGATTTTTTCTTTTCCCCACTTTAGTTCTCTTATAATGAAATACAAATTTGCTGGTAAACTTTTCACAACGGTTTGTATGGAGGATTTTTTTTCTACCACTATTCTATGATGATAATTTTCTAATAGAAATTTTAGGACTTTTAATAGTAACCTTTTAAAGTATTTCTTTTTATTGCTAGAAGTCTATATTAATACAGTAGGGTAAACTCTGGGATCATTAACCTTCTGACTTCTAAAGATTTGATAACATGTCTAACAGTAGTAATCTACTGGTAGTCTGAGCACAAATATTCAGATCATCCACGTAGGTAAAATGGCACACTTTATCATGGTTCCTGTTACAACCCGAATCAGGACATTCATGACCAGCATCAGAACCAAAATAAGTGGGACCCTTCCTAGTCCATGTAAGCTACAAATATCCTGATAATCATAACAACTAATATCAAACTAAAATACTAGTATTTGAACACATATATTTGTCAAAGGAAATCTGCACAAATGATACATATATCCACCACATCCACATAGTTAGTTTACAAATAGTTATAAAGATCTTTCTACATGTTAACTATAGAGTTCTATATATACAGCTCAAGTGATATAAACAGAAATATTTTGTTTAACTAGCATAGCATAGAGGATACTAAATATTGAGTCTATCCCTACCAAAAAGGATCTTCAAAGGGATATGACTTCTCTACCAGATTAAGGATTGATTAAGAGAAAAATATTATAAGGAGTGAGATTACACTTAGTGAATAGATAATAATAGATATAGTAAGGGAGGACAACTAAAGTGCAATATCATTAACTAATATATATATATATATATATATATATATATATATATATATATATATATATATATATATATATATATGTAACTAATAAGGTATTAAAACATAAGATTAAAAAAATATATTATATGTTAGGAGTTGTCCATGGTACCATCTCAAAGATTTAACAATAACGTATGAAAACATTAATTTATATATACTAACATTTTATATATATCTTGTAGAATACTAAAGCATGAAATGATTGATTTATAAATAGTAACTAATCATTCCCTAAGAGCAATCCGACGTAATCAGCTTAAAGGTTCAATAGTATCAGAAATGAAAGTAGAAAAATAAATAGTACATATTACACATACAAGCATGCATATACACTTATAGAAATGGTCGTGATATTGGAAATTAGACAAAAGCTATCTAGAATTACTAAAAACAGATGACTCAAAAGCATAGACAAAAAACTATTAGTAGTCAAATCAGAGCAAACCATGTGTGTGACCCCCACACGAAGCTAGTATCAAACCTACTAGTAGATATGTCCAGATACCAATCCATTATGTACCGATTACATTATAATGTAGAAGACACTTATCAGTCCATATGAGCTTACATAATGCCTTAGAATTTAGATGATCATGAATTGATCACGTGATTATACAATTATAGAGCAAAATTTAGGTGATCATTTATAATGATATGAGATAATACGAAAAGCATAAGCTCAAAGTATATCAGAGTTGAGATAAAATTATCTAATCACATGAACACATGACCAAATTCTGAAAATCACTTATAATGACATGAGGAAACATGTATAAACATTAATCATTTATGGGAAAATAAGGTTGCCAATTAATATGCAATACTCAAAATTTGATGGTTCGTAAGGCATAAAGTCTTAGATAATATTTGTAGAAATTTGTTTTATTCATCCATCCTTATCCCCTAGTATAGAATTATGGCATATAATATAAGTATAATTCATGTGTCAATCATGTCATGAATAAATGGTAGAAGAAACTGTGAGCATGATCCTTACTCAAGGATTAATGACATGCGTATGCTCAAATTCTTGTGTTCATAGATAAGCTTGGTTTTAAGTATGTATATACATTATTTAATGATGGATTTATTATGTAAATTAGCTAAATGTACTACAAAGGTTATTATTTACTTATAGATAAGCATAATTATAAATTATTTCGTAAGAGATTTATTATGTAAGCTGATTAAACATATTATACAAGTCATTATATCTACTCACGGTCAACGACCAAAAGGCTTTGAAAGAATCCAAGTCTTGTCAATTTGCCCAGATTTCTAAGTAGAGATAGATGATAGATTCTTCAAAGCACTTAGAACAAGGATCAAACGTTCATGGAAGAAGTGATTTCAGGGCTAATAGAGCATGGAAACATAGATTATATGTTATCATATAAAACCCCAAGCCTACACTCAAAGCCTAACTTAAAAACAAACATAAAACAATAAAAATCTAAAAATCTTCTTCAAATCAGAGGGATTCAACAAAATAGAAGTAAAAGACCCTTAAAATTTTATTTTAATGTCCTATGATTTGGAAAAGATTCAATGAACAATAAGCTTAAGGGCGTAGATCTGAGACATAGAAGGAAAATACTGATAAAGAAAGGTTAGAAAGGAGAAAAAACAAAGAAATTTAAGAAGAGAAATGGTTGAGGATGCCCGAAACTGGAGCTAGAAAGAGAGGAAGAAGAGATAAAGGAGAATAAAGAAAAATACAGCAAAAGGCCAAGCTATGGTGGTTTGAGCGGTCAATTGAACCACAAAAGCCAAAACATGATAGCTTATTTTCTTTTATTTTCTTTTTTCTTTTCATTTACTTAATATTTCTCATTAAAATAAGGGAATATCCTCCATTTGAATCCAATAAAAATATCAAAAAAATAAATTTCCTTAAGGATAAAAAGTCAACTCTTCCTCTCACGAATAAAATCAAAAAATTTCAAAAAATGTTGCTTTAGTCAATAGTGAGTTAAAGTACTTCTATTCAAGATAAAAAGCCGAGAAAATCAATAGCTTAAGAATGATAAAAAAATAAAAGTTCAAGAAAAATTCTCTTGAAATGCAGTTTGTAAAGTCTCGGTTTATATTTAGTCAAACTTTTAGGGTCTGCAAACTTAGATGAAATCACATCAATAGTCAACTTCATATAAACTTCTATCGACTTAATCCAAATTTTACTTTCACAATACAATTAAACTTACTATAATATTTTAATGCTAAAATTATCTTTATAGAGTTCAAACTGAGACACGTCATCTAACTAAAGGTCAAGGTATTACATCCTTCCTTTGTTAGGAAAATTCAGTCCACAAATTTAAATTAGTATTACTTATCTAGATCCTTAAAGTGGTGAGGATACTTAGCACACATATATGACTTAGTCACCCACATCGCCTCCTTGAGTAATGATATCATCCTAACATCTTAACCAAAGGTACTTCTTTAGAATGAAGCTTACAAGCCTAGCAACTTAATATCTCAACAGGTTGCTTTTTATATGACATATTATCTTTAAATTGAATTGATCATGGTGCTAAGACATAAGATGGATCGAGCAAATATTTTCGAAGCATTGAGACATATATGAAAGACAAATGCACTTGAGAAAAGTTCGAAGGAAGTGCTAACTAATAAGTCCGTACCCTGACTCTTTCTAAAATTCTTAAATGAAGCTACATATCATGGATTTAACTTCTCTTCTTTCCAAACCTCACAATATCCTTCATAGAAAAAACCTTAAGGAATATATGATCTCTGATTTTAAATTCCAACATGGGTGATCAACATATGCTTTTTATTGCTTTGAACTACTAACATCCTTTTCGGAGTCAATTTTATTTATTTATTTATTTATTTATTCCATAGTTCCTCTTAAGGACTTTTGGATCCCAAGACAAGTTTCATATACTTTCATTTCCTAGCTTTACTCTAATATAATGATGACCGACAATTATGGCAATGCAAAACTTCACACAGAGTCATTTGGTGAACTTAGTCAAGAGAGAAGTCCATCCTAACTACCAAAAGATACTTAACATAAGCTCAAAGTATGTCCTTAGCATAGAATTTGGTTGATCTTTAAAGAAGACTGCAAATTTTGAAGACTAAGAAATGAGCTAATTTTTATTAATCTATCCATAATTACCTAAATTACATTACTGCTATTAGGTGTCTTAACTAAATTCATCATAAGTTTCATAGTAACATGCTCTCCTTTCCACTCAGGAATAGATAAGGGTTGCAGTGATCTATTTAGTCTTTAATGCTCAGCTTCTCTTACTAACACGCTAGACATTATGAATATATTATATAATTAGTACTATAAGTCTTTTCCAAAATTTCCTTCTTTAAATTTGTCTTTTTAGGGACACCCAACCTATTTCCAAATCTCAATGATTCATCCTCAAAAATTCTAAATCTTAGCTATTTATTAAAATTTACTTTTCTTCTAGTTTCTACAACTTTAGTTAGGTTGTATTCTAAGATTCATTAATTATGCTCTTAAGCTCATATATCCATCCCTGATTGTCTAATTTTATGAGATCTTCCAAAACATACCCTTGACACTACATTTACTTTCTTTGGATGGTAGGCATTAGACAGGTTATAATTCTTCAGTATCTCTAATCATCTCCTTTGCCTTATATTCATTCCTTTCTGAGTGAAGATGTAATTAACAGTCTTATGATGAATAAATATTTCACAATATCCATCACAAAAATAATGTTCCTAGATTTTCTATGCAATTATTATGGCAACCAAACCTAAATCAAAGGTAAGATAGTTCTGCTTATAGGTTTGAACCACCTAGAAATATATACTATCATCTTATCATGCTAGATTAAAACACACTCCAAACTTTCTTAGAACCACAACCATATATAGTAAAATCCTTCTTCCAAAAGGTATCATAAGGATACAAGCTGATATCTATCTCTTTTTCAATTTATCAAAACTTCCACACATACTTTGAACCATTCAAATTTGATTCTTTTTTGTTAATTGGGTTAACAATACGTAATCCTAAAGAATCCTTCTATGGGTCTCCTACCATATCCAATCAAACCCAAAAAAATTGCGAATCACAGATACATTGGTCAATCTAGTATATTTTACCATGGCTTTTACCTTTTTGGGATCCACAAAAATCCTATCCTCAAATATTTCATGCCTTAAAAAACTACTTTATCTAGTCAGAACTCACTCTTGCTTAACTTAGCAAACAATTTCTTTTCTCCTAGGATCTGAAGTGCACATCTCAAGTGTTCTCAATATTTTCCTTTACTTTTGGGAGTATACTAAATTATCATCAATAAATACTACTTGAATACTCTATTCATAAATGCAACTAATGCATTGGTTAACCTAAATGGCATCACCAAAACTCATTATATCCATACCAAGTTCAAAAAGCAATGTTAAGAATGCTCTCTGCCTTGATTTCTAATTAATTTTAGTCTGACCTAAGATCAATCTTGGAAAAGATTTATGCTCTTCTCAACTGATCAAGTAAATCATCTATCCTATGCAGAATATATTTA
The DNA here is from genome assembly GCA_017589505.3 of Metroxylon sagu. Classification (NCBI taxonomy): domain Eukaryota; kingdom Viridiplantae; phylum Streptophyta; class Magnoliopsida; order Arecales; family Arecaceae; genus Metroxylon; species Metroxylon sagu. The sequence goes on along the minus strand of JACVBY030000658.1, from coordinate 1,817,026 downwards.
TTCTTTACCGTCACCTTGCTCAACTTCCTACAAGTAATATAGAATCATAAGCTTCCCTTTTTCTTCACATATAAAAACTAAGCTCCCTAACTCCTTATGCAGCCTTATCAATTTTAAGAAACAATCCTTTGACATGTTCAGTAGTATCTAATTAGTATAGTTCTCTTTAACTAGTTCTTCATTCAAGAATAGAAATTAAAACCATTCCTAATCAAACCTCATAAATGTTAAGTAATGTTGTCTTAAATTTATAAAATTGAATCATTAAACATACAAAGTTTGATACTAAGCATCAGAGTCCTATCACCACAATTGTAAAAGTTTTTTTGTAAACTAACCTCGACCATCCCTTAGATCCTTTACTTTTCTTTTTTTTTTTTTTTTTGGTGGTTGGGGCTGAAGGGGGGGGTGTGGTGAGGGTTGAGGGAAAGGGGGTTATCACCTCTAGTAATTTTAATTTTCTTTCGAAATGATTATCTTATACTATTTAGCTTTACATGTACCAAAAAAAATAAATCCTATTGCAAGGTTTCTCTTCAAAATCAAAGCGCTAACACTTTTAAATCTCATAATATCATTATAGACTTCAAAAGTTACTTAACTATCTCTACCATCATAAGACCATAATTTCTTATTTGATAACCAATAATCTCTACATCCCCCAATTCAATCAAAATTGATAGATCCTATCCTAATTTCATTTTTTTTAATAACAATGCTACTCTTATCATTGAATAAGTTAATATATAATAAACTTTTCAGCTTAGTCTCTTGTCTTCCTATTTACTTGAGCAACAAAAGAATAATTGAATGACATGTCAATCCTATACTCATGTACCTTATGAAATTGTATTTCCTTACTTAGGCTTAGTAGGCCAAATGTTCTGATCATATAAACTTTTTGTAGCCATTCAAATATAAACCTTTCCTACCGATGAGTGCGATCAATATGAAAGCCTTCACCTACATAAGAGCTTGCAGAATAGCATGCCATGATGATCTACATGCTTAAACAAGAATTTTATTTAAATTATAGAACTTTAAGAGGCAAGGAAGCTATGTAAAACATGTGGGATCCTTATATTTCATTAGCTAGATAAACCTAAAGAGACAAGAATCCTATGGTATGCTAATTACCAAATAAATCTAGGCTTTGATACCAATTTTATCATGACCCAAACTAGGCATCCATGACTGACATGAGAACCAGGATGAGTGAAACTCTCATACTGATCCACATAAGCCTTAAATAACCTAATAATCATATTAATATCAAACACAATACTAGGATTCAAACATATATATATATATATATATATATATATATATATATATATATATAACAAAAAGGTGTCTGCACAAATGAATACATCCACAGAGTCAGATTATAAGTTCTTATGAAGATCTTTTTATATAGTAACTATGAAGCTCTATATACACAACTCAAGAACTATACAAATAGAAATATCCTCAGTTTAGTCAGTATAGCCTGGAGAATACTAAATATTGAGTCTACCCTTGCCAAAAAGGACCTTCAAAGAGATATGACTTATCTACCAGATTAAGGATTGGTTATTTTATGAGTGAGATAGCATTCGATAAATAGATATAATAATGGATATAATAAAGGATAAGTAAAGTGCAATAATATTAATTAATTATGTATATATGTAACTAATAAGGTACTAAAACATGAGATTATCATGTTATAAATAGTAACGTATCATATGTTAGGAGTTGTCTATGGTATCATCTCAAAGATGTAACAATAACACATGAAATCATCAATTTATAAATAATAACGTGCCATATATATCTCGTAGAATGCTAAGGCATGAAATCATTAATCTATAAATAGTAATGCATAATTCCTTAAGAGTGATCTTGGTAACTAACTCAAAGGTTCAACAGTATCAAAAATGAAAAAAGAGAAATAAATACTATACTTTAGACTTACAAGCATGCATATGCACTAATAGAAATAGTCACGATACTGGATGTTAGACAAAAACTATTCAGAATTGCTGAAAATAGATGACTAAAAAGCTTAGACAGAAGGCTGCTAATAGCCAAATCCAAGTAGATCATGTGTGTAACCCTTACACGAGGCTAGGATCAAACCTACTAGAGGATATATCTAAATACTAGTTCATTATGCGCAAGTTACATCATAATGCAGAAGGAACTTATCAGTTTATATGAGTTTATATAATGCATCAGAGTTTAAATGATCATCAATTGATCACATGATTATGCAAATGTAGAGCAGAGTTTAATAATCATTTATAATGATATGAAATAATATGAACTGATATTATTTGAGTTTATTTGGTTGGATGTAGATATTCAACAAACTGCATACTTATATATTGTTAATGTTTATATATTAATTATGTTGTAGTTGTTGTTATTATAAATCAAGCATTCAAATAGTAGATACTAATTTTTAGTTCTTATTTTTATTAACAATATAAGCACAAAACAGTGGCCTCAATTTAAAGTTATAGAGTATAATAATGAAAAATTCGTTTGTACGACCCTCTAATATCCTTAGAGTACCTACAACTATAATACAATGAAATTCTTCTCTTTCCCACTCATCCATCGTCATCGATAGATGTGCTAATCTAGAAATCTTGTAATGATGGTAAGTATAGTGTTGACCCTTTCTACAAATTCACTAATCATTGAAGAGTTAAATACCTTTTTTATAGTTCAATTTGGAAAGCTTTGAAAAGCTTTCTTTCCAAAGAAAGTAAAGACAGTCCTCTAGTTGGTCCTTCGCAATACGCTATACATAGGAGATAACTTAGCAAAGAAAGAATGGTTAGTAAGCCCTGAGTGTATGTACTATATGAGGCTAGTTAGGAGTTTGATGATTATTTATTCAGCAGATGCCTCTACTCAAGATTGATTTTGGAATCCCTAGCTGATACTATTGGATTGAGCATATTTTCTTCCAATATCTTCATACTTTGGTCAATGTGGAGGAGCAAAAAAGTGCCAACCATAAAGAACAAAAGCGGGGACCAACTAGCTATATTTTTTATGTGGCATATGTCGAATGAGAGAAACTCAAGAATTTTCCTTAAAGAGAACTCATCCCCTACATCAATCCTCCATAAGATTAACCTAGTTTCATTTTATAGGATAATCTTTGCTCCAAAAAATAGTTGGACTCTCTTAACAAAATTTTATAATCTTCTTTCACCTAATGTATCCAAGAGTGGGCTAATGAAATAGAAGCTATCCATTTGTCCTCCTAAAAAACTGATACTCTCCTTGTTACCAAGTTTGAAGGTCATACAATTTCAAAAGGCATCCAAATCTCTGCAAATATCTTTCTAGAGATTAGAGATGCTTTCCGCAATCTCCTCCTTCCCTACATACTAAATCAACATTACAAGTAGTAAGCTTTAGAGACTAATTTCGGCCAAGAATTGTTAGCTTCAATCCACCTATTTAAGTGCCTCCAAGCTCATTTGGTTAGCAAAGCAAGATTCATATTCTTGAGATTTCTGATGCTTAACATTCCTTTTCTATCCCTGCAAACAACTTCCTAGTTGACTAGACAATAAAATCTACTAACTGACTCTTTTTCCTTCTATAGAAAAGCTCTTCTTAATTTATCAATCCCATAAATCACCCAAGTTGAAAATCTGAATACAAACATTAAATATGATGAAAGTACTGTGAGAACTAAATTGATCGAGTACAATCTCCTCCCAATAGAATGCAAGCTTTCTTTCTATGTTGCAAGCTTCCTTTTAATCTTCTCTATAAGTGGCTACCAATATTATTTAAAAATTCTTTGATTACATAACGAAAGCCCAAGATACATAAATAAAAGAGTCCCTTTCTTGCACTTAAGAAGAGCGACAAAGGATAAGGCAACCTCTTCAATATTTAAGTAGACCACTGAGTTCCTATGAAAGTTGATTTTGAAGCCTGACACATTTTTAAAGGAAAGGAGAAGAGCTTTTATTGCAATAAAACTTCCCTTCTCTGAGGCATAGAATAGAAAAGAATCGTTAGCAAAGTGTTAGCTCTTTAGACTGCAGAAATTAGGAAAATCTCCAATTCCCTTGACCATGCTGATGAAACTAGCTTGCTTTGGTAATCTAATAAGTATATTTGCAACCAATATGAATAAACTAGGAGAAAGTGGATCACCTTGATGAAGCCCTTGTTTAAAATTAATCTACCTTACTAGACATCCATTAATCGTTACACCAACCATGGCCGTATTGAGCAGGGAGAATATCTAAATTATCCATTAGAAGGGGAAACCACAAGCCACCAACACTTACATTAGGAAGCCTAAGTTTACTCTATCGAAAACTTTCTCAAAATCAAGTTTACAAAGAATACTTAGAATGGCAAACCTCCTACAATAAGACAACTTCATGAGCAATAAGTTAATTCTTGATAATAAACCTTCCTTTGATGAAAGCATATTGAACTTCATCTATCAAAAGAGGTAGGAATCTTACTAATCTGAAGGCCAGTATCTCAGAAATAATTTTATAGATACTATCGAGGAAGCTAATGAGGTAAAGATCATGCATAGTAAGAGCTCCATCCTTCTTGAGAATTACAAATATATAAGCAAAATTCAACCTATGTATGTTGAAAGAACCCCAATGGAAGTTATGGAAAAGAACTATAATATTATGTTTAAGAAGACTCCAATATCTTTGAAAGAATCAAATAAAAAACTATCTAGACTCAATGCTTTGGAAGCTCTAAGAGAGAACATAACTGACCCTTTTTCTTTTTTTTTTTTTTTTTTTTTTGTGGAGAGGAAGGTTTAACCAGTTTGCTCATGTTAACTAGAAAGAAGCCATAAAGGAGATTCCAATCAATAATGAGTGACGAGAAAAAATCAAAGAAGCTCTAAAAAAAAACCGTATAATTTAGAGAAAACTATATGCACTGTAATTACCTAGTTTTAAATACTTGGATATGTGTCATCTAAGCCTTGAATATAGAAACTTAAGCTGCAAAGCAAGGCTGTGTGGCTGCTCGGATAAGCGGTCCACAATTTAAAACACCAAGTGTCTCATAGCTTGCCATCTGGAGGTCACGATTCCTTTGCATGCTTTGTTACCGTACAAGCTTGCAATCGTTCGTAGTGCAACCAAATACTCACTTTCCAAACTCTGTATCACTTTTAGTTTTTAAGAGACAAAGCAAGTTTTACTCAAATTACCTCTCCAATCCCAATGCATAGCCTAAGAATATCCTGATACGACCGAGACATATCATTTCATGTCCGTGCCTCCAGATTCGCTATGCCGGACCTACCTTCAGCACCTCTCACTTAGAAAAAAAAAAAAAAAAGAAACCGTAATATTAAGCTTCACTATCATCTCTTGATAGATGCGTTCGTAGTCGTACTATCCATTAGGCGGATAAGAAGGTGAGCTAACACCAACACCAATAAACTCACAGGTTTCCCAACCTAACAGCGGAACCAGAAGGTGACGAGAAAGCCAACAACCAAACTGCCTCCTAGCTTAGTCATGCTAGCCCCTACAAACTCCACCGGCTCCCTCAACTATAAATACTAAACCATTAGTCTCTTCTCCTCATAACAAAATCAAGCCCTCAGCTCTTCCCTTAGAACAGCTTGCCAGGACCTTGGAGACCTTATCAAACCATGGCTTCAAACACTTTCCTCTCCTCTTTGTCCATCCTCATTGCACTTTTGTTCCTTAGCAGGTGCCAAGCAGCTCGCCATCTGTTGGAGGAGTCTCTGCCTGATCCGAAGATCCCAGCCCTCCCTAAGCCTAAGTTGCCCCCGAAGATCCTAGCCCTCCCTAAGCCCGAACACCCACCGCTGCCTGAAGTTCCAACTCTACCCAAGCCTGAGTTACCGCCGACGAACCCACCAGCCCTCCCTAAGCCCGAACTCCCACCGCTGCCTGAAGTTCCAACTCTACCCAACCCTGATTTGCCGCCGACGAACCCACCAGCCCTCCCTAAGCCCGAACTCCCACCGCTGCCTGAAGTTCCAACTCTACCCAACCCTGATTTGCCGCCGACGAACCCACCAGACCTCCCTAAGCCCGAACTCCCACCGCTGCCTGAAGTTCCAACTCCACCCAACCCTGATTTGCCGCCGAAACCAGAGGAGCCGACTGTTCCAAAGGTTGAGCCTCCCAAGCCTTCCATCCCAAGCATCCCAGAGGTTTAACAACCTCCTAAGCCTTCCATTCCAGACATCCCAAAGGTCGAACTAGCTCCACTGCCTTCCATCCCAAAGGACGATTTACCTCCTAAGCCCACCATCCCTTAATTCCCATCCTTTCCCAGTACCGTGCACTCTTCATCCCATGCAACTATAATGGACACCTTGCATGACATCTTGATTATTGACATACGAGTAAGGTCACTGAAATAAATGTGGATTATTAGCTCTGGTATTCGTAGGAGTTGGTGCTTGGGACTTGGGAGTCATCTGTATTCTTATGTAGTCATATTTTCCTTTTATTTCCTTGTTTGGGATCATATGCTTAATGTTGTATCTGTGGGTTAGTATGTGAGCATTGAATGGTTTGTTTGTCTTCTAGGCTGTGCTTATGAGTATCTTATGCGAATAAAATTTCTTTTTCATATTTTTCTGTCTTCAAAATGATCTTGAAGTGAATATAAAAGGAACGCTCTTCTCTCTCTCGCCGACCCATCATACAATAACAGAGTGCCCACTTCCCGACGTTACACATGGGAAGTGCCATACTACCAAGTATAAGTTAAGATAAATTTTACTTGCTACTATGTTCAAAAGACGAAGCAAAAGCTTCACTGCTTGCCATTTCGCAGGCCGCTCAGAAGTCCTTGGCATATTTCTGTTATTATACTCGACTGCACTTGTTCTTAGTGCTGCAAAACACTCTTCCATCGAATTCTAGGTCACGTTTGGCTGTGCAAGAGATGAAACACAATTGTACGCATGGTGCCTCACCTGGGATTGTCACAAGAAACAACAATAGTCCAACACTTCGGCCGGACGTTTGTTGCACTTCGTGTTTGCGCCCACAAATTCGCTATTACAGGCTCGGCCTCCAATACCACTTCTGCTGATAAATTTATAGTTAACTGACAGCCAGACTATAATTTTTAACTCCCATTTACTACGACATCAAAATACCCAGTTCAAGCTTCAAAATTTTAGCAACTTCTGGTTCTTCCTCAACTGATATAATTTTAAAAGGCAGCGTGATGGATTCCCAGGCTCAACACCTCCACCCAATTTTCTTGTTACTCTTTATCCATAGCCACACGATCTTATACTTCGAGTGCAGCGCCACCGAGCACAACGCCAAAGGCCTTGCCTGCCACCACGTCCTGGCAATCCCTCCCTGCCGCCAACTTCAACTTTGACCTCCCAGCTCGACGTCCCCGTTTATCTGGTTGCCAACATTTTCAGTGTATCTTCACTGCAGCCAAGCATGACATCAAGGTCACCTCATCACCATCCGGAGCAACGACCTCCGATCTGAACCACTGTTAATCACGTAAGCCATACCCCAAAAAAATAAAAAATTAAAAATTAAAAATAAGGGGAAAGAAGGAAGAAAAAAAAATAGAAGAAAGAGAGAAAAGAAAGAAATAGCTAGCTGAAGATATTATTTGAACTCTTTAATTCTTTATAAGTATTTAAGATCTATTCGATACATAAATAATGTAGGACTAAATATATACTAATATAAGTTTTCACATATTTTCTTTTATTAAAGTCTTAACATTCTCACTAAGCTAAGGATATAAATCTAAATTTAGTCATAAACACAAAGCTTTTGAATAGTATTCTCTAATCTACATGGGCTATAGGTTAAATCTGTACTAATATCATTTTGTGATAACCTAAATATATTAGCTAGGAAGATATTATATCTAGGCCTTTTGAATTTATATAAATAATCAAAATTTACTTAATGCATAACTAATATGAAACTAAACATATATCATCTTAGAGTCTCATACAAATATGCTCCCTACCTCATTCTCTTCCTTCTAGCTGACTTCGGTATGCTTGACAACTTGCAGCACTTGCTCGGTGCCCCTATCTCTCTCATCACTAACTTCTTCAATGTAGTCTTGCCCATAGTTGAGCACGACGTCAGGGTTACTCTCATCACCACCATGAGTAATGTCCACATCATTTGAACCACCATGGATTGCAGCACTTGCTCGATGCCCTTATCTCTCTCATCACTAACTTCTTCAGTGTAGTCTTGCCCATAGTTGATCATGACGTCAGGGTTACTCTCATCACCACTATGAGTAATGCCCACATCATTTGAATCACCATGGATAGCAGCAATTGCTCAATGCCCTTATCTGTCTCATCACTAACTTATTCAGTGTAGTCTTGTCCATAGTTGAGCACGACGTTAGGGTTACTCTCATCACCACTATGAGTAATGCCCACATCATTTGAACCACCATGGATTGTGCAAATACTGGACGTGCTCATCCCTTTTCCTGCTGCCAACTTTGGTCTTCCGGACAATTTGAGTACATAATGGACATCCCTGCCTCCCTAATCGTGAACTTGCTTGGCACCGTCTTTGCCCAGTTGCTAAATGCGATGTCAAGGTCATCCTTGTCAATACCTTGTGCAACCAATCTTATGCAACCCATTGTATACTGCACAAATACAACCTTTGCTTTTAAGTACTGTATCCCTGTGTAGATCTGATTAGGTCATAATGGGACAATGAGAGTCTAACAAAATTGATTTAAGCCATTAAATATTATCTACCATACCTAACATGTTTGCGTAACAAAAATCATGTAACTTGAAGACCTCTTGCCTACATATTTAGTAATTAAAAAACATATTATTTCAATTTAAACTACCTTACCTTTGACCATTTAATACATGGGCAAGACATTTTCAAATCACACAATTTTTTATGTGCAAACAATTTAGAGGTAGGATATTACATTGGATGGTATGAATTATCAATGGTAGATTGACCAATAACTACTTAATCATGTCTAAGTGAAAATACACTCGTATATTTTTTTAAATATAGACACAAGTATGCTTGTATGCATACATTACGTATTATGCATCAATCTCTTCCAAAATCAAAATATAGTATCATGCCATCCCAACTATTGATTTAGAATAGGTACAATATATTTTGCAATTTATATATATTTTGAACCTATAGATCATATCCAATGATATAGATTTTCAATTTGCAAACCTCTTCCTCAAGTTTAGAAATTTGGCACATTCCTTCTTCTGTATCATGACTCTAATCCTCAACTAGAGCTGTGTAAAACATATTGCTCATGTCACAGGCAAGTTATTAAATTGGAATCTATCTCAAAAGTATCTTGCTTGTCTCTTTCAAAAACTTTTTCGATGGAAGTCTCTTTCAAAAACCTTTTTGATGGAAGTCTCTTTCAAAAATTTATCTGTACATCATACGCTGATACTTCAAATTCCTGTCAAGGCATCACTTCTTTACAATAGAATTTGTATTCGTGGCTGGAACGTAAAATGTATCACTTTATTTTGGCTTGATACACTGAAAGATATGGTGTTAGATCTGCTACCCTATGAGAGGAACAACTGAGTACTTGTCGTTTTTTTGGTTAGAAGAAGATCACATCCCAGGGAATAGTGTTCCTCGGGCATCAGCATCAACAATCAAACTAAGCTGGGGAGGAAAATTAGCCATCCAAAATTAAGTGGTCTGACGTGTGACTGCAAATCCAGCTAGAAAATCTGCATCCTGGCTCCCTTCTCTGAACACATGGCGGCATTGAAAACTTGAGGAAGATGAAAGAAGAGACATCAAGTTGTGAAGGTAGTATGAAGGCTTCTTAACTCCCCATTAAGCCAAGAGATAATAATGCTAGAGTCACCCTCTAAGATATAATTTGAACATGAAAATTTATAAACAACACAAGTTGCTCTCCACCAAGCAGTAGTAAGTTTTGCAGTCGGGACTGTAGTCATAAAAATAGAAATAGCATTAGCTAACAAAGGTTTGCCGGCCTCATTTCTAATTAAGAACCCTGCTACTGCTCCTTGCCTTTGAACTAAACTATCAAAGTTAATCTTCAAACTGCTAGGCTGAGGGGGTTGCTAATAAACAAAAGGCAAAAAGGAATGGATCACAGATGAATGTGATAAACAACCCCAGGAGTTTGGAGAAGAAGATCTTTGAGGAGAAAATAAAAATGTATGAGCTAGCTCAGTTGCTTCCCAAATTATAAGTCTTGGTTTGTTTGATGTTTAGAATTTGTTAGTCTATAAACATTCCTTCAGTGGGTGTTGGTTCAACTACAATCCACCAAGTCAGGCTTCTAGTACATGGAAAGCAATTGCCAGCGCCTTTCCATGCTTTGCCTACAAATTCATATGGTCTGTGAGGATGGTACCTCAATTCTTCTTTTCTCAGTCTTGGTTTGATTTGATTCTCTTACCTTAAACCTTATGATCATCTCATATAATGTCCATATTTGTGAGAAATACTTTAGAGTATCTAATCTTATATATGAGAATGGATCTCCGAATGCTGCAGCTGTTCAAATTATTTTCCCTTCAGAGATGGCCACCAAGATTTTAAATACTCCAGTTGAAGGAATTAATCAAAAGGATATTCTTGTTTGAGATGATAACTTTCTTTCAAATGTGTCTGCCAAGAATGTTTATGGTGCTATGTTTTCAAGCTCCAGCGCTATCTGCTAATGTCTCTGTTTCTTGAATTTAGAAAGAGAAAGTTCAATCCTGAGCGAGTTACTTCTTATGGAAGTTGCTGAAAGATTGGCTTCCAACATGCCACAGGCTCTCTGAACAGGTACCTACAATAAGTCCCCACCATTGCAGATGTCAGATGGGCATTGAAAATGAAGAGCATCTTTTCTTCATTCCAGGGAGATTTGGTATAACGTACTGCTTCTTAATATTTTATATTTTACTCCTTCCACGTACTGTCTTCCCTACAGACTTCCACCAGTATCACCAATCTTCCATGGGGATGCTGGAAGGCAAGATATAGATTTATATTTGAAGCTATTCTCGCTTAAAAACGCTTAACTAGATACTCTACAAGCAGAGGTTATGCCAACAGTCACAACAACAGTGCCATTGAAAGAAATGGAAATGACTGTGTTTATTAGTTTACATGGCAATGCAATAGTTCTCATAGTACTAAGGAAATATACATATGAAATTTGAGTTGCTAGGAATATCTGTATGATGGCTTGATTGCATGTCAATTTCTTGCAGATATCTCGAACCGGGATGGCAATCTTAAACAACTCTCAAGGAATCCTCATCTGCTTGGAAAATGGTCCGCATGGAAGAGCCTTGGTTTTAGCATTAGGAACACCTAGGCCCTAGCTAACATATTCAAAGGAAGACATGTAACGCAACCACTTGAAATCCCATGTAGTATACAAACTCGCAAGATATTTATTTTAAGCTTACAACAGCAATATTTATTTTAAGCTCTTTGTTCAGTAGGCAACTGTTTTGTATGTGCATCACCAGCTGGGACCTGAACCAGACGTCCTCAAAAACACTTGCAAGCTAAAGGATTGAGTTTTGATTTGCACTTCTCAACATGATTAAGATCGGTCAAGTGAGGTCATTCTCATCTAAAGGTTCCTCTTCCTTGGTCTCTTCTCTCTTCAGCTCCTTCAAATCCCCTGTTGGCAATTTTCTTGCAAGCCTGATTATCTGCAAGCCATGGAAACAGAATTCATCATCGCTAAAAAATCAGAACTCAAACCATAGAAAATCAAAAATCAACGCTAATGTAGATAGCATGGACAGTCCAGCAAAATAAAATGATTCATATTTCAAGCAAACATAGACATGTACAATGAATCCCGCTAGATGCATAAAAGACCCGGTGGGGGGGTGGGGATGTGAGTCGTCTAGGGTGTTTGGAATTTAGATAAAAAGGAAAAATACTGCCGCCCGAAGTAACTTAAGGCAAAATGCTGAAGAGCATTTCGAATCTAATAAAGACTGACAGAAAAAAGATAAAGTTAAACAAAGACCGTGCAATCATCTATTTTTTCTGACATGCATGTTGGGTTCTCTCTCACACACACACACATTCACTCAATTGGTCAATCATTTGATCAAAATTTCATCCAAGTCAGCCTTCACCCTTACCCAGGTCCCCCACAGCAAGGTAGGTTAAGGGATGAATATAGGGGCTCCTGCATGCACGATCCCCTACTAGCTTCTTATCGCTCGCTACAAACTGTAGTGTTCAATCAAGTTCTTCACTTATTTTGTTTGTAGGTCATCATGCAACTCTTGCACGCAATCTGTTGTACAGATATGCTGGCAATGGCTGCAATTACATTAGTCAAAGAACAGAGTAAGGGAGCGAAACAGGAATTTTTCCATAATCTAATATGTAAATGACTTAAGTGCATGATAACTAGAAGAAAAACAGCAGCAGAGAAGAGTGGCAAGAATTTCTTTAAGTGCACAAAAGAATATTCCACTCAATATCCCTGCTACTTTAATATCTCATATAAGCCTCCTGACATTTCTAGCTTTTTTAATTTAAACCTTACAGTTGTAGTCAGAGTTTTATCATGAACATCCATACTTTAATCTTACAGATTTCATTTACACCTATGGAACCTTGAAGTATCTAATTTGTTAATCTGCATCTGGACAATATATTCACCAAAAAAGAGACTCCCTTACAAAGATGACTCTCAGGATAAAGCATGATCATGCCTTGGAAATAGATGCTGGGCACAAGGCAGTTAATCATCTCAATAGTCACCACAGTAATAAAAAACCAAAGTGACCTATACAAAAATAATATGAGCAATCCCAAGGTGGAGTTTTCCAACTTTTGCTCTAAAAGAAAATGGTATGAGCAATTCTGCAATTTCTTTGTCCCTCTTTCTTTTTAACGTCTTTTTTTTTATCTTATATAAGGTAAGGAAGAACAAAATATAAATGTATAGTTTAATGTAAAGAGGACTCTACATGCCTTTTCTAGCAATGTTTGTGCCTAATGCATATTTTTCTCTTGGATGGTTGTAAAATAGATAGAGGGTAGCTTTAGCGCAATGAAAAGATTGCTTTGTTATAACTTAGAAGTCACAGGTTCGAAATATAGAAACAATCTATCTACATGCCAGATTAAGAGTGCATACATTTAACCATCCCTAGAACCCACAATGATGAGAGCCTTGTGTACTGAGTTGCACCTTTTAATAGTTACAAAATACATAATACCTGGTATAGACCTTACAATATACATTCCACAGCTTCCTGCCTCAAGAAGCCTTCCTGTTACATAGATATAATGCAGGGGCACTGAATCTTATGCTGTGGTTGTATCTCCACATGCCTGTATGCCCCTAGCTTCCAAAATCTTTCATCCATATTAAAGGCCCTCACTGTCACAGGAGCTCAGGTACCCCAAGAAGCAACCAAGGTTGATCTTAAATCTAGTTGTTAAGTCACAGAATCCTTTATCTATTTCAGTGTAAAATGCATTTACATCTAATCCCCATGTGGTAGCAAAATGAAGCTCTTACATAAATATCATGCACCTATTTATTTGCATCTGAATAGATCTTACCAATAAGTCTCTCATAGGCAGGGCACCACATCAGAGAACATTATATTCTTCTCTCATTATGTCTAACAGTGGCTTTCAGAGTTGATAAATCATCCCCTTACCAACACACCTATAACAACCAACACCACCACCATTTATATGCCAACTCATGAAGGTTCAAGGAGGTCAGCAGATCCAAGGAAGGCTCGAATGATTATCATAGTTTCTTCAAATGTAAAAGAAGATTATCAACATTTTCCTGCCTTACACATTATGCACGCATGGTGTGATAAGGATTCCACACCAGGATATCCATTTTTGTGCAATAAAAGAAAAACCCAATGAGTGCAAGAATCCTATCATCACAAAATGGTTGAACAACTTGCAGTACCACTGATGTGATAGAGAAAGCCTGACTAGGAAAAGGCTTGGGCAAGGGATGGGACCACAAGCGCATGGCTTATCAATGTTATAAGTTAAAATTTCGATGTTAAGAGCTCGGAGACAAATGTACATACTTTCCGACTCCTCTCTTCTTAGATAGATGATCCAAGCTATTTTGTTACCGCCATCTTCATGATTCTCCATACTTTTCATCCTAAAAAAAGGACAAAATCCAAATGCTGGGAAATTTCAAGCTACCTACAAGCCAAGAGCAATCATTTCTCATGAAAGAGTTAAATTATCCATAAATTTTAGTTGCATCTCCATTTTTTTGGATTTCCTAAAAGTTGCGCTTTTCCCCATTCAAACAGGTGCTTGTGTAGCTTGCCCTGCAAACAACTTTCTTTGGGATCCCTACTATTGTAAGTGCATAAAGACACGGTCAAGCTTCTTTTGCGCATTATCCAAACTAACAAGGTAAAACTGTTGAACCACTTTCTTCACTCTCAAAATATGAGTTTTCTGAAATAAAGCATCAGTTACAGAGAGTGATTTGAGTAGATCATTAACTTGGGACATGTCTATTGTTCTATGAAACTATTTCTAACTGAAACAATTTTTCATCGTAATGAGAAAAATTTGAAGATGCAACCTCAGTAAGAAGGGCTTGTTATGTATATTTGATGGCTGCTACTTGCTCATTGGCAGACATGGAACATTAAGTGATTTAACGAATAATCACTTAGAATCTAGAGCTGAGGAAACAGACAATGCTGCCAAAGCTAAAGCTTATAATGGCCTGCTCAATATACCAAGAGCAAAAGAAGGTGCCGAAGAAAGAATACTACAAATGTAGTTAATATGAACAATCTAGGAGCCTACTATGGGAAGCTGGAAGCTCGCTTTTATATCATGTCAAGAGACATTCAGTGTGAAACATCTCATTCATTATGTAGGTTATCTGCCAATGATATAGTGAATATCTAACATAGGAGAGGTTGGGAGAAAATCTGTGTACCCTGACCCTTCATGGACTCAATCATTGATTTGTAGTATTTTTTATTCTCCATCATTTGAGAACCTTCAGAAGATGAAATGCTTAGCTCTCCAATTTTCCCATTCTGTACATGGTTTCCTTGAATAAATTCACATATTTCCAAATTCCAACATGAATCCAAACATTGTAAAAGGATTGTGCAAAAGGTTGAATGTAGCTTGAATTTGATTGGCATGCTATAGCTTGAATTTGATTGACATGCTATGTTCTTTATAATAGATATAATCATGATTTTGTCATGCCAATTTCTTTGTTCTTTCAAAAATGGGGTCTCTAATGGGATTCAAAAAACTTGACAAGACTAATTTAGTATTACATTGTGAAATGTTTCTATGCCTCTTATCTGGGAATTAGAACAAAAAATTGAAAAAAAAAAGGGAAGGAAGTGGTACGACATTTCTTGCACATCTTGGTCATCAACATACATAATCTGTGCCTGAAAGGACATCTCCCTGTATTTAGGAAGCACTTTTTTTAGAGGATTGATAATGAGTAGAAATCTTTCATAATGTTCTCAAATTCTCAAACAGATGGCTCGTAACTTACTTGGATTTTTCCCCATTTTCAAGAAAAGCAATAAAAAGAAGCATCCAAAGCTCTAGTTGTTTAAAGAAAATTATGTATCTATACATGGCTTTGCCTATTGATCACCCCTATCATGATGATAATGATAACCATAACAATGAAGCCTTGTCCCATGGTAGGGTCAGGTTTTATGAATCTGCATGCATCAAGCAATCTTGAGGTTTTGCCTTGATGTTATTTTGAGGTTTTTCATATCCTCATGCACAATTTCTCCATGTGACCTTAGGTCTTTGCCGACTCTTCCTACTCAATGTACTACACATTGCTACAGCACCAGGGGAATCCATGCTCTTTCTTCTCCAATAACCCTCTTACTAGTTGTATTAACACGTTAGAAAATAGACTAATGATGAATCCTAAATGAACTAGCAATATTTACCATGACAAGATAGGGAATCTTAGCCATATCATATTACATAAGCAATCTTTTACATGAATCAGGAGACAGTTTATGATTATCAGTATAATAAAGAATATGCTTGCCTATCAGCATAAATAATAAATAGAGATATTGGTTAAAAGGCTAAATGCATTTCATGATAAACAGTGCATATCATACAAACTATTATCAGCAATCATATAATGCGAGGATGACTAAGAAAATTTACCACATGATCAAGATTTGAAATGGTGCTCAACTTAGCAACACGTTTGATTTCTTCAGTGTCGCCTTCTTCATAAGCAGTTAACAGTTTACTTGCACAACGGTTCTGATCACTATTAAGAAAGGATTCAATTCTGAAAAGAGATGTCTCAGTTAAGACTCAGTTTAAGTGATGCACAAACTAATAAAGACAATCTAAGAATGGCAAAGAAAAAAAAACTGATAAAAGTCACCAAAATTATTCATTGCATGTCACATAATGTAAGGGTAGAAACTCACTGAGAACAATCATTGTAGCACTTCTGAGCTTGCTGGAAATCATGTGCATAAAGGTAAACTATGATAGCACTCAAATAAGCCTACATCAAGGCAACTGATTGAAATCATCAAAAATAATAATATAAAATAGGAACAAGAAGTTAAGATCAGCGTACAAAATGGGCCAGCACAATATTTACATAAAACAGTTCCAGTATCCACATATTAATAAACATGAATTCATTAATAAAAATTTGCAAACCTACCACGATAACATAAAATATGCTTAACAATCATTCCAACCAACGACCTAAAAGACTTTGTGATCGGTTATTATTTCACACATCTACTTGAAAGAAATCTCTTACACTTCATTGCTGATTATCTATAAAGATGTCACATAGTTGAAGGTACAAGATATATTAATATGATATTGGGAGCAAAAACCGAAGGTTTAGATGGATCATTGATCATCAAACAATAAAAGGAAAAAGAACTTGAAGTTGAAACAGGGAAAAATAATATAGAGATGAAGAGAGAGAGGGAAAGGTTGCACATGGTTTCATTGACTAATTGGAGGGCAGAAAAGGCTAAGGAAGTTGCATACAGGATATAAGACCTATTGGCGGCAAACTTTTTTCATTGATAAGGCTATGTGATGGGTTGCTTACCATGAGAAGAAAGGTGATTACTTGAAGGATATAAGAACATCTTTCTCTTTTTCAGAATCATTTGAAGAAAACAAAATAAAAAGATAACCTAACCACTACATCATAGCAGCTAGAATAGTAGATGCTGTATTTTGATAAAAAAGATTAATAATAATGAAATACATTAAGCATTGGACGCTTAAGTCTTTTATTTTAACCTATAGATTGTAATTTAAGCTGTTAGGCAGATAAAGCAGCCACTTAAACTAGATGGATGCTTATCGCTAAAGCAATTATTGCTCAAGGGTCCAAGCGCTATAGAGCGATCCAACCAGTCAATTAAGCACCAATTTTTTATAACATTGGGCAGATTATTATCATCCAACATTACAGGAGACAAAGCGTAACAAGTACCAGCGTCAACACCAATTACATGAAATGGCATTATCACATTAAAAAACATCAGCATTACCAATTATATGAGCATCTAATCCTATACATCAACTACTTCAATACCCTATTCCAAGGTGGTAATGGATGCCCTCAAACTCTACAGACAGGCTGATGCACATAGCCAAAGCCCCCTCTTCTTCATGATGCTCGCTTATTGTCACAGTCCTTTGATTTTATCCATATTCCACATGTATACCATGAGCCCAATCCATAGTTGTCAAACAGCCTGGTGACCCATGATGATGGACCCCCTATAACCTAGGTGATAGCCTAGGCTATTAGGCAACTTTGCCAATGACAAAACTTATACAAGATTTACGATATAATTCACCACCTTCATATATTTCAATTAATGATTCAAACTTGCATTACTTTCAATGAGTTTATGTCCACACTTTGCTAAAACAGATAACAACATGGCATTAAAATCGAGAATGCATTCTTTAAATTGATTCAAATACTCATCCATTTACTTGACTCAAATGCATCTATAAATTCTCAATTCAACTCAATCAATATAAAAGAAATTATCATCAAAATCTAGCAGTGTAAAAAGATTTTAAAAAAGACCCTCTCAATAACATCAATCATAACTCCAAAGGAAAAGAGAAAAAAATGGAGATAGGAGGAGGTCAGTGTGAGGGTGACTATTATTCATTAGAGTAACTCATTTTGGTGAGAAACAGGGGGTAAGCAATCGAACAGGGAAGCACAGCGTAGGTGGCTAGCAGGAAGGAGAGGATTTCTGTTTTGAGGGCCAGGCCTTCAACAACAGCAACAACCACAAATCCCATAATATATCAAAGATAGGAACAGGGTAGGTGGTGAGCAAAGAAGATGCTATGATTAATAGAGTAATTCTTAGGAAAAACAAAAAGAAAATATTGTGTGCGTATGTGTGTGTGTGTGTGTGTGTGTGAGAGAGAGAGAGAGAGAGATCGCTGTTGTTCAAGCATCCTCTTGGCTACTGCCTTGGTTCAATCTCATCACCGCCAAGAGTGGGCGATGGTGGATGGCTGGCTGCTGGCCCCTTCCCCTTCTTTGCCCTAGGTGGGGTGAGAGAGAGACAGGAGGGGGGGGGGGGGAGGAGTAGAGAGATGGAAGCATCGTCAAAAGGCTTCCTCTCTTCTTAGCTTAGGTTCAATGCCTCATATCGATGGGGTCTAGCCCTAGCTGGGTCAGATGGTTTGACATAGCTGGGCTGAGTGAGTGCTTAGTAGAATTGGGTGGCCATGGTAGTGCCCACTCACCAAAGCAGGTGCCTAGTTTGGTGGATAATCACCCATTAATTGGACCATCTAGGCAGGCCTCACCAATGCGATTCAGGCTGGGCCAGGCACGGTCACCTAGGTGGACTCTCATAACAACTGTGGGCCAATCAGGCTGTTGATTGGCTCTCTAATGTGAATGTTTTGATACTATTTCTAGAGTTCAAAGTTTTAACTTTGCTACTCCACTGCAAGAGTCAACAACTATGGATAATAGTTCAATTTCATACTCAAGAACTTGCTAATATGACAACTACAGTAATAATAATAGCAACAATAATAATATGTCATTAAAACTATATAAAGGTGCCACTATTTCTTCCACGTGAAAACTATAAAAATAGACTAAAACAATACCTACCCAATTGATTCTCTTCTCTAATACCCCGGTTCTTAAGGACATGGCTAACATAAAGATAACTATACTCTTTATTTGTATTCCAATAAAAAGTCCAAAAAATAATAAATACTAGAGGGATTCTCCACTCAACCAATCCTCTGCTTTAGTCTTCTTACATATAGGTTTCTCAAGGAACTCCTAGGCTCCCAAATTCAGCTAACACTCTCATCCACCTTCTCTTGCTAAAGAGGAAATTCAGAAAGATCACAACAGACTTTTACAAACTTATATAGCGTTCAAAGGAGAAGTTCATGGCTTCTCACTCCTAGTTAGAATTAATTTTTTATTTAACATGTAAAAGTCTAACTATGATGTTGGGACAATTAACAAAACATAAAAATGAAGGCTTCATCTATGCCCTATACGTGTCTCAACATCTAACATGATCCAAGGAGCTTTGTTTCTCCTATTTTTCGTCTTCTTCATCTCCTGTTCCTGTTCCAATGTCATTCATTACTCCCACATGCTAGAAATAACATCTCTCAACAGTGCCACCTCTATCTCCCCTTGCAAAAGAATACTTCCCCTTTTTTTAAATTCCAATCCCAATCATAAGTTAAAAGCACACCCTGAATCAAAATCCTCCCATGGCCACTTTTGGTTAGAGAGGTTCCTAGGAAAACTAGATTTGTTTGGAAGGATGATATTAAGAGCAGGATCATTGTTGGGATAGCTTAAATGTGAAGATAGCCATGGCAAAGAAGAGATGGATGAAGTAATGGTTATTCACAGTGGTGTTCATGATGAATAAGAGAATCAATGGGGGCAGAGATGGCAAGAGGGTATGTAGGATCATGGTGAAGGCTGTGGAGGACAATATTGCCATCAATGGGTAACAATGGACAAATAGGTCTTCACAAATTGTTTACATTCAACAAGGAGAAGGAAGCTGTAGAATTGTTTATTCCAGTTACCATCAAAATGTTGTCACACTTGCATGGAGGAGAAGAGGCCTTCAATCTTTTACTTTGTGAGTGCCCCAACACCATAGCCAAAATTCAATATTTTAACGAAATTGTGGACTAAAGTCTTGGAATTTCAATAATCATAACAGAGGATCAATATGGCCTATGCAATATGTAGCCTCATTTGTGCTCAATCTTATGGTGTTGATTTTGCTTCTGCACAAAATTTAGAGCCATATCCTAGAAAAAATGAATGATTCAGGTTGGTAGATTCTCTTGGTGGTTATACCAGAGACCTCAACTCAAACCTTCTCTAGCATCAGGGGTTAAGGGTACTTCGGTGAGGGATACATCCTATTGTATAGTTCATTGCCTACAGGCCTCTTCCACCAAATGAAAGAAAACGGATGTCCTAATTACCCAACCAAATATGATATTGAGTTTATTTAGTAGCTAGATAATGCATATTAGCTTGAGTTAGACCGATTCTTTTGTTCCGACTTCTGCATATAAAACATGAATGCCTATGCATGAGATGTCATGCTTTTAATGTGAGATGTGGGACTTTTCTGTTTATGCATTCTACAAGTTACATGATTAAATTTTGGCATGTAATAATGTATCGAATGACAATAGATCTACAAGGTTTCAAGTCTCAATACTGGTTTTCGAACTAATACCTCGCCTTCCTAGAATGGATGGTGCCTAGGGCCACACTAGTACCAATAACTTAACAATACAACATAGTACTTGAACCCATAGATCTAACCTTTAAACAAATAAGTTCAAGTTAACTCAAAAGTCTGATTATGTTTAGATTTTATGACTATTAACAAGGTTAAAAATAATTAGCTGAGGCAATAAATGTATTGGACAATACTAATCTAAGTGAGGTATACTTTAATATATTATATTGAGAATAGTCCTACTTTGATATTATTATGTTACTCATGAACTATATCTATTGTGTAACTCTGCAATGTTTTGAGTCTTTTTTTGCATATGTACCATCTTGCACACCCTAGTTACATTGCATAAAACAACTAAAACACACTAACACATTTTATATATTTCTCAATTTTAGACTTTGTGAAATAATATTTAGATTGATATGAAAAAAATGACAAAAAATTAAAAATAATTCTATCAGCAGTTTTTTGTTCAATATTTTTTCTCCGCATTTATGTTATATATTTATAGATAATTATTTTTGTTGGATTCATTTGCACAAGAATGTGCATGACTACTTCCAAGTAAAATTATTCAGAAAAATCATCATATGACAAAAATATAGCAGTATTACAGAATTGACTATCCAGGACAAAGGCATAGGTGTCTAAAGCATAAGGACAAACATCCAAGTAGGCATAGATGCTCACTCAGCAAAACATATTTATGATACTGATCGTTTAATTCAGTGAATCTATAAGATTAGGTTGCTTGTTGAACAATTAGCATTTGCTCCAACTTTCTTGGCAACTAGAACTTTTCAGTAGAAATTGTCAAATGATATATCACAACATTGAAAGACAAAATGTCATGACAAATATATTCATTTCTCAGAAGAACACATGAACAGTTTATCAAAAGTAGCACCTTGCACTGACTGTTGATGGCATTGCACTTATCAGCAGCTACACCCCATCTTAAAAGAAATGTTGCAGCATCTGTATACCTACAAAGAATGATGAGAAGCAACTGACATAGCAAGTAACTTTTCAAGATTTCTAATATACTCTTTCGGATATGAGACTTTATATGCAAGTATTTTCTTTATTTTGGCACCTGTGCTCATTGGCCAGAGTGCAGTAGGCTTCCTTTTAACTTCTTTGTAGGATCTTGTCCTATACCATAAGGCTTTATTGGTAATCCAAAAAAGGAACTTAGTTTGATGCATATAGAAGATTACAACTCAGTCTTAAAACTAAAGGCTTCAGTTTGGATTCCATCAAAAAATACATTTATACATCAATAACTAGTGCATTATACCAAGCTTTTAATAGATCAATAACCTGTGTATGTTTACATTTGCAACAATGGAAAGAAAGAAGTACTCAATATGTTCTTTGCTTTTGATTTTGCAGACTTAGATAATGCCCTCAAGGGCTAAGATTCAGCAATTTCTATATTCAAAATTGATAATTGGTTTCATCATATGGCTACTAAGCATCCTTGATACAGTCTCCAACTGATAGGCCCAAGTACAATCAAAGGGTAGAGTTAATAGAGTGAGTTACCTGGGCTGCAAGTGTTTTTCATGGTCCACATCCTTAAAATTGTTGGAGAACTGATCTTAACAGATCTACAGGTCAAGGAAAAGGAGAGATTAAGGGAATCCTAGGGTTCATGGGATCCAGAGTAACTAGGAAGTTTTAAGGACTAGAGCGTGTCTATATATATATATATAGCATAATGAATAAAATTAAAGAAGCAGAAGAAAGTTTACGGAGAATGACAAAGAAGATAAAAGTTATGGAGAGAAGATATGAGAAGAAAGTAGCTCACAAACCCCGAATAATGATGTTATTCCAACTCAAAATGATAGTTACAGTGGTTCCCATTTAGAGAATAGAGGAGTCAAGGTCTTTTTAGGAAAGATTCCTAAAAAGAAAAGAGAAAAAATATATAAAGAGTTGTCATCATGTTTCTCAAGTCTCTCCCAATTATTAGTAGAGAAGGGAAAGGAAAAAGATTACACACACATTTTCAAATCAACCAAACCAAAAGAATTTACAATTCCAAAAAACAAGATTGGATCCATTTTTAAGATTCTAATCCATTTCAATTGATGCTCATATGCAGCCTCAAAGATTTCCCTTCAAGAGACTGCATCAATTCAATTCAGTGCAACAGTACAAAAATCATACATTTATATTGAACATTACTATGCGAGAATTATTTTATGCTTTTAAATTTATATTAAAATCAAGCAAAAAATAAAATGCAATTAATCTATCCTAGAAGGTGAATGATGTAACTCAATATTTTAAGTGCATATCGGAACTTAATATTTTAAGTGCATACTAGAACTTGGGTTCAAAATGAATTGAATTTGAGTGGGCTGGGCATGGCTCCAGCCATGCTCAAAATATTCTTCTCAGCTCAAGATTGGCATGAGCTCGAATCGAACTAGAAGAATCCAATTTCAGCTTGACCCATTACTCATCAAGCAAGCTCAAGCTCAGCTCAATTAGGCTGGAAGGGCCAGCCCAAATAGGTGGCCAGAGGCAAAAGTTTGGTGGATGTAGCAGTGGGCAAGACAAAGAAAATGAACTCGATTTGAGCAAGATAGGCTTGCCTCGAGACCGACTCGAAATATTCTACTCAACTTGAGATTGGTTCAAGGTTGAATTGAGCTAGAATAACCCAGTTCCAGCTTGACTCATTACTTATCAAGTCAGCTCAAGCTCAGCTCAATTAGGTTGAAAGGGCCAGCCCAAATGCCAAGCCAGAGGCTGGAGTTGGGTGGCTATACAGTGGGCAAGATGAAGAAAATGGGCTGAACTTGAGCAAGATGGGCTTCACTTGAGCTTGCTCGAAATTCTGCTCAGCTCTAGCTTGGCACAAGCTCGAATCGATTAAAGAATAATCCAATTCCAACTTGGCTCATTACTTATCAAGCCATCTCAAGCTCAACTAAATTAAACCGACAGACCAGTCCAAACATGTGGCTGAACACAGGAGTTGGCGGATGTAGCGGTGGGCAAGAAGGGAGAAGGCAACCATTCATGAGAGATGGAGAAAGAGAGAGAGGAGGAAAGATGGGGAAGGATGGGTCTCTAAATCTAGCTTCACCATGTGCTAGATCTAGATGCCCCATCCATAGACGTGTGAGAGGGAAGGAGAAGAAAAGGCATTAAAAAGGGCCCCGCCTAGTCTCTGTACCTAAACAAGACTACAACAGCCAAAAATAGGAGTGTTTTATCATATCACATAAAACATTTATGATACTTAATAAAATTGACTTTAGGAAAACAAAAGACTACTTTTATAGGCAATGAAAAATTTAATATGATATATTTATATGTATATTTATATTTATAAATAACTTTCAAGCTATTTTGAGCTAAATATGAGTGAACTGAATCTAGCTCATGTTCAACTCATTCATGTTTCGAGGTAAAAGATCTAGCACACATTTGGTTCATTTATTAATTGAGCAAGTTCAATCTAAGATAAATTTCCAGTCGAGCACAAAGTACTTGTGAACAACTCACTCATTTGACACTCCTAGCAGAACTCGATATTTTAGCACTATAGGCACCAACAATTGGATGCTTGTATTGACCAAAGAGGCACAAGCATTTATAACTTAAGCTTAGATTTGAAGCCAAATGACCTAGTAAAAAAAACCCAACTTACTCAATATTCCCCAAGTATTCTCAAATTTATTAAAAAAATTGCTGAGTTTATAAAATTATAACTAATAAGTCCCCTTGCTATAAATTTCTAGTGACTTATACAAATAACTCAAAATTTTAAGCAAACATATTGCAAGTTATACTATAAATTTTGTATCAGATTACACCAAATTCAAATTAATAGAACAGAATTAGTCCTTAAAATTGGGAGGAAAATTTTCTTCTGAGAGTGTAGCATCCTCAAGTCAGTCTTGCTATGGATTCAAACATATGTTTGGATTTCTGATAATTTCCCTTCTTTCTTTCATGTAATTGGTGAATTTTATCAAGCAGCACAAGATCTTTAAATTGTATTTGTCTTTTCAAACTATTAAAGTTCAGTTTGCAGCTGGCATAATCTGCCTATAGATCATGCCCACAAGTCAGATAATTTCATGAATCCCATTACATAACTGCAAGTTGAATATACAGACTATAACATCTCTATTTCCAGGAAAAAAAGGCATGGATATCATTTTACATAAACACTCAGTAATAGAAATGAACAAGGACCATGTGAAGAAAGCTTAGGATAATAGTTATATTGCTGGAAATATTGCTTGAAACCAGACTTTGAAAGATCTGTTAAAGGCGGCCAGTGGATTGACATCAAAAGATAGAGGACAAATTTTTATTGGTTCACTTTCAGAAAAATGGAGTTTGATTAAGGATTAAAGTACCAAACAACATCCCATGCCAGTCAAGTGTCATAATCATGGCAAACAGAATGGGCCTGCACCAGCTCCTATCAGTCTGTGCCATTTCATGTCAAACCAGTATGTACTGGCTCAAACTAGAACACAGCCTACAGGGTTATGTTACCTGTCCCGTACTTGCACCTTATTGGCACAGTATGTACCATACAGTGCAGATAGAAGTACTTTAAGTCTTTAATCCATGATTGCAAGAGAGGTTTTCAATAATCAAGGCCCTTTGTCAGAACTAAAAAATAGCTGGCTCATATATGCATAACATAACCCATTGCAGAAATCTTATCCAGTAACTGCAACAGAATCTTTCATAACTCAAATATATGTATACATTACAAAAATCTAACGTTATGTCTTATACATGGATGGGGAGAGAAGGCACAAATGACCCCCTTAAAATAACTGCAAAATGCAGAAATAGATGTTGAAAATTACCATTGGGCTAAGTTTTCTGTGTGTGCTACGATTCAGTGTTTGGTAGCAGTGAATAGGGTTTCATGGTGACACATTAGGACATAAACTTATGAAGATAATATTTTCCCCAAGCAAACAACATTCAAGTAAAACATGTATCAAGAAACTGTCTACACGTAACATGATGTCAATATGTGAAGATTCTTACCTCTCAAGTTTAACATGAATACTTGTGGCAGCACGATATAAATCAAAAGCCATTTGCTCCTTTCCATCCTCTTCTAAAATTACACAAGCATCAGTATACAAACGAATAACTTCATCTGGGGCCACATCTTCCAAAGCACTGAATATACAAAATGACATAATTGCAAATTTAGTCCCTTAAATACTTACATTCCAACTATCTTATCAATGTAGCAATAGAGAAATGCCTGAATGCTTGTGTATACCTTGCAGCCTTTGCAAGAGCATCTGAAGCAGGCTGTGATCTTCCACATTCAATATATAATTCAGATGCCCTTCTGTAAAGGTCAGAAACTTCATTCCAGCGACCAAGTTCCTTTGCTAGAGAAGCAGCAGACTCCATATGCTTGGCAGCATCCCATGGCCTATCAAGAATGTCAAGGGCACAATTGCCTTCTCTTGCAGAACAAACAAATGACAACTATGAATAATGAAAAGCAAAGGAAGACAAAGGAGGATATGATGAAATCATTTCTTGTCCTTTGGAAGCCTTCTCAAATGCTTCTTTCGCTTTCTCATTGTTTTTCCTGAACCTGTAGCCAACAGCTTTGGCGGAGATAAAACAATTTACATGTAAGAGACAAGCACAGATTGCGTTTGGAAGAAAGAAACAAACATCAATCACCAACCAGCTTGCTCATACAACGAGGTAGCAGTCTTCCAATCTGCACTCCATCTGGTAAAACTGAGTTTTGTTCTACAAAAGGACAAAATAAGGAAGCAATGAGAAAAATATTAACATCTCTGACCATCCTCTGCAACACGAATCTCTTTCATGACAAATATGAAGCTGAGAAAACATTGAAAAACAAGCATCTTTTTTGTCATTCCTTCTCTTGTTATCTTAGATGCTTCCTCCATCATATTGCAATCAATCCATGCTGCAAGCATTATAACATTTCAATCCTCAGGTATATGTATAGATAAAAGAATTATAGTAGCAACAAGATACTGGACCCCTCTGCAAAGGGTGTTGCTATGTCCTCCTGTCTTCCAAGAAATTGTTTCAATATCTAAATTTAATAACCTTCCATAAAAATGATAAGAGCCTTAATCAATGCTTGAAATTTCAGTATCCAACTGTACACTCAAGACTCAACCAGAAGCAGCCCTCTGGGCTCTTTGTGGAGTATCAACATAACCAATTAGAAAGCACTTGCAGGAGCTTCAAAAATAAGATAGTCGATATGGATATAAATGTTGCATGATCACATGAAGATAAGTTTCCATTTTCGATGAAGACAAATCCCTAAATCATTGATACTCTGAAACAAATGGGTGAGAGGGTATATTATCTAACACATGGTTAATCATGTGTGAGCATTGTAGCATGGCATTGAACTTATGAGTTTCTAAAACTTTGACATATCATATTTGAGGAAAAAAATAAAGGAAAGACACCTGTCCATGATCAACAAAACTAGTTATTAAATTAATTAATTGTCCAAGCATCAAAAAGTGGGAGAACATAGATAAAGATCAATATCATTACCTTAAGACATCACTATCAGTGGCTCAGGGCATTAAAACAAAAGGATGAATGCTCATTCAGTTATGAACTCCAAACATGCATCCTTAACCATCATGCCAACTGGTTTTTGTATCTACTCTAATTCTAGATACCAACTAAGATTCCTAACACAAATACTTAAAAAAGTCTAACCACATTGATGGAATTGCATCTGCTAGACAACAAAGTTCAATTACTAAAGGGCATGAAGCTGTGGAAAATGTGTTACACTAGTGACAAAGAAAAACATGTCAAGGACCATATATCATGCAGAATGAAAATGGCAACCACCCTGCCCTGGAGCAGAAGCTGGCAGCAGTCTTCAAGGCTAACAAACAAAGAGTGGCATACAGGAGGGAAAAAAATATAGTACAAACTCCGCCTCTACAAATCACTAAAATTATAAAGTGTGTTATTCAACAAGCAATAACAAATTATCAATAAAGAATCAAAATGGCAACCAGCCTCTCATCTGAGCAAGCCCTTAATACAGTCAACTGAGAAGTTTAATATGTTATCGCTGTTGAGAAAATGATATGACAATGCAAACAACCATTTATCTTTACATATTTTTCTTCTTCCAAGAGACCAACATTTTTAGAAGTAGGATCGACTACCAAATTTTGAATCTTGATTACTCAAACTGCAGTGTTGTACATTCTTCCGACTGAAATTTCCAACAACCATGCAAAGTTCATCAGTTTCTTAAACTCTCCTCAAGCTACTATATCAAGTAAAAAATGGATGGATACATCATTCTTGTACATTTTCCAATAACAAGCACATGTCCTGCTCTTCTAGTTCTACTAACCCTATACCAACTAGCAATATAGTATCTGCAGATCTTGATGTTCTAATAACTAAACTAGTTATTAAATTAATTAAATTGTCCAAGCATCAAAAAGTGGGAGAACATAGATAAAGATCAATATTGCTACCTTAAGACATCACTATCAGTGGCTCAGGGCATTAAAACAAAAAGATGAATGTCCATTCAATTAGGAACTCCAAACATGCATGCTTAACCATCATGCCTACTGATTTTTGTATTTACAAATTCTAGATAACAAACTAATATTCCTAACATGAATTCTTAAAAATGTCTAACCACATCGATGGAATTGCATCTGCTAGGCAACAAAGTTCGATTACTAAAGGGCATGAAGATGCGAAAAATGTGTTACACTAGTGACAAAGAAAAGCATGTCAAGGACAATATATTATGAAAAATGAAAATCGCAACCACCCTGCCCTGGAGTAGAAGCTGGCAGCAGCCTTCAAGACTAACAAACAAAGGGTGGCATACAGGAGGGAAAAAACATAGTACAAACTCCACCTCTAAAAATCACTAAGATTATGAAGTGTGTTATTCAACAAATGATAACAAATTATCAATAAAGAATCAAAATGGAAACCAGCCTCTCATCTGAGCAAGCCCTTTAATACAGTCAACTGAGAAGTTTAATATGTTATCACTGTCGAGAAAATGATATGACAATGCAAATAACCATTTATCTTTACATACTTTTCTTCTTCCAAGAGACCCACGTTTTTAGAAGTAGGATCAACTACCAAACTTTGAATCTTGATTATTCCAACAGCAGCATTGTACATTTTTGTGATTGAAATTTCCAACAACTGTGCAAAGTTCATCAGTTTCCAAAACTCTCCTCAAGCTACTATATCAAGTAAAATATGGACGGATACATCATTAACCACGACCACACCCCCCCCCCCCCGCCCCTCCAAAAAGAAAAAAAACAAAGCCTTTCTCATTTCACAGCAGAGATAATATTAATATTTGCTAATGGCAAGTGACGCAATTATATAGCGAGTAGCACTCCAACTCAAAGAAGCAGCATCATCCTTCAACATAGCAACAGATGGTATCCCTATCTATCTCTTATAAATTTATAGTACATCCCAGATTACATTTTAAACTAACAGAAGGTTAATATAAGATCTTCTGAAGGCTACATTACAACTACAGAGATCATTAACATACAGATCTCGAATGAGAGCAAACAAGACCACGCCCTGAACAGCTTAGAATGCTTCAAGTAATTTTGCATTAAATCCTCATTTGTACATGCAACAAAAAGCATCCCTGTAATAATAAATAATTCAAAGAATTTTGTCTTCACGCCACAAACCTGGAAGATGTCCGAGCATCCAACAGATTTTTTTACCTAATAACTGGGTAAATCTTCAATCCAACTTTTTTTTTTATTTCAGAATTATGTATCCAAATTTGAAATGGTATAGGATACCCAATGCACACTATTCAACAGACTCAAAAGAAAATCCAACACGGCACTAAAACAGTAGCTATATTATCATAAATTGTAAACATACCCATGGATTAATTGGAGGATTGACGTGCTATCATAGCACAGTAGACTGCAAATTTCTATTGCATCCGTGCCATGATTGCAAAGCCAACAATCCCAGGCATCCATGTTAACCTAAAAATATGATGTATCTGAGAACCTCGATTGCAAGGAATAATTCGGATCTCACCAAATATTTATCAATCCAAGGGTCAACCCATCAAAAATATGGTCGCAATCCCAACTCCCCAGCACCAAATTCACCGTTTCCCCAATTGATACATATGTCGCCAAAAGACTCAACTTTTTCAAGAAACGATCTACATCAGGCATTAGAAAAACTAGGGTTTTGTATGGATTTTGCTCAGATCGTAAGTCCAATTTCAACCCATTAAGTTCGAACTTAAGAATGAGTTTGGATTTAACATATTAGCAATTAACTCAGTCAAGAAAAACATTACAAAAGGGTGTCAGACAGTCTTTAATCTCATCCAACCAGCGGAAATTGCTCAAATCGTACAGCAATATATGAAATTCTTCGATGAGAGTATATTGGAAAAAGAACGACATAAGATCTAAATGTTAAATGACAAAAAAGAAATCAAAATATCTTTTAAGCGGAAATTAAAATGAACTAAAATATGATCTTGAAGATAACCATGAGAAAACAATGGTGGAATTTGAAAGGAATGATAGAGAAGGAAGCCGTTGAGAAAAATTACAGCTTATCGGCTTTGTGCATAAGCTTATCGGGGTCGGAATTCGCCATGGCCGGGAGGTCCTCTTTCCCTCTTTTGCTTGGAGAACGATTAGTAAGGAGAGTCGGGGTCAAGCTCGGTCCTTTTGAGTTCTTGGTCAAGTTCGGTCCATTTTAGCTCTTTAACTGAGCGGCCTATGCTTGCCCCCGCTTATGTTCGGCCATATATTTCAAGCCTTAGCTTGCCTTTAGACGATGATGGCTGGGCCACGCCCGTCTACCATTCGAGTTGGCCAGGCCATGCGTTGGGCCAACTCGACATGCATTCCTGATAACGGAGTGAGCAGTTGCAATAATAATCTTCAAATGGATGAACAAGAAAAAATTGGGTATAATAGAGCTCAAATGAAATCCTATATTTAGTTTTGATTTTAAATATAGTCGCTACAATTTATGCATGGTGCGTCTTAATTTTTTTTAAAAAAATTTCTTGATAAAAACTTTTTCATAAACATGTATAAGGTCGGGGTTACCTTTGAATTTTTATCCTACATACAAAAACAAGTTGAATCGTCAACATAATTGTTGGCCCCAAAGGCAACCCCATAAAAGAAAACCTAGTGCCTAATAACAAGTATAACAATTTAAAACGAAGCATAAGTACCAAATGCATAAAGCAACTAGAGTATAAGAAAAATATATCAAATTAAGACAAGTATTCAATAAACAAATATACCAAACTCAAAGCTAGATAAGAAAATGTACCTAATTAAAACAAAGTTCAAGTTTCAAGAACGATAAAACAATCAAAACTAGTTTTAAGAAAATAAATAAGCAAGTAAGTAAATGAGGTATGATAATTTTAGAGTGGTTCAGTATCCTTTATTTATATCCACTATCGAAGACTCTTTCTTAAAATTTTTACTAAGCCAATCTATTTGGTTAATCACCAGTAATAGGATCATCAGTGGTAGAATCACTCTGATCCAATATCAAATCGTTTGATTTGAAATGTTTCAATAATCAAAGATCATCAGTGATCACAAATTACTGTGTTTGGTATACCATATGAATAAAAGGTCATCATGCATACAATACCAATATATATTATGTATTATATATAATATATAATAATAAATATTATACATATTTATTATATATTATAAATATAGATAATAATATAATAATAGTTATATAATGTTAATATAATTTTATTATTAATATTATAATATATAATAATATATTATTATATATTATTTATATATTATGAATATTATATTATATTATATTAATATGAGGAGAGAGATTGATAAATATAAGGATAAAGTTGTTTTAATTTTTTTGTGAAAGTCACGGTGATCCAACATTCTCATCTTCTAGGTGGGATTAGGATCACTCTCCTAAGCTGTGATCCTAATCATGGTAATGGCACATCACTACTTACAAAGAAATAACAAATGAGATAATCTTATCATTATCCCAAGATCACCGATGATCTTTACAAATTTACCCTATATTAAACAAACCCATTGAGTTCTTGGTCCATTTGAGTTCTTTAACCGAGTGGCTTAAGCTTGACCTCACTTAAGTTCAGCCAAATATTTCAAGCCTTAGCTTGGCTTTTGATGATTGTCGCTACGCTAGGCCTATCTACCATTCAAATGAATTGGCTGGGCCATGCGTTGGCCCAACTCGACAAGCATTCCTGATAATGGAGTAAGTTGTTGCAATAACAATCTTTGAATGGATGAACCAAAAAAATTAGATATATATAATAGATGTCGAATGAAATCCTATATTTAGTTTTGATTTTGAATATAGTCTCTACAATTTATGCCTAGTGTGCTTTAATTTTAAAAAAAAATCCTTGATAAAAACTTATTTACAAACATGTATGAGTTCAAGGTTACCTTTGAATTTCTATCTTACATACAAAAACTAGTTGAACTGTCAATATAATTGTCAGCCCTAAAGGCAACCTTAGAGGGGAAAACCTAGTGCTTAATAACAAGAATAATAATTTAAAACTAAACATAAGTACCCAATATACAAGCAACTAAAGTATAAGAAAAATAGATTAATTTAAGATAAGTATTCAATAAACAAATATACCAAACTCAAAGCTAGATAAGAGAATATACCAATTTAAACAAAGCTCAAGTATGAAGTATGATAGAATAATCAAAACTAGTTGCTTTCTTGCTTTCCTGCTTCATCTGTCTTCAATTGTCCTTGATTTCTTTGGTAAACCATCGATGGCTTGAGGTTCATTACTTTGAAAAACTTTTGTTCATACTTTATTTTTACGGAAGAATAGTGACCAAATTTAAGGCTGATTAAGCCATGAACATTGACCAAGGCCTCACCAAAATTAGATGCCGGTAATGGCTAACAATGAGGGTGATTACCCAACCAAAAGACCCCCTTCATTGCATCGATTATTTGTTTTTCTCACATGTTTTTGACTCTATTTAGTGATGAATAACAACTAATTCCATGGCTATTTGGGATTGCATTATTGGCTGATAATGGCTGAGAGATGGCCTCAAGTAACCGAGGACCATTGGATTAAGAGTATTATCAACCGTCCATGCTTGGAGTGAAGTCAGTTCTCAGCTGTTTCCTAATTGACAGAGACGTTCATCATCATTTATTTCTTGATTTCTTATATTTAAATCTAATCTTTAGTTTCTCTCTCTTTAGACTATCTGAATCTCTAGTAATCTAAATCAAGCCTTGAATGCATCACAGTAGGATGTAGGTCCTGTTCATGGGTTTGGGGTTGATTGCCTTGAAACCTAAATTTTAATCTTAATAGGATATGATTGTAGTATTGTATCTGATTAACCAGTGTAAGTAGGCTGGAAACTCAGATTGATCAAGCTTAATCCCTCTAATTAGTACATCAAGGTAAGTGACCTAATCATAGTTAGAGTATTTCATTAAAATATTCATAGTTTGTTAAAAGTATTTTAGAATTTTGTACATATTTTATTTATTTATTTACATGAAAATTGAATTAAATAATTTTATTAAAATATTGTTATATTTTGAAAATTCATATATTTGGATTTATTATATTTTCTAAATTATGAAAAATTTATTCTAAATCTTATTATGCCTAGTATTTAATTTGAAAGGTATTATAAATATATTTATTACATGAAAGGATAATTTCAATTTTTGTAAATCACTTTGCATATCTTGTTTATTCAAAAATTTGGATCAAGTAATTATGTCATGTTATCTTTACCTATATACTAGTATGCCCATCAAGATATCTGGTGAAATTTGCTAAATTACTTATGAATTATTCCTAAATTTATCATTTGGAAATATTTAAGTAAATTTATAAATTATGTGTATATGAAATAATTGTGCTGTATATGTATATGCTATTAACTCTCAATCAAGTTAATTTGTGTTATATAGATCTAATCTATTAGAGCTTGTACGAAGGTTTATGATACTGAGATCCTTTCTATAAAAGATATATGTGGCTTGTGTTTATAACTCATGCTACAAGGGTTACATGTGGTTTTTATTTTGTAGCTTTACCATAGGGTTTGTATATGGCTATAATTTATTAGCCGAATAGTTGATATCAGACGATTTAAAATTTAAGTGAATCTTTATTTGTTTAAAGAAAATAAGAAATACTTTTTTTCAACACTTGTAAAACATTGATTTTTCCAGGTTATTTGATGCATATAACATTATAAGCATATGTTAATTGTTTGAATTATTTATGGAAATGGTATTAACATGCTTGAATCTTCAAAGTTGTTATATTTTAATTTGCATCATTGCACTTAATTGATCTATCTAGTTATGATTATAGTTTAGCTGATAAATATTTTTTACTTTTTATTTTTGTTTCAAATACTGAGGCTTGAGATTTAGGTAGAAGCTTGCTCAAGCATTTAATTGAGACAGAGACTTAAGATAGGATTTGGATAGAAGCTTGCCCAAACATTTAGCTGAGTTACCATTAGATATTGAGTCATTTAGTTCTGATTCAAGAACAATTAGTGTTTGATTTAACACTCTACGTAATCTTTTAGTTATTAACATTATATTTGAATTTGTTTAGTTTAATTAAATTAATAAATACTTTATTGTTTCTAACTAGGCTCATTTGATTATATTTTTTTGGATTTGAGCAAGACATTTTGCATGTCGTAGGATTTATTTTTATGTGTATGCAATGGATTGTTAGGTCTAGGGCATGATAGGTGTGATTATTTTGGATTGGGGTCTATCTCACTGTTCCAAAAGAATTTTGTAATCCAATTTGGTAGGGACCTCACCAAAGTCACCATAGTATCCGAGGAAATAAGCTCATCCAACCGCGTAGCCCCCCTATTTTAAGATGACTTTTTCCAAACACCTATAAAAATAATCCTAAACCTTTTCAAATAATAAGTTTAGTTCTAATCCTGATATCTTATATCTAGAGTGCTTATCTAGAGAGCTCTAAAGCTTTCTTTCTTTTGTTTGAGATATCTTTGAGTGTTAAAGCATCTCCTTTGGAGACAATCTCTCAATTTCTTCCATGCATGCTTTCTCTCTTTGCTTCTCTTGCAAGCATACAGAGGATCCCTTTCTCAGACAATCTTTTGACCTTTTCTACTCTCTCTCTCTCTCTCTCTCTCTCTCTCTCTCTCTCTCTCTCTCTCTCTCTCTCTCTCTCTCTCTCTCTCTGCTTCTCTTGCAAGCGCACACAAGATCAACCAAAAAAGAAGATCAACCAAAAAAGATGCTTTGTTGACTAGGTTTGACTAATTTTGGATGTCAACAACTACTAAAATGATGGAATTACTTTTCTTAGTTGTATAATAATGTTTTTTAGCCAGCAAAAGCTCGAACTATATATTTAGAATTTTATATTCATGTGACATAAGTCTTACGTCTTGACGTCGGTGGAGAAAATAAAATTTAGAATTTATTTAGATTAGCTTTTGACTTAATTATTGATCAATCGTTACCTGACATAGTTGTTGACCAATAATTAGCAACAGCTAATTAAAAGGCGCTCAGCTGCGGGGGACCGGTCGTGATGTTCTACCGTTGGGTGGGCTTGGTTCAGCGGTTAGCAACTCTAGTTCGCTGAACCTCTGAGAACGATCCATGGGGTCATGGCGCTCCTCCGTCACCAAACAGCGTCCCTGTTGAGGGCCGTGGTTTAGTTCATTAGTTCCACGTCTCAAATTAGAGATGCCCATGAACCATTCGTCGCTCAATTTTTCGACTCCTCTTTTCCCCTGCAAGCTTATGTGTATATAACGGTGCCAGATCTTGATATTCCCCGTACAGCAAATCAAGATTTCCATCCGTCGCCGGTAGCCAACGCCATGTCGAGTTCCAAGTAACTTATAATATCTTCTTCATTCTCTCTCTTTTTCTTCAGTGCTAGTTTGATTTGTTTCCCTCACAGGTTGGAAGGCAAGGTAGCCATCATCACCGGAGGGGCCAGTGGCATCGGCGAGGCCACCGCTAGGCTCTTCGCCTCCCAGGGCGCCCTCGTCATCATCGCCGACATCCAGGATGAGCTCGGCCGCGCCGTCGCCGACTCCATCGGGCCCGACCGCTGCGCTTACCGCCACTGCGACGTCCGCGACGAGAAGCAGGTTGAGGCGACGGTGGAATTCGCCGTCCGGACCCACGGCCGGCTGGACGTCCTCTTCAGCAACGCCGGGAAAATAGGGCCCAGCGGAGCCCTCCTGGATGCGAGCCTGGAGGAGTGGGACGACATCATGGCCGTGAACGCGCGGGGAGCGGCCGCGGCCGTCAAGCACGCGGCGCGGGCTATGGTAGCGCGCGGGACGCGGGGGTCCATCGTGTGCACCGCGAGCGTGGTGGCGAGCCGCGGGGGAACCGGGGCGGCGGCCTACACGGCGTCGAAGCACGCGGTGCTGGGGCTGGTGCGCGCAGCAGCGGCGGAGCTCGGGGAGCACGGCATCCGGGTGAACTGCGTGTCCCCCTCGGGCGTGGCCACGCCCCTCGCATGCGGCGTCTACGGATGGAGCCCGAGAGAGGTGGAGGAGTACAACGTGGCCGTGTCGAGGCTGAAGGGGGTGGTGCTCAAGGCGAGCCACGTCGCGGAGGCCGTGCTGTTCCTGGCGTCGGATGAGTCCGGATTCATCACTGGGCACGATTTGGTGGTGGACGGAGGGCGGACCATCGTCGGTCAGAGTCTGCCGGACTTCTCCAGGAAATGATGATTTTGTGTGATGAGACGCCCAAAAATTGTGTTTGGAACCAATTTTCATGGAGGCAGGATTTGGATCTGAATTTGGATTCCATGATTTTAATGATTCTAATTAGAATTAAGATTTCAATACTTATCTTTAATACGAACTTTGAAACTACATAACAATTTCAGTTTTTTTGAACAAAGCAGGATGATTTTATTTCATTCTAAGCACTTTAACCATTAAAATTATGGAATCAAAATTTTGATTCCATAATTTTTAATGGTTCCAAATGGGTACCATTTGGAATCTGGATCTGGATCCCACTTTCATGAAACTTTAGAGGAAGGCACAGGTACTTCCAAATCGACCTTATTATAATAGGATTGATATAAAAACCGATATTCGATAGTGCAATTGCCATTGATTTTTTGCATTTAATTCTTTTTTTTTTTAAAAATAATCTAATAGATACTGATTTTTTCATCTAATTTTAAGTTCTTAAAATTAATCTTCTAGATCCTTATGAAAAGGAAAAAAAATAAAGGCAAGATGTGTTAAACAGGAGCCTGGCGTAAAACACTTAAATAGCCCAAAATGTTCACGTGTAAGAAGATGGAAAACATCTACTTTAACTTCTACATATTAATGAGCGATTTGGATGTTGTATTAGTTCAACCAGATCTTTCCGGCAAGAGTTTTATTCATTGGGAAACACATAAACCAAGTTTAGCTGGTGGCCACTTGGCCTAACTAATCTTCTTTTTTTTTAATAATAATCAATTCCTCCTGCAAGGTCATATTACTTAGTGGCCTAATCACTAAAAAACAATCAACTCCTTCTGCAAGGCAATTTATCGATCGCCAACCAATCCTTTTAGCTCGTATACTTATCGAAATAAGCAAGTCTTATCTTGTAAATGCTAATCTATAAAAACCTTTATAATATATATATATTCAAATTAATATAATAGTTTTATAAAAATTATTTTAATTTTTTAAGTTATATAAAAGTTTGTAAAAATTTATTTCGGAGGTGGCGATAAAGGGAACTGGAACCCAGTTCTGGGATTGGCTCTCAACTAAGAGAACAAATTACAAAATGCTCTTGTTGGATCATTAATCCAACGTTGAGCTTATATGTGAATAATTATGTATTGCGGGCTGTTAAATAAATTTAAGCTCAATTAAAAGTGATCGATTAAGTATTCAGTAATTTGGGCTTTAATGTATAGGATATGGACCTTTAATGTATAGAGACTCAAGAAATTATTTCTATTTTTATGATAGGCTAAAATAGAAATAAAATTAAGTTATCAATATATATAGTGGTTATGGTCCCCAGATTGCACGAATAGAGACATTCTTTTTGACATCCCATCATCAGAGAGAAAAAAACATTGAGAGAAACTAAAGGACTCTCTTTAAAGTGGACGTGTTGATTTGGAAGGCCAACTGCTCGACTCTAAAGGATAATTAATCGATATGGACTCAGGTACGCTTCTGCTTATATATTTAATTTTATCTTGGTGATCCAACATGAATGATCCTGTTATTTTGGGTGATAGTTTTACCAAAGGGAATTCCATAAATTCTAACATGTGGTATCAGAGCCCCATCATGTTGAATCATCGAGATTGAATTACAAAATAAATTATTATTATTATTTTAGAATAAACGGAACGAAGGAATTCAAAATATTCTTTCTCCTTTCCATTCGGGTTTCAGACTCTTGCCAGCAGTTTTCGCCATCACTGGCATCAAGGTTTTTTTTCAGGCGTGGCGATTAGGTGATTAGGCCACGCTGGTAAAGGAGCCAC
The DNA here is from genome assembly GCA_017589505.3 of Metroxylon sagu. Taxonomy (NCBI): domain Eukaryota; kingdom Viridiplantae; phylum Streptophyta; class Magnoliopsida; order Arecales; family Arecaceae; genus Metroxylon; species Metroxylon sagu. The sequence continues at coordinate 1,778,564 of JACVBY030000658.1, read as the reverse complement.
GACCATCAGGCCATGGCATCTATGGCCGCACATTAAGTACAGGTCATCATTAAAAAAAAAAGGGGACAAGCGATTTCTTCACCGACGATCATAATGGAGACCGGCGCGAGTCTCTACCCGCACCAATGAAGGGATGTTGTGGCCAAATAGTTTTCTTTTTTTTTTTTGGCAAGTAACCCGTAATAGTTTCTTTCCTTTCTTTCTTTTATTTTTATTTTTATTTTTATTTTTATTTATTTATTTTTTTTGGTAAGTGATTCGTCACAGTTTCTTTCTTTTTTTTTTTGATCTTTTCCAAGAAAAAAAGAAAGAAAAAAAGAAGAGAGTTTTTTTTTTAAGGGACCAGGTTAGAGGCTGGTGTAGGACCAGGGTTGGCTCATCCGATCAGCCTTGACCTGGTTACAGGTTGATCAATGCATCAACGGGTTTAATGATAATTTTTTGATGTAACTTTAACTTCAAATATTGGTATGTTTATATATATTTTGAGATGGATTAATTAAAACAATATGTCACCAAAGTGATCCCTCTTGTAGAAATTAATCTTATTTCAAAATATAAAAGGTTATGTGCATGTAGTTTAAGTAAATATCCATCGGTCCAAAGGAAGATCAATATTTAACATAATTGCATGTGCACTTATGGTAATAAATGCGTAATGGTTATTGAGTTTTATATGTCAATAATAAATCGGCCCAAAGGTAGATTCATTATTCGATATGTTCTTATCCTCAGTGTTTGATTACTACCAATATCACTTACAAGTTACTATTTTGTCCAAAGATAAAATATTAATGAGTGTTTGATATTTTGGGATGGGATTTACCTTTATTTGAATTTATTTTTGCTTTAAGACTAATATGAGTTTGTTTTGTTGTTCTCTGTCCAGCTTACAGTCCTACTAACATTACTGCCAACATCAATTCAATTCTTATATTGAATGGCTCAAACTTCAAGTCCTGGAAAGAAAAACTCTTTAATAGTTCTTGGAGTCATGGATTTCGACCTTGCTTTTAGGACTGAATCTCCTTCACCTCTTACGGATAAGAGTACCTTGGATGATAAGAGGGACATAGAAAGGTGAGAGAAATCAAATCGCATGTGTATGATGATCATGAAAAAGGCCATTTCAGAAGCATTCAGGGGCACAATGTCTGAAAAAATTACTACTGCTAAGGCTTTCTTTGAGGATATTGAAAAGAGATTTGTCAAGAATGAAATGGCTGAAATTGGTACGCTCTTGACAAGTCTAATTTCAATGAGGTATAAAGGGAAATGCAATATCAGGGAGTGCATTTTGAAGATGTCTCATCTTGCTTCCAAGCTGAAAGCACTTAAGCTTAAACTTTCTGAAGACTTGCTAGTGCATCTGGTTTTGATATCCCTTTCGGCACAGTTTAACCAGTTTAAAGTGAACTATAATTGTCAGAAAGAGACTTGGTCTCTGAATGAGCTCTCTCACACTGTGTTCAGGAAGAGGAAAGGCTTAAGCAAGATAAGACAGAGTGTGCTCACTTGGCCTCAATTTCTAAGGACAAAGAAAAGAAAAGAAAGAAGGATAAGGCTGCAAATACGACACCTCAAAAGAAACATCAAAAGAAACCGAATGATTCAGAAGGTACTAGTTGTTTCTTCTGTGGAGCTGAAGGACATAAGAAGAAGCATTGCATTAACTATCACGCATGACGTGCTAAGAAGGGTATGCTTCTTAATTTAGTTTATTTTGAGGTTAATTTAACTTCGGTACCTAGACATACATGGTGGATAGATTCTAGTGCAACAACTCACATCAGTGTGTCTATGCAGGGTTGCCTGAGTTGCCGAAAGCCAAATGATGCTGAAAGATACATCTATGTGGGCGATGGCAAAATGGTTCCAGTTGAGGCAATAGGAAAATTTAGATTATTGTTAAAGACTGGATTTTATTTGGATCTTGATGAAACTTTTATTGTACCGTCTTTTAGACGGAATTTGATTTCTATTTCTGATTTGGACAAATCTGGTTATTTTTGTTCATTTGGAAATGAAAAATTTAGTTTGTTTCATGATTCAAATTTGGTTGGTTCTGGTTCTTTATCAGGTTACGATAATCTTTATTCAACTGATATAATTGCTTCATTTAATGAATCCATGCATTTAAGTACACGAGGTACTAAGAGAAAATTAACCAGTGAGAATTCGGTTGTATTATGGCACAAGAGATTAAGTCATATTTCGAGATAGAGAATAGAAAGACTTGCATCAGATAAAATTCTTGATTTCTTAGATTTCACAGATTTTGATATTTGTGTTAATTGTATAAAGGAAAAACAAACCAATAAAAGGAGATTTGAAGCCAACAGGATTCTGGACGTCTTAGAACTTATACATACGGATATTTGTGACCCATTTCCTACAATTGCTTGGAATTGTCAACAATACTTTATAACGTTCATAGATAATTTTTTCAGATATGGCTACATATATCTCATTCATGAAAAGTCACAATCGCTGGACGTGCTTAAAAATTATAAGGCTGAAGTTGAAAACCAACTGAGTAAAAGGATCAAAAGCATCAGATCTGACCGTGGTGGAGAGTACTATGGCAGATATGATGGTTCAGGTGAACAACATCCAGGACCATTTGATAAGTTCCTAGAGGAATGCGGTATCGTCCCACAGTACACCATGCTAGGTTCATCCACTATGAATGGTGTTGCTGAAAGATGAAACAGAACGCTTAAGGATATGGCAAGAACTATGATTAGTCATTCTAACTTATCAGAATCACTCTAGGGAGAAGCACTTAAGACTGCAGCATATATCCTTAATAGAGTTCCAACTAAAGCAACTATCAAAACCCCTTATGAACTCTGGACGGGCAAGAAGCCTAGTCTAAAGCACTTGTATGTTTGGGGATGTCCAGCTGAGGTAAGGCCTTATAGGCCTAATGAAAAGAAATTGGACTTAAGGACGGTGAGCTGCTATTTTATTGGATACTCTGAAAGATCCAGGGGGTACAAGTTTTATGATCCCACAAGTAAGTCAATTTTTGAGTCAGGAAATGCATGGTTCTTTGAGGATGTTGAGCTTGCAAGGGGAGATACAGTTAGGGACTTTGTCTTTGAGGAGGAATATGTTGATATTCCCACAGATGTCATTGACATTGATCAGGATCCCATTCCTGACCTTGTTCAAGACATAATAGATCAAGATACTGTCGGAGAACCTCCTATTCAAGAAATTGTTTCTAAAGAACAAGCTCCAACATCTCAAGAACCTATGCTATTAAGGAGATCCACTAGAGAGAGGAGAAATGCAATACCAGATGACTACATTGTATTTCTCCAAGAGCATGAGGTTGACATTCGAATAATGGAAGATGATCCAATAAACTTTTGTCAAGCCATGAAAAGTTCTAACTCTCACAAGTGGATTGATGCCATAAATGAGGAGATTAAGCTCCTGAAGGATAATGATGTCTGGGATCTTGTCCCATTACCTCAAGGTACGAAACCCATTGGTTGCAAATGGATATTTAAGACCAAGAGGGATTCGAAAGGTGATATGGAAAGGTACAAGGTTCATCTTGTCGCAAAGGGCTTTACTCAGAGAGAAGGCATTGACTATAAAGAGACTTTCTCTCCAATTTTTTTGAAAGACTCTTTCAGGATTACAATGGCATTGGTAGCGCATTTCAATCTTGAGTTACATCAGATGGATGTGAAGACGACATTTCTCAATAGTAACATTGATGAGACGATCTATATGGTGCAACGAGAAAACTTTGTATCGGGAGACCCAAAGAATATGGTTTGCAAACTTAAGAAATCTATCTATGGACTCAAACAAGCATCTCGATAATGGTATTTCAAGTATCATCAAGTGATTATCTTATTCGGTTTTGAGATGAATTTGGTCGATGATTGTATATACCATAAGTTCTATGGGAGCAAACATATTTTTCTGGTTTTATATGTCGATGATATCTTACTTGCCAGCAACGATATAGGCTTATTGCACGAAACCAAGAGATTTCTATCTAAGAATTTTGAGATGAAAGATCTTGGTGACGCTTCTTTTGTGTTAGGCATACAAATACATCAGAATCGCTCTCGAGGTATTCTCGGATTATCACAAAAGAGCTATATCGAAAATGTTCTCAAAAGATATGGCATGCAGGATTGCAAACCAGGTGATACCCCTGTGGCTAAGGGAGACAAGTTTAGTCTCAATCAATGCCCTAAGAATGATTTTGAAAAGAAGGAAATGCAAAAGATTCCCTATGCCTCAGCAGTAGGGAGTCTGATGTATGCTCAGGTTTGTATGCATCTGGATATTGCATACGTTACTGGGATGTTGAGCAGATATTTAAGCAATCCAGGAATAGATCATTGGAAAGTAGCTAAACGGGTATTGCGGTATTTACAGAGAACAAAAGGTTACATACTTACGTATCGGAGGTCGAATAAGCTTGAGATCATTGGGTATACTGACTCCGATTTTGCTGGATGCCAAGATAGTATGAAATCTATATCGGGCTATATCTATCTGTTGGCTGGAGGTGCAGTCTCCTGGAAGAGTGCTAAACAGTCACTTATAACATCTTCCACCATGGCAGCAGAATTTATAGCATGTTATGAGGCATCCAATCACGGAATATGGTTGCAAAATTTTGTCACAGGGCTGCGCATAGTGGATGATGTTAAAAGACTACTTAAATTATTTTGTGACAATAAGTCAGCAGTTCTATATTCCAACAACAACAGGAGCTCAATAAAGTCAAAACATATCGACATCAAGTTCCTAGTTGTTAAAGAAAGAGTTCAGAGTGATCAATTGTTTATAGAGCACATCGGAACAAACTCCATAATTGCGGATCTGCTTACTAAGAGATTGCCACCCAAAACGTTTCATGAGCATACTGCTCGTATGGGTGTCATGTCACTTGAAGATATTTAGTTTTAGTGGAAGTTTGTAATTTTAGATGCTTGCATAGATATCTTTTCAGTTTATGGATATTTTGAAGTTATTTTTTGTACAAATAAAGTTTTTTGGTTTGTTTATACTCTAATTTTAGTATAATCTGATCTCACTAAGGTTTAAGGGAGGACCAATTGGAAATAGGCATGTTAAGATCACATTGCATGAAATTTTCATACTACACATCCACACCATGATCCATGTCATTCAATTGTATCAGCATATGTGACCATTGATGGGTTGAGTTACGATAGATGTAATGAAGACCACTTTGATCCTATATTGGTGTGATTGATGGACCAAATTGGTTGCAGATACATTTCGGTAATGACAGCAAATTTGAGCTCATTCAGTTATATCTGGCAAAGAATAATTATAAGGTTACACATATAGCCCAAGTGGAAGATTGTTGGATCATTAATCCAACGTTGAGCTTATATGTGAATAATTATGTATTGCGGGCTGTCAAATAAATTTAAGCTCAATTAAAAGTGATCGATTAAGTATTCAGTAATTTGGGCTTTAATGTATCTGATAGGGTGTGGGCCTTTAATGTGTAGAGACTTAAGAAATTATTTCTATTTTTATGATGGGCTAAAATAGAAATAAAATTAGGTTATCTATATATATAGTGGTCATGGTCCCCAGATCGCACGAGCAAAGACATTCTTTTTGACATCCAATCATCAGAGAGAAAAAAATATTGAGAGAAACTAAAGGACTCTCTCTAAAGTGGATGTGTTAATCTGGAAGGCCAACTGCTCGACTCTAGAGGATAATCAATCGATATGGACTCAGGTACGCTTCCGCTTATATATTTAATTTTATCTTGGTGATCCAACATGAATGATCCTGTTATTTTGGGTGATGGTTTTTACCAAAGGGAATTCCATAAATTCTAACAAGTGGTATCAGAGCCCCTTCATGTTGAATCATCAAGAGTGAATTAGAGAATAAATTATTATTATTATTTTAGAATAAACGGAAAGAAGAAATTCAAAATATTCCTTCTCCTTTTCATTCAAGTTTCAGACTCTTGCCAACAGTTTTCGCCATCACCGGCATTAAGTTTTTTTTTCCAGGTGTGGTGATTAGGCCACGTTGGTAAAGGAGCCATGGCCATCAAGCCATGGCATCTGTGGCCGCACATTAAGTACAGGTGATCATTAAAAAAAAAAGGGGACAGGCGGTTTCTTCACCACCGACTATAATGAAGACCAGCGCGGGTCTCTACCCGCACCGATGAAGGGACGTTGCGGCCAAACAGTTTTCTTTTCTTTTTTTTTTTTGGCAAGTAACCCGTAATAGTTTCTTTCCTTTCTTTCTTTTATTTTTATTTTTATTTTTATTTTTATTTATTTATTTATTTTTGATAAGTGATTCATCACAGTTTCTTTCTTTTTTTTTTGGATCTTTTCCAAAAAAAAAAGAAAGAAAAAAAGAAGAGAGAGTTTTTTTTTTAAGAGACCGGGTCAGAGGCTGGTGTAGGACCAGGGTTGGCTCATCCGATCAGCCTTGACCTGGTTACAGGTTGATCGATGCATCAACGGGTTTAAGGATAATTTTTTGGTGGTGTAACTTTAACTTCAAATATTGGTATGTTTATATATATTGTGAGATTGATTAATTAAAACAACATGTCACCAAAGTGACCTCTCTCATATAAATTAATCTTATTTCAAAATATAAAAGGTTATGTGTATGTAGTTTAAGTAAATATCCATCGGCCCAAAGGAAGATCAATATTTAACATAATTGCATGTGCACTTATGGTAATAAATGCGTGATGGTTATTCAGTTTTATATGTGAATAATAAATCGGCCCAAAGATAGATTCATTATTCGATAAGTTCTTATTATCAGTGTTTGATTACTACCAATATCACTTACAAGTTACTATTTTGTCCAAAGATAAAATATTAATGAGTGTCTGATATTTTGGGATGGGATTTACCTTTATTTGAATTTATTTTTGCTTTAAGACTAATATGAGTTTGTTTTGTTGTTCTCTGTCCAGCTTACAGTCCTGCTAATATTACTGCCAACATCAATTCAATTCCTATGCTGAATGGCTCAAACTTCAAGTCCTGAAAAGAAAAACTCTTGATAGTTCTTGGAGTCATGGATCTCGACCTTGCGTTAAGGACTGAATCTCCTTCACCTCTTACGGATAAGAGTACCTCGGATGATAAGAGGGACATAGAAAGGTGGGAGAAATCAAATCGCATGTGTATGATGATCATGAAAAAGGCCATTCCAGAAGCATTCAGGGGCACAATGTCTGAAAAAATAACTACTGCTAAGGCTTTCCTTGAGGATATTGAAAAGAGATTTGTCAAGAACGAAAAGGCTGAAATTGGTATGCTCTTGACAAGTCTAATTTCAATGAGGTATAAGGGGAAAGGCAATATCAGGGAGTACATCTTGGAGATGTCTCATCTTGCTTCCAAGCTGAAAGCACTTAAGCTTGAACTCTCTGAAGACTTGCTAGTGCATTTGATTTTGATATCCCGTCCGGCACAGTTTAACCAGTTTAAAGTGAGCTATAATTGTCAGAAAGAGACTTGGTCTCTGAATGAGCTCATCTCACACTGTGTTCAGGAAGAAGAAAGGCTTAAGCAAGATAAGACAGAGTGTGCTCACTTAGCCTCAACTTCTAAGGACAAAGAAAAAAAAAGAAAGAAGGATAAGGCTGCAGATACGACACCTCAAAAGAAACATCAAAAGAAACCGAATGATTCGGAAGGCACTAGTTATTTCTTTTGAGGAGCTGAAGGATATAAGAAGAAGCAGTGCACTAACTATCACGCATGGCATGCTAAGAAGGGTATGCTTCTTAATTTGGTTTGTTCTGAGGTTAATTTAACTTCGGTACCTAGACATACATGGTGGATAGATTCTGGTGCAACAACTCACATCAGTGTGTCTATGTAGGGTTGCCTGAGTTGCCGAAAGGCAAATGATGCTGAAAGATACATCTATATGGGCGATGGCAAAACGGTTCCAATTGAAGCAATAGGGAAATTTAGATTATTGTTAAAGACTAGATTTTATTTGGATCTTGATGAAACTTTTATTGTACCGTCTTTTAGATGGAATTTGATTTTTATTTCTGTTTTGGACAAATCTGGTTATTTTTGTTCATTTGGAAATGGAAAATTTAGTTTGTTTCATGATTCAAATTTGGTTGGTTCTGGTTCTTTTTCAGGTTACGATAATCTTTATTCAATTGATATAATTGCTTCATTTAATGAATCACTGCATTTAAGTACACGAGGTACTAAGAGAAAATTAACCAGTGAGAATTCGGCTGTATTATGGCACAAGAGATTAGATCATATTTCGAGACAGAGAATAGAGAGACTTGTATCAGATAAAATTCTCGATTCCTTAGATTTCATAGACTTTGATGTTTGTGTTAATTGTATAAAGGGAAAACAAACCAATAAAAGGAGATTTGAAGCCAACAGGACTCTGGACGTCTTAGAACTTATACATACAGATATTTGTGGCTCGTTTCCTACAATCGCTTGGAATGGTCAACAATACTTTATAACGTTCATAGACGATTTTTTCAGATATGGCTACATATATCTCATTCATGAAAAGTCACAGTCGCTGGACGTGCTCAAAAATTATAAGGCTGAAGTTGAAAACCAACTCAGTAAAAGGATCAAAAGCATCAGATCTGACCGTGGTGGAGAGTACTATGGCAGATATGATGGTTCAGGTGAACAATGTCCAGGACCATTTGCTAAGTTTCTAGAGGAATGCGGTATCGTCCCACAGTACACCATGCCAGGTTCGCCCACTATGAATGGTGTTGCTGAAAGACGAAACAGAACGCTTAAGGATATGGTAAGAACTATGATTAGTCATTCTAACTTACCAGAATCACTCTGGGGAGAAGCACTTAAGACTGCAGCATATATCCTTAACAGAGTTCCAACTAAAGCAACTACCAAAACCCCTTATGAACTCTGGACGGGCAAGAAGCCTAGTCTAAAGCACTTGCATGTTTGGGGATGTCCAGCTGAGGCAAGGCCTTATAGGCCTAATGAAAAGAAACTGGACTCAAGGACGGTGAGCTGCTATTTTATTGGATACTCTGAAAGATCCAGGGGGTACAAGTTTTATGATCCCACAAGTAAGTCGATTTTCGAGTCAGGAAATGCACGGTTCTTTGAGGATGTTGAGCTTGCAAGGGGAGATACAGTTAGGGACTTTGTCTTTGAGGAGGAATATGTTGATATTCCCACAGATGTCATTGGCATTGATCAGGATCCCATTCCTGACCTTGTTCAAGACATAATAGATCAAGACACTGTCGGAGAACCTCCTATTCAAGAAATTGTTTTAGAAGAACAAGCTCCAACATCTCAAGAACCTATGCCATTAAGGAGATCCACTAGAGAGAGGAGAAATGCAATACCAGATGACTACATTGTATTTCTCCAAGAGCATGAGGTAGACATTCGAATAATGGAAGATGATCCAATCAACTTTTGTCAAGCCATGGAAAGTTCTAACTCTCACAAGTGGATTGATGCCATGAATGAGGAGATTAAGTCCCTGAAGGATAATGACATCTGGGATCTTGTCCCATTACCTAAAGGTGCGAAACCCATTGGTTGCAAATGGATATTTTAGACCAAGAGGGATTCGAAAGGTGATGTGGAAAGGTACAAGGCTCGTCTTGTCACAAAGGGCTTTACTCAGAGAGAAGGCATTGACTATAAAGAGACTTTCTCTCCAATTTTTTCGAAAGACTCTTTCAGGATTACAATGGCATTGGTAGCGCATTTCAATCTTGAGTTACATCAGATGGATGCGAAGACGGCGTTTCTCAATGGTAACATTGATGAGATGATCTATATGGTGCAACGAGAAAACTTTGTATCGGGAGACCCAAAGAATATGGTTTGCAAACTTAAGAAATCCATCTATGGACTCAAACAAGCATCTCGACAATGGTATTTCAAGTTTCATCAAGTGATTATCTCATTCGGTTTTGAGATGAATTTGGTCGATGATTGTATGTATTATAAGTTCTATGGGAGCAAATATATTTTTCTGGTTTTATATATTGATGATATCTTGCTTGTCAGCAACGATATAGACTTATTGCACGAAACCAAGAGATTTCTATCTAAGAATTTTGAGATGAAAGATCTTGGTGACGCCTCTTTTATGTTAGGCATACAAATACATCAGGATTGCTCTCGAGGTATTCTCGGATTATCACAAAAGAGCTATATTGAAAAGGTTCTCAAAAGATATGGCATGCAGGATTAAACCAGGTGATACCCCTGTGGCTAAGGGAGACAAGTTTAGTCTCAATCAATGCCCTAAGAATGATTTTGAAAAGAAGAAAATGCAGAAGATTCCCTATGCCTCAGCAGTAGGGAGTCTGATGTATGCTCAGGTTTGTACGCGTCCGGATATTGCGTACGTTACTGGGATGTTGGGCAGATATTTAAGCAATCCAGGAATAGACCATTGGAAAGCAGCTAAACGGGTATTGCGGTATTTACAGAGAACAAAAGGTTACATGCTCACGTATCAGAGGTCGAATAAGCTTGAGATCATTGGGTATACTGACTCCGATTTTGTTGGATACTAAGATAGTATGAAATCTACATCGGGCTATATCTATCTATTGGCTGGAGGTGCAGTCTTCTGGAAGAGTGCTAAACAGTCACTTATAGCATCTTCCACCATGGCAGCAGAATTTATAGCATGTTATGAGGCATCCAATCACGGAATATGGCTACGAAATTTTGTCACAGGGCTGCGCGTAGTGGATGATGTTAAAAGACCACTTAAATTATTTTGTAACAATAAGTCAACAGTTCTATATTCCAACAACAACAAGAGCTCAACGAAGTCAAAGCATATCGACATTAAGTTCCTAGTTGTTAAAGAAAGAGTTCAGAGTGGACAATTGTCTATAGAGCACATCGAAACAAACTCCATAATTGCGGATCCGCTTACTAAGGGATTGCCACCCAAAATGTTTCATGAGCATACTGCTCGTATGGGTGTCATGTCACTTGAAGATATTCAGTTTTAGTGGGAGTTTGTAATTTTAAATGCTTGCATAGACATTTTTTCAGTTTATGGATATTTTGAGGTTATTTTTTGCAGAAATAAAGTTTTTTGGTTTGTTTATACTCTGATTTTAGTATAATCTGATCTCACTAAGGTTTAAGGGAGGATCAATTGGAAATAGGCATGTTAAGATCACATTGCATGAAATTTTCATACTACACATCCACATCATGATCCATGTCATTCAATTGTATCAGCATATGTGACCATTGATGGGTTGAGTTACGATAGATGTAATGAAGATCACTTTGATCCTATATTGGTGTGATTGATGGACCGGATTGGTTGCAGATAAATTTCGGTAATAACAACAAATTTGAGCTCATTCAGTTATATCTGGCAAAGAATAATTATAAGGTTACACATATAGCTCAAGTGAAAGATTGTTGGATCATTAATCCAACGTTGAGCTTATATGTGAATAATTATGTATTGCGGGCTGTCAAATAAATTTAAGTTCAATTAAAAGTGATCGATTAAGTATTCAGTAATTTGGGCTTTAATGTATCTGATAGGGTATGGACTTTTAATGTGTAGAGACTCAAGAAATTATTTCTATTTTTATGATGGGCTAAAATAAAAATAAAATTAGGTTATCTATATATATATAGTGGTCATGGTCCCCAGATCGTACGAATAGAGATATTCTTTTTGACATCCTATCATCAAAGAGAAAAAAATATTGAGAGAAACTAAAGGCCTCTCTCTAAAGTGGACGTGTTGATCTCAAAGGCCAACTGCTCGACTTTAGAGGATAATCAATCGATATGGACTCAGGTACGCTTCCGCTTATATATTTAATTTTATCTTGGTGATCAAACATGAATGATTCTGTTATTTTGGATGATGATTTTTACCAAAGAAAATTTCATAAATTTTAACAGCTCTTATATTTATTTGCTATTTTATATTTAATGGTTGATATGATCTGGGACAGGCATGCTACTTTCCTACATTATATATATATATATATATAAAGCGGGCTGAGCCCAACATGAAATATCTTCCAGCTGCTTCTGTCTTGTGTGACAATGAGTTCATTGGATGGTTGCACGACGACGACGGAGATGGCCGGCATGGGGTGCGGAGGCGAAGACGGTGAAGAGCTGGTGTGGGAGAGGATGGAGGAGAACAACAAGGCTGGAGATGGCCAGCAAAGAAGTCCGGCGATGAAAAAGGAGGTCTGGTGATTTACTCTTCGTCTCGAAGGAGACGGATGCGAGGAAAAAAAAAAAAAAAAAACTCTGGGCCTGAGGAGGGAATTCAGCGAGTTGAAAAATAAAAAAAATAAAAAAAAATAAAAAAACTGATATAGCCAGTAGTTGGGTACCGTCCCCTATAATCAACGGCCACGGTTTACTCTTTATTTCAAAAAATAAAAATAAAAAAGCCGACCCCATTATAAATTAACGCAGATTTACTCTTAGAAAATCGACTATTCTCTCGAGAAATGGCAGATTTATAGCAGAAATTGAAAAACCCTGCCACAATCTAGTGCAAAACCATAAACGTTAGCCCACGTGCCGCCTCCTATAAAATTCTATCCTGATTGGATGGTTCTGGGTAGTCTTTGATCAAGGTCTAGAAGGCAATTTCAGTTTTATTTTTTTTATTTTTATTTTTTATTTTTATTTTTATTTTTTTTTGGAAAAGAGTCCCATATGGAATCTCAAATACCATGATGCCATGTCTAGAACGACAAACTGCCCTCCAAGATGCGACACATCTATTGGATGATGCCTTGAATACTTTCTGAACCCGTTGTCTTACTGTAGAGTAAAAGAGACCGCTTAATTAGGATATTCATGTCTATTCTGATTAAAAATAGAGGAACTCTGAGATAACAACAAAGGATGGATTTGTTTTTGATAACGTCTGAAAGCATAGCAGAGCCCGGCTTGTCTCACCGTGGCAGTTGTGGTAGAGATGCGAAAACATGTGCATTAATTTATATCGTTCTCTCCGTTTAGTGTTTATTGCCAAGTAATAAAAAAAAAATGTAGTTGATGCGATGCCACAGCGTAAGTTTTAAATTTATTGAGGGACATGTGCATGAATATCTCTCATGCTAATTATTTAAACTTAAACTTAAAATAGCCAAATTACTAATATAAACTATTCTTCAACATTATATAAAGAAAAAATTATAATTAAATATTAATTCTAACAGTTAAACACTTTTTCATTAGTACCTTTTCAGCATCTTATGTTTTGGATCTTTAAAAAAAAAAAAGAGATTAGATAATTTAAATGAATTTCTTAGTAAAATTAAGCATATGATCAGCCCATATTCACATAAGACAAAAGTAAAAGTAACCATAGTTGCCAGATTTCAGCCCATATTCTTAGAGCTATTGTAATATATCTCAATAGCTTATCCCGCTATATCCTTCGGTTATGAGCTTAGAATGAACCGAATACTAATGCATAATCTATAATTAACAGAATATTTATCCAATATATAATCTTCATTGATAAAAAGTTTAACGTAATCAGGTTGGAATTCAAAATTCAAAGCATACTATATTTATTCATAGTTCATACATCATACCATAGACCGTAAGTATGTTTAATAAAAAATTTCATAACATACATGCATAATATTTGACAACAAAAATAACATATTAAATTATATTTTTTCTCCCCTTTTAATTAGAAAAATATGAGATCATAAAATCCATAAATCGTATGTTAATCAATTATAATACTTTTGATACCAATATTTGTTGAAAATAAATATATATAAAAAATTTAGGAAATATGTATAATCACTTACCCTATAGGCATGACTATTAAATAAGTCTAACTAAATTTCACCTTGAGATCTTGTGCAAGAAGAACAATATAATATATTAAATGGCATTACTTCTCTACATACATATATCGGCTTCCATTATGTGTTTAGGATCACATCGTAGAAATTTTTTATGTTTTGTTTGGCAAAAAAAGTAGAGAAGCTAACTAAATTACCTATTACAGAGTTATCTTATGTGATTTTTCAAGTTAGGTAATTTAAGAAACATAATGAATCAAATAATCCTTCATACATATACATAAGTATGAAAATAAAATTACTACGTACACTTGCATAACATTAACTTGTAATGATTTTTATAGGATAAGATTAGTTGTAAAATTAATTATAGTCAAAGTATTTATTTCCTTAGTAGTGAGCACGAGTTGGTCTTTATGACATATGAATATAGTTGTTAAAGAATCAAATTAATATTAACCTTCTTAAATACAAGGCTAGCTCCAACTGTTCGGTTATGATAAAAAAGCACAGTAAGTATATTTTTATGTAATTTCAATCACTTTCGGTCAATATTTAAGAATATTGAGATAAAATCCAATCATATTGGTACCGATTAAATGTAGGTCTCATATGCACTTCAACCACATGTATTATTACTACATTCAATTGAAACCACCTCAAATAGACCACATGGTACTCACAATTTGATTTCTTTTTTTTCCCACAATCACAAAATCGTTATCCTTGAAATTAGCATAAATCTATTACACTATATATATATATATATATATATATATATATATATATATATATATTTAATTTCACTACTATGGATCAAACAAAAGCTTCTGCATAATATATTTACAGGTTTACATATCAGAGTAAAAGTACAACATGGGATATATCACTCTCGCTTACCTCATTCAAGAGAATTTATTAAAAGGACACCCAAAAGATAAAACCATCACTTTTGATGCTGTGGAATCTCATAATTTGTCGTAGAAATGGAAGAGAGATCCTCCCCTCTATCATCATCAATGTTTAGTACTTTTTCATATATAGTGTCACAAAGTTTATCATGATTGACATGACCAATGATCTACAACAATAAATAAATTGATGAATATAATGACTATAAGCTAGTAAATAGGACATTTCATGATTAAAAAATGCATAATTATTCTATAAAACAAAGAAAAAAAGAGCATGATTAGATTTCTCTTAAAATTTTGAACTTAATTAGATTTAACCTAGAACAAAATTGTTTGTCACATGATATTTTGTAGGTTTGTTGTAGAAGAATTATGCTGGGAGTTTTTTTGTCTTTCTAAAAAGGCCTAAAATAATGATCATATTGCAAACTAGGTTATACCTAGTGGTGTTACCTCTCTTTCGCAGTGAAGGTTTTATGTTCAAATCTTGAAAAGTGCTTCTCAAATATTTCACATGAATAATTTAACCATTATGTAGTTTATATTCTATAATGATTAATTGTGTTGTTGTGAATATTACAATAAAAAAGAAAAAAAAAAAAGATGATTCATGTTGGTTACTTTTACATGATATAACTATCAAAGTTTAAGTTAAAAGACTCTACCACTTCAATATGGTCAAGAACCTTTTAGTGTTTGTGGGTTATGGATGGGTTCTATGTTTGCTTGGACAAAGATGTTAGATCAAAGGATAGTCATGTTAAATTATAAAGTTCAAAGTCCTAAGCTGCATGATTTTTGCCAACCCAAGATCTAAACTTAGTGGGAGCACTTGATCACTTATTTCGATTAAATAGCACACTTTCATTGACCATAACAATCAAGCTTATGTTACAAATAATGCATCCAAAGTTTATCTAACAGCAATGCTTTTAGGGTTCTAATATATGATTAGGGTTTAGACTCAAATATGGTATCCTAGTGATCACTATAGATTACTTCAATATTTGCTCCAAAAAAGATTTACTACAATTTTATCCATTATATAAGTGAGGTTTACCCATGAGTGGGGTATTAGTGATGCTAGCAAAATTAAATTGTATGTGTGTCTGGCTTGTTGATTCTAGTTACTAACATATGCCTCTTGCAATTCAAATAGTTAACCATTTAACTCATAAATTATGCTAGACATGTGTTGACAACCAGAGCTAATATTATATAGCCCCTTCTAGCAAAGGTATAATTTGACCCATCAACCATAAAGATTTCAATTTGAGGGAGTAAATGATGTAGAAGAGCTCCTCACTGTCTATCAAACTATTCAAATCAAGAAATCCATTTAGCTCTTTTAAGTTTCTAATCTCTTCTTCTCATCATTGTATATTTTTTTTTTTCAAAATTCAATCTAAGATATTAAAATAGAACGCACATGCATATGCACATATGTGAATGCATGTACATACATATGCAAAATCGTGAATGTATGTATGTAAGAAGAAGAGAAATGCTAAGTGGTGATCATGGAAGTACTTATATCAAGAAAACATAGAATCTAATAAAATAAATCTAATGTATTAAAAGTAGTTTGTTTTGAGATTTATTAATTTTTCAATTCTAATTTCAACTATAACCTTCCTATTCTCAATAAATCTACTTTTCATATACCATTTAGTTTCACCAATAACTTCCACACTTCTAATTTTATTGTTGATAGTTAATGTATGTGACCAAATATGAAAAGGATGGGGCTTGAGCAAACTTATGATTAACTCTTTTTTTTTCTTCCCTTATCCTGTGTCTTTCTTCTCTCACTTATCCTCTTTCTTCTTTTCGCCCCTTGAAGCATAAACTATTATCTTCATTTTCTTAATAAAAATTAAGTGAATTATTTAGCTATTTTCTTAAATGGATAAACAAATAACTCTTTAAAAAAAAAAAAATAGCTTTACTGCATGTAACTAACATATTTTTCTCTATAAATATTTAATGAATTAGCCACTCCTTCCATATGCATCTTTAATACCATTAATGTTTCTATCATCAAAAACTTTTCGTCTTCATCAACTACATCTATCAATTATATTCTTTTATATTTGTAATATAACAATAATGACAACATAAATAAACACATATACATTCTCTAGGGTTTTTTTTTTTTTTTTTTGTGGTGTGCGAGAAAAAGGGAGGTCTAGTACCATCTATCCCTCACCTAACTCATCTCACCTAGGTTGAAACCAAAACTTGTGCTTAGATTTTTTTTTTTTTTTAAAGATGATGGTTGCATAACATCACCTAAATTGTAACTCTAAGTCACATTACCTAAGTCAAAACCTAAACTTGTAAGTAAACCAAGTCTTGTGAGGCAGAAATAAGAACTCAAGCTACTAAAAATCCACACCATCTCGCTCCTCTTATCTAGCTTTTATTTTATTAGAATGACCATTATTAAAAACCATCACTATTTATCTTAAATTTTTAGTTTCCATGGTAGTTGGTTAAGAATAAAAAGTAAATGGAAGCATGAGCAAATAACACCCCCTATTCTTGCCATCATTTGCTATATTTTATTAAAATAAAATATAACATCATTATAGCGCTCATTTTTTTTAAAATAAATCCAGAAAACAGTTTAATTCTGGAATAATACAGACTTATTTCCATAGAATAAGCAGTATTATAAAAATCTTTCTTGAAAAATTAAAGACTGCTAACATAAAAATCAAAATGGGTGTGTGTTAGAGAGAGAGAGAGAGAGAGAGAGAGAGAGAGAGAGAGAGAGAGAGAGAGAGAAAGAGAAGAAAAGAAAAGAACCTTTGAGGCATCTTGTGGAAGGTCTTGGGTGGCCAATTGATATATCAGCTGGGATTCTTCAGATGTTGGTGCTTGACCTTTATTTGCTTGGGCCATATCCTTATTGCCTTTTGAGTTTTCTATGAATGATGGATTGAAGAAAAAGAAAAGCAGATAACAAAGGGGGGAAGGATTGAAGAGAATGTGTGAAAAGGAATCAAACTTGCCCCTAGAATCCCTGTGGGCTTAGCAAGTGTTTGACCTTTAAGGGATCTAGCTATGGGTTTGACTCTTTCACCAAAAATATTATGTTTGACCCCAGATTTTAGAATACAAAAAAAAGCAAAAACTACTCTAGTTTAATGAAATATTGGTTTGACCCCACTATGATTATAGGGTTTAATTTTTTTTTTTTTTCCCTTCCTGACTTCTCCATGACTTTGGTTTTATGTAACGTCTGCCATAAGACCCAAGGTGATTTGGCGAAGCACTATCAAAGGCTGACATAGCAAAACATTATCTGGTCAATAAAAATTCTTTAATTACAAATGCATATTTTACGGTTTGAACGATTCTCCAATTTATTCTTTGATAATTGAGTTAATAAAAATAATTCAAAAAACTGATAATTATATGATTTAATAATAAATTATGCATGACTTGTTCTACAATTTGCCACATTTAATATGGATAGAGACTTACAAGTTTCTAAGTACTGGAACTTGCAAGCAGCAATCAAAAGAACTTTCTTTTAGTGGTACGAAGAGACGAAAACAGCTGACATACTTTAAGAAGGATATTCGAAAGTTAAACTTGATAATATTTTTTAATCTATTTTTGTCTGAACATTAGAGCTGCAAACCATGAAAATCTACCTTCTTAAAATTAATTTAATATTCATAGGTCAAATCATGATTTTAATTTTGATAATTTTGATTTCCTTTTCCACTAAACCAAGTAGGTAAAGGTGATGAAATCTCAAAAAGAACCCCAAAACTCTCCTCCCCTTAAATACACCAATAAAAATTCTTATATTGATTTGTTTCCAAAATATATAATTTTTTTCAACAACATAGTAATAATCTACCACCACTAAGATTTGAACTTGATCTCTTCTAAGGCAAACTATTGGAAGAGTAGTGGCATTGCCTAAGCATGAGTACTCATCATCACTCAAAAATATCCATCTCATTCCCCATTTAGTCCATGATAAATCGGCCTTTTATATTTAATTTAAAGAAATTTAGGTGCAGTGCGCTCTTTATGTGTCCATTAATTCTGTTTATCTTTTTTATCTTTTTTTTTAACTTAATTTTTATATAAGTATCGAATAATAATAGAAAGAAAAAAGATGAAACAAAAAAAAAAGGAACAGAATTCATGGGTACGCGCATAATGGAATGTATCTAAATTTTGTCCTTTGCAAAATGGATATTATAGAAAAGGGTAACCAATCAAATTTAAGTTCAGTTGATGAAATGGCCACCCAAAGCTATCTTGGGAACCCTTCTTAAACGAAATTTTATCCATTTAATGACTATTTTATACGTCAGCTAATATCTTTACTTTTGCATCAAACAAAAAACTCCAAGAAATACTAAAAAGAATTAACAAGGAAGGTACTCAATGATTCCCATTCCCTTGGTATCAAGAAAAAGGTTCAGATCCTTACTTGGCACCGTAGAGTGTGGTGCATGTCTCCGCTCCTCATTTGTGCATGGATGAGTGGTAGAAAATTTTTTCTGATATCTTGATGAAATTGTAACGAGACAAAAAATTATCGTCCATCCATGGACGAAGGGCGCAGTTAGCAGAAGATCCGGAACCTTCATAAAGAGGATAGCTCGCAACTTCTGCATCATCTAGCGCAGTTAACCTTACACTGAGAATTCATACTTTAAACCAGGAAAAAAGGGAAGAGTTCAGGCAGATGCCTCAACAATAAGATGTTATGGAAGCCCTTGACTAACTTGAGTTAATACAACGGGTGGAAAGGCCAAGAGACAATTAGCTAGGCACAGATTGCTTAATCATATATGTATTGGAATCTAACACTTTCTCGATGACTGATGACAAATAAAATATCCATCCGCAAAGGTTCAAGATTTTTCTGTTATTATTGTTTTGCTAATTAATATGTTTCCCATCATTGTTTTTCTATTAAAAAAAAACATACAGATAAACATAACGACTAGTTTATATATTATAACTTGTTGCTACCATTAAAAAGGAAATTTTTGGCTAAAAGTTTCAAAAGAACTTTGGTGGTTTGGTAGTTGGAGGAGGCTTCAAGTTGGAACGGTTGTCTCATAGGCGGGCTCTTTATTGTAGGGCAACTGTTAGCCTATTATATATAGGAGCACTGTAGGGGTCTTAGCGACCATTATTTGACATTACAGTACTTTTTATACTGTAATATTTCTGCTGCCTTAGTACGAAGTTTTCATAATGCTAATAAATAAGAGTACGAGGACTGGTATAAAATCTATTGTAGCTGCTGTCACAGATCTCTTCAGAGACACTCAATGTGATGTAGCTGTAGAACTACTTTCCTTGCTTCACAAACAAATTTAAAAGGGAGGGGGATGTGGTTGTAGTACTCTAGCAAGGTTAGAATTGTGGAGAATGTGCATCAGATTTTCCTCTACCAAGTAATAACCAACACTGAGAGATGATAATTTTATTTTGGTGCCTGAAATGGTGGTTAGAACAGCCAGATATCAGTGGACAGTTCAAAAGATGGCATTCAGATCATTTGAATTTCTGGAGAAAAACTTGTAGTTACTTGTTCAGTGAAGCTAAGAATGTGTGGCTAGACACAACTAATAATTGGTCTTGAGGAAAAAGCATAAACAAGTTATAAGTTAGCCTAGCAGATTTTAACATCAAAATAGCCAAATATCATTGGACAACGTGAAACAAATATCTGAGATAGAAGGGAACTTGTGATCCTTAACAAGTTGAAGCTAAGAATGGTGGATCAATGATGAGAGGGAATATTACAAAGTTCAGGTTCAGCGATTGCTGCATTCTCTTGTAAATGAAAGATGAAGCAAAGGACTGAAAATTTGAAGTTCTAAATACGCTAGGAAAATCAAATTTATCCAATTATTAGTGTAACAATGTCACGTCAAGAAAAATTGATGGTTCAACCAAGCTGGAAGGATATTAAAACACACTGGTCATAGCATTGCATTCTCTGCATGCAAGAAACGGTGAACAATACCACAATATCTAGTCAACTTATCATTAATAAAGTAGAATGAATGCTGATCGATGACAGATTACAATATAACCATCAATGAGAAAAAGACTCAACAAATTAACTAAATAAAATGAACTAAAAATCATGCATATGTGTCACCTGGTTGAAAAGATCAGGTACCCCAAACATTGAGATCCATGGTGATGAGGAATACACCACAGTTAGTATTGCAGGTATAAGAGGAATGCTTCATTGAAAGTAACAAATACAAGATACATCAACAAAGTTTTATTGTTGCAGGTGGAAGAAAACAAATTCTTCATACTTGTACCGGAACAACTGAAATGTGCACCTAATGGTCAAATGATGTATCACAGATATCATATCAGTTCACCCTCACTAAGCTTCAGTAGGGAAGACAAAACCATATTCATGTTGGACCAATCCTCAGCAGCTAAGTAGGTGCAGGACAAAGCCAATTCTAAAAGTCCTAAAATCTTCCTTGCTTCACACACTGTAACTTCAAACACTGAAGACATCCGCCTGATTTGTCACCTTCTCATGTAGGCTAATTCTTTCAAAAACATTGACATAAATCAGCACAGAAGGCATATAATGGTGCATATGGAAAGAACCAAGAAACAGTATTTAACTTGAAGAATTTACGGTATCATGATATTTAACTTGAAGAATTTACTGTATTATTTTTGAAAATGAGTTTTGTTATTGAATGTTAGCCAATAAAGAAGAATAGCAGTCCCAAAATTACCAAATAAGGCTTACTCTTCATATTTATTTTGACAGTCGATGCAATACTATCTATAAGATTGTGGCTAAAATTATTACCTTCGGAATTCAAAGTATCATTTCAAAAAATAATCTCTAAAGAATAGGCAGCTTCTATTATTAGGATAACCATATATGACAATATCTTATTGGTATGAGAGGTGATTCATTCTCTGCATAAAGCTCTCAACCACAAATTCCTTGTAGCTATCAAATTAGACATAGAAAGGGCTTATAATAGGGTTGATTGAGAATACTTGAACTCTATCCTCTACCATCTAAAATTCACTATGAGGATGATTATTAGATTAAATGATGTGTTTGGCCTCCTTCTTTTGTCATCATAATAAGTGGTTCTCCAGCTAAGTTCTTCACTTCCTCTAGAGGACTTTGGCAAGGTTCTGCATTATCACCCTACCTACTTATCATTTTGTTCTAAGTATGCTTAGCTAGGGTTCAAATAGAATTCCAAAGTGGTCAAATTGCCGAATAGAGGCTAAATGAAAGTACATCATCCTTTAGTGAATCTTTTATTATTTATAGATGACTGTTTACTTGTTTTATGGCTTGCCTTTAGATTGCAAGGTGCTCAAACAGACCATTCCCCCTATTGCAAACAATCAGGTCAGTTTGTAAATTTAAATAAGTCCATGCTAACTTTCAGCCCAAAAATTTTTGTTAATCCTATAATTGAGCTTACATTTTTATAAGGAATTAGAAGAGTTAATGATTTAGGTAACTATTTGGTACTAGAATCAAGAAAGTAGATATCCAATCATTAAAAGATAAGATCAATGATAGACTAGTTGCGTGAAAGTGGCGAAGGAAGGATTACCCTAGTGAAGATAGTTTTATTTTCAATGCCTATCCATATTATTTCAAATATTGTGGTTCCCTCTTATAGACTAGTTTTCTAAAACTACTTGGAGCTTTCTTTAGGATCATGATGCTGAGAGAAATCTATTCATACAATATCATGGGAGGTCATCTATAGATTCAGGGAGAATGAAGGCCTTGGAATCCCAGATATGAAGATTGGAGGGAGGCTTTAGCGTCTCAATTGGTAAAAAGAATGATTCTGAATGTTCACTATCTATGTGCTAAAGTACTCCATGTAAAGTATCATTTCCTAACTGACTAGTTGGACTATGTGATGCCACAAGAAGTCCTCACCTATATGAAAGCATATATGCAAATCCTTATCTCATATGGTTGGAAACTTATTATAGTCCGTGAGAAATAGTAAATCAATTGATATGATGACTTGGCCTTGGTTCTCATTGGTGCCCTTATGTAGAAGGCCACAACCTTGGGGTTATGAATTCTATTGCAATGGTTCATCAATTTATAGAGCCAAATGATGACTATAATAGTTAATTAATTACCTTATATTTTCTCTGGATATTGCTGAGGAGATTATTAATTACCAATTGATGGACCATTGTAAGAAGAATTACTATGTTGTGCTCAAGATACGAACCCAGATTTGCTGCTAAAGAAATTTATAGGCTAATGATCAAGGAAGAAGGGAGGCAGAATCTCTCATACTAAAAGAAGAGTTGGAGATGGAAGGTTCACCACAAATTGGTTTGTTTTATTTCAAAGTTTGAAAAGCATGGTATACCAACTTCGGTTCTACTAGCACAATGGATCCATACCATTTCTCTCACCTATTGATGATGTAATTAAGAGTACGAGACAACTAATCATCTTTTCTTTCAATGTCATAGGTCCAAGTTAGTGTGGTCATTTGTTAACCATCCTAATTTTGAAGTTCTTCAAATAATTTAGTAGGCAATGAGCTTCCTTCTTTCTAAGGTATCCTCAAAGCAGATAAGCTGATCTTCAGCTCTCCTGTCCTATACTCAATGGCTTATTTGGAGAGGTAGGAATGAGATATAATTTTAGAATAAAGCCTTCAATCCAAATCATGCAACCAAGTTGATTGTTAGTCAGACTAGTGAGTACCTCCATTAAATTGGCACCCTCAGTGTAAAGGATTTTGGTATCTGGGACAACATCCTGCAATATTGTATGGGCTCATTGTCTCTACTTCCAGTTTCTTAGTTGCCCTCTCAACCTTGATTTATCAACGTGAGCTTTTATGGATCAGCCATACAAATATAATGAAAGCTAGGTTCATGATTCTTGACCACTATGGGAGAATTTTTGTAGCTACGGCAATCCCTCTTTCTATCTCTCCTATCCCTAATGCAATATTAGTGTTGACCCTGCATTGATTTTGATGATCACAAAATAATTAAGTAGGTTACTAATGATTTTGGTGTAGATCAATGTGACTTGCAGGTATACAAGAGTCACCAAGAATATCTAAACGAATTTCAAACGTCAAAATCAGTATGTAGTTCAAGAGAGAGAATCCCAGTATCTGAGAAGAAGGACTCAAGGTCAGATTAAGTAAAATTTAGATCTTTGGCAAAATTATCAAGTATAGAAAATTCAAGATTTAATGGTTTTTCAAGTTCGTAGAATAATTTTTTAAGTTTTGGAGACATTAGTCAATTCCCACGGCAACTACTGAAACTTGGAATGGAAGAAAGAAGCCCTAAGCCGACCCACATGTGAGTAGCAAGCCAAAAATGTGTCACAGAAGTATTTACAGAAGAAAACTATGTGTTAGTCGGCTCTAGAGCCGACTACTGTGGCCATACAGAGTCTTTCCCCAGGTTAGTCGGCTCTAGAGCTGACTTTTGGTGGAAAAACAGTGGGTTTACCCACGTTAGTCGGCTATAGAGCTGACTACTGTGGTGTTAGTCGGCTCTAGAGTCGACTAACCTTGCCTGGGAAGAAGAAATTTCCAGGTTAGTCGGCTCTGGAGCCGACTAACGCCCTGGAAACTTGCCTAATGGCTAGTTCTGACATTCCAACGTTCAAAAACGGTCATTCCAACGGTCCAATCCCTCAACCAACTATAAATCCAAGTTAATGGGATGGATTAGAGAGAAGTTAAGTGGATTTTTGAAGGATTACAAGTAAGAAAAAGAGAGATTTATCAAGCCAAATCCAAAGAAAATTCAGCCTGCTCCAGTTTTCAAAAATCACTGTAGCTGAAGTTTGAAAATCCATTGAAGCCCATTCAAAGCTCCCACCAACCACTCCTGAAGCTTTATCAAGTGCTCTTAACTCAAAGCATTCAAAGAAGAGAAGCTCATTCAAGGAAAAAAGGCTTCAAATCTATAAAGTGCTATTTATTGTATTTATTTGCTCATTAAGGAGCTATTCTTGTTGAAATTATTTCTTATTGTATCTTGTTGAGTTTCAACTTGGTTGAAACTTGTGAGGGGCTCCCTTGTGCCTGGAAACAAGAAGCTAGCTAAGTAAGCTAGGTTGTAATCATTGGAGAATGATTAGTGGTAAAAATTTTTAAGGGGTTCTTGGAGAGTGAATGTAGGTGCAAGGGTTAGCACCGAACCACTATAAACCTTTGTGTTTGTGTGTGCCTTCCACTGTTCTTGCTGTATGTTTCAATTTTGTCACTGCACTTACACTCATACTTATAACTTTGCAAGCATTGCACATCATTGTTTAAAATTCTAAAAGGAACCCAATTCACCCCCCCTCTTGGGTTGCCTAGCTGGGCAACAAGTGGTATCAGAGCATTGGTTCTCTTGCTTACATTTGTCTTAACCGACAAAGAGTTCAAGATCTATGGCAGCCCAAATGAGTTCCTTGTTGACTGAGGAACAGTCCACAAACAAACCACCCTTATTCAATGGCATAAATTACACTTATTGGAAGGCTAGAATGAAAATTTTCATTCAAGCACTTGACTATGATCTATGGAGTATCATTGTCAATGGCCCTCACACACCCATTCTTAGAACAAATGGTCTTGAAATACCCAAATCGGAAGCAGATTAGGATGAGCATGATAAGAAAATGGCTTAGCT
Organism: Metroxylon sagu; assembly: GCA_017589505.3. Classification (NCBI taxonomy): domain Eukaryota; kingdom Viridiplantae; phylum Streptophyta; class Magnoliopsida; order Arecales; family Arecaceae; genus Metroxylon; species Metroxylon sagu. The sequence continues at coordinate 1,753,112 of JACVBY030000658.1, read as the reverse complement.
GAATGCAAAAGCCATGAATGTTTTATATTGTTCAGTTGATGCAAATGAATTTAATAGAATTTTCACTTGTATTTCTGCCAAAGAAATTTGGGATAGACTTGAGGTCACCCATGAAGGCACAAATCAAGTGAAAGAATTCAAAATCAATATGCTTGTACATAGATATGAACTGTTTAAAATGGAACCAAATGAATGCATTGCTGATATGTTCACTAGATTTACTGATATTGTGAATGGCCTTAAAAGTCTTGGAAAGTCTTATACTAATAGTGATCTAGTGAGAAAAATTTTGAGATCTTTGCCTAGGTCATGGGAAGATAAGATGACTGCAATTCAAGAGGCAAAAGACCTCAACATCCTTCCTCTAGAAGAGCTCATGGGATCACTGATGACCCGTGAAATTCAAGTCAAATAACATCTTGATGAGGAGGAGTCCAAGAAGATAAGAACCATGGCCTTAAAGTGTTCAGATCAAAAGGATGAATGTGATGAATCTTCAGAAGAGAGTGAAGGGGATGATGAGCTTGCTCTCATCACAAGAAAATTTAGAAGATTCATGAGGAAAAAGAAACAAGGAGTGAAGAGAAGGCCACTGCTGAAAGAAGATTTCAGCAAGGAAAAGGATAAGGAGCAGCTTCTCACATGCTATGAGTGTAAGAAGCCTGGACATTTCAAAGCTGATTGCCCACTACTAAAGAAAGGTTCCAAAAAGGCTAAGAAGAAAGCCTTGATGGCAACTTGGAGTGACAGCGATGAAACAAGTTCAGAGGATGAGAAGCAGGAAACTGCAAATCTGTGTCTTATGGCTTGTGAAGAAGAGGTAATCTCTAACTCCTAAACTGAATTTACATTTGATGAATTGCAAGATGCTTTTTATGATTTACTTGCTGAATTCAAAAAGTTAGGCAGCAAAAATAAAGATTTAAAAAATCAAGTCCAAAAATTAGTTTTTGAAAAAGAGAAATTTTCAAATGAGAATTATGTTTTAACCCAAGAAAATCTGAATTTGAAAAATGAAGTTAACAAACTGAAATCCATTGTGGACAAATTTACTTTAAGTTCCACAAAATTGTAAATGATTCTTGACAACCAAAGGGTTGTTTTTAATAAAGCTGGACTAGGTTATAACCCTTTAAAGAAGCATAAATTTTTGAAAAATATTTTTGTTCCACCAAACAACTTTTCAAAAATTACTTGTTTCAAATGTGGAAAACCAAGACATAAAGCCTATGCATGTAACTCTCATATCAACAAGAATATCAAGAAGATTTGGGTTCTTAAAGGAACTATTCATGATAACCCCAAAGGACCCAAGAAAACTTGGGTACCTAAGAACATAACTTGATATTGTGGTTGTAGATGTGTCTTGTGTCCCGTAATGCAAAAAGAAGATGGTACTTGGATAGCGGGTGCTTAAGACATATGACGGGTGATGAATCTCAATTCATCACTTTGGAAGCTAAGGATAGAGGAGTGGTTACTTTTGGAGATAATGTTTAAGGAAGGATCATTGACATTGGCAAAATTGGTATCACTTCCCATACTTTTATTGATAATGTTTTTCTTGTTGATTGATTAAAGCATAATTTATTAAGCATTAGTCAATTATGTGATAAAGGTTTTAAAGTCATTTTTGAATCATCTGTTTGCATGGTTACAAATCCTGCTGATGACAGCATGAAATTTATTAGTCATAGGCATGGAAATGTTTATATGGTAGATCTAAATGAGCTTAATGACCGACATGTTGAATGTCTAGTTGCCATGAATTCTAAATTTAATGATTCTAGCTGGTTATAGCATCGTAGACTTGCTCATGTTAGCATGGATTTGCTTTCCAAACTAATTAAAAGAGATTTAGTAAATGGTTTGCCAAAATTAAGTTTTGAAAAGGATAAAATTTGTGATGCATGCCAGTTTGGAAAACAAACTAGAGTTTCATTTAAATCCAAAAATATGGTTTCAACTTCTAGGTCCTTGGAACTTTTACACATGGACTTGTTTGGACCAACTAGAACCATAAGTCTAGGTGGTAGACGTTATGGTTTTGTAATCATTGATGATTTCTCTCGTTTTACTTGGGTTTTATTCTTAGTAAGCAAAGATGAAGCTTTTTCTGCATTTTTAAAATTTTTCAGAAAAGCAACAAATGAAAAAGGTCTTCAAGTTGCATCTATTCGAAGTGATCATGGAAAAGAATTTGAAAATCAACATTTTGAAAGTTTTTGTAATGAAAAAGGAATTAATCATAACTTTGCTGCACCTAGAACCCCTCAACAAAATGGTGTAGTTGAAAGGAAAAATAGAACCCTTAAAGAAATGGCTCGAACCATGTTGTGTGAAAGCAATCTCCCAAAATACTTTTGGGCTGAAGCAATCAATATAGTATGTTATGTTTTGAATCGAGCTCTAATAAGACCTATTTTGAAAAAGACCCCATATGAACTTTGGAAAGGTAGAAAACCAAACATTGGATATTTTTATGTTTTTGGATGTAAATGTTTTATTCTAGATAATGGCAAAACAAATCTTAATAAATTTGATGCAAAATCTGATGAAAGAATTTTTTTTGGATATTCAACCAATAGTAGAGCTTATAGAGTATTTAATAAGAAAATATTAGTGGTAGAAGAATCCATTCATGTAGTATTTGATGAAACTAATGAACTTCCATCAAGAAAGAAGGATATAGTTGATGATGCAAGTCTACTTGAAGAAGGAATGCAAGACATTACTCTAAAGGAGAAAGAATGATTAAATGAACAAAGTAATCAGGAAGATAGCATTGAAACACTCCAACGAGCTGAACCTCAAGGTATACATGATTTGGAAAATGAGTAGAGGTATGTCCACAATCACCCCAAAGAACTTATTATTGATAGCCCATCTCAAGGAGTAAGAACTAGGTCCTCATATAGAGATGCATGTAATCATTTAGCATTTGTTTCATAAATTGAACCAAAATGCTTTGATGAAGCTAAAATTGACCCTGATTGGATAAATGCAATGCATGAAAAATTAAATCAATTTGAAAGAAATAATGTATGGATCTTAGTTGATAGACTAATAGATTATCCCATAATTGACACTAAATGGGTTTTCAGAAATAAACTGGATGAGCATGGAAACATAATTAGAAATAAAGCAAGATTGGTAGCTAAAGGTTATAATCAGGAAGAAAGCATTGATTTTGATAAAACCTTTGCTTCTGTTGCAAGACTAGAAGCTATCAAATTATTACTTGCTCTTGCATGCTTCATGAACTTCAAATTATTTCAAATGGATGTTAAAAATGCTTTCCTAAATGGATATATTGCTGAGGAAGTCTATGTAGAACAATCACCCGGTTTTGAAAATAATGAACATCCAAACTATGTGTTTAAGTTGAACAAAGCTTTATATGGTTTGAAACAAGCACCCCGGGCATGGTATGATAGATTAAGCAAATTCTTGATAAGCAACAATTTCATTAAGAAAATGTGGACACTATATAACTTATAAAAAGAGAAAATGATGATATGCTTATTGTGCAAATTTATGTGGATGACATCATTTTCGGTGCTACTAATGAAATTTTGTGCCAAGATTTTGCTAAGCTCATGCAGGAAGAGTTCGAGATAAGCATGATGGGTGAACTTAACTATTTTCTCGGACTTCAAATAAAGCAAATTGTAGAAGGAATCTTCATTAGCCAAAGCAAATATACAAGAAAAATTCTGAAGAAATTTGGCATGAAGAATTCTAAATGTGCCGGTACCCCTATGAGCTCATCTTGCAAACTTGATTTGAATGATAATAGTAAATCAGTAGATTTAAAGCTTTATAGAGGCATGATAGGATTACTTTTATATCTAACTACTAGTAGGCCTGATATTTTATTTAGTGTATGCATGTGTGCTAGATTTCAAGCTAATCCTAGAGAAACACATTTAAATGCTGTGAAAAGAATCTTAAGATATTTAAATGGTACTAAAAATCTTGGTTTTTGGTATGTTGAGCAATCCACTGTTGATCTGATTGGTTACTCAGATTCTAATTTGCTGGTTGTAAAATTGATAGAAAATCAACTAGTGAAACTTGCTAATTTTTAGGAGTTAACTTAATCTCATGGTTTAGCAAGAAACAAACTTCAGTTGATTTGTCTACAGCTGAGGCTGAATACATAGCTGCTAAAAGTTTTTGTGCTCAAATCTTATAGATTAAGCAATAACTAGAGGATTATGACATTAAACTTAAAGACATTCCCATAAGATATGACAATACTAGTGCCATCAATTTGACTAAAAATTCAATTCAGCACTTTAGGACCAAACACATTGAAATTAGACATCATTTCATTAGAGATCATGTTCAAAATAAAGATATAATCTTTGAATTTGTTAGTACTGACAAGCAATTAGCTGATATTTTCACAAAACCCCTTGATGAAAACAAATTTTATGAAATTAGAAGAGAACTTAACATGTTTGACCCCTTGTCAGAATGAGTCAGCTACATAGATTGATTTTTTAAATTTTTTCTGGACATACTTTTAAATATTAAAAATCATGACAATTAACCCAACTGACCCCTCTTCAAGATCCCATAACATGCATAGCTTGTAAAAATCATTTTCAGTGAAGATTCTTAGATTTTCTGGAGGCCTGGTGTTTTGCTCCCCATGTTAGTCGACTGAGGAGTCGACTAACATGGAGTTAGTTGGCATGGGAGCCGACTAACTCCAAGAGACGCTCGGTTTAAAAGAAAATCGAATGCCTCTTGGACTCCCACTTTCTCATTTCTTCCCCATCTTCTCCCAACTCTTCCCCCTAGTCTAGAACTCTCTAAACCCCTTCCTCCACCCTCTCTAGATCCTTTCTTCCCCTCAGATCTAGCGCCCCAGCTCCATGGCTCCACGGATGAGGATCCCCCGCGTGTGGCAAGAAGAAGCCCCGGAGAGCTCCTGCGAGAGAGGCGAACAAGCTCCTGCCATGCTCTCTTCCTCAAGGTTCTCTGGCATCCAATTCTTATCCACAAGAGCTATTTCAAATGGAAGGATCATGGACTTTGGATTCCTTGCACGGGAATGGTTCACTACTGGGCGAATGCTTCAACAAAGGGGATGGAGCTTCATGTGCAAGACAGAGGTTGCAATCTATCCAAAATTGGTAAGAGAGTTTTACCAAAATCTCTCTATTGATTTCACCTCTGCTTCTTCCATAGTAAAAGGGATTAGTATTGAGCTGGACCGCACCTCCATTGGGAATATTTTGAGAGTCTCTGTTGGTGGAGTGTGTGAGGATTCTCCTGAGGATAGAGCTCATAGGATTGAGACTATCCTAGGAATTGAGGATGGAGAGGGTGTAGACCGTTTGGAGGCCAACACCCTAAATATGGAAATAAGACTTTTCCATCACATCATCTCTAGGATTTTCATCCCTAGAACTGGTAGCTTCAACCTGGTCACTGAGAAGGATCTGACCCTCATGTATCATATTGTCAGTGACATCCCCTATGATCTCCCTGATTTGATGTTGACTGTATGGAGAGAAATAGTCAACAGAGCCAGATCTGCTCTTCCCTATGGTATGCTTCTCACCCATTTCTTTAAGCACTTTGGAGTAAGACTGAAGGGTGAAGAATCCACCAAGCTGCACCATTCGGACTTCTACAATGAACATTCTTTGCACCGAATGGGTTTTGTAAAGATTAATGGGTGGTGGATCAGAGGAAGAGGAAGAGAGGTAGAGGCAGATGAGCCAGCTGAGGCTGAGGGTCCATCTTCTTCCTCACATGAGGAGGCTGGACCAAGTATTAGGCAGCAGCCTGAGGAGCCCACAGCACCCCAGAGGACATCTATTGAGCTCAGTCAGGATCAGCTGCAGTACATTGTCAGAGAGGTGTCATCTGCTCTCTTCAGCAGAAGTTCAGGGGATAGTGGCTCATCTACAGGTGATTTTACTATAGTACCTCATATTTCTACTATAAATGAGACCATGACTCAGATGATGATAAGATTGGATAAGCTGGAGCACTCTGTAAATGTTATTAGTGGAAGACTGATGATGCATGAGATGAGAAGTTACGAATCTGGATCTAGCCGTGACTCTATGGAGTTAGCCCGTGTGGCTGAAGAAGTGAGACAACTAAAAGCTCAGATTGTGACCTTTGGTGGAAAATTTGAGAGACTGGAGATGTCCATTGGTCTCCTTTACCATTTGGTTTCCACCATCAGCGACCAGCTTGCTCCAGTTGCATTTCAGCCACCTACCCATCCTGCTCAGCCACCTCCCCAGCCTGGCTTCACATCTGCTCACCCCCGCTCCAGGCCATCACATGTTTCTTATTGTCCTCCTCTATAAGGACGTGGTGCTGGATCTTCTGCTCAGCCATCTGTTGTATCCTCAGATGAGGAGTAGTTTAGGTTATCTTGTTGTGTTTAGAATGTATTAGGATCTTTATGTATTGAAATGTTTGTATTAGAACTAAATGTTTGTGATGCTAGTCATGTATGAAACTCTTATGTATGAAAGTCTATGTATGAAATTATATATTTAATGAAATATTTATGTTAAGTCTTGGTGTTTGTAATGCTTGTATCAAAATGTCATGTTATGAAAATCCTTTGTATGAAAGCTTATGTATGAAATTTTATATTTAATGCTCTTTTATATGAAAATTCTGTATATAAAATTTTCTTATTATGAAATGTGTCATATTAATCTTTTATTTTTTATTTATCATAAAAATTCCTATATGAGATCTTTCACTTGTCATGAAAATTTTCAATATTGAACTATCAAAGATGAGATGTATAAAATTAAGTGCTTAATCTTTCACTTCCTTTTTGATTGATGACAAAAAGGGGGAGAATGGACCCATGAAAAGATCAAAAAGGGTAAGCACATATTTAAAAAGGAGAAGGATCTAAAAAGGAGAAGGATCTTCTTGTCAAGTTTCAGAACATTTTTTCAAACTTTTTTATCATGTTTCAGCAAGTTTCAAAAACTTTTCATTATATTTTTGTAAGTTCTCCAAGTTTTTAAAAATGGTACATCATATTTCAGCAAGTTTTTCAAAAAGTTTCAGCATGTTTCATAATTTCAAAATGGAACAATGAGAGCATATGTTTAGGGGGAGTAAAATTGAAAATAAGATGATCTCTTTGAAATTTTTCAAAAAGGGGGAGATAAAACTTGTTAGTTTCATCTTACTTCTCTTTAAAATAATTAAGTTTCGTTTGAAAACTTTTCTCGCAATTTTTAACATCAAAATCAAAGTTTCGGCACACTATGCAGATTTTTGGCACGCTTTTGGCACATTCTGGTTTAACTGCCGAAACTCTGAACTTTTGGTTCAAAATTATGATTTCAGCATTAAGACAAAGTTTATTAGCATAAATCTTCATTCCCAGCACATAACTTTTGAATTTGGTACTGAAATTAATCATTTTGGCATAAAATTTAATTTTTTCATGAAAAATTCAGATTTGTGCTGAAAATTCAGCTTTTTGGGTTAAAATTCACTATAAATCCCATTAAAAATTTGATTTCTCTAAGTTTAAAATATGAAAAATGAATGTCATATTGCTTTTGAAGCACTCGGATGAAAATTTTTAATTTTTGACTCTTAATTCTTACTTTTAGCACTTTTTTTAAGATTTTTGGTACAAAACCTACATATGAAACTGACTTAGAAGTCTCTCCTGACATAAACCAAATAATCTCAACCTTGTGCTAAGTTTAATATTGCATTGCTTTAAATTATTATTTTTATCTTATACTTAATGGTTTTGTTATCATCAAAATGGTTTTGTTATCATCAAAAAGGGGGAGATTGTTGACCTTGCATTGATTTTGATGATCACAAAACAATTAAGTAGGTTACTGATGATTTTGGTGTAGATCAATGTGACTTGCAGGTATACAAGAGTCGCCAAGAATATCTAAACGGATTTCAAACGTCAAAATCAGTATGTAGTTCAAGAGAGAGAATCCCAGTATCTGAGAAGAAGGACTCAAGGTCGGATTAAGTAAAACTCAGATCTTTGGCAAAATTACCAAGTGTAGGAAGTTCAAGATTCAATGGTTTTCTAAGTCCGTGGAATAATTTTTTAAGTTTTGGAGACATTAGTCAACTCCCACGGTAACTACTGGAACTTGGAATGGAAGAAGGAAGCCCTAAGCCGACCCACATGTGAGTTAGCAAGTCAAAAATGTGTCACATAAGTGTTTACAGAGGAAAACTATATGTTAGTCGGCTCTAGAGTCGACTACTGTGGCCATACAGAGTCTTTCCCTGGGTTAGTCAGCTCTAGAGCCGACTACTGGTGGAAAAATAGTGGGTTTACCCACGTTAGTCAGCTCTAGAGCTGACTACTATGGTGTTAGTCGGCTCTAGAGTCGACTAACCTTGCCTGGGAAGAAGAAATTCTCAAGTTAGTTGGCTCTGGAGCCAACTAATGCCCTGAGAACTTGCCCAACGGCTAGTTCTGACATTCCAATATTCGGAAACGGTCATTCCAACGGTCCAATCCCTCAACCAACTATAAATCTAAGTTAATGGGATGGATTAGAAAGAAGTTAAGTGGATTTTTGAAGGATTACAAGTGAGAAAAAGAGAGATTTATCAAGCCAAATCCAAAGAAAATTCAGCCTGCTCCAGTTTTCAAAAATCACTGTAGCTAAAGTTTGAAAATCCATTGAAGCCCATTCAAACCTCCCACCAACCACTCTTGAAGCTCATCAAGTGCTCTTAACTCAAAGCAATCAAAGAAGAGAAGCTCATTCAAGGGAAAAAGGCTTCAAATCTGTAAAGTGCTCTTTATTGTATTTATTTGCTCATTAAGGAGCTATTCTTGCTGAAATTATTTCTTATTGTATCTTGTTGAGTTTCAACTTGGTTGAAACTTGTGAGAGGTGTGCTAAACCCTTAATTGGTGGTTGTAAAGGCTTCCTTGTGCCTGTAAATAAGAAGCTAGCTAAGTAAGCTAGGTTGTAATTGTTGGAGAATGATTAGTGGTGAAAATTCTCAAGGGGTTCTTGGGGAGTGGATGTAGGTGTAAGGGTTAGCATCGAACCACTATAAACCTTTGTGTTTGTGTGTGCCTTCCACTGTTCTTGCTGTGTGTTTCAATTTTGTCACTGCACTTACACTCATACTTATAACTTTGCAAGCATTGCACATCATTGTTTAAAATTCTAAAAGAAACCCAATTCACCCTCCCTCTTGGGTTGCCTAGCTGGGCAACAATTAGCACTGCTCGAAATGGGGTCAAAATAGCAATTGAGTTAGCTAAGAGCATGAGTATTTATTAGAAGGTGATTTGTTCATTGTTATATCATAGATCAAATGAAAATCTGCTAGGTGTCTACGTCCCTTGCTAAGGATGTGCAAACTATCATCTCAACCATTCCAATGATATAGTATTGTCACATTTATTGAGAAGCCAATTAGGCTGTAGATTTTATTGCTAATTGACCAGCTACCAACCAACAGTTGGAGCCTTTTCAAATTCTTCATTCTCTTTAAAATAAAATTAGATCAAAAGATTACTTACATTAGATCAAAAGATCATAGTTGGAGCCTTTTCAAGTTCCCCATTCTCCCTATAATAAAACCAATATGTTTCCATGGAAAGTCAAGAATGTAAGTAATTATAGATTCAGGATAGCATCTATGATGACACAAAAATATTATTTGGCTACAATTCAAGACATGTGCCTTATTAGGGACTAAAAACTTGCATGAAAATAATGTTTTGGAGAGGGTTCTGACAACTTATAAAGTGAAAGCCCTTGAAGGAGTGATAGCTTCAATATCTCCAAAAAAATTTATAATAACCCAAGTTTTCATTCAAAAAAACTAGATAAGAAAGTATTAATTTTTGTTCTTTAGCCCCAATAAATATTCAAGATATTTATAGTATATAACTGATGTAGGATTAAATCTTTGTAGGATTTAAGATATTTTATATGATTTATTAAAATATTTTTAGAATATTTTGTATATTTGTATGATTCTTAAGATCTCTAAAATTTTTGTAATTATCAATCCTACTCTTATATAAAGTGTTGGCCTATGTGCAGAAAGAGTATAACATATAGTATATTTTTATTTTTATTTTTATTTTTATTTCTTTCAATCAAGAATTGGCTCATGAGTTTCCTAGTAATATATCTACACAAAGAATGAGATAACAAATAGAAGAGTCAAGCATTCTGGATGGACGTGAAATGAGCAAAATTCTCAAAAGATTCCTAGCGTTCACCTACTTATTAACAAGTTGGACAGGTTATGCTGCATTAAATGCATAGTACCATCTGGTCTTCAATGTTAAATGCTATTCATTTAATAAAGAAAATTTACTTGACATCATTATTGCTTTTGGTTTTGTGTTTCTCTCCAAATTAGTGAACTTCGATATGGAGATTGATGAGATAGCATTTGCACAGTAGTTCTACCATTCCTTATGTCTATTCTTGTTTTCTAATAAGTATTAAACTATTACTTTCAAAAGCTTAAAAAATTTTATAAACAATTTCAAAAAACAAAAGGATGTGTATGTTGTTTAGTCTAATTTATTTTTCTTCTTAGGTATTTGAAAACAAAAATAGAAAGGAAGAGCAATAGCAAGCATGGCCTAAATGAATTAACTTCAGGTTGCTAATTGTTCAAGTAACTTTCATTAGGAAAAAGGTACCTCCATGTCAGTCCAATACAAACTAGGCCAGATTTCGCCCCATTGCCACACCTTGGCTGGGGAAGATTGTTCAAAATGGACAAGCGTTTTTACCCCTTTTTTTGTCTTTTTTTTGAGAGAGAGAAAAGAGAAGACCATGACTTCAAAAATGAAAGGAAGGTGATTCATCAGTATATATGGGCCCAGCCCTAGGTTCATCTTTCTTAATAGCTGCACCGGCCTACTCATGAGAAATACCCCGCTTCAACACATTAGATTCTATCATGACTGCCGTGAAAGGAAAACAATGTTCCTTGGGAGAAGAACCATGACATTTCATACCAGCAACCAGGAAATATATCATGTCTTGGGCTAATTGTAAAATATATTAACTAGAAGTTTTATTAACTACATTATAAGCTGGATGCCAGAAATGAAGCATTTGTAATAGGGCTCACGGTAGGGATCAAGCTCAAGCATTGTTTTGTAACAATTTAAAACTTTATCTTTAAAAAAGTTATTCAGAGGATATTATTTGAAATGCTTAATCCTATATAAGTACTCTGAAAATATTCAATGCAAGCTAATATAAACTTAAATATTCGTCAGTATGAAATTGGCATTCTTGCAAAACTGGGAGTCTCCTAATCCATGTGAGTCATGGGCTGGGTTCATTTTAAGACTGTTTATAATAGACCAAAATTCATCTTAAAAAGAATAGTCAAAAAAATTTATTTGAACTGCTTGATCTTATATACGTATACAAAATTTAGAAAGTATATAACTGATATAAGACTAAACACTCATCGATACTAACACTCAATAGCTTGGACCAGAATAGGCTTAGAATTTAATCCTAAAGATCAGACTGAAATCTAGCCTAGTCCAGCTTGACCCATTGACATCCTTGGGAAGATCAAATACAGATATGGTGGCTAATTTTAAAATAATAAAAAATTCATCCAAAGCTTACTCCAGTCGAAAATGGGAAAAAACACAAACTCTACCTCAACGGTTCTTTCAACTAGTTCACCTAACCAGATTTGCTGACTAATAACATTGTTTTGGTTGATAACCTAAAGAGAATGCTTTATATTTGAGATTAAAAAAAAGGGAATGGGCAGACCCTTAACAGTAATTTGCTCCTCCAAACAGTTCAAAATCAGCTGGCCGGACCAAAAGGTTAAATCTTTTCAGGGCAATGAACTTCAGTAGGATCTTAGTTGGGCTTTGCTGCTCCAACTTTCATAGTAAATGCCCACATCCTTACACAAACAAGTGGCATGAAATAACTCAATACAAGACACCTTTGCAGCACCAATCATCATTGAAGGCAATTCCAAGGCTGTCCTTAGTCCCTTGTTCATCTGATGGGCTTGGCCATCAAGTCATATACACAAACAGCTGCACAACTTGTACAAGTCCTAGTTAGAATATTGCTCGATCATAATGGTCTCAACTTCACAGGATAAACACTGGGTATTCTCATAGAAATGAACCCAAAACTATGGACAAGTCAGACAGAATCCTAGTGAAGTTTTGCTTCTCCAAGCTCCGTGGTAAAAACCCACATGTTTGTACTGAAAGAAAGACGTAAGAACTCGATACAAGTCACTTCTACAGCACTAGTCATCATCGAAGGCAATCCGAAGGTTGTCCTTAATCCCCTGTGCATCTGACACAAGTATCAATACCCCCATTACTTCATTATGGTCTTGCCATATTCAAACAACTGCACCATTGGCCATAAGTTTCAATCACGGAGGTGCTCGATCATAATGAAATCTATGCTTCGTTCTTATAGAATGGACCCAAACCTATCAACCAGCAAGTAGAATGGCCCCAAAAGTTTGGCTTGAAAGGTCAATCTTAACTGGGTTGAAACCAATGGAGATGAGGACCACATACCATGCCACAGATGATAAGAATGAGCTGAATGTGGGCAGAAGGAGTCGACATGGCATTAAGAACTCGGAGGACCGGATAGGCTGAACCCTGCACTGCAACCCCACAATCCAAAGCTACGTATCTCTTCTGGCTTATTTCACAGTGGTACCAGTTTCTGAAAGCCTCCCAGTGCCAAAAAAGCCCTCCCAGGATTTTGGACTCTTGGACAAAAAGCAAGGGCAGATTTGTCACCAGAAGATGGCGAAGCTAGTGCCTAGTTGTCATCCCCCCATCCCTCATCCCCAGCCTTTCTTGCTGCCCAAAAACATCCCCCCTCTCCCAAAACCAGAGTTTTACCTTAAGGCCTTCTACAGAAGCTCTCTTTTATTACAGCGAAAGCAGCCCTGCTGTACTATGTGTCATACTTACATTGGACTTAAGTTGGGGATGGTAAATGGTTGCCAGGTCCCACATCATGTCCTGACAAGTTTGCTACAGCTTGCCGCCATAAGTAGGGGAGGTTCAGGTATGCAGATCATCAGGGCCACAGGCAGGCCAAGGCCATCACAGCACATTACATAGGTGGGTCTTTTAAGGTTTTGCCTGGTCTAGTTCATTGGTCAGCTATACTGAGAAACTGCACTGCATGTGAACCTCCCGGCCCATAAACTCAGAAATGAATTAGGATAGAAGTAGCATTTTGAATCAAATACATGCAAGAAACTAATTCTTGGCAGGCTGATCTTTAATGGAATCAAATCTTAGGCAAGTCACTTTGTTACCATGTTAACCCTTGAACCAACTTTATTCAGTCTAAGTCAAGCATGAATTGTTGATTAACCAACAAGGATATGAGAGGTCTTTGATGATAACTAGTAGCAATCACCTTAACTCTTTCCACTCAGTATGTTAATTCTCATAGATTTAGCTTTTGGTAGTTGATGCATTCCCCAAAGTTTCATATTCAATTCAAGCATGGGACAAACATATATAAATTTATCAGAAAGTTAAGAAAATGGCGACCATATGTTTGGAGATAATAGACGTGATTGCTAAACCATTTCAACATCAAACCACAAAATCACTTTTAATGGTTGATTTATGACAAAAACCAAAGTCCACAAAATTTTGTTCTTAAATCTTCATGCCATCCAATTTTAGGTCAAGAATAATACTTAAAACTTATTATTTTTCTTCTTAGTCATAACCAGAATAATGCTTGAGGTCCATTCAAGCATTCTGATCCAACGGAAAAAAAAAAAAAAAAAATGGAAGATCATGAGAAGTTTGTTTCCAGGTTCAGCAAATGAAATTAAGGGAATTAATTGATCATGCAGAAAAACTCACCCTGAGGACGGATGAGGGAGCATCATCTCATCCGTGAAAGGAATGGTGTGCCATTGATTTTTGTTCACGATATTAAATTACTACTAAGGGTTTTGTTAACGAGTATACCTGGGGCACTATTAAGATGCATTTAATATCTTTTTATCAAACTTTAAAAAAAAAAAAAAATTCAAAGGAGGAATTTAATATTTTGAATTTATTCAATGCTTCAAAGAAGAAAAAGAAAAAAATATTGTACATGGCTGAATAGCCGCTATGTATCTCATTTCGAACTTGAACGCTTATTATTCATTCATAATTTATGTCTACAGGTATTCATAACTCTCTTATTATTTTTCATATATAATTACAGTTGTTTATATTTGTACAGTGGTTATTCAAGCATGCACATTATATTATTCTACAGCATAAGACAGTTGATTGTTTTAAGTTTTCAACAAACAAAAAAAAATGTTTTGAATTTAAAAACAAAATAACTTCCACGAGAGCTCGCACGAAGACGCAAATGTCACCCGCAAATGCTCGTATGAGCGAGCACGTGGCACGAGCATTCCACGAACGCTCGCACGAACATTCCTCGTGTCACACGGACATGCAGTTACGCCCATGAGTGATAAAAAAACGCTTTAATTAATTTGATTTTGAACCGTTTTCTTGCATGATTAGGGGATAAGGGATAGGCTTTTAAGACATAATGAGCTGAGCCGTTGGAGATTATCTAGATTAAACTTATAAATAAACTCAAGGATTTAGGATTGTAAGTAATTCAATTCAAGCCTAAATCTTCTTTTTTTTTTCTAACCTACTAAGCTTCATACTTCATGAGATTAGCTGTGAGAAGAAAGCTAGTGTCTCAAAAGCCTTGTTGAAAAAATAGAGTTTTCTTATTCTTTTTCTTTAATATTATTTTTATTTTTTTATTATTTTATTATTATTGATTTTATCTTTAAGCATATGAAAGAGCCATTGGGTTGCACCTTTATATGATCGTGCTCATAATAGGATGTTTAGATCGAGCCGGATCGTTGTACCTTTGGAACAAATCATTTACAACCTACATAAAAGGACGAAAACTAGTCCTTAAGGCAGTGTCTAATATGCCTCGGTAAAGGCATGATTCTCAACTTTTTTGATTTAAATTTTCGCATTTAAATTTTTATATTTGAATTTTTAGTAATTTTTAGACAGCTTAAAAATTATTATTTCCAACAATTAAGGACTAGTTTTCCCTCCACTAGAAATTGCTAGGATTTTTTTAAAAAATCCTTTTTTTTTCCCTAACCTACTAAGCTCTATACTTCCTAAGATTAGATGTGAGAAGAAAGCCACTGTCTCAGAAGCTTTGCTGAAAAAAAGAGTTTTCTTATTCTTTTTCTTTAATATTATTTTTCTTTCTTTATTATTATTTTTATATTTTTATTATTACTAATTTTATTTTTAAACATCTGAAAGAGTCGTTGGGTTGCACCTCCATGCGATCGTGCTCGTAATAGGATGTTTAGATCAAGCCGGATCATTGTACCTTTGGGACAAATCGCTTACAACTTGCATGAAAGAGCGAAAACTAGTCCTTAAAGCAGTGTCTAATATGCCTCGGTAGAGGCATGATTTCAACTTTTTTGATTTAAATTTTGGCATTTAAATTTTTACATTTGAATTTCTAGCAATTTCTAGACAGCTTAAAAATTATTATTTCCAACAGTTAAGGAGTAGTTTTCCTTCCCCTAGAAATTGCTAGGATTTTTTTAAAAAAATTAAGTTATTGTTGTAATTAACTGATAGAGGAAAAAAAATCTATTTTCAAAGGAAAAAAAGTTTTTTTTACTGCTTTGAAATCTATGCAAAAGTCTTAGAATTTTTTAAAAAATAAAAAAGTTTTAAATTTATTTATTTTTCAAATTTGAAATTTAAAATTCAAATTTTAAAAATCTTGAAAAATTTGAATTTTAAAAATTCAATATTTTAAAACTCAAATTCAAATTTAAATTAGTTGAGTTAATTTTGCTTAGCGGTTACTTTAAGTTTTTGAATTTAAATTCAAAATCTAAAAATTATTTGAAAAACCACTAATTTAAGAACTCAAATTATAAGGTTGAACCTTCAAATTTGTGTTGTACAAAACTAATTAAGTAACCAACACTCATAAAATGGGTTCAAATGACCTTAGTGCAATCAAACCAAAAAAATTTAATAGGTTATTCTTTAGGAGATGGCAAAGCCAAGTAAAATACTAGCTTAGCACTTTAGGATTATTTTCTGCCATAAAATTTTTAAATCTTGAATCCAATTCTCAACCAAGTTCCTCTAGTCCGATTGAAACATCCTTCTCCTCAACATCAAAAACCTCCCAAGAGATAGATTTTCATTGTAGATATAGAATTCTAGGTGCCCTTTTAGATAACCTTTATAATGTTTACCTTTCCATCAAAACTACTAAATCAATTTAAACCTAGGGGAAAAAATTTTAAGAAGAAGAATTTTCAATCTAGACTCAATCAATCATCCAAACCTCCCTAAAACTGACCAAATCAAAACCGAACGAACTAAAAGACAAAGAATAATAAAGAGATATACTGCTTCGTGTGCGAAATGTCTAATCATATGGTGAAGGATTGCTACACTGAATGACTGAGCCACTAAGGAATCATTGAAACCTCAAGTTAACATGATCAAAAATGGTGTCGAGCCTTCTTTTAGGTTGGTGAATCTAAAACCCTTAATTAACCTAATCTAATTTTCTTATAATTGGTGGCTTGATTCAGGAGCTAATGTTCATATCTATTCTAATTGCTCTTGGTTCTCCACCTTTCAGGAATTAAGTGGAGGAGGCATAACACTTGGAAATGATTCTTTAACAAGTGCTTGGAAAAGGTCGAGTGAACCTGAGGATGACTTCTGAGAGGAACCTGAACCTTCATGAAGTGTTGTTCATCATTAGTGTTAAAAGAAATTTGATTAGTGGATCTCTTCTTATATTTAAAGGACATAAAATTGTTCTAAAATTAAATAAAGTTGTAATCACTCATAATAATGAGTTGTTGGAAAGGGCTTTATTTTTGAAGGTCTTTTCAAACTGAATATAATTTCCAAGTTATCTAATAAAAGTTTTTTTGTTTTCAATGTTAAATATTTAAATATCTAGCATGGTAGACTTGGTCATATGAATTTTAATTGTATTCATCACATAACAAATCTTAATCTAATCCCTAAAATTCATATTGATAGAAAGATCAAGTGTGAGATTTGTATTCAAGCCAAGAGCCCTAGAAAACCTTTTAAATCAATAAATAGTAGCTCAGCCTTTCTTGATTTGGTCCGTAGCGATGTATGTGACTCTACTAAGTTACCTATTCAGGAAGAAAATCGTTACTTTATAACATTCATTGATGACTTCTCCAGGTATTGTCATACATATTCAATTAAATCTAAGGATGAACTCTTAGATAAGTTTAAGATTTATAAGGCAGAAGTTGAAATTGAAACTGAGAAAGCCCTTAAAAAGACTTAGGTCAAACCGAGGTGGCGAATATACCTTAAATGAAATAACTTTGTTTTGCTAAGAACATGGGGTTATTTATAATGTTACACCACCATACTCTTAGTCAAATGGTGTAGCCAAACAAAAAAACTGTATCTTAATGGATATGGTTAACTCAATGTTAATTAGCTCAGGTGCATCTGAGAACTTGTGGGGAAGCTCTTTTAGTTGTCTGCTATATCCTAAATAGGATACTTTTTAAGGATAATCTTAAAACACCTTTTGAGCTTTGAAAAGATAGAACATCCATGCTAAATAACCTTAAAGTGTAGGGGTGCTTAGCTAAGGTAGGTATACCTAAACTCAAGAGAAAAAAGATAGGATTTAAAATCATAGATATCCTTGGATATTAGTACCAATAGGTTCGTTATAATAAATTCTGAAATAAGTGACATCTCAAATAATACTCTTATCAAATCAAGATATGTCACTTATTTTAAAAATATATTCCCTTTAAGAACCAAGTTCCAAATCAAGTCTCTTCTAATCCTCTTTTGGCTCTTGATTCTTTTGAATTTAAGTCCTTTAATGAGTCAAGAAAGAGAAAAAGACCTGACTCTGAAAGTAGACCTTTTGAACCTAGAAGAAGTTTAAGGATAAGGAAGGAAAAAGAGCTTGGTGAAGGTTTCTTTACTTTCCTAGTTAAGGACAAACTTTCCTCAGAGAAGATGGAGACTTAATATATATAATCAAAATCCTAATCAATCTCATTGGATAGCCTTAGAAAGAGTGTTTCGATATCTAAAGGGAACACTTAATTTCTCTTTGATGTTTACTGAATACTCTGAGATGATTGAAGGTTACAGTGATGCTAATTGGGTCACCGATTCTCTTAATCTTAAATCGACCATTGGATATCTTTTTTTTCTTGACAATGCTCCTATTGCCTGAGGATCATCTAGGCAAAATATCATTTCTAGAAGCACCATGGAGGTTGAGTTGATAACTCTCGATACCACCTATAATGAGGCAGAGTGGATTACGAATCTAGTATCAGAGCTACCTTTGGTACCTAAGCTAGTTCCGGCCATATCACAATCCATTATGATAATAAGGCCATAATCGAATTGATTAATCAAAAGAGTATCAATAAAAAGATGAACCAACATATATGATTTTGTCATAAGTCTATAAGGCAACATAAGAAAAATAATGTTATCTCCTTGAAATTTGTTAAGTCTAAAAAGAATTCGGTATATCAATTAACCAAGGGATTATCTAGGAGTGGAGTCCTAAAATCATCGAAGGGGATGAGGCTTTAGCCCATTATTTGATCACCAATAGTGGATACCCAACCTCTATGATTGGAGATCCCATGAAAGAATTTCAATATAATAGAAACGAAGCTGATTGAGTGATCGTATTAGAGCATAATCTTTAGAAAAATTTCTCTTCACATCCCTATAATGAGTGCTCTTATAATATGACAAAATAAAACTATGTAAGGTTGAGTTATACTCTTAATGAATCCAAGGTAGGTTATCTGTAGGATATTAGTCATAAATACCCTTGAAGGATTCACCTATGTGAGAATTGTCATATTGGCCATGACCAAGTGTTTAAGCTAATTTTAAGAAATTCTCATGAAAAATCAAGGAATTAAGTATAAGGCCTTAAATATGCATTGACCGCTTAAATCCAATTAATCCATACTATGTGTATGATTAGTAGAAGTCTGAATCAAGGACTAGTTCAAAGTCTAATCCACCATGGTTCTTTCAGATGTATACAATCAATACTAAGTGGAGTTCAAGTCCATTGGACACCTCACCTATTGCGCAATATAAAATGCCCTAAAATTTATGTTATATTGATTTTATTTTTTTTTAATTTAAAACTTTTGTGGAGGATTATTGATAGTCTTAAGTTTTTAAAAAATAAAAAGGTTTTGAATTTTAAAAAAAAAACCAACTCATTCAAGCATTTCGCTCGTGGATGCTCGCATGAATGCACTAAGCGACGCCTGCAAATGCTCGCACGAACGCACGGTAATGCCCTTGAGCGGTCAGAAATGTGCCAATTAATTTGGTTTTGGATCATTTTCTTGCATGATTGGATAATGGCTATTGGGCCGTTAAGGTTATAATGGGCTGAGCCATTTGGAGTTACCTGAATTAAGCTTATAAATAGGCTCAAGGATTTAGGGTTGTAGGTAATCCAATCCAAGCCTAAATTCTTTTTTTTCTATCCTACTAAGGCTCCATACTTCTTGAGATTATGTTGTGAGAAGAAAGCATGTGTCTTAAAAGCCCTACTGAAAAAAAAGCTCTCATTCTTTTTCTTTAATATTATTTTTATTTCTTTATTATTTTGTTAGTACTGATTTTATCTTTAAGCATTTAAAGGAGTTGTTACGTTGTACCTCCATGCAATTGTGCTCATAGTAGGAGGCTCAAATCGAGCCGAATTATTGTATTTTGAGAACAAATTACAAGTTACACGAAGAGGAAAAAATTAATCCTTAGGATAGTATTTAATACGCCTCAGTTTAAGCACGGTTCTCAACTTCTTTGATTTAAATTTTTGTATTTAAATTTTTAGTTATTTTTAGATAGCTTAAAAATTATTATTTTTAATAAAAACTTGCATCACATATGATTTCATTTCGGTGCTAAAATGGTTTCAATGATGCAGAGGTATTGGGATTGGATTTTTTTTCTTTTTGAAGCCTTAATGGTGAACACCTTCCCTTCTCTCTTATTTTTCATGAAAAGCCGGATAAAAAGGTATTAAATGCCCTGTAATAAGTTTCAAGGGCACTCATTAACAAACCCACACCATAAAATTATGAGATCAAAATAGATAATATGTAATGCCGTAAAGCTGAAGGGGATATCATTTGACCCATAGGCCAACTTACGGTCACCCTAACTATTTGCGCAAGCACAATACTCCTTCCCAAAGGCCAACAAGATATCAGCTTCTATGAGAGACCCCACTAATAACACCTACGAGGATTCTAATTCCAGAGCACATGGAAACAACGGGTCACGTGGACTAGCATGTGACAGAGGTCCGCTTCATATAAGCAATCACCATTTACGCTATTGCACTCCTAAGCCACCATAAGAGGACGCGGACAGCTACGGCATTGGCAGTAATTCTTGCTCCACCCCATTCATCGACAGCCAAAATATTTAAGAATATGCAACCATTAGTTTTTTTGCCGGCCCGTAAGCCAGCAGGGTCTGAGGCCTCCCCATGTTATCGGGTTGGAGAGATAGGATAAAGACGGACCGGGAGTATCCAGGCCGTCAGATCACATCCCATCAACAAAACACCGGGCATTCTCTCTCTTTTATCGGCGCCGCCCCTGATTTGATATGATGGGAGTGCAGGAAAACGGAGGCCCCGGGGGACTGCCAATCACCAGAGCGACACATGGCCCAGACGCCGCACCGCTGGCGATGGATTAAAAATTGTCTTGAAGAAGGGATTCGGGATCAGACAGGCGTCCAAATTATTCAGCTGAGGCAGAGCGGCCGCTCCTGCCGCTGCTGCCGCTGCTCAGAGACACCAGCCCCTGATTCATTTCTCGTTGCATCTTTTCTTCCCACATACGAAAAACACAAAACTGATACTAATATTATAAATATTAACACTAATGTTTATAAGTCATAAAATATTAATATCAATAAGCATACTAAAATTAAATGCTAATACTAATATTATAATATTAATATCAATGGGTGTACTAAAATTAACCAACAATGATGCAACTGCTAAAAACTGTCACTCGTAATGTATTGATAATTATATCTTTAAATAATAGTACTAATATTAATAATAGCTATGATGATGGTTATAACAGTAACGATAATAATTACTAGCTAGATGAGGTAGAGCTCAGAACTTTTCAACGATAAAGTTATCCGTAACGAGGCTAAGATGCGACTGATTTTTATAGCGAGCGTAGGCGCACCGTAGAGAAAGGCTGTATTGTATTTCTATCATGCTCGACAGCCGGCAGGTAGAATTTGAATGCGAGGCGACAATGGTGAGCCTATGAAGGCGTCGAGCACACGGCGAACTGTGAAGAATAGGAGGCACGCACGCAGCGGACCGGACCGAACGGCAAAATAGACTGGACAGCGTATTTTAGCAAAATACAACATCAAATTCTTTCTTCAGTTCCCCCAACAAATTACCAGCAAAAACGAAAGCCATATCCTTACCAACAGACCAAATAAAAGAGTACAAAATATTTACAACTGGATCTGAACCCAAAAAAAAAAAAAAAAAGCCCCAAAAGATTTTGGAGTGGGGGAAAAAGTTTTTTTTTAAAAAAAGCTTGTTATGGAAAACACATCAGTTAATAAAGATTTTTTTTTCCATTTTCTTGTTTTTTAATGGATTTCTCGAGGCGGATTTTACCTTAAACTCTCGAAGATCTCTCGCCCTTGATCTTAGACCCAGCTCCGCTCCCACTTCGGCCGGACGAATGCGAACCGATCAACGAACCGTCTCGGTCCTTCTTCTGGGCTGAGAAGAATTGGCCGAAACCGAAAACGGACACCGGCTTGGCCGAGCCGCGGAGCGAAAACACCGGCACGTTGAGGACCGGGGTAACCCGAACGTTGGCTGAGTAGGACCGCTCCATCCCCCTGGGCCGGACACTCGGACCGCCGTGGAAGCTTCCAGGGCTGCTCGAGCTCCGCTCCAAGCCCTGGAACACGATCTTCCCCGCCGGATTCATCCGCGGGCTGTCCACCGACAACCCCCGCGGCGGAGGCGGTGGCGCCCCCGGATCCGCTGCCCGCCGGACCGGGATCGGGCCGACCCTGGCCGGTGGGTGGGAATCGCCTACCGCGGTCGCAGCGGCGGACCTCGACCTGGTCACCCGGACCCGCGGCGAGTTCCGGCTCAGCGAGATCGGGATCTGGGCCGCCGGCTTCTCGGAGTCGAGAGAGATCCTGGGGACGTCGTCGTGATCGGGCCCGGAGGAAGAAGAGGAGGAGAGTGACAGCCGGGAGGAGATGGAGACCGACTCCGA
Organism: Metroxylon sagu; assembly: GCA_017589505.3. Taxonomy (NCBI): domain Eukaryota; kingdom Viridiplantae; phylum Streptophyta; class Magnoliopsida; order Arecales; family Arecaceae; genus Metroxylon; species Metroxylon sagu. The sequence goes on along the minus strand of JACVBY030000658.1, from coordinate 1,730,687 downwards.
GTCCGAGTCGCGAAGCAGCGGGACGCTCAGGGACGAGTCCGCCGGCGACGATCTAGAGTTCCGGTGGAGGAAATGCCTCAGAGATTTCGAGTTCGTGTTCTTGGAAGCGGCGATCGCGCGCTTCTGAGTATCGGGCTTCGGGTTTTGGGCCTTCTTGAAGCCGAGTAGCTCCCTCCACCGACTGGAGCACCGCGGCGCCTTGGGGGAGAAGACGTAGGGGTCCAATCCGGCGGCGACATCCACCCTCCTCCGCGACTTCAGCTGCTCCGGTGACCGGATCTCGGCGGCGGACTCCGATGGAGGCTTCGAAGCAGCCGGCGCCGGATGCAGCGGCACCAGCTTCCCGTCAGAGAAGAGCTCGTCAGCGGGGAGCATCGCGACGGGATTGTCGAGTCGGAACTCGAAGTCGACAAGGTCCTTGCAGGCGGCCTCCGGATCGGCGATTTCCGTCGGGTTAGCGGACAGCACCGCTGGGGAGGCGGCGGCAAGGGCAGGCTGGTCGCCGTCGGCAAGGTCACGGCTGGAGGAGAGCCGAGGGCTGAGCCAGCCGCAAGAGTAGGCCGCCGGCGGGCAGTCCAGGAAACCCTCCGGCGAGACGCCGACGTTGTTTACCAGGACCGAGGCCATTGTCGACCATGAATCGGGGGAGGAACGCCGGGGTCGCGCCAACTAAAAAATAAGAAAAAAAAAAGAAAAAGCCCAAATAAACAAAAGTCGTCGGTATTTTTGGTTTTTCGTATAATCGGAGGGAGGGGAGGGGCGATCAAGTAATGGCGAGCAAGGGAACCGAACGGTTCATTTATACAAGGGTGTTTTTCGAGAGTAGGTCCGGTTCAGGGATCTGGCGAGTGCCGAACAGACACGTGGAGACACGTGGCAGAGAGTCGTGCTGTCGATTTCCGGAATGAATATTGAATAAGCCCCCCACCGTTGGTGAAATTACGAATTAGTACTGCCTTTCGGCTTATGGGACTGTGGTGTCAATTGTCAAGTCCGCCATTATAGTCGTCACCGGGTCAACTCGGGCTCAGAACCACCGAGCTATGGATTCTTCATCCAAAAGTAATTCTGAAAAATTGAAACAGCCCGCACAAAGGCATACACTAAGCTTTAGTAAACACAAAATTTGTGTTTGGCCATCGATGCTGTGAATTTCTATAAACCTCTAATAAGAAAATATGCAGCAACAAAGTTCACCTTGGTTGATTAAATCAGCACACTAAATAGATCAATGTACATTCAACCATAGGTGGAATGAATTTTAAAAAGTTTAAAATAAAAAAAAATTATAATTGCTATACAATCTTTTACCTACCAAAATACATTATATTAGTGTATAAAAACAATAAGTTTGACTCAATCGAGAGGTACATAAGATAATCTCTTCTCTCTTTTTAATCTCCTCTCCACTAACTTGAGTATAGAAGGATCCCTCGTCAGGATATATTATGATTCTCTACCTCTTTTTGCTAGCTCTTCCTTTGATCTTGCAAGGTTCATAATTAGTCTAGCAGATCTTTTCATCTATAGCAGCATCTTTTATTGGTCTTACAAATTTCTTTACTTCTCGATCTCATCATTATTAATCTCTTGTAGTTATGCGAAGGCATCATCGAATCTAGATTGCATTAAATTAGTATCATTTATAGAAGCAAATTAGAAGTCATGCTGTCTAAAACTAACAGAAAGGCTCTTATCGGCAATAATTGCACCATCCAAGCTATATTTAGGATCAGATCGCCAACTCCACCTCTTTCAAAAGTGGTCTTAATGGTTCAATTTAAGGAGGTGCAGCAATATATTCAAGCCCTCACTATACTAGTTTAGAGCTAGGCTCTCTAACAAGTGCAACCAGTGAAACTTCCATAATTAGACTTCCAAGAGATGGATCCTATGGATCCTTCAAGAACCAAAAGAACCCAAAGGAAGGAGATGCAAAGGAAGTCTCCAATTGCCTCTAAAAGGATTAGGATAGAAGATCTCAACCTAAGAAGACAGCTTGATGATATAAATAACCGTCTCAATATGCTGATGAAGGAAGTCTAGAAGAAGCTAAACCTTCTAAAACAACTTTGAGCTAGACATAGATCCTTCCACTAAGTTCAAGATGCCTAAATGGAGTAGTATAATGGCTTGGGAAACCCTAAGGACCATCTAGAAACTTATAAGATATTGATGATGTTCGAAGGAGCTTGAGATGGCATCATGTATAGAGTGTTTCCAGTCACCCTAAAGAAAGTGGTTCAAACTTTGTACTCTAATCTCATGTCGAGGTCGATTACCTTATTGAAGGAACTTAGCGGATAGTTTTTTAGCCACTTCATTAATAGCATTAAACAAAAGAAAATCAGTATGAGCTTGATGTTATTCAAACAATAGAAAGGTGAGTCTCTTTAAGACTATACCAAGCACTTCAATGGCAAGACTCTTGAAGTCAAAGACTTGTAGCAGCCTATTTTAGTTGCTACTTCAGTCATAGGCTACTTGACTTGCCTTTTAGTTTTTTGTTGATAAAAAAAGAGCCAAAGGATATGGTAGAGTTGCTGAGTAAAGCAAAGAAGTTCATATAAACTGAAAAAATTTTCAAGAGGGAATATGAAGTGGCTACCTCTTTAAATAAGAAACATTCTAACTGATGAGAACAAAAAGGAAGTGATAAGAAGCAAGAAAAGTACGAAGTGATACTGCAAAAGTTGAAAAGCCCACTTAGCATGGAGAGAAAAACACCTTACTGAACACCTCAAGGCACTTAGTGTAAAGAATTATATAACTCCCATGATGGGAAAGTTGAAACTTGAATACAAATTTTTTTTAAGTACTAGCTCAAAACTCACTGAGGATAGGAGGTTTGATACGCCTGTAACTCATATAAAATGGGAAAGTAAGATAAAGTAAGGTGACTTGCTGAAGATGCAAAGGCTAATAAGCTAATAACTTACCTCAAATGAGATAGTCCAACATAGCTCACAACTCGGCAAGGATGGGAGAGCTAACCAAGTTCATAATTCACATTAGATAAAAAGAGCTTCATATCACTTACAACTTGTTAAGGATGGAAGAGCTAACTAAGCTCATAACTCATCTTAAATGGAAAGAGTTGGATATAGCTCACAACTCACCAAGGATGGGAAAGCTGGCTAAGTTCATAACTCATCTTGGATGGGAAGAGCTTCACATCGCTCACAACTTATCAAGAATGGAAGAGCTAATCAAGCTCATAACTCATCTTGGATGGAAAGAACATGACATTGCTCATGACTCACTTAGGATGGGGAAGCCATTAAAGGCTCAAATTGGCCTAAAATGAGAAAAAGCTTGACTTTAAAGATTACCAAGGATGGGAAAGCCAAGAGCTCATAACTCACAAAGATTAAAAGGTCATTTAGCCTCTAAATCTAACTCACTCAAGATAAAAGAGCCATTTAAGGCTCAAACTTGCCCAAGATGAGAAGAGCACAAAACTCACCCAAGATGAGACAAGCACAATCTTAAAAATTACTGAGGATGGAATAGTCAAGAACTCATAACTCATTGAGGTTAAAAAAAATCACTTCACCCTTAAATCTAACTCGCTTAAGATGAGAGAGCCACTGAAGGCTCAAACTCACCTAAGATAGAGAGAGCATGACTTAAAATATTATCATGGATGGAAGAGTCAAGAGTTCAAAACTCGTTGAGGCTAAAAAGGTCACTTAGCCACTAAACCTAAATATAGTTGAACATGATGCTCATGCATGAGGATAAGATCAATCTAGAGTGTTAGAGCTCGAAAAGGCCTATATATAAACACCCCAAAGGACCTCATCTAATTTTTAGGTAAATCTCAATTGTCACCAATTACTACTCAGATATTTTTCTCTTCATGGTTAGTCTTAAGCTTGGATGAATTGGAGCTAAATTAGCTTGCATAGAATGAAGCCGACAATGGATCTCCAAAGAGCTCAACTCATCGGGAGCTGCCTCTCTACTGACCTACTACTTAGAAGATTTGGCTTGTTAGAAGTTAGTCTTCAACCAAAGTAGTGTCAATAAATAAAGCATGAAATACAAGCTAAACATATGTGGAGGAAAATATTCATTTATTAATATCAAAATGTTCAAAGAACTAAGAGAGGCAAAAGAAAATAATAAAAGGAGACTAAGGCTAGGGGCATCCTTAGTTAGTTCCTTAGCAACTTCAACCAATTAAGGGGCGACATCCTTCACAACTACAACAGCATCAGTGTCAGTGATCCTAATGTTCTACCCCTTATCTCTATCTTAGAGGATGCCATCATCTAGAATATCAAGCACCACATTGGCAACCATGGTGTCCTCACATGTGCATCAAGCGACAATGCCATTACCATCAACCACCGAAGCTACTCCTCTTTCCCCTCTCTTCACCTCCTCATTACCAATGTTCATGAAGGAAGGGTTGGGATTGGTGTATCAGGCAAAGATCTCCTTCTTAACACCCTTTCGACCCTTGGAGAAGGTCCCAACTGCATACATCACTAAAGCATCCTCATACTCAACTGACACTTTAAAGTTGTTGATTCTTGGCAACCCACTTCTCAACCTAAACTACCCTCTCCTTAGTCAAGTTGGCCCTTAACTCAGCCATATTAGCTTGGGACTCAGCCTTGATTACTAGCCTTGAGCTTCTTCATGACCTTGGATAGGTCTTACTTCAACCTTTTTACCTTATACTTGAAGGTCATCTTGACTTTCTTAGCCTTGGTGTAAGTAGCCTTCATATTCTTCTTTATATCTTTCATGAGGCTTGTCACCTCATGAAAGCTACTAGAGACTCAACTATATTTTTTACCACATTTTTTGCATATAATTTGCATGGCTTGCATGGCCTACACAAGGAAAGATATGTTGTAAGTATTTAAAAAATATTAAAGAAAGAAATGCTAAAAGATTACTTACCAAGACTTTATAGATAAAAACTTTATCGAACAACTTAGTAGTCTCGAGATCTTCCAAAATTGCTCAATCATTTGATAATCTGCTTTCTCTCTCTCTTCCTTCTGAGTAGAGTTCTTTTAAACAAGCCGACACTTTAATGGAGTGGACCTTGCTCGATGAAAAAAGTTCTTTTGAGCTGTTTTCAATATGTCTACTCTCTCTTTCTTATAGAAGAGTTATTTCAGATCTGTTAGTTGTTTAGATAGATTAACTAGAGTTTTTTTAGATAGGTTAACTCTTTGATGGAGTGAACCCCTTTTCTTGTTTGGCAAGAAAAGCTCTTTTGATATTCTTTTATCTCTTTCTCTTAAGTAGAATTCTTCCAAACAAATTGGCTATTTGGCAAAGTAGACCCCCTTCTCTTACTTGGCAAAAAAAATTCTTTTGAGTGGTCTTCGACTCTATGGATTAGGTTCCATGAGTCATTATGAGTGGGCCCAATTTGAGGCTTTATTTAAAATGTAAGAATGATGTTGACCAAACTTTATAAGAAGACATATAAGGTGTGCCTCTTAGGGAATCGTTGATTAATGGTGAGGCTTTGGTCCCATTGCTTGGTGCTTTGGTAAGCTACGATGCTTTGATCTCATCAGATGGAGTTGCTAACTAGGCAAGTGAGAGAAGGTCGTATGGCGATGCTTTGCTTTTGCTGCTTGTGTGGCAATAAAGAACTTCCGAATCTTGAGTGCCTAGATTTTGTAGGCCTGAGGTTACTATTATTATCAATTACTTTGGAGTAGCCAAAGTGTCGATACTCTAGCTAACCTCACCCCCACTTCTATTTAAGGTAGGGAGCAGGAAACAAGCGCCACCAGCTTCAACTCTTCTACATCCTTTGCTATGGTTATGAGGAAGCCTCATTGTAATCTTTATCATCTCCAAGTCATGGTGTGACAATAGCAAGGGGAGATTTTGAAGCGTCATTGAGAGATTGAAATACTCCAAGGGGAGTTAATAGCTACCTCCATCTGAATTGTTGAGGAACAAGGGAGGTTCTAGGCTTCCAACTATGAGCTAATTTGTTTGGGTGTATAGACCTCCACCACTGGTTTTGAGGAGGTGCTACAATGGTAGTGTATGGTCGTTCATGAGGAAGTTTGGCATAATTATGATTTGGTGAGGCTCCTTCTTGGCATTGAAAGGTTAATGGTCCCCTCAACTGGGACTGAGCTCCTGAAGAAGCCAACTAATAAGCTACCAAAGGGCTTTAGGTGATTCCTACTAATCCCCATCCTCTTGAAAGCTTTAAAGTAGAGGATATCAGCTTAGCTATCGTTATCAATCGGTATCCTCTTCACCTAGTAGTTAGCAATGATTATGGAGATTACTAGTGTATCATTGTGTGGGGTTTGAATCCCCTCTATATCAGTATCAAAGAAGGACATAATCTCCTATGTCTTTTGCCTCTTTGATGCCTCAACTATATACTGATGGGCAATGTCTTTTTAGCCAAGAAACTTTTTTGTCAGTTGTAAATCCACTAAAAAAATGACAACTTTTTCGATGACAAGTTGTCGGCCATCGGGGGTTGACACTATGGTTTCTAGCTCACTAAGTAGGCTCTTGAGAACCCTGGGACACCTTATGGGGTGGCATGGGGCAACTTTGGGGTACTCAAATGGTATGGCCTTCACCTTGGTTCTTATAAACAACACTAATCTGATAGCGTTAGTTTTCGGCTAAAGGTCTTTGAACTCCAATAGAGTTGATGAGATGAATAATGAGTTAAGAACTAAAATAGACCCTGGTCGGCTCAGCTCTGCGAAGGGATACCACATCTGAACAAACATCCCTATAAATATAAAAGAAAAGCATGAGGGGTGCCAAAGACTACTCAACTAAGGCCTTCCAACACTCAAGTTAATGAAGGAAAAAAAAAAATAGGGTGGCCAGAGGCATACCCTATAGCCATCCCACTTTGAAAGGAAGGAGGATGGTGTGAGAGGCAAGCAAGTATCAAGAAGAGTGGGAGATAGGGTGAGAAAGAGAATTTGAAAATTGGAGAGAGGAAAAAGCCTCCCCTCTTTGAGTGGGGTTCCTTCTTATAAGGGGGCTCTGATCTTAGTGCTTGAGACTATCCCAATAATGGTGGTATATCCATTTATGATGGTAAGGTCAGCAATGAGACTGCTCCACCTATTGTAGGCCATGCTCCTAGTGTAGAGATGTGTATGGAATGGTTATTGCTAGTTTTATCTACAGGTCTAGTGGGATGGATAATCAAGTGTTAGGCTAGCCATGCCCTATTGACATCATTCAATCGTTGGAGGTGGCAGTAATGTGGCATAGACTCCACATGTTATTATGACAGGAGGTTAACTTAGTGCCAACTCAATTCAGCTCTATCACTATTTTATGGCAAAAAAAAATACTTATTTCTTACAAAAACATGAAAGTTCCAAACAATAAAATCAATGATTTATTTTCCATCAAAATTCTTAAAATTTTATATGTACTAGTACATATAACATCACCCTAACACCTCTAACTAGTAGCTATTATTTTTTTTTCAGAAACATCTAGTCATTTTTGAAATTAGCATTTTATGAACATATCCTCTCTTACACTTTAAGATAATATATGAGCCTTTAGTTTTCACTAGATACTTTTACAAATCAAGTGTGAGTAGAACATAGTTAACCTTTTGTATGGCAATGAAGCATGTCTAGTCTATACAAAAGAAGCATCAGGATCTTATATTTACATGTTAATAAATTCATAATTTGTTAACCATTTTCTTGACCATTTGGGAACATTAGTAAGGAATCATTAATTCCAAAATGATGGACCTGAGCTATATAATCAAAGATACCTACTTTTGTAAGCTTTACTTGGATGCATCCCTTTTGTACAATAATGAAAGCATAAAAGAAATTGAGTTGCCATATATTCATTAATTTCCTATTATACAAAAACTAATTATTGGGCGAGGTCGAAAAATCAAGTAAAAGTCACATAGCACTGAGCAAATAGTTTTATGAGCCTATACTACAATTTTAGTTATTTTTCTTTTTCGCAATTTCTCAAGTGATAAAGTGACCTATAAAAGAGATCATAAATGTGCAAGAAATATTTTGTCATGTCTATGCACGTAAGGGTTCATATTAGGTAAAAATCTCTTAAGTAATGGTTATACCAAAAATGTAAATCCGTATCTCACCTACTTTAGGCTAGAGAGATTTAGAGGGTACTCAAAAAGAGATGCCCCTTATTGTTCAATCCACCTCCACAAAGATATGTCTATCTATTTGAATATGAGTCACTAAAAATTATTAAAATAGGAGGTACAGTTGCATGAAGAAAATGTTCTATATATTGTTCCAATACTCAAATATATATAATTAAATAAAATTTTATAAATGCAATAGTAATTTAATAATTTATCAAATATTATATTATAATCAAATTGGTCATGATAGAATTTGCACAAATATTTTTGAATTGAGTCTCATAATTTATCCCAATCAACTTTGCTAACAAAATTACAAGATCTAGCTCCTATGATCTCCTAATTGTAAAAATAATTGCTCCAATATATGATACATATATCTATGTATGTATGCATATATGTATGTATGTATGTATGTGTGTGTAAGTACATCCATATATATGTATGTATTGTCACACATAACCTAACCAACCAAAAAAGCTAGTTGAGTGCAAATTAGTTATGACTAAGTAGATATTGTGATTGATTGAAAGACAAGAAATGTCATGTTATTGAAAGGCATCTTACAGCTAGAAGATATTGATGCACCACGAGAAGACATGGTTAGTATTGATATTAAGAATAATGGCATATCATAAAGATGATAAGACACAATAGCAAGAGGATGAATGTTGATGTATCTTAGAAGATAGATGTAGCTATATAATTTACAAACAAATGTTGGAACACTATATAAGATATGGCAAGAGGGGAATATTAAAGAGTAGAATAGCAAAAGTATGCAATAAAGTATCAAAGAATGAAGTAGTTAGTAATAAGAAAAAATTGATAGGAGATAGTATTGGTCTCAATATTTAAAGCAAAGTGTTCATATCGTTTTCCACCAAGCGACTACGATAGTTGTTTTGAATTGACTATAAAGAAAATGGCAAAAATAGGAGGCTAATGTTAAAAAAGGATTGGGCATATCACCAACTTAATTAGCTTGCTATGGTAACAACAAATACAAGAAAATAAATTGTTGACTCTAATTAGCTGCAAGATGATATGAAAAAATCACCAAAAGCAAGGCAACATGAGGAGCAAAGTATTTTAGGGTTGTTGTTGATAAAATGATGTATTAAGTTGACCAAAATTGCTTCAAAAATATGTAGTAATGGATAGAACAAGTGTGTGTGTGTGTGTGTGTGTGTGTGTGTGTGTGTGTCTTTGTTGTGGAGGTAGAGAAGATAGTTTTACGACTTGCATAAATGAAAAACTCAATCTTTAATAATCTTAACATTATGGGATGAAATTAAAAGATTGCAAGAAAATTTACTGATGTCAGCCAACCATCAAGGAAAGGCACTTATATCATATGAAAATGGAAACATTGAAAGAAACAAGAGAAGGAAATTATGGCAACAAAGAAATATTTGCATAATAATTATACTTATTATTTCTATATTAAAATTCATATTTATAGAATGTAACTATAGTTTTATGCTGGCTATCAATCTATTACAACCATTCTTCCTTATCCAAACTTAAGACTGACTATGTAAAAATTAATAGCTTTAAGGATCAAATTTCAAAGAAGAAAAACAAATATTTCTTAGGAATAAAATGATGAAGAAAGGAAAGCAGAATCTAGATAGAAAAATTAATATTGTATAGAAAGAGATGGCTAATAATTTTAGTAAAGTAGTTATAAAGGCAATAAGAGAATTTTTTTAAAAAAAGAACCACACGATGAGAGATTTGAGTGGAATGAAATTTTTTTTTATTGGTATTTCAAATTAAAAGAAAGTACTATAAAAGACTATCTAAATATAGGAATTAAGAAGTATATAAAAGCTACAAAATTGCTAAGAAGGAAGTTAATAAAATAGAGGTTAGATACAAGATATATGAATAGTTATATTCTAAGTTAAAAATTAATGATGAATATATATATATATATATATATATATATATATATATATATATATAGCGCTAGACTTGGCTATATTCGAATATAGCCATATGAATCTTAGACCCACCCTACCTTTCATCTTTAGGATCCATGAATTATATAGATCCAAAGATGGAAGAGGTAACCAAATTTAGGCTTGGCTACATTCAAATGTGACCAAGTATAGCTTTCTCTCTATATATAAGATTATAAGACTGAGTGAAAGGAAAATTAAAGATATGACTCAGGTTAAATATATCAAAGATAATGATTAAAAAATTGATAAATAAGGGCAAGAACAAAAAAGATGGAGAGATTATTTAATAAATTTTTAAATAAAAAATTATTTAAATGATTTAAAATGTCTTATTAGTTTTATTAAGGATAGAAATATTGAGTATACTTATAGTGTTAGGATATTTGAGGTAAAAAGACTATGAAAAATGTAAAGATAAGAAAAATAGGACCCGATAAACTTTATATTAAGGTTTGGATCTGTCTAAGTGACATAGTAGTAACTTGATTAACAAATTTGTTTAAGAAGAGCTTAGAGATAATGAAGATACCTGATTAATAGAAGAAGAATATTATAATATCAATTTATAAGAATAAAAGAGATATTCAAAATTATTCTAATTGGTATTAAACTTATGAGGTCATAATATGAGATTTTAGAAGAGAATAATTGAGCATAGGCTAAGATGTAACATAAAATATCAGAGAATTAATTTAGTTTTATATCAAAAGGATGACTATAAAAGCTATATCTCTCCTTACAAGATAAATGAAGGAGCATAGAGAAAAGAGTTCCTAAAAAGTTTTGTGATGGGTTTAGAAAAGAAAGGAATTCTTAGATATATAATGTAATTAAAGGCATGTTCAATAGAGTGGTTACTAGTATAAGAACTACTGATGATAATATCAACGAATTTTTAATTACAATATATTAGCATTAGAAATCTGCTCTGTCCTTACTAAAGTTGAGCATGGGTCGGATTGGTCTAGTTCTAAGCTAAAACCTAAAGCTATCTTAATCAGGATCGGTTTCAAGATTTTATATGTAGAACCGGAATTGATTGTTATAGCCCAAAAAAGTAAGAATAAGAAGAATTTTGGCCAAAAAGAAAACTTTAATAAGTGACTTTTTAGGAGTTTTATTTTTTTCAACATTGAGTAAGTCTATGATTCTAGTCTTTTATTTTTGGAAGTGTTTTAATTTTAGTCTAATTTCTTTTAGATCAGTTTTGCTCTATTAAAAAGCCTTAGTGTACCTTATTGAATCAATGAATTGATAATGAATTGAAGTATGAAATTATGAGAGTTTTTCTCTTTTTCTAGCTTAGAATAATTTCTTACTTGAGTGGTGTGAGGTCATAACTTTTCTAGGATGGTTAGAGATGCTAAAGCAAAGACCCTCAAGAAGCTAGTGTGAAACCAATAGTTATCCCTACCAAGTTTGCTTACATTAGATTTGGTATCAGTATCAGATTTGCCAACATTAGATTTAGTATCAGAGCTAAGTTTATCTGCATCAGATTTGGTATCAAAGTTAGATTTGTCTACATCAGATTTAGTATCAGAGCCAAACTTAGTAACTATCTCTTTTCTCCCTCCACATTATTTTTCATTTTTTTCATCCTTAAAACCCTAGTTTTAAAAAAAAAGAAAAAAAACAAAGAGTGAAAAAGAAAACCAAAAAAAATAGAGGGAGTGAGAGAGTTGAAAAAAAAATCAAAGAAAAACTTGAAAAAAAAGAGAAAAAAAGAAGAAAAAAAGAAAAGAAGAATGAATTTGTTCTTCTTTCTCCTCAAATCCCACAGTCCAATAGTACCATCCTAGTCGGTACCCGACCTTAACCAGCAATAGCATCACTGCTTCCTCTGCCCTCCTATACGACGTGTTAGGGACCTAATGACCACAGCCCATTATCGCCGGCAACCCAGTCCAGACCATCCAATCCCTCTGATGAAGCCACCATGGTCTCCTTTAGTGACCACGCCCTCCACCTAGTTGGCTTGTAGATGCCGTGTTTGCTGCATCTATCACAGCCATCGCCACATTACCGAAGCCAAACTTCTTCTTCCCAAGCCAGCACCAAGCACCTCTGCATCCTAGCTTGGATGTGAACTGGTGGCCACTAGTCTACTGTTAGTAAGAGTATGCATGGGTCAGATTGAATTGATTTAAAAAATTTTTAGAACCAAATCGATTTGAATCGATTTCTTAAAATTGAAACCAAAATTGAAACATAAACTAAACCAATTATTCCAATAAACTGAACTAAACCAAACCAAGAAATTTGGTTTGGTTTCGGTTTAGTTTATTGGTTTGCATATACCTACTTTAAATAACTATGAGATAAATTTTCATAGCAAATTTTATGTGGTCAAATGGTAACTTAGTTATTCAGAATGGAAAAGAGCATAGCTTTCACATAGCATAATTATTTGCCCATGTCTATAGTAACTCAATTTTAACTATAATGCAAATAAAAACCCATTAATATATACATATGATTCGGTTTAGTTTATATTAGTTTTTTAAAAATTCAAACTAAAATCGAACCAACTTTTTTGGTTTAAAAATTTTTAAACCAAAACTAAACCAATAGATAAGAAAATCGATTTAGACCTAACCAAAATTATGGTTCGGGTTGGTTTTATGGTTTGGTTGGTTTTTTTGCACACCCCTAACCATTAGCTTAGATGGCTAGCCACCAACCCTCTGCCGACTACCCTTCCTTGATCGATACCATCCTCAACTTGCTGACCACTACTTGTGGCCCAAATAGAGGTGGAGACCACGAACAGGATGCAGATGCCACGAACTACCTTACTACGGTCATGCCTCCCCGCCACCACCCAGTCCTCCACTAGATTCCTTCGATGGCCTCCACCCCCTTCTCTGACTACTTGCCTCCTATAGTGACGAATCTGAGCAAGGCATCCATTGTCTTTTTTCCTTCGTGAGATTAGCAAGATAGGGGTTGATTTCTGCAACATCCACCATCCTAGAGCCATCACCTACCCTAGCTCCGTGCCCCTCAACCGTCCACTTGCATCACCCCCACCACTCCATGATAGTAGCTTGAGGCCACGAGCCACCCCTGACCCACAACCAAGAATAGGGCAAGAACGGGTAAAGAAGAAGGCTGGAATAACTCTGAAATAACTCCAAAATTACTCTGGAATAACTATTCTACTTTTATTTCAAGTTAGAGTGAGTATTCAAAAGAGAGACTTCCTCATATATTCAAGAAGCTTCTCCTTAATTGGCTGCAATCTCCACCAAGATAGGGTGTTGGCATATACTACAACCTATGGCACATACAAGTAGTGATACCATTGGAGCTTTTAGCCGAAACATCATGTAACATAATTAGAATATTGGATGGATGATGTGATTAATGAAGAAGCCACTAAGCTTGCAACTTCCTTTGATTAATTGAAGGATAATGAAGATGTTGAAGTGTCTATCTTAGTTCTACTTATTATCAAAAGAAGAAGAAGAAGATTGGTGCAGAAATCAGGTCTTTCATCATAATGTAGATTGTTGTGAAAGAAAAGTTTCATTGCTTATTGATGAAGGAAGCAATACAAATGTCACATCCATGAAACATGTAGAGAAATTTAATTTGAAGACCATACCACATCTAAAGCCCTACAAAGTATTTTGGTTCAATAATTCTATACTTACAATAAGTTAGACGTGTCTCATTACATTTTAGATGGAAAAAAAATTATTTTGATGAAGCATAGTGTGATATCCTTCCAATGAATGTTAGTAGTCATCTTTTGCTAGGCCATCTTTAGATCTATGAAAAGGATATCATTCATTAAGGAAGAGATAATACATACACTTTCAGGATAAATGAGATAGGCCTAAAATTATATCCCCAAAATGAACTACCTAATTTTAATAAGCAAAGCTGATCAAGAAATCAATTAAAGAGTTGATGAGGAAGCAAGGAATTAAAAATATGAATGTAACATAAGTGCAATTTTGAATAAGAAAGTTTCATCAAGGCAAGAGCTTCTTTTAGATTCAAGGGATGCTAATGACAAAGTAGAAAGTCAGCAAGTTAGTGAGTCAGTTAAAGATGCCCCTAAGATGTTGGATCATTCGAAGGAACTAAAGAAGATTGCAGTGAAGGACGGAATACCTTTGCTTGGTATAGTTAAGAATAAACAACCAGAGTTAGTGAAAAGCATGAAAAATAGTGGTGATGACAGTTTAAAGAAAGAAGCAATGGATCCAAAAGAAAATCTTAACACCAAAATAGTGATGACAGAGAAGGCTTTGGAAGAACAAGATATGAGTAGCCAGAAAGGCCATTCTTCTTATTCATAATAAGAAGATAGAAAAAAGCTGAGAGAAATTATGATAATGGGAATTCTAAGAAAATATTGTTAGATTAATAAATTTAAGTAAATAGATTTCTCTTCAGAAAGCTACTTTATGTGAATAAGGAAGGAAGATATTCCAATAAAAAGATTAGTTATTTAAAAGCAAAAGAACAAAAGCGATATCATAATGTTATTGCATCAAGCATTATTGAGAAGCAAAATTTCAAAGAAAAAAAGAAGCACAGAAATCTTGTCTACTATTCCATTGAAAGTGATTCTATGAAAAAGAGGCAAGAAAAATTTAAACTAAAGAGCAAAAGAAAGGTTGATCGAAATAATTTTGTAGCATATAGGAAAAGAAGATTGTATGTTTTTAAAGGCTTACATTATGTTTTTGAAGATCGTACATGGATTATTTGCAAAAGCTTAACTTGGATTTCTATAAATGGCAAAATATTCATCAGGAGCTGAATTTTTCAAGCCATGGGGAGTTGATACAGCCCTAAAAAGTAAGAATAAGAAAAATTTTGGCCAAGAAGAAACTTTAATAAGTGTCTCTTTAAGAGTCTTATTTTTATCCCATTCTCTTTATAAGACTTATCTTATTCTCTTTAGGAGTCTTATTTTTGTCAACGTTGAATAAGTCTATAATTCTAGTCTTTTATTTTTAAAAATTTTTTAATTCTACTCTGATTTCTTTTGGTTGGCTGTGCTCTATAAATAGTCCCCTAGTGTACCTAATTAAATCAATGAATTGATAATGAAATAAGTTATGAAATTATGAAAGTTTTTCTTTTTTCCTAACTTGATGTATTTTTTTGCTTAAGTGATATGAGACCACAAATTTCGTAGGATGGTCAGAGATGCTGAATTGAAGACCTTCAAGGAGATGATGCAAGACCAGTAATTATCCCCACCAAGTTTGTCTGCATCAGATTTGGTATCAGAGCCAGATTTTTCTATATTAAATTTGGTATTAGAGCTAGATCTGCTTGCATCAAATTTGGTACTAGAGCTAGATCTGTCTACATCATTAATCCTATTTTGGAACTAACCCATAACTAAGCCAATCAAGTTGGTTCAATTCTAAGTCTATTTTAGGGTAGAACTAATGTTTTTTTTTTTTTCATTTGATACATGCCTTACATCTAATAGCTAAAATTTTTTCTCTTATTTATGCTCAATTAAAAGAATACACAGAGTATTAGTTTACTAATTTAATACTTAATTGTTTTAGTAGATATGATAGATAACTCATGAAGTATATGTGGTGTCTGAGGTTCGAAGGTTAACAGTTTTTGTCAGAACTGAGGAATCAAAATTAAGAACCAACTTGATGGAGATTAATTCTAGGATTCTGGACTCAAAACTAACCTTATTAAAACTCAGAACTAAACCAACATAATTCTATCACATCAGGTTGATATTGGTTCTCGAGTTATTCTAACCTGCTGCTCACCCCTAGTCCGAGTTTATTAGGCATATTCAAAATAATATTAGTATATGTTATTTGCAAATGATGTAATGTTAGTGGCTAAAACTAAGATTTGGGTCAATCATAAGTTGCAATTATGAAGAAGTACATTAAATTTAAGAGTTTTAGGAAAAGTAGAAAAAAGAGAAAACATAAGGAATGCAATTAGAAATAGAGATGAAGGTAGAGCAAAAATTTAAGGTCATGAAGTTCATGAAGATTTTTTTTTTAATATTTAGAATCAATTATCATAAGAAATGAAAGATCAAGAAGGATAAAATCGATAAGATTAAAGTATGTTAAATAAAATAAAGAAATGTAACTAGAAATTATGCGATTGTAAAATACCTACCAAGATAATGAGAAAAATTTTATAAGATAACCATAAGGTCAGTTATGTATTATAGTATAGAATATTGGATCGTTAAAAAACTACATGTATACAAGATGAGAATAGCTAAAATAAAAATATTAAGATAGATATGTGATAATAAAAAAAAAGATAGATAAGAAATGAAGCCATTCGTAAAAAAGTTGATGTGCCATTAATTATGGACAAATTGAGAGAAGGATAATTTAAATAGTTTAGGCATTTATAATATAAATCTAAGGATGTACTGATATAAAGGATTGAGTTGACATATGTACAAGTTATAAGAGATAGAGATAGACCTAAAATTATAGAAAAGGAAGTAATAAAAAAAAGACTTAGTATCTTTATATCTTAAAGAAAATATAACTTTAAACTGAGCTAAATGTCATCTGGTTAATTATAACTAGTTTGAAACTAAAGTTTTATTATTGTTGTGATAATACTTCTACAATTCAATTATTTATTAATATACTTATACACATGTATAAATAAATGTGCACACATGTATATATATTATCAACTGAATTCTATTAAATTGAATACACATTATATGCCAACAAGACCCATCATATATATGATTGTACCAAAATATGTTGGTTTCTTAATATCACAATATTACTCAATCAAATGCCACATAATTCTATTTGATTGTGTACAATTGTAGTTATAATTTATTGGCCTTATTTTAATAATCTAAAAAATATATGATCCATAATTCCATAAAATGTCTAATGCATCTAAACTGTAGCCAGTGTCCCTTGCAAGAAGAGTGACTTGGCTTACATCATATTTGCCAAAACATAAACAAGCCTAAATTAATTAATAAAATTTAAAGAAAACATCAAAAGATTCCTAATAACAATATGCATAACCTAAATTGCAGATATGCTAAAAATGAACTCATAAAACTCATCCAACATTGCCATGATAATGATTATTTAAATTTCTATACTCCATAGTTGTGTTATATATGGCCTATCCACAATTTAGGTCCATATTCGAAAATCAACTCTTCTTCTCTTCCACCTAATGAAATTTCCAATAATGCCCTTTCAAAATATTGTTCTTTTTTACCCTGATGATGAATTAGTAAATTAGTATAATTACTTAGATATTTTCCTTCTTTCATCAATGTTGCTTGCGATAGTTGTCATATTTAGCATTGTTATAAATATGAGGAAATGAAATGCCTTACATTATAATTTTTTTTTTGACCTAAACTTTGCATTATGCATATTGAAGTTAGTTCTTGTTATAAAAATTATAGATAATGATTGTAGAATGACGATGTTATTTGGTTCACTTTTGCAAAGTAACACATTATTTATTGAATAAAAAAATATTTAGATTCTAACAATAAAAATCAAATTTAATATATATATATATATATATATATATATCAACAATGGTTTATTAGCCAAATATGCCGATAAAACATCCTACTTACTTATATACTTTTTAACCAAGAGTTTAATGAAATTAGCTCAAAAATCATTTCCTACCTCCCAACCTAGCAAACATTTTTTTAAAATAAATATGGCGATGAGGCGCCACTGTAGAGATTAATTGACAAACCATAAAAAAAGCATAATAAAGACATGATAACCATACATGAATCCTAAGTTGTAAAAATACTAAAAATAATTTCACAAAACTCATTCAACATTATTATCATGTTAATAATTATTTAACTTTTCACACGCAATAGTTGTCTTATGTATAGGTCATATAGAATTTAGTTCAATATTAAAAAATCAACTCTTTTACCTAGTGAAATATCCAACAATATTCTTTCAAAATATTTGAATTATTGTAAGTACTAAGATATTGACCTTGTTTCTTCAATGTTACTTGTAAGAGTTCTTGTTTTTAACAGTGTTATACATACAAGAAAATGGCTCAAGATAAATCTTATATTATAAATATAGAAGTTAGTTGTTTTAATAGATATACATGTATGATGAATGCATTTGTTTTTACCATTTTTACAAAGTAAATTATCGCTTATTGAATAGATAATATATGTTTAAATTAAAAATAATAAAAATAAAATTTAATAATTATTTTAGCCTTTGTTTATCAACCAAATATAAATCTCTTCCCAACATTGCTTTTTTTTTTTTTTTTTTTTTTTTTAATATGGTGCCAAGGCAGCACCCTACATCACTCCTTCCCTTATAGCATCAATAATATATTATCATTTCACAAGGGTAAAACCAACAAAGAGTGAAATTTGATTGCTGTCATTTTTTAATCTTTCAATTGCTCAGCTCCCACAAAGCTTAGAATGATTTGCACGCTAAAGTACAAGTTGGTGGCACTCTCATGCTTTGCATCCTCCGCATACCTTTCAAATCCTTCTCGGCTGTAACCCTACGTTTAATTTGTAAATTTCAAGATATCCTCCGCCTCCTGCGCAGTCTAGTTTTGACGGCCTGAGGTTGACCGCTCCTCGAGACCCACCCTCCCCTCACGGGAAAACGGGACCCAGCCCCGTCCATCTCATCCGTCCGTCTCCTCAGCTCCCACATCCAACAATCCAGAACGACTCCGAATTCACACGACCGCACGGACGACACGTGGTGTTCGAAGCCGGGCCCGACACCACGCCGTACGGGCGACGGAGCGGGGCTACAGCCGGTCATCCCGTACGGCGAGGACGCTCCGAACGGCGCGCGCCAGAATGCCGCTGGAGTAAGGAGGAAATTACGAAAAAGGTACTCCCACGGGTGGTGGCTTGCATTTATCGTCGTGCGGCCAGATCAGCGCCTCCTCCGCCGTCGTTTTCGTGCGGCCCGCTGCACCGGTGGATCGGGGTCCACCGTATCGTCTCGGCGTCGTGCAGAGCGATCTCGGGCCCACGGATCGGGCGGATGAGACAGCGTCACCATTCGCCATGGCCCTGTGAGAGAGGTGAAATGATCCTACTACCCCCGATTTTTCTTTTGTCATCAACTTTAATCAATCAAGTACGAGGGTATTTTGGGATTTTTATTGTAACGGGCCGACATGACATGAGATGCGCCACCTTGATGGCAAACATGCGAGCCTTGCTATCTATCACACCCACCCCGCTGCTGGGCACGTGTGATGCACCTGAGAAGGGTACGTACTTCTAGATGGCTTTGAATGTATTTAACTTTTACTTAAGCCCCCTTAAAAATAAAAATAAAAACCTAGAATTGACATCATCTAAAAGTATTGGTGACCAAAACAAGAATCAAACTTCTCATTTTATATTAAAAATTCACTGCTAGTGCCATTAGGTGCGACCGTCTTACTCTATCAATTCATCGTTTTCTTACAATTGAAGAGGTTTAGTGTGATGGTAGAAGAGGATTAGAAAGATTCATCGGTTAACGTGACTCATAAAGTCCTTGTACTTTGTAGTCTAGCATAGCATCTCTTTTGATTAATAGAGAGGTTGATAAGTATATATATACACTATGTTATTGTGGTGTAAACAGTGGAAACAAAAAATACACTTGATAAATAATAATATTATTCATATTAATTATTTTTATAAGGGCAACAACCAATGTAATAACATGTGCATCTATATCCAAATCAATAGTATGTTGCAATGATTGTCATATGGCAAATGCCTCTAGTGCAACACTTTATAAGGCAAAAGATAGCGACATGATAATGATGGCATGGATGGAAGGGTACAGGCCTAAATTCTACTTCTCCTCATTTTGTAATCAGGTAAGTCTCAAGTTTCTTATGAATAACTTATTTTTAAAAAATAATAAAAATTTAAAAATTATGTAAATAAATAATAATAATAATTAATATTAATATTAAAATATATTAATTTTATATATTAGTAATTCTCGTAGATTAAGTCAAATTTGACTGAGTGACTTAACTGTAGTTCTAGTTTAGCCTATTTTTTAACTAAATAGATTAAATTGGAGCCAAATTTTGAGACAAATTCAAGCAAGCTGTTTGCTTGTTTTCTAGTTCAGATAATAATAAGCAACAATAATAAAAATAATAAAAATAATAGCAATATATCATACCTTCCAATTGCTTCCCTTATTACAACCATAAAGATTTTACCAATACCATTAAACCACTTGATAGGCCTTTTAAACAATAGCCAGTGACGTTCGGAAATCCTCTTTCTCGGAAAAAAAAAAAGAAAAAAAAAGAAGCAATGCAAAAAGATGCAAGGCTTCAAACAATGAAGATAAAGAAGCGAAATTGTTTAGTCCAACTCCAAAGCAAAGTAGTTCTCAAATTAAATGCCAATAAGTAAAAAAAATAAAAGGGCGAGGAAGAGTAAGCTAAGAAACTTTTAAGAAAATTGCTATGGTACTTTTATATTATATTTATTTGCATCAACCCAATAATCCCAACCATATGATTTCACGCTAGGGTCAAAGGCCTAAAAAAGTCATCATCTCTGTCTCTAGTTCGGGCTTTTGCCTCTTTACTCCCTCCGGACTCTTTCTTCGGCACCATCTCCCGACTCTCTCTTCGGGCCTGATCGGAGTTCGCCTTAAAATGTTTTCGTCTCCGTTTCTACTTCTGGTTTGCCTCTCCCCCTCTGAACTCTCTCCTCAGCACCCTCTACTGACCTCCTCTTCAGTTCCGACTGGAGTTCACCTTCTTTGGCTTCCTACCCTACCAGCAGCCCCCTCCTCCACCGACCTCTCCCCACCCCCTGTACTTGGGGTTCGATCAAAATTTGCCTCGTCGGCTCCCTACGCTAACAGCAGTCCCCTCCTCCACTGGCATTTCCAGGTCTGTGTCCCTCCTCTTCGATCTCTCCTCTTCAACTCTTCTTGCACCCTCTCCTCACCCGTCGCGCTTGGGATCTGTTGCTCCTCCTCTTCGTCGACTTCCTACCTTATCGGCAGCCCCCTCTTCCACTGCCTTCTCTGCTCTCTAGTGAACTTTTTCGCACAAACGAGTGCCCAAGCTAGCTTCCTTCTAGAAAAGATAAGGAAGGGATGAAATCAAGAAAGGAACGCCATCCAAATTTTGATACTTGAACTAGTTATTCATATCCTAGCCACCAAAATGGAAATAGATAGATTTTTGAGATCATTTAGAGTAATTTATATTAGAAAATAATTTTGGACATAACTTTTAATGTTATAAGTAAGTCCTATAACATATAATGTGATAATAAAAAATATAGGTAGTTTCTTGGATATGTTAATACACATGAAATCTCATGGCAGAGGCAAAAAGAAAATCTAAAAAAGTATGTAGAGGCAGTAAGGTAAATGGAATAAAGCAATAAAAAATAATCAACATCTTACAAAGAGATGGATAAAAGAAATTATAATTAAATTTCACTCAAAGTGAAAGTTGCATTAATTAGGTACCATTATTTATAGGTGTTGCCCTCTCATGAACCCATCCTTAAATATATTTACATTTATCTATGGATATATATGAATGGAATCTTATAAATGTTTAGGAAATTATGAAAAGGTATTAAAACATGGAAAGTAAGAAAAAAAAAAAAGGTATCTTCATTTTCAATCAATGATGGCATCTTTGATTGATTTTCATATTACAATCTCTGTCTCTCCAATCTTTCTCTAGATTAAGCACTGTCAGCCTTGTTATTTAAATTTGTTGATTTTATTCATTTTAGTGCATTCCTTTGAGTCAATTCTGTTTTTCCATTCAGTTATGACCTAAATGAATATTTATTTAGTACAATTTTAGTTATCATAAAATATGTGAAATTCAATTCACTACAAACAATATTTTATTACAATTTATTCTTTTAAATTGTAATAAAAAATTGAATTATGGAAAAAAGGTTAATTTTAGTTTTTTGCTTGTAACATTTATTTCAAAGTGTGTTTTCTTAAGGCAAGCAAACCTCTTAGACTTTAAACATGCCTTATTGATATGGATTTGAGTTAAATCTTTAATCATTATATCATATGTCTATGTGATAGCCATGATATATAAAAAACATGAGTTTTTTTATGTCTAGCCCTGATGGAACTTTAGTATTTTAATTCATTAATCCATTGTTAATTGACCAAGAGCATGGAACTATGTCACTATACTAATGTGATTGTTGATTGCATCTAATAAGATATTTTGATAACTATTTTATGAAAGTTCTTTCCTCTCCCTAAATGAGCCTTGGTTCTCAAGCTCCCTCCTTTTCTTTTTTAGCTCTCCATATAACTTCTAAGATGATTAAACGCTATGATTGTCATTTTCCTTTTATAGAATTAGTTTAGTTAAAAAATAGTAATGGGTAAGTTAGTAGGCCTCCATAATTGTTATATGAAAAACATAATAATTATATGGCTCGTTAGGGACTATATGCAAAGCAAGATTAGGAGTCATGTGGGTTAGAGAATCTTTTAAGAGCACATACTCTTCACTATATGTGACTTGCGGGACTTCATGAATGAGATCACTATGAAGGGTGCTTTTCTTTCTCTAATTCTTAGCTTTGGTCTTTGGACTTGTCTCTCTTAGATTTATAGTCTAGATTACTAAACTAAATCAATCAAGTAATCTATGAGCCCATAAATCTCAACCACTCCTAGTCAAGGATCCAATGGTCTACGAGGGTTGGTTACCCATGCTTCAATGGTTATTAGGGTCGATCACATTTAGTAAAGCAAGAAAGCCAACCAGGCAGTAGGCAATTCAAGGATTTTTCTTTTCTACAAAAGAAATAAGTGAAAACCTAGAGGACTTTTTAATCCAATTAATCCAGTCTATCCCAACTTGTTAACTGCTCATGCTAACGTAAGGGGAAAAAAATGACAGATTCATCCCATTTTCTTTTGTACAAAAAGGTTACAAAGCTAAAATGTAGTATGCTTATCTTTCTTTGGCAATAAGCACCAAAAAAACTTGGGATAAGCTGGTTTTGGCTTTACAGTAAAAGAATAATAAAACTTTTTATTTTCATAAATCAAGCTTAGTAAAAGCTATGCTATCTAAATTTCTACATCTATAAAAAGAATGAAACTACTTGGGTAATGAGAAATCATAACAGACTCATGATTGTAGATTGTGAATTTTGCTCTAGAGATGAGCTCCAAATTAGTCTTCTTTCTACTTTGCCCTTTGTTTCTCTACTCTTCTTCTTCTTCTTCTTCTTTTTAGTTCTCTCCAATAATTGATTGGGCTTCCCTCCTTGTCATCGAGTATTACATAGGCTACTGAATGAGAAGCAATAGAATAGATTCATATAAATTTTACAATTTGTTGTGTTAGATTTTTTGTTGCTAGAGCATTTGCTTTCATATGCTAAACAATGGACTATATCTCTATTATTATTAGTTGTCATATCTTCTTGTCTTCTTTGAATTTCTTCTTCTTGAGTTTTCTCTCTCTATATATACAACATCTTAGGGGAGGTAATTTTGGACACTACCCATGTATACAATCCGAACTTAATATGAAGTTAATGGGTTGGGTTAAGTATAAATGGGTTTGGGTTAAAATTGGGTTAACCTATTAGACATGATTAATAAACAAGTTGGGTCACGGGTTGACCCATTAATCCAAAATTGATTCGATTATTAAACGGATTAATTCATGTAACTCGACCTCCCAACCAGGATATAACCTAACCAATCTAATTATCTAAGTTAATGTCATCTTTTAATTAATTATTATTTCATGATGATGATTATATGCTAATGTAAGGATTTTATGTTTATTTCTTCTTTTCTCTCGTTGAATGAAAAAAATTTTGTTTGTGTTTTAGCTACGATTTTTAATATATAATTACTTTATAAGTGAATTGGTATTAATTATTTTATATAAATTATATGGTTTATATGGGTTTCATATAAGCTATATGTGATACATAGGTTATATGGGTTATATGAGTCATATAGGTTAGATAGGTTGCATAAGTTAAACCGATTGCAGGAGTCGCGTTGTGTAACTTGTGTAATATATGAGTCATATTCGGGTTGTGATTTCTAATCCAATTAATAAATAGATTGGATTTAGGTTGATCTATTTATCATTGTACTTTGAAATTGATCCGACTCGTTTACAACTCGTTGACACGATTTGCCACCTCTAAAACACCTCCACCCCCTTCTCTCCAAAAAAGTAAAAAAAATATAATTGATTAAGCAAAAATATTTATAATATTTAAGAAGATTCATCATCTCCAATTTCCATTATGTCCTCTATTATTTTATTAAAATAATGCTATAAAGTGGATAAGTTCCTTGGACCATGTCATGTCACTTCAATATTTAGTATGACACATGAGGAGTAATTGATTACAAACTTGCAGTAAGATTTTGTGTGCACTTCATAAGTGCCATAAATCTTTTCCTATTCAATTGATAGTTATCAGTGTCATATTTTAAGAATCTTCTAACAGCAATTAGGAAATTTTAAGAAATTTTTCAAAAAATAGATAGATTTTGTATTTAGAACTTGTGAATTTTACAGAAACAAACATATCATGATCAATTTTGAAAATGCAGGATTTTCATAATTAATTTTGAAAATGTAGAATTTTTTTTTTACAAAATAATGCATATTGAATAACACTTGATTTGCCTCCACATATAAGAAAAAGTTTAGCAGTATCTATAGACATATCATCGTATAAGTTTAAGTTATAGAATGATGAAGAGCATCGTTTGCGAGACTTTGTGTTCACTACTATGTGGCATTTGTATGGAGTTTGAAAGTATTGTATGCATAAAAAGTTCACGAAATTAGGTGAGAATGAGTAGCTTACATGTATTTTTGAAGATGTTGATGAGGAGTATCGACGTATTATAGCTTACTGAAAGTCAGATGAGTCTCTTAACTACAAGACTTATCAATGCCCTTATTACTAGTAATTTCATTAGATATTACTGTATTAATATTTCTTTTTGGCAATGTTATGCAGAAAATGAGTAAAAGAAATAAGGATAATTGGTCAAAATTGAAAACTAAACACACATGTAGATTGATGTCCTTTTTTGAAGTGGAAAATAAGATGGTAGGAAATATACAGAAAACATCAATTTCTAACTGCAATATATTTGTACATGATACATAAAGTCTTTTTTCATGTAATCTAATAATATCATTTGCTTTGAAATGACAAATAGATCCTAAGACTAGTGAGAAGAAGAGTGTTGATGAGATATGGCTTGTACAACATATTAAAAAAACAAAGGAGGGTAAGTTTGTATGGTCTGACAGTATATCTGAAGCAAATTATGTATGTATATTTGTTAACATGCCAGTGCATCAATTTGTCCTTTTATTTTCATACTTATTTTACCAATTTGCTTTTTCTATACTTTTATATATGTTGGATAAAAATATTTTATTTTTTAATCTAATTGCAAGATCTTTCATTTTAATGGAAGCTTAGGGAACTAGTCATCCAGCAATCACAAGAGGGAGCCCTTTCAATAACTAATGGTGAGATGCTCATTCAAGTATTAGGATAAAAGTCTGGATATTTCCATAGTAAAGGAGCTGAAGTGAAACCCTTGAGCTCCAAGGGTGTTGCTGGAACAAGCACTAATATTGAGCAGATACATCAAGAGATGCGAATTCAGATGCAATCTAGGTTTGATGTGATGTTTGAAGCATGAATAGTAGAGAAACATCAAAAAATGCATGCCTAAATGTAATCTAAGTTTGATGCCATGTTTAAGGCATGAATAACTTTCCTTCTTAACTTCATGTCCCTGCAACAAGCAGGGAAGACTCCAGTAACTTCTAATTTTACATCTCTATCTCAACATGAATAAAGTAAACACTTCTTTTTTATTTCAATTGTGACTTAGTCATTTTTTTTTAATATTTTATTATTACTCAATAAATTATGACTAGTGCTAATGTGAAGTTTTTTTTTTTTTTTTTTTTGGTTTTACAAGATAAATTTTCTTCAAATGTGAATGTTATGGATGTATATCTTCATTGATATTTGTAGATATGAAATTTTGGAATTATTTTTTTCCTAGAATTTTAATGAACTATAAACTTTAAGAAATAGTGGTGTAATGACTGCTTAATATTTTCTATTTAATTGTAATGTACCTCAAGTTTAAAATATTATAAAAGTTTTTAATTGTGAGGATGTTAATTCATGTACTTGGATGTTTTGAGATAGTAGAGCATGTTTTTGTGATGATAGAAGTTATAATGGATTCAGCTATATATTGTTCTTAAAGTATTATTCTGTGACAACAAGTTGCAAAATGTATTTTTTATAACAACAAAACTGACATATGACACGGCACATGTGATGATCTTTATATCATCAGTGACGATAAAATTTATCACTAAGCCAATTTTCTATAGTAATAAATTTAGTTGTCACCATAATTAAGTTTGTATGACAATAAGAGTAGTTACAAATTACGGTATAGGTGATGATCCTTGTGATATTAGTGGCCATAGAAGTCTTGACTAAATTACTTTTCAATGATGACAGATGAAGTTGTCATCTAAAATATGATTTGTGTGACAATAAAAATAGTCACAAATTATGCTATAGGTGATGCTTGTGACATTAGTGATAATATATTCTGGTCACTATTCTATTTTTCTATGATAATAAATAAATTTGTCACAAATAAATAATATTTTTATGACAACAAATATAGCCCTAAATTATAGTATATATGACTACTTTAAAATTTTTTGTTATAAGATTTCTTGTTACCAAATTACTTGTTTGTGATGATAATTATAGTCACAGATAATTAACTATATGTGACAACGAATATTCTCACAAAAGAAAAAGGCTTTCAGAAATGGAGGTATATGTGATAGCCTTGTGACAGTTTTTTATTATTACAATAAATCTTTAGTTATGAAATTTTTATTATACGTGACAACTTTGATTATTATGAAAAGCAATCTTCTTGTAGTGTTAACTATTATTTTATGCATTGATTTTAACAGCCAGTGATTGCAAAATGGATAATGAGATTGGCAGAATGAACCTTTTACAGGTTCTTAAATGATGAGGAACTTTGTTGCCCAATTTAATCTTGTATTTGAAAGACTTGTGCTTTCTAACTGGCCTTGAAGAATAAATTGATTAATACTAAAATAATTTGAGAAAGAAAAAGCTGAAAAACATTTCCTTTCTACTATCAAATTGCAGTTCGAAAAACAAGTGTAGGATCAAATCGATTTGGCAACTGGAATACTTGTTTAAGCTTCTTTTTTCACTTCATTACGGACAGTTCAGGAAAAAATTAGAGTTCTAGAACAACTCTTTGGACTAGTTGGGATCAGTTGGCTCCTGCAGTTAGGTGAGACCATTAGAGAGAGAAATGCAGAAGAATTTTTTAGTACAACCAAGAGAGCAAAAAACTTAACAAAGGGATTTTGAAGGCTAAAGGTTTAAGGAATTTAATTCTGTTGATGTATGAATGAATGGTCTTCAAGTTGTAGGTTGAAGGGATCACAAAACGTTATTGTTCTTTAGGGAAATATTAATATTATGCATAGCAAGAAGTTTGTATTTTTCCCTTTCCTTCTATAATCAGTTTGTATTTTCTGTCTTTCTGATAATTAGGATGATTTGTCCTCACTTTCTTATTTGAAATATGATGATCTTTGATCAATGTTTCATATCAGCCAATACCTCAGGATGTATGTGCTTTTATAACTCTTCTATATAACTGGTGGGATCATCTTTGTTTTGCCAATCAAGTTTTGAGCTCTTATTTTTAACAACAAAAAGAAAAAAAAAAAATCAAATAACTAAATAGAGACTCATAATGTGATGTCACACCCACTGGTATTTTGATGCATCTCTGTTGTAATGGAAATAATAGCCACTCTTTATCTAGTTCGGCCGTGGATTGGTTTCTTTTAAAAATAAAATAAAGGCTGCCATGAATAACAGAAAACTAATAAATAATAACAGTAAAAATGGTATCGTTATATTATTTCATTTTTTGTTTAGAAAATATATATTTTTATGGCTAGTATGAAGATTAGTAATTGAAAATTATGGTATTTAGGGAACAATACATGCCTGATAATACCTGTGTTATATCCAGTATATAACAGTCATTATAGTAGAATGATGGCTATATAACAGACATTACTCAAAAGCATGCTATGTATATACATAGCATTTATTGCTACATCTTTCTTTTTAATATTTGTTGGTGGTACTACAATGGGATTTAGAGTCTTGATTTGAAAACCGAACAAGCTTTTGCTTGCAGGATTATAGCGTATCACCTTGTCAAAAGGTACAATATTATGTAAACTTTTCTACATCTATAAGTGGGACAATTATAATTTGAGTGGGTGCTTTATTGTAGGTGAGTGAATTACTTCCACTACACTCGTATTGGAATGGTGGCGCTCAAACTTTTTCACACGTGGCATGAGCTCTAAATTATACTACTATCTCCATCATTTTGCTTTAGCTTACTCACCATGGGCTCTGACTCAGCCTGGTCTTCAGGCCTACTCTCCAGGCCCAAGCCTGTCCCCTTACTCAGGCTCTAGGCTTTGGGACAAGCCTCATGTTTTTTGTTCTTTCTTTAAAATACTAAAAATGCTTAAAATATTTTATATCTCGGGTTCATATTTGCACCATTACATTCATCCAAGTTAAAAATAAAATAAAATAAAATAAAATAAAATCTTAGGCTAAAAATATTGGGTGAAGTTGGGTTCGGTCTGAGATTTAATCCTCAAGTCCTATTCAGGCCTGTTGGACTTGAATCTTAATCCAGGCCTGCCCAAAATGCTTTCAGCTTGAGCGGCTAGCAAGCCACTCGGCCTATGAACAAGCCTCGGTAACTCCAGCAGCATACAAAGTAGATCCCTTACTATCTTATAACTCACAAATGTCTAGAGAATGATCAACCAAGAATTTGTGATTCCTTAGTTTATCTCCATAACCCGCTACTCAGTTGGCTGATTGATTTGCCTTTCTATGGATAAATGTAAAGCCTTGAAGTAGTTTACTCTTTTCATCGGCCTTAACGATATCAAGGATTTGAGGCTGGTAGATGTTTGAGTTAACAGGCTAATTGAGGAGCTTCTTGTTCTTCTTCGTTTCTTGATGATGGAATTATGATGGCTTTTATTAAAGAAGTTCACTTGTGGAAAAATGTTGATGCTGAGATTGCGAACTATGATAAAAATTATGCCCCTTGTCCTCTTCATCCTTTTTAAAGAATTAGAATAGTTTTATTAAAAATGTTCACACTTGGAAGGTTTAGATGCTTAGAGCGGAAAGTATGACAGATTATTTGAGCTGGACCCTGAAACCAAGACAACCAATGGCCCAGTAGTTGGTGAGGGAGGAGGTTTATAACACATTACCATTAGCCAACATTTCATCCACCATGCCTTCTTTTATATGAATGCACAGACTCAAGCTGTTCGTGGGTCAACTCAAGTTTGACTCAAAATTCAGCTCAAATTTGGCTTGCCTGACCAGCAAATAAGTCAAGTTAAAACACACTCGAACTCAGTTTGATAATATACTATACATTATTTTATTATTATTTTTGTATCAAAATTATTTATAGAGTAAAAATATTTTAATTATAAAGTATTAATAGGTCTTAAATTCTCATCAAATCCCTTAAACGAAGGTCAGCT
Source organism: Metroxylon sagu (assembly GCA_017589505.3). Classification (NCBI taxonomy): domain Eukaryota; kingdom Viridiplantae; phylum Streptophyta; class Magnoliopsida; order Arecales; family Arecaceae; genus Metroxylon; species Metroxylon sagu. Next base: position 1,700,867 of record JACVBY030000658.1, on the reverse strand, counting down.
CAATTAAAAAACAAGCTGAAGTTGAGCTGTAAACGGCCTGCCCATGTTCGAGGGTGGTATGGTATATAGTTCAGGAACATTGAAAGCAATCCTCATGCCTTACGTTGAAAGGTAAAAGCAGAGAAGCAATGAAGGTTATAAATGGACTGAAGCATCCAAATGCATGTGCCCAAGTCCTACATCCCTAAGAGCAAAGATGCTCCAGCTAACACAAGGACCATCCTGCCTCCATATTTGCCTACAGGCCTTACTTACCCGGGTTGCTGGGCACAGGTCTTGGGTACCAGCGTTTTCCATTGGGGCCACAACAAGTAGAGACCTAACCTGGAAATGTGTCCTGGTCTCTCAAGCTTCATGTCCTCACTCCCGAGCCGATCAGGTCTACTTGACCAGTCAAGCCAAATCGGAGGTTAAAGAAAAAAAAAAAAAAGAAAGAAAGAAAATTGAACGGAGAAGAGGAAGTCTGGGAGGAGACGAGCAAGTCTTCCTCCTAAAACCAATTGGAGACTAGATAAGGCTTATCCAAGCCTTAAAAGTCTCTTAGGGTTATCATAATCCTTTATTTAACCCCCCCTAATCATTAAGTTCTAAGGTTTTAAGGGATAGGGCGCGTATCGGAGAAACGGAGAAGAAAACAGAGGAGAAGAATTTGTTGGGAGGTGGACGGTAGGTTCTAGCCAAACCGGCTTCTTAACGGGTTGAACCGGTTCACTTTAGTGAACCGGGTTGATTAAATTGAACTTGTTTCAGATTAAGGGAAAAAAATAATAAAATATAGCTTAAATTAATCTGAACTCAGATGAAGGACTTACGGATTGATCTTCTTGATCAATAGTCGGCTTGATTTGTAACCTACCCAGCCTATTTAGAGCTTGGCTATTAGTTTAATTTAGAGAAGTTTGGGTCTTGAACCAATTTATTGTTAAGAGTTGAGGTTAAGGACCCAAAAGCGGTGAACCTAGTAGTTGAATATCTAGCCTCGATTGAAGATTATTAGTCATTACAATTATAAAAATTAATTAAAAATTTGTTATGTAGGTGAGTGGCGCTCCTAAGTTGCATAGTTTTTGAAAATTAACTAAGAATTAACGAAGAAGGTAAATAGAATAATTATGAATTAGTTAATTTAATAATAGATTAATTACAATTCTGATTAATTATTGTTTAATTATGAGAGTTATGAGTATGATTAATGACATTATTCAGTTAATTAAATTTGCATATTTAGCATGAATATTTTATTATTGTTTATTGTCAAAAAGAATTGTTATTATTACTCTTTATTGTTTAAAAGAAAAGATTGTTATTTGTGTTATTTAATTTATGAAATATAAATAACATTGCTAATGCTTTAATAAATAATTGCTATGGTAAATTTAAAATAATGCTAGTTACCATATTAACAAAATAATTTTAATGTATTTATTGTCATAAAAGCCTTACTATATTAAAATAAAAAGGTAATAAATGCTAATTGAATAATAATATTAATTTATAATAATAGCAAGAAAATAACAAGAATTATAAAATATATAGGAAAGATTAAAATAAAAATAATAAATAAATAAATAAAATAATGACAAATTCCTTACTATAATAAAAGAGGAAGGAAACAAAAAAGCTATATGGTCTCATGAGTAAACAGCTACTAAAAAAAATAAAATTATTGGATAAATAATTAATAAATTGAGTGAGCTCTCAGTCCACCATGGAATGATAGATGAAAGATGATGGGATCCACCTCCCTAGGAGATATAGGAGAAAAGAAATCCTGATCCATAAAATTAAATATGGTGCATTGGTCCTGTCACAAAGATAAATATGACCATAGTTTATGACTGTAGAGTATTTAAAAACTGATGATTTGAACTATATGATGACATGGAAACCGTGATAATTGACGTTGTGATAGTTCTAATTAAAGCACACATGAAAATCTGAATAATGATATAATAGTGTTACATAAAATAATAAAGAAAGCTAATAGCTATGATATAAAAAGTTTTATGAAAAATTTTATATTAGCTTTTATATTAGCTTTTGTAACCACTAATTTATAATTAGTGCTACTTGCTGAGTGTGAACTCATAAAATATTTTATTATTTTTTTCAGATTTAATGAATTGAAAAGGAGATCACTAGGTAGGAGCAGCTTCTGTTAGATTTTGTTTCTAATTATTTTTAGTTAGTTAATTAGTTAGTTAAGTTTGATGTTACATTTAAACTAGTTAATTAGTCAGCAGAGCTTGATGTTTTGGAGTTAGTAGAGTTTTGATGTTAGTTTTTGAAACATTTGATAACTTTGGTTATTTGAATATTATTAGTTTAATTGATTGATGAATAGTAGTTTTATTTATTGAACTTATGTTATTCAATTGTATAAATGCCTTGCATGCTTTGTGTGCAATGAATTATCACAATCTAGATCCACCCTAGGGTCTAGGGTGTGATAATTATTAGAGCTTAGGTTTGACTTTAGGGAAAACCTTAGGATGACTGATGGGGAGGGTAATAATTCCAAATAAAATGCTGAATGACTTGTTAATAAAACTAAAAGAATCAGTAATTAAATAATTAAAAAGCATAAATGACATAAAATTTATTTTATAATATAGATTGCTATGGCATCAACGCAATGGTGGTGGCTCCAATGCTGGCGAGTCAAACTAGCAAGGAGGCCAGGATGTCTTAGGTGGCTCAGGCTTCATTGACCCAGCAAGAAACTCTCAAGAAAATTTTCATGCTGAATTGATGAATATGATGCGAGCCCTTATTAGAGCCAAGTAAGTGATGTAGCAACAGTAAGGAAAGCCAGCCAAGCCACGTCACCAGTCATAGCATTGGCAAAAGGGAAGTGGAGGGTTCCCAGAATTTAAGAGGTTAGCCTTTACCCCTTTGACTGGCTCCACCAACCCTTTGGATGCCGAGCGCTACATAACTAAAATGGAGAAGGCCTTTAAGGTCCATCGCAGTTCGAAGGAGGAAAAAGTCTCATTTGCCACCTGCCTTCTGTAAAGTGATGCTTATGATTGGTGGCTAATAGAGGAACATAGGTAGGAAAGTAGGACCCTCACTTGAAATGAGTTCAATGAGGCTTTTTACAATAAATACCTTCCTATGAGTGTCCAAGGATAGATGGAGAATGAGCTCACAGATTGGAGCAAAGAAACATGATTGTAGCCTAGTATGAGGTTGAGTTTATTAGACTAGCCCGATTCACTCCTACTATGGTGGTTACTGAAAAGGCTGAGGTCTAAAGATTTATTCAAAGATTGAGGCTCGGACTAAAGCAGTTCGTGAATGTTTTTGAACTCCCTACTTATGTTGTTGTTACCAGTAAAGCCCTCCTGGTTGAGAGTGATATGAATGATGTTAGCAGATAAAAGAGCAGATGACTACTTCTAACCAAGGATCAAGGCAACCAAAAAAGAGAGGGAACCCATCTTCTACCATCATCGGGCAGCAAGGTAATGAAGCTCCATATCCCCATTATAGGAGGTTACACTCAGGTGAGGAGTGTTGTAAGCTGATCAGTGCTTATTCATATGCAGGAGGATAAATCATAAGAAAGCTACTTGTCCATACAATAATCGCCAGCAAACCTCCTTAGACCAAGGAAAAGGATAGCATCAATAATTCAGGACCAAGGTTAGGGTTTATGCTCTCCTAGCAGGATTCTGCTGCATCTAACATTGGATAAGCCTTATGATATGTTGTTTCTAATTATACGAGGCATGAATAAATATATTATATATATAATAGGAAACTTAAATAGTAATTAGGAAAGTAAAACATTATAACTTATTAAGTAAATGATAACTAGGAAATGAACTTTTATACACAGATTAGCATAGAAGAATAGAACTGAAGGTTGATCACTATCATTGGATGATCAACCTCATTGTGATCTCAGTATTCTCTGTTAACTTAGGTCAACCTCCCAGTCTGAGAGGTCGACCTGTTTAAGAGTCATAGTGCCTTCTATCAAGTTGGGTCGATCATCCAGTCTAAGAGGTCAACATCTTTAGGAGTGACAGTGGCCTCAAGTTAAGTCGACTGCCCAGTTTGGATGGTTGATGTCTCTAGAATTGATAGTGCCCTCTGTCAATTTGGGTCAACTACCCAGTCTATGTCATTGATCTATCTTTAGGATGCCCATTTGTATATAGTTGTTAAGTGCATACAGAAAATTGGCTAAGCACATACATAGTTGTTAAGTGTGTACAGGGGAACTTCCAAGTGCATATAGGATCAAAATACAATTGCATACACGGGGGGGCTAAGTGTGTACAGGGCTAGAATTAGTGTGTATAGGATCAAATTTTAAGTGCATACAGGGCTAGAATAAGTAAGTATAGGAAGGGGCTAAGTACATATAGGACCAAAATATAAGTACACATAGGGCAGGGCTAAGTGCGTGCAGGGTGTTTTAAGTGTGTACATAGGATAAATATGTACATGACCAAATTTTAAGTGCATACAAGATTAAAAGAAGTGTGTATAGGATCAAAATATAAGTGTGTATAGGGAAGGACTAAATGTGCATAGGATCAAATTTTAAGTGCATGCAGGATTAAAATAAGTGCATACAAGATGTCAGTAGTCAACTCCGGCGTGTTAGCCTTGATGTCTAGCTTCCCAACTGGTAGATGGTTAGCTTTCCCCATATCAATGAAGAAGGTCAGTTATTTCTTCTGAAGAATCAGAAGTGAAGGACTATGCCGGGGAGGGCATGAGAGAAGAAACTGCTCTCCAAAGAAAGATATTTCCTAATGCTTTTCTATGCCCAACGAGATGCACCAAGCTTAGGATGCTTGACTCCTAACCCTATGATGGCTCTAGGATGGAGCTTAACTTGAGTCTCGGTTACGAATGACAATGATCTATGTTCACACAGTGCACGATTCCATGGGTAGTTTCATTTGATATCATGATGAAGGACATAGCTTACGATCATCAGCTTTAATCATATCATTATGCATTTGATTAGGACATTGCACAATGATCTGAAACACTTTGTCACATCTTTTTTGTACGAATATAGTAACGATCATAATGATCTCCTCTGGTACCTACTAGTATGCGAATCATAATACTCAGAATAAGTGTATACAAATGCATAGTGATATGAAAAGTGCACAAAACATCATGGCTCAAATAGAGTGATGAAGAGGCCAAAATGTGTCAAATACATACAACTAGTAGAGTATGATCTAGCCTAACATACTCTAGGGAAACCGCTACCTCAAGTAATCAAATAGAGGATCGATGCATTGTCGTATTTCCCTTAAGAGCCCATCAATCTACTCATGAAGCCGATTTATCCTCTTATCAGTATGCAGGCACAACTGCCCTATCACATTATAAAGCTCATCCACTATGCAATCAAAAGGGGGCCGAGATGGAGCATCTCCCATCAATGCATTAGGTGATAGAGGTGGAATGTTCATTGCTGCCTTCACCTTCGTCAAACTCAGCTCACTTGATCTCTTCATGGGCTAGCACACACATCTTGCTATGACTCTTGGGTGTTAGAGAAAAACCGATCTTTCGAAATGAACTGATGATGTAATAGTCATACTTCTCTCTTAGATGAAAGCCTCCTCCTCATGGAGATCCACTCGAAAGTATGCAAAAACCTTAGTCAAGGCAACCCCATATGACACAGAGACTTGGAAGCCTCTATAATTTAGTGGAGAACTAAATGTGCGAGGTCAAAATATGTACTTTTAGAAGATGAGCTAGGACTAACATGTTAGAGAAGGAAACATTATCCCTATGTCCATCACTAGGAAGGATCTTATAGGAAATAATGTGATTGAGAACCCTAGAGTGGATGAGTGATTCAAAGGCTTTAGGCCTACAGTCTTTCTCTAATAATTCATCTTCCATTACCAATCTATTTTGTTCGAAGGCATCCATGGTTCTAATATTCCACTATGCCAAGTGTAGAAGGGTGGAGCCCTCATTAGGGATCTCAAGGATATTTGTTATTGTGGACTCATTTAACCTTAGCTCCTTACCCTTAACATAAGAATGGGTCATATGACTCACTTTTAAGTTAGCATAGAACATCCTTATTAACCTAGGATAATAAGGGAGGTTTAGAGTCACCATTGGTAGCCATCCCAAAGATTCAAGGGGTTGCATAATTTCATGCTCTCTATAGTGGTCAAGGTCCTTAATGTATCTTCCTAGGTTAATTTTTCTGCTTCAATATCCCTTGCAAACCATTCTCTCGCTTCAGTACTTTGAAAAAGGGATTCATCAAATCAAACTTTCCTTCTAGGTTCCTTATAGTGGGAAGAATGGCTTCTCTCCTTCCTAAAAGGTTCACCTTGCGAACCTTTTTTGGTCTTGGGTGCCATGATTTGAGCAATTTAAGGAAGAACCCTAATGGAGACCTAAAGAAATCAGAGATAAGGACTTAGAACTCTACCTCGATATAGGTAGAGTTATGAGCACAGGGTAGTCGTAGGACACCTAGGCCTCTCCAATTGCCCAATTGAAGAGAATTTGGAGGTTGCAGTAAGAGCTCTAGGGCAGAGCAAAGGAAAATCTAAGGATTTCAACTAGAGCAAATGGAAATCTAGGGAGTTCAAAGATCCAAAAGGAAGAGGAAGGCCGGATCTTACTTAAAACAGTGAGTTCCTTAGCCACTGGATGTAGTCGACCCTAGGGTTCTCTAAGGTACTAGACGAAACGTTGGAGCATCAGGCTGACTGGCCGTTCGATCTCTTTTTAAAAAGGTCATCTCAACCCAAACAGTCAATCACTAGACCTTTGGCAGTCAACTTCTTTGTGTCAAAATTTAGGTCTGTCAACTTAGGTCGACCTCTCAACCTTTTGCGATTGACCTCTCTAACCCAAAAAAATCCACTAGTCTTCTTTGTTAGCTTAGGTCCACCATTGAGACTTTGGACGATCAACCTATCTAACCTTAAAAAAGGTTGTAGCTGACTCTGATAACTTAGATGGCCACTTTGGCTTAACGGTTGACCTCTTTGCTACATGCATATACAGTTAGGTCGATCGCTAACAATAAACAATTAATCTCTTTCTGGCACGTTGATATCTGGTCAATCTCTTCACACTAGGAGGTCAACTTATCAACATCTGAAGGGAATTGTAGTTAGCTTACTAATTGGCATATATCGCAATATGTTATGCTATTAACATATTGGATCCAGACTTATTTTTCTTTCAAGTGCTTATACTTTAAGGATTCTTTTGACTCCCCTCTTCTCTTTCCTAAGGTAGTGATGGTTTGCCTTAGTTTTCTATTATGCTTATAGTGTCTTATAAATATAGGCACTAACATCAAATTTGTATATAGTATGATCTCATAGACATAGATAACCATGACAGTTTAATATTCTAAAGAGATGTAATCAAGTAATCTATTATATAACTTTTGAAATAGAGAATCCATTCCCCAAGATGATGAAGACAACTTATTAATAAAAGGACAATTGTTATAAAGGCTTCAATCTAGTATTTTCAAGGCACTTCACTATGAAATATTATTATCAAACTAAGCTCACAAATTTATGATGTACACACTCAATCACTCCATTTTGAGCTTATGTGTATGGGCAAGAAATTTGACAGATCATTTTAGAATTTTTAAGTTATTGATAAAATCAATTCTTATATGTTCTTCTCTACCATTTGATTAATAAATTTTGATAGATTTCCCAAACTGTCACATAGCATACTTTTCAAATTGAAGGAAGCAATAAAAAAAATCATATTTTTTCTTGAGTGAAAATATCTATGTGAATTGAGTGTTATTCTACAAAGGTAACATATCAATAAAACTTTTGAATTGAAGTAATGAGAGCATGTCCCACAAATCATAATGTAATTTTTTAAAAGATTCATCACTACTAGAAATAGAGAGACAAAGGGGTAATCCACTAGATTTCCCATTTGATAACTTCCATAAATAGTGTTACTTTTATTGTTTCCTTCAATTGAAATCAATTTTTGACTTTTGAAAAATTGAATTGCCTTAAACTAAGAATGTCCTAAGCATTGTTGCCATATAACTTCATTGACCACCCTGAATCATGTAAAAAATAATGCATTTGGAGATGAGTTGAGGGTACATAAGTCGCATTATTAAAATTCTGATACTATCACCTCCTCTATTTTCCTTTCTTTTATCACAAAACCATTCACAAAGAACTCAAAATTACAATGATATTTAGGTATAAACTGGCTCACAGATAATAAATTATTTTTCAAAGATGGCATTAACAAAACTCCTTTAATACTAATTGATTTGTATCCAACTTTAAGTGTTGCATCTCTTATGTGAGTTATAGAAAGATATGCATCATTTTTTATCATGGTAGAATTAGAACTATATATGAAGATGAAGATTGCAAAGATTACCTATATCACTTATCATGTAACAAGTAGCACCACTATCCAATCATGATCATGATTATTAGATAAAATAATAGCAGCCAATGCTTTAGGAATATCTTCTGCTTTGAATGAATGATTGAATTAATGCCAACACTAGATAGTCAAGTGCCCAACTTTATTGCAAATTTGATATATAATATGATTATTAGAAGTAGCTAATCTCTTTCTTTCAAATTTGGATGGACTTGATTCCTATTGATCTTTAGAATCACTATCAAAAATATTTCTATTTCCTTTTTGAAAAATATCTCTTCCCTTTAGATGAAAATGGAGCTTTTCTAAATTTTAGATTTTCACATTTTTATTATTTTTGTATATTTGGCCAAGAAAGATAGATGTTGTTAAGTTGTAAATGAGACATAAGCATTATTTTTAGTTTCATATCCTTAAAGTAGAGGCAATTTTTCTCCATGGTAACATGTGGATGGTTGTAATATAGAGGTTATTGTCTCGTTCCTCCCATTCACCTTTGAGGGCATTGATAGATGAATCTAGGTTAGAAATATGGATATGAAAAGCATAAATTTGTATGGATGGTGTGCCTTATGAGTGGCGACTTTTGTTTAGGTGATGTGGTTTTAGATTTTCAATAGTCACATGCCCTCACTATTAATTACTCCTATCTTAGGGGGGTGGAAACTTTCAATTAAAAGATTGCAATTAAAACATTAACTCTCTATTATAGATGCATGTATACACAAAAAAGAAGATGATTTTATTAATATTTTGAGATAAATACAAAGGTACAAGAAAAGTATTGTTCCCTCATAATACAATTTAATCTCTTATATTCAACATTTCCTTTTGAGATATAATGATATAGGCCTAAGCTTTATCTGATGCCTTATCATATCATGTGCCATACCTTGTTTGTGTTAGAGAAATGCTAAACTTCAATTTGTTTAGGTGTAGTAGCACTTGGTTGATTGAATGAAATGTTGCCATTTTGGCTAGAGTGAAAACTCCTTTGATTTGGAGATATTGCTTCTCTTGTGATTTCATAGAATCTTTGGATAAAGATCCCTTATGGGTTCGTGAAGAGAGAGCAATACTCTCATAATTGGGGAGCAATGCTCATTTAGTCTTAAGCAATACTCCAAGTGTTGAACACTAAGGGTTTGATTGGACATCCGATTTTGTTGTTAGTTTCAAGTAAGAGAAACAAGGAACAATGTTTTTGAGGTGTGACACTCTAGGTTCTTGAAGGCTTGGCTAGACTAGACTCTTGAATTGGGCATTAATTAGTAGATTAGATGCCTGATTTGAAAAATCTGGGCATATGGTCTGTAGTCCTAGGTGGTCCTAAGAGGAGTAAGACTCCTTTGTTGGGAAGCAATGCTTCCATGTGAAGAAATAAGAGCAATGCTCTAAATATTGGCTTTTAATTTCAATGTCGATCATCGTCAGGGTTGCCTTGGCTGCTATAACAACCCAAGCCTACCTACTGGCCTATTTAACCCATTAATGGACTAAATCCATATGGCCTTAAAAATTTGAGTTCAAGTTAATTGATAGCAAGTAAACTTGAGTTATAACCTCCTCAACATATTCTTTCCTATTCGATGTGAAACCATTTTTATTATTTATTATAATCTCCCTCCTTTTATCTAGTGATATCCTTATCATGCAAACAATTTAGCTAGAATCTACTCCAAGTAGGATTGTTAGTACTGCATAGGTAGCTTCATACCATGGTGAGACTCTTTATATGCTCTATATATTCGGGTCAACTCTGATACTATTTATAATGCTTCAAGCCTATCTGCTGATCCAATTAACCCATTAATAGGTTGAATCTATGTGACCTTAAAAATTTGAGTCTAAGTTAATTGGTAGTAGATGAACTTGAGTTATAACCTTTTCAACACATTCTTTAACATCTAATGTGAGCCATTTTTATGGGGTATTACAGCTGCTGTTGAAGATAAGATGAGGAGCAATGCTCCTTTACTTTAGACCATTAAGGAAGTAATGCTTTCATTAAAAGGAGTGATGTTCATGGAAGAATTAAAGTTCTAAGATGTTACTTATTAAATTCGGTGAACAACACCTTCATCTATAGAAGCAAACCTCAATTCCATCCTATGGAGCAATGCTCCACTTGACGATAGGGAGGAAGAAATGGAGAACTACCATTGAGGACTTTGGAGCAATGCGTCATGTGTAGAATATGGTCTGGATGTCTAATCTTGAAGTCTAGATGCTAGGCCTGTAGATTTGGAACTATGGCGGATAGTAGCAACTTCTTCACATTGGCTCCATCTTTTCAGCTTTAGGAATATCTTGAATATGATTGCTGGTGTTTGTAGATGAACAGAGAACTACTCCCCATCTTGGATGTCCTCGGTTCAAGAATTAGCTACTAAAGGAGAGTTTGAAGTTAGCTATGGTTCCGGTCTGCAAGTTGCAGGCTACTGTAGATCAAAGAGGCCTTTTCACCTCAAATCTGCGTTGCTGACTTTAGGAATGTCTTAAAGAAACCTTCAAGTGCTTGTGGAGCAGTAAAGAACTAATCCTTTATAGTGAATGGCTCAAATTTAGAGGATTTTGCAATTGGAAAAGGGATTTGGGGTTGGTTCTCTTACTGTAGGATAACAGAGATGACACTTCCTACCTTCAGCCTAGGTTTTGGGAACTTGAGGATGCAATGGTTGCAGGTTTCTCGAGTTGTTGAGGTAAGAAGGGCCTACTTTAGTAGAGATATGGTTTAACATGGGAGTTTCAGGAATGGATTCTAGGTTTGAAATGGTACAAACCATTGCTGTCATGCTATATAATAGCAGTGATGTGGGGAGTTTCAAGGTATCATGGAGGCTTGAATGGGAGGGATATAAAGGTTTTCATGGATCTTATGGACTTGGGGCTTGTGGCAGAAGGCTTACCAAGGGTTTTGAGGGGATGAGAGGAAAGAGGCTTCTTCTTCTCTAGTTTGCTAGATAGTAGCAGGGCACTGGGCTGTGGTTAGCAGGGTAGTGGGGTTTGTTTTGTATTTGGGGAGTGAGACGGCAGACTAAGAAGAGCCTTAGGAGATTGTGTTGATGCCCTTGGTCATGGCAGAAGTGGGAATGGTGTGGAGACATATGGGAGATAGGAGTTACATGTAGACGCAGATGGAGACGTGTGGGAGGTAGGCGTTATATGCAGACGCAGGATATATGCATGTGAGTGGGACAAAATCTAAAGAGGCATGAGAACATAGGACATTGCTTAAGAGGGTGTTGGACAAGGCATGATGAAGTGGGCGACTTGTCGGAACTCAGGAGAACTTAAGAGGGATTAAGAGAGCGGGTGCTTGAGGGTGTATAATTTCCTCAAAATAGTTTTACATTAGATGTAAAAGAAAAGATTTAAATGCCATAACTCGAGTTCATCTGCTACCAATTAACTTTTATTTGAGTTTTTGGATCAAGTAATTTCGGTCCAATAACAAATTAATTGGATTAGTAGGTGGGCTTAAAGTATTACTAAAGGTATCAGAGCCGATCCGAATGTGTGAAAGTTAGTAAATAAGAGGAAAGAGTTATACATGGGATAGTGATAGAGTACTAATGGTATCATAGCCGATCCGTTCGTGAAAGTTGATGAGCAGGAGAAAAGAGGGGCTACCCATAAAACGGTGGTAGAGTAGTTTCGCCATAGCTTGAGCAGGATGCAAAGGTTACGCATGGGATGATGGTAAAGTCCTATCATAACGTGGAGCCACCCTTATTCCCATCATGGCATGAAGCCACCTTTATAACACCAACAATTTGGCTCAGAGTAGATTCTATCTAACTTGTGGCATGCGATGAGAATATCGTATTATAAGGGGGATATTATAATACCTCCAAAATAGTCCCATATCGAATGGAAAAGAAAAGGTTTAAGTGCTTATAACTCAAGTTCACCTGCTACTAATTCACTTCCACTCAAGTTTTTGAGTAATGTAGTTTCAGTCTAGTAACAGATTAATTGGACTAGCAGGTGGACTTGGAGCATTCGAGGGTGTGAGAGGTAGGGAGTTGTGCTACCATCTTGGGGGTCTCCAGCAGCGTACAGACACCTGTTGCCATCCTTGGGGAATCCCTAGCAAGTGGAAACACATGCTGCCATACTGAAGAGTCCATCGTGTGGAGTTTGGAAGGTGTCATCCAACATGGAGATGACACAAACTAGATTGAGCCAAATATTGCGGGAGATTGTAGGAGAGTCCAGTGATGGAGGGTTTGCTGCCATGCTAGAGTACTCCAACCACATGAAGACGCAGGAAAAAGAAGCGGGAGAACGCTTGGAAAGCAAGAGATGTGTGATGGTGTTACCGCGTAAGGATGCTTGAAAAATTGGAGACGTGTCTTAAGGCATTTCACTGGTGCGAGAAGTGTTTCCACTAAGATCATGGACCTTGTGAGAAAATTCGAGGCATGTGGGTATGTCAATTGGGACATGGAATTTGCTAGGGAGTCATCCAAGCGTTTCTCTGGGTGTTTTACATGGGGTAGGTTGGGTGTTGGGTCAAGCTAGGTGAGTGTTGGACCAAATTGAGTGTTGGATCAAGTCGAATATGGGACCAAGTCGAATATGGGACCAAGTCAATTGTTTAGACCAGATTTTACCTGTATTTGGGGAGATTTGAGTCAAGTGCCTGGACAATAGACCTGAACGTCTGATCTAGGCCAATGTTGATTGGGAATCAAATCCCTCTTAATCTCAAACCATAAACATGTATATTTGGTCTAGTTCAAATCCAACCTTGATTGGAAATTGTATTCCACTTGGTCTTGTCTTTGATTTGACTTGCTCACTGGAGTTTCGATTAAGATTTTGTATCATTCCCATAGAGATAAGAAACTGCGTCATCTAATTGGATCCATGACTTTTGGATCAATGCTTGAGTATATATATTTTGAAGCTATCCTAAAGAATTTTTCACCAAGGGTGATATGCCCCTCATTATTACAATTTGATCATACCCTGAGATGGATATCGGTGCCTAAAATTGCATCAAACATTGTAGAAGCTTCATACTTGTACCCAACTCTACATAACAGCTTATAGATCTTGATTTTATTCATTACTGGACAACCCCATGGCACAATGGATGTCACAAATAATTTTTGAATGTGTATAAATAATCATCAAGAGTCAAGAAATTATCACAGTGTAAATTTTGTAAATAAAACTAAATAGAGAAATCTCTTTTCTCGAGATCTTTAGGCAAAACAATTTCTAGAGCAGACCATATATTTACTGATATTTCAAGACCAATAAATTGTCCAAGGATTTCTTCCATGGGCGATCCTACGAGTGAACCTTGAATAAATCTATCTGACTTCAATTCTGTGAAGTATAATCTAAATAGAGCATTTCTTCTTATAATCGGGATTCCCATCAAAGGCAGAGATGAGCTGAATTGATGCAGAAATACTTTCATTGGGAAAGCCCATCATATCAACTCCTTCTACTTGGTCTTTTAACTTGTGCTTCAAGGCCCAAGTCGTTAGTAGGAGAACACTTGTATTGCAGCAAAATATCCTACATTGATGTTTAGGGAATATGAAAATTTGGTAGAACTGGTACAGGTCATGAAAGCGGATGTAGCCTTTAGTAGAGCTTCCAATAGCTCGGAATTATTTTAAGAGAATCAAAATTTATATTTTAAAATTTTGAATTCTTAAATCTTGATTCAGCTCAGTTTTTTTATCAATTGCTTAAGAGAATTAGAATCCTCAATTCTTCATTAGCTTAGTTGCTTTATCAATTACTTGAGAGAATTAGAATTCAAATTTTGAACTTTTTAAGTTTGAGTTTTAAATTATTGAATTTGATTTTGGAATTTTTAAATATTGATCCAGCTTAGTTTTCTTATCATATGTAAGCATGCATCCAGGAAGTTATTTAAGCATTTGAGATTTTTAAAAAGTACACCAGAGCTAAATAATTAGGTAAAATAAAGAAAAAATTAAATATGTTTCAATCCGAAAAGAACTCTCATAATTCTTGTAGATACATATGGATGTTTTAGAACAGCTACGGAAATGCAGCCAGGGACATTTGTTTCTATTTTTCAAATATCAACTACAGCTTTCTTTCATGAAATGGCACAAAGGGATAGTTCCACACATGTTACTAGAATATGATGAATGACAGCAAATGTACCTTAAGCTATTTTGATCCACAAATACTCAACTGTGGAAAAGAAAATCTCAATTATCACTTCTTTCCTTATCTCGTAGGTGACCCGGAACTGAAGCGTTCAGCATGATGTTTGATTTTTTGGAGTCAGATGCTCATTATACCACCCACCAAGTATAGCCCACAGGCAATAGTGATGCCTATTTGGTTTTATTGCACAAATTGTCAAGTATTCGTTTATTTTGATCCTAGAAACTTAAGATAATAATTAATGGAAATCAGTAGCCTTCCTGTATATCTCCAGCTGCTGCTGACCTCTGTTATTTATCATCCTTTTCTTTAAATTTAGGAAACTCCAGCGAGTGCATCACTGCACACGTGCAGTTGGTTATTTTACACCCCACAGGACCTCATATATTAAAGATGATATCTTACTAATCAGAGGAATCAATAATCTATCTTAATCAACTGTACCAATTAGTATTTATTTTGTAACAGTTTTGACATAGAAAAGCTTATGGCATGACCATTGATCATTAGTTATGACCATATTATCTATTTAATAACTTACCGCTGATGGATTACAACAACTAATGGTGCTGATATCTTCACAAACATTCTTTTCTATTTATTAGTATTAGCTGTTAAGAGCTCAATTATTGACAGAGAGTGAAGGCTTGTATAGAAAATAGATCATCGAATCCATCCTTCAACTATCTTTTTCAAACGTTCTGAAACTGCTCTCTCTTAATGATGGCTGTATTCTGAACCCAGTTGGCTGCTCTCTAAACCACCCTTATACCATGTAAGCATTTTAAAATTTCACTGAGGAAAGGGAAAAAAATTGAAATCAACCAATTTTTCTCATCAGTTGTTGTTTTGCATGCCAAGCAAAATTTCATGATCAAATCTTCTGGTGATGTTTTCTGAGTGTGTCTTTGACCATGCTGTGATGTACTGTAATATGGTAAATGGTTTGAGCTCATTTACAAAGTACATGAACTTAATGAAAGAGTAACTAGTGGTAATCAAGAACTCGACTAACCATATAATTTCTGCTAGCATCTTAATGGTTAGTTTTAAAGTAAGTTTCACTTACCAATCTAGTTATTAGGAAGTATAAGCTTGCAAATGATAAATATTATCCATCTTGGTCATGATCAATACCTAGGTTCAGGTACCTTGATGGTGGTTTTTCAGATCTAATGCTCATCAGTGTTATTTCAAAACATTAAACCGCGGAGAGTAATTTTAGTTGTACCTATCACATATTGTCATACCTCAACCAACTCTTGCTTGTTTAAATGTGCTCTATTACAAAAGGCACCCTTGAGCATCTTGAATTCAATAAATAAGCAACCTGGTGTACATAAAAAACACCTCGACTTCACAATTTGAAATTTTAGAATAAGATCTTACGTAGCTTCAACAGCTACTTGTATGAGCTTTTATTGATTCATTCCCTTCCGTAATTTAGAGAAAAAGGGAGACGTGATCATTCGCGCAAAGGATTTGGCGACTTAGGCAACTAGTCACGAGCTTACTGCCTATCATGTTTGACTTCCAGTAGTGCATACATTACCTGATCATTTCTTTTATCATTTCCTGCAGATATTTCAACTCCCGTGTAAAACTCTGAAAACCCGCTGCGTCTGATGCAAGTAACCAGCAAAACCGACAGACCATCTTCTAGGTCATTTTCATGAATGTACAGCTCAATTTAAACAAATAATATGCTATTATTTGAGCCGATATCTGTCTGTTGCCAATTTCTCCCTTGCTGATCTCATCGCATATGTATATAATGTTTTTCAAAATCTTTTACCGTGCAAGAAAATTAAATGCAATATTGAGACCAACAGCTAATCTGGTGCATTTGTAGCTTCGCATAATTTTATTTATCCTAATAAAGTAGATAAAAGTTTTAGCTTCTGCACAGTAGAGCAGGGTATCCATAGTTGCTGAAGGTTGTGTTAGGAAAAAAAGATAAGGAAGAGCACTCAGAAAGAAGATGGTAGAAACTATCCAACAGGTTGCAGCAACAAAGTCAGGATTTTAGTGAAAGTTTTTACACAGGTGATTGGATTGTCAAATAACGTTATCCATGTGGTGACCTGCCTTCTTTTCTTTTTAGATTGTTGAATGTGCTCAGAATTAGGTCCTGGTCTTTGATTAATCCGTTTCTCTATGTCACTGGCATAAAATTGCCTTAAGCTCGCAGGATTTGCTAATCCATAGTCATTGATGGTGATTGTTATTTTCCAGATTAATTATGTTGAAATCTTTTTCGATGATGTTTTCAATGATGACAATAACAGAATAGTTCCATGGAAAGACTAGACCTAGTATTTTTGAAAATTTCTATTGCATAATTGATATTTAGTGTTTCATTCTTGCGTTGGGTCCACCTCATGTGGTGTAGGAACTGCCCGACTAAATACTAACACTTTCTTGCCTTGGCTCACCAGCCGAGCTCTGGCTGATTGGCTTCAGAACAGATATCTTGATATCTGCTTTCATTGAATTGATTCTTCAATGATTGGCCTCAATCCCCATGCAGACATATTACCTGTGAAACACAAGTCAGTCATACGACATGTTTCCCTTGCACTGTTTCAGTTTCCAGCTCTCTCTTATGTTTTTCATTGAAAATTAGCAATTTGATGTATACTTTCCTTCACGGACTGCCAATTTTTTTAAACAAGATAAATAAAAAAAAATGACTGATGGTTTAAACATTTATAATGTAAACCTAGAAATACACTGGTGCCCAGAAGTGCTTTGATATATGTAGAAGAAAAAAAGAGATAAAAATAAACTAAGTAGTAATTTAAAAAATATTTAATATCATTATATTTTAAAAAATATATACTCTAAACTAAAAAAGAAAAAGAAAAAAGTCCCATGCATTATATTATTGTTGATGCATAAAATTGATTCTTGTACCAATGGATAAGATTTCTTCTTTCTTAGGTGATAAAGTACCTCTTCAACTATGTGACCACCTCCTTGCAACCAAAAATAAGAGCGTTAGAGAAGTTCTCAAACTCTATGGGAGATCCGACTAATTCATATCCTTTATTAGCACTAGTTGTTACTCAGGAGCAATCAACATCGTCTTCTAGTGCGTTAAGATGCTACCCACTTAGTTCAGAACTTGATTCCTTAGGATTCAATTTTAGAAGCAAAATAGAAGCTGATTAGAGAGCTCACCAAGTTGCTAGTAGCAATTGACCTCAATTTAAAATCAATAAGGACTCTCAAGTCTTCTAGAATTGATGAACTGAGGGCAGACGCCAAGACAACTAACTTGAAAAGGAGCCTTATGATTAGTTGTCACAATCGAATGAGCATACTAGCCTGAAGAACCCCATGACAAGCCAATGTTAAATAGATTGATAATTAGAGAAGATGAACTAGAGAATTAGGGTGGTCATAGAGCACATCCAATGTAGAGAGCAGACATATCTAATGAGCATAATAGTGAAGGCTAATGATCCAAATCGGCCCATTTGAAAAGTTAAGACTGATGATTTAAATCCGCAGACCTAAAATGATGGGTTATATATAATTTACCTCAGTAAATGATCGGTAAGTACCATAATGGTGTGGGCCTAAAGTATGGTCTTAACTTTTATACCGAAATCACTAAGTCATAGGCGTGATACCTCATCTCAATGCCACGAAGTACTCGACTCACATAATAGACTAGCCTTTACTTTCTATGGTCTTTTGACATGAGGATCGAGCTAACGACTAACTCAGATGCTGTCACAAGAACAATTCTTTCCCCTTTGATAGGAGAGGCGATCCAAGGTACATTTTTATTTCTTCAAAGGAGTTCTAGCATTCTTCGATCCATTAAAAATTCTTGACGTTGCAAAGCACCTTAAAGAAAAGAGGGCACTTTTGTGTCAACTTTGAGATGAGTCAACTCAAAGCCATTACCCAACTAGTGAGGTGCTAGACTTCCTTTACTGAAGTCAGTGATGTCAAGCTAAGAATAGTTTTTATATTCTCAGGGTTGGCCTTGATTCCTTGGTAGCTGACCATAAAGTCGAGAAATTTTGTTGAGGTAATGCTAAAGGCACACTTGCTTGGGTTCAGCTTTATTTTGTACCATCTTAACACCCTAAAGGATGCATCAAGGTTAGCCACATGGTGTTTGACCTTCAAGCTCTTTAGGAGCATATCATCAACATGTGTTTCAACATTCTTTTCAAGCAATTCCTTAAAAATCTTGTTCACCAACCTCTAGTAGATTGCTCTTGCATTCTTAAGGCTGAAGGGTATTACTTTGCAGTAGTAAAATCCCTTTTCGGTTATGAAGGTTGTCTTTTACTTGTCTTTGAGGTGCATCTGAATTTTGTTGTAGCCTAAGAATATATCCATACAACTAAGGAATTCATGTTCGATCGTGGCATCTACTAGCTGATCAATCATCAAGAGAGAAAAATTATCCTTCGGGTAAGCTTTTTTGGGTTAGTGAAGTCTACACACATTCGCCACTTCCTATTAGTCTTCATTAGTCTTTTTCACTATCATGATGTTCACTAGCCAATTAGAGTAATAAACCTTCATGATGAACCTGGCCTCCAGCAGCTTGTTCACTTCTTCTTTGATGGCTTAGATTTGCTTTAAGGTGAAGTTCTTCTTCTTCTAACAAACTGGTTTGTGGTATTGGTCCACCTTAAGTTGGTGCATGACAGGACTCGATTCAATACTTGGCATATTGGCAACCAACCATGCGAACACATTCAAGTTCTTATGCAAGAAGTCAATTATTTGACCTCGGACAGGCTCAGTCAATATCGAGCCAATTTAGATGACCTTCGAATCATCTTCCCTTAGAGGATCGCCTCCAAGTTTTTGATAAGTTTCGAGTGTCACTCCTTTTGTTCCTCCCATAAGTCCAAGTTATGGATTGTCATAGTCTTAACTACTTGTCACTTTGAGAGTCTTCAACAGCTCAATTACTCCTCTTCAGCATCACAGCATAACATTATTAGGTTGTCACTTGGTCTCCTCAGAGTTCCTTTATCTTTTGATCAGTACGGAACTTCATCAAAAGATGGTATGTTGAGACAATAGCCTTTAGAATATTTAAGCTTGCCACCCAAAATGGTGTTGTAGCTTAAGGGCATGCTCATGACCATAAAATCAATTATTATTATCTTAGCATTCAGCTATTTTCCTAAGGTCAATGGTGGAATGATTACTTTATTTGCTCAAGGAGAATCTTTAATAAAGTTGACCAATGATACCTCAGCTGATCACAGTTGATTCGAGCTAGTGCCTATCTTCTACAAAGCTTCATAAAATAAGATGTCTGTTAAGGTTCCATTGTTTGCCAACACCCTCTTGACTTAGTAATTAGCGATGGTCACCATAATAACCAGTGCATCATCATGAGAGATTTAGACTCCTACAAGGTCAGAGATTGAGAAGATAATGGATGGCTCCTCAGCTTGGAATTTCTTTAAAGAAGATCCTTCAATGTCAAATTACCAAGCATACATATTTTTGAGTTGAAAATGTCTATCCACCTGTTGCCAATCCTCTATGAATCACATTAATTGTTTCGACTAAAGGTCTATTGTCTATCCTGCAAGCTGGATTCTCATTAGGGATTGAGATTCATAGGGGGGTGTTTTCGAACATATTGCTTAAGGTAGCCCCTTTTGATGAAGTTTTATGTTCCATCTTCAAGATTCCAACATTCATCAGTATCATGACCATGGTCACAATGAAACCAATAATACTTACTTCGGTTGTAGCTCTCAAGACTCGACCTTAGTTTGCTTGGCCACTTCACATAATTCTCCTCTCGAATCTATATCAAAATTTGACTGCATGGAGCGTTCAATGGAGTATAATTTTCAAACATCCAATGTGTCCATCGTCAATGGGGTGCATCTTATATTTTAGGATTTTTCCATGCTCTTTAGGCTACATGTCATCTTTCTTAGCCGACCTCTCTTCCTTTTCTTTTTGAGCCAACAATGTCTCTTCAATATTGATGTACTTCTTGTCTTAGGTAAGCAGCTTATTAAGGTCCTTAAGGGGTCTTTTAGCCAATAAGAGGCTAAACTTGGAGTTCCTCAAACCCACTCATCAAGACCATAATGGCAACCAAGGCATCTAATTCTTGGACTTCTAACACTGCATAATTGAATCAATGGAGGTAATCCCTCAATAATTCATCTTTCTTTTGCTTAAGGGGGCCATCAACGATGTTGAAGTCCTATGCTTTCAGCTGCTAATAGAATGACCCATAAACAATTGGCTGAGTTGCGAAAAGAATCGATGAAGATGACTTCAGACTTAAATACCATGTCCAAGCCATTTTTTTCAAAGTGGTGAAAAAGGCTCGGTACATTATAACATCTAAAGCTCTATGCAGTAGCATTAACAATTTAAAACTCCAAATGATTGGTTGAGTTGATCATACAATCATACTATTCAAATTGAAGCATCTTGAACTTAGAAAAGTGGCTCAGCCATAACCTTCTTAGTAAATAGAGACTTAGTGGAGAGATCAAAGTCTTCTAACATACCTATCCCCAAGTCTGAGCTTGCTGTATCATGACTCCAATCTTTTGATTCATCACTTCAAATTGATAGTCAATCATTCTTTGGTTCATCAATGGTACTTTTGGACTTACAGGTTCGTTTGAGCTAGGAAAATAGTCCTGAGGCTCCTCCTTAGGGTGGTCAGGATTAGGTGTAGTGACTTGTTGATGCAGAAGTTCTTCAAGCTCGGTTTGAGGTCGATCAGGATAAAGTAGAGTTAAGCCCTCAATGACAGGTGATCATCAAGATCTTCTTGAGGTCCGTTAAGGCCGACATCCTAACAAGTTCGCTGCTCCACCCTGGGATGGCCTCTAAAGTTGGATGCTTAGGCAGTCAAGTTTTGGATCATGCCTATCATAATATCCAAGCACTAGTCCATTCATTAGGACATCACATTTAGTTGCTACTAAACCTTGAATAGAACTAAGGGTGGAGCTGATGTTGAGGTCGATGGCAGGGCCGAAGTGGGATTAGTCGGTTTTCTAGTGGAGTCTTGGGAATTGATCAACCCATGGCTCTAGTTTGTTTGGTGATCACTTGTCGCTTGATCACATTATTTTGGCGACATGTTTAAGTACTCTTGTTCAGTATTTTTGCAGATGATGCCAATTTGCTAATATATAGAAGGTTAGATTCCGATATCAACAATTATTACTATTTAGTATGGTGGTACTTTCAGCAGCTGAGCTCTTGTATTTGTTGATGCCTAGTGTTGTTTCTTGGAAGATACTTGGATTCATATCTCCTAGTATTTTAGAGTGCATTTGTCTTATCTGTTAGCACTTATTTTCCTTCTCTGACCGTCATTTCGCTTCTGTCTTCCTCATCAAATGGGAACACGGGCGTACCCAAAGGGTTATCTAATTAAAGTATTTAAAGTCTTAATTCATTAGGTTGAAAGGAGTGTGACAGATGTGTTTGCTTCCACTTTTAGTTACCAAACCACGTTGACTCCCCTCCGCTGGTCTTAATTCCTAGGGTTTTATGAAAGCAACTGGCAACAACCACTTCCATGACCACGAGGCCATGCGTGATCTCATTATATTGACAAGCCATTGGTGGATGGAGAATATAAGGGTTTGACATTATCACTTTTCCGATCTTGTGAGATTATGTGATGAAAGGTTTTTAATACGCTGATGGTGTTGTAATCTTGGACTAAATGGCCGTCAAGTATGCCCCTACACCTGTCTTACCATGGGTTTGACTTTTGCGAGCATTAATGGATCAGATTTTTGTGCCATCTGTGGAAGAAGAAATCAGTTTTTGATTCGTATATCTTTTGCTTGTTCGTAAAATTATACTTGACCGATGGACATCTTATATTGAAGCTCATAAAAATTATTGAGATCAAAATCAATTATTTCGATTTGCAAATTATTAGCTCAGGGTAAACTTAATTAGATGCCTTTAGATATTTAATATATTATAGATTACGATCAACCGTACGGGCTTTTATTTTAAGAAATCCGTCATTGTTGTTCAGGGAAAGCCTTTGGCTCCATTCTTTAATGTTATTGGACAAATGTTTCGTTAAAGTATAGATTGTGTTTGTCATGGGCCAGGAAGGCAATAAGGCTTCCTACTCCCCCAGAAATTAGGCTTGTGTTCAACCCATTTGTCCAATGGGATCCTATGGTCCATCAACATCCAAAATTGATGCATGTAATGTATTTTTTTTTTTTTTCTTTAAAACAAAATCTAAACATGGGGCAGTGATGGCTAGAAATTGGTGCTTATCCTGTGTAATGGATTATGTCATGATGGGCCATACCTAGCTGAAAGATAAATATGAAACTCATGGGATAGCGGTGACAAGCCTTAGACCACCTAAAGGCATGTCATCAGTCCAAAATAATTGGTTGAACTAGTCAATCGGGTGGCTTAATTATTGCCATGTGGCATTCTAGCTTGTCAGCTGGCCTGCAATTGGCCTACCCAAAACATCAAAGAGCCTCTTGGATTAGCCTCTTAACTTCTCAACAAGATGACAAGAACATAGCTATCACCGAGGAAAAGGAGGGTGATTTGGAATGGGCTGTGGCTGTGGCTGTGGAGATTGTTCAGAGCACAGCACCGTCTGCAAACTTCTACTTCAAAGAGCCTTATCACTACTATTATAGATTAGGAGACACCCCAAAGGCCACAATGTACAGTTCAATGAGGTGGTTTAATACCGTCCTTTCCATTGGTCTTGGCGTGACGACTTTGATGGTTGGTTGGTTGGTCCACAGAGGCCCCCTCGATCATTAATTCGCAGACCTTTGATCTCGAGCGGATGTTGACCGTCGGGGAAAGGTGGCCGCCGTAATGTGAAGGCCATGTGGAGGAATGGGAGAGTTGGACAGGTTGGCACAGCAACCGTGCCCATGCCGGACGGGTTGGCAGTGGATGAGAACACCAAATTTAAAGTTAAGAAAGGAAGAAAAGGTGGAGGAATATTTGCAGTGAGCCATGACATGCTTGTAGTGTTTTGTATCAAGTAAAAGAAAAAGAAAGGCATGCTTTATCTTTCAAAATTGCCCTTGGATATTTGATTGTAATTTTTACTCTATACTTGTAATTGTTAGTCAATCAAGAGGGAGTTGAGGTCATTCAACTGGCTTAATATGTAGGTAGGAGATCTCCTCAAGATATTATTATTATGTTTTAAAATTTCTAGATACTTTTAGATACATAGATTAGTATCCAGCTTTGATTTGGGTGATTTTATTATCATCTAATCCAATTCAAGATGGGCTTGTAAATCAAGTGGATCATGTATTTTCTATTCATCATTCAATAAAAGTTTGATAAATCAACGCACGGTCAACTGGTAAAAGAGAATAAATATATGATGGGCCGGTGAGCAACACGCAATGTTCTACATCTCTTTATCTTGGTCAACCATAAACTTATGAAAGGATATGCATGGTATATATGATAATTACGGATGACCAGGCGGCTAATTTCAGACACTAATTGATCATTAGCTCGAATGAACATAAATTATTATTTAGTCAACAATATCCATCCATAAATATGATCAATGTGTTTCATGTACCAAAAATAAATTAATCTCGACTCATCATACATATGAATGGTTTCATAGGAAATATTAATGTAGACTAAAGATTAATTCTTGCATACAAAATTTTGTAGCTGCATTTTAAATGCAGTACAACATATATATATTTAAGTTACGAAGGTGAATGATGGATTAAACCACACTTACATGCCATGCATCATGGCTATTTCTATTTCCACATCCAAAATTGGACCCAATGCACGCATAACTATATGTTTTTTATGATTATGCAATGTTTTTGGCATTTTTTTTCATGATATGGATATAGATAGAAATATTGATTAAGCATACAAATATGAAATTTTTATTTGCATTTACTTGAGAAAAAAGATGAATATTACTTGTATACATTTTTGATCTATGTATATTTTAATCCAATATGGTAAGAGGAGTATTCAATCTGTATCTTTATTTCTTAGCTCTACTTGTATTCATTGAGTAAAAGATAAATATAAACATGGATATACTAATATACGAACCTTGCCACCGTTTAGTTGACTCGCCCCTATTAATACCCCACCCAAGCAACTTCCTTTTCGGATCTCATCAGCTTCCTTGCCATCTCTCTCTCTCTCTCTCTCTCTCACACACACACACACTCAGAGGATGAGCAGCATGAGCTTCTTAGGTATGATGGAGGCAAGACTGCCTCCGGGTTTCAGATTCCACCCTCGGGATGAGGAGCTCGTGTGCGACTACCTCGCCAAGAAGGTCTCAGGTGATGATGGCAATGGCAGCTTCTATGGTTGCCCTATGATGATCGACGTTGACCTCAACAAGTGCGAGCCATGGGATCTTCCCGGTGAGACCATCAAGACAACTATCATTGTTTGTTCAAAGAGCACTGAAGTTTTCTTATCTTGGATTCAGCTAAAATTATGAATTCATATGCTTCTCCCCGATCTCTTTCTTTTCTTTTTACACCATTCGTTGTTCAATTCATGTCATGTTGGACGTATTTTGTTAGTTAAATAAGATGTAGATCTCTTCTTTTCACTTCAGTCTCTAGCTTTCTTGGTATTAGGATGTGTTTCATTGTTTCTGATCTGAGACTTTTACCACCATCTTATTAGCTTGATAAAGTTCAAAATCTTTGATTGGGGTTCTTCTCTGAATGTCTTGACCTTCTTCCTTTTTGTTAATTATATGTGCCAGCCCATAGGTCTTGGAAAAACCATTGATCGGGATTCTCTTTTTTTCAAGGGAAAAACCCCATTGAATGAGATTATCACGATGTGCGTTTCATTGATTTGATTTGATATGAAGTAGGTCTCTCCTCTCTTTTCTTCATTGAATGAAGTTGCGTAAGGACTTATCCATAACAGTAAACTTCTTTATGTCTAATAAGAAAGTCTAATTGATTGTTAATATATGAAATGTAGAAGTCACGGATCTACGTTTGATCACCATCATCTCTCTCTTCCTTTGTCGTATGCATGCAAATTTTTGTTGTCAATCAAATATAATCCACAAAAAATCCATGGACCATCATTTTCAATGGAACAGAGATGAAAATCTTGGAAAATCATCATTCTTTTTCCTTTGATATTAATAAAACTCAATTATGCCCCACTGTGAATATTTGCTTGTCCTTTCTCTCCGATTCCTTGTCTTAACCTCACTAATTAGCACCTAATGAAATATGATAGAAAGAATCTTCAACTTATCCTATTTTCCTAACAACTGCCATATTCTTTTCGGTCACCAGTTTACACGTTTCTGGGATAAGAGAAAACGAATGCTTTCCCCTTCTAAAATTTATAACGAGCACAACCTTCACATGTCTTGCCTTCTTTTTGGCCTTGTCCCTTCTCCTAACAGAAATATATTCTCCGGCCAGAAGTTTGGCCCCTTCTCAACCTCTTCATGTGTCTTATTCCTTGCATATGATGGGCAACTTCTCGTTGTCCCAATCCTGAAGAAAAATCACCTTAGCCTATAACAGATGTAAAGGAGTGCATCCTTATGCCCACTATAGAACAACTAGAAACCTTGAGGAATACATATATATATACACTAAAATGAAATTCGTAAAAAAATCAATTTTTTTGTTAATTATTGTTAAATATCCTAAATAATTTTCAAGAGAACCCTAATAGTATTTATTTCTGACTAACCCCAAGCTGATTTTTGTAGATTGACGTGATAACCAACTATACCATGGCACCTTTAATATAATAAAAAGTAAAACATTTAAAATATCCAAAAAAAAGTTTATGTTTTCTCCTTCCTTTCTGACGTCGTTGATATATAGGTTTTAATATCAACTTCTTCACACGCTACACAAAGAGAGCTAGAGAGATCCAAGAGCAAATGATGTAGCAATACAGGATCCACCAAACGTTTGTACCTAAGCCAATAGGACCACTGCAAGCCCAGGTCTCGGTAGCTAACCAAGATAGCTAACATTCTAATAAATTTTGGACTACAAGATGGATGCTGACACCACGCTCTCCAAGGATAGAATTATTGGTCATGGACCAACATCGACGTCCCAGTTCGTCATGCTTCCAGACCACAATAAATGATCTCCATCATCGATAGGAGAGAACACTGATGCTAGTAAGGTCATGAAGTCCTCATGGCATTCCATCATCTTTGTAATACGCTCTCATTCTGTAGGTCATAGCTTGGCGTCTGACATACAAGGTTGTCTTTGATCTCTCTGTAAATCAAACAACCATTTCAGATGATAGATAAATCTCGGTTGAGCCTATATACATGTATGCATGTATGTGTGCTTGTATTTACTATCTGTGCCTAGATATTTGACTCACTGTAAGCTTAGTGGAAGTCTGAGGGTTCTAATGTTAAGTGTTACTGAGATTGCTCTAAAACATTGATTGGCTTCATGTTGAGTGAAAATTACAGTAAAGCTTAGCCTTTTTTTTCTTTTCCTTTTTTTTTTTTTTTTTTTGAGTTTGGCTGGGTGATCCGTTTTCTCTTATTTTTCTCTGGAAAAGAAAGAATTAATAATGCATTTTAATTTGTTGGTCAGAGATGGCATGTGTGGGTGGGAAGGAATGGTACTTCTTCAGCCTCCGGGACCGGAAGTATGCGACGGGGCAGCGGACGAACCGGGCGACGCAGTCAGGTTATTGGAAGGCCACTGGGAAGGATCGGCAAGTAAGCCGAAGGGGGTTGCCTGTGGGGATGAGGAAGACTCTGGTATTCTATCAAGGAAGAGCTCCCAAGGGGAAGAAGACTGACTGGGTCATGCATGAATTTCGCATGGAAGGAAACAGCAACCCACCAACGAATTGTTTGAAGGTAATATATATGCTTTTGTAATTCTTTTCCTTTAAGGCAAGTTTCTCAATACCCATATTGATGTCCGACAAGCATAGATTTTGTATTCCAAACAAGCAGACAAGGCTCTTTTCTTGCAGTGTGAAAGATGTACAGTAGGGAAGGATGCTAGCTAGTTCCATGAGTAAGATATTACAAACATGAGGAAATTAAGTTTCAACTTTGAAGGACAATGGTTTGTTGTTTTGCTTATATATATATATATATATAGCAGCTTAAAGATGTGAATGGTAGGTTCAAACGGCAGTGTCGATGGTATAAAGTTGACTATTCAACGAGTCTCATTGACTTTATGTACAATCAAAATTAGAGGCATGTAAATATTATGATTGATACAGATTAAAATTTTCAATTTTATAAGTTTATTAGAATGACCTTGCATGCATTAAACTTCATAACTGGAATGAGGTAAGTAAAAAAATTACCATATTTGCAATGTTCTAATTGTCTGACATACTTTCTTTTTGTTTCTAATGAGTCATATATCATCATCGTAGCCCTTTGCATCACTACGATGTATGAGAAGATTTGCTACCAATACAAATACAAAGTTTCAATCCCTTAGACTGACTTCACAGGTATAAGACCTCACAAACGGCGTGGAAAGAGAGAGTTCTACAATTTTTTGTGAAAATAAGACTACGGAGTACGTGATTATTGACTCAATCAAAAACAGTAAATTGTAGGCTCAATCAAAAGTGCGGCGACGGCTGCTTAAGAGATTAAACAAGGGTGAAGATTAGGAATTTTGTTGGAAGATACGAAGTTTATTTGACTCTTCCTTTGTATTTAAGCTCTTTTTTTTATTTTAGATTTTAGTGTCGCTCTCATGCCAGCTATTGAGTTCCTAATCCCCAGCTATCGAATTCCTATGGGGGTTGTCTTCAATATAGTGCTTGTCATTCATTCCGCATGATACAAAATTTATTTGGCGTTACCATGTTTTGTTTTGAATGGAGTTGTCATTACCCATTTTACATGATAAATTTATATTCTATTTATTAGTGCTTATTCTGACATCCACATCCTGCCAAAAATTTCTCGTTTCACCTAATGGCTCATGATCTTAATTAATTATTTTGTAAGAAAGATTCATCTCACTTATGTTATTTTCTTATTAAGTTGCATTCTTATCAACTCATAACATTCATACTGATGCTGTATCGTTTTTGAAATAATGGTGGCATGCATACAATCATATGCTTGCATAATAATATGTCAACAAAATTTCCTTTTCTCTAGATAGAAACTCCATTTGTTTTTTTTTTTTTTGAAAGCCAAATTGAGACTGAAATTCCCAAACTTCCTACGTTTTTATACTTCTTTTTTGACTGGAGGCTGAGTAACTTTTTACGTATTCTCTTTGAACAGGGAGACTGGGTTTTGTGTAGGGTATTCCACAAGAGTAGAGGTATCAGCTCCAAGCCAATCACGGAGACGTGCTATGATGACACTGGCTCTTCTAACCTCCCTCCTCTCATGGACACCTATATCACCTTCGACCAACCCCCACCAAACTTAGAAGGGTATGAGCAAGTGCCCTGCTTCTCCAACCTCCCTCCAAACCTGGCACCCCTCCGGCCAAATGCCATGGTTGAAAGAAGCCTGCCCACCAAGATCTCAGCTCATACGGGGGGCTTGCCAGATATGGGTTCCTGTGATAAGAAGACTATAAGGGCTGTCTTGAACCACCTCACCAAGTTGGAGGACAACCCAAAGAGAGAGGTCCATCCAACTTTGGCTCAAGGAAGCTTGGAGAGCTACTTGACTGAAAATGGCCTGTCACAAATTTGGAACACCTTGATTTAGTGATATTTGTAAGGCCTTCTAGGAGTTGGTCGTGAAACGTTTGCAGGCACCCACCAAACTTGTACATACGTAGTCTCATACCTGTATTGAGATAACCGTTCTTATAGCATTGTGTACACTTCTCTTATCGATAGGTGTGCTGAGTAAATTTGTTGCTTACCGTTCACTTGTACCTTTTGATCTTTGTCAATGAAATAGTAGAGGTTTTGCCAAAAGAGAATTGCTTCTTGTCATGTATAAATTTCCTGAGGTCAATGAGATAATATTGAAGTCAAAGCTCTCGCTTCTCTTGTGCCTTATAATTCTATGGATAGAGGCGTAGGTTAAGATTCCAACATACTTCAGATTCATGAGAATTCAATACTTGATGGACACCATCTAACACCATGCTTTGTAAAAACATAAATTTCTTCCTCTTCTTCTTATTCTTTTGAGCATAAGAATTCCTTCAATTTTGAAAAGATTTAATTTTGTGATAAAATGAACCCCCCTAACTCTCATGAAAAGCAAGATCAAATCTTCTCCCCTTTTTGCTCTACCTTAACCCACCTTTTTCTCTCCCACCCTCTCTCCCTCTTGTCTCCACATCTTCTTGTCACTGGAGATTTCCATCGCATTAATGGGTTAGAGGGATTGAGACTCTCTCTCTCTCTCTCTCTCTCTCTCTCTCTCATTCTCTTCCTCTCTCTCTCTCTACCATCCTTCTCTATTCCTGTGACTAGAAGTAGAGGGTTGATCACCCCTCTTCCTTTCTTTTATCCATCTCCCTCATATTTCTCCTCTACTTCCGGTGACTGGGAGATCGAGGACCCAAGACCTCCTTGTATGTTTTCTCTGTCCTTATCTCCTCTCTTTCTCTCTCTCTCTCTCTCTCTCTCTCTCTCTCTCTCTCTACTCCAGTGTGCTGGTGGGCAGAGAAAAAAGGAGTTCTCTCTATCCTTTTGCCTCCTCTCTTTCTCTCTTTCCCCCTTCTCTCTCTCCTCTTCCCTATTTGTTGGGTGAGTGATCTTTTCTCTATCCCTTTGTTTCCCTCTCCTCTATTTGGTATTCCCTATGGCCTTATGGTTGGTTGGTTAGAGCACGTTGAGAGCTCAATCACCCCATCCACCCCCCCCCCACCCAAAAAAAAAAAGAAATTCTCTCTCTGATTATTCTTTTAGTTAAAATTAATCAATTAATTAATCTCATAAAAAAACTAGTTTAGAATCTTTTTGAATCACCAATTAAGAAAATTCTTTTAGTCTCATACATTTTTTAATTATTGGATTGGATTGAAAAATCTATAACTAGAGTTTAGGGATAGCCGATGAATTTTGAAATTTTGAAATTTAGAAAATTAGTGATTAATTACTTAAATCAACGAAAAGTTAGTTCCTAGATTTTTGTTATACCAATTATTGATTTAAAAATTAACTAGGAGTGTAACGTAAACTTATGGATTAACTCAACATGTTTGATCAGTAAGAATCCTTATGCATACTTATATGAATGTGGATATTTTATATATTATGTATCTATAATTTTAAGATTTTATACCTTATGATACTAAATATTAATATGATATTAAATGATGTTAAAATTTGGTAAGCATATTATATGTAAAAAAAATTAAAATATAAAAAAAGAAGAAGAAGAATCGAGGTTTTCAATTAGTTAACCATGCGATAAATGTGGCATACATGGTTGTTATTTTAATAATTGCCAACCAAAGGTAGAAACATTATGTCTGTTGGCCTATCACAAGCTAAGATATGGCCATGATTAATCTGGGCATCTAAACTGCCCAATCAATGATGAAACATGATAATTGTAATTATAATGATTGTCTCATTATGAGTACAATTGTAGCTAAGTATAGGCTAATATAGAAGGACTGACCAATGTAGAAGGGCTAACCCGTGCTTATCAGCATAATAAATATGATAAATAATTGAATCTGTTATTACGTCAAGCTATTACTTTGGTAATTTGTGATATGCGTATCATAATTGCTATTTACTATTCAAATTGTTGCTTGATTGTGCTGAAATTTGTTAAGTAAATATTTGAATACTGATATATGGCATATAAATTCTTGATAATCATTCTTTATAATTTTACAGCTATTGATATATTTACTAAATGATGATGATGACGATGACGATATTATTATTATTATTATTATTATTATTATTATTATTATTATTATTATTATTATTATTATTATTATTATTATTATTATTCATATTGATGTGCATGTGTGAGAGATTTTTGCTGAGTTATTAGCTTATTT
Organism: Metroxylon sagu; assembly: GCA_017589505.3. Classification (NCBI taxonomy): domain Eukaryota; kingdom Viridiplantae; phylum Streptophyta; class Magnoliopsida; order Arecales; family Arecaceae; genus Metroxylon; species Metroxylon sagu. Next base: position 1,669,290 of record JACVBY030000658.1, on the reverse strand, counting down.
TATCACCCATCTCTCTTTCAAAAACTACAGGATTATAGGTTATTTCAAAATTTTTGGCATAAAATTTAGATAGATTATTGTATCAAATATCAGTTATATCCAAACACTATTATTTTGACATATAATTATCAATGAAATGTTCAGTTTCTTATTATCTCTATCTATATGTTATTTTTAGGTGCTAGTTTAAATTTGGAGGCATCCCATACTCTCTAAATTTATATTATAAGAGATACATAGTTCTGTCACCAACTCAGCCCGAGGGACTGATTCATGGCATGACAGTGTGACCTTAAAATCTTACACAATTCCTTTTAGTTAAAATATCTAGTTTGTAACGCTAAAAGATGATTTGCCAACATCGAATGCTTGTTCCCTTTTAGGCTCTATGGGCTTATCCCATCTTCCCTCCTTTTATTACATTTTATATTTCTTTTATTTATTTCTTTATTTTCTCTTTTTTCATATCTCCCTTGTCTCTAAAACTAGTTTCCAAAATCAAGCTATAAAACCTTGGATAAATACTCCACCCCGCCCTTACTTTTTATTTTTTCCATTTTAATTTATTTGTTTCTTTTAAACTATAGATTGGCAATTCTCATGAGCTTACTTTATTTAGCTACAAGAGGACAAATACTTAATTCTCTTTGAATTATCTATAAACATATATATACCACTTGTGCTAAAGAAAAGGATGAGGACATGTTACTCTATTTATAATAAGAATATCCATGCTGCTCGTATTTAGAAAATAGTTTGAATCTAAATAAAGTGATGACTTAGACCCTAACAACAACCTCTCATGGAGTACAATACTTATCTATATTCTCAAAGTTTGCTTAAGATTGGGATGTTATTCTTGGTCACATCTTGGAAGCTTATCTATCTATTTTGTTAGTCTATGCCAAAGTACATGAATCTTTGGCTTTGTTAATCAATCTCCTTTGAAGTTGCCTAAAAATAAGATAATTTGATACTTTTTTTAAAATTGAAGTAATGACTTTATGTACTCATGTCAAAAAAATGCCTTATATTGTTAGAGGTCATCCCTCGGGTAAGCTTTACTATTTGTAAATTTATGAGAAAATATTGAGAGAGACATGGGCAATACAAAATATGACCTTAATCTACAAATTATTTTCTTGCTCTCCGTAACAAAGTGGATGCCTGATTCACTCATCTCATGTCACAAATAGCATTTTAATTACTTTCTCCAACACGAATCATTACAGCAATCTATGTTTAAAAAAAAATTATTTTTATTTTTTAATTTAGAGGAAGAAGATTTGATATAAATTTTCCGCTGCTTTAGTCGTTTAATGGAACATATTTTTCAGGTTGTCCATGTTCACCACCGAAGAAGGCACTGACTTCAATAAACATGGCCCTGGTCCACTATTGGACCACTCTCTTTTGCCGTATTATTTACTGTTGTCAAACAATGTTACGTGATATGACACTGGATTTGTTGACATGAAAGTCACAGAAGTCACGACACGTCCCCTAGCTTCCGCTACATCGCCTTCAATCACCCATGATCGCATTGTTCTTCTTGCTATGTGAATTGACCTGCCAGTTTGGTAGTACGACCCAAACACCCTCAACCCCTCCACTGTTAGGTTGATGTGTTGAGCTGCAGCAATACATAAATCATGCGTACCACCTAGCAAATATAATGGGATTCTTGAAAGCAACACGCTGCCAACCTCCAAGTTGTGGGCTCTTTGCATCCGTAACAATTGGAATATTAACAATAAGAATATATAGCAAATCTCAGCTCACCCAACCGCTTGAAAGCAATGCCAAATAAACTGTTGTCCATGGCTATAGAACTAGAATCCAAAGATCTATTATAATAACTATGCCTTCACAATTTGAGGTCTTTATTCATGGTACGCTCCATGGATGGAAATTCCAAGACTGGACCTTCCATCAAACAAGTGGGATGCTGGTTCTCTCCCAGACGTTTTCACACCTCACAGAGGGGTGGCTTTGGGGATCCTCCACCATCGAGCCTCATGTGGACTCTAAACAATCAATTAAGGGGAAAGGAAGAAGATGGAGGACTACGTCTTCCTTTCACCTAACCGTTTGGCTTGAAATCTCTGACATTTTAATAGGATATTGGATTGTTTTCTATTTAGCAGGTTATAAAGCTCAATTGACCATGCAAATGGGCCTTTTCTTTTTTATTATTAATTCCATCGTTATTTTATAATGTATTTATACTTGGCTGGCCCATGATTCAGCACAAACTTGGAACAATGTAAAACAAAAAAGATATAGCATCATAACAAAGAGAGAAGCATGACAGAAGGCTTGATCGTAAGGGTCATGTTATGTTGGAATGGTTTGCCGGTTTTCATAGGACAGCTCGGTATACCCTTCTGACACAACAAATTCGTGGTACTCATAACTCTTTTAAATTTTATCTTTTTCAAAAAATTTATAAAAACATTGAATAAAAAATATAATAATTCAGAATCTCATCCAAAAAGGCTAATTAAGAAGTTATTATTTGGACTTCTTTAACCTATATAAATATCCAGAATCTTCTCAATATATAACTGATGTAGAACTAAACAATCACCAACATAAACTCTTATATATTCTTTTCGTTCAAGCCTTAGTGTCCTCACCAAACTAAGGATGTATATCTAAATTTACATCTAAATCTAATCATAAATACATAGGACCTATCTGCAGTGTCTCTTGATCTACATGGACTATAAACTAGGTTTTCTTTGATACCGCCATTAACATCTCAAATTTACCTATTAGTCTAATTAACTTATTAGCAGGTTGAGTCTACATGCTCTTAAAAAAACTCAAATACATATTAATTGGTAGTTTAACAACTCTACTAGAAGTAGATTTTGGCTTTAATACTAACTTGTAACATGTAATAAAAACATCTCCCGATAAAAATAGGAGATTGTAACATCTCAAAAAGAAGTCCTCCATCGAAAGAGAAAAAGATGATCGAGAAGCTTATAACTTAAGTTTAGCTAGTACCAAGGTGAATTAATCTGCTAATGTATTAATTGGGCCAGCAAGTATATTTGAAATGTTACAAATTATGAAAAATGTTAGGCATCAACCATCACGTCACCACTCTCTTCCCTAGTCTTATTTGTGAAGTCAGGGAGTGAATCTTCCCAAGTCTTGTTTTGTGAAGCCAGTGAGTGCATTGAGCGGTGAATGAACGAGCGAAACGAGTGATTGGCAACTTTAAGATTTTCTGTTCGCTTGAAAATAGGGGGATTGTTGCAATTAAACCCAAGAAAAATTATAAATAAAATTAGCCTCAATCCTGATGTAAAGATTTGTTATTATCGGAAGTGGCAATCAAGCTACCAAAGGATTCACTTCACCACACTCTAACCATTGAAATTTAATATTATATAATTTTAAATATTAAATTTATTAATTAACTTAATAAATGTATTAGAAAATATAAATATAATATTAGAAATTATTATAATATCAAAAATTTATAATGTTATGTTACTATAATAAAATTTATTATAATACTGATAAATATGACCAGTATTGTGATTATAATATCCTTATTTAATTGGTATTATTATTGTTATTATGCCACAATAATTCATATATAATATAATAATAATCCTGATTACATTAAAATCTCTATTATAAAATAACTATTAGTGATCATAATAATATACATTGTAAATATATATTTACAACAGTAATAATATAACTAATTGTCATAACATCAAATTATTTTATAATAATATAATTATTATAGTAATTTATTGAGGATCATTTCTAAGGTTTACATTATACATGAAATAATTAGTGAAAGATAAATTAATTGATACAGTTGATTGGATCTGAAATTTAAGAACTAAAGCTTTTAAGTCATTTAAATTTCAACTTGTATATCAAGGCCTTTTCTCGATTGGACACAATCTTTATGCTTCTCTAAAATACAATTATTATTTATAATAATATAATAATAATTATAGAACTAAGATAATAATTATTATACTTGGTAGAGAGTTTCTTCTAGCATCAAATAGGTTTTTGTAACAATAATTTTAATTATAGCATTTCCAATTACATTCTATATTTGAATTACATGTAATTAAATTGAGAAGCAATAAAAGCTGTGTGCATGAAGACAACCGGAGCCAGCAGACTGCAACCGAAATACATAACTAGATCTTCACGGTAACATCTTTTATTGTAAGGCCACAGAAAACACACCTCAGTATGATACAAGACCTTGCACAGTGACAATAACACAATCTGGCTAGAAACATTGTTACAGTGATGACAGTGGAAAGTGACTTATCAACCATCAAGGAAAGCAGCTGCAAGTAGACGACGCGGTAATTAAGGACCACACCAGGACACCATCACAGCACTGGAAAGCAACGAAGGGATCCACCATCCACCCAAGTTGCCATTCCGAAAGAAGTATCCAGACATCCATAAACTCTCAAGTCATTTTCTTTGTCCTCAAGTGTTCTATCACATGCAGTCAAGATCTTTTACTTTTCCGCTTCTTGTTCGACGAAATTATCACAAAATAAAGTTTCATAAGTGAATGAATATTAGTAATTGATGCAGTGGGATTTTGACAAGCCATTCTAACGAGGACACCTGGCAAAAGAAAAATCTACAGCCGATGAATTGAAACATGATTGGTTGAAGCAAAATCCTTCAGATTATAACTAACTAAAACAATTTAAGATTTAATTAATCTATTAAAAATCAAGAAATAATATGGGACATTCATTATCAAGAACTCCAAATGCTTATAAATAGAACATCAATGCTTCAAAGAAAGTCCCACTTACCATTCTATTTCAACTTTTTTTTTTCTTTTTTTTTTTTGCCTCTCAACTCTATTCTGTCATTTTCTCTATCATTTTTTTGCTGGTCCTTATGCTAATTTCAGCATCAAAGGTTTCTTCTGAAGGAAATTTTAGGGTTTTTAATACAGTGTTTGTTGAGTGCAGAATTTTTGGGCTAAAGTTTTTGGGCTAAGTTTTTATGCTGAGTTCTTAATCCAAAAAAATTGGAGCTTTGAGATGAGTTCTTGATCAAGAAGTTAACGTTCTTATGTTGAGTTTTTGTGCCGAGTCTGTGCTCTGCCAAGCACTACTTCAAATAAATAACATCCGTTGTTGGTGTGAGATGACAGAAAATAGCATCAACAGTAATTATATCAGTTTTCAATTCGCACAACAATAAATATCACCAGTGATATAACCTTCCCCTTAGGTCAACTCCAGCAACGTAGAATGGAAGATGACACAAAGCGACTCGAGCAATACATATTCGATGAATCATAGAACAAGGAGCAAAATGGCATCTAATTGTACCATTTTGTCGCATCCTTGTACTGAAATAGGCTTCTCGACAACATTAATCTGGCTGAGGGATTGTGGCAGTACCTAAAACAATTGGAACAGAAGCATTTAAACTCTCATATGTTGCTGTTCATGACCACTTTCTTCAAGTAATAAATGAGCACATGAGAAGGGATACATGCAGCTGAAGTTGGTGAAGGCATGGGTGTAGATTCATGCCATTCACCTACTACAAGATAATATGAGACAGTTTTTTTTTTTTTTCCCCTTAAAGATTGTTATGCTCCAGATCCTACAATAGATCCAGCTTATAGCAACACACTGCACGTAGAACATGCAAGGCATCTAATACAATAGCAATTAATTAATAAATTGAAGCTGCTATTTCATATTCATTCCATCAAACAAATGTTAATATAACTAGAAAATAAAAATATTTAACATAAAAATTTATTCAAAAAGGTAACTATAAAGATGATCTAGCAAGTGCTTTTTCTACCCAAGGTCTTCATCTCATTTCATTGAATCTAAAAAAAAAAAAAAAAAGATATTTTATGAGCTTGTGGTTAGTAAATAGAGCCAATTATAAATTAATGGATCAATTAAATGTGAAATATAAAGAGTGCATATCATTTGGAAACTAATATTTTACTGTGTATAATATCACATATTACATACATATTAAAGTATTTTAGTCAATACTTAATCTTTTATAAAGCAGTTCATGTCATCATGATAAAATTTTCATATCATTAACAATGTTCGTGTCATTATTTAATTAATTCTTTACAGTCATAAACTACGGTCATATATATCTATATGACAAAGCCACTGCACCATATTTTAATCCTGTGGATAGGAGTTGGATCTCTGCCTACATTCTCTATGAAAATAGATCCCGGTATCTATCATCTATTATCTGTCGTTACATAGCGGACTAAGAGTTCATGTTTTTAGTTAAATCTTTAATAAATAATTTAATATTTATTAGTAATTACTTATTCATATGATCATGCAATTCCATTATTTCCTCTTTTATTATAATATGGAATTAAGGTCTAAATATAGTAAAGTTTTATGGTAACAAATATATTAAGATTATTTGATTGATCTAGTGATTTAATATTTAGAAATGCAAAATCAATAACTATTACATAAGGCATTAATCAGTGCTATTCCTATTTCGCATAATAAAATAATTATAATAATAATTTGAGCAGTAAACATTAATCATTAGTATATTTAAATAAAATAAATATTTTAATTATGCAAATTATTGATTGTTAGATAGTGGCAAAAGTCATAACTATTTCAATTAGCTTTTCATAATTAAATAATAATAAATAAATAACCAAAATTATAAATTAATCTATTTATTAAAATGACTAATTTATAATTAGTCTACTTATCTTTCTTGTTGATCTTTAAGAAAAGTAATACAGCTCAGGTATGCCACCTACTTACATAACTAATTTTTGAATTAATTTTTTAATCATAATGCCTAATAACCTCAATCCAAACTCAGTTTATGCTAAATCAATAATCAGGTTCACTGATTTGCATCAAAGATGTTTTCTGGTTCACTAATTGGACTCAATTCAAATTCTGGTTCAAGGAATTTGGGTCTAATTCAACTCTGATTCATCAATTTGAGTTGAATTGGGTTCTGGTTCATGGAAATAGGTTAAATTAAAGTTCTAGTTCAGGGTCTGGTTTAGCCCATTGAACCCAGATGGATTATAACTCAGTAATTGGATTAACTTGGCCTAGTTCAAATTAGATATGGTTGATTTGAAATCGAGCCAAGTTCAGCTGAAAAAGGCTTGTATTGGTTTCAATCAATTTGGGCTGAATGAATCTAGTTCAATGGGCTGAACTGATTTAAGGGTTAAGTGGTTTCATAATCCGATTCAGTTGGTTCACCAAGAAGACCTGCATCCTCCTCTCCACGATTCAGTTTCATAATCTGATCGTAGCTTTGGGTTGAGGATAGCCGGCCTTGGCTAGCTTTGATATCGCTGGTGGGGAGTCCTCTAGCTCCAACCATAGCTGAACCTTGCTTCGACGAGGTACCAGCTCTAATCTATGACTAGGCTCAACATTAATGCTGAGCAGTCTTGCTCCAAAACCCCCCCCCCCAAAAAGGGCATTTCGACCACTATCTTCCCCTATTGTTGGTCAATGGCTAATCCTAGAGATCTGGAATATCAATGCAACGGCCCAAGAATGAGAGAAAGGATCAGAAGGTTACCTATTTGGATTCCTTGTCGGAATGCAGGTGAAAGTCGGCGAACCTTCACTTTTCTTTGCTCCATTCTATCTCTAAAATAGAGGCAACCGAATTCCATTAGAAACCTTATATCCCATAATCCAATACTGAATCAAATGCTAAAGTGGTCGTGGATCTAAGGAGAGGAAAACAAGGTAGACCTAGGGAATTACTAGTTGAAACTCTGATAGAAACTGAGGAAGAAGATGGACTCTTCTTCTCTATTCTTCTTCTCTGATTGTCCCAATGCTTGTTCTAATCCCTTGAAACCCTAGATCTAATACCTTCTTTCAATGATTAGTGGCTAAATAAGGGATTAGATAACCTAGAAAGATTTCCTAAGGCTTGGATAAGCCTTATCTTATCCTTAGTTTCTGAGAGGAAGATGAATATGTCTCCTAGATTTCTTCGTTCATTTATTTATTTTTTTAACATGACTTGACTTAACTTGGATCAGCCAAATGGACCAGCTCTAGTTCAGGTCAGATCTCACATTCTTCCCCTCTTAAAATAATTTCATTCCCGAAATTATTGCTCAAGAATGACTCTTAATCTAGTTATTTAATTTATATATAAGCATTCATAACTAATCAAACAAATTGATTAATAAATAAATAAATCAATAAATCATTACATACCAAAATTTTTGAATAAGTAGGGGTACTTCTTCCTTATCTCCTTCTCAAGCTCTCAAGTTGCTTCTCACTCTATATGATTGCTCCATTGCACTTTGACATAAGGTATAATACATCATCTCAAAACTTAGTCCTTGCATTCCACAATATGAGCTAGATACTCTTCATAAGTCAGATTTTTATCAAGTTTAATAGGTTTAAGCCTTGTCACATAGCTGGGATCTAAAACATAGTTCCTTAGCATTGATACATAAAATAAATTATATACCATAGAAAGTGTCAGTGGTAGTGCCAAATGATAAGCCACTTCTCCAACTCTATCCAATATCTCAAAGGGACCTACATGTTGTGGACTCAATTTACCTCTAGTCCCAAATCTCATTACATCCCTTGTTGATGATACCTTCAAGAAAACAGTCTCCAACTTGAAATTCCAAATCTTTCCTTCTATTGTCGGCATAACTTTATGTTGACTCTAAGCTGCACGGAGCTATTCCTTAATTATTAGCACCTTTTCTATAATTTATTGCACCAACTCAAGGCCCCATCAATCTCCATTCTCTAAACTTATCCCAACATAGAGGAGATCTACATTTCCTATCATACAAAGCTTCAAATTGAGCCATTTGAATACTTGCTCGGTAATCATTGTATGCAAATTCCATCAAAAGTAAATGATGTTCACATGTACCTCCTAAATCTATCACACAAGCTCACAACATGTCTTCCAAAATTTGAATAGTCCTTTTGGATTGACCATCAATCCGAAGGTGGAAAGCTATGATGAAATTTAGTTTGGCCTTCATTGCTTTATGTAAGCTTTTCCAAAATTGGGACACAAACCTAACATCTCAATCAAACACTATTGATATTAAAATTTCATGAAGTCTCACCATCTTATCAATATACATACTAGCTAGCCTCTCAATGGACACCGTAACTCTAAAAGGTAAGAAGTGGGCTGATTTTGTCAATCTGTCAACTATGACCCATACTGCATCATTGCTTTTGGAAGTTCTAGGCAAGTCCGTTACAAAGTCTATGGTAATATTTTTTCACTTATACTAAGGAATTAAGAGAGGCTGAAGAGGTCTAACGGACCTTTAATACTCAGCTTTTACTTGTTGGCATACTAAGCATCGAGCTACAAATTGTACTATATATCTCTTCATATTTTTTCATTAAAAGTTTTCTCTTAAATATCTAAACATCTTCGTGCCACCAGGATGAACCATATAAGGTGTGTAGTGAGCTTCCTCTAAAATTCTCTTCTTTATTTCATCTACATTTGTAACACATAATCTGTCATTAGACCTCAATGTCCCATCCTCCATAATTTTGAACTCATTTTGAACCTCAGACTATACTACTTCCTTGATCTTCTGTAATTCCCTATCTTCCTTCTATAAGGATTTGATTTTATCAATTAAGGTTGACTACACTATAAAGGCTACAAATTGACCATTAGATCGTCGCACCCTTAATTCGGCTCCAAGTTCTCCAAATCTTTTAAGATGCAACTCTGGGAGGTAGGCATATTAGCAAGCTCAGAAGAAGATTTTCTATGCAAAGCATCTACCACTATATTGGCTTTTCCTGGATGATAATGGATATTTAAATCATAATCTTTTAACAACTCTAGCCATCATCTCTATCTCAAGTTTAACTCCTTTTGGATGAAAATATACTTTAAACTCTTATGATCTGTATAGACATCACATGTTTCACCATAAAGATAGTGTCTCCATATCTTTAGAGCAAACGCTATGGCTACCGACTCCAAATCATGGGTAGGGTAATTCTGCTCATAAGGTTTTAATTGCTTAAAAACATAAGCAATTACCTTCTAATTCTACATTAGTACACATCCCAATCCCTTTTAAGAGGCATTACTAAATAAGGTAAATCCTCCAGATTCTGATGGTAGGGTAAGGATTGAAGCTAAAACCAGTCTTTGCTTCAATTCTTGAAAATGTCGCTTGTATTCTTCAGTCCATTCAAATTTTACTTGTTTCTGAGTGAAACAAGTTAATGGCAAAGTGATGCGAGAGAAGTTTTAATAACTCTGCGGTAGTACCGAACCAGTCCTAAGAAACTACAAACTTTAGACATATTAGCAGGCTAGATCTAACTTATGACAGCCTTTATCTTCTTTGGATTCACAGAAATTATCATGCTTCAAACCTGAATTTTGAGCTAGGAGCTACGACAACTGCCGCATACTCATAAGGAGTTCTTTATAAATATGCAAGGCATTGTTACATGATATCACATCTCAGTAGTATTAAGTTCTAAAATTAAAAGTTCTCAAGTAAATAAAAATAAATATTAGTTACAAGCTATTGTTTAAAACACTAAGCCTTAACAAAATTAAATAAGAAATTCTCTTTATTCTTCTCACACATCTAAACACTCTCCTTATGGTATCCCCATGCAGCTACAAATAGAATCTAAAAAAAAAGATAAAATAATCTGAGCTCTATAGCCTAGCAAGCAATAATTAGTCATCTAGATATATAACATAATATCAATATACATATGCAATTTATTAGTTAATACAAATAATATGTATTTTTTATATTCTTAATTCTTATTGTGTCATGTCATCTAATCCTACTATGCTGGAATTATATCGTCAGTATTTCAGCCCCACAGGCAAGGTATCAATCAAGGTATAGTCTAAGGTCATAAGTATCACTAGTGTTTAATCCCTATAGGTAGGGCATCAACTGAGCATATCCCCAAGATCATTGATTTTTCTAACATATAACCCCCACTAGTAGGGTATCAACTGAATATATCTCCTAATGTTATGGGTTTTACTAGCATATATCCTCCACTGGTAGGGTATTAACCAAGTATATCTCCCAAGGTCATAGATTTTACCAGCGTATAACCCTTACTAGTGAGGATCCAAGTCATTCAGCATAGTCGGGTTTAGAATCTTAAATTCAGTTTTATCATCTTTCATTAAATCTTATTCATCAATCCAACATCTTTATCAATTCATTATGAGTAAAAAATAATCAATATCAAGTATAATCATAACAAACATGGTCAACATGCAGACATGCAATATTTATAAACTTAGCATCACAAGGGTTATATATATTTAATTATTTAAAAAATATGATAAATTTTAGAAGTATTCAATCACTACTTATCTCTCTAAATAAAATTATTAGAAACTAATGCTTAATTTTTGATACTTAAGGGCTCCATCAACCTTCTTGATCTTTCAACCTTCATCCTTTTCATCCTTTTGAACTATTGATTTGATATTAAAAAACCTCCATTGAACCCTATTTATTGAGAGATTTCCTAAAGATAAGAGATTTCTTACTCTTTATAGGATTATAATCTCCTAAAACCAATAAACTTCCTAATTTTTGTAAGATTTTGATTTCTTTAAGAAACTAAGGAGATAAATATTCATTAAATATTTAAAAATTGATTTTGACTCAAAACTAACTTCTAGCTTATCCAACATAATTTTTGAAATATAAAAAAAGGATAAATACACAAAAATCATCCTTATCCCATCAAAGGCATTTTGTAATTTATTTGAAGTTTGTTAGAAATGATATATGTTTATAAAATTACTTCTAACTTCCTCAATTAACCTCCCAGTTGAGTGTTTCAAGATGCATTAGAAAGCCAACTCAATAATGAATATCATGAATATAAATTCAATTAAAAATTTTAATTATATTATTTTTTATATTTCTAACTTATTTCAGTTAAAGTACATCTTAATCTAAAATGAGCTAGCCTAAAAGGGTTGGATCTCACATTCTCCCCCTCTTAAAAAAAAAATATCCTCAAAATTTTAATTTAGAATTATAAATACTTATCTTCAAATGACATATATTTCTATTTATGTCCTCTTCTAATTACAGTACTTGAAATTTTGATATTAGATTTGTCATATTTCCGTTGCGCAACTCTAATACAAACCTTCATAGTAATAATTTCATATATTTCTACTCAACCTAATTTCTACCCATCTACACTCAATTCTTATCTTTTATTTTTCTTTCATTATCTAGCTTAGCTTGCTCTGATACCACTTAAGTTATCACGCTCCGAACTGAATTTTGAGCCAGGAGTCATGACAACTACCGCTACTCATAAAGAGTTCCTTATAAATATGTAAAGCATTCTCACATGATATCACATCTCAGCAGTATTAAGTTCTAAAATTTAAAAGTTCTCAAATAAATAAAAATAAACATTAGTTGGAAACCATTATTTAAAAAACTAAGTCTTAATAAAATTAAATAAGAAAATCTCTTTATTTTCCTTCCACATCTAAACACTCTCTCTATGGTATCCTTATGCAGCTACTAAATAGAATTTACAAAAAAAGATAAAATAATCATAAGCTCCACAACCAAATAAGAAATAATTAGCCATCTAGAAATATAATATAATATGAATATATAGATGCAATTTATTAGTTAACATAAATAATCTGCATCTTTCATATTCTTAGCACTCATTGTGTCAGGTCACTAGTATTTAATCCTACTATACTGGAATCATATCACTAGTGTTTTAGCCCCACAAGAAAGACATCAATCAAGGTATAGCCCCAAATTCATAAGTATTACTAGTGTTTAATCCCCACAAGCAGAGTATCAATCGAGTATATCCCTCAAGTTTATAAGATTTTGAGCATATAACCCCCACTAGTAAGGCATCAACTGAGTATATCACTTAAAGTCATGAGTTTTACCCATGTATAACCCCCACTGATAGGGATCAACTAAGTATGTCCCCTAAGGTCAAGGGTTTTACTAGCGTATAACCTCTACTGGTGGAGATCCAAGTCATCTAGCATAGTTAGGTTTAGAATCTTAAATTCAGTTTTATCATTTCTCATTAAATCTTATTCATTAATCCAACATCTTTATCAATTTATCATGAGTAACAAATAGTCAATATCAAGAATAATTATGGCAATCATGGTCAATATGCAGACATGCAATATTCATAAACTAAGCATCACAAGAGTTATACATATTTAATTATTTAAAAAATATGATAAATTCTAGAAGTGACAAATCAGTACTTACCTCTCTAGATAAAATTACTAGAAACTAATCCTTAATTTCTAATACTCAAGGGCTTCATCAACCTTATTGATCCTTTAATCTTCATCTTCTTCATCCTTCTGAGCCATTGATTTGATATCAAAAGACCTTCATTGAGCCCTATTTATAGAAAAAAATTTTAGAGACAAGAGGTTTCCTACTCTTTATAGGATTTTAATCTCCTAAAACCAATAAATTCCTTAATTTTTGTAGGATTCTGATTCTAATTTCTTTAAGAAAATCAAAGAGATAAATATCCATTAAATATTTAAAAATATATTTTGACTCAAAACTAACTTCTAACTTGTCCAACATAATTTTTGAAATATAAAAAAAAGAATAAATACACCAAAAATCATCCTTATCTTGTCAAAGGCATTTTCATAATTTATCTAAAGTTCATCAGCAATGATATACATTTTTAAAATTATTTTTAGCTTTCTCAATTGATCTTCAGTTTGAGTGATTCAAGTTGCATTAGAAAGCTAACTCAATATCAAACATCATAAATATTTTAATTGAATCCAGTCAAATTGCATCTTAATTTAAAATGAGCTAGCCTAAAAGGGCTAGGTCTCACAGAAATGCCATATTTAGAAATCACATGATCCAAGAAGGAAATTTAGTCCTTCCAAAAGTCACAATTTTGAAGCTTAGCATATAACTTCTTTTATTGGATAATTTGTAGGACAGTCCCCAAGTGATCCTCATGCTCCTTCTAACTCCTTGAGTGTACTAAGATGTCATCAATAAAGATGACCATTAATTGATCTAAATATCGTTTAAATACTCCTTTCATCAAGTTCATGAATGCTGCCGGGGTATTTATCAATCTGAATAGCATCACTAAGAACTTATAATGACCATATTTGGTTCTAAGTGCTATCTTGGGTATGTCAATGATTTAATCTTGAGTTGATAATAAACCGAATGAATACCTATTTTTGAAAAGACCTGTGCTCCTTGTAACTGATCAAATATGTTGTCAAGCCTTGGCAAGGGATATTTATTCCACATTGTGACTTTATTGATTTCTCAATAATCAATACAGAGTCAAAGACTTTCTTCCTTTTTCTTTATAAAGAGTATTGAAACACCCTAAGGTTGCGTTTGGTAGCCGGTAATCTATCCAAATTGTCGACAATTTAAACTGGACCCACTAAATAACTAGGTTTGGTATGTTTTTTTAATGGTAAACTATCTTACAGTGGTAATCTGGATTGCCTCTCATCAGGCAATCCATATTGCTTGAGGGAGGGGTGGCTATCCAAATTATTGGAGATGTGGTAATCTGATAATAATTTTTTTAGACAAAAATACTTTTGTCCCTTTCTCTTCCACGAAAACAAAACCCATCCTTCTGTATGCTTTTCCTCTTCTCCCTTCACCGTGCTTACCCTACTCTCACTCTTCTTACGTTGCCGGTGAACTCCCCTCCCGTTGCCTCTGAGAAGATCGCCGCCGATGAGATAATCCAGATTGCAGTGATGTTTGTTTTTCCATAAAAAAGCACAAATAGTGAATTTTTTTCACTCCAGGTGAGTTTTTTTTTTCCCACTCCAGATCTTAAGTTTTTTTTTTTTTTTTAATTTTAATGCAACCACAGCGTGGTGTTTGTTTTTCCATAAAAAGGTTCCCTTCCAGATCTCGAGCTTTCTTTTTATTTCAATGGAACCACAGCGTGGTGTTTGTTTTTCCATAAAATAGTAGAAGTAGTGATTTTTTTTTTTCGCTCCAGATCTCAAGTTTTTTTTTATTTCAATGCAACCACAGCGTGGTATTTATTTTTCCATAAATAGTAGAAGCAGTGATTTTTTTTTTCCAGATCTCAAGTTTTTTTTTGATTTCAATGCAACCACAGCGTGGCGTTTGTTTTTCCATAAAACAGTAGAAGTAGTGATTTTTTTTTTTGCTCCAGATCTGAAGTTTTTTTTTTTGATTTCAATGCAAGCACAGCGTGGTGTTTGTCAAATAGTATTTTTTTGGCTCCAGATCTCAAGTTGTTATTTGATTGCAATGCAACCGTAGCGTGGTGTTTGTTTTCCATAAAACAACACAAATCAGTGGTGTTTATCAAATAGTATATTTTTCGCTCCAGATCTCAAATTTTTTTTTTTTTGATTGCAATGCAACCATAGCATGGTGTTTGTTTTTCCATAAAATAGCACAAATAGGATTTTTTTTTGCTGCACAGATCTCAAGTTTTTTTGATTTCAATGCAACCACAACGTGGTGTTTATTTTCCATAAAAGATCACAAATAGTGATTTTTTTCTACTCCAGATCTCAAGTTTTTTTTTTTTTTTAAATTTCAATACAACCACTGTGTGGTGTTGGTTTTTCCTTAAAACAGCACAAAGAGTAATTTTTTTCGCTCTAGATCTCAAGTTTTTTTTTTTTATTTTAATACAACCACAGTATGGTGTTGGTTTTTCCATAAAACAGCACAAATAGTGATTTTTTTTTCTCTCCAGATCTCTCTCTCTCTTTTTTTTGATTTCAATGCAACCATAGCGTGTTTGTTTTTCCATAAAACAACACGAATAGTTTTTTTTTTTTTTTTGCTTTAGATCTCAAGCTTCTTTTATAGATGCAAGCTGCATGTGACTGTGCAAAGCTGTCTAATTTTATTTAGAAATGCTTTTTCTTTCTGAAACTTTGCTAATATTATGTTGATATTTAATTAATAAATAAAAAATATCAAATAAATTTTAATTTCATTGCATTACCATAACTGAAAAACAAAGAGCATTTCGTATGATATCTTATTGCATATGTTGCATAATGTGGAGCAACTTCTACTTTTGCAAAATTTTTGGGCCCAACATGTAATAGTATATCAATTTTTAATATTGCCAAACATGTAATAATATATCAATTTTTAATAAATTTGACTTAGGGGTATTTTGAGAATTTGATGTTACATTACTGGTAATCTGGTTGTCATACCAAATACAGTAATTAATATTATTGTAACATTGCCTGTGTATACCAAATACAGTAATCAACATTACTAGCAATCTATCCAGTTGTAATCTATCTTGCAGGCAATCCACATTATCTTTTAGGATTACCTAGCAATGCACCAAACACAACCTAAGGAGAGACACTTGGTCTACTAAATCCTTTGTCCAACATCTCCTCTAACTACTCTTTTAACTCTTTCAATTCAGCTAGGGTCATATAATAAGGAGCTTAGGAGATAGGCCTAGTACCAAAAGCTAGATCAATGATGAATCCTATCTCCTTGTTTGGGGGTAGTTCGATCAATTCCTCTGAAAGACCTCAAGAAACTCATTAACAACCAGAATATCTTCCGGTTTTATTTCTTCCTATTGAAGGTTTTTTACCCCTACTAGAAACCCCTTATAACCTTTCTTCAAGAATCTCCTAGCTTGCATAGCTGTCACCATTAGTGGTGTAGAATCCTCCTTGCCTCCAACAAAATTAAATTTAGGTTGGCAAAAATTTTAAAAATTACCATCTTCCCAAAATAGTCTATGGAAGCATGATAAGATGCCAACTAGTCTATCCCTAAGATTACTTCAAAATCTTTTAATGGAAGGACTAGCAAATTGGCTTCTAACTCTCTATCTTCAATATTTATCAAATATGACTTACAGGCAAAGTCCACTAGCATAATGTCTCCACTAGGAAGAGAAATTTATAATTTCAAACCTAGTGAAACTGGTGTCAGAGATTCATTTCTTCAAATAAAGTTATCTAACATGAATATAAGTTGGCTATCTTTATCATTTCTGTGTATAAAAGCTCATTTTCTTAGTTGTCATTCAATCATAATGTTTTACTTTCTTAACTAATATTCAAGTTTAACTATTATGCATAATAACAACATATTCATCCATATCTCAAGTAATTAAAAGAAATTGTGATTCATAAGACATATCCATCATCACAGAATTGGATGCAGCAGCATCCTACTAGGTGAGAGCATAAACTCTCCGCTGGGTCCTGAATTGTTGCTACTATCATTTTCTTTGGTCTGAAGAGCACTCCTGACTCTTCTTGAATGGACAAGAAGTTATGTGATCCATCCTCCTGCATATAAAGCAAGCATCGATCTGCTTGCGATACTCCTTGCCCGAGTGATTCTTCCCATAATGAGGACATTGAGCTTCAACGCCTCGTTGTCCAATAAGGGTAGGGGATGGGTTCTGTCTCTTCTTTGATTGCCCCAATCCTTGGCCAGGAAAGATCCTCATCTTCTTCATCTGCTGCTCCCTTTTCTTCTAAACATCATTCGTGTCACTTTCAATTAGAAGGGCTTTACTGACAATAACAACATAGGTGGGGACCTCAAAGGCATTCGAGGGCTATTTCATTCTAAGCCTCAATCCTGGAATAAATGTATGGATCTTGGCCCCTTCTATAACCACCATCGCAGGAGCAAAATGGACCGGCTTGGTGAACTCGGCCTTATGCTAGGCTATAGTCAGGTTCTTCTGCTCCAATCTAATGAATTCATTCTCCATTTAACCTTGGACACTCTTGGGAAAGTATTTATTGTAGAAGGCCTCCTTGAAATTTTCCCAAGGGCCCTACCTCCCTACCTTTATTCCTCCAACATCTATCAGTCATAAGCATCACCTTGCAGAAGGTAAGTAGCAAATTTGACCTTTTCCTCCTCCTTGTGGATGTTAAAGGACTTCTCTATATCAGTTATCCAGTGCTCAACGTCCAATATGTTGGTGGAGCCAGCAAGGGGGTAAGGGCTAACCCCTTGAACTCAAAAAACCCTCCACTTCCCCTCTATCGAGGTTGCAGCTGGTGACCTAACGAGCTGTCTATCCTTGCTATTGCTGCATCATCTGCACAACCCCAACAAGAGCCTACATCATATTTATCATCTTGGCTTAAAAATTCTCTTTGGAATTTTCCACTGGGTCAACCAAGCCTGATCCACCCAAGACATCCAAGCCTCCTTGCTAGTTTGATACACTAGCACGGGAGCCTTCACCATTACGTTGATCCCTTGCACAATGAACCATTGCAATCTATATTATAAGATAAATTTTTATATTATTATACTTTTCAAAAATTCAATTATTATTTCTATGCTTTTATAAACAAGTCATTATTTTATTTAGAGTTATCACCCCCCCCCCCTTAATCAATCATCCTAAGGATTTTTCCTAAGATTTAACCTAGGCTCTGATACTACTATAGTTGTCATGCCTCAGACCCTAGGGTGGATTCAAGTTATAACAACTCACCGCATGTAGAGCATGCAAGGTATCAGATATAATAGTAATTAATCAATAAATTGAAACTATTATTCCATAATCATTCCATCAAACAAATGTCATTACAACTAGAAAATAAAAACATATAACATAAAGGTTTATTCAAAAAGGTAACTAAGAAGATGATCTGGCAGGTGTTACTTTTACCCAAGGACCCATCTCATTTTATTGAATCTAAATATATATATATTATATATATATATATATATGTTGCCTAGTTAAGAAACCTAAGAGGGGGAGTGAATTCGGTTCTTTGAAAATTTTTAGCAAGTATGTGCAGTATTTCAAAACAATGAAATCAGGGTGAAAGTGAAGTGTTGATAGGAAGAGCAATTAACAACAAGAACAATAAGAATTCACACAAACACAGCAATTTATAGTGGTTCAATGCCAATCCTTGCACCTACGTCCACTCCCCAAGAATTCCTTGAAAATTTTCTTCACTAATTGTTCCACAAATAATTGCAAACCTAGCTAACCCGCTAGCTTCTTGTTTCCCAAGTATAAAGGAGCCTTTTCCTAGCATCTCAGCTAGCTTCATATTTCTCAGGTATAAGGGAGCCTTATAAATCACCAATTAAGGGTTTGGCACACCCTACACAACTTTCAACCAAGTTGAAACTCAAACAGCATACAAGAAAATATAGTTTTAGAAAATACAGCTCCTTAATGAGCAAATTTAATAATAAAAGTACTTTACAGATTTATGAAGGTCTCCTCCTTTAAATGAGCTCTTTCTCTTTGAATGCTGGAGTTATGAGTACTTGAAGAAGCTTCTTGAGTAGTTGGAAGGAGCCTTGAATGAGCTTTAATGGAGTTTCAAACTTTTCAGCACAGTGACTTTTCAAGTGGAGGAAGACTGAATTTTTTCTTGATTTTTCTCTCTTTTTTTCACTTGTAATCCTTCAAAAACACTCCCAATCTCTTCTTCAAACTTGCTAATCCATCTTTTTTATGTGTATTTATAGTTTGTTGAGAGATTAGAATGTTAAACTAGTCATTTTTGACCGTTGGAATGTCAGAACTAGCCGTTACTGTGCTTCCCATGAATTTAGTCGGCATGGTAGTCGACTACTTTGGGATTTCTCACTATCCAGGCCACAGTAGTCGACTACAAAGTCGACTAACTTGAAAATCTTCATTGTTCTGGCCATAGTAGTCAACTAGTTAGTCGACTAACTTAAAAAAACTCACTGTCTGGCCACAGTAGTCGACTAGTTAATCGACTAACTTGGAAACACTCACTATAAAACCTTCTATGGCACAGTTTTGACTTGATAGCTTACAAGGTAGTCGGCTAATAGCTTCAAACTTTCATTTTAAGTATCAGTAGTTGGCATGAAAGTTGACTAATAGTTCCAAAACTTGAACACTCATTCCAAGGCCAAGAGAACTCATTGTATTGAAGAAAATAAGTACTTTAGCTCTCATAACTTAAACTTTCTTCATTTGATAACTAGCCAAACATCTAGGTTTCACTTGATTTGAGCTTAAAACATTCTTCTTGAATCTTGACCTTCTACAAAAATCTCTTTCTTAAACCATAAACCTATTTCAGAGTTTAGAATCAATTTTGTTTAGCTTGGTGATTCATGTATGCCTGCATTTTATTATGGTTCTTCATGAAACTCATTAGTAACTTATTTAATTATTTTGTGATCATCAAAATCAATGTGAGGTCAACAATATATATTATGAGCTTACGCTCAATAAATAGAGCTAATTATAAATTAGTGGATCAATTAAACATGAAATATAAAGAGTGCATGTCACTTGGAAACTGATATTCTGTTGTGTGTAATATCAATATCTTATAATGTTGAAGTATTTTAGTCAATACTCAATCTTTTATGAAACAATTCAAGTCATCATTTAATTAATTTTCTATGGTCACGGACTATAGTCATATATATCCCTATGACAAGGCTAGTGTTCCACATTTTAACCCTGTGGATGGGAGTTACATCTCTCTATAATCCTCTATAGAGGTAGGTTTCAATATCTGTGATCTATCATCTATCGTTATATAGCAGACTGAGAGTTCATATCTTTAGTTAAATATTTAATTAATAATTTAATATTTATCAATAATTGCTTATTCATATGATCAAGTAATTCCATTGTTTTCTCTTTTATTATAACATGGAATTAAGGTCTAAATACAGTAAAGTTTCGTGGTAACAAATATATTAATAATATTTGATTGATCCAAATGATTTAATATTTAGAATATGCAAAGTCAATAACTATTACATAAGGCATTAATTAGTGCTATTCCTATTTCATATAATAAAGCAATAATAATAATTTGAGCAATAAACATTAATCATTAATATATTTAAATGAAACAAATATTTCAATTATATAAATTATTGATGGTTAAATAGTGGTAAAAGTCATCACTATTTTAAATAACTTTTCACAATTAAATAGCAATAAATAAATAACCAAAATTATAAATTAATTCATAGAATACTAATCTCCTAAAACCAATAAACTTCTTAATTTTTGTCGGATTTTGACTTCTTTAAGAAAATCAAAGAGATAAATATTCATTAAATATTTAAAACTAGATTCTTGAATCAAATCTAACTTCTAACTCATCCAATATAATTTTAAAATATAAAAATTTAGATAAAAACATCAAAAATCATCATCATCTCCATCAATAGTATCTTCATGATTTATTTGAAGTTTGTCATCACCAATAGATGTTCATTAAATTGCTTTTAACTTTCTTAATTGAACTCTAATTTAAGTGATTCAAGATGCCTTAGAAAGCTGATTCAATATTAAAAATTATGAATATAGATTCAATCAAAATTTCTAACTATATTATTTTTTATATTTTTTTAGCTCAATCTAATCAAATTGTATCTTAATATAAAGTGAGCAAGCTTAAAAAGGCTGAGTCCACACCATGACCCCAATCCGATAGTAGCTGTGGGTTGAGGACAACCGGCCTTGGCCAGCTTTGATACTACCAATGGGGGGTCCCCTAGCTCTAGCCATAGTCGAACCTTGCTCTAGCAAGGTGCCCGCTCTAATCTGTGACTAGGCTCGACACTATCTTCACCAATTTCAGCAATGGCCAACGGCTAATCCTAGAGACCTGGAACCTCAATGCAACACCTCAAGAATGAAAGAAAGGATTAGAAGGTTACCTACTCGGATTTCTTGCCGAAATGCAGGTGAAAGCAAGCGAACCTTCACTTTTCTTTGCTCTTTTCTATCTCTGAAACAAAGGTAACTGAATGTCATGCCCCGAACCTGAGATTCGAGCTAAGAATCCTGATAACCATCACATACTCATAAAGAGTTCTTTATAAATAGGCAAGGTATCTCACATGATATCACAACACAGCAATGTAAAGTTCCAATCATAAAATTTAAAAGTTCTCAAGTAAATAAAAATAAATATTTAGCTACAAAACCATTGTTTAAAATATTAAATCTTAACAACTAATTAATAATAATTCTTTATTCTCCTCATGCGTCTAAGCACTCTCCAATAGTATCCCCACTTAGCTACTGAGTAGAATATAAAAAAGGAAGATAAAAAAGTTATGAGCTCCACAACCTAAAAAGTAATGATTAGCCATCTAGAAATATAACCTAATATGAATATATAGATGCAATTTAATAGGTTAGAGCAAGCAATCCGTATATTTTATAAGTTTAGTTCTTATTATGCCATGTTATCTAATCCTGCTATAGTTGAATCATCTATTAGTGTTTCACCCCATAGGTGGGGTATCAACCAAGGTATGTCCTCCAAAATCATGGGCATCATCAATGTTTCACCTCTATAGGCAAATTATCAACCAAGATATATCTCCCAAGGTCATGGGTATAACCAGTGTTTTACCCTCACAAGCAGGATATCAAAATCATCTAGCATAATCAAATTTAGAATCTTAAATTCAATTTCATCATCTTCTAATCAATTTTATTCATTAAATCATCAATCTAACATCTTTTCATCAATTTATCATGAATAATAAATAATCAATATCAGAGTATAAATCATAGCAATCATAGTCAATATGTATGGCATGCAATATTCATAAACTAAGCATTTCAAGGGTGATAAATATTTAATTATTTAAAAATATAATAAATTCTATAAGTGGCCAATCACTAATTACTTGATAATGCAAGACAACAGTTAAATCAAATCAGGCTCCCTCCTCCAAACCTATTACACAAGTTAGGTTAGTTAAAATATTGCCACATTTATTTTGTTTTTTTAAATTTTCTCTCTCATTAGTCTAATAAAATTAATATTATGATGCCTTAAAGCTCCTCCCTAGGAACATGGCAAAGGCAACCAATAACTGGAGTTGAACATATTCCATATGTTTAGGCAAGAATTTTATAATTGGGCTTATAAGCTTTTAGGAAAATAAGTGTTGGCCCCACAGCTGGTTAACCCCATTGGGACAAGCACATCATTTCCTAAATTGTTTAACAAGGACCTGCGCGTCATTTTATGGAAGAAGGTTAGGCACGACATTTCATTGGGTTAGCTAGGGATGCATGCGGTATTATTTTTTTAGAGCTTAAAACAGCGGATACATGCGTCATTTCTCAATTGGTGGATTTTGTCATCAAGGGACGCGCGGCATCCCCTTGAAAGAAGGGATAGGCGCGTCTTTTTCGATGTATAGAGCGGCATGAAAGCAATTAACTCGGTTAGGGACATGCACATGATCACATTTGGAGACATATGCGACATTTTTTTTTTTTTTTGACATTTCGAAACGAGGGATTGATCTCCTTGGAAGCCAACGGCCTCTTCTAGGCTTCCGGTCGCCCCCATGGCCGACCGGAGCTTCAACCACGGCTGGATGGACTTCCTGCACGGTCAGTCGGTTAGTCGGTGGCCTTCTAACCACCGATTGGCACCACCGATGGACCGGATTTCAACCCGGTACAATGGTGAGAGCTTCCCTCCCCCATCATGGCTAGGTCTTGGATTGGGCTCTACTAGGCCAATGATCCTGACCCTAGGCATTATTCCGGCATAAAATCCGGCTAATCCGAAGACCAATTGGCCTGACTTTCGACTTGGTGCACTGCTTCACCGGAACTAGCTATGAGTCGCTTTCTTCCGAGAAAGGAGAAACAAAGAATTCGCTAGGATGAAAGCCTTTATGGCTTATAGTCGATGACTTCTGGATTCCAAGGGTGGGCGACGATTCTTTCTGGCTTCATTCTTGGTGATTCGGGTGGCGGGTGGTGATTTGTGTGGCTCCAACGTGGCTGGCTTGTCACCACGAGGTGCGAGTACGTCAAGAACAGAGCATTGGCCCCTGGCAGCCCTCCCACGGTTACCAAAGCTTGCATGGAATATGGCTCACAATACAAAAAAAAAAAAAAAAAAGCTTACCTCTTCCGACGGCCCTTTCCATCTGATTCCAGTGACCGTTTATAGAGGATTAGCTCCTCTTTAATCCTCTTTTATCTAGGTTTAGATTACCTCAGTTGGAATTCTTTTCTTGTTTAGGAGATAGGGAAATAAGATATTATTTTGATATTGTTTTCCTGTTTCGGCTAGCTTTTCATTGTTGTTGTTTTTTTTTACCTAGTTTTTTTTTTTAAACGTGGCCCATTATGAACTTTGGCCCAATTTATAGTTGGCCCAATTACTGCTTAGTCTTTTGTTTAATCAGTGTAAAACCTAATCTTTTAGGGCTGGTTTTACATCGAATCCCATTAGAAACCTTATATCCCACGTAATCCAATCTTGAATCAAATGCTAAATATGGATTTAAGGAGAAGAAAACAAGGTAGACCTAGGGACTTACTAGTTGAAACTCTGATAGAAACTGAGGAAGAAAATGGACTCTTCTTCTCTATTCTTCTTTAATTTTCCCAATACATGCTCTAATCCCTTGAAACCCCAAATCTAATCCCTTCTTTCGATGATTAGTGGCTAAATAAGGCATTAGATAACCCAAAAAGATTTCCCAAGGCTTGGATAAGCCTTATCTTATGCTTAGTTTCTTGGAGGAAGACGAATACGTCTCCTCTCAGATTTCTTCGCTCATTGTTTTTGTTTTATAACCTAGCTTGACTTAACTCGGATCAATCAAATGGATCAGGTCCGATTCAGATCAGGTCTCACAGAGATAGAATGCATTAAGGTGGTCATCATGAGAATTGGGATCCAAAAGGAATCTAGGAAATAACCGTGCAAAGATCTCAACCTAACTCAACATTAATGCTACAAATCACATTTCCCACTTGGTGCTACACAAGGATAAATCAAAGTTGTATAGAACATTGAACAAACATATATAACATCTTTTTCAAATGAAAAAAAAAAAAAAATTGAAACAAGACATCACAAAAAATAATTCATCAAATAATCCATCTGTTAGAGAACAACATCATTTAGGGATGCCAATGAAACCCAAGATGGTAGAGACTGGACCAGAAACCAGAGATAGTTAGGAAGAGAGAATAATACTAATTTTTAATTTTCTATTATTGTTAATTTTTAAATGTTATTTTTAGTGTATGAGTAGATGTCTTATAATATATAGATACTTGACAGGGAATAGTACGAAATTTTTCATCCAGGTTAATCCAGTCATCTTTTCCATCCTTTTGATCTATACAAATCTCGAAGCCACTTCATCTTTTTTATTTTTTTTTATCTTTGTAATTCGTAAATTGTATGTACTCAAAAATAAGGAAAGCGACTGGATTTATACTTGATTTCGAATATAATCAAGTCTACCTCTCTATATATAGAGAGATGGATGCACTTTACACACTTGATTCATATGCCACCCCATATTTTTCATCTTTGGGATTCATGATCTACGTGGAAAGGACAATCGAATTTTAATTGCATGGAAGTGTAGTAAGTCCAACTCTCTCTCTCTCTCTCTCTCTCTCTCTCTCTCTATATATATATATATATATACCATTTATATAAGATGTATATAAACGTAACATTATTTTTTGTCGGGAGATGATTTAGCCGTTGGATTTTATTGACTCAATCTCAACCTTTAAATCTCATTACTAGCACCAACGTTCATCGGCCTTACTTAGACGATGATGAAATACTCTTTCGGTTTGTTTGGAGTCTAATATTCCTAAATTTGAATCTTGATCACGGATGCACTATACTAGCCCAATTTAAATTTAGTGAAGAAGAGCCTATAGAGTCCTCAAATACTTAAAGAGTTTTATATTAAGATGGAACTCGATATGAAAGATTTAAGTTCCAATTTATATAACTCCCAACAAAAAAAATATCGAAAGGCATAACATGCCCGATTTAATAAGGCATGAATAAAACACATGAGGACGTTCTTCAACACGATCAAGAAACCCACGAATGAATAAAATATAACGAACCCAATGCACTACAAGATTGACGAGTAGAATGGAATTGCACGTAGATTTCTTTCAATGAATAATTCTCAACGTAATTTCTTTTCTTTCTAAGTAGTTGCTGAAAATCATCACACGGCAATATCGATGTCCAACGTGCAGAGGAAAAGGTTTCAAATCTGGTTGGATGGGAACATGTTCTTTAAATGATTGTTTTCCAATGCTTTTTTGAAGTCGCTGAAAAGAGTACTCTCTCTCTCTCTCTTTTCGCTCAACCTTTTAGGGTGGGTGGATTTGTAGTCCTTTTTTTATTTTTATTTTAAAAAATAAAAAATAGTTATCTCAAAAATATAATTCTAAAATAATGTAAAACTAAAAATAGTATAAAAATGCTTTCACTATGTTTCATTAAAAGAAAGAAAAAAAATAAAGGACCTATTTTGAATCACTTTTATTTCCTTTTTATTTTTAAAAATAAAAACATAAAATTTATTGCGAAAAAAGTATATGTTTGATTACACTATTTTTATTTTTTAAAGTATTTTCTCTAAAGAACCTAAGATAACTTTTTAAAAAATAATAATATATAATAATAGATTATAAAATACATTGTATATAATATAATAATAGTTTATTTTAGATTATAATATCATGTATTTATTATAATCTTATATTATATAAATATTAATCATATATGATATATCATATATATTATAATACTAATTATTATATGTTATAATATTATAATATTATAATATTATATTATAATATTATAATATTATATTATAATATTATATATTGCCTTTAATTTTTTAGTTATTCTTTTGAAAGATATTATTTATAATGAAAATAAGAAATAGAAAATAATTTTTATTTTTACTTAGTAAACGTATTTTTTAAAGATTAGAATATAGAAAATGAAAGCTGCTTTCAAGAAATGAAAATGAAAAATAAAAACAAAAAATATTCTCAAAAATCAAATGCAACTTTAATCTTGATGTTGAGTTGGTTTTTCTCATGAGTTCGAGCAATATTATACTATATAAGCTTGATGACCATCCTAATAAAAACTTTTAGAAGTGGTGCTCTAACCTTCTCCATCGAAGCCTGTTACCACTTTTTCAACTTCCATGGAGGCAACTCAAGTTAGTATATCAAGTGATAGAATGAGAGGTAGATGATGGATCGGTAGACTTTGTTTCCTAATCCCATAATCATCAAACTAAAGAGTCTACTAAAGTCTCTTTTGATTAATGCTCTACAAAATCAAGAGCCTATGATGGTGGCTCCAAAGTATAGGTTAGAGAGAGAGAGAAAAGAAATCTAAAATTTTTACAAAACGTATGTAAGAATTCTCTATAGAATTTATAAATAGATAGGAGCTTTATTAGGATAATAGAATTCACATAAGATTTAAACTCCTAGTCTTATCCAAACTTCATTTAGAATAAGGGTTAGATAGGATGGACTAACCATTTTATCTTAATCTCCAAACGGTCCATAGGACTTGGGTTAGGTACAAAACCCGACTCTACGTCCAACATCTTCCACTCGTGCACAATGAGTATTACTCTCTTTACATATCCTCTCTCTAACACCTTAAAGATAGTCTCATATTGGATGAGAAAAAAAGTGTTATGTGCTTACAACTCAAGTCCACTTACTACCCATTAACTTCTACTCGAGTTTTTGGGCCACGTGATTTCGGCCCATTAATGAAGTTAATTGGGCCAAGCATGTGGGCTTGGGACATTATACTCTCAAAATATCTAATGCATTACTTCTTATGTAAGTAATAGAGTGTGCGACTAGATAAATCAGAGTGCTATATTAAGTCACCATCTAATTAACATAGCACATCATCCTTAGAAATAGTCCATGCACCAAATTGTCTAGCCATACTAAACCAAGTGCCTCTAATCCCTCTTGAGACTAATCTCAGAGAATCACTTGATCTCTTAATATTGGTCCTTACACTAATGACTATCACACACAACAAATGGGTATAATCGCCCAAGCTATGAGCCACAAAACCAAGGTATGATATCAGACTATCTTTCCTTAATCGCAATATCAATTCACCTTAACTCAATCACTTTCCTAGATATGCTCCATGAGATCACATCAATTATGATCCTGAGAGATATGCTAAGGTTGTAATATGTATGACACTGATTCAAGTTAAAGGGCATATAAAAGCTTGGACTTACATAGTGACAAGGAGGGAATCAATCATGTCACTCTCCTAAAAAATCGACTTTAGCATTTACAGTATGAAATGTATTCTACAACGAAACTCTCACTCAATAGAATGTGTCACTCTCAACTCCATATAAATCTTGGTATGGTCACCACATAGACCAAGATCACCACATAGACTACTAACTTGAGAAGCTTCGGTCCATGAGCTCATGAAAAGCCTTGCCTAAGCACTCACATTCGGCTCTCAACAGGTTCAAAATGGAGTTGTGGAGGACTCAATGTCTGGCTCTTGAATCTCACCTTAGACTAACTAAAACGATATATAGAACTATGACCCCTTTTATCTCATCCTGCTTACTAGCAAAGTGATAGGGTGATCACTTGTATGAGTGGACCAATTTAAGCTTGGTGACACTCATAAATAACCATATGCCATATATAAATAGTATCATTCATGCAAACATACATAAAAGAATATAACAAATATCTCTTATTAATCAATGCATAGAATATAATCTAATGTTCAATAAGTAATCTACTCCAAACTTACACAATCCCAAACTCCTAACAGAGGACTGGTGCACATCTCTAAGGATTGGCTTAGTCATAAGATCAGTCAACATCCACCAAAAGAGATATGCCTCAAGATCACCTCTCCTTGCTTGACCATGTCATGTATGTAGTGGTAATATATGTCAATGTGCATGGTCCTGTCATGATACTTAGGATTCTTTGCATGCTTTAATGCAGCTATGCTATAGCAACAAACCTCTTCATTGACTTGAGTCAATACATCAAACTTTTATAGGAACCTCTTCAGCCACATGACCTCTCTGACTATTGCTAAATAAGCAATATACTCAGCCTCCATAATAGATGGAGCTATGTAGGGACAAGGCATATCTTGAAATAGACTTATGTTCATCTCTATCACCATGCCAATCCATATCAAATATTCTCTGAATCTCAAGTCCTCACCCTAATAACATAGGATGAGATCAGTAGTCCTATGAAGGTATTGAAAAATCTTCTTGATTGTCATCCAATAAATTGGACCTACATTACTCTAGTAACAACTTCTCAGACCAACTGTAAGGTAGATGTTAGCGCAAGTACGTAATAGCATACATCAAACTCCTAATTACACTAGCATATGAAACTCTTTCCATTTGCCTCTTTTTCTAATCTATCTTTAGGTGATGATCTAGACTTAAGTTGTATCCCTGCACCATTGGAGTATCAATGGACCTTAAATGGTGCATCCAAAACTGTCCAATATTTTCTTAATATAGGTCTCTTGAGAAAACCCAAAAGCCTTTTGAAGCGATCCCTTAGAATCCTAATTTTGAGTTTATAATTCACCTCACCCATGTCCTTCATTTCAAAAGTGAAGGAAAACCACTTCTTAGTGGTGTCGATCATTTCTATATTACTATCAACCAATAGGATGTCATCCACGTATAGGGATAGGATCAATATCCCTTCCTTTATTTTTTTTACATACATGTAATGATTTTCCTCAAGCATAGTCAGGCTAATTGAGGTAATGGCCTCATGGACCTATGGTATCACCGCCTAGATGACTGTTTGAGACCATAGATGGATCTTCTTAAGTGGCACACCTTGCACTCTTACCTCTTAGTAACAAAATCAAGTGATTGATCTATATAGATCTTTTTATCTAGCTCTCCATTGAAAAATACTATCTTGACATTTATTTGGTGTAACTGTAAGTTCAAATGAATCACAATAGCTAGTATTAGGTGAATAGAGGCAAATATCACGATTGGAGAGAATGTCTCTTTATATTCAATATCCTCCTATTGGGTATAACATTTTACTATAAGGCGGGCCATATACTTATCAATTGACCTATTTACCTCTTGTATTTAGGTGGAAGGTCAGCTAACTTCTACATCTTATTTATTACTATCAAGTCTATCTTATCTCTCATAACATCCAATAACTCATCATAAGCAAGTAAGGACAGTGCTTTTTGATAAGAAGCAGGCTCATCAAAGTCTAATGGAGTGCACATGAAAGCCTGCTCTTCAATCTCAAAACGATGATGGGGTATGTTTCCATGTTGGCTTCTACGTAGCCATGAACCTTGAGAGCTATAATCTAGTAGTGCACTCTTACTCAAAGGTGCACTTCTACTAGCCTACAATGGTAGTGCATCTCACTCAGAGATGCACTCCCATTATGTAGTAGTCCACTTCCACAATCCTTACTGACCTTAGGATGAGGTTGTAAACCCCCACTCTTATCGTTGGATAATAGAGGATCATCCTGAAGCTCTTATAGCTTAAGATCCCCTCTAATCTCACCAATACTTAGAAATTCTTCCTTTAGGAATTGTACATTGCGCGACTCTATCTCGTTTATACCCCAATCAAAATGTTCACTATACATTATGTATCCCTTTGAATTCTTAAGATATCTGATGAATACCTGCTTGCTTGCCCTAGGGCCAAGATTATCATACTTGTGGGATAAACTAAGAATATATCCAGCTAATCTCTAAGGGCGTAGATTCTCTAAATTAGGTTTTGCACCGTTTTATAACTTTTAGGGAGTAGAGAGCATGGACTTACTTATAACTTAGTTAAGGATGTAGACATCAATCGAAAGAGCATCTCCCTTGAAACTAATAGAGAGGTTAGCTTGTTTCATCATCATTCTAACCATATCTAATAAGGTACGATTTCTACACTCTGTAACATCATTTTATTGTAGTGTACTCGGAATTGTAAGCTGCATGCTTATTTCTTTTTCCTTATAGAGGGCCTTAAACTTCTCAAATAAATATTCACATCCTCTATCCATCCAAAGAACTTTTAAGATCCTCTCTTTCTGATTTTAAACCTATATATAAAGTGTTTGAAGCAAACTAGTACTTTAGATCGATGAAAAATCAAACATACGTAACCAAATCATAAATAGTCATTTATAAATGTAATAAAGTAGGATCTATCATAGTATGCCTTAACATTCATTAATCCATTGATATCTGAGTATACTAGCTTTAAATGATGGGTTGCCCTAACATTCTTACCAAAAGGCTAGCATGCTGTCTCATACATTCAACATCATCATCAATTGAAGTTACATAGACAAAAGAAGAATTAGATAAATTGTAATCCAAGTCTAATTTAAAAAATTCATCAACCAAAAAATCATGTCCAAAAAGTGAACCACCAATATAAATATCTAGTTGAGTACTATTAAAATGAAAAGAGAATCATAAGCCTAATAAAACTAAAACTGAACATAGATTATACCAAACTTTAGAAGCATAAAGCACATCACATAGAGTGGCAACCTAACTACTAAAATTGTTGTCTTTTCTTCCATAATTTCTTTTCTAAAAAACGTAGGCGGTTGTGCCTACAGAAAACTCCTCTCTCTCCCTTTCTCTCTCACATGCACGCACGCACGCACAAAGGAGAGATGGGGAAGAAAAAAAAAGAAAACCTGCTAATTTAGTCTTTAGATCTACGATTTTAGCCTTTAGACGAGACACAGATGGAAACAAATAAATAGCTGTTATGCTTTGATTGCACAAACGTCTGATTAACGGTATGGATACATCCTGAGGCTTCTTTGGTACATCCTAAGTCTTCTTCGTTTGGGTGTCAAATATGTAGCATTCCTCAAACGAGAAAAAAAAAAAAAAGAGGTCTATGGGGGACATATTGAAACAAGAAATAATAAGCCTGGACCCTCATTCCCACCTTCAAGTAAGTGCATCAGCCTATTTGGTTCGTTTGGCCCCACAGGAAAGTGGCACTGTGAGTGCGTCATGTCCTCCAAACCTAGAGGTCGTGGGCCATTCAATCAGGACCATATGATTGGTTAGACCATCCCAAGTCTTGATGAAGGAATTCCACCTCTTCCGTCTTGGACAGCAGATCATTAGCCTGTGGTCCTGAAGATGAAGTGTCATAGTTGTTATTAGAAGCAGACCGGACATTGGTCCGATCAAGAGATTAGATGGATGATTCAATGATTCAACTAATTAATTAATGATTGAATTGCATGAATAATTAAAATATAATTAAATTAAAAAAAAATGATCTATATTGATAAACAATAATAATCTCTACGTAAAATTCAACTAATTTGCTAGCTGTAAAATTTAAATGCTTAAAATTAAGCCATTTAAACTATAACAGATCATGATATGCATGGTAATACTTAAAATTAATATTAAATTAGAGAAAAAACTTAAAATTTTCTAAATTAGTTAGAGAAGAAATGAAAGAAAGAAAAAAAAAAAAAAAAAAGAGGGTTTAGGCCTAAAAGACAAAAAAAGCTTTGAAAAAATAGCATTGATATTTTGATTACATTGGTCAAAGGATATATAAAAAAAAAAAATCGGTCTGATTTTATTGGTTCAAGGCTACATATTTCAATTACTCATTTTGGAAAGTGAGGAGGGTTTCAACCCCCTTTTTTCTTTTTCAAACAATTTTCTTATTTATGGTTACATTCCCTACAACTTTTCCCTTCTCAATAGTTTTATGGATTCAGTAATTTTCGTAGTAACCACTATAAGAACAGAGAAAAGGGGGGAAAATAATTCATAGAAAGATTAATAGAAACTGAATGAAATGTTAATGTGGAAATAAATATACAAAACTGCTGAGAAAGGATAAATGTTGATGCATTACAATAAAATGAAACACTATGTCAATGATCTTTCGTGTGTAAGCTAAAAGAAAAGAGAGTAGAATAGAATAGAAATTGTACATACCTTTGCCAATATAATGTCTTAACCACTACCATATTCAATAGAGGACTGTTAAAAAAGCAAATATAAAGAATTCAAGAGCAGAATATTTGACTTAGCACAATCTTTTCACCGCCAAAGAAAATAATATTTCAAATCCAAGGAACAGATGGAACTACTATTTCATCACTAATTAGTACATGGTTTTGATTCCATAAATTGGTTTCTGGGCATTTCTAACTGGAATACAGAAGAAGAAATGTTATATGCTGAAATATAAAGGCCGGATAATCTAATCTTTAACATTTGGATTAGATTACATATTGGTCAAACTTAATCACTCATGGGAATGTAGCAAAATACTTGCTCAACCATTAGTATTTCAGCACCTCGCATGATGGGAAAAAAGAAAAAATTCCTCAGAAAACCCATCACCGGCTTCCATCGAACAACTATGTTGAAACAATGAATTCACTCAATAGTTACATGGCCTTTGTACAGCGCAAATGGCTAAGTTCTTCAGCACAACCGCCCACATTCCACAGTAGCATTAAAACAAATATCGCATGCTCTACGGGTCCCAATCCACCAAACAAAATATAACACTGCCAATGATAAAGAAGCTGCTGAACCCGAATGCCGAGAACAAGCATTGAAAATATTTCAACCTAAGTATGACAGAGACCGCCAATCTTATAGGAACAATATATCAAACACATGATAGACAGGTAGAGCAACATCTACAGTGAAACAATCAGACAATACACCACTGGTCCTGGCACAATTCCCCATGATAATACCTTGTGTTTCTCCTAAACTTTCTCTCAATGTGTATTCAACCATGCCCAAAAATTAATCTACTCCGTGAAACAACCGCACCCAAGTCGGCTACCAGTCCACCCATATAATGCCGAGCTTTGACATGGTGAATTGACGGAAATGAGCTTGGAGCCCGGATGAATAGGTTAGCTTAGGTCCAAGAGTTGGAGAAATTTTGGGTGACAGCAAGACCCATCCCAAGATAGCACTTAAACTTAATTGAGGATGATTAGGGCCACTTAGGGTTAAATGTAAGATAAACTCATGATAGTTATTGGGACGGCAACTAAGGCCTTGTTTTCGTTGGACAGCATCAATGGTAGAATAGAATGGCAATTCCAGTCTTAATTCTATTTTATTGTTTGATTACTTAAAATAAAATCAAAATTGCTATTCCTTCGAAACGAAAATTCTATTATTTTAAGGAATAGATATTCCATCGGCTCTACTTAAAAATCATGGTCTCATTCTATAGCTTCACCATCTATATTTTTATTATTCTAACTTTAACCCTATGTTATGCATGCCTAGAGAAGGATGTGCTCGTAATATTAAATTTAATATAACAACTTTATTATAATATAATATTAAATTATGATATAATATTATATTATAATTAATACAATATTAAATTTAATATGATATTATAAAAATATAACAACTTTCGTTATACAATTATAAAAATAATATTAAATCTCAAAATTATAATATTATAAAATTTATAATAATATTTAAATTATTATCATATTATAATTGAAATATTAACTATTATAATATTATAATATTATAACAGTTAATGTTATAATATGAAAGTTGTTATATTTTAATGTTATAATATTAAATTCAATTTTATATTCATCATCGACAAAAAATTTGATATAACAACTTTCATTATAATATTATAATAGTTAAAACAATATTAAATTTTTTATCATATATAGTTCCATAATATTAAAATTTTCTAATATTATAATATTAAATGTCTTATATTTTAATGCTATAATATTAAACTTAATATTATATTCATCATCACCAAAAAATTTAATATAATAACTTTCATTATATTGTAATATTAAATTATAATATATTGTAATATTATAATTAATCTAATATTAATTTTGATGTATAATATTATAGAAAAATTAATTTTATAATATAATTATAGTTGTGGCATAAGTTATATTAATATCATATGAGTTATATTAGAGTTATAATTCACTAACACTAGGATTTTTATGTCATAAAATTTTAAAAATAAAGTTTATTAATTTTTAAATCACTTTTTTTACATAAAGATAAAATAGTAAATTTATAATAAATTGGATTCCATTCTTTCAATTTTATTGAATATAACAAAAATTTAGTATAGTATTCTATTCTATGCTAAATTCTTTGCTCCAAACAAATACGATATGCTTATTCCATTCCATTCTTGCCTTCACTTTGTTCCTGCTTTAATTTCGTTGCTCGTGAACTTAAGGAATTAGAGAAGAATGAGGTACGATGGGCCATGATCCTCATGTTTCGGTTAGGAGGAAAAGGACAAGTGGGAGGAAATTGCCATTAAGGATCTTAGTAGATAGATAACATGGGGAACTTCAACAGCACAATTGCAACCAATCAGATCAAACATTGTCTTTTTCCAGATTTGCATCCCCAGTCATCCTAATTAGGTTTCTCTTCATTTTTAACTTTTAATTTATTTTCCAAAGGAGGCTTGTCTGATCAAGTTTAATAAGCTCACCACTAGCTTTCAGTCACTACTATCAATGTTTGTTTAGTTATTTATAATTCCCTGCCCAATTTCATTTTAAACGGCCTAGCTTATGGTGAGATTATGTCCAACTTTTGCCAATAAAGTTATTCCTTTCATATGTGTTCTAGCTAGTTAACCTTCAAGTCCTTTTCTTTACTAAGGCAAGAAGAACCCAATTAGAGGAATTACCTTGTTCTTTAGATCAATTGTCTGATATTATTGTCTCTTTCACAATTAAGTTACTAGTTAATTAGCTTGTCTATTTGCCGATCAGATTCTTTTTCACTGACTAGTGCGCAGGGTAATGATTAGCGCATGCCACGTATGTGGCACACCTAATAGAAATATAGTGGTAATAATATGTTTTAAATATTTTTATAATATGATAAATATATTTATCTAAAATACATATCAGCAACTATATTTATTTATAATTATATTATAATACAATAATTATTAAAATTAGTAAACAATATATTTAGAAATTAATATTTATAAGCAACCAAGTAATGTAGAACTGAATAAATAAATAATAAGTGAATTAGTATGAGTATCAAATATGTTTGGAAGGGCAGCAAGTCTTACTAGGGGGTGGCAAAAGAGAGAGCCTTACCCTAACAAGAAAACAAAATCAAATTAAGGACCTAGACTGTCAACAAATAATGAGTTTCACAAATGAAGCATTTGACACAGTCCACTGCTATGAGGATATTGCATATTTATTGTGAGAGAAGTTGGTAGTCTGGGCTTCCATGTCTAGCTGCAGTATAAATCACAAGGTACCTTTTCTAGTCAACTAAGCAAGACTCACACTTAGAATAAATTTTTAGAGTTTATTAATTCAGCATGTTTAAAAAACCCTTTGCTAGGTACAGTAGTAAAAGACTTGGACAGCTTGGAACCATGCCCTTTTTATTTAATAATTTAGCATATTTGCTTATCTTGTCTACTCTCAACCTAAAATCCATGGCAAACACTTGAATGATATAATGATATACTTGTTAGGGTTTTTCCAATATGTAGACTAACGTAATCATTATCTAAAATAATTGAATATCGAATTAATGGAGCATTTTGTGAGCCCATTATAGCTTATGATCGTCATTTATGTTATTGGACTATTTGGTGCATCTTAAAAAGGTATGGACTTATGCTAAGTGTGCACCTTATGAATAATCAGCTCATAATGGGTAGAATATACATCCTAGAGTTTTACTATCATAAGGAGAGATTTCTACCCTCACTTTATAAATATTGTGGTAGCCCCATTGAGCCGTAATACTTTTGCTGCACGTAGAATTGAAGGAAATATTCTCTCCTATCACATACACAGAACCCTAATCAGATTTTGCATTGCAGGAAGGTTTGGATCTTATGATGGATCCAGGTACGAGGTATGGAACTTACAATGAATCCAAATATGACCTATTTTATGTTATACATGCATATAAACCCATGTTACTTAGATTATCAATCATGCTTTGGATTTGTTAAATTCAGATTTTCTATCAATTGGTATCAAAGCAGAGTGAATAATCTCATATATGAGTTGTGTGTATATGAAAATTAAATTTTTATTTTGGTTTTATTTTTATAAAAGATTAGATTTAATCTTCAACCTTCAGCATTATCATTCTAAGGATTATTGATCCATAAATTTTGATTTTGTATATGTGTGTGCTTTTTTGGATTTATATTTTGGAGAGTAAATATGCTTGATTTTCTCTCAAAACAACCCTAGATTATTTTTTCATGAACGGGTCTATGATAGAAACACCCCTGTTTTCATTATAAAAAAAAACCTGGTAATCCAATTTTCTCAAATCCATGCCTAGTTTATTCTCTCCATTCCTGACTATTCCAGCTATTCTAGGTTTGTCCCAGCCTATTCCCTGTTTTCTTCTTCACCATCCTAGAACCCCAAAACCCTTCTTCTCCTATTTTCTTCCTCACCATGCTGAACCATCTTCATCTGATCGCCTCTTCCCCTCAGCTGGTCTCCCGTCGGCCAGGCATGGTGGCCAACAAACGCCAGCAACCGACATGCAAGGGTGGTGTTGTAATCAGGCAATCCATAATACCAAAAAAAAAAAGGAAAAGGGTTTTTTCCTCTTCTCCTCCGATGGTGTTCAACCCCGACAAACTCAAGGTGTTGGCAACACGGTGGGGAAGGGGGTGCTCTTTTTTGGTGAATGTGGAGAGGCCAAGAAACCAGTCGATGATGGTTCGCTGCCTAAGAGGGGGGGGGGGGGGGGGGGGGGGGGCCGGGGTGGGGCCCGGGATGAAGGTGATAACGAAAAAATAGGGAAGTGAAGTATTGCAAACTCCAATTGCAATGATTAATAAAATAAAAAATTTAAGATAACTGTAATCATTTCGAGGGGATCACGTCTTCAGATAACCGCTATGAGATAATAGACCTCCCGATAACCACTTTGAGAAGAAAAAAAACTAATAATATTATTCATTATTAAAAGCCAAAATTTATAAGGTTAAAATCCTAATTATTCAAGGAAAGCCTAATATAATTAATATAATTGTGTAAAGGAAATCCTTTAATGTAACCAATCCATAACTAAGGAAATAAATTATTGACTGAAATCAGAAATTCCCTTAATAACTATATCTTATAAATTGAAGGAATATTTAAAATTAGGGAATCCTAACATTCTACCCTCCTTAAAATCAACCTTATCCTTAAGGTTAAAAATCAAAAAACTTTTTCTACTACTTGTAGAAGAACTCCCATGTCGCCTCTTCCACTATCCTTATTTGCAATCCCATTAAAATAAAACCTTGGTATATATGTGTCCATTGAGGCCCAACCTCGAACAATAAATTTAAAGTTTGTAAAGTCACCATTAGATGATATAGTAGCTTTTGTGAATCAGTATGAAAAGTAAATCCATATGAGAATCAATTTGTTGCTTGCATTAAACCAAAAGTATCATCCAATTTTATAGTACCAATACAACCATGCATTAGAGAGTCTTATAATAATGAATGATTGTTTTATGGCATATTAGCTTGTTGCGGTTTTAATGGCTTTATTGTAATTTGTGAGAGCTGATGAAGCTTAGATGTTGATATCGGTCTCCTTGAGATAGTTATTTGAGAAAAGGCTACTTCTCTAATAGATGCTTATAGAAGAATGGATTTTGTACCAGAAAAAGAAATAAGAGTCTGGTACATACTGCTAAAGTACTACTAGCTTTCTTTAAATGCATCATCAACTCCTTCAGTTTGTAGGCTTAAGTAATGAAGATCTTAGCCATCTAACGCAAGATGTTATGGTGTTCGTCTCATTCACTAGGTGGTTCAAATTTCGTATGGTCCATACCATCAGAAGATGGAACAATTGCTACATGAGATTTCAGACTAATATCAGAAATTATGTGTGCTTCTTTAGGTTTAGGTTTAGAGCCAACTTGCTTCTCTGCATTAAAATAGCTATCTTTTTGCTTGCGTAAAGCAAGAAGTTGCTCTTCCTTGAGCCTAATCAACTAAATAGCTTCAGTTATAGCAGTTGGCTAGAATATACAAACTATATGCTTGATTTCTTCTTTAAGTTTATGAACAAAGTAGCTTTTAGAAAATTTTTCAATTAACCCTAGAGTTTTCTTAATGAGTTATTCAAATTGGGATTGATACTAACGTATCATGGAGGTTTGTCATAACTTAGCGAGTTCTCCATCAGAGCAAAAAACTTTATGGCATGAGGTTCGGGATTGGATCATTCCTTCCAATTTTATATAGTGATCAAATTCTTATTGTCGAATCTAGTTGCTGCTACTTGAAGATTTACCAAAATTTTCTTTTCTCATGCCTATAATCATCTTTTTCAAATCAACCAAAGCATTCATTACTTCAACCACATTTTGGGTATTTTGATCAATTGCTTCTTATAACTCTACTACATATGCTTTTGTCATCTCTTTTAGATCTTTCATATCATCTTCCATACATTTTTTTCATTATTATAGATGAGTTTCTTTAGCTATAGTGTTTCAGGTCTTGACAACAATAAAAGTCTTCTTAAAATTGAGGGAAATCTTATCTCTTTCTTTTTTTTAACTCTCTTTCTCTCTCTCTTTTTTCACTAAGTTTTCTTTTACAAGTGGGTAAAAATAAAAAATAAGGCCAAGGGATCTTTTTTTTTTTTTTTTTTTTTTTTTTTTGAGATAGGAACTAGATAGGTTTTGGGGTAGCGACAAGAATCAAGGTTATGCAAGAAAGATTTTTTTTTTTTCAATACTAAAATTTTGTAGATGGAAGAAATAGAAAAGATAAGCTGAAGGATAGAAGAGTACCAAGTTATCAGCTCTAACCTCTGATATCAATTGTTGCAAACCCCAATTGCAACGATTGATAAAATATAAAATTTGGGATAACTATAATCACTACGAGGGGATCACGCCTCTAGATAACCGCTTCGAGAGGGTTAGACCTTCTGATAACCACTTTGAAGGGGTTGAGCTTCCAAAGAAAAGAAATCAAGACTATTATTCACCATTGAAAAGCTAAAAGGATTGCTAGATATTTATAGGGTTGAAATACTAATTATTTAAGAAAAGTCTAATACAATTATGTAAAGAAAGTTCCTTAATCTAACCAATTTATAACTAAGAAAATAAATTATTGGCTGAGATTAGGAGTTCTCTTAATAACTAGATCTTTTAAATCAATAAAATCTTATAGATTTAAAGAATCTTTAAAATTAGGAAATTCTAATATGAAGCTGGCGGGTGAGGGGGTAGCGTAGCGGTGGTGACAGGCCTGGGGTAACAGTGATACAATCAAAAAAAAAAAAAAAAAAAAAAAAGCCCTTAAATCCTAGTTGTTGTGAAATTGAGGAAGGGGATGGCAGGTTCATGGGCTCAGATGGTTTATAGGTCAGACAGGATTATGGGTCAAAGTCCTTTTATTGCGTTGTAGTTCAATGTAGGCCTGTTTTGTGGCCCATGTTTAATTTGGGCCTCTTTTGTAAATAGACCCATTTTTGGGCCAAGCAATTATGGGCCATGTTTTAATTTGGACTTGGTTTGGTCCAAGGCTCTTTTGGGCCAAAGGTTTAAAGGGCCTTATTATAATTTAGACCTATTTCTCGATAAGAGCCCATATTGGTTACAGCCCACATTTAAATCTAAGCCTGTTGATTATGATAATTATTGAAATTATATTAATTAATTAATTTTATGCTCTGTGATTCAATTATTACTACTATTTGGTATTCTAATTATGCATATGAAATTTTTAAATCTTAGCATGTGGCTATTTTACCTGTTTCTACTTTCATATATGTAGTTGGTGTAGTAAGAACTTAGCCCATCAGACTTTATATAACTAGATAAATTTATTGAGTCCAAATTTTATGACTTAAATTTTTGTAATATTATATTACATAACTTTTTTATTATAATTTTGGATGTTGCACTCTTTGAATTTCGGGCTAAAATTTTTGAGATATTATTCTCATGTTGTCAAGATTATTATTTATTTTCACGCTTATAGATTTGATATGATTTGAATACTATAATTTTTGTTTATACTTTATCAAATTTGTAGTATTGATTTATGTGCAAAATAAATATATTATGATGCAAACTTGATGAGTGAGAAAATTGGCATGTTGTAACAATCCTAATTAAACAAACTTTTTAATTGGTTGGTAATCGCCTATCGTGAGACCAATCATGATAAAAATTTTGATAATAATTATAATAATAAGAAGATTGCAATGACACTGAAAATTCATACAGATGATGGTCGTACCCTATCAGCATGTCATTATTTGGCAGGATTTTTAGTGGAATAAAGAAAGTAAATTAAATATTATATCCCTAGAAGTTTAGTATACCCTCTCAATATCAACTTTTAAGAGTATGATTATTTAGTTACTTTACTTTATCTTATTGAGGAGTCCTATTTGTGTGTTATAATCCAGGACCCTTAGCTGGGATTGTAATAACGTAATGGCTCATAAATCCAATTAATATTCAGTTAATTGGATAATGAGGAAATTTATTTTTGAGTAGTATGATTCTGATTCTACATACATAATGAACTTGTTTATAATTGTTTCCTCAATCTTTTATGATTTTGATGGCAATGCCATTATTTGCCATCAAAATATTTATGGAACCAATCAAGAGCATTAGGTTGAGTCATTTATTGTACACCTTGTTATTATGAATATAAACTTAGTCTTACATATTAATGATTTTGCTAAACCCACTAATAATGTTTTTATTATAGATAAAGCCTATATATGGGTTCAAGTAGGTCTCTAGACTATGATGGCTTAAACTTGATGAGATAAGATTTAATTTTTTGTTTTAAAAAGAGAAAGTTATTAACTTTCTTTGTTGACTAGTGCATACACATAAGAGTGAGTGAGAGTAGATTCATATTTGTTGCGAGCAATGATATTTACCTTCTAAATAAGAGAAAGCAGCAGTAATATGTCAATTTGATGTAAAGGATTTGGGTGATGCTTCTTAAGAATATAGATCCATTGTGATAGATCCTATGATATTTTTGGCTGATCTCAGAATACCTATTAAGAGAGGTTTTAATAAGTTTAATATGTAATCTTACTCTTTTGTAGTAGCACTGATTTTGAAAGGTGAGATATTTTCGTAGACTTAATGCCCTTAGATTAATGAGATAGGTTCAATATGCTTCAGTCATTTGTATGTTTAAGTATGTAAACATTTTGATATTGCTTATACAATAAGTATACTTTTGGAGATACTTGAATGATCTTGGATTAAATCACTGGAAAGCTGTTAATTGAGCCATAAGATATTATAGGGCACTAAGGATTCTATGCCTATTTGCAATTGATCTAATCATTTTGAGGTGATTAGACATTTTGATATTGACTATGTATGCTATTCAGATGACAGATCCATTTTTATTAATGTTTTGTGATGGCAGAAGGAGCTATTTTATGGAAGAGTGTTGGGCAAACACTCATAGTTACCTCAATTATGAAAGCAAAGTATGTTGCATGTTGTGAGGTTACATATTAGGCTCTTTGGTTATACAATTTTGTTTCAGGACTTCTAATTGTGTCTATTTGGAGGCCACTGATTATATGATTATTAACCCACTAACTAAAGACTTAGTTCCCAAAGTTCTTCAGAAACATGTAAGTTATATGAGAATAGTTAAGTGTTTTGATGTTTTGGGTTAGTGGGAGCTTATGATATTGTGATAGTTGCAATTATAATACTTGTGTTCTAGTTATTCTCGAGATATTGTGCGTTATTATTTATGTAATATATTGTTATGATGCGCACATTTATGTTTATTTATGGCATTATTTCTAGCATTACAATCTAAGATATTCTGACCCAGTCTTAGTGGGCTTCATATGAAGTAGTGCATCTTGGGTAGATTTTTGGACCTTTTTGATAATTTATATGTTGATCACATTTTGTCATGCATTATGTATGCCACACTCATGTTTTGTTTCTTGGTTATGAGACTATTTTTACTTTGACTTGTATTATATTCTATATGTCTTTCGGATATGATATTCTACTTCATTGGGTACTTATAATCTCATTTTGGATCAATTTTGGTTGTAAATATACTTAGTCACATTCAATATTCTTTGTTCTGGCCATGTTTTTGCATTATTGTATTCGGAGAAATATTTTTGTAAAGTTATGACATATGCTGTCAAGTAAGAGACTGTTAAAGTTTTTCTAGTATGTGGACTAGTGTAGTCATTATCTGGATTAATTAAATGCTGAATTAATGGAGTATTTTGTGAGCCCATTATAGTTTGTGATCGACATTTATGTTATTGAGCTATTTGGTGCATCTTAGAGCGGTATGAGTTTATATTAAGTGAGAGCTTTCTAAATAAGCCACCCATAATGGGTGGAGCATGCATTCTAAAGTTTTACTATCATAAAAAAAGTTTCTACTCTTATTCTATAAATATAGCAGTAGCCCCATAAGTCATCACACTTTTGTTATCTTTAGGGTAAAGGAAAGTATTTTCTTTTATCACATATACAAAACCTTAATACGTATTGCAGGAAGGTATGGATTTTACGATAAATCTAGATATAAAATATGGATAAATTTTTAGAGTTTATTATTATAGCATATTTAAAAGAGCCAATGCTAGGTACAATAATAAAAAAACTTGGACTGCTTAGTGCGATGCCCCCTTTTTTTAATAATTTAGCATAGTTGCTTATCTCATCCACCCTCAACCTAAAATCCCTGGCAAACACTTGAATGATATAACGATATACTTTTAATAAAGTTTTATTCTAGTTCTATATAAAGCAATCTAGCTTCAAGCTTTATTGAGCTGATCACTAATTGAGCCTTAGTTGGGTTCTGTTTACTAGGTGCAAAGTGGCAGCATTTGGTCGAAGTCAGAGTCAAAAATCAAATAGGAAACATTGATGTTGGACTGGACCTAGTATTTGATGGTAACAACAGCTGTCATCCTAAAGTTGACAGAATCAACTTAGTATATTAAAAGTATAATAAAAAGAGCCGTAATCGAGACCGGACCATCTAGGTGGGGACCGGCCGACCGAGCCCAAAACCCGGACCCATCTCCCGACCAGATCCACCTCATTGTCCTCCAACGCGGGGTCCATCAATTGGATGGCTCGCATTGTCGCAACCCCATCAAAAGCTAATCAATAATGGCTTAAATTAAC
Organism: Metroxylon sagu; assembly: GCA_017589505.3. Taxonomy (NCBI): domain Eukaryota; kingdom Viridiplantae; phylum Streptophyta; class Magnoliopsida; order Arecales; family Arecaceae; genus Metroxylon; species Metroxylon sagu. The sequence goes on along the minus strand of JACVBY030000658.1, from coordinate 1,625,121 downwards.
CCCAGCCGTTCCAACCGTTCGCTCCGTTTCTCTCCACCGACAAACGCCGTCAAACCCCCTCCATCGTTTGCTGACGTCAACCCACGGTACGTACCTCCTCAGGTAGGGAAAAGTTAATGACCGGATCGACTCCGTCAGAGGACCTCCCCAAAAAGGCAAGGAGGAACGGAACACGGTGGCTATTTCGTAATTTAGTCCAAAGTCGAGGCCCGTTTATGGCTTATGTTTTGCCATTTCGGGAAGCAATCGTTAACTCCCGTTTATCGTCTGGTTAAGACCCGGATGAAAAGGTCCGGTTCCTTGTCCAGCACAACAGGCCTGCGGAAAATTAGTAAAAGAGGGCTCCTGATAGACAAACCCATAATTTTCTAATAATCGCACCCTTTCTCTCAACTCGTGATAGAATACTCGAGTACACGGACAGAAAATGAGGGTGTCATTAAGAATAGAAATCAACTACAGTAATACGGACACCAGAATTCTTAGCCCAACAAAACAACTCAAGTTCCTTAAACACGTGGGCACCACAAATCTGCGGCAGAGTACGTTTTTGTAAGTTATAGTTTTGGTGCCTGTAGAATCTCCTTTGGACATCAGAGACGGACTGTCGTATAATATTTCTATGCGGTAACGGCAGTCATCTTCCGCTCGGGATACGTTATGCTACGCATTAGAAACTTTTTATGCGTTCGCGTCCACAGGGCTTTACGGGGTCTCAGGGAGGGGACGGTTCAGATCGACTTTGATAATTGGGGATTTCATTTAAGAACTGTTATTTTTGAGATTTACGGTTTTACCCCGCGGTAAAAGGACCTGATCGAATCGCATGGGCGGAGAGAGAGAGAGCTCTCTTTAAAACGCGACGAAAAAAATCCGAGAGAGAGCGAGCCGTGGAGAAAGAAAACGGAAAACGAAAGCGGTGGCCTCTTCCCATTTTTCTATTTTTTACAATATATTATATTTTGTTTTTGTCGTCTTTTGCCGTTTTCTCGATCGGTCGCGGCGGTCGCGCGTTCTCCGATGGTGGCCGCGACCTCCTGAGGCGGCTCCCGGGCGGCCGGATCGACGTCTCCGGCGAGGTGCTCCGGCGGAGAATGCTGGGATACCCGTGATCGGGGTTGGCTATCCATTGATCGCTAGGCAACCCAGGGCCGGCGCCGGAATCGGTCTGGTGGCCGGATCCGCGCCTCCGGGGAGGTCGACCTCCGATCGGATAGTGTTTTCGCCGTCTCTCGTGGAGTGTGACCTTCGATCGCAAGACGGTGCGATCTCATTTCCCTTTTTTTTTTTTTTTTTTTTTTGTTTGCGTAATGAGTTTCATGTTTCGAGGGAAAAAAAGCTCTCTTCTTTAGTGCTTTTTGCTTGGATTTCAGATCAGGTCGAGCTGAGTCGAGAGTTTGATGGCGGTTCCGGAGCTCTTATATAAAGCAAGGTGAGTGTTTCTGTGGGAAATGGTGGGAATTCTGGTACAATGTCATTTCTGATAAGCTGTTGTTATGATGGTGGGGTTCTTGTTCAGATCTAAAGATCTAGCGGTTCAGATGTCCTTCTGAGGTGAAGTCACTGCTCTGAGAGTGTTTATATGATAATGACTTAAAAGTTCTTTTTGATTGCTTCAGTTGATGTGCCGTGAATATCAATTTGTTCTTACAATAATTATTTGTAGAGAAATTTTTAAGTTTGAATGTATTGATATGATGTCTTACAGGAGAACTGATTTTGATGCAATTCTATCATCATGTGAATGTGTGCGTGGGTCCAGTCGTTTATATTTTTATGCTATGATTATGAAATTATTTCTGAACTTAGTACAAGGAATGCATAGAGATTTATTGGTTTTACAGAACTTTTCACATTTGATTTCATAAATTCTTATTGGTTATTCTGGATCCAAAATTTTCAATTTAATTATTTTTGTTTTCTTTTTTGGGGACATCAAAACACACCTGATTTGTACAGCATAAGAAGGTAATTTGGTGTGGGAAAGGGTTTGACATCCACAAAAAATGCAGAATTTATGCCAAAAATTCAAAAAGAGTGTCTTGAAGTTACAACAACAACAAAGCCTTAATCCTAAACTAGTTGGGATCAGCTATGTCTTAGGTTACAAAATGTTTAAAAAAAAAAAAATCAAAATAGCTGATGCATATTTGTATAAGTGCATGGAAAGACAGAATGCTTACAAAAAAGGGAAAGGTCAGTGGCAGACCTGGGGGCGTTTGTTAATGCTATTGTCCTCATTATTACATAGGGATGCAATGTTATTTCCATTGGAGGTTTCAAACTATTTAATTAATTGTTTGGTTATTGACTTATCTTTATGTATTTGTCCCTCAATATCTCTATTATGTAAAGGAAATGGCCTAGTGTGGCTGGACATTTGTATGTGAATGAGTCCATTGGGCTCTCACTTCTTTAAGTGTAAACCATCTATTTTACTATTGAAAGCAAACTTGCGAGCAGTGCATGAGGCTCCACTTTGGGTGTATTATGTCTCCAAACTACATGCATTGCATGTCCTTTGCAAAATAACACACCTACTGAGACTCCTTTTCAGTTAGAAAGAGAAAATAGATGTACGCTACCCAAAATTAAGTGTATATGTCATCTTTCATAGGAATCAAAACTATTGCTCATGTACTATTTGAATCCATCTTGTGCATCATAACAGTGTGGCTGGAATGCATGAAGCTGTCTATATCTTATCTCTAAATGCATTTTCTCTAGAAAGGACACCATCATTGAGAACATTTTTCATATCGTGTTTGAGAAGGAAATAGGGGAGGTACATTGACCAAAAGTGACTATATTTATCAACTTATTGAATGATGAAATCCATCAGGCACTCCTGAATTTATATTTATTCCATATCTTGCACATATGGAATGGTAGACCAACTCTGAGTTGCATTATTTTTGTTTCAGTTTCCACATATGGGGGTTTGGCATATAGTTTAGCAAAGCGTGAACAATAGACTTGAAAATGGTGTGAGTGACACATATTACAAAATGCAAGAATAAATTATTAATGAAGGAAAATGCTTTCAAGCACACTTTACTGCACTCAAAAAGTTCATTGCATCCACCTTTTGTTGACTTGGCGACATTCTATTAACCCATGTGTATCGCACTAAGGCTCAAGAGTTAAACAAGTCCTCTTTTACCATGCAGTGAAGGGGACTTTCCATATGCATAAAATGAGAGCCTTATGTCATTACTCATTACTAAATACCCCAAGGGCATTTTTGCAGTGACAATTTCTGATTCAGACATGCCAACCTCCTTGGACGTGCTTGAAATCAATGCGTCTGAGTGACAGATTTTAATTATTGGGTTAGGTTTGGGTTCTCGAAGACCTTGACTTTTAAAGGGTTGAATTTAGTTTTGGTCCACATATCTGACAGGTCACCATTAGTGGGACCATGAATTTAAAAACTGCTAGAATGGAAAGGCACCATCGGTATTATATTGTTTTGATTATGGATGCCAAGATGACGAAACCATCCATATAGGTATGTACAGGACGTATTAGTTCATACTGGTCCGTATTGATGGTATCGAATCAACCATACAAGCTATTACAGACTGTTTTCAATTCTTTTTGATCCTTTTAGTTTTGATACATACTATAGATGCTGCTATTTAAAATCTTGGATTAGACAAACCCTTAAAACCTAGTCCTGAGGAGCCGACCCCTTGGATAGTTGAAATAGTGCAATGGACAATGGGCTAGTCAAGAATTAATTTGGCTAATTTGGAAGCCCATGCAATTAATTGTTAAAAGAACAAAATATAATTGGAGAAAAATGGAGTGGATTGCACATTCAGGATTTCCTACTTTTTCTGCTCCATTTTAATTCATTCTCCTCTTAGTCTCTCTTTATTTTGATGCCCAACTCTACATCCCCTCTTCTTGGCTAGCAAAATCCATAATTTAGTTCATGGGTTGTGTATGAGTAAATATAAAAATAAATGGCTTACATGGTGTTTTACTCTTTCCAACCTGATTATAAATGTGTCAGATATGTGTTGAATTTTTTCAAACTGACCTGAATTTGACCCATCTTGAATCATGGCCACCCCTAGGCATTTGCTAGTGCAACCATTGAGAGATCTATAATAACAAGATCCAGACACATGCAATTCATGTTTGGGTGATTTAAAGGGAAGCTTGATGAAGGATCAAGGCGGTTGGCTATCAAGATAAAGAAAAGGATGGCTGGGTTCTTATGTGTAAGATAAAAAAAACAGTATATGGGTTTGTCATAAGAAGCATTTGATGAATAACTACTATTCTATCTATCTCATTGTTTATAGTAGATTTGCTAAATATACTCTACTTTGATTTATATACATTTCTTCATTCTCTTTTGTAAAATGAAAATGTGAATATTATATGAAAAGAAAGTGTATATAAATTAAGAAAGTGATATGCATGTTTTCTTTGTACTCTCTGAATAGCATGGGTTTTTTAAAGGGAAATTGAGGAGTTTAGAAGGAAATAGTTCTGCTTCCCTATCTTCCTGTGCCATTGGGTTCCAGAACAGCTTCATGGCTGATATTGGAAGGGGAACAAAGCATATGGTGGGTTCACTTCGGGGTTGAATTTGCACCCATGACCATTTCCATTATATATAGAGATAAGAGGAATAAATTGTGTAAATTATTTATGAATAATTTATTTATTCATGAACATGTAATTAGTGCGTTGTGAATTTCAATAGGTGGACAAAGGCATTTTGCTTGTTGAAAAAATAAATGAATATTATAAGAAATTTCTTACCCCTCTTTTATTTTGTAGAAAAAAGAGATATCTTTTAATTTTTATCATTCTCTTTATTTGGATTATGTAATATGATTTCTTATGAGCTTATCTGACCATATCCCTTGCTGAGATTATACATGTCTATTTGGTAGATGTAACTTTTTGATAGCACTAAAGTAGGCTGAACCGTAAACCAGTACGGGATCAGTTCGAACTGAAGCGAACTAGCAGTGTACCAGGGGTTCAAGCCGGTTCACCATTTTTTGCATTTTTTTTATAGTTTTTTTTTTTAATGTAGTATCTGAAGCTGAGAGTCTCTCATGATCTTTCATTCTCTCTCCTCTCTCTTATTTCATTCTAAATTAAATGGAATGAGGGTGAGGAGAGAGGATGTAAGGACACATGACAGTTAGCACAGTCCCCGTTCAAATTATTTTCTGGTCACTTCGGTTTGGTTCAGGCCGAACCGATTGGTTTAGCATGGTTCAACCTACTTGGATAGCACTTTTTATACATTAGTGCAGAATTTCTGTGAATAATTTCATCCATATTATATGGGTTTGACTGTTGCTATGTTTTTATTTTATTTTTAGTTTAACTTACAAAATACTTAGTCTTATATGTATGAATCGAGATTCTTGTGAAATGTGTATATGAAGTAGTGTTTTTAGTGTCAGCAGCTTATGACTTGTTTGCCTCTTCATGTCTCTCTCCAGTGTGTGGGCAATTGCAAAATTTGTCATGCTTTTAAGCTGTCGATTTGACAAGCCAAAGAGAGAAAAAGAAATGCAAGATTGCAAATCAGCAACCATGCTTGGTGTTCCAGGATGTGTGCTTTTGCAACTTTTCAGATCCTTTGATCAAGACCATGGTTCTTTCCAGAAGTATATTTTGGCTTACATGCTGTTAGCTAGAAATGGGAATTTATTGCAACAGGTTGGAAGGAATATATGTGAGAAAGAATTGCACATGCCTAGTCTGGACCGTGCAGGACTGAAGAAGAGAAGACATACTGCGAAGACACAGACTGGAAGTGATTACAGTGATCAAAGATCGAATGACTGTCTCCTTCCAGGACTCCATGATGATATTGCATTGGATTGCCTGACCTGGACATGTAGGTCCGACTACCCATCACTTGCTCGTGTGAATAAAAGGTTTAATTTGTTGATAAATAGTGGATATCTTTACAAATTAAGGAGACAACTTGGTATTGTTGAGCACTGGGTATATTTGGCATGCAGTTTGATGCCTTGGGAAGCATTTGACCCTTTTAGGCAGAGATGGATGAGGTTACCAAGGATGCCATGTGATGAGTGCTTTTCGTATGCTGACAAGGAGTCTCTTGCGGTAGGGACACAGCTCCTTGTTTTCGGTCGGGAATTAACAGGTTTCGCTATTTGGATGTATAGTTTAGTGAAACATGAATGGTCTAGGTGCCCATTGATGAACTTACCTCGTTGTCTTTTTGGATCCAGCAGCTCTGGAGAAATTGCTATTGTTGCTGGCGGCAGTGACAGGAACGGCCATGTTTTAAAAAGTGCTGAGTTGTATAATTCAGAGTTGGGTAGTTGGGAAACTTTACCAGATATGAATTTGCCGAGGAGATTATGTTCTGGATTCTTTATGGATGGGAAGTTTTATGTTATAGGAGGCATGTCAAACCATACAGATTCTTTAACTTGCGGTGAGGAGTATAACCTTCAAACAAGGACATGGAGGAGAATTAGAAACATGTACCCTGGTGGTAATAGGGCCACTCAGTCTCCTCCACTGGTTGCAGTTGTAAATAATCAACTTTATGCTGCTGATCAATCCACAAATGAAGTTAAGAAGTATGATAAGGAAAATAACACATGGAATGTTGTAAGGCCATTGCCTGTTAGAGCTGACTCTTCTAATGGTTGGGGCCTTGCATTCAAGGCCTGTGGTGACAAGTTATTGGTGATTGGTGGTCATAGAGGGCCTCAAGGTGAAGTCATAGTGCTGCACTCTTGGTGTCCTGAGGATGGAACTAGTGGTGAAGTGGAGTGGAACATTCTTTCTGTCAGGGAACGGGCTGGTGCTTTTGTTTACAATTGTGCAATAATGGGTTGTTGAGGCATGCATGGACATGCTGGTTATGAATCAGAGTAGATGGGAGGGCAATTGCCTCATTTAATTGGTGAAAAGGCTTATGTTTACTGGTTATTTTCTGTTTGAAGTATTTACATTAACTTGTATTTATCAATGACATCTCCTTTGTGCTCTTTTAATTGAGGTCTCTATGAGATGAACTGGATCATTGAATTAATGTGAAGGCTTCTTATTTACCTTTTCTTCTAAATTTGTCTGCACTAGCATGAAATTTTGTGATATTAGAATATGGGAAGGAAACCTAGCATTGGCATGTGAAATTATAATTCTTATTTTTGTAAATTTGTTAGGCTTTATTTACTTATCAAAGGGCTCTTTTTCTTTTTTTGTGGCCTAGTCCTTGAATATACTGAATTTGAACTCCTAAATTACTTTCTGCGTATGAAAGGTTTTTTGTTCATCCTCAAGTATAATTTTTTCTGTTTGTCCATGACTTGTGATTTTATAAAAAAAGGAAAGAGAAGGAAAAAAAGGAATAAATGGATAAGTTAATCCTAAGTTACATAACAGGATATGAGAGCTTTTGACTTACTATATTTCTTGTTAAGGAAGCAAGCATAGGCTTTTCTGACTTAGGACAAAGATTGTTATGTTGCACTTCCTGCATTTTGTAGATGCAATATCATATATGTTTGTTCATTGGTCACTCTAATCAAAACAGAGCCAAATATTATCCCAATGAATTCAGAATTGTTTTTGACTCGATACTGTTGCTATAGGGATCTCCTTAAGTAGTCTTTTCTTTTCACTTTTCTGCTATGTATTCCTGTGAAATACTAGCTATCATTGTCTTCTCTATCTTCTTCACATGAACACGATCAATTGGAATATTGATAACCTGCTTTTTTAAAAGGTTAAAGCTGTGCTTTTGCTTCTGATTATTTTTTTCTATCACTTATCCCTCAGATAGCCATCTTTATGTATTAAGTATAACTAGTTAAATTTAATATGTTTAACTCTGTAGCCTTTGTAGGGAAAAAGTGTATCTAGCAAGGTCCACAAAGCTAGATTTAGTACAATATGGGTTGGTCCAGTATAGTACACATCCCATATTGAAATAGGTGTCTATTTTTTTTCTTATTCTTAATTATAATACCACTTGGTGCCACATAAGAAGGTTCAGCTCAGTTTGAATCGGTTTGGTTCATATCGTATCAAAACTTTGTACTGCATTGACACCTGATCAGTACAATACAGTTGGTATGGATCGATGTGGTAGACCCTGGTATCTAATGCATGGTGGCTCTTAATTGGAATCTGTTGTGCGGATGTTTCAATTGGAGCTTGTTTCAATTTCAGTCTCTTGTTATCATTTTTGCTAAGAGTAATGTGTTTGCCACCAAAGCTACATATGCAATGTCTTGATCTAGAATCTATTGTCCATTTTGTTGACCTGCTTGTATTTCCTTGATATTATCTTTTGCCCCTGAAGAAGTGTGGCATTTCCTGCTGAGATCTATTGCAGCCTATCCATGATAATGATCTGCAATATTAGTTGATCATATGAATTTTCTTATTTGAGGGCAATTAATTATCAGTATTCTGAATTAGAAGTCATTGTTTGGAATTGAAAAGTTATTTATATCCATTATTTCTTTGTAAACTTCTTGGGGTATGGGTGAAATCTTTTGTACATAAACTGCTTCATGGATAAATGTAGGGGTAATGGAGCTTCTGCTCTGGACAATAAGACTGCTAAAAATAAGAGATTCTTTCTGTTGATGTTTTCTTGTCTGAAATTGGTGTGCTATTGTATTTGACAGATACTTGAAGCAGAGAAATTCTGAATTGTGCTTTAAGTAGAGAAATTTGAGAGTCGTGTATTACTTTTTTCTGCTTTTCCTTGTTACATAGCCACCTATGTAAGGTGGTTAGTCCACAATTTCAGTAGTTGAAGTTCTTGCTGCATCTTATTTGTGGTTCTTCATGTCTTTGAACTTCCAGTGAATGTCTCAAAAAATGGAATGGGATTTAGTTTACTGCTTGGTTTGACCTAGGAAACAAATTATTGTCACCAGCAATCATTAGGACTTAGGAGAACATTATGGAATCACTTTTATAATGTTGGTCAGTTTTTTACCTCTATTAGATTTTTTTTTTTTTTTTAAATAACCTTTGCTGATGAGGATTATGATGTTCTTACCTCACTTGGTGAGAAATAAAACTTATGCTTTCCTCATCCTCCAAGCACTTTGCTGGTTGTATAGTCTTCAGAAGCAATTATTTTCCCCGAAAACAAAGGTTATCTGTAGTTTTAACTTGTGTTGTAAGATTAACTTTGAAGAATTTTTATAATCATTGGTAGGTTATTTTACTGTATGTTTGTACAAAGAACTTATTTTATGAATCTTGATGATTTCTATGCCCTATCTTGTGATTGGGAATGTTATTGACACCATATTTATGTAGAAGTTGTTTGTGTGAGGAGGAATGAAACTGATCTCAAACATACATGTTCACTTTGGACCAATTTAGGAACAAGAAGACCATCTAGAAGTTGATAGGACACAACTCATTTCATTATTATTACTATGTTGTTGTGCAGTTTGAAGCTATTGCACTATATACTTCTCAAATTATTTTTTGTTAATAGTTTAGAGTTTTCCAAAATTAGTCACCACTATTCTCTGGTTATGCTGCATTTTCTTTCTCTGATTAAGGAATTGTCATTACAAAATTATTTGCTCTGCAAAGATCATTTTGGTGACTGTTTCAGTAAGGTGCAAATGTCTGCATTATCTGTTAAAGCCCACTGGACAGGATTTTATGTGATAAAAAAAGAAAAAAATCCTGAGAAGCTGATTCTTTATTGTGTTGCTTGACGTTTATACAGAGTTGAATCACAAGATGGATGTGTGATTAGGTGCGAAATTAGAAACCACTGGCTGAGGGCACCCCTTATGTGAAGTTTTTAGTTGGAGGATTGAAAGATAAAAAAGGTGATGAGGATTCTAGTGCTACATGTTAGGCTTTTATCTCCATGGGAGATTTGGGTATCTATGAGAGTGAAATTATCCCACATAGAAGATTGAAGCGTAGAGTTGCTAATTTAATGATATTTCATTTTGCAGGGAAACATCACACAAGGCTGAATGAGTATGCACCTTTGTTTTAGACGAGAGTCCGCAATCTCCGTTAGGAAATCTAATTGCTTGTATGAAGCATTCTTTTTTAGTTAGAGGAATGAAGCACTGATAACAGATAGGTGGTCAGAGGGAGTTGGCTTTTCAAACCATATGCTTGGGTACATCTCTAGTTCCACTATTTAATTGAAGTACGGTCAGAAACGATATAATTCATAAGCTTGCCAACTTTCTGATGGAAGGGACGTGGGACATGGAATTATACGAAGTCTGAAGAGCATTGACCTGAATTGCTATGATTAAGCACTCGCAGATGGTGAAAGTTTCAGTACGCTCGTGTCATGATGCATGGATCATCATCTAAGCATTAGTGGTAGGGACACAAACCTAGAATATTCCAATCCCATCTTATAAGATGGGAATATGCTGTTTTGTAGACAAAATTATTGGAACAATTTTGGAGCACTACATGTGGTCAGCTTGGAGGTTGCACGCATTTAGAATATTTCATCTAAAGTTCATGTGAGAAAAGTTGCTTCTCCCTTCTTGCTCTGCCTTTAAGGTCTGGGTGGGTGAATTTGTTGTATGATACGGTCCCATATTTAAAATGCGGCCCCTCATATTTAGATTTTCATCAGATTCACATGAAGGGCAGAGCTAAAGTTATTGCACATTGTGTGGCAAATGGAGGACGGGCCCTCTGGTACTCCCCAGATTCTTGAAAGATATTTTAGTTTTGATGCCAGTTCTGGTTCTACAGAGATCATCCAGGTGGGGAGTGGGGGACCCCTAGCCCCTTAAATACTGGTAGTTGCCGGATTTAAACCCATGCTTCTAGTACAATAAAGATAGGTTGTTGATTTGTATTTTCATGCTAAATAATCAGATGGCAAGGTTAACCTCAACCTAATCCAAGCAAGCCTTATATTGCTCATGGATTATTGTTTATATGAATCAAGATGTGATAGAATTTTTCTTTTCCCCTTTTTTCAGACTAAGGGTTTGTTTAGGTAGTCTTCTAAGGATCTGTCCAAGTCCCAGTCTGTGGGCCTGTTGGTCTATAGGAAGAAAAGAAAAGTGAGGATATGTTGAATTATCTGAACAGGTGAAATGAGGGCTTGCTGTGCCCGTATTAGTTGGATGTCCAAATAAATAATGACCGGCGCAGTAGACTAGCATGGACTGTATCATTGCCCACTGTATGCTATACAATTGATAGGATATACGGTGCAAAAGACTGATAAAATTAGGATTCGACCTAGTTTCAGTCTTCAAGTTTACATTCCGTCAATCTCAAGCCTTTAAGGATCCCGCTGAACATGTAGCAGAAGCAGAAAATTAGTTTGACAAACTGAAGGTTGCCTAACAAGTAACAAGACTTTGCGTCTCTGAGAGCATTTCCATTGCTTTGTTTTCTTTTTCCTTATTTGGTGCCATTTTTAATGAGCATATGATGCCATTAAATCAGAAAACTCTCTACCAAAAAAAAGGAAGAGGTAGAATTCTTGTCAACAAAAGAGATTCTAGCCTGTCTCTTTTCTTATTAATAATATTTCGATCTTGTAGGATGATGAAAAATTCAGTCTGTTGAGCCCATTACAGTCTTTAGATAGTTCCAGTAAACATTGAAATATTGCTTATATTGCTACATTATTCGGATCAATCTGTGAGATCCAACTTCAACTCAAATTCCTCTCCAATGAGCTGCGACAACCCTTTAATCTCTGCAATTCCAAACCTCCCATTCGTTTGGTAACTAGCACTGGCCTTTGAGTTACTGCTTACTTCCACTCCATTCACAAATATGGCAGCCGTTTTAGGTGTTTCTTTCAACTCCAACCCCAGGAACGCTACCTTCTCCAGCAACAACTTCTGATTCAAAGCGTATGTACCATTCACCACCTCTGACCTGACCTTTACACCCTTGCCCTCTATCACACTGCTGAACCTCACTAAACTCCACTGACTCTCCTCCCTTGCCATCTCCACCACCTCTCCATCATCCAAATAGACCTCCCCACTGGCATTATTATCCTCATCGAGCACCACCAGGAGATCAAATCCACCCTGCCGTGCCAATTGTGTGGTCATTGCCTCTTCCTGCATTACCAAGATGTTCCCTCCCATCACATGCACGTTTATAGTATCCTCTGGTGCATCAAGCGTCAGGTACTTCCCAGAATCACTGCTCACTGTCTGTGAGTAGTTGAAGAGATTGAACCATTTCCCTTTTGGAAAATAAGCATCGACTGAGACTGCTCCTTGTTTCAGTGCTGGGGAGACCATCACACCTTTTCCAAGCAGAAACTGCGTGCTGATATCGTAAGTCTTGACATCTTCTGTGAATGAGAAGAAGAGAGGTCGTGCAATAGGTGCACCTTCGACGTGAGCCTCATACATCAGTGTGTAGAAGTAGGGAAGCAGGCGGTATCGAAGGCCGAGTGCCTTCCTCGCAGATCGGGCGACAGAGTCCCAAAGGTATAGCTCTCGACGGTTGGCATTTTTATCGGAGTGATCCCTTGCAAAGGGAAAGAATGCACCTAGCTTCATGGAAAAAGAAATTTTAATGTTTCAATACCCCTCCTTCAGTTACATGATCATCTATCATGTAAGTTTAAATACTGTACCATTTGTATACCTGAATCCATCGTCCACAGAGCTCCTCAGTCGTGTCTCCGTTAAACCCACATATGTCTGCTCCAACCATTGGAATACCAAACAGTCCAGAGTTCAGTATGGATGAAATTGAGTAACCGAGATCCTCCCATCTTGCTGCAATATCACCAGTCCAATGAGCTGCATACTTTCCTGAGCCAACAAAAGTCGATCGGCTGAGCACAAATGGCCTCCTCCCTGTGGATTTCATCAGTCCATCATGGGTTGCCTTGGATTCCAAGAAGCCATAGAGGTTGTGCACATCATACTCTGATAAGTTCCCAAAGTGAAGAGAAGAGGCTGGAACTGTTAAATTGTTGATAGGTCTTCGAACACCATCATTGTTGATCTTATAAGGAGGGTCATCCAGGGAATTGAGAGGCGAGGAGGTGATGAAGTTGGAGATCTCATTCATGTCAATCCACAAGCCATCAACTGGAAGAGTCTTTCGGAATATGGCGATCTCTGTGGCCCAGAATTCAGCGGCAGCTGGGTTCAGGAAATCAGGGAAGTAGACAGGTCCAGGCCACACTCGTCCAAGGTAATAGGCTCCATCTCTCTTCAGAAAGATCCCATCTTTCATTCCTCTAAGGAATGTATCATATGTATAATTAACACTGATACCTGCAGGGGTTTGTCATTTGTGAAGAACCATGTTACATTTCCTCTCTAAGTTGTCATTACCAAGCACTGGTTCTAAAATTTGCTCAGGGCTTTACCTGGGTCCAGTATGACCACATATTTCTGTCCATTATGGTGAAGCTGTTCAACAAATGCCTTCATCTTGTCTGCAGGGAATTTGATGGGGTCAAGTGTGAAGTCCTTGAATCCATCCATGTAATCGATGTCGGTCCACATTACTTCGAGAGGAATCTTAGCTTTGGCATATCCTGCTACGACACCTTCGAGATCGGATACATTCTTGTAGCCATATCGGCACTGATGGAATCCTACAATCATAGAGGTATGCATGCATCTAATGTCATCCATATTATGGTTTTGATTTTTTAACACTACTGAGAACAGATATTAACGTTCGCTCACCAAAGGACCAATAAGGCATTGGTGTTGGCCGACCAATGAGCTCGGTGTACTGATCCATGACAGAAAGTGGTAACGGACCTGCAAAGAAATAGAAGTCGAGAATTCCTCCAATCACTTTGTAAGTGATGTAAGATCCACCATAGATGACATCCATGCCATTGCTATTGAGGAGGAGCACTCCATGAGTCACTCCTGGCGGGTATTTGATATTGGATGAGGATGATGATGATCTCACATCAAGGTAGAATGGATGAGAGCCATAGAGATTAACATCTGTGTTTGCTGCAGCTATGTCGGAATTCCACATTGTCAGTGTGTCGTTGGGGACTAGCCGGAATGTCTTCTTGGTATGCTCTCCAAGACCATAGAGGGATGATCTTCCAGCAGGGAGTGATGATGAGATCTCCAAGTATCGGTCTTTGAAGACAAGTAGAGGCAAAGAGTTGAAAAGGATGTCACCAGTGGAGCGGCGGCTGATGGTGAAGGTGAAGGGAGTCGTTGCATGGAGGGTGAAGAGGAGGTCGGAGCCTCCGAAGGAGAGAACATGGCTTTCTGGTGGGGACCGGTTGGCTTTCAATGATTCTTGTTTCTCTTCAGCAATAACTCTATGAGAGACAGGGGGCTTGCGTGGTATGATGCTAGATGGAATTTCCCATCTTTCGTTATCAGAATCTGTTATTCGAACTCGCAGACGATCTTTGGTTTCAAAGCTGCAATCAGAGAGAACAAAGTTGGAGAGTTCCAAGTCTGCTCACTTGTAGCTGAAAGCATGAGAATACTGAAGTTTTAAAGTAATGGTAGAGAAAAGCAGCCACTGGAGATCATACTGATGAGATATCTTTAGAAAATTTAATCAGTAATTTCATAAGCAGTGCTGATTGGATCTGATTGATCGAATAGGTTGTGAATACTTTTACTCTTCCCAAATGATTGGTTTGACCAAATAAAAAGAGAGTGGAAGAGAAACAATCAAAATCATCAAAAGTTGGAATCTGACCACGAATGTATGATTTCTAAATCTCGGCTCCATGATTTAAAGGTTATCAATAATTGCTTCTATGTTTGGCATTTGCTAACTATAGATATGTTAATACTAGCTTGAAGAGAAGAAAATAAATCATTCACTTACGATGCAAAGAGAACGAGGTTCTGAACATCTGGTCCATAGATCGACGAATTCTCAATAAGCTGAAGCTTGGCAGTCAGTGACTTCTCTGAAGAGTTGACGCTGATCGATCCGACCTTGTAGCCATACCGAACAGCTGGATCTTGCTGAGAATAAGATGAGGAATAGAAACAGAAAGAGATGGAGAAATAGAAGAAGAGAAGGGGGAGATTATGTGTGGATAAGGTTCCCATCTCTCTCAAATCCTCCAGAGTGTTGCTCCCTTTCATGGCCCTAAGAGCATCCTTTTACGCGGCCAATTGAGGTCAAAGTCTTTTTTATTTTTTTGTTTCTTCCCTTCAAACTTCCAAGTCCATTGCGTTGTTTTAATTGCCAGACTGATCAATAGCCCAAATATTGTCACTGGTGCATGCCAAATGACAGCAGGTAAGAGGTAAGACGGCGTCACCAAAGAAGCAATCTACTTGTGCCACGTGGAATGAACGGTTGCAAGGAAACCTATTTCCTTTAGGTAATGTGTTCGGACCTGTTTTTATAAGTAGAGTAAAAAATTTTTTTTTTAATAAATTCAGGGTAGAAACTGAAAATAATGTTAAACTGAAAAACGTCATTTCAAATGACGTTTTTTCAGAAAAAAAATGTTAATGGGCTTTAAACGCACGTTTTTTTCTGAAAAAACGCACGTTTTCTTCTGAAAAAACGCACGTTTTCAAATAATGTTAAGTGACGTTTCTTTTGGTAACTCCCCCATGCCTCACGAGCCCCTCCCCCTCCCCCTCCCCCGCTTCCCGAGCTCCCTCCCTCTCGTGCAACCCCTCCCTCACGAGCCCCCTCCCTCCCGTGCAATTCCCCTCCCCTCCCGTGCAATTCCCTCCCGTGCAATTCCCCTCCCCTCGCTTCCCTCCCGTGCAACCCCCCTCACGAGCGCCCCCCCCTTTCCCGAGCCTTCCCTCCCGTGCAACCCCCTCACGGCCTTCCCGAGCCTCCACTCCCCCTCCCTCACGAGCGCGACCCCCCTTCTCTCCCACCCCCGGTCCCCCCCTCCCGGCCCCAGTACCCCCGCCCTCCCGATCTCCTCCCCCGTCCCCTCCCGAGTGCACCCACCCCCTTGCAGGGGGCGCGTGAGAGAGGCATTTTTTCAGGAGAAATTCATGCTGGCGCTGACGAAGCATTTTTTTTTTCAAAAAAAAAACGTCATTTCAAATGACGTTTTTCACTACCATTCCTGTAAATAGTTTCGTTCTCATCCTGAATTTGACGTTTTTCACTACCATTTCTGTAAATAGTTTCGTTCCCATCCTAAATTTGTTAAAAAAAAAAAATTTTACTCTAATTATAAAAACAGCTCAATGTGTTCGGGCCTCGTGGCATTATTCTTGTTTTCTTCTCCCAACTCCAAGTCAAATACGTCTGCTCTCAGAAAATATTAAGGCCCGGAGATCGGCTGTGTCTGCCCATCAGCAGGCAGCCATTTTCCGTGTCATTTTTTGATAGGCTTGTCAGGTGCGGACACTTGTCCTGCGTTGCAATCTGTGCCCTTTAATATTAACTTTTTTTTTAAAAAAAAATTGAATGTTTTTGGGGTCGGATGGAACACGTTAGGCCGGCCCTCGTTATTTTTAGGAACGAAAACGGTAACGGTCATAGCAGGGAATCTCGCCAAAAATCCTGCAAATCTCCCCATCTTTAAGAAGAAAAAGCCATTCGCGGTGGAAAAGTTTGCCGTGACGGCAAATCGGACGTCAAACATGGTTGGTAGTGCGATCTATCTTTCATTTGTCCAGAACGAGGTATGAGTTGGACCACCTTATCATTTTGATAGGCTTGTCAGGTGCGGACACTTGTCCTGCGTTGCTATCTATGCCCTTTAATATTAACTTTTTTTTAAAAAAAAAAAATTGGGTGTTTTTGGGGTCGGATGGAACACGTTGGGCCGGCCCCCGTTATGTTTATGAACGAAAACAGTAACGGTCATAGCAGGGAATCTCGCCAAAAATCCTGCAAATCTCCCCATCTTTGAGGAGAAAAAGCCATTCGCGGTGGAAAAGTTTGCCGGCAAATCGGACGTCAAACATGGTTGGTAGTGCGATCTATCCTTCATTTGTCCAGCACGAGGTGAGTTGGACCACCTTATCATTTTGAAGAGGGATCCGCGAGAAAAGCGCAGGCCAAGAAGAAAGATCTCATCAAATCCTACAAAAGACGTTAACAAGATTATGGAGGAATCTTTTCATGTTATGTTTTTAATACTTGAAAGTTTAATTTATTTATGCAGAATGGCACGGCTTACTTAAGTTAGCGGGCAAAAACATAGGTTTTTGTACTCTAGCATCATTTAATGTCTTATGTTTTTTTATGTGACACATATTATTATTTATTTGAAAAGTGACAAATATTTGTCATAATCTTATCTTTTCTTTACAAAAAATGATAATATGTGCACTGCTTGTTAAGTAGAGTATCACGTTGTAAACAACTAAAGAACAACATGTAAGATTCTTATATGCGAATCATATGTCATGAGATAGTGCAGCGTAAATGAATGTTTTCAAGTCGTTTATACGACACATCAAAGTGAATCATAAATCTTTTGAACAAGCTCACTCAAACATAAATGAAGCATAAATTCTTGTTCTCTGCAATATAGTAAGCAGCAATCTGAAAGAGTCTGTTGCATTTTTTCGAGTTCATAACAGTTATTATTGTTAACTACTTGTGAAGACCGAATGTTCTTCACTCGAGTAACTTTTAATAGTACCAAAATTCAGAAAAAGTAGACCACCTCTAAATAAAAGTGTAAAATAGCTAAATGAGAGCATATATGTGTATGTTCGGACTAGATATTTTTGTGATGTTTGGACTTGAGTTTGTATAGTAATTGAGTTTGATGTGGCCCATTGAACGGGAGCTCCACTGTAGCATGTATTGTGTGTTGCATGTGCTAAAGTGAACCTAGCAGGGGGTGACTGTTTAAGATGATTTTAGTCACTATCCTAAAATATCGGCAAGTTACATTAATAGAGAGTACATCACCTATAGAATAGGTTGGCTTGGGTACCAATCTAAAATTTTCATCTTTGAATTATGATAAAAGTATTAATTAGGGCCAATAGTTTGGGCATCGAGTTTAATTCAGTACCCTATTTTAGGCATTTGGCTCACTTAGCTGCCCATTAGGTCAAAATCTTCAAAATCGGATAAACCAATATAAAGCGAACCGAGTCATACATACATACATACATACATATATATATATTATATGGGCTTTCATTTGTACTGCAGTTGAAATTGAGGTGCTACAAGTATGTATAAATAAATAGGCTATGCGAGAGTTATGTTATTTTCATTGTGAATAACTAGGTTGGTGTTTGATTATATAAAGTTTATTATGAAAACCAATCTCATAATTATTTAAAGTAAATATAAGTAAACTGATAAACCAAACCGAAACTAAACTAAATTTCTTAGTTCGGTTTGGTTTATAGAACAATCGATTTAATTTAGGTTTAAATTTTAGAAAACTGACTCAGATTGTTTTGGCTCCAAATATATTTCTAAATAGATTTGATCCGGCCTAGCCTGGCGCATGCATACCCTTAGCATAAGGTACTATAGTTTTCACTTCCAATATTTGATTTACCATGTTGTATGGCATTGTCTACACTGTTGGTGTAAGATGATGTGTTTCAGCTGCTTCTATTTGATTTCCTCATGTTGAACCACATGACCCTTAAGTGCATGATTAACATGATCATTTATCCCTAATTTACTGATTATCCACTATATCTGGCTATCTGCTTGGTTTCTGAATTATTTCATCACCCTGAATCATGATGGGAAAGCTACATCTCATGTTGCGCTTATGAATGTAGGGCATATTTGAAACCTTCATCCATATTAAGTTATGCTCTGCATCACTTGATATTGATTTCATTACCCTATGACTGTAGATTTTTTATATTAAATGATAATTGTATCCTGGTTCGCATGATTTTGATGTTGCAAAAGAGTCATAAATACTGAATGTATATATTACAGCTTCCCCCTTTCTCCATCTGAATAAACGTATGATAGTTTTTTTCGATATGTTGATGATACTTCATTTCATGATCCTTTCATCTTTTATATGTCACCTTAAGTTTAATTTCATTCATACCATTGGTCTTGCAAATGCCACATGCAGGCATTGACTGCTGATTTTGAAGTATCTGAGGGCATTTATTCATGGGCAAGAATAGAAGACGCTGATTCAGTGTGTCTTTGATTGGGAGCAAATGTCATGCTGGAGTATTCTTATGTGTAAGATAAAGAAAAGGATCAAGGCGGTTGGCTATCAAGATAAAGAAAAGGATGGCTGGGTTCTTATGTGTAAGATAAAAAAAACAGTATATGGGTTTGTCATAAGAAGCATTTGATGAATAACTACTATTCTATCTATCTCATTGTTTATAGTAGATTTGCTAAATATACTCTACTTTGATTTATATACATTTCTTCATTCTCTTTTGTAAAATGAAAATGTGAATATTATATGAAAAGAAAGTGTATATAAATTAAGAAAGTGATATGCATGTTTTCTTTGTACTCTCTGAATAGCATGGGTTTTTTAAAGGGAAATTGAGGAGTTTAGAAGGAAATAGTTCTGCTTCCCTATCTTCCTGTGCCATTGGGTTCCAGAACAGCTTCATGGCTGATATTGGAAGGGGAACAAAGCATATGGTGGCTTCACTTGGGGGTTGAATTTGCACCCATGACCATTTCCATCATATATAGAGATAAGAGGAATAAATTGTGTAAATTATTTATGAATAATTTATTTATTCATGAACATGTAATTAGTACGTTGTGAATTTCAATAGGTGGACAAAGGCATTTTGTTTGTTGAAAAAATAAATGAATATTATAAGAAATTTCTTACCCCTCTTTTATTTTGTAGAAAAAAGAGACATCTTTTGATTTTTATCATTCTCTTTATTTGGATTATGTAATATGATTTCTTATGAGCTTATCCAGCCATATCCCTTGCTGAGATTATACATGTCTATTTGGTAGATGTAACTTTTTGATAGCACCAAAGTAGGCTGAACCATGAACCATGGGATCGGTTCGAACTAAAGTGAACTAGCAATGTACCGGGGGTTCAAGCCGGTTCGCTGTTTTTTATATTTTTTTTTTATATATATATATTTTTAATGTAGTATCTGAAGCTGAGAGTCTCTCATGATCTTTCATTCTCTCTCCTCTCTCTTATTTCATTCTAAATTAAATGGAATGAGGGTGAGGAGAGAGGATGTAAGGACACATGACAGTTAGCACAGTCCCGTTCGAATTATTTTCTGGTCACTTCGGTTTGGTTCAGGCCGAACCGATTGGTTTAGCATGGTTCAACTTAATTGGATAGCACTTTTAATAGGTTATTGCAGAATTTCTGTGAATAATTTCATCCATATTATATGGGTTTGACTGTTGCTATGTTTTTATTTCATTTTTGGTTTAACTTACAAAATCCTTAGTCCTATATGTATGAATGGAGATCCTTGTGAAATGTGTATATGAAGTAGTGTTTTTAGTGTCAGCAGTTTATGATTTGTTTGCCTCTTCATGTCTCTCTCCAGTGTGTGGGCAATTGCAAAATTTGTCATGCTTTTAAGCTGTCGATTTGACAAGCCAAAGAGAGAAAAAGAAATGCAAGGTTGCAAATCAGCAACCATGCTTGGTGTTCCAGGATGTGTGCTTTTGCAAATTTTCAGATCCTTTGATCAAGACCATGGTTCTTTCCAGAAGTATATTTTGGCTTACATGCTGTTAGCTAGAAATGGGAATTTATTGCAACAGGTTGGAAGGAATATATGTGAGAAAGAATTGCACATGCCTAGTCTGGACCGTGCAGGACTGAAGAAGAGAAGACATACTGCGAAGACACAGACTGGAAGTGATTACAGTGATCAAAGATCGAATGACTGTCTCCTTCTAGGACTCCATGATGATATTGCATTGGACTGCCTGACCTGGACATGTAGGTCCGACTACCCATCACTTGCTCGTGTGAATAAAAGGTTTAATTTGTTGATAAATAGTGGATATCTTTACAAATTAAGGAGACAACTTGGTATTGTTGAGCACTGGGTATATTTGGCATGCAGTTTGATGCCGTGGGAAGCATTTGACCCTTTTAGGCGGAGATGGATGAGGTTACCAAGGATGCCATGTGATGAGTGCTTTTCGTTTGCTGACAAGGAGTCTCTTGCGGTAGGGACACAGCTCCTTGTTTTCGGTCGGGAATTAACAGGTTTCGCTATTTGGATGTATAGTTTAGTGAAACATGAATGGTCTAGGTGCCCATTGATGAACTTACATCGTTGTCTTTTTGGATCCAGCAGCTCTGGAGAAATTGCTATTGTTGCTGGCGGCAGTGACAGGAACGGCAAT
Organism: Metroxylon sagu; assembly: GCA_017589505.3. Taxonomy (NCBI): domain Eukaryota; kingdom Viridiplantae; phylum Streptophyta; class Magnoliopsida; order Arecales; family Arecaceae; genus Metroxylon; species Metroxylon sagu. The sequence goes on along the minus strand of JACVBY030000658.1, from coordinate 1,603,884 downwards.
GTTTTAAAAAGTGCTGAGTTGTATGATTCAGAGTTGGGTAGTTGGGAAACTTTACCAGATATGAATTTGCCGAGGAGATTATGTTCTGGATTCTTTATGGATGGGAAGTTTTATGTTATAGGAGGCATGTCAAACCATACAGATTCTTTAACTTGCGGTGAGGAGTATAACCTTCAAACAAGGACATGGAGGAGAATTAGAAACATGTACCCTGGTGGTAATAGGGCCACTCAGTCTCCTCCACTGGTTGCAGTTGTAAATAATCAACTTTATGCTGCTGATCAATCCACAAATGAAGTTAAGAAGTATGATAAGGAAAATAACACATGGAATGTTGTAAGGCCATTGCCTGTTAGAGCTGACTCTTCTAATGGTTGGGGCCTTGCATTCAAGGCCTGTGGTGACAAGTTATTGGTGATTGGTGGTCATAGAGGACCTCAAGGTGAAGTCATAGTGCTGCACTCTTGGTGTCCTGAGGATGGAACTAGTGGTGAAGTGGAGTGGAACATTCTTTCTGTCAGGGAACGGGCTGGTGCTTTTGTTTACAATTGTGCAATAATGGGTTGTTGAGGCATGCATGGACATGCTGGTTATGAATCAGAGTAGATGGGAGGGCAATTGCCTCATTTAATTGGTGAAACGGTTATGTTTACTGGTTATTTTCCGTTTGAAGTATTTACATTAACTTGTATTTATCAATGACATCTCCTTTGTGCTCTTTTAATTGAGGTCTCTATGAGATGAACTGGATCATTGAGTTAATGTGAAGGCTTCTTATTTACCTTTTCTTCTAAATTTGTCTGCACTAGCATGAAATTTTGTGATATTAGAATATGGGAAGGAAACCTAGCATTGGCATGTGCAATTATAATTCTTATTTTTGTAAATTTGTTAGACTTTATTTACTTATCAAAGGGCTCCTTTTTTTTTTTTTTTTTGTGGCCTAGTCCTTGAATATACTGAATTTGAACTCCTAAATTACTTTCTGCATATGAAAGGTTTTTTGTTCATCCTCAAGTATAATTTTTTCTGTTTGTCCATGATTTGTGATTTTATAAAAAAAGGAAAGAGAAGGAAAAAAAGGAATAAATGGATAAGTTAATCCTAAGTTACATAACAGGATATGAGAGCTTTTGACTTACTATATTTCTTGTTAAGGAAAGCATAGGCTTTTCTGACTTAGGACAAAGATTGCTATGTTGCACTTCTGCATTTTGTAGATGCAATATCATATATGTTTGTTCATTGGTCACTCTAATCAAAACTGAGCCAAATATTATCCCAATGAATTCAGAATTGTTTTTGACTCGATACTGTTGCTATAGGGATCTCCTTAAGTAGTCTTTTCTTTTCACTTTTCTGTTATGTATTCCTGTGAAATACCAGATATCATTGTCTTCTCTATCTTCTTCACATGAACACGATCAATTGGAATATTGATAACCTGCTTTTTTAAAAAGTTAAAGCTGTGCTTTTGCTTCTGATTATTTTTTTCTATCACTTATCCCTCAGATAGCCAACTTTATGTATTAAGTATAACTAGTTAAATTTAATATGTTTAACTCTGTAGCCTTTGTTGGGAAAAAGTGTATCTAGCAAGGTCCACAAAGCTAAATTTAGTACAATATGGGTTGGTCCAGTATAGTACACATCCCATATCAAAATAGGGTGTCTATTTTTTTTTCTTGTTCTTAATTATAATACTATTCGGTGCCAGACGGTATAAGAAGGTTCAGCTCAGTTTGAATCGGTTTGGTTCATATCGATCAAAACTTTGTACTGCACCGATACCTGATCGGTACAATACAGTTGGTAAGGATCGATGTGGTAGACCTTGGTATCTAATGCATGGTGGCTCTTAATTGGAATCTGTTGCATGGATGTTTCAAATGGAACTTGTTTCAATTTCAGTCTCTTGTTGTCATTTTTGCTAAGAGTAATGTGTTTTCCACCAAAGCTACATATGCAAAGTCTTGATCTAGAATCTATTGTTCATTTTGTTGACCTGCCTGTATTTCCTTGATATTATCTTTTTCCCCTGAAGAAGTGTGGCATTTCCTGCTGAGGTCTATTGCAGCCTATTCATGATAATGATCTGCAATATTAGTTGATCATATGAATTTTCTTATTTCAGGGCAATTAATTATCAGTATTCTGAATTAGAAGTCATTGTTTGGAATTGAAAAGTTATTTATATCCATTGTTTCTTTGTAAACTTCTTGGGGTATGGGTGAAATCTTTTGTACATAAACTGCTTCATGGATAAATGTAGGGGTAATGGAGCTTCTGCTCTGGACGATAAGACTGCTAAAAAGAAGAGATTCTTTCTGTTGATGCTTTCTTGTCTGAAATTGGTGTGCTATTGTATTTGACAGATACTTGAAGCAGAGAAATTCTGAATTGTACTTTAAGTAGAGAAATTTGAGAGTCGTGTATTACTTTTTTCTGCTTTTCCTTGTTACATAGCCACCTATGTAAGGTGGTTAGTTCACAATTTCAGTAGTTGAAGTTCTTGCTGCATCTTATTTGTGGTTCTTCATGTCTTTGAACTTCCAGTGAATGTCTCAAAAAATGGAATGATATCTAGTTTACTGCTTGGTATGACCTAGGAAACAAATTATTGTCACCAACAATCATTAGGACTTAGGAGAACATTGTGGAACCACTTTTATAATGTTGGTCAGTTTTTTACCTGTATTAGATTTTTTTTTTTTTTTTTTAAATAACCTTTGCTGATGAGGATTATGATGTTCTTACCTCACTTGGTGAGAAATAAAACTTATTCTTTCTTCATCCTCCAAGCACTTTGCAGGTTGTATAGTCTTCAGAAGCAATTATTCTCCTGGAAAACAAAGGTTATCTGTAGTTTTAACTTGTGTTGTAAGATTAACTTTGAAGAATTTTTATAATCATTGGTAGGTTATTTTACTGTATGTTTGTACAAAGAACTTATTTTATGAATCTTGATGATTTCTATGCCTTATCTTGTGATTGGGAATGTTATTGACACCATATTTATGTAGAAGTTGTTTGTGTGAGGAGGAATGAAACTGATCTCAAACATACGTGTTCACTTTGGACCAATTTAGGAACAAGAAGACCAACTAGAAGTTGATAGGACACAACTCGTTTCATTATTATTACTATGTTGTTGTACAGTTTGAAGCTATTGCACTATATACTTCTCAAATTATTTTTTGTTAATAGTTTAGTGTTTTCCAAAATTAGTCACCACTATTATCTGTTTATGCTGCATTTTCTTTCTCTGATTAAGGAATTGTCATTACAAAATTATTTGCTCTCAAAATTATTTGCTCTGCAAAGATCATTTTGGTGACTGTTTCAGCAAGGTGCAAATGTCTGCATTATCTGTTAAAGCCCACTGGACAGGATTTGATGTGATAAAAAAAAAAAAATCCTGAGAAGCTGATTCTTTATTGTGCTGCTTGACGTTTATACAGAGTTGAATCACAAGATCGATGTGTGATTAGGTGCGAAATTAGAAACCACTGGCTGAGGGCACCCCTTATGTGAAGTTTTGAGTCGGAGGATTGAAAGATAAAAAAGGTGATGAGGATTCTAGTGCTACATGTTAAGCTTTTATCTCAATGGGAGATTTGGGGTATCCATGAGAGTGAAATTATCCCGCATAGAAGATTGAAGCATAGAGTTGCTAATTTAATGATATTTCATTTGGCAGGGAAACATCGCACAAGGCTGAATGAGTATGTACCTTTGTTTTAGACAAGAGAGTCCGCAATCTCCGTTAGGAAATCTAATTGCTTGTATGAAGCATTCTTTTTTAGTTAGAGGAATGAAGCACTGATAACAGATAGGTGGTCAGAGGGAGTTGGCTTTTCAAACCATATGCTTGGGTACATCTCTAGTTCCACTATTTAATTGAAGTACGGTCAGAAACGATATAATTCATAAGCTTGCCAACTTTCTGATGGAAGGGACGTGGGACATGGAATTATACGAAGTCTGAAGAGCATTGACCTGAATTGCTATGATTAAACACTCACAGATGGTGAAAGTTCCAGAGCGCTCGTGTCATGATGCATGGATCATCATCTAAGCATTAGTGGTAGGGACACAAACCTAGAATATTCCAATCCCATCTTATAAGATGGGAATAAGCTGTTTTGTAGACAAAATTATTTGAACAATTTTGGAGCACTACATGTGGTCAGCTTGGAGGTTGCACGCATTTAGAATATTTCATCTAAAGCTTATGTGAGAAAAGTTGCTTCTCCCTTCTTGCTCTGCCTTTAAGGTCTGGGTGGGTGAATTTGTTGTATGATACGGTCCCATATTTAAAATGCGGCCCCTCATATTTAGATTTTTATCAGATTCACATGAAGGGCAGAGCTAAAGTTATTGCACATTGTGTGGCAAATGGAGGACGGGCCCTCTGGTACTCCCCAGGTTCTTGAAAGATATTTTAGTTTTGATGCCAGTTCTGGTTCTACAGAGATCATCCAGGTGGGGAGTGGGGGACCCTTAGCCCCTTAAATACTGGTAGTTGCTGGATTTAAACCCATGCTTCTAGTACAATAAAGATAGGTTGTTGATTTGTATTTTCATGCTAAATAATCAGATGGCAAGGTTAACCTCAACCTAATCCAAGCAAGCCTCATATTGCTCATGGATTATTGTTTATATGAATCAAGATGCGATAGAATTTTTCTTTTCCCCTTTTTTCAGACTGAGGGCCTGTTTACGTAGTCTTCTAAGGATCTGTCCAAGTCCCAGTCTGTGGGCCTGTTGGTCTATAGGAAGAAAAGAAAAGTGAGGATATGTTGAATTATCTGAACAGGTGAAATGAGGGCTTGCTGTGCCCATATTAGTTGGATGTCCAAATAAATAATGACCGGTGCAGTAGACCAGCATGGACTGTATCATTGCCCACTGTATGCTATACAATTGATAGGATATACGGTGCAAAAGACTGGTAAAATTAGGATTCGACCTAGTTTCAGTCTTCAAGTTTACATTCTGGCGATCTCAAGCCTTTAAGGATCCGGCTAAACATGTAGCAGAAGCAGAAAATTAGTTTGACAAATTGAAGGTTGCCTAACAAGTAACAAGACTTCCATGTCTCTGAGAGCATTTCCATTGCTTTGTTTTCTTTTTCCTTATTTGGTGCCATTTTTAATGAGCATATGATGCCATTGAACCAGAAAACTCTCTACCAAAAAAAAGAAGGTAGAATTCTTGTCAACAAAAGAGATTCTAGCCTGTCTCTTTTCTTATTAATAATATTTCGATCTTGTAGGATGATGAAAAATTCAGTCTGTTGAGCCCATTACAGTCTTTAGATAGTTCCAGTAAACATTGAAATATTGCTTATATTGCTACATTATTCGGATCAATCTGTGAGATCCAACTTCAACTCAAATTCCTCTCCAATGAGCTGCGACAACCCTTTAATCTCTGCAATTCCAAACCTCCCATTCGTTTGGTAACTAGCACTGACCTTTGAGTTACTGCTTACTTCCACTCCATTCACAAATATGGCAGCCGTTTTAGGTGTTTCTTTCAACTCCAACCCCAGGAACGCTACCTTCTCCAGCAACAACTTCTGATTCAAAGCGTATGTACCATTCACCACCTCTGACCTGACCTTTACACCCTTGCCCTCTATCACACTGCTGAACCTCACTAAACTCCACTGACTCTCCTCCCTTGCCATCTCCACCACCTCTCCATCATCCAAATAGACCTCCCCACTGGCATTATTATCCTCATCGAGCACCACCAGGAGATCAAATCCACCCTGCCGTGCCAATTGTGTGGTCATTGCCTCTTCCTGCATTACCAAGATGTTCCCTCCCATCACATGGACGTTTATAGTATCCTCTGGTGCATCAAGCGTCACGTACTTCCCAGAATCACTGCTCACTGTCTGTGAGTAGTTGAAGAGATTGAACCATTTCCCTTTTGGAAAATAAGCATCGACTGAGACTGCTCCTTGTTTCAGTGCTGGGGAGACCATCACACCTTTTCCAAGCAGAAACTGCGTGCTGATATCGTAAGTCTTGACATCTTCTGTGAATGAGAAGAAGAGGGGTCGTGCAATAGGTGCACCTTTGACGTGAGCCTCATACATCAGTGTGTAGAAGTAGGGAAGCAGGCGGTATCGAAGACCGAGTGCCTTCCTCGCAGATCGGGCGACAGAGTCCCAAAGGTAGAGCTCTCGACGGTTGGTATTTATCGCAGAGTGATCCCTTGCAAAGGGATAGAATGCACCTAGCTTCATGGAAAAAGAAATTTTAATGTTTCAGTTCCCCCCTTCAGTTATATGATCATCTATCATGTAAGTTTAAATACTGTATTATTTGTATACCTGAATCCATCGTCCACAGAGCTCCTCAGTCGTGTCTCCGCCAAACCCACAGATGTCTGCTCCAACCATTGGAATACCAAACAGTCCAGAGTTCAGTATGGATGAAATTGAGTAACCGAGATCCTCCCATTTTGCTGCATTATCACCAGTCCAATGAGCTGCATACTTTCCTGAGCCAACAAAAGTCGATCGGCTGAGCACAAATGGCCTCCTCCCTGTGGATTTCATCAGTCCATCATGGGTTGCCTTTGATTCCAAGAAGCCATAGAGGTTGTGGACATCATACTCTGATAAGTTCCCAAAGTGAAGAGAAGAGGCTGGAACTGTTAAATTGTTGATAGGTCTTCGAACACCATCATTGTTGATCTTATAAGGAGGGTCATCCAGGGAATTGAGAGGCGAGGAAGTGATGAAGTTGGAGATCTCATTCATGTCAATCCACAAACCATCAACTGGAAGAGTCTTTCGGAATATGGCAATCTCTGTGGCCCAGAATTCAGCGGCAGCTGGGTTCAGGAAATCAGGGAAGTAGACAGGTCCAGGCCACACTCGTCCAAGGTAATAGGCTCCATCTCTCTTCAGAAAGATCCCATCTTTCATTCCTCTAAGGAATGTATCATATGTATAATTAACACTGATACCTGCAGGGGTTTGTCATTTGTGAAGAACCATGTTACATTTCCTCTCTAAGTTGTCATTACCAAGCACTGGTTCTAAATTTGCTCAGGGCTTTACCTGGGTCCAGTATGACCACATATTTCTGTCCATTATGGTGAAGCTGTTCAACAAATGCCTTCATCTTGTCTGCAGGGAATTTGATGGGGTCAAGTGTGAAGTCCTTGAATCCATCCATGTAATCGATGTCGGTCCACATTACTTCGAGAGGAATCTTAGCTTTGGCATATCCTGCTACGACGCCTTCGAGATCGGATACATTCTTGTAGCCATATCGGCACTGATGGAATCCTACAATCATAGAGGTATGCATGCATCTAATGTCATCCATATCATGGTTTTGATTTTTTAACACTACTGAGAGCAGATATTAACGTTCGCTCACCAAAGGACCAATAAGGCATTGGTGTTGGCCGACCAATGAGCTCGGTGTACTGATCCATGACAGAAAGTGGTAACGGACCTGCAAAGAAATAGAAGTCGAGAATTCCTCCAATCACTTTGTAAGTGATGTAAGATCCACCATAGATGACATCCATGCCATTGCTATTGAGGAGGAGCACTCCATGAGTCACTCCTGGCGGGTATTTGATATTGGATGAGGATGATGATGATCTCACATCAAGGTAGAATGGATGAGAGCCATAGAGATTAACATCTGTGTTTGCTGCAGCTATGTCGGAATTCCACATTGTCAGTGTGTCGTTGGGGACTAGCCGGAATGTCTTCTTGGTATGCTCTCCAAGACCATAGAGGGATGATCTTCCAGCAGGGAGTGATGATGAGATCTCCAAGTATCGGTCTTTGAAGACAAGTAGAGGCAAAGAGTTGAAAAGGATGTCACCAGTGGAGCGGCGGCTGATGGTGAAGGTGAAGGGAGTCGTTGCATGGAGGGTGAAGAGGAGGTCGGAGCCTCCGAAGGAGAGAACATGGCTTTCTGGTGGGGACCGGTTGGCTTTCAATGATTCTTGTTTCTCTTCAGCAATAACTCTATGAGAGACAGGGGGCTTGCGTGGTATGATGCTAGATGGAATTTCCCATCTTTCGTTATCAGAATCTGTTATTCGAACTCGCAGACGATCTTTGGTTTCAAAGCTGCAATCAGAGAGAACAAAGTTGGAGAGTTCCAAGTCTGCTCACTTGTAGCTGAAAGCATGAGAATACTGAAGTTTTAAAGTAATGGTAGAGAAAAGCAGCCACTGGAGATCATACTGATGAGATATCTTTAGAAAATTTAATCAGTAATTTCATAAGCAGTGCTGATTGGATCTGATTGATCGAATAGGTTGTGAATACTTTTACTCTTCCCAAATGATTGGTTTGACCAAATAAAAAGAGAGTGGAAGAGAAACAATCAAAATCATCAAAAGTTGGAATCTGACCACGAATGTATGATTTCTAAATCTCGAGTCCATGATTTAAAGGTTATCAATAATTGCTTCTATGTTTGGCATTTGCTAACTATAGATATGCTAATACCAACTTGAAGAGAAGAAAATAAATCATTCACTTACGATGCAAAGAGAACGAGGTTCTGAACATCTGGTCCATAGATCGACGAATTCTCAATAAGCTGAAGCTTGGCAGTCAGTGACTTCCCTGAAGGGTTGACGCTGATCGATCGGACCTTGTAGCCATACCCAACAGCTGGATCTTGCTGAGAATAAGATGAAGAATAGAAACAGAAAGAGATGGAGAAATAGAAGAAGAGAAGGGGGAGATTATGTGTGGATAAGGTTCCCATCTCTCTCAAATCCTCCAGAGTGTTTCTCCCTTTCATGGCCCTAAGAGCATCCTTTTATGCGGCCAATTGAGGTCAAAGTCTTTTTTATTTTTTTGTTTCTTCCCTTCAAACTTCCAAGTCCATTGAGTTGTTTTAATTGCCAGACTGATCAATAGCCCAAATATTTTCACTGGTGCATGCCAAATGACAGCAGGTAAGAGGTGAGACGGCGTGACGAAAGAAGCAATCTCCTTGTGCCACGTGGAATGAACGGTTGCAAGGAAACCTAATTCATTTAGGTAATGTGTTCGGGCCTCGTGGCATTATTCATGATTTCTTCTCCCAAAAGTCAAATATGTCTGATCTCAGAAAAAATTAAGGTCCGGAGATCGGCTGTGTCTGCCCATCAGCAGGCAGCCGTTTTACGTGTCACTTTTTGATAGGCTTGTCAGGTGCGGACACTTATCCGCGTTGCTATCTGTGCCCTTTAATATTAACTTTTTTTAAAAAAAAAAATTGGGTGTTTTTGGGGTAGGATGGAAGGCGTGAAAGGAACACGTTGGGCTGGCCCTCATTATTTTTAGGAACGAAAACAGTAACGGTCATAGCAGGGAATCTCACCAAAAATCCTGCAAATCTCTTCATCTTTGAGAAGAAAAAACCATTCGCCGTGAAAAAGTTTGCCGTGACGGCAAATCGGACGTCAAACATGGTTGGTAGTGCGATCTATCTTTCATTTGTCCAGCACGAGGTATGAGTTGGACCACCTTATCATTTTGAAGAGGGATCCGCGAGAAAAGGGCAGGCCAAGAAGAAAGATCTCATCAAATCCTACAGAAGACGTTAGCAAGATTATGGAGGAATCTTTTTGTGTTATGTTTTTAATACTTGAAAGTTTAATTTATTTATGCAGAATGGTCAGGCTTACTTAAGTTAGCAGACGAAAACTTAGGTTTTTATACTTAGCTCGACATCATTTAATGTCTTATGTTTTTTTACGTGGCACATATATTATTATTTATTTAAAAAGTGACAAATATTTATCATAATTATTTTTTTTAATAAAATAAAATAATATATGCTCCGCTTGTTAAGTAGAGTATCACGTTGTAAACAACTAAAGAACAACAGGTAAAATTCTTATATGCGAGTCATATGTCATAAGATAGTGTAGCGTAAATGAATGTTTTCAAGATATTTATACGACACATCCAAATGAATCATAAATCTTTTGAACAAGTTCACTCAAACATAAATGAAACAAATTCTTGTTTTCTGCAACATAGTAAGCAACAATCTGAAAAGGGCTCTTGCATTTTTTTCAAGTTAATAACAGTTATTATTGTTAATTACTTGTGAAGACTGAATGTCCTTGGCTTTAGTAACTCTTAACAGTGCCAAAATTCATAAAAAATAGATCATCTCTAAATAAAAGTGTTCAGGCTATCATTTTACTGTAATTAATTCCATCATCATCATAAATTCCTGATGTACATTCACCTGAAAATTCCTTAAGAAAATCTGACTCCAGTTGAAGTCTTCCAAAAAAAAAAAAAAATCTCTCAAACTTGCCTGCAACGAGAGTTCTTTTTAGCAGTTAGCTCAGAAATTTGAGGACTGCAAGAAAAAACAGGACATCGGTCATCCCTCCGATCCAACCTATTGGCTGACCTGGCACCTAGCACTAGGTGCCAGGTCATGCAGCCATGTTAGCGTGCTCCCATATGGGCCTCCACTGATCAGTGAGATGGTGGCCATGTACAAAGGCCGCCGTAGCCACTTGAGGATAAACAGAGAGAGCTCGCTGTTCTCTCTAGCTAAAAGCCTAAAGAAGGAAATGGTTAGTCTGTTTCTCTCTCTCTCTCTCTCCTTGGTTCTCCGACGGTCCGTTTTCCCCTTCGACGGTGCAGCTTGGAGCGTGGTGCACTTGAAGACTCCGATAGCCGTCCCCATCGACCTATTGACAGCTTCCGCACCAACAAAGGTAAGTTTTCTTTTTTTTTTTTTTTTTTTTTTTGTTTTTTTTCAATTGGTATCAAAGCCGGACAGTTGGACTCCGTTTCTCTTCACCCTTGATGCGGTGGTAGCCAAAGGAGGCGGTGAAGTGACGTGCAGCGGCCGACGGCCTGCTCTTTGCAGGGCGCGGCGACCGACGGCTTGTTCTTTGCGAGCTGCCGTAAGGACGGCTTGGGTCGCCACCTTCCTATTGGTAGAGGGGGGCCGTCGGACCCTAAATGGCGGCTCAATCCGCCTTCTCCAGCCGCTGGAGAGCCCCGGGGGCAAGCCCCACCGGCCATCGCATGTGCAGCGGCCATGGATGATGGTTCAACGAATTTTCGGATGGCATTCATTTATAAATTCGAAGAACTTTAGGGGCATTTGTTTTCTCATTTTTCAGCAAAAAAAAAGGTGAAATTTGGTGCGATGATGCGTTAGCTAAGTAACGACGTGGCAGCCACGTGGCACTATTCTAAGCTACGTTTGTGATGTCATGACTCCCGTCATGTGTCATATTGATGTGACACATGGTATCATGCAGGCTGAGTGCTGACATGGTGATGACATGGCTGCTTATATGACAGTCCATGCGACATAGTTGATGCGGCATGCCATATAGAATTTAAATTTTTATAATTTTTAGGTATTCTTAAAAAACTAAAAAATCTTAAAATTTTTTTTAAAAAATTTAAAAAAATTATAGAAAAATTAAAAAATTGTAAAAAATTATAAAAAAAAAATCATAGAAAATTTATTGAAAGTTTTCTAATTATGACATAATGGTTTATACTTAGTACATGAATACTATTGATGCCATATTGTATATTCTTTTCTATGAAATTTTCTATTAGCATATTTATTTATGCTTAATGCGTAGATATTGTTTATGCCTATTTTTACATACTATTTCTACTGACATAATTATTTATATTTAGTGTATAAAGAGTATTTATGTCATTGGTTGCATATTTTTCTATAGGCATTTTTATTTATGCTTAGTACATAGGTAATGTGTATGCCAGTTTTTATGTTTTTTGTTGACATAAAATTTATACTTGGTGTAGCATATAGATTTATTTTAATCTGTGTTGCTTATATGGATTAGTTCCAGCTTGTATTGGCTATATAGATTTGTTTGAATTTGTGTTGGTTTATAGAAATTAGAGATGAGTTCCCAAAAAAAATTATTGGATTATATGTTTTGTCTTATTAGATGGGTGATGATTCTGAGCTTGCGAAATTTTTGATCCCATTTATAAGAAAGAATATTTAAAATTTGATTATTTTTCCTTGATAATGAAATATATTGTATAATATGTCTAATGTTTAAACGTTGCTTGAGTGAATGCAATGATGGCATCCAGATCTATTGTAGCTGATCTTAATAGAAGTGAAAAACTAGATGGGCACAACTATGATATGTGGTATTGGAAGATCCAATATCTACTCAATGAATTGGAAGTCTTGAAAACCCTTACATCTAGCATAATATCGCTAGAGCTTGGCAACTCTACCCAGCACTGCCGTGATCAAGAAGTTTATGAGAACTAGGCAAAGAAAGATCGTTGCACATGCTTCATTGTATTGAACAGCATTCACAACGACTTGATAGGAAATTTTGAGAATTTCCCAATGGCTCAATCCATGTGGAACCAACTCAAGATCAAGTTTGGTCAAACCTCTGCGATGAGACTACATGCCTTGAATATGAAGTTCATGTAGTATACCAAGGATCCTAGTCATTCTATGTTTGAGCATTTTCATGTGATAGGCAATATGATTAGGAATCTAAGGGCTACTGGTATTAAGCTTACAAATGAGCAGCAGGTCCTAGTAGTGATCCGTTCTCTATCTGACCCTCAATGGATTCAGATGAAGCTTCTGATGGCATATAGTGAGAGCATGAAGAGCTTTGACGTTATATCTCATCATCATCTAAAGTTGAAGGTTCCCGCCCCTCGGTATGTGACCCAAGCTCGACCTTTGAGGTCCAAAGGCAAGAAAAGGGGCAAGGTAGGTGGTACGGTTGGACAAGGGCCTAAAGAGAAGAAGGTCATCAAGCCAAGGAGAGGTCGATGTGGGGGAAAGGATATAGCAAAGATGAAATGCTACAACCGTGGAGTTAAGGGTCATTTGGCTCATGATTGCACTTAGCGTAAGAAGGTACACTCTACATTAAGCTCTCTTAATATTTGTTCATATGCATTAGTTGCTGATATGCTCCTTGATTAGATGGTAGATATGGGAGCGAACAAATATGTACTACGAGATTAAGCTAGGTACATAGATTTTCTCTGAATACCAGCAGGCATCCAATATATTATACTTGGGAATGGCCTACGTGAGCAAGTATTGGGAGTATGAGCTTATCGCATTAGGTTGTATAATTAACATATGTTGCTCCTACATGATGTTTTGTACATCCTGACTATCTGGCATAATTTATGTTATCCTCTTACTCTGTTGGCTTTTGGCTACACTTTTTGTTTTTTTAGAGATGAGATGTTTTTATATGTGGATAGTGCTTTGTCCTTTCATGGGCATTTATCATAAGATTCTTTAAACTTGATGTCGATTTTAATGATCATCATTCTTCATTTGCATGTGTTTCTTTTTTGCAAATAATGATAGTCTGATATGGCATGCCAAACTTGGTCATGTGGGCTAAGATAGGATGGCAAAACTAGCTAGAGAAGGGCTATTGGGCTCTCTCAGCAAAATAATGTAGGGGGTCGCGTCCTCGATCTTTCCTTGGAGTGTGGCACACAACAGACCAGCGCCAAGGTGTATGGAGAAGCGGAAACAAGATGAACTTGCTGCAGAAATTTTCTACAGCAGCAGGATTTGGATCTCGCTCTTGGTAATCACCTCCGTCGATGTAGGCATTAGTTTTCCTTTCTTTATCTTCACCAGTAGTAATAGGAGAACGTGAATCCTCTCCTTTTGGGTGTGGGAAGTCTAGATTTGTTTTAGAAATTTAAAAGAGAATGACTCCAAGTGGGAATAGGCTGCAGCAATTCTAGTCCCACAAGGATTCTTCAAGAGAAGGCCACTAGGGTTTCTTCTCCTCTATGGACGCCTTGATTTCTTTCTTTTCTTAGCAAGGGGTGGCAGCAAACCCTAGGAAACCCTAGGCAACGATGCGAGAGAGAGAGAGGAGAAGAAAGAATTTAGGGAGAAAAGGATTTTTCATTCATTCCGCCTCTTACAAGATGCCAATACATAAAGTATTTATACATGGTCAAATAGAAACCAAACCCTAACAAAAAACTTCCTTGGACTAACCCATATGTGATTAGACTCACTCACCTTGGGCCCAACTCTAGCCCAATGATAGGATAGCCCCCTCAAGACCCAATTACTTGGACTCAAGAACATTAGGTCCTAATCCTATGGATCTAAAAAATCATGAAGGCTAAAATCCTTCACCCTAGGGCTCACATCAACCCTAAAACCCTATGAACACCTCATGGATCATAAACCTTGGGCTTTCCCTTACCACAAGGTCCTACAATCTCCACCTTGGTGCTCTAAAGCCGTTGCAAAATCTGCATAGTCCTTCAGACCCATCAGTGTCACACATGAGAGAAAACTGTCCTGCGGAAGAATCTTCGTAAGTGCATCTAACTGGTTCTTCTTTGTATGAACTTTCACCAGCTCCACCTTACCTTCTTTCACCAGCTCTTTAATCCTATGATACCTCACATCTATATGCTTTGTGCGTGCATGATAGACTGGGTTCTGAGCCAACTGCAGAGCACTCTGACTATCACTGTGCAGCACCACTGTACCCTGCTTCACCCCCATTTCCATAATAAGTCTCTTCAACTAAATAGCCTCCTTGGCAGCCTCTGTAATCCCTATATACTCAGCCTCTATTGTAGATAAGGCCGTGATAGGTTGAAGGGTTGATCTCCAAGAAACTGGTCCACCATACATGCTAAACACATAACCTATAGTAGACCTCCTTGTATCCAGATCACCTGCAAAATTTGCATCAACAAACCCTTTCAATGGACCTAACAACTTACTTGAGATATTGGAGTTCTTCTTAGGTCCTTCATGCTGCCCAAAAAATAGACCAAGCCTTCAAGTTCCCTGAAGATACCGCAAGATCCACTTTAGTGCCTTCCAGTGCTCCTTTCCTGGGTTTGCCATGTACCTGCTCACCTGGCTCACTGCATGTGCTATGTCTGGCCTACAACACACCATAGCATACATAATGCTACCTACATCACTGGCATATGGAACTCTCTCCATGTACTCTTTCTCTTCATCTGTTTGGGGGTTCTGTAGCTTTGAAAGAGACATATGGTTCGCCAAAGGTGTTCCAACCGGTTTGGCTTTATCCATCCCAAACCTCGCCAACACCTTCTGAATGTATCCTCCCAATGACAAGTGGAGAATACCCTTAGTCCTATCTCTCCAAATTTTCATTCCAAGTATCTTCCTCCTTGGACCTAAATCCTTCATCTCAAACTCTGATGACAATGCAATTTTTAGCCAATTCACTGCTTCGACACTCCTGCTGGCAATGAGCATATCATCCACATATAAAAGTAGATACAGTGCATCATCCTTATCCACATCTTTCATATACACACAATTATCATGTTCACATCTAGAAAACCTAAGGCTTAAAACAAAAGTGTCAAACCTTTTGTACCATTGACGGGGTGACTGCTTCAAACCATAGAGAGATTTCTTCAGTAGACAAACCTTTTCCTTCAATCCAAACTGCTTGAATCCTTCTGGTTGCTTCATATAGATTTTCTCCTCTAGAATCCCATGTAAGAAAGCCGTCTTCACGTCCATCTGCTGCAACTCCATATCATGCTGAGCTACAAGAGACAACAACAGCCGAATCGAAGCATGACGCACAACCGGAGAGAATATCTCTGTGTAATCCACTCCCTCTCTCTGTGAGAACCCCTTAGCAACAAGCCTTGCTTTGTATCTGACTCCACCTTGCTCTGAAGGTGCCTCCTTCTTCGTGAACACCCATTTTGAACCAATGGCCCGAGCATCTCTAGGTAGATCCATTAGCTGACATGTCTTGTTCTTTTCTAGTGACTCCATCTCCTCCATCATGGCCTGCATCCATGATTCCCGTTCAGAACTCTCCATGGCTTCTTTGAAGGTCTCCAGATTTCCATTAGCAGTGATGAGAGCATAGGAGATGGTCTCATCAATGCCATACCGAACAGGTTTGTAGATGTTGCGCTTCGACTTGTGCAGTGCCACTCTCCTTTGACGATCCTCTAAATCTAAAGTATGTGGCTCTACCTGCACCTCCTCCTGGACTGATGGCTCTCCTAGCTGATCCTTCATATGTGTGGGAATATGTCTACCAAACTCCACCTCAAAAGAAGCACGTTTTGAAGTAGAAGTAGAAGGTACATCATCTGTCAGTGAATGTTCTCCACTGCTGTCCTGTCTAGCCTTCTCAGCCCCATCTGCAATCCCGGACTTCTCATCAAAGATGATGTTTCTACTAATGATACACTTCTGAGAATCAGAATTCCACAGCAAGTAGCCTTTGATTCCATGTGGATATCCGATAAAAATCAGCTTCTGCGATTTTGGGTCCAGCTTGCTCCTTTCGGTTGCCTCCATAAATGCATAGGCTGGGCAACCAAAAATCTTCAGGTGTCCAAGCTCCACCTTCTTCCCACTCCAAATCTCCTCTGGAATGCCTCCATCAAGTTTGCGATTAGAGGACTTGTTAACAAGAAAACAAGAAAAAATTATTGCATCACCCCAAAAGAACTTGGGAAGTGATGCCTGCAGCCTCAAGCTTCTAGCCTTCTCTGTCAATGTTCGGTTCATCCTTTCGGCTACACCATTTTGTTGGGGAGTCATCCTCACTGTGTAATGGCATTTGATCCCATTCTCCTCACAGTAGCTTCTGAATTCGTTGCTAGTATACTCCCCTCCATTGTCAGACCTTAGGCACTTCACCGGTTTCTCTGTCTCCTTTTCAACTTGAACTCTCCAAGCTTTAAACCGAGCAAACACTTCTGACTTTTTCCTTATCAGATACACCCATACCTTCCTGGAGAAGTCATCAATGAATGTCAAAAAATACCTAGCCCCACCTCTAGCTGAAACAGGGGCCGGTCCCCATACATCCGAGTGAACTAGCTCAAGAATGCCTTCACTTTGCTTGGTACTGCTGGCAAACTTTACCCTATGTTGTTTGCCATAGATACAAGGCTCACAAAGGTCATCACCCTCCTTCTTAAGTGCTGGAATCAGACCTCTTTTACTGAGTTCTGTGAGCCCTTTGTCGCTCATGTGTCCCATCCGATAATGCCACATTTTATATGCCAACTGTTCCTCCTCTGCTACAGCAAGCACCTTTGCATCATCTGTCACAACTGAGCCCTCCATCTGATAGAGATTATTTTCTAACCTTCTCCCTTTCATCACCACTAATGCACCCTTAGTAATCCTCAAACACCCGCTGCCCGGTTGGCTTCCAAATGCATAACCATGCTTCTTCAGGTAGCCCAAAGAAATCAGATTTTTCTTCAACTCCAGCACGTGTTTGACATTAGTCAAGGTCCTTATGACCCTATCATACATTCTCACCCTTACGGTACCAATACCAGCAACTTTACAAGGGTGATCATCACCAAGGCTTACACTCCCTCCATCAGATTCTTCATAAGTTGCAAACCACTCCCGATGCGAAGTGTAGTGGTGAGAACATGCTGAATCTAGTGTCCAATACCTGTCATACTTCATGATCCCATCTGAAACTACTAGTAGATCATCCCCACTATCTTCAGATGAATTTGCACCACCATTGCTGGCCGAACTACCCTTAGAAATGCCCTTCCCCTTCTCATTTTTTAGAAGTGGACAATTTCTCTTCAGATGACCAACTTGATGACATTTGTAACACTTCCATACCTTCTGCTTGCTTCGAGACTTCGATCTGCCATTGGACTTGTCTCTAACCTTTTCCCAAGGTCTTCCTTGCCTCTCATTTACAGCAAGAACCTCTGTGTTAGAACTCCCCATGTGGATCTTCTCTCTTTGTTGATTTGATCAAAGAACACCCACAACCTCTTCAAAATTCAGGGTTTCCTTCCCATACACCAAGGTTGTGATCAGATCATCATAGGAACTTGGAAGTGAACACAATAGTATAAGAGTCTTATCCTCCTCATCAATCTTCACATCAAGACTCATAACCTTCGAGCACACTTGATTGAATTTCTGAATGTGAGCGACAATATCTCCTCCTTCCGGCATTCGCAAGCTGTACAACTGTTTCTTCAACCATAGCTTGTTTGTCATGCTTTTTTCCATGTATGTATTCTCTAATCTCTCCCAAAGCCCCTTCGCCGTGGTCTCCATACAGATCTCTGGCAAGACTTGATTAGCCAAGCACATCCGAATCGTGCTAAAGGCAATCTCCTCTAATTCCTCCCAATCTTCAGCACTTATGTTGTCCGGTCTTTCCTTCACCAAGACCTTATAGATTCTTTGTTGTACCAACAAATCCTTCACCCTTTGCTGCCATAGGGTGAAGTTCCCCTTGCCGTCATACTTCTCAAAATTCATCTTTAGAGTACTAGATGCCATACCCAAACAAGAAACAACACAAACAGCAAAACAGAAAAAAAAAATCTGTTTCAATACCTTACCAAGATCCCGGCCAAAGTTCAATCTTTTCTCCACTGAATCAACCAAGCTCTGATACCAGATGTAGGGGGTCGCGTCCTCGATCTTTCCTTGGAGCGTGGCACACAATAGACCAGCGCCAAGGTGTGTGGAGAAGCGGAAAGAAGATGAACTTGCTGCAGAAATTTTCTGCAGTAGTAGGATTCGGATCTCGCTCTTGGTAATCACCCCCGTCGATGTAGGCACTAGTTTTCCTTTCTTTCTCTTCACCAGCAGCAATAGGAGAACGTGAATCCTCTCCTTTTGGGCATGGAAAGTCTAGTTTTATTTCAGAAATCTAAAAGAGAATGACTCCAAGTGGGAATAGGCTGCAGCAATTCTAGTTCCACAAGGATTCTTCAAGAGAAGGCCACTAGGGTTTCTTCTTCTCTATGGACGACTTGATTTCTTTTTTTTCTTGGCAAGGGGCAGCAGCAAACCCTAGGCAACGACATGAGAGAGAGAGAGGAGAAGAAAGAATTTAGGGAGAAAAGGATTTTTCATTCATTCCGCCTCTTACAAGATGCCAATACATAAAGTATTTATACATGGTCAAATAGAAACCAAACCCTAACAAAAAACTCCCTTGGACTAACCCATATGTGATTGGACTCACTCACCTTGGGCCCAACTCTAGCCCAATGATAGGTTAGCCCCCTCAAGACCCAATTACTTGGACTCAAGAACATTAGGTCCTAATCCTATGGACCTAAAAAACCATGAAGGCTGAAATCCTTTACCCTAGGGCTCACATCAACCCTAGAACCCCATGAACACCTCATGGATCATAAATCTTGGGCTTTCCCTTACCCAATCGAGGCTTTGGAGTACCACATAAGGTCCTACAAATAAGTCTCCTTGTGTATGAGTCTTGTCTAGCAGGAAAGGCATTGAAGAAGCCTTTTGGTGAGGCTTCTAAGGCCTCTCAGCCCTTAGACCTCGTGCACTCAGACATCTATGGACCAATGAGTATTAGGGCATGCTATGACGAATATTTGTTTGAGCATTTTTGGAGGCTTTGCAAGGAAAAGGGGATACACAAGCAACTTACCATTCTTAGAATGCCATAATAAAATGGAGTTGCAGAGTGTAGAAACAGAACTTTGTTGGATATGGTTAGATCGATGATGGTGCAAGCAAATCTCCCAGTTAGTTTTTGAAGGGATATGCTACTAATTACTACCTACTTCCTTAATTGTGTGCCCAATAAATCGATCCCATTATTTAGTAGGATATATTTACAATACCTCTTATAGATTTGGAAAGCTGGGCTTTAGGGTTAGCAAAAAGGTGTTTATCAGATACTTTAAGAGTTCTAATGGTTATATGATGTATGATGAACATCCTGATGGAGGACTAATTGAGATGGAGTTTAGAGATATGAAATTCATAGAAAATGAATTACCAAGCATTAGTGAAGTTAGAAAGGACTTGGAATTATATGAGTTGCAAAAGGACTCTTCTATTATCTCTGGCAAGGGAGGGGCATTACGACCTGTTCCAAAGATCGCCACAAATAGTGAGAGTATTATGCCCAATAGGAGTGATGCACCAACCAGTGGAAGCGCAAAAGCTAAGCCAAGTGGAAGCGCACCTATAGGGTGTATGCAGCACCAGAAAGTAGTTTTCAGGATTCAGATCTATAGTTACGAAGAAGCAAATGTGGAATTGTACCATATCGATATTTTAAAATTGAGGGGATGTGTTCCTTTATACTCCATTAGATCAAGATGGGATAACTTCTATTGTTGAAGTGCTCGCTTCACCTACTCATAATGAGTAGCTAGCGGCTATGGAGAATAAGATGGAATTAATGACCAAGAACCATGTTTGAGACTTTGTTGACTTTTCATCTGGGTGCAAATCAGTAGAAAAAAAAGTAGGTCTTAAAAATAAAGTGCAAAGCAGATGAGTCAATTGATAAGTACAAGGCCTGGCTTATGGCGAAGGGCTAACCCAAATGGAGGGTGTAAATTATGAAGAGACATTCTCTCCTATGGTGAAGTTTGCCTCTATTCGCCTAGTCTAGCTATTGTAGCCCATTTAGATTTGGAGTTGATCAGATAGATGTTAAGACAACATTTCTTAATGAAGGTATAGATGAAGAGATCTATATGGATCAACCTTTTGTCATTGAGGTCAAAGGATAGGAAGGTAAAGTGTGCCACCTTAAAAGATCTATATATGGTCTTATGCAGTCATCTAGGCAATAGTACCTCAAATTTTATGGAGTCATCACATTGGTTGACTTGGACATGATTGAAGAAGACAATTGTATGTACATTAAGAAATCAGAAGATGGGATTCTGATTTTATTGCTGTATGTGGATGATATCCTATTAGTTGGGAATAACATGGGGTTGCTCAATGGCACTAGAGAGTGGTTGTCCTCTATCTTTGAGATGAAGGACATGGGTGAGGTGAATTATGTGCTCGAGTGAAGATCCTAAGGAATCATCGTAAGAAGTTTCTTAGTTTGTCTCAAAAAACTTATATTCAAAAAATCTTAGAACGATTTTGAATGCACCATTCGAGACCCATTGATACACCAATCGAGAAGGGCTGTACTTTGAGCATCGATTAGTATCCTAAGTCAGACAAGGAGAGAGAGAATGAGCATGATTCTCTATGTTAGTGCAGTGAGAAGTTTGATGTACGCTATAGTGTGTACTCACCCTAATATTAACTTTGCAATCAACATAGCTAGTTGTTACCAAAGCAATTCAGGACCTGCTTATTAGGAAGCTGTTAAGAGGATCTTTCGTTACCTTTATGGTACTACCAATCTTGTCCTATGTTATCAAGGAAGGACTTGAGATTAAAGGGCTTTTGTGATTCTAAATGGATTGGTGATAAAAATGAGCATAGCTCTGCCTTAGGAATATGTTCATCCTTAGAGGTGGAGTTGTCTCTTAGTGCAGTAAGAAATAGAGCTGCACAGTCTTGTCCATGATGGAAGCCGAATATGTTGCTTGTTTGGCTCTATCTAAGAGGCCATATGGCTGAAGAGGTTCTTGAGATGACTCGAGATATCGACCAGTACTTATAAGGCTACTCAAATATGTCTTGATAGCATGACAGTGTTGCAGTATGCCAAGAATCCTAAATATCATGGTAGGACCAAGCATATTGATATCAGATATCACTTCATTCGAGATATGATCAAGCAAGGGAAGGTTACCCTTAAGCACATCCCTACTAGCAGAATAATGGTTGATCCATTTACTAAGCCTGTTGTTAGAGATATGTTCTAAGCTTATGTAACAAGTTTGAGTCTATATAGAGTTTGACAGACAGGGACTATGTGTTATTGGTATTGTTTACATGAAATGCTTATTTTCATTATTCCATGATGTGTTTTATAAATGTGATAGCATAAGGCACATATGTGTATGAATGTCACAGGCTCAGATCAGCCCACGCATACGAATGATTGCCCTAGCACTTTTGTGGTGAGCAGATGAGACGAGTGATCATAATATATTTTTAAGTAGTGATATTATGAAAAAATGCATAGGTTGCATAAAATACTGCATGGTTTGCAGAAAGCATGGGTTACAAAAGGATATCATGCAATTGAGTTGCATAAGTTGCAAGAAAGTTGTCTTAGTTAGGATTAAGATGATGTTCAAAGGAGTTAGATATGGAGTATGTACATTGTGTTCACAAATTTATATCGAGCCTGAAATAGCTGAATGAGAGCATATATATGTGTATGTTCGGACTAGACATTTTTGTGATGTTTGGACTTGAGTTTGTATGGCAATTGAGTTTGACGTGGCCCATTGAACGGGAGCTCCATTGTAGCATGTCTTGTGTATTGCATGTGCTAAAGTTGACCTAGTAAGGGGTGATTGTTTAAGGTGATTTTAGTCATTATCCTAAAATATCGGCAAGTTACATTAATGGAGAGTACATCACTTATAGAATAGGTTGGCTTAGGTACCAACCTAAAATTTTCATCTTTGAATTATGACAAAAGTATTAATTAGGGCCAATAGTTTGGGCATCGAGTTTAATTCAGTACCTTATTTCAGGCATTTGGCTCACTTAGCTGCCCATTAGGTCAAAATCTTCAAAATCGGATAAACCAATATAAAGCGAACCAAACCATATATATATATTATATGAGCTGTCATTTGTACTACAGTTGAAATTGAGGTGCTACAAGTATGTATAAATAAATAGGCTATGTGAGAGCTATGTTATTTTTTCATTGTAAATAACTGGGCTGCTATTTGATTATATAAAGTTTATTATGAAAACCAATCTCATAATTATTTAAAGTAGATATAAGTAAACCGATAAACCAAACCAAAACTAAACTAAATTTTTTGGTTTGGTTCGATTTATGGAACAGTCAGTTCAATTTAGGTTTCAATTTTAGGAAATCGACTCAAATTATTTTGGCTCCAAATATATCTCTAAATAGATTTGATCCGACCAAACCTGACCCATGCATACCCTTAGCATAAGGTACTATAGTTTTCACTTCCAATATTTGATTTACCATGTTGTATGGCATTGTCTACACTGTTGGTGTAAGATGATGTGTTTCAGCTGCTTCTATTTGATTTCCTCATGTTGAACCACATGACCCTTAAGTGCATGATTAACATGATCATTTATCCCTAATTTACTGATTATCCACTATATCTGGCTATCTGCTTGGTTTCTGAATTATTTCATCACCCTGAATCATGATGGGAAAGCTACATCTCATGTTGTGCTTATGATGTAGGGCATATTTGAAACCTTCATCCATATTAAGTTATGCTCTGCATCACTTGATATTGATTTCATTACCCGATGACTGTAGATTTTTTATATTAAATGATAATTGTATCCTGGTTCGCATGATTTTGATGTTGCAAAAAGAGTCATAAACACTGAATGTATATATTACAGCTTCCCCCTTTCTCCATCTGAATAAACGTATGATAGTTTTTTTCGATATGTTGATGATACTTCATTTCATGATCCTTTCATCTTTTATATGTCACCTTAAGCTTAATCTCACTTATACCATTGGTCTTGCAAATGCCACATGCAGGCATTGACTGCTGATTTTGAAGTATCTGAGGGCATTTATTCATGGGCAAGAATAGAAGATGCTGATTCAGTGTGTCTTTGGTTGAGAGGATTTTGTATGTGGTTCCATTCACATGCATGTTTATGACTTTTTACATCCAGAGTAAAAGTATGTGTTTTACTGCTTGTAATTTTGATTTCCATAGGCGAAGGCCCTTTTACAAAAGAACTTAGAAAATGCTATATCCAGATTATAAGTCCTTGTTGCTGATTTGCAGTTCTTGAGGGATCAAGTGACCTTTACTCAGGTAGTACGGTTTAATTATATTTTCTTTCTATCATAAATTCATTCCTCCTCTTCCTCCTCTCTCTAGAACAAATCTATGCAGAAAAAAATGACTGTATATATCTCATTTGGTAATGATCTGAATTCATGTTTTTGTTGGTTTCTATTGCTCGAGTGTATAGTTGGGATGTTCATCAGTGGAGTAGACAAATGCAAAGGAAACTTGATTTTCTGGTAGCACCCTCTTATTAAACTGGGTCTTCATTGATTGATTATGTTATTTAGTTGGTTTCTTCTCTCCTGACAGTTTTTGATTTGATCTTCTTCTTAGTTTTTAGTTGTGCTGCTGTGAAGTAATTTTATTTTCAGAAAATTTCTGCTGATTTTGTACGCTGATCTGAGGTTCATTCAAGAAAAGAGTGCTCAGCAAAATATTTACTGGTTGGCTGCGTTTGCTATGGGATTTTAAAAAAGGGAATGAAAAAGTTGCAGGAGAAACATTTTAGGAGCAAATTTTAAGGATGTAAAAATTTTTGTTAATTATATTTAGTTGTATTTATGAATAGAAGGTGAAATATTATAGGTATAAGTGTGTTCAGAACAAGGTTGATGTAAAAGTGATGAAAATGCTATTAATATTTTATTAATGTAATTAATATAAAAGAGCTGAGACAAAAAAGAGTGATGAAATTTTTAGTATTTTATTAGTTTTAACGTTTGTCTTTTTTTTTTGCACCTTTGAATAATTTGTTTTAAGCCAATCCTACCTCCCTCTAATTTAACAAATTTTAAGAATAAAGGAGGAGAAAGTTATCCTCTAAAAAACATTAATCCTATACTAAACATTCTTGGAAAGATAAAAAATTATAAAAGTAATTTTTTACCTTCTTTGATCCTATACCGGAAAAAATCTCTCCTGAAAACAATAGTCTAATGCTAAATTTCATCAAGAGGGGTGAACTATAGGAGTGAGCTTCATCCCCTTTAACCTAGCTGAGTTCTTTTTCCAAAGTAGATGAAGGCAACGGTTCAACAAATACTCTTACTAGGGTCCTTGCTTCTGCATTGAAAACTAGTTACATTCTTATTCAAGGCAGTAAGATAACTATATCAGCAGCTCCTTTAAGGTCTTGATTTGCAAGGAGGTAAAGAACTATAAACTAAAAATGAAGGTGTTTTCTTTTATCATGAAGGAATTCGATGAAACCCATCGGCTGTCGGTTCTCGTTCCCTCACTCATCGTTCTCTAACAGGCCCTAAAGGCTATCTTTGGCCTCTGATTCTCTATGATTCCAACCAGAGTGGAATCCTTGGATTTTCTTTCTGAAAAGAAAAATCTTGCATCATATAGGAAGACTTAGTCTAGGCCACATCTTAATGTGAAAAAAAAAAAATTCCATGAACCCAACACAATTGGTGAACAAACTCCTGCCATGAATGTGTGTTTGATTTATATTGGCATCAAACTTGATCCTTAGCATAACAATTTCAATTCATAAAGTAGAACTTATGCTATCTTGTTTGGGATAAGGATTTTTCACCTTTTTATGGAAGGACAGGAAAAAATATATCTTTACTACATTCTAATTTGGTTAGCCTCGTCAATATATATAGTAATATTGTTACTTTCTTAAATTTTATTGAAAATTCATATGGCGTTGGAGGAGGGGAGGGGCAGGGTTGGGATGGAAGGATGATGAGGTGGGAACGGAGATTCATCATTTACAATGGAGGATGATCAAAATGAAAAAAATTCTGTTTTAATGGATGAGGGCAAGGATAAAAATTATTTTGTTTAATGAGAGCAGAGATGAAAATTGGGTTTCTTGGCTTCGTCATGCCCTGTTGCCATCCTTATTGATCCTGTTGATATGCAAGTATTGAAACTCTCTTGATGTCCAACAGATTCAAGGCTGACTCATGATCAGCTTGATTTGGTTGTGAAATTAATGTTAACTTCTATGATTTGGTTACATAAGTTAGGTTGACATGGACTTTAGACAAATTGATCCTACTATATATATATATATAGTAGAAGATAGCAATCAAAAATTCATTTATGAAAGGACCGAGAGAGAGAGGGGAGGGGGTTGTTTGAATCCAAAGTCTCTTGTCTCCTAAAGTTGATCCAGACCGTGTCTAGATCCAATTAGCTTGAATCTGACCTAGCTAACTCATCTCTAATCAAATTGTCTGCTTGGATTTGGATAGCCCACTTAATGCACGTGCAATAAGGTAAATAGATCAAGGTACCACCTTGTAACGTTGTAACTCAAGTAAATCAGAGAATACATGGAAGTATTCTAATAATAAAGAATCATGAAATGACCTGCGGCCTCTCTAACCATATCATTGCATTGCAAATCCTATTGATATCTCAGAATATTAGTTCCTTGGTCTTGTATATCTACCATGCAGATGTTCACAAATTAATTCCTACTAACATATTAACAGTCTGGACTTGTCAATTGATCTCATGAACTCATTGTGAATGTCTAAAACTAATCATCACGTGTTGTGCATCATAATTCATTTCTTGATGAAATAGGACGTCTTGCTATCCGAACCCATCCTAATAACTGTCCTGATAGAGCGTCCCACTGTTCTCATCTTCCTCTACTTCAACTTTCTCTTATTTCTTTTATTTCTTTTCTTTTTTATCTTTTCTTTCTTCCATCTTTTCTTTCCTTTCTTTTTTTTTTTTTTCTCTTTATTTTTCTTCTTCCTTTATTTATTTTTTATATATTTTGTCCAAAACATTAAACACACCATGAACCAGAAAAATAACTTTGCTCTCATCTTCATCCTCAAACTCTGTCTGCACCTCTTCCTCTAACAGCTCCAGATCTCAAGAGCTCTTCCTTTGCTCAGTTAACTTTTACTCTCAATGAGTGTCATCAGAGTTCCATCTTTGGGAGTCTGAAATCAATGGAGTAAATATAACACATATTTAAGTTATTAAGAAGCAAATAGTTATAGATGTTTGTGAACAAGATGTTAAAGTAAATAACAGCATTATATCCTTGTAAATCTATGTCCTTAACATGTGAAATATACAACTCTCTAGATAATTTTCTCCACGGCCTCCCAATCATGTTACAATAGGCAGCAATTTGGAAAGATGTGGTTTTTGTAGTCATGGAAACCCCACTCAGAATTAAATCTCAAAAATTTCAGGAGGGCCTGAACATTACACACATTGTGGTCACCATGCCCACAGGCAGCAGTCAACTAAGCTGCTTCACTTCTACAGAACAAACCCAATGCATAAATCGTATTGTCCACACATAGATAGTAGGCCTCTCATGAAAAGAATAACCTAAGCCATACGCACTCCCGTGGTGGTAGAGAACTAGCCATAAGTTTTTACCCTTCATTTCAAGAACAGCATACTGTTACAAGCGCTAACGGGTTCAAGAATTCATACACTTCATTGGAAACTGAACTGCACTCACTTCTGAGACCAAAGAACAGAGGTTACAATCTCTTTCAACATCAGCCCACCGAACTCACATTTAAAAAGGGTAAAAATATGAAGTTATGAGATGCACAAGAGATGCTGCTATGGAGTTCTAAGTTCAACGTTGAGGCACAGAAAGGATCAAGTGGTGAAGCAAGATATGCATGAGAGATACTGCTATCACTATGTCAGATTAAATGGGTTAATTTATTTGTATTGAACTGTTCAACAACGTCCATGCAATTCAGCCAACACCCACTTGGATTTAACAAAATATGCATGCAAATCAACTCTATGGATAAATTCTTATGGTAAAATAAATAAAATGTAGTCAGTCCTGGTTAAATAACTGGCATTGGTGGTAATATAGCATTTTTAACCAGCAAGAAAGTGTAATATGATAATAGCATGTGGACTCCTAAAACATCAGTTAGTTTTCTCCTGGCAATTTAGCTAGAACCATTTAAGAAACATGAAAGCATACTTCAATGAAAAAAAGGCATCTATTACCAGTCTCCTAGCCAGCTCTCCCTCTTTGCAAGAAGAATCATCACCGAGAAAAAATGATGAGCTATAATCAAACATTGTGTTATGCTCTTCTCTGTTATAACTGTAGAATGGCCGGCATTAAAACCAAAACAGACATAGACTGTTTAAGAAGGGAAGTCGAATCTTACAAATAGATCCATTTTGTATCAGAGCAACGTTACACATTTTTGTAACTTCTATAAGCAAGATTACATGATTCAACGTTGCCAGGTGAAGCATCCCCAAAAACATAGAAGAAGGAAGGCTTTCATAGTTGGTTCAAATAATCAGAGCATGTGGTGATCTCTTTAATCTAAACTTCAGGCAGTCCACATAGAACTAGGAAATGAGATTTTTTAACCCAAGTTAACTGCTTCTAAGAAGGATTTATGATCAGCTTATAAAAAAAATAATGATGCCTCAAGTTTTGTAAAACATGAAGGGAAAATGATGTAAATGAGTTGTTTGAAAAGATTGTAACAAGACCGACATCATTAGAAATAGCAGTGTGTTTCAAGAATTTCACTCTATTGGAGAATTTACAGAAACTTCGTTTTTATTCTAAAGATGAAAAGTTTGCCAGGGACCATGCATGGTCAGCATTATTATCCATTTCCTCACACATCCCCTCAGTGATCTCATAATCTCTATAAGAGTCTTAAATCAACACCATGGTCATGATAAGGCTGACACGCATCATAATAGAAAATTAATGCATACAACAATCTTGTAAATGAATGAATGAATAAACAAATAAATCCATATTTAACAGAATTAGAATGTAAAATAAAACCATATTTAATAGAAATTAGATTGTAAACAATGTGATGACATGAAAATTGGAATATCAGAGTAGGAAATTTGTCATTATAATCATGATGCAAGTAAGGCCATATAATTGATCTTTTATTATCCTGCAGAAAATTTGAAGCTTGGCCGGTGACTTGTAAACTATTATACTCAGCATTGCAAAATGGAAAGGACAAAAAAAATTATTCAAAGAATATAATTATATATATTTAATAACTCATTGATTTGGAGATAAAAATTAATAAGTTATTAAATATATATGTAGGAAAACATAATATAGGTTTTGAAAGAGTACGTGGATGCTATGGATTTGAAGATAGAAATGATGAAGAAAATGCCATTTTAGAGTTTGCAATGGCATATGATTTAATATTAGCCAATACATATTTTAAAAAGAGGGACTCTTATTTGATAACTTTTAAAAGTTGATATAATGCCGGTCAAATAGATTTCTTCCTTACTAGAAAGATTGATCAAGTGTTTTGTAAGGATTACAAGATTATAACGGGTGAGGGTATAATTACACAACATATATCAATGATTATGGATGTATGTATTCAAAAATGAAGGAGAAAGACTACAAGATGTAAGAATCCAAGGATTAGATGGTGAAAATTAAAATGAGAAAAAATAAAAACTTTTTAAAATATAGTAATAAAGGAAGAAAAATGAAGTATAGATGGAGAGATTAATACCATATGAAAAGAGATGGCTAATAGTATTGGAAAAGTAGCTATAAAGGTATTAGAGAAGTAAAAAAAAAAAGAATCATATGATAAGAAAACTTGATGATGGAATGAGAAAGTTCAATTAATAATTAAGGCTAAAAAAAAGTGTTATAAAAAACTATCGTAATGTAAGAATGGAGAAGCATATGAAAACTATAACATGATTAAGAAAAAAGTTAAAAAATCGATACGAGAGGCTAAATATAAGGTATATGAGGAATTATATTGCAAGCTAAAAATTAAAAATGGAGAGAAAGACATATATAAAATTGCAAGAGTAAGAGACAGAAAAACTAGAGATATGTTTCAAGCTAAATGCATTAAAGATAATGATAAAAAAATTTTAGTTAAAAAGAAGAGATCAAAGAAAGATGAAGAAACTATTTTAATAAATTATTAAATAAAAATCATATAGATAATTTAGGATGCTCTATTAGCTTCATTGAGGATAAAGTTATGATATATACTCATAAAATTAGTACATTTGAAGTAAATGAAGCTATAAAAAAATAAAAATAGGAAAAGCTATGGGACCTGATAAGATTTATATAAAAGTTTAAAAATATTTAGGCAATGTTAGAGTAAAGTGAGTGACCAATTTATTTAATAAAATTCTAGAAACTAAAATAATGTCTAATGAATGGAAAAGAGCATTATAGTATCAATTTATAAGAATAAAGGAGATATTTAAAACTATTTTAATTATCGTGGTATCAAACTCATGAGTCATATTATGAAACTTTGGAAGAGAGTAACTAAATATAGGTTTAAGATATAGTAAAATATATCAGAGAATTAACATAATTTTATGCCAGGAAGGTCGACCATAGAAGCTATTTTTCTTGTTAGGAGGTTAATGGAGATGTATATAACAAAGAAACAAGATCTTCATATGATTTTTATTGATTTAGAGAAAGCATATAATAGGATCTTTAAAAAAATCTTATGGTAAGTATTATAAAAGAAGGGAGTATCTGTTCAGTATGTTAACATAATAAAAGATATGTATGATGGGGCAGTTATTAATATAAGAACTATTGGTGATAATACTAGTGAATTTTCTATTATAGTAGGTTGGCTTATATCAGGGATCTGCTCTTAATTCCTATCATTTTTCTTTAGTTATAGATGAGCTTACTAGACATATTCAAAATAATATTTCATAGTGCATGTTATTTGCAGAAGATATAGTACTAGTAGATTAAACTAAAATCAGAGTTAATTGAAAGTTAGAATTATAGTATAATGTATTAGAATTTAAAGGTTTTAGTTTTGGTAGGATAAAGATAGAATACATGGAATGTAATTTTAGTACAATTAGAAATAAAGATAAATGTAGAGTACAAATTGAGAACCATGAAGTTACTAAAAATGATTATTTTTGGTATTTAGGATCGATTATTCATAACGAAGAAGAGAATAAGGATGATGTTGTCTATATGATTAAAGCAGGTTGGATAAAATGGAGAAGTACAATTAGAATATTATGTGATCATAGAGTACCTGCCAAGTTAAAGGAAAAGTTTTATAGGACAGTCATAAGACCATTTATACTTTATGGTACAGAATGTTGTGCAATTAGAAAAATAAACATACATAAGATGAATGTAGTGAAAATGAGAATGTTAAAATGGATGTATGGTAATACAAGAAATGATAGAATAAGAAATGAACTCATTTGTAAAATGATAGAGGTAGCTCCAATCAAGGATAAATTAAAGAAAGTACGATTTAGATGATTTGGACATGTGCAACGTATACCTAGAGATACACTTGTGTAGAAGAGTGACTTGATATATGTAGAGAAAAAAAGAGGTAGAGGTAGATTGAAAATCATATAAGAGGAAGTGATAAAGGAAGACTTAGAATTTTTACATCTTACAAAAAATATGAGTAAGAATAAAGCTGAATGAAGAAAAAAGATTTATGTAACCGATCCCAACTAGTTTGGGATTAAGGCCTTGTTGTTGTTGTTGCTATATTTAATAACTTATTGAGCATGTGAAAGTGTAGGTCTTTGATTGGGATGTAAGTTATCTAAAATGAGAAATATTACTGGCTTACTAGTGAAAAATTGAGATCATAAATTTGATGCCAAAATTATGTAAATGTGATCATGTACACAAGAATAGTGTGATTGTGCATGCACAACAACTCTTATACACGAAGAATAATGTGATCATGACCATCCACACCATGCATACATTTTTTTTTTCTCCCTAGTTTTAATCAGTTGTCCAACTCGGTTGTACAAAAGATAAAGGGAAGCCTGATCTCAAATGTTGGAGATGGGTCATTCTCAGCTTTGCCCAAGACACAAAGAACACCACCATTCTATAGATGATGGTGTCAACCTCTAGCGAGAGTATAGATGCTTTGACAATGATGGGTCTTATTGACCTCACATGATTTTGATGATCACAAAATAATTAAGTAAGTTACTAATGAGTTTTGTGGAGAATCATGTTGAAATGCAGACATGCATAAATCATCAAGATGATTAAAAGTGATTTCAAGCACCTAAATGGGTTTATGATTCAAAAGAAGAATTTTTGTA
This sequence comes from Metroxylon sagu, assembly GCA_017589505.3. Taxonomy (NCBI): domain Eukaryota; kingdom Viridiplantae; phylum Streptophyta; class Magnoliopsida; order Arecales; family Arecaceae; genus Metroxylon; species Metroxylon sagu. Next base: position 1,572,065 of record JACVBY030000658.1, on the reverse strand, counting down.
GAAGACCAAGATCAACTAAGAATGATTCAAGACTCAATTCAGTGAAATTCAGATGGTTGAGAGGTTTTCAAATGGAGAAAGTTTAAAATTATGAGAGCTAGAATGATTCAAGCCTTAATCAAATGAATTTCAGATGTTTGGAAAGTTTTTCAAATGAAAAAGTTCAAAACTATGAGAGCTAAAATGATTCAAGCTTCAATTCAGTGATTTTCAGATGTTTGGAAGGTTTTCAAATGAAGAAAATTTAAAATCATGAGAGCTAGAATGATTCAAACCTCAATCAAATGAAACTCAGAAGTTTGGGAGGTTTTCAAATGAAGAAAGTTCAAATTATGAGAGCTAGAACAGTTATCTTCTTCATTCCAATGAGTTCTCTTGTTTATGGAATGAGTTTTCAAGTTTTGGAGGATTTAGTCAACTCCTACAGCAGCTACCAGCACTTAGAATGGAAGTTTGAAGCTTTTAGTTAACTAGTTTGGAAGCTATCAAGTCAAAATTATGCCACAAGAGAGTTAACAGCAAGTTTTACCAAGTTAGTCGACTATCTAGTCAGCTACTATGGCAAAACAGTAGAAAAAATGAAGTTAGCCGACTAACCAGCCGGCTACTGTGGCAAAACAGTGAACTCCCAGGAGTTAGCCGACTCTGGAGTCGGCTACTGTGGCCAAGACAGCAAGCTTCCTGAAGTTAGCCGACTCTGGAGTCGGCTACTGTGGTCAGAACAGAAGTGTTAACAAAAGTAGTCGACTCTAGAGTCGACTAACTTGCCCAGAAATGCTGTAACGGCTAGTTCTGCGTCTCCAACGGTCACAAACGGCTAGTTTAACGTTCCAATCCCACAGTAAACTATAAATACTCATAAATGGGATTGATTAGCAAGAGATTGGGAGCATTTTTGAGGGATTACAAGTGAGAAATAAAGAGGAAAACAAAAGGAAAAATCAAGAAAGTTTCAGTCTTTCAGTTTTTGAAAAGATAGTGAGCTGTAGTGTTTGAAACTCCTTCAAGGCTCATTCAAGGCTCCTTCCAACTACCTAAGAGGCTTCTTCAAGTGCTCATTACTCCAACATTTAAAGAGGAGAAGCTCATTCAAAGGGGGAGGTCTTCAAAAAGTGTAAAGTGCTTTTATTTCTGAATTTGCTCATTAAGGAGCTGTAATTTCTGAAACTCTTTTCATTGTGAGTTTGTTTGAGTTTCAACTTGGTTGAAACTTATGGAAGGTGTGCCAAACCCGTAATTAATGAATTGTAAGGCTCCCTTGTGCTAGGAAACAAGAAGTTAGCTGAGAAAGCTAAGGAAAGGCTCCCTTGTGCCTGTGAAACAAGAAGCTAGCTGGGTTAGCTAGGATTGTAATCGTTTGAAGAACGATTAGTGGAGAAAATTCCCAAGGAAATCTTGGGGAGTAGATGTAGGTGCAAAGAGTAGCACCAAACCACTATAAATTGCTGTGTTTGTGTGCTTGTCTCTTATTGTTGCTACTTATTCTTGCTTTCAATACTTCACACTCACACAGAATTTTCTGTTTTGCATAATCACACATACTTATTAAAAATTTTCAAAGAACCCAATTCACCCCCCCTCTTAGGTTGCTTAGTTGGGCAACAAGTGGTATCAGAGCTAGTGCTCTTGTTCTTATTTGTCTTAACCGATAAAGAGCTAAAGATCCATGGCAGCCCAAGTAAGTACCTTGTTGACTGAAGGTCAGTCTACAAACATACCCCCTTTATTCAATGGCACAAATTACACGTATTGAAAGGCTAGAATGAAAATTTTTATTCAAGCACTTGACTATGATCTTTGGAGTATCATAGTAAATGGCCCTCACACACCCATTCTTAGAACAAATGATATTGATGTTCCCAAATCGAAAGCGGATTGGGATGAGCATGATAAGAAAATGGCACAGCTCAATGATAAGGCCATGAATGTTTTATATTGTTCTCTTGATGCAAATGAGTTTAATAGAATATCTACTTGTATTTCTGCAAAAGAGATTTGGGATAGACTTGAAGTCACCCATGAAGGCATAAATCAAGTGAAGGAATCTAAAATCAATATGTTTGTGCATAAATATGAACTGTTTAAAATGGAACCAACTGAATCCATTACTGATATGTTTACTAGATTTACTGATATTGTAAATGGTCTTAAAAGCCTTGGCAAATCTTATACTAACAGTGATCTAGTGAGAAAAATTTTGAAATCTTTGCCTAGGTCATGGGAAGCTAAGATGACTGCAATTCAAGAAGCAAAGGACCTCAACAACCTTCCTCTAGAAGAGCTCATGGGATCGCTGATGACCCATGAAATTCAAGTTAAACAACATCAAGATGAGGAAGAGACCAAAAAGAAGAGGACCATGGCTCTAAAATGTTCAGACCAAAAAGAAGAATGTGATGAATCTTCGGAAGAAAGTGATGGAGATGATGAGCTAGCTCTCATGACAAGAAAATTTAGAAGATTCATGAGGAAGAAGAAATATGGAGTAAAGAGGAGGCCTTTTTTAAAAGGAGAATTCAACAAGGAAAAAGAAAAAGAGCAGCCTCCTATTTGCTATGAATGTAAGAAACCGGGACACTTTAAGGCTGACTGTCCACAACTTAAGAAAGGTCCCAAGAAGACTAAAAAGAAGGCTATGATGGCAACTTGGAGTGATAGTGATGATACAAGTTCAGATGATGAGAAATAAGAAACAGCAAACTTGTATCTCATGGCCTGTGAAGAAGAGGTAATTTCTGACCCTCAAACTGAATTTACATTTAATGAATTGCAAGATGCATTTTATGATTTACTTACTGAATTTAAAAAGTTAGGTGCCAAAAATAAAGATTTGAAAAACCAAAATCAAAATTTATTTTTTGAAAAAGAAAAGCTTTCAAATGAAATTTTTGTTTTAACCCAGGAAAATCTGAATTTGAAAAATGAAGTGAACAAACTTAAGCCTTTTGTTGATAAATTTACTTTAAGCTTTACAAAACTACAAATAATTCTTGAAAACCAAAGGGCTGTTTTTAATAAAGCTGGATTAGGCTATATTCCCTTAATGAAACAAAAGTTTTTGAAAAATATATTTGTTCCCTCCAATGATCTACCTAAAATTACTTGTTTCAAATGTAGCAAACCTGGACATAAGGCCTTCGCATGTAACTCACACATCAACAAAAACATTAAGAAGATTTGGGTTCCTAAAGGAACCATTCATGCTAACCCCAAAGGACCCAAGAAAGCTTGGGTACCTAAAAACATGACTTAAAATTATGGGTGCAGGTGTGTCTTGTGACCCAAAATGCAAAAAGAAAATGGTACTTGGATAGCGGGTGCTCAAGACACATGACGGGTGATGAATCTCAATTCATCACTTTAGAAGCTAAGGATGGAGGAGTGGTCACTTTTGGAGACAATGCTCAAGGAAAGATCATTGGCATTGGTAAAATTGGTATCACTTCCCATACCTTTATAGATAATGTTCTTCTTGTTGATGGTTTGAAATATAATCTGTTAAGCATTAGACAATTATGTGATAAAGGTTTTAAAGTCATTTTTGAATCATCTATTTGTATGGTTACAAATCCTGCTGATGATAGCATGAAATTTATTGGTCATAGGCATGAAAATATTTATATTGTAGATTTAAATGAGCTAAATGATCAAAATATGGAATGTCTAGTTGCCATGAATTCTAAATTTAATGAATCTAGCTGGTTATGGGATTGTAGACTTATGCATGTTAGCATGGATTTGCTTTCCAAACTAATCAAAAGAGATTTAGTAAATGGTTTACCAAAATTAAGTTTTGAAAAAGATAAAATCTGTGATGCTTGCCAATTTGAAAAACAAACTAGAGTTTCATTCAAATCCAAAAATGTGTTTTCAACTTCTAGGCCTTTGGAGCTTTTGCACATGGACTTGTTTGGACCTACTAGAACCACAAGTCTAGGTGGAAAACACTATAGTTTTGTAATTATTGATGATTTCTCTCGTTTCACATGGGTTTTATTTTTAGTAAGTAAAGATGAAGCTTTTTCTGAATTTTTAAAATTTTTCAGAAAAACCACTAATAAAAAAGGTCTTCAAATTTTATCTATTCGTAGTGATCATGGAAAAGAATTTGAAAATCAAAATTTTGAAAGTTTTTGCAATGAAATGAGAATCAATCATAATTTTTCTGCACCAAGAACCCCTCAACAAAATGGAGTAGTTGAGAGAAAGAACCGAACTCTTGAAGAAATGGCAAGAACCATGTTGTGTGAAAACAATCTCCCAAAATACTTTTGGGCTGAAGCAATTAACACAACATGTTATGTTTTAAATAGAGCCTTGATAAGACCCATTTTGAAAAAGACCCCATATGAGCTTTGAAAAGGTAGAAAACCAAATATTGGGTATTTTCATATTTTTGGGTGTCGATGTTTTATTCTTAACAATGGAAAAACTAATCTTGATAAATTTGATGCCAAATCTGATGAAGGAATCTTTCTTGGCTACTCCACTAATAGTAAAGCATATAGAGTTTTTAATAAGAAAACTTTAGTGGTAGAAGAATCTATACATATAGTATTTGATGAGACTAATGACCTTCCATCAAGGAAGAAAGAAGTTATTGATGATGCAGGACTACTTGAAGAGGGAGTGCAAGAGATCACATTGAAGGACAAAGAAGATACAAATGAGCAAATCAGTCAAGAAGACACCATTGAAGCATTTCAATAAGCTGAAACTCAAGGAACACAAGGCTTAGAAAAGGAGTGGAGGTATGTTCATAATCACCCCAAAGATCTAATCATTGGTAGTCCATCTCAAGGGGTAAGAACTAGATCTTCTTATAGAGATGCATGCAATCATTTAGCATTTATTTCACAAATTGAACCTAAATGTTTTGATGATGCTAAAGATGATCCTGATTGGATAAATGCTATGCATGAAGAACTAAATCAATTTGAAAGAAACAATGTTTGGACTTTAGTTAGTAGACCAATAGATTACTCCATAATTGGCACTAAATGGGTTTTCAGAAATAAATTGGATGAACATGGAAATATCATTAGAAATAAGGCAAGATTGGTAGCTAAAGGTTATAATCAAGAAGAAGGCATTGATTTTGATGAAACCTTTGCTCCAGTTGCTAGGTTGGAAGCTATTAGATTATTACTTGCCTTTGCATGCTTCATGAACTTTAAAGTATTTCAAATGGATGTCAAGAGTGCATTTTTGAATGGTTATATTGCTAAAGAAGTATATGTTGAACAATCATCTGGTTTTGAAAATCATGAACATCCAAACCATGTTTTTAAATTGAACAAAGCATTATATGGTTTGAAACAAGCACCCTGGGCATGGTATGATAGATTGAGCAAATTCTTGATAAATAATAATTTTGTTAGAGGAAATGTAGACACTACATTATTTATAAAAAGAGAAAATGATGATATGCTCATTGTGCAAATTTATGTAGTTGATATTATTTTCAGTACTACCAATGAACTCTTATGTCAAGACTTTGTTAAGCTCATGCAGGGTGAGTTTGAGATGAGCATGATGGGAGAAATCAACTATTTTCTTGGACTTCAAATTAAGCAAGCTGAAGAAGGAATCTTCATTAGCCAAAGCAAGTATACAAGAGAAATTTTGAAGAAGTTTGGCATGAAGAATTCCAAGCATGCTGGTACCCCTATGAGCTCCTCATGCAAACTTGACTTAAATGATAGTAGCAAAAATATTGATTTAAAGCTTTATAGAGGCATGATAGGATCTCTTTTGTATTTAACTACAAGTAGACTTGATATTCTATTTATTGTATGCATGTGTGCTAGATTTTAAGCAAATCCTAAAGAAGCACATTTAAATGTTGTTAAAAGAATTTTAAGATACTTAAATGACACTAAAAATCTTGGACTTTGGTATGATAAACACTCTTCTATTGATTTGATTGGATATTTTGATTCTGATTTTGCTGGTTGTAAAATTGATAGAAAATCAACTAGTGAAACTTCCCAATTTCTAGGAGTTAACTTAATCTTCTGGTTTAGCAAGAAACAAACTTCAGTAGCCTTATCTACAGTTGAGGCTGAATACATCACTGCTGGGAGTTGTTGTGCTCAAATCTTGTGGATTAAGCAGTAGCTAGAAGATTATGGCATTAAACTTAAAGACATTCCCATAAGATGTGATAATACTAGTGCCATAAACTTAACTAAAAATCCAATTCAGCACTCTAGAACTAAACACATTGAAATTAGACATTATTTCATTAGAGATCATGTTCAAAGTAAAGATATAAATCTTGATTTCGTTAGTACTGATAAACAATTAGCTGACATTTTCACAAAACCTCTTGATCAAAATAGATTTTATGAAATTAGAAGAGAACTTGGCATAATTGACCCCCTGATTAAATGAGTCAGCTAGATAGATTGACTTTTTAAAATTTTTTTGGGCATATTTTTAATGATTAAAAATCATGATAATTAGCCCAACTGATCCCCTTAGATGATCCCATAGCATGCATATCCTTTAAAAATCATTTTGTGTGAAAATCCTTGATTAATTTGAAGGCTAGGCATCTTTTCTCCTGTTTTTGAGCCATTTAAATAGCCGGCTCATGGGAGTTAGCCGGCTCCATAGCTGACTAAATCGCTCGATTGCTCGGGTTATAAGGGCAACCGAGTGATCGTCCGACTCCTTCTCTCCCAAAACTCCTTCCATTCTCTTCCAGATTTTTTCCAAGCTCAAATCCCTCCAAATCCCTCTCATCTTCCCTAAATTTTCCTCTTCCATTCGTCCACCCTTGCTTGATGGCTCCACGGGCAAGAATCCCCCGCACGCGGCAAGAAGAGAGCTCGGAGGAATCGCGAGAGAGAGCCGCACCTCTCCCGACCTTGCCCTCCTCCTCCCGACCTTGCCCTCCTCCTCCCGTGTCTCCGGGGTCCAGTCTTTGTCCATGAGACCCATCTCCAACGGGCGGGTAGTCGACTTCGGCTTCCTTGCTCGTGAAGGGTTCGGCATTGGGAGAATGCTCCAACAGAGAGGTTGGTCATACATGTGCCGGACTGAGGTCCCTATCTACCCCTCCTTGGTAAGAGAGTTCTTTCAGAATTTGTTTGTTTATTTCATGTCTGCTACATCAGTAGTGAGGGGAGTCAGGATCAACTTGGACCGGGACATTATTGGAAACATCTTAAGAGTGTCGGTCGGTGGTTTTTGGGATGATCTTCCTGAGGGAAGGGCACGACGGATTGAGGCCATCCTTGGTATTGATGATGGAGAGGGGATTAACAGAGTGCTAGCAAACTCCCTGAATGTTGAGATGAGACTCCTCCACCACATTATATCTAGGATCTTCATACCTCGTGCTGGAAGCTTCCATTTGGTCACTGAGAGAGACCTTTGCTTGATGTATCATCTGGTCAGTGACACCCCATTTGACTTTCCAAAGCTGATGTTGACTGTATTGAGAGAGACAGTCAACAGATTTAGGACTGCCCTACCTTATGGTATGCTCCTCACCCACATCTTTAAACACTTTGGAGTAAGACTGAGGGGTGAAGAGACAACCAAGTTACACCATTCGGATGTTTATAATGAGCATTCTCTACGCCGAATGGGATTTGTGAAGGTTGATGGCAGATGGTCCCGAGGGAGAGGTAGAGAGGATGAGGTTGAGGTGTCTACTGAGGGACCATCATCTTCTTCTCATGAGGCAGTTAGACCTAGAGCTAAACAACATCCTGAGGAGCCCTCTGCACCACAGAGGATATCAGTTGAGCTTAACCAGGAGCAGCTTCAGTATATTGTGAGGGAGGTGTCTTTAGCTATCTCCAGCAGAAGTTCTGGGGACAGTGGTTCATCTACTGGTGAGTTCATGATGGTACCATATATTTCTACAGTAAATGAGACATTGTCCCAGATAATGATGAGATTGGAGAGGTTTGAGCACTCCATGACTGTTCTGAATGGAAGGCTGATGCTTCATGAGATGAGAGACCAAGGGACAGGATCGAGCCGTGACTCAGCGGAGTCTGCACGCATGTCTGAGGAGTTGAGACAGTTGCAAGCTCAGATCATGGCCTTTGGTGGAAAATCTGAGAGAGTAGAGATGTCCATAGGCCTTCTTCATCATCTAGTCTCTACCATTAGTGATCAGCTGGCCCCTGTTGCATTTAGACCTCCATCCCAGCCATTTCAGCCTCCTCCACAGCCTACTCACTCCCGTGTGCCAGGCCACCTCATTATCGCCCTTCTTGGAGAGGACGTGGCGCTGGTTCATCCACTCAGCCCTCTATTGTATCTTCCTCTGATGAGGAATAGATTAGATTGTTTAGGTTGCTTTGTTTATTTTTAATGTACTAGTTTGCTTTGCTTTGATCAGAATGTACTAAGTTTTTCCTATGTCTTTGAATGTTTGTATTAGCACTATGTAATCTTATGTTATGAATGTGATATAAATTTTGTGGTATCAAATTTGTGAAATGAATGTTGCTTTGTATTTGTGAAATCTTGTGTTATAAATGTGGTATCAGATTTCCTCTCTATTATGAAATCTTGTGTATGAATCATCTACTTAATGCAATGTTCTTTTTATAAAATTCTGTGGTATCAAATATTGTGTAATTTCTTTACTTCAATATATGTATCTTGGATATCCTAAAATTGAACTATCAAGGGCAAGATATTCAAAATTAAGTGCATGACTTCTCACATCCTTTTTGATTGATAACAGAAAGGGGGAGAAAAGAAGCATACATTTAAAAAGGAGAAGAATTCTTATTCATCATGTTTCAAGAAATTTTTTTTAGGGAGAAAAGAAGCATACATTTAAAAAGGAGAAGAATTCTTATTAATCATGTTTCAAGAAGTTTTTTTTAGGGAGAAAGGAAGCATACATTTAAAAAAAAAGAGAGAAGAATTCTATTCATCATGTTTCAAAAGAGAAAAGAGAAAAGAAGCATACATTCATCATGTTTCAGGAAGTTTTTCAAAAATTCAGAAAGTTTTCATCATGTTTTAAAAATGTTTCAGTGAAATTCTTACAAAGTCTCAGCGATTTCAAAATGTTTCAGCATGTTTCAGTAAAGTGTTCAAAAGATCAGTATTTCTAAATGAGAATAATGTAAGCATATGTTTAGGGGAAGAAAAATTACGATTCATGCAAATATTTCAGCAAATTTCAACCTTTCAAAGGAAAGAAGAAAGTTTTTTAGAGTAAGATTTATTTTGCAACAAAAGGAGAAGAAGAAGTTTGTTGTTTTTCACTTAAATTTCACTTGTATTTCAAACAAACAAGCTCTACATGAAAGCTATTTTTAAAGTAAAACTTTTGATATCAAAAATCAAAGTTTCAGTACACTATGTAGAATTTTGGCATGCTTTTGGCACGCCTTTGGCACGGACTGAAACTCTACATTTTTAAAGCCAAAATTATCATTTTTGCACAAAGACTCAGTTCATTGGTACAATGATTCATTTCTAGAACATAACTTTTGTCTTTGGTACTAAATTCAGCATTTTGGCACAAAATTCAGAATTTTAGCTAAAATTCAGATTTTTGACATGAAACCCTCCTTAAATCTCTTCATAAATCTGATTTCTCTATAGTTGAACATGAAAAATGTTTGTCACATTGTTTTCAAAGATTCTGATTCAAAATTCAAACTTTTGGCATATGTTTCAAAGTTTTTGGTACAAAATTCATATATGAAACTGATTTCTGAATCCTCTCCTAACATGAGCTAAATTATCTCAACCCTATGATCAAGTTCAATATTGCACTGCTTTATCTTGTTGAATTCATTATTTTAATTGTATACTTAATGGTTTTGTCATCATAAAAAAGGAGAAGATTGTTGACCTCACATTGATTTTGATGATCACAAAATAATTAAGTAAGTTATTAATGAGTTTTGTAGAGAATCATGTTGAAATGCAGACATGCATAAATCATCAAGATGATTAAAAGTGATTTCAAGCACCTAAATGGGTTTATGATTCAAAAGAAGAATTTTTGTAAAAGACCAAGATCAACTAAGAATGATTCAAGACTCAATTCAGTGAAATTCAGATGGTTGAGAGGTTTTCAAAAAGAGAAAGTTCAAATTATGAGAGCTAGAATGATTCAAGCCTTAATCAAATGAATTTCAAATGTTTGGAAAGTTTTTCAAATGAAAAAGTTCAAAACTATGAGAGCTAAAATGATTCATGCTTCAATTCAGTGATTTTCAGATGTTTGGAAGGTTTTCAAATGAAGAAAGTTCAAAATCATGAGAGCTAGAATGATTCAAACCTCAATCAAATAAAACTCAGAAGTTTGGGAGGTTTTCAAATGAAGAAAGTTCAAATTATGAGAGCTAGAACAGTTATCTTCTTCATTCCAATGAGTTCTCTTGTTTATGGAATGTGTTTTCAAGTTTTGAAAGATTTAGTCAACTCCTATAGCAGCTACCAGCATTTAGAATGAAAGTTTGAAGCTTTTAGTCAACTAGTTTGGAAGCTATCAAGTCAAAATTATGCCACAAGAGAGTTAACAACAAGTTTTACCAAGTTAGCTGACTATCTAGTCAGCTACTGTGGCAAAACAGTGGGAAAAATAAAGTTAGCCGACTAACCAGCCGGCTACTGTGGCAAAACAGTGAACTCTCAGGAGTTAGCCGACTCTGGAGTTGGCTACTATGGCCAAGATAGCAAGCTTCCTGAAGTTAGCCGACTCTGGAATCGGCTACTGTGGTCAGAACAGAAGTGTTAACAAAAGTAGTCGACTCTAGAGTCGACTAACTTGCCCAGAAGTGCTGTAACAGCTAGTTCTGCATCTCCAACGGTCACAAATGGTTAGTTTAATGTTCCAATTCCACAGTAAACTATAAATACTCGTAAATGGGATTGATTAGCAAGAGATTGGGAGCATTTTTGAGGGATTACAAGTGAGAAATAAAGAGGAAAACAAAAGAAAAAATCAAGAAAGTTTCAGTCTTTCAGTTTTTGAAAAGATAGTGAGCTGCAGTGTTTGAAACTCCTTCAAGGCTCCTTCCAACTACCCAAGAGGCTTCTTCAAGTGCTCATTACTTCAACATTTAAAGAGAAGAAGCTCATTCAAAGGGGGAGGTCTTCAAAAAGTGTAAAGTGCTTTTATTTCTGAATTTGCTCATTAAAGAGCTGTAATTTCTGAAACTCTTTTCATTGTGAGTTTGTTTGAGTTTCAACTTGGTTGAAACTTGTGGAGGGTGTGCCAAACCCATAATTGGTGAATTGTAAGGCTCCCTTGTGCTAGGAAACAAGAAGTTAGCTGAGAAAGCTAAGGAAAGGCTCCCTTGTGCCTATGAAACAAGAAGCTAGCTGGGTTAGCTAGGATTGTAATCGTTTGAAGAACGATTAGTGGAGAAAATTTCCAAGAAAACCTTGAGGAGTGGATGTAGGTGCAAGGAGTAGCACCGAACCACTATAAATTGCTGTGTTTGTGTGCTTGTCTCTTATTGTTGCTACTTATTGTTGCTTTCAATACTTCACACTCACACATAATTTTTTGTTTTGCATAATTGCACATACTTGTTAAAAATTTTTAAAGAACCTAATTTACCCTCCCTCTTGGGTTGCTTAGCTGGGCAACAAGTCTAAAGAGAAAGAGAAAGCTACCACTGGAGATCAATCTGAAGATGAAGGTTAGGGTGAAGATCTAGGGATGCAAGACAAAGAAGATCAAGACCAAGGTTGATTGTGAGGGAAAGATCTACATCCTTATGCTTAAGGAGAAGATGATCCCCTCCCCATTTTCCTTGATGCCTTGTCTGAGGTCAAGCTCTATATGAAGGTTTGGAAGTAGACATTTTAGAAGAAAGTTAGTACAAAGAGAAAAAAATTAGTGCAAAGGAAACATGCTTCAAAAAAAAAAAAGGATGGAGAGAGGGAGTAGTACTGTATGTAAATTTATGGAAATTATAGTCCAAAAAAGTTTTGATAGTTCTTTTTGTTTAGTTATAATTGAGGATATTACTATATTACTTATATCCTGAATCAAATCTAATTTTCTTTCATTTATTTGTTTTTAGTTGTTGTAGGATTGTTGTGAGTTTCTATAATAATAATGAGTTGATGAAAATTTTGTTTTCTCCTGCTCTTTCTTTCTTTTTTAGTAGCGTTGTATAGATGAAGAACCTAAATAGTTTTTTTTTAAAATTAATTTGATGTTAAACTACACTTTTTTAAATAGTTACAATGCTAATAAATAATGATGGAGAAATGGAGATCAAAAAGAAGAGAATTATTATGTAAATATTTTTTGTGTGTTTAATTCCAATGTATGGTATGAGTATTGATGTGTTGGTAGAATGGTATTGTGTTTGATTATTTGGATAATGTAAAAGCTCCTTCATTTCTTTGAATCATGATGACTGTTTACTTTCTTACAAAAAGAAAAGAGATCGGAGAAGACAAAGCTAGTTTGTCTGGGAGGAGGTAATAAAGGTGATGGAAAATGTCATGCACAGCTGGATGATTCCATATTTTGTTTAGAGAAGGAATCACACAATTATTATTAGAGGGAAGGGGGGTGAACTATACTTAAGCATGACTTATTCTCTCCATTAGTGGCATGGCAAGTGCATAAAAAATAGGGTTGGTCATTGGTAAGATTGATCTAGCCAAGAGCTTCGCTTGGATAGGGTAGGAAAGATGGGTGCTCTGGTCAAGAGCTTGACTATGAGAAAGGGTAGAAAAGATGGATGGGGAGAGTGTTTCATTGTCGTCCTTAAAAGGGTTTCATTCTTCGAATGAAAAAAAGTAGTAGATATAAGCATTTTAAACCCTCAGGTCTCTCGAATGGGTAATGAAAACTAATAGCGATGAGCAAAAGTATATCTCAAGTAGGCTAAGTGACACTTTTCAAACCATAGATGGGATAAATAAAATCAAGCTATACTTCAAGATAGTAAAATGTATTTATCCTAACAAAAAACATGTTTTCCTCTTTCTATTTGTTCATCCCTCCCTTGCCTCTCATCGATCAATTGCTAATCAATGGCACTAGGAAGGGTAGAGGGCCGGCCAATCACTAAGAAGGTCTAGCCCTCAACCTTCTTCCATTTCGTTGTCGTTCACCCTTAAACAAAATGGAATATTACATTAGTTGTTATGTGTTCTTAAATAAAATTCAATTTCATTGTATAATTCAATGGAATTGGTAAGGAGAGATACTAGACTAGTTGTATACTTTGGTCGTTCTAGGGGCATGCTTAGTTATTCTAGCTATCCTAGAGGCAAATCTAATTATTATGACTTTTCTTAAAGTTAGCCTATTTATTCTGGTTGTTTGTAGGGCAGGCATGGTTATTCTGGTTGTTCTTGGGGCAGGTTATTTTAACTATCTTATGGGCAAGCCTAGTTATTCTGTTTGTTCTTGAGGTAGGTTAGTAATTCTAGCTATCTAGGGGTAGGCTTGGTTATGTTGGCTATCTCTAGGATAGGCTTAATTATTCTAGCTATTTTAAGGATAAACCTAGTTATTCTAGTTATTCTTAGGATAGGCCTAGCTATTTTAGCTGTCTTAGAGATAGACCTAGTTATTTTAGCTATTTTTGCAGTAGACCTCGTTATTCTAGCTATCTTAGGAGCGGGCCTAGTTATTTTAGCTATTCTTAGGATAGGTCTGATTATTATGGCTTGTTGGGGGTCGCATCCTCGATCTTCCCTTGGAGCGTGGCACATAACGGACCAGCGCCAAGGCATGTGGAGAAGCGAAAACAAGATGAACTTGCTGTAGAAATTTTCTGCAGCAGCAGGATTCGGATCTCGCTCTTGGTAATCACCCCCATCGATGTAGGCACTAGTTTTCCTTTCTTTCTCTTCACCAGCAGCAATAGGAGAACGTGAATCCTCTCCTTTTGGGCGTGAAAGTCTAGATTTATTTCAGAAATCTAAAAGAGAATGACTCCAAGTGGGAATAGGCTGCAGCAATTCTAATCCCACAAGGATTCTTCAAGAGAAGGCCACTAGGGTTTCTTCTCCTCTATGGACGCCTTGATTTCTTTCTTTTCTTGGCAAGGGGCGGCAGCAAACCCTAGGAAACCCTAGGCAACCACGTAAGAGAGAGAGAGGAGAAGAAAGAATTTAGGGAGAAAATGATTTTTCATTCATACCGCCTCATACAAGATGCCAATACATAAAGTATTTATACATGGTCAAATAGAAACCAAACCCTAACAAAAAACTCCCTTGGACTAACCCATATGTGATTAGACTCACTCACCTTGGGCCCAACTCTAGTCCAATGATAGGTTAACCCCCTCAAGACCCAATTACTTGGACTCAAGAACATTAGGTCCTAATCCTATGGACCTAAAAAACCATTAAAGCTGAAATCCTTCATCCTAGGGCTCACATCAACCCTAAAACCCCATGAACATCTCATGGATCATAAACCTTGGGCTTTCCCTTACCCAATCGAAGCTTTGGAGTACCACACAAGGTCCTACATGGCTATCTCAAGAGCATACCTAATTATTCTAGATGTTTAAGAGGTAGGCCTGATTATTCTGGCTGTCTTATGGGCAAGTCTGGTTATTGTGGCTATTCTAAGGGCAGGTTTAATTGCCCGCTAAAGGTTGATTTATGACTATGACTTATCTAGTGTCTACTCAAATAGAAGTTGCGGTTCGTAATCTGATAAAATGGAGATATTATGATAGTGATTATGATCATGCATTTACTATAGATCCTGCATGTATTAGATTACTTGCAGTAATTATATAATTGATGATATCATCTACTGTTGATTTTAAATTATTCAATTATAGTTGATGTATTATATTGAGGCATGCTTATATTTTTATTGTTCGTCTTTACTCATGTTATATGTTATAATGAACATGACTTTGGATAAGATAATCTTGGATAAATTACTTTTGAAAATAATAATGGTCATGTTGAGGTATGCCATCAATATTATATTAAACTGTTGCGTGTTATGACTTGATGCGTTAAATTATCCATGCATGTGGGTGCTAGGGATTCTTATTGGGCTTAGTCTCATCACATTTCTTTTATATTTTTTTTAGAGCCTCAAGATTCTTAAGATTAGAGATAAATTATAATTGGATTGAGAAGCAAGAGAGAAGAAAAATTTTGAAAATTTTGATGCTATTATATTTGTATAAATGTATCATACTTTAATTGTAATTATAGTAAATTTAGAGAATGCTCAGTATTTAACTAAAATTGATGTTTCTATAAAAAAATTTTTAAAAATCTCAAGCCTTGCACAACTCTTACGGTTACACTTAGGTGTTATGCAGTCATGTCATGTATTCAACTTAGTTAGTAGTTAGGGCGTGATAGGTACTGGGCAGCAAGGGCTGTTCTACTCGATTCGGTTCACATTGATTCAATCGATATGAGTTGATACGAAAGACCTTGGTCTCAACTTTCTTTCATTTTCTTTGCTAGGTATGAAAAAGAATGCTTACTCATAGACTATAAATAATTCCATTTTGAGTAACATTAGAAATAGATCTTTTAGTGAAGTTTCGGTATATAGATCTAGCATTCAAGCTTAGCTAGAGCAAACTCAAAATAGATTTAAAATCCAAGGAAAAAATTTTGGGCATGTCTGATATTATTTTTTTGTAATTTTTTCCTATAAAATAGTAAAATATTGGATAAAGATTGAAATTGAATGTAACATTTGCACAAAAATTCTGCTGTTCTAATGCATTCATTTTCTGTCTTCTTAAAAGCAATAAATCATTAAAGGTCCTAAGTTATTCAGCTAGTAAAGTCTTTGGTAATAGTTACTTGGAATTAAATCTTATATTTACTAGAAATTGGAGAGTTACTACTATTTAAAAGAAGGCTATTTCTATTTATATAGGTCATGTCTTAAGAAGCTTTTCTATTAAAAAAAGAAAAAAAAGAATAATACCACAAAATACTCAAAATATTTTTTAAAAATTAAGCATTTTTTTTTTTTAAATTATGCATGTTGTTCATTTTTTTTAAAAAAAAGTTCATTTTCTTCTTAGATATTTCAAAACAGATGTAGAAAACAAATTTTAATTTTTTTTTATCTTTTAAATTTTTTCATTGAGAACCCGTTCAAGGCTTCATCAGATCACCTAATTCCTTACAAACTTTGGTGAGAACAAGTTAAAAGATGACTCGGTCTATTTTAAAAATTTGCTTATAACCGAGCATTAGCTTAGATTCTTCAGAAAGAGGATAGGATCCGATTCCGATTAGAGTTAACATGAGAATAAGATGGGGTATATAAGGTGGGAAAAAGTAGAGATCAGCCTCTTGTAATATTAAAAAAAATTAAATTTTACTTGTTTTGATTTAAAGAAGTACGCTATTTCATTCGTTAAGCCTTGAAACCAAGACCACCTCAAGTCCTCAACTTATGTGGCCTTGCATAAATTCAGTTCAGAATAAACTTTTAAGATTTTTAGGCTAGTACCTATGGCACCAAAAGATTCGTAGCACTGTCTCTCACTCTTTCCTTACTTTCGATTAAAGCTGCTTTGAGAACTTTTCTTTTTTCTTGCTTAAGCTTTAAGAACGTTCCTCATTGGACCAAACGGCAACACGTAAAAGTCAAATCCAAAGGTTTTTTTTGGAGCAAAGGTGGGGAGCACTGAATTACACAACTGAGCAAAGGTGGGGAACACTGAATTACACAACTGACCTAAGAATGAAATCTGAATTTTTTTTTCGACCAAGATCTTGTTTAGAGATTTGATGTCGTCCGCTCCTGGCTTTTTTTAGGCTTCCAAATGGATATCTAACTTCGAATATTCTCTATATTTTAAGTTTACAATGGGGTGAGAAGCATGATTTTGGCTTATAATCTATGTCACCGGATAGCTCTAAAACTTTATAACCATAGCATGCGTTGTTATATTACCACCTCGGGGACAGCGATAGGACCCATGGATAGGATCAATGGATCTCAACAATAGAAATACAAAAATAATTAAAATATAATTTAAATTTTAAAAATATAACTTATTATGATTAATAAATATAATTTTTATATAAAATTTAACTAATTTGATAATTTTAAAATTTAAATCCTTAAAATTAAGCTAGTTAAACTATATAAAACATAATATCATAGTAATAGTTTAAATTGATCTTAAATTTTTAAAAAATATAATAATACTTCAAATTTTCTAGATCAATTAGAAAAATAGAGGAATGAGAAAGTTAGATCTATTAAAGAAGACTGAAAGTAGGATTTAGTTCTAAAAGATGGAAAAAACCCATAAAAATTAATACTGAGAGAAAAAATAATTTAAAGGATATGAAAAAATCGGTTGAATTTTATCAATTCACACTGTATTACTAGGTCAATAAAAACAGTAGCTTCATTCTATTTTAACTGGATCAATTATACAATTGATTCAATTAAAGAATTAGACCGACCAATAGTTTGGTTCAACGATCAAACCGAGCAACCTGATCCCAGTATGATAATTATGGTTGTTTGGCCATTATTTCACTTCCGAACAATAATATTAATGGAGCAAAAAGCTTAAACTTATGTCAGCCAAAGTAGAAGGTCATAAAGAAGTTATGGATTACATGGTAAATGACGTGACATCAAACTCTCATCTGTCCAAGTTTTTCTTAGGCTAGAGGTTCTTCTTGTCCTTGTCTCTTTCCAAGGAAAATTATAATGCGGACTACTACCAACGCATATCTAATGGCATCCACCTCTAATGGCATCTACCTTTGACAAAATATTCCTCTTGTCCTTGTCTCTTTCCAAGGAAAATTATAATGCGGACTACTACAAAGGCATATCTATAGGCATCCACCTTTGACAAAATATTTCTCTACCATCTTCCAAATAAACTATGAGGATAGGCGGTGTGGATGGGTTCCATGTACACATGCCATGCAAAGATATCCACTCTTTCTTCATTCCATTGGATAAAAGCTTATAGTTGGGGCTTTTCATTGGATGGTCGGAAATCACAAGATGGATGGATTTGGGTGGTTGCTTGTGAAAGGAAAACTAAGCCAGCTTGTTTGCAACTTTTGGAAAACCTTTTGACTCCAAAAGCAGTTGATAGATGGGAGGCTTTTTTTGAGCGATGGAGGTGGGCTTGTCCTAATGGACATCATTAAGGTTGTCTAATTAAGCCACTAGAGGGATTTCAAAGAGAAGCTACAGCCTGTGCCTAATCTTTGTCGGGCAAAGATTGGACACGTTTGATTGACATCCGATAGTTGAAGTGATGGCTGCTATCTACATCAAAAATTTTTTAAAAAAATTAATAATGTTATAATTGTCACCGGGGAGCAAATCAAATGCACGAATGAATTTATTTATAGTTCTTCTATATATGAATAATGTTTAAAATAAAGAAACAAAGAGCCTAATACATATAAACTTAGTAGTGTGCATGCATTAGTTAGCAACATCAATTGCAATACAATCACAAACACTATAATTTGGAGGAAGAATTGAAATTTAGGTAGAAAATATGTCAGAACATTTTAATAAATTTGGTATATGTAAAAAAGAAGTAAAGACACAAATAAAACATAATGTACACATGTTTAATAATAAATAAGTTCGGGTTTCATTAACAATTTGTGATAGCTAATTTTACTTGTCACCTGCTTCTTCATCAATTCATATAAACTGAGTAAACTTTACAAGTTATTATTAGTCCCAAGTCTATCCAACTTTCAAAATGAAAGCAGTTACCAACTAGACTAGAAGCAATTTTATGAAATATTGTCAAATCTAATTCAATTGGTTAAGTTGGTAATATTGTTAGCTCTAGGATATTGGTGACCTGTGATCGTACCCTCATTCCTATTTCGATCAGGCCTTTTCCCCTTTTTTTTTTTTTTTTGAAAGAATAAGGGTGAATGGAACTGCCCTCAAATTACTTACTCAAACTTTAGTAGGTAATTGTAGTAAGTGATATATGAATGGCTTGATTCAATCATATATGCTTTTGTGTGCGTGTGCGCACGCGCGAGGGTGGAAGTTTTTGAGCCTAACAATGTTTCACGGAGGTGATGAATGAAAAAAAATTATGGGCTCTTTTAAAATATGGCCGTTGCTTTGTTTAACATGATTTTTATCAATTCCATTAGCTGCATATGATTCTATAAGCCATGTTCTTTCATGATGTATGGTCATGATGTTATCATTGAAAGTTCCTGGAACTAGAAAATCTACAATTACATTTATATTAGACTAATCTTTGTTATGACAAATGTTTATCTCTTTTAATGGATTATTACAATTTGTAACAAATATATAGTATTGCCATAATTATCTAAATTTACTGCCGCTATTATGATTGAAACATGCATGAGATCAATAAGAAAACATATATAGTAACAGAAGACTTGAAACAGTGGAGTTAGTGGTGTGGTCATGTGAACTTATGAAGTGCTGCAATGAATGCATGTTATCGATCTAACAACTTGGTCTTCTTAGACCATGTAACAGTGTGAATTGAAAGCCATTTCTAAAAGATTTTATTGGGTAGAAGAATGCAATCTCAAATTTCTTCAGTTCTCGTGGTTCAGGTCCGTCCATCAGAAAGAGAAGACAAGTCCACCCTGTCATTCGTCACAGGATTCTCTTGGGTCCCATAAATCCCATCAATTGATGTGGGACCTACGACCTACTCAACTCTACTGTGGTTGATTGAACTGGGCAGAACTAAAGTGATGGCCATGACTCAACCCCTACATCCTACTTGTTCTCAAAACATATCTTCAGCAAATGAATATATTCCCTCGTCAGAGTCAAACTTAGAATTTCCCAATAAATGAAAGGGAATCCTTTAATAATTTTCAAATGAAATACTTTTATTAAACAAAGTGGAGAAATCTAAAAGTTCAAATTTACTTTATAAAAGTTGATGATAGCTTGATGGATCTCAGGCTGTTGTTGTTCCACGTGAACACCGTTGTAGACCAAGAAATGGGAATAAAGTGATGTAGTATTTCAATACATTAAGAAAGCATATCCTCCTTACCTTGTGTATTTAGTATTTTATTCGATTAGAATTCTTTTTGGATTTATATTTGATGGCTTCATATTCTGATTGAGGGATCCTGAGCGCCAATCAGAACGATGACATGGATGATGAGCTGAAAGCTAAGGTGATAAGTGATCTAGCAAGGAAAGATCCTTCTATCGAGTAGATTTGGATCTCTATGAACATAGAAAAATAACATGAAAAATGTAGGAGGCTGTCTGACAAAGGTTCTCTAACACTCAAGTTAGCGTAAGAAGAAAGTAGAGAAGATGAAGACCAAGGTTTAAAGAGTGTTGAGAGAAAATTAGAGGGTCCTTTTTAGGTTATATATAAGGCATCCATGACTGATAATGGGATAGAATGGTTGGCTAAGAGTACATGACGTAGCCAGGTGCGGATGTAGACCTATAGGTGCCCATGCCTAGCACCATGAATTACATTGTAGAGTGTGAGCGACTTTGCAAGCTAAGGGATGGTCGTTCCTACTTTCACCCAGGTATACACCATCCTTTGATTTCAGGGACACATAGTCTGGATAAAACAATGAGTGATGCTGATTTGGGTAGTGCCACCATATTTCCATCCAACTAGCGATGAGGGATTTATCCTCATCATATGCCCTTCACTCTTGAAGTCAAAATAGTTTGCTCAGGTAAGAGAGTAGCTCTCTTGTTCTTAGATACTAGCTTATAAGTGTTGACATATGGGATGAGCTTGCAGACTTCTTCATCATTTGATGTTCGAGTCTTTTATATTACCAGGTGGCTTTTCTCCTACAATTCATGTTGTCCTAATTAGGTCTCAAGGCTATGGAGCACAAGGGCATCAAGTCTTTTTTTTTCACAAAGCTAATGGTTGAAGGAATGAGTGCCCAAACTTCTTCAAATGTTGCTCACGATTATACCACCATATCATCTCCTAGGTTTTTGGATGTCACATTTAATGCATTTAGAGCATATGTCACTTCCCAAAGTGCTCATGCAAGCTTGATTCTTACGTACCTTTACCACTCCTAATATGGTTATGTTACACTTGCTGAGGGTATGATCTTACTTATATGGTTTACCAATCTATTATTGTTTATCTCCTCTCAGAAGTTATCAGACCATCTTTTTTTTTTTTTTGATTTGATTTCTTCTCCTTTCGTGTGCTGATTGATGTCTTAAGTCTTTTGCTTTTTCTTCTCTTAGGGGCACTTTTTCTCTAGGTATGCTCTCACCTTCTTTGCTATGGAGCATTTCCATTATTATTTTGGGGCTTTGAATGAGTTTTCTTCTATCTCAAATAATCGCCTTGTGCATATTAGGATTTAATATAGGATTCCTCTGAAGCTCTCCTCATAGCAACATCAGAATAGGACAAAGCTTGTTGGCCTCCTCTAGTTATCTAAGCATTTATGTGGATGTGTTGGCCCTTGAGCTTAGGTTTCCCATTCATGAATCCCCTCTAAGGGCCTTTTGCATGTTCAGGAATTCTCCATCTCAATTTGTCTCAAACATTTTTCATCTTCTAGTCAGTTATGTGGTTCTATTAAGGCGCCTAGGATATAAGTCCTTCAACCTCTCTATCCTTCAGGCTTTCTACCTCTTTAAACATCATCCAAATAGTCGGGGTGGTATTACCTTATTTTAAGGGAGAACTTCTCTGTTTTTATTTCCTTTTATCTCCTTTCTATCCATAAAAAGAAGAAGAAGTTCTTCTATGTTTCATGGCCCAAGCTCAACTAAGCTTATCCGGTGTGGTTTGAGCCATCATCGAACTGGGCGGATATGCCCCATCTTATTACCAAGGAGAAAGTTGTAATAGCTGCTCTGCGCAGATATTAACATCAGGAGGTTTCCAATCAATTTGGGGAGTCGGGTCTGCGGTTAGGAGGCTTGGCTCCTTCTCTGCTAGTGGAGCTTATGTCAGTCAAAGAAACTTAGGGTATAAGGCGATGGCTCTACCTTCTGACTTGAATGTTGATGATGTGCTGATTATTGGATTTGTTGTTGTAGAGATGAGTTATCAACATTCTGATGGGAAGATCTTAAAGCTCACCACAAGTAGGAAA
The DNA here is from genome assembly GCA_017589505.3 of Metroxylon sagu. Lineage (NCBI taxonomy): Eukaryota > Viridiplantae > Streptophyta > Magnoliopsida > Arecales > Arecaceae > Metroxylon > Metroxylon sagu. The sequence goes on along the minus strand of JACVBY030000658.1, from coordinate 1,550,021 downwards.
TGGCAAAGATAGGGTCCCATTAGTGAGGGGATATCTGTTGTGCTTTTGATAGAAAAGAGTGGGGTACTTCCCATAGGGGTGCCCTTGTTGTTCTAGGAACAGCTATTCTTCGAGAGTCCATTTCTCTTCCCTTAGTTGTAATTCTGGATCCCACAGCAAGCCCTGGAAGAGCCTCACCCTACTTTGGGGTGGGTGTCTCTAACTTCGAGTTCATCGGATTTTGTTTCCCTAGCATTGAGCTCGCATGAAGCCCCCAATCATTTCTCTTCAATGCTAAGCCCCCTGGTTCTGTGATACCAAATGCCCATGCCATTAAAGTTTGATGAGGAGTCTATGGATTATGGTCTTTTTGTCCATCTCCTAAAAGATGAAGTCATGTTTCCTGATGATTAGAAATTCCTTGAAAGCCGAACTAATTGACAATTGGTCCCATTTGCTTTCAAGTCTATTATTCCCTCCATGTAGCATGAAAAAGAGCTCTCAGATAGGTATACCCAAAGCAAAAGGAATCTCGACCATGCTTTATAGGAGGCTAGGATGTCTCGTGTGGTGGAGGAGGATGAAGATAGAGCTCATGGCTCAAGTAAGGGAATTGGAAGAATTTGTGCGGCTTTTAGTACTAATGGGGGAGACCAATGATTGCAAGGCTGCCATCGAGAGTAGGGTAGCTAAGCTAGAAGCGAAGGTTCAAGCAACCAAGACTACAAAAGGCTGCGATCATTGTAGAAGTGGCTTAGGCTAAGGAGAGAGGATCTGCTATGGAGTAGGTTGTAGATGAGACGATCTAACTATTTAGAGCATCCTAGGAGTCTTGTATGGCTCTTCTAGACAATGCATTTGATGCTTATCACTTGATGAGGGTGAATGCAATTGAGAAGATTCAGATTAAGTATCTTGGTCTCAATATCTCCTTCCTAAAGTTAGATGAGGAGGAAGAAGCTAGTAATGGTAGCACCCTTGATGAGGTCCCTTCGATGGCTATAGGTGGTGCCTACCTTTTGATGTAGGAACCTTCAATTTGGTAGCCTTTTGCCCAACAAAAGAGTCGTTAGTTTTGGCTTTAGCACCATATGCCAGTTCACTTGACAGTGTTTTTCCTCCGGTAGCCAATATTGCTAATGGTGACACTGGAGAGTTTGTGGATGATTCAAGGGAGAAGGGGGTTTTACCAGTGAGGGCTTTTCTAAAATATCATTCTCTATGGCCATTCTTTTATCTTCTTCTCTTCTTCTTTTCTTTCTTTTTTTATATCCTTTTAGACTTGTAGAAATAATATTTTTGAAGTTAATGAGAAAGCTCTTTTTCTTCTTCTCCCTTCTAGAATGATTATTTTAAATGTGTTTCATTGTAGAAACTATGCTTGCTTTGTTTTTCTCAACTCAAGTCTTCTACATCCTATGCAATGGAGGAAATGCATAGAGTTTGCATACCTGGCTGAGCTTACCAAATGCATCTAATTAGACTAATACTTTCCTTTCTTCAGGGAAGAATAATTCCAAGTGGTCTCTAGGGAGCTCACCCTTACATGGTAGCCTACTCTCTCTTTCTCCTGAGTAGAGTTCATCTAAGGAGACTAACTTCTAATGAAGGGGACCCCCTTCTCTTACTTGGTAAGGAGAGTACTACTAAGAAGCTTTTGATGTTTATACATTCTGCCTTTGATGTTTTTTCTCCTAAGCAAAGTTCTTCTAGACAGTCTAGGTCTCTAATATACTTGACTCCCTTCTCTTGCTCGATGATGAAAGTTCTTCTTAACAGTCTTTTGATAATCCGCTCTTTCTTCTCCCCAAATAAAGTTCTTCCAAACATATTCTTTTAAGCAGGACAACTCTCTAGTAGAGTGAACCCCCTTCTCTTGCTCAATGAGAAGAGTTCTTTCAAGTGGTCTTCTGATAATCCATTCTCTTTCTGTTAAGTAGTCTTCCAGACAAACCAATTCTTTGATGGAGAGAATTTTCTTTTGCTCGATGAAGAGAGTTCTTTCGAATGGTCTTTTGATAACTTATTTTCTCTATCTCCCAAGTAAAGTTTTTCTAGGCAAGCCAGCCTTTTGGTAGAGTAGACCTCCTTCTTGTACTCGATGAGGAGAGTTCTTCTAAGCAATCTTCTAATAATCCACTCTCTCTTTCTTTCAAGTAAAGTTCTTGCAGGTAGGTCAGCTCTCTAGAAGAATAAACCTTCTTCTCTTGCTTGGTGAGGAAAGTTCTTCTAAGCAGTCTTCTGATACTCTACTCTCTCTTTTTTTTAAGTAGAGTTCTTCCAAATAGGTTATCTCTTTGATGGAGCAAAGCACCTTCTTTTGCTCTATTAGGAGAATTCTTTCAAGCGATATATGTGGTAAGATTTCTCTACTTGCATGGATTCAGTTGATTATTTTGAAGGTGATTGCCGCCTTTGAGACTTTGGTAAGGCAACATTACATTGTGTTTTTGCTCTTGTAGATGGATGTCATGTGATGACCCTTTGGCTTCTTGGTGACACTTTAGGCTCCATCACATGTTGCATGCTACAAGCCTCAATACCTCTCCCTAGTTATTGGCTTTGCGGGACCACATGATACCTTATGAGTAGGCACTTCAAAGCTCTATTTAAAGGTGGGGAAGGTGGCTTTCCTACTTCAGCTTCAAGGCTCTTTTCTACTTCAACTTGAAAGCCCTTTTCCTTTTGCAAATCAACGACAATGGTGGAGTGGTCTATTTGGCCCTTAGATGATCCAAAACTTCATCATGGGATAGGGTCCAATAGTTGGAAGAAGAGAATGTAAGGCTGCGTCTAAAGTTAGAGGCCCTAAGGAGGGAACTAACCACAACTTCTTCTCCCATGGCAAGATGGTCTCAATTTTTCCTGAGAACGATACTCTTTCAGTACTATGAACTTCCTCTCCAACTTCCAAGCAGGCTTGGAGGCTTGCGGCTATGAAACCTGATCCTATGATCATAACAAAGGTGACAAAGTCCAATAGGCTAGGCTCTGAGGCTTTTGTGATGTTAGTATTGCCACGTTTGAGGGATAATGATCTTTTCCCTTTTCCTTATTCTTTTCTTTTTCTTAAAAAAAATGTGTTTTGCTCCATCAAAAAAGTACCTATCTCTAGTCAAATTTTGTTTGACTTTCAAGCTGCATTTTATATGGCTTTTGATCCTTAAAATGACATAATTTATATTTTCTACAATACTCATTTTCTTTTCAAGAAAATTCTCTTTTAAAAATTTTGGGAGGCTTCTTTCCATAATTGAATGCATTCATTGATAATATGCCCTTAAATTTTTGGAATTCTATACTCCAGGCAGTAAGGTGCCATCCAGCTATTCTAATCTATAAGTTTCCAGCTGAATTACCTCTGAAATTTTATAAGGGCCTTCTCAGTTGGATGTAAGCATTCCAATGGCTTAAGTTGGAACAGAGGCCTTCGCTTTTCTTAGGACCGGATTTTCTATTCTAAAAAGCCTTTCATAGACATGAGACTTGAAGTATCTAGCTACCCTCTATTGGTAAGCAGCCATCTGAACTCATGCTTGCTCATGGAGTTTCTCAAGCAAGTCTAGATTTGCCAACAAGTCTTCTAAGTTCACTTGGGTATTGAAGTGCTAAATTCCAAAGGAGGGAAGCTTGGTCTCCATAGGGATGATCATTTCATTCTCAAGCATCCGATCTCCATGGAGATGACTGGCTCGATCTCAAGTGTCAAGCTAAAAGGCATTTCCTTTATAGGAATGTTTACGCCCATATGATGCTGGGTAGTTCATTGGCCCACCATCCTTTAGCTTGATCAAGCTTGATCTTCAAGCATTCAAGAGGGTGCGGTTGGTGACTTTGGTTTGCCTATTAAACTGTAGGTAAAATACCAAAGTAAACCTTTGCTCAATTCCTACCTTAGTACAATTCCTTTCAAAGAGTCTATTGTCAAATTACTTTCCATTATCTATGATGAAGGTCTTTAGTAGGCCGAACGACAAAGGATAGACTTCTAGATGAAGTCCCAATCTCTCTTGTTTGTGATCGCAGCAAGGGGTTCGTCTTTGACCCATTTAGTGAAGTAGTTGATCATCATGATAACAAATTTTTGTTGCCTAGCCATCAGCGAGAAGGATCTTAGAATATCTATCCTCTAGCAAGCAAAGGGTTATAGAGTAGCTAAGGGTGTCATTGGAGTTATAGGTTAATGAGGGATACTGGTGTACCTTTGACACTTGTCACATCACCTCACCAACCCCTGGATATCTTGCTTTATGGTAGACTAATGATATCCCTATTGAAGGAGCTTGTATGCTAAAGACTTTCCTCGTAGGAGCTTTTTGTAGACCCTCTCTTGGATTTTATGCAAGACGTAGTCGACCTCTAAGGGTAGAAGGAACAAGAGATAAGGCAATGTAAAGGATCTTTTATATAGCTTGCCATCTTCCAAAACATAGTGGACGATGTAGTATCAAAACTTCCTAGGTTCACTTCGATCCTCAAGAAGCCTCCCATCTTATAGGTACTCAATAATTAGATTCATCTAGCTAGGTTAGGGAGGTCTACATGATGCTAGGCTTCTGTAAGACTTTGAGGTGAACCAAGTACTCCAACCTAAGGCAGCCTAAGGTGGCGACCTTGGATAAGGCATCAACTTGAGAGTTCTTTTCTCAAAGATTTGGATAATTTCATACTTCTCAAATTTTCTAAGGATCTCTTGTACTTTCTAAAGAAACTTTATCATCTTCAATCTTTTGGTCTCATACTCTCCTTGAACTTTGTTCATTACCTGTTAGGAATCACTATAAACCTAGACCTTTGAAATCTTCAAGCCTTCAGCTAGCTTGAGGTTAGTGAGGAGTGCTTCATATCTAGTCTTGTTATTAGATATAGGGACATCAAATATAAGGACAGCCTTAAGTTCAACTTTTTTCGAACCAAAAAGTATAAGACCGACCCCTTCTTTGCCTTTAGCAAAGGCCCTGCAAAGATATAAGGCCTAAGGCATAGGTTTATGTCTGGCAGTTGTTGTTGTTCCAAGATCTTTAGTTCAAGAGAAGCTACACATTCCACCACAAAGTCGGCTAATACTTGGGCCTTTATGGTAGGTCATAGGTAGTACTAGATGTCAAACTCCACAAGCTCAACTAGCCATTTTACCAATCACTCTAAGGTATCTGTGTAATATCCTGAACTTGAAAGACTTATAATTTCATTTTAAACATTTTTTTATTGTTAGTTTAACCTTCTAGTGTGAATGATTGAGTGAAAATCTTAAGAAAATGTGAAAGCTAAAATTTTGGAGGTTATTTTGAGTTTTCTCTCATGATCCTTTCAAAAAGTTAATAAAGTTACTTATTTGAGCTTATAATTAAAGTTTTTGTGATGATTTCAATGTTTGCTAATTGTTTTTAATCCTTGAAAAAAGTTAGAATGAAGATTTTGAAAGTTGGAATGCTTTAGAACGGCTTTTGGAAAGGTTTTATGATGTTGTTGACTTATAAATTAGCTAACTGGGAAAGTTAGCTGATTTCTTGAGTTGTTAGTCAGCCAAATTTGGAAGTTAGTTGACTATTTAGTCAGCTAACTTTGAATGTTGGTTGACTGCTTGATTTTTGGTCAGTTAACAGGGAAAGTTAGCTGACTATTTAGTTAGCTAACTCCCTAAAGCTCACTGTAAAAAGGCCTGAGAGAAATTTTTTTTGCCACAGTAGTCGACTACTTAGTTGACTACTGTGGGAAATTGTTCTATAAAATGAGCCTAGGAACAATTATGCCCAAAGTAGTTGACTAAGTAGTCGACTACTTTGAGAAATCTCTCTGTAAAAGTGGTTTGGAAGAAATTTTAGCCACAGTAGCCGACTACTTAGTCGACTACTGTGGGAATTTTGTCTGTGAAATTGGTTTGAGACCAATTTCACTCTCAATTGAGGACTTTCTAGGGGATCACCCATCGCTCTCACCTAAACCTTTTGGATCTTATTAACCAAAGAAATACGACTTTGGGCTATGGTTAGCTCAGCTCCAATCAAGAATCCCCAGGGGATTCCAAGAATTCTTTGTATACGTCCATTCCAACCTTCAACTCTCCTTTCTAGATTCATCGATATTGAATCAATCAAACGCACTTCTAAGATTTGTTCCCCGATCCATGCGGTAACATAATTTTGAATCCATTCCATTGGAATTGGTGCTTTCTCCATCATGATTATTGTGAAGAGACATCTACAATAATTAGCCTTGGACAATTTATTTTTGAAAATGTATGTCTATTCAAATACGAATCACACGTAAAAAATTCTAGTCAAATTTTCATTGTTCATGCTGACTCCTTAGTTATAGGACAAAAATCTTCTGTGGAATTGGTTTGAGGCTAATTTCACTCTCATTAGCTAGCATCCATATTGACTAATAGGTGGATAACCCCTATTTTTCATCTGATAATGAAAATTTGGCCAAGGAAATTAATGAAAATTTGACTAGGAGCAAAAGTGAAATTTGATAAAAAGTCATTTGAGGATTTGATTAAGGGCAAGATAGAAAAGAAAATTGAAGGGGCAAAAATACTTGGTGAAGAAGGGAGCCATGTGGGCTTTGAAAAGTATGACTTAAGAGTAGAGAAGGGCAAAATAGAAATTTTTAAGAGCATTTAAAGCCACCCATCCTTCCTTAGTCCTTAAGCGGCCGTGTGAAAGGAGAGAAAAAAGAGAGAAAAGGGAGAGAAAAGAGAAAGAAAGAGGAGAGGGTTCCAGCCATGGAGAAGAAGAAGAGAAGAAGAAAAAGAAAAGAAGAAGAAAAAAAAAAGAAGAGAAGAAGAGGAAGGGAAGGAAGGGTAGGAAGCTTGAAGGTTTAGCCATCTTTGCTAAGGTAAGTCCAAACTTTCCTAAGCTAGAGAATGATGTTAAAATCTCATGATTTAGAGGTAAATGAGGTGATACCATGTGTAGATTGTGAATCCTTAAGCATGTTAGGGATTGAAGGGTATTATGCTAAGATATGAAGGCATAGAGCATGTATGCATAGTTTCATGAAACCCTTGGTGCTTGTGATCCTAATAATGTATGTATGATGACTTAGGCCAACAGATTGGTTCAAGGGAGTCAGAACTGGAGAAATAGCAGCTATAGCAGTGTGCTAGCAGCTAAGGTGAGTGGTTTTCTCATTTAGCTTTGAGAAATGTTTTATGATAGCATAGTGATATTTGCTATAAATAAGAGTATGTTATGCTAAGTATAGTATTTCAAGTAGTTAAATGAGAATCCAGTTATGATGTATCTTATTCTCAAAGCATGTTTTAAAGCAAAGCATAAGTTTAAGAGCAAAGCATGAGTTTAAAGCATGTTCTAAAGCAAAGCATGGGTTTAAAGCATATTCTAAAGCAAAGCATGGGTTTAAAGCATATTTTAAAGCAAAGCATGAGTTTAAGAGTGATGCAGGACATGGATGAGATACAAATGCAATGAAATAATATATATATATATATATATATATTATGAGATGGCTAATTACCCAAAAAGATCGAAAACTAGTTAAGCTATACTATGCAAGATAGGTGGAAGCATACACTGGAACTAGAACTGTTAGAATATTAACGAAATCAGGAAAGTAAAGGTTAGGAAACCCTCAGTTAGGACATGCTCTCAACATTCACTAAATCAGATAAAGGATTTTATATACCAACAGTGATCACTCAAAGATTGAAACAGGAAGATCGCTCTGACAGGTTGAAAGTCCTAGATGAAGAAGCTGTCTATCGGAAAGGATCTTCGAAATATGGTTCAGGAGCAAAGAGGACTTCCTCTTCGGCTCGTGAATCCCTGAGAAAATAGCAAGAGGAGATGGGGGCCTGTGGTTGGCGGCAGGGTTGTTTTAGGGTTTCTGAAGGGGGGCCGGCTAGGGTTTGGGTTTGAGGGAGGTTAGAGAAGATGAAAGGAAACACTAAGAGCTTCACACCCACTCCTTTCCGGAGTACCATAGCCTTCACAGCAATGGAAAAGAACTTCAGAATTTTCTCATTAATTACTTTTTTCATTTACAAGAGAAAGGTCTATTTATAACCCTTTCATGTCAATATAAGTTAAATCATTCATTTTAAGTACATAATTGACATGGATTATAATGTATGGCATGTGATTATTCTTAAGGAGGCAGGGATCTTTGCATGCTTTATCTGGGATGGCCCAAAAAAAGAGAGAGTGGCTGCAATTTTCAAGCTTATAGAGGAGGGGGACCACTTGAGAGAAGGAAAGAATGGGCGCCCCTTGATTTCTCCTGCCATCTTTGACTGGGCGGCAACCTTCTTCCATCTGGGGTGCATGAAGATCTTCCAATTAGAGAGGGGCAGCCAATTTCTTCCATAGATGTTTGCTAGGGGACCACATGATAAGTGTGGAAAGCAATGGACGCCCAAAAAACTTCCATATAAGGGTGGGTGGCATAAACAAATGAGGAAGGAGGATATTGGTGCCTAGATTCCTTCCTAAATTGATGTGGGCCGGCTCCTTGCTCTACTCTGGTGATGCCATGTGTTCTGGAGTGGTCCAAGACATGGGTCATTGCATGGTTGATGGATCTTCTCTTGGGTCTTCTCTTGGGTCTTCAAGGTGAACCTTCTCTTGACTTATTATAGGACTCAATGAAAGAAAATAACACTTGACACTTGACCAACTCCTGGATTCCAACCAGGCTAACTAACACAACTGGACTCGACAAGGACTCTAAGAATAAAGAAAAGGACTCTCATAAATCAGAGATTCATAAGGAACCCTGAAACCTCTGTCTCAATCTGATGCCTGCACCAAAGAGCAAAGCATGGGTTTAAAGCATATTCTAAAGCAAAGCATGAGTTTAAGAACAAGCATGGGTTTACAGCATATTTCCAAAGCAAAGCATGAGTTACAAAAAAGCAAGAGTTTCAGCAAAGCATGAATTTAAGAAAAGAAAAGAAAACATAGGCTAGAGCATGTTTTAAAGCAAAGTATAGAGTTTTATGAAAAGCATTGTTTGGATAAAAACACATGTTTTAGTAAAGCATGGAATTTACTTTTCAAATTTATGTTTCAAAGTGATGCATGGGCATGCATGAATATCAATATTTCAAAAAAAAGTATAGCTGATTGTATATTAGATTGTAAACCTATATTTGAGTATTTTTACAGCATACAGCATAAAGAGCATGGGATCATCTATGGGGCTGATCACCTTGTAGACTGTGCCATAACATGAGCATTGCACACACTATTATAGCCAGTACCTCCTTGCGACTCAATTGTACTATGATCCCGAGGCCAGAGGGAGTACAAGCTAGATCAGCCCAGTGGAGCAGATTGTAAGTAGCCCAATGGGGCAAGAATCATAGCTCGGTTAAGAGCTAGGTTACTATATAGCCCGAGGGGGCTCAGAGATATTGGCCCATGGAGGAGGCAAGCAGGAGGTCCAGGAAAAAGGGGCAAGCTCACACCTGGGGTGAACCGCATATATGAGGGGTGTCATATGGTGCGGGGATCCTTGGCACTCAATACACTCACCCACTGAGGGTACACCTACAGGAGGGCGACTATAGGGATGTACCTTAGTGGTAGCACACACAGCCCAGCATCATGAGATTTTATAAAAGTAGTATTATCTTATTTGAGTTATATTATTTGAAAGCATAAGCTAACTTATGAGTTTTCTTATCTCATTTGAAAAGATTTCTATATCTATTGTGATATATTGTTTCAGTATATTTATTGGTTTTAAATGTGGTTCTTAGTTTTTTCCATTGTTAGATGGCTATCTAGTCATTGAGACTTAGGTCTCACCCCTCTAGTGTTGAAATTTTTGGATTTCAGATCAGAAATAGCAAGTTGGCTCTTGGATGCCTGATTTTGATATGGGCTGCTAGATGTGGATAAATTGATTGATGACATGGACTTATGTTACTTGGATTGTATATGTATTTGAAATGGATATGGAAGGTTGTGTATGATTGTAACCCTATGATGTATTTTGAACTTGGGTGGTTACGAGAAATGACTGTCATTATGGAATGAATTTGTGTGTATGGTCTTTATAGCAGTATAGTGATGAAAGTTATATTGCCTAGAATCATATGATGAATAGATAAGAAAATCTTATTTTATCTGAGCAGGGTGAAATAAATTATGATATGATCATGTAAATAGTATGAATGAATTGAGCAGGTCAAAGTTTGCAGCAGATTAGTATTTTTGTGCATATAACTTATGGCAATTGGATAGGGATCGCTTAGGCTTTATGGTACTTAGCATAAAGACTAGTAGATCTCTACCCAATTTTCATAAGAAATCATGCCATCGGGAAGGGGCCCGACAATTTGGCCTCTAAAAGATCTACCACAGGGGTTGCTTAGATAGAACAACGATCGAATGGGCTTGGAAGTATGGCTTCAGCTTTCTTGCTGCAATCACTAGGGCATAGGGGACTTTCTCTATTGTTAGGTATCTTGTCTCTACTTCACCAAGGGCCTTGCTGATGTAAGCCTCTACACTTTTTATTTTTTCTCAGACCAAGATGACATGTAGCGCAATGGCAAAAGTGGCCAAGTACATGTATATAACCTCATCTTGAGATGGCTTCGTCGGTAGGGGTAAAGAGGTTAGGTAATGCTTCAACTACTCGAAAGCTATCTAGCACCCAAAGAATGAAAGGCACTTCTCAGTAGCTTTAAAGATAAATCGATTTAAGATGACTTCTCGGCCCATCAATTGCTACACCTCCTTCATGGTGCTTAGGGGAACCATGTCTAAAATGTCTTGGATCATATGTGGATTAGCTTCTATTCCCCTTTAAATGATGATATCTATCAAAATTTTCCAGATAAAAAATCAAAGGCATATTTAGAGGGGTTGAGTTTCATGTTATAGTACCTCGACACCCAGAACGTCTTCTTTAGGTCAGTGATATGTTGTCAGTGCTCTTTGCTCTTCACTAGTAGGTCATCAACATAGGACTCTACATTTCAATTGATCTAATATTGGAATATCTTGTTGACCAACTACTAATAGGTAGCTCTAGTATTCTTGAGGCTAAAGGCATGATCCTCTAGCAAAAGGTGCCATCGATAATGAACATCATCTTTTGCTTATCCTCAAGATCCATCTTGATTTAGTTATACCTCGAGAAGGCATCCATAAAGCTAAGCAATTTGTGTCTTAAGGTGGCATCCATGAGCCGATTTATCCAAGGTAAGGAAAATCTATCTTTTAAGTAGGCTTTATTAAGGTCAATAAAGTTTATACTCATCCATCATTTGTCATTGGCCTTCTTCACTAGGACCATATTGGCTAGCCATTCTGGGTGGTTCACCTCCCTAATGAACCCGATGTCAAGAAGCTTGCCTACTTCTTGGATTGCTTCATGCTAGTCAAGGGCAAAGCTACTCTTCTTCTACTCACAAGTCTATGGGCTAAGTTGACACTAAGCTTGTGAAAGATGTCTTGGTCAATCCTAGTCATATTTGCAAGACTCCAAGCAAAGACATCTGCTTTCGCCCACAAGAAAGACACCAACTGATCTTTGTCTTCTTTGGGTAGGATAGACCTGATGTAACTTAGCTTGTCCAGATCTCCCTTGACCAAAGGGATCAAGAGGAGTTCTTCCATCGACTTCCCTTGCTAACTCTTGAGTTCATTTCTTTGGTCAAGACTCTCCACCATGGGTGACCCATTGACTCTAGTTTTCTCTCCTAGAATCATGGCATAGCATGCTTAGCTACTAACTAGTGCTCCTTGAGCTCTTCGATTCCATGCTTCATGGGGAATTTCATAGAGAGATGGTAGTTTGATACAATGGCCTTTAAAACATTAAGGCCTGATTGCCTCAGGATAGCATTATAAGGTGAATGGGCTCTTACCACCAAGAAATCTAGCTCAACCATGTAGCTTGGTGAGGCTCCTGGCAGCTTTCACTGGAAGAGTAAGGATTCCTTCCAATGTGACCAACTCCCTAGGGAAGCTGATCAAGGGACCGTGAAAGGGCTTTAAGCAATCGTGACCGATTTCCATCTTCTCTAGAGACTCTACATAGAAAATGTCTAAGGGCTTCAAGTAATCATGACATATTCCCATCTTCTCTAGAGCCTCTACATAGAAAATGTCTATGAAGCTTCTATTATCAATCAAGATCCTTTTAACTTTGTAGTTAGTAATTACCATGGAGACCATAAGGACATCTGTATGGGGGGTATGGACACCTTGTAAATCTTTATCAGAGAAGAAAATAGTCTCCTTGGCCTTTAGCCTCTTCAAGTTCTCTGATCTAGATCAACAAGTGCTTCCCTTTTTAACTAGTGGGTCACTGCTCTGAACTGCTACCCCACTAATAATGACATGAAACACCCCAAGAAGAAATTGATTTCTATTAGGTCTTAGAGCTTCCGGCCAACCTTGATCTTTCTCAAAGGGGCCCTTAGGACCTTAGACATACTTTCTAAAGTAACATCATCAAATAATGGTTTCAATCTCTTTCTTGAGTTGATGACACTCCTTTATGTCATGATCGTACTAATGGTAGAAGCGGTATACCTACTTTAGTCTCCATTCTCTGGTTTTCCTTCATAGGTTTGGGCCTCCAGAGGAAGGGCTTATTACAAACTTGAATTAGAGGGGTGTAATCATCTCCACATGGGTTCTCTCTTGCTAGTTGAGAAGCTGAAGGATGAGTCTAGTAGCCTATGCATGAAAGTAGCCTATGGCTATGGATTATTGGAGGTTTTTAACTTCAAGCACCTTGTTGACCTCACATTGATTTTGATGATCACAAAATAATTAAGTAAGTTACTAATGAGTTTAGTGAAAAACTACAATGCAATGCAGGCATACATGAGTCACCAAGATGAACAAAATGGATTCCAAGCTTCTGAATAAGTTTATGGCTCAAGAATGAAATTTTTGTAGAGGATTAAGATCTAAGAAAAATGTTTCAAGCTCAAATCAAGTGAAATCCAAATGTTTGGAAAGTTATTCAATGAAGAAAATTCAAGACATGAGAGCTAGGACACTAATCTTCTTCAATACAATGAGTTCTTTTGGCCTTGGATTGAGTTTTCAAGTTTTGAAGCCATTAACTAACTCTCATGCAAGCTAACAAGTCAAAACTGTGCCATATAAGTTTTTACAGAAAGATTTTCAAGGTTAGTCGACTAAGTAGTTGACTACTGGGGCCAGACAGTGAAGATTTTTAATTTAGTCGACTAAATAGCCGACTACTATGGCCTAGACAGAGAGATTTTTAAGGTTAGTCGACTAAGTAGTCAACTACTGTGGCCAGACAGTGAAGATTTCCAAGTTAGTCGACTAAGTAGTCGACTACTATGGCCTCGATAGTGAGAAATCCCAAAGTAGTCGACTACCATGCCGACTAACTGCCTGGGAAGCACAGTAATGGCTAGTTCTGACATTTCAACGATCAGAAACGACTAATTTAACGTTTCAATCCCTCAATGAACTATAAATACACGTAAATAGGATGGATTAGTAAGAGTTTTGAAGCATTTTTGAAGGATTAAAAGTGGAAAAAAGAGAGAAAAATCAAGAGAAAATTCAGCCTTCTTCCATTTGAAAAGAAAGTGTGCAGCAAAGCTTGGAAGGCCATTAAAGCTCATTCAAAGCTCCAACCAACAACTCAAGAAGCTTTTTTAAATGCTCATAACTCTAGCATTTAAAGAGGAGAAGCTTATCTAAGGAGGAGACCTTTAAAAATCTGTAAAATACTATTACTGTTCCATTTGCTCATTAAAGAGTTGTATTTTCTGAAACATTATTTCCTTATATGCTGTTTGAGTTTCAACTTAGTTGAAACTTATGTAGGGTATGCCAAACCCAAAATTGGTGGCTTGTAAGGCTCCCTTGTGCCTGATAAACAAGATGCTAGCTGAGATAGCTAGAATAAGGCTCCCTTGTGTCTAGAAAACAAGAAGCTAGCTGGGTTAGCTAGGATTGTAATCGTTTGTAGAACGATTAGTGAAGAAAATTCTCAAGGAATTCTTGGGTAGTGGACGTAGGTGCAAGGATTGGCACCAAACTACTATAAATCTCTGAGTTTGTGTGTGCTTATTATTTTTGGTATTATTTGTTCTTCCATTCATCACTCCACTCTCATACAGATTTCATTGTTTTGAAATATTGCACTTACTTGCTAAAAATTTTCAAAGAACCCAATTCACCCCCCCCTCTTGGGTTGCTTAGTTGGGCAACACACCTCATGTTAAAGAGTCTAATGTAGTCACATAAGGACTTGCCTCTATGCCACTTCAAGGTCATCAGACCCATGCTGGTCTTCTTTTACTGGATGTCGATAATAAGTGGCTAAGGAACTGCTACTCTAACTTTTTGAAGGAGGTAATCAATCTTAGTTTGAGGCTCGAATATCAAGTGTGAGTCGCTTTTCTAAAAGTGATGGGGAACATCCAACACATAATAGTATTAAGGCCCCCTAGACCATCATCAAACTCTTATAAATCTCCAAATAGCCTTTAGCATCACTTGAGGTATCATACTACTCCAACTAAGGTAGCATGAACTTTGGCAGGAGTGGTTCACACATAACCTTTTTATAAATGGGGGTTTGACCTCCATGTCAAGATTATCTAAAGGGCTTGAAGCTACAATCTTTGGTCAAAATTTCTGCCTCAACTCCTTTAGAGGAAGCTAAGGACTCCTCGATGCTACCCTCCTTGACTATCCAATGACTTTCATCCTCATGAGACTTTATCCCTAAGGTTCTTGCAGGATTGACCTCCTTGAGGATTCCTATATGAAGGTATGAAGGTGCCAACTGGGTTGATGTCTCTTGCTTTATGGTTGCACCCACTGAGGGACCAATATTTGGACCAACATGGTGTGAGCCTCCACTTATTGCTAAAACTAAGCAAATTGAGCAGTGATCATAGCCTTTGAAGAAACTAAAGAGGAGAATCTAGTCACTGATTCAATTGGGGCGGTGCCATTATTGCTAATAGAGGCTTTCTTGCTAAATTTAGGCGATATGACTTCCACCTCATTCCCATAAATGACACCAATTTGATGGCCTTAGATTCCAATTGGAAGGGATGATAATTTTCTCCAAACCTATAGGTACCCATCCGCCTTCACTTCATTTGGATGAATATGAAGGTCAAAAAAAGATAGGTATGGATATAGATATGGAGACATATGACAATACCTATCACAGGTATGGGACAAATATGGACATCAAGATTTTTTCCATCTAGCTCCACCCCATATCCATTACTCCCATTAGTAAAATTACTTAATTATCCTTATTTATAATTTCTAGTCAAAAAAATATCCTTATTTAATAAGGGCCACAAACCATAATATTTTTGGGCCTAGCCTATTTGATTGGCTTAGAATTAAGGGGAGGAAAGAAAAGAAAGATAGTGTATGAGTCGAAAGAAGCAAAGTGATGGATGAACTTGTTTGAACTTAAAAATAATAACAATTTACTTTTATGTTTTATTCTAATATTTTATTTTTAGTGTGTTGCTAGACATCTTGATATTGTTTCTATATGGTTTGGTTACAGAGACTATTCATGAAATATTTGCATTTCTATTAAATATTTTTTTATTGATATTATGAAGACTTAAACATTAAAGTACTACTTAAACTTTTGAATTGAAATTTAACTATGTTTTGTTAATATTAAAATTATATAATTTTGGTGTCATTAAACTTTAAATTTTGTTGGAACTAATAGTTAGAAATTAATCAAACTTATTTAATTTAAGAAAAAAATATTTTAAAAGAATCAGTGGAGCGTACGAAGTGGGTAACGGGATAGGTACAGATATGGGTACCAATTGCGTATGGATACAAATAATGGGGTGTGTTGCCCAGCTAAGCAACCCAAGAGGAGGGGTGAATTGGGTTCTTTGAAATTTTTAGCAAGTATGTGCAGTATTTCAAAACAATAAAATCAGTGTGAAAGTGAAGTGTTGATAGGAAGAGCAATTAATAACAAGAACAATAAGCATTCACACAAACACAGTAATTTATAGTGGTTCGGTACCAATTCTTGCACTTACGTCCACTCCTTAAGATTTTCTTGAGAATTTTCTTCACTAATCGTTTCACAAATGATTACAAACCTAGCTACCCTAGCTAACTTCTTGTTTCCCAAGCACAAGGGAGCCTTTTCCTAACTATCTTAGCTAGCTTCTTATTTCTCAGGCACAAGAGAGCCTTACAAATCACCAATTAAGGGTTTGGCACACCCTACACAAGTTTCAACCAAGTTGAAACTCAACCAGCATACAAGGAAATATAGTTTCAGAAAATATAGCTCCTTAATGAGCAAATTTAACAATAAAAGCACTTTACAGATTTGTAAAGGTATCCTCCTTTAAATGAGCTCCTCCTCTTTGAATGCTAAAGTTATGAGTACTAAAAGAAGCTTTTTGAGTAGTTGGTTTGAACCTTGAATGAGCTTTAATAAAGTTTCAAACTCTGCAGTACACTTTCTTTTCAAATGAAGAAGGCTGACTTCTCTCTTGATTTTCACTTAATTTTTCTCTCTTTTTACTACTCTTAATCCTTCAAAGACCCTCCAAAAATCTTGCTAATCCATCCCATTTACGTGTATTTATAGTTTGTTGAGGGATTGGAATGTTAAACTAGCCATTTCTGACCATTGGAATGTCAGAACTAGCCGTTACTGTGCTTCCAGAAAGTTAGTCGGCATGGTAGTCGACTACTTTGGGATTTCTCACTGTCCAGGCCATAGTAGTCAACTATAGAGTTGACTAACTTGAAAATCTTCACTGTTTTGGCCATAGTAGTCGACTAGTTAGTCAACTAACTTAAAAAAACTCATTGTCTGGCCACAGTAGTCGACTAACTTGAAAACACTCACTATAAAACCAACTGTGGCACAGTTTTGACTTGATAGCTTGCAAAGTAATCGGCTATTGGGTTCAAACTTTCATTTTAAGTATCAATAGTTGGCGTGGAAGTTGACTAATGGTTCCAAAACTTCAACACTCATTTCAAACCCAAGAGAACTCATTGTATTGAAGAAAATAAGTGCCTTAGCTCTCATGACTTAAACTTTCTTCATTTGATAACTTGCCAAACATCTGGGTTTCACTTGATTTGAGCTTGAAACATTCTTCTTGAATCTTGATCTTCTACAGAAATTTTATTATTGAACCATAAACCCATTCCGGAGCTTAGAATCAATTTTGTTTAGCTTGGTGATTCATGTATGCCTGCATTTCGTTATGGTTCTTCACCAAACTTATTAGTAACTTAATTGTTTTGTGATCATCAAAATCAATGTAAGGTCAACAATCTCTCCCTTTTTGATGATGATAAAACCATTATGTATAAGATTGAAATAATAATTTTAACAAGTTAAAGCAGTGCAATATTGAACTTAACACAAGGTTGAGACAATTTAGCTCATGGCAGGAGAAGAATCAATAATTAGTTTCAAATGCAGGTTTTGTATCAAAAACTTTAAAATATGTGCCAAAAGTTTGAATTTTGTATCAAAGTCTTTGAAAAATAATATGACATGCATTTTTCATGTTTAAATTTAGAGAAATTAGATTTTTACTGAGATTCAATAAGAGTTTCATGCCAAAAAGCTGAATTTTATGCAAAAAGGCTGAATTTTGTGAAACAAGGTTGAGTTTTGTACCAAAAGTCTAAATTTTTGTGCCAAAGACAAGAGTTATGTGCTAGAAATGAAGTTTTGTACCAATAAACTGAGTTTTTATGCTGAAATGATAATTTTGGTTCTAAAAATTTAGAATTTCAGTTTTCAAATGAGTGCATGCCAAAGGCGTGTCAAAAGCTTGCCAAAATTCTACATTACATGCCGAAACTTAGATTTTTGATGCCAAAAGTTTTAATTTAAGAATAGATTTCAAGGAAAGTTCAATTATTTTAAATACAAGTAAAGCTTAAGTGAAAACAATAAGTTTTTTTTCTCCCTTTATTACAAAGTTTTCAAAAAGTCAAACTTCCTCTTAAATTATAAAGAATGCATTTAAAAACTTTCTTCTTTTCCTTAAAAGGTTGAAATTTGTTGAAACATTTGTATGTGTTACATTTTTCTCCCCCTAAATATATACTTATATTATTCTCTTTTAGAAATACTGAACTTTTAAAAACTTTATTGAAACATGCTGAAACTTTTTGAAAACCTTACTGAAACATAATGAATATTTTGAAAACCTTGCTGAAACATTGATGAAAATTTTGAAAGCCTTGCTGAAACATGATGAAAAAGAATTCTTCTCCTTTTTAAATGCATGCTTACCCTCTTTGGTCTTTTCTCCCCCTTTTTGTCATCAATCAAAAAGGATGTGAAGAATCATGCACTTAATTTTGTATGTCTCCCCCTTGATAGTTCAATTTTAGGAATTTCATGATACATAAATTTAAGTAAAAGAATTCATATAATCAATATTTGAATTAAAAATTAGAGAAGTCACACATCATAAAAGTGAACATTTCATTAAATAGAAAATTTCATACACAAGATTCCATACCAAAGATAAATTTCAACATAAAGATTATCATATATTGATACTATATCGAAAGTACAAAACAACATAATGCATTAAGTTCTACTACAAACATTTTAATAAGAATACATAAAGGACCTAGTACATTCTAATTAAATCAAAGTAACCTAAACTAATCCTCATCTGAGGATGATACATAAGAAGGCTGAGTAGATGATCCAGTGCCACGTCCTTGTGCAAAGGGGCGATAGAACATATGAGGTGGCTTGGAGCGAAGGAAGGCAGAAGCGAAGCCAGGCTGAGGAGGAGGCTGAAAAGGTTGAGTAGGTGGCTGAAAGGCAACAGGAGTGAGCTGACCACTGATCTTAGAGACAAAATGATGGAGTAAATCAATGGATGACTCTAATCTATCAGACCTCCCACCTAAGGATACAATCTGAGCTTGCAATTGTCTCATTTCTTCTGCAATTATGGGGTGATCTATGGGCCTACTAGCTAAAGTCCACACATTATTTCTTTCAAATTGATTTAATTTTTCATGCATAGCATTTATCCAATCAGGGTCATCTTTTGCTTCATCAAAATATTTAAATTCAATTTGAGAAACAAAAGCTAAGTGATTGTATGCATCTCTATACGAAGATCTAGTTCTTATCCCTTATGATGGACTATCAATGATAAGTTCTTTGAGGTAATTGTGAGCATACCTCCACTCCTTTTTCAATTCTTGTGTACCTTATGGTTCAGCTTGTTGAAGTGCTTCAATACTATCTTCTTGATTGATTTGATCATTTGAACCTTCTTTCTCCTTCAGTGTGATCTCTTGCACTCCTCTTCAAGTAATCCTGCATCATCAGCTACTTCTTTCTTTCTTGATGGAAGATCATTAGTTTCATCGAATACAATGTGAATGGATTCTTCAACCACTAAGGTTTTCTTATTAAAAACTCTATATGCTTTACTGCTAGTAGAGTAGCCAAGAAAAATTTTTTCATCAGATTTGGCATCAAATTATCAAGATTAGATTTGTCATTGTTTAAAATAAAACATCGACATCCAAAAACATAAAAATACCCAATGTTTGGTTTTTTACCTTTCCAAAGCTCATAGGGGGTCTTTTTCAAAATAAGTCCTATCAAAGCTCGGTTTAAAACATAACATGCTGTATTGATTACTTCAGCCCAAAAATATTTTGGAAGATTGCTTTCACACAGCATGGTTCGAGCCATTTCTTCAAGAGTCCTATTCTTTCTTTCAACTACACCATTTTGTTGAGGGGTTCTAGGTGCAAAAAAATTACGATTGATTCCTTTTTCATTGCAAAAACTTTTAAAATTCTAATTTTTAAATTCTTTTCCATGATCACTGTGAATGGATGAAACTTGAAGACCTTTTTTATTTATAGTTTTTCTGAAAAACTTCAAAAATGTAGAAAAAGCTTCATCTTTGCTTGCTAAAAACAAAATTCAAGTAAAACGAGAGAAATCATCTATAATCACAAAGCCATAGCATTTACCACTTAGACTTGTGGTTTTAATTGGTCCAAACAAATCCTTGTGCAGAAGTTTCAAAGGCCTAGAAGTTGAAACCACATTTTTAGATTTAAAGGAAACTCTAGTTTGTTTTCCTAATTGGCATGCATCACAAATTTTATCTTTTTCAAAACTTAGTTTTGGTAAACCATTAACTAAATCTCTTTTGATCAATTTGGAAAGCAAATCTATGCTAACATGAGCAAGCCTACGATGCCATAACCAGCCAGTTTCATTAAATTTAGAGTTCATGGCAACTAGACATTCTATATTTTGGTTATTTAGCTCATTTAGATCTACAATGTAAACATTGTCATGCCTATGATCAACAAATTTCATACTATCATCAGTAGGATCTGTAACCATACAAAGAGATGATTCAAAAATAACTTTAAATCCTTTATCACATAATTGACTAATACTTAACAAATTGTGTTTCTGACCATCAATAAGAAGTACATTATCTATAAAGGTATGAAAAGTGATACCAATTTTACCAATGCCAATGATCTTTTCTTGAGCATTATCTCCAAAGGTAACCACTCCACCATCCTTAGCTTCTAAAGTGATGAATTGAGATTCATCACCCGTCATATATCTTAAGCACTCACTGTCTAAGTACCATCTTCTCTTTGCATTTTGGGTCATAAGACACACCTGTAGCCACAAATTTAAGTTATTTCTTTAGGTACCCAAGCTTTCTTGGGTCCTTTGGGTTTAGCAGGGATGGTTCCTTTTGGAACCCAAATCTTCTTAAAGTTTTTGTTAATATGAGAATAACATGCATAAGCTTTATATCCTAGTTTACCACATTTGAAACAAGTAATATTGGATAAGTAGTTTGGGGGAACAAAAATATTTTTCAAAAACTTCTGTTTCTTCAAGGAATTGTAGCCTAATCCAGCTTTATTGAAAACAGCCCTTTGATTTTCAAAGATCATTTGTAGTTTTGTACAACTTAAGGTAAACTTGTCAACAATGGGTTTAAGTTTATTGGCTTCATTTTTTAAACTCTGATTTTCTTGAGTTAAAATAGATTTCTCATTTGAAAGCTTTTCCTTTTCCAAAACCAGATTTTGGATTTGAATTTTTAAATCTTTATTTTTAGTACCTAATTTCTTAAATTCAGCAAATAAATCATGAAAAGCATCTTGCAACTCAGTAAGTGTAAAATCAGTTTGAGGGTTAGAGTTTACCTCCTCTTCACATGCTATGAGACACAAGTTTGTCATTTCTTGCTTCTCTTCTTTTGAACTTGTGTCTTCACTGTCACTCCAAGTTGCCATCAGATTTGAAGTGTTCCAGTTTCTTACATTCATAGCATATAAATGGCTGCTCTTTTTCTTTTTCTTTGCTGAATTCTTCCTTTAACAAAAGTCTCCTCTTAACTCCTTATTTCTTTCTCTTCATAAATCTTTTCAATTTTCTGGTGATGAGTGCAAGCACATCATCCCCATCACTATCTTCAAAGGACTCATCAATTTCTTCCTTTTGATCAGAACTTTTTAGGGCCATGGTCCTCTTTTTGGTCTCCTTTTCATCTAGATGTTGCTTGATTTGGATCTCATGGGTCATCAGAGATCCCATAAACTCTTCTACAGGAAGAATGTTGAGATCTTTTGCCTCCTGAATAGCAATCATTTTGGCTTCCCAAGACCTGGGCAAAGATCTAAGAATTTTTCTTACAAGTTCACTGTTAGTATAAGATTTTTCAAGGCTTTTGAGGCCATTTACAATATCAGTAAACCATGTAAACATATCAGTAATGGACTCATTCTGTTCCATTTTAAACAGTTTATATTTGTGAACAAGCATATTAATTTTAGTCTCTTTTACTTGATTTGTACCTTCATGGGTGACTTCTAGTCTATCCCAGATTTCTTTAGTAGATAAGCAAGTAGATATGCGATTAAATTCATTTGCATCTAGGAAGCAATACAAAACATTCATAGCCTTAGCATTAAGCTGTGCCATTTTCTTGTCATGATCATCCCAATCTGCTTTCGGTTTGGAAACTTCAAGACCATTAGTTTTGAGAATGGGTGTGTGAAGACCATTAACTATGATACTCCAGAGTGCTCGAATAAAAATTTTCATCCTAGCCTTCCAATAAGTGTAGTTTGTGCCATTGAATAGAGGGAGTCTGTTTATGAACTGACCTTCAGTCAACATGGAACTAATTTGCGCTGTCATAGATCTTTAACTCTTTGTCGGTTAAGACAAATAGGAATAAGAGCACCTACTCTGATACTACTTATTGCCCAGCTAAGCAACCCAAGAAGGGGGAGTGAATTGGGTTCTTTAAAAAATTTTAGCAAGTATGTGCAGTATTTCAAAACAATGAAATCAGTGTGAAAGTGAAGTGTTGATAGGAAGAGTAATTAACAACAAGAATAATAAGCATTTACACAAACACAGCAATTTATAGTGGTTCGGTAACAATCTTTGCACCTATGTTCACTCCCCAAGAATCCCTTGAGAATTTTCTCCACTAATCGTTCCACAAACGATTACAAACCTAGCTATCCCAGCTAGCTTTTTGTTTCTCAGGTATAAGGGAGCCTCTTCCTAGCTATCTCAGCTAGCTTCTTATTTCTTAGGCACAAGGGAGCCTTACAAATCACCAATTAAGGGTTTGGCATATCCTATACAAGTTTCAACCAAGTTAAAACTCAAACAGCATATAAGGAAATATAGTTTCAGAAAATACAGCTCCTTAATGAGCAAATTTAACGATAAAAGCATTTTACATATTTTTAAAGGTCTCCTCCTTTAAATGAGCTCCTCCTCTTTAAATGCTAGAGTTATGAGCACTAGAAGAAGCTTCTTAAGTAGTTGGTTGTAGCCTTGAATGAGCTTTAATGAAGTTTCAAACTTTACAGCACACTTTCTTTTCAAATAAAGAAGGCTGACTTCTCTCTTGATTTTCACTTGATTTTTTTCTCTTTTTACCACTCTTAATCCTTCAAAGACCCTCCAAAAATCTTGCTAATCTATCCCATTTATGTGTATTTATAATTTGTTGAGGGATGGAACGTTAAACTAGTCATTTCTGACCGTTGGAATGTCAGAACTAGCCGTTACTGTGCTTCACAAGAAGTTAGTCGGCATGCTAGTCAACTACTTTGGGATTTCTCACTGTCCAGGCCACAGTAGTCGACTACAAAGTTGACTAACTTGAAAAATCTTTACTATTTTGGCCACAGTAGTTGACTAGTTAATCGACTAACTTGGAAAAACTCACTAACTGGCTACAGTAGTCAACTAGTTAGTCAACTAACTTAGAAACACTCATTGTAAAACCTTCTGTGGCACAATTTTGACTTAATAGCTTGCAAGGTAGTCGGCTAATTTTTTCAAACTTCCATTTTAAGTATCAGTAGCTGGCGTGGAAGTTGACTAATGGTTCTAAAACTTGAACACTCATTCCAAGGCCGAGAGAACTCATTGTATTGAAGAAAATAAGAGCCTTAGCTCTCATGACTTGAACTTTCTTCATTTGATAACTTACCAAACATCTGGGTTTCACTTGATTTGAGCTTAAAACATTCTTCTTGAATCTGATCTTCTACAGAAATTTCATTTTTGAACTATAAACCCATTCCGGAGCTTAGAATCAATTTTGTTTAGCTTGGTGATTCATGTATGCCTGCATTTCATTATGGTTCTTCACCAAACTCATTAGTAACTTACTTAATTATTTTGTAATCATTAAAATCAATGTGAGGTCAACAGGGTGAGTACTGATATTATATAATTCCCACGGATATTGGTATGGCTACAAAATTTTGTACCAAAAGTGGAAATGGAGTAGAAATAAGAATAAATTTTTTTTATAGGTATAGGTATGAAGGTATCTTTTTTGTACCTATCCTGCCTCATTGTCATCCCTACTAATTAGAAAACCTTAAGCATTAATAGGGATGATGAGATAGATGATGAAATGGGAGCTATGGTGACAACTAATCCAGCAAGAAAAGATCCTCCTTCCGAGCAGGTTTGGATCCTTACAAGCATAGAAAAAAAACATCAAAAGTGTTGGAGGCTATCCGATAAAGGCCCTTCAATGTTCTAAGTCAATCTAAAAGGAAGATGGGAAAGATGAGGCAAGGGTTCAAAGAGTGGAAAGAGCAAGGGGGAGTTGAAGGGTGCTTTTCTGAGTTATATAGGGTATCTATACATGATGATGGAATGGAACGGAGAATACATTATGTGCTGAGCATGGCTATGGGCTTGTAAATACCCATGTGTAGCATCGTAGGTTGTATTTATTGTAAAGTATGAGTAGCTTTACAGGCCAAAGGATGGCCATATCCACTTTTACCTCGATACATGCCATCTTTTGATTTTAGGGACACATGGTCCCGATGTAGCAGTGAGTGATACTAACATGCGTAGTAACGTTACGCTCCCATCCAATTGATGGTGAGGGATTTATCCTTTACCAATCTCTTTGTGAATTCTTAGCCATCATTATAGTTGCATTCCCTAGGTGCATATATTTGCTTATTAAATCAATAAGTTATTATTATTATTTAGTTGCTTCTCTTAGAAATTGCAAATGTTACCTTATTAGAAGGATATGGTGCATCTCGGCCAAATCATTACTCTTCAGCAATCCAAATCTCAAATCCAATTCCAAGGTCTGGTAATGAGGCTAAAATGTTGGGTTTTTTGTGATACCCATGATGTGAGAACCATATTATCACAAAGAAACAGAAAATTACAGTGACAGTCTTCAACTTTAGCCAAGAAGTATTTTTATCTCCTTTAATTTTTTCAATTAGCCCCTCCATTTTCCTTTTTATTAACATGGACTAGCTGTTTATCCTGTCCCTGGTATTGTTAACAGACTAGCTAGAAAAACTAAACCAGTCCTAGAAATTTTGAAAAGTTTGTTCTTAGTAGTTACTATATTTGAGATAAATCACTTTTTAGCAAAAATTAGGGAAGAATTATTTTTATTTTCTCTGAAAGTAAACAGTGAAACAATAAAACTTTTGGAAGTGCTAGCGATAATTTGATCTTTTCAACCAATCAATTAACAATACCAATAGTTAGATTGATGAATATTTTAGATTTTTACACAAAAAAGTATAATAACTGTTATAATATTTTTTATAGTAAATATAATCAATTTGTGTTATTTCTTTAAATAAAATATATTTTATGAATTTAATTTTTTTGATATTTTTTAATTAAAAGAAATTAAATGATGAGGAAAGAATTATGATTAGATGAAAAACGATTGGAAAATAACATTATCATTGTCTCTTTCTTATTGGTTATTTTCAATTATAGTGTCATTATAGTGATAATTATCTTAATATTACTGAAAAAATATGAAATATAAATCAAAGAAGATCTAATTGGCCTAAAATATATAAAATATTTTACGCACCAATCTTTATGCAAATTTATGGCTTAAAGAAAAAGCAAACCATATCACTAAAATTTTAACAAAAATTCCCTAACATCCTGAATTTTTTTCTCTTGATAATTATTTTTTCTAGTAATTCTTAAAATAATAATGGTAATGATGATTATCATCCAGTAATTTTCTACTTAAAAATAATATTGTTCTACTGCCTTTCTTGTATAGGTTTGATTCATACTAAATTTATATTAAATTTTACTATTATTATTATTCTCATTTTTACTATTATTATTATTATTATTATTATTATTATTATTATTATTATTATTATTATTATTTGGACCGATGCTTTTTGTCGGAAAAACGAACAGGACAACGAATCTTTCAGTGACGGAGACTGACAAAACTAAAACGTACAATCCAAGAGAACGGCTAGATCTGCCGTCCATCCCTGTCCAATATCTAGATTTCACGGCAGATTTCAGATCTCGCATAAAAATAATGGGGCCCGCAGAATCTTATCATGGGTACCCGCTGTGCCCCCGACCAAATTGGATGCGGAGTTTTCTAAGTTCACGATAAATGCTTTTTTTCACACCAGTACTTCTCAGTGCTCTAGTCACCTCACCGCCCGGTGACAAGACCCCTAAAATTTCACCTCTAAATTTTGATCGGTTCCCTTCAACTTTAGTGTGGTGAAACCATGCTTGTATGCAAAATTTAATAAAAACGAAGTGACAGATATAGGACAGTTCTAGATTACATGACTAAATTAACATTTTAAATCTTGACATCAAAACCTAGTTTCTTTTTTTTTAGACAAATTAATATCGTGTTGATGTATTTGTAAGTATTTCTTGTTTTCAAATTGGATTTTCAAAATATATTTTCCATGAAAATGAGTACTACGCGACAGAATTCAGGAAATGATAATTTGTATAAAGAATTTACGATAAATTCTATTATTATAATTTATTATAGTATCTTACCTCTAGAGGACCAATCAAGATGGACAATGAATAATTAAGAACAAGAAAAGTTGAGATGGATAAATGTATGATAGTTTTTTATTTGGAAAAAAATTCTACAATCTTTTTAATGGAAAGTAGCTGAAATAGGTGTGCTCAGGTTGCCTCATTGTTGCTATCCTGGTTGATGTGAGATAATGATGTCTCATGAGCCAAGTCAACTACCTACCTAACCCAATAAGTTTGTAAAGTTGCTTCAAATAATTCCTTAGTCATTGTTGTATAGTCCTGTATTTGGTGCTTTGATAGCGTTATTAGACTTTTTACAGTGTGATTTTGAGGCCTTATCCATTCCATAATTTTCTTTCTTCAGGAGGATACCCTGCCATTTTCTATCTACGTCACTAAAAGATAAAGAGTTATACTTTGCTTTGGCTTGTTTGGATGGAAGCCATGTGAAAAGCCATCTCTTTCACAACAAATTTGGAGAGGAGAACATTCTCTTGTCCTACCTTTTGAAAAGTTCCCGAGCACTAAAGCCATGGGATAATTCCAAGCCATGATCGACCACGGCCACTACCACCAAAACAAGACATTAGATGTTACGCGTTGTGGCTGATTTTTGGCATATTGTCTAAATTTTTGTACAACTTTTGATGCTATCTTTGTTAGAGAATGAAACAAGATGCGTTTATGATAAAAAAAAGGGAGTCCACTTATCAATTCCCTCGCTCAACCCATAAGCACTTGCAAAAGCTTCAAAAATTAAGCCATTGTGAGGTTCTAATTCTGTCTTAATTGTGTAATTAAGGCTGGGAATACTAGTCCAATATGAAACACATAAAGTGGATTAAATTAGTTATTAAACCAGTTCTTGTAGTAATATTATAGTCAAAGTGCGAGATAGAGCAGGAGTTTAGTGGATAATTTCATGTTAATTATTAATTTTTCTTCAAAAAAGAGATTGTACAAAGCCTTCAATTGGTTAGATAATAATTGTTTCTATAGATTCCTAGGTACAATCGACAAGGATTTAAACTTTATGAAGGTAAACATTAGATAAAACAGTTTATATCTTGTAAACATCAGTGGAGATTTGATCCCAATTTTAATTGAGGTGAGTTATTTGTTTGGTCTGCATTCTTCTTTGTTACTTTCCATGTCGTTGTTAGCCGAAACGTCAATAGAAGATCAAATAGATTTTTTTTTTTCATAAAAAGCTAGAGTTTGAGTGAATCCTTTTTAGGTAAAATCACAAAAAGGAATGCTATGGGAGCAACACACGTAGAGGGATTTATGTGGTCACAAGTTACCGAAAGGAAATCCAAATAAAAGAACCAAACAACTTTCAAAAATATTTCTTTTCAGAAGGGACATGAAAATCCAGCAAACTTGTTGAGCACAAAACTACAAGAACTTTGTTGATCTTGTCGATAAATCATTGAACTTTACAACCAAATTTGTTACCTATCTTTCTATGAGTAATGTTTTAAAATGAACTATTGATTGAAAGAATGACATAAAAGAACAAATGCAGGCATAAAAATCTGCACGTTTTGCACTTTTATTTTTCAGCATCTTGATTATGTTCACATGATGAAGTCACTAAACTTGCTCTAATACAAGATCACAAGCTGTTATAGGAAACTTGTGTCAATGAAAGATTTTTCCTTTGAAAGAACAATATTTTCTTGAATCATGATAGTGACAATGCCATTTTAATTTGCTCATTATTATAATATCAAGCTTTGTTAAATTGAATAAGTAAATCTGCCCACCCCCAAACTACACACACACACACACAATATATATATATACACACATACATATATATGCAGATGCATATACATACATACAAACATATATATACACACACTCACACATATATATGCATATGCATATATAGAAATAGACTTGGTTTCATTTGAGTGTAAATCTGCATGGAACTCGAAACACTGACCTCCTCCACCATTAGATTCACATGGAACTCAAAACAAAAAAGCCACCCATTAACCATCATTTTTTGCTTTAAAAAAAAAAAAAGAGGTATTTACAAGAAGAAGCATATATTTATAAGATGGAACAATATACTATATCATATCTCTATGCTGTTGTATCATATCTCGGTACTACTATATTATAAGTATAAGGATATGATACAACAACATAAGGATATGATATCATAAGCATATAGATATGATACAACATCACTAAGATATGATATAGTATCATATCTTAGTGCTACTATACCATATCTGTGTGTTACTACATATAATTATGAGCATATGTTTTCATAGTAGAGGCATAGTTTGTATTGTCTGTTTCATAAATGCATGTCTCATCTTATAAATGCCTCTTTTTTTTAAGAAAAAAACTAATAGCGGTTAATAGGTGGATTTTTGGCTTCAAGATTCATTTAGATCTAATGTTAGAGGAGGCGATCAGATTTGGGCTTGGCTTTACGCAAATTAGCTAAGTCTTTTTTTTTCACATACATATATATATACATACACATATACATATACATACATATATATACCTACACACACATACACATACACATATACATACATATATATATCATTTTCTCTAGCCTCTTTTTTTCTATAAGCTAGATTAGATATGAGACAAGTTTTTATTGTTTAATGTTATCCTTTCTAGAAAATGATTTTAAGTTCAGCCCAACAACGAGAGAAATGTCATTAATGTTGGCAGATTTTTTTAAAAAACTTTTATAAATAAAAGACAAATAAAAATGAGAATGCACATCATTCTTATTTCTACTAAAGAAACATGCCACTTAACACTATTTAATTAATAAAAAAGATGAGAATTTGATTAGTTTCAAATTGATGAATCCATCAAAAGTAGGACAAGTTAAGACCAAATATATTGGAAGCTGATGGAGTCAAACTAAGTCGGTGTCAAGTTAACACTTCATCATAAGAGCATATGGCATTTAGTCCACATCATCACTAGATGTGAAGTGTTAATAAGGTATGACTAGCAAAGCCTCTGGCCATCTCATTCAACATATCCAGCAAAATTGTAGATGGGATAAGACAACAACCACTCCCACATATATTCTTAGGCCAGAGGTATGGTTTGTAGTAGGCAGAGTAGTCCCATCACTAGCTAACATTACTACCATGACAAGACACACCATTGCTAAGGGGATAGCTTTTGACACCACCCTCTCATCTATAAGAAGAAACCTCACCTAAAAGTAAGGGGGAGCATTCCCGCTTCTTTCTGACTTCTCTATCTTCTCAGCACCTCACCTATCTGTAAGCCCTAGGCCCTTACATTTTCTTAGAAAAGGAAGGCTATAAGGTCTGCCCTTAGCCCCCTCTATCTTCTCCATTAGTGACTTGAGTATTAGAGGACCTTAACCGAGCATCCTTTGGAATCCCTCAAATCTTTTCTTCTTTCCTCATAGGAGTGTTAGCCCAGGTATGGAGCTCTCCTTTATAGGACTGGGTAGATTGGGTTCCACCTTGATTTTCAACTTATTATCTATCTCATCATCCCTATTGATGCTTAAGGTACCTCAACAAGATTTTAACGCCATCAGAGTAGTGCCATCTATAGGAACCGAAGTGAAGGCAATGTCACTCAAGCCTTATGAGGTGGCTCTCACCAATAGCTATGACATTGTTAAGCTAGTTTGAATACTAGACCACCTCTCTAGCCCTACCAAAAAACCAAGACCACTGATCCACTATAGCCAAACCCCCATGTTCTATGCCCGTTGGCACCCAAAGTGAAGGGGGTAGAAAAGGAGAAGTCTGGCTCACAAGTAAAACTAAATGGAGTCCTCTCTCACCTTTTAGGGGAGGAAATCGAGGGGCCTCGATGTAATACCCCAAAAATAGTCCCACATCAAATGGAAAAGAAATGTGTTAGGTGCTTATAACTCAAGTTCACCTACTACCCATTAATTTTCACTCGAGTTTTTGGGCCACATAATTTCGGACCGCTAACAAAGTTAATTAGGCCAGTAGGTACGCTTGGAACATTACAAATGGTATCAGAGCTGATCGAAATATGCAAAAATTGGTAGGCATAAGGAAAGAGTTACCCATGAGATGGTGGTAGAGTTCTGCCATGGCGTAGAGCTACCCTTGCAGGTAGATTCTAGCTAGCTTGTGACGTAGAGCCACCCTTGTAGCATCAACAACCCGTTCGGCTCAGGATAGATTCTGACTAGCTTGTGACGTACGACGAGGACGTCGTATTATAAGAGAAAGATTGTAATACCCCAAAAATAGTCCCACATCAGATGGGAAAGAAATGTGTTATGTGCTTATAACTCATATTTACCTGCTACCTATTAGCTTTCACTCGAGTTTTTGGACCACGTAGTTTTGGCCCGCTAACGGATTAATTGGACCAGTAGGTGGGCTTAAAGCATTACACCCGATTTAAAACAATGATCGGAGTCCTAGATGAGGACCCTAAGGTCACCCTTTATCACCTCATGAGGTCTCAAGAGCTTGCATGGCGAGTCAGGAACCTTGACACCATCCGTAGTGTTGGCTTTTGATGGTTATCAATCCACAACCTAGAGAATTGGTGTAATTTTTGAAGGACTTATAGCCACTAGAGAAAATTCCTTATCTAAAAAGGCATAAACTCAGTAACATAGAGTCAAGGCATTGAATAAGCAAAAGATAAAGGGAATCCAAACCTCCCATGATGATATATTGGTGGTCTCCATGATCATTATAAACTACTAGATGAAGAGGATATTGGTCGACCATGGAAGCTTGATCAATATCCTTTACTTTGAAGCTTTCAAGGAGATGAAGATTAGTGGGGACCACTTGAAACCCTTTAGTGGCCCATTGGTCCATTTTTAAGCAGCTCAATCTCAATCGAAGGGACTATTAAACTTTTCACGATAGCTAGGAAAAGGCTCTATCAAGCTATGGTCATGCTAAACTTCCTTGTGGTAAAGTTTTCTTCAGCTTATAATGTGATTTTGGGGTGTCCCAGCTTTAACATCCTAAAAGTCATAATGTCGAGTTATCACCTTGTTATGAAGTTTCCAATCATGAATGGAGTTGAGGAACATGAAGGTGACCATGCAGCAGTAAGACAGTAATATATCATTACACTTAAGAAAAAAGACAAAGCAGTAGAAGTCCTCACCCAAAGGGCCTTGACCAGGAAGCCAATCGAGTCTAGCAACTTAGTTGAAGTGCATCGAGCCCTGAAGGACTACGCACCTATTGTAGGTGAGTCCTTATTGTCCTTAAAAAGAAGAGAGAGAAAGAAGAGAAAAAAGAGAAGAAGAAAGGAAGAGAAAGAAGAAAAAAAGAAGATAGAGAAGAAATGTAAAATAATCTCTTTATTTTATTGATTCAAAAGGTGGCTATATGTTAAAAAAGGCCATGTAGCTATATCTTTATATTTATCTAAAATTGGCTATAATTAAAAAAAGAAGAGAAAAAGAAAAAAAAATAGAGATATTATTGAAGGGGCCGAGAATCGGAAAGGGAAGAAAGAAAGTAATGGAAGAAGAAGAGAGATGGTGAGATGAGAAGAGAATGAAGAGATATTAGAGGCGATATATTACTAGCCACCACATCCTCTGCTTCCTATCCCTTCGAAGCCTCTCCCTAAAGCAAGATATGTGAATGGCCACACACCTCCATTGCAGCCCTTCTCAAAACCAACAATGAAGGTCTTTACACTAAAGCAAGTCAGTTTGTCATTGAAGGTTTTGGATCACCTATATTCCTCAATGGCTCAAATAGAGGCAA
The DNA here is from genome assembly GCA_017589505.3 of Metroxylon sagu. Taxonomy (NCBI): domain Eukaryota; kingdom Viridiplantae; phylum Streptophyta; class Magnoliopsida; order Arecales; family Arecaceae; genus Metroxylon; species Metroxylon sagu. The sequence goes on along the minus strand of JACVBY030000658.1, from coordinate 1,517,925 downwards.
TTGCAAGCTCCCCCTAGAGCCTCTCGATCTCTTAATAAAAAGCTCTAGAATCTTTTCTAACTGTTGTCGCATAGTGACTTAGAGATGATGGAGGTTTGAATAAGGTTTCTTTATGGCAACCATAGAAGAAGCAGGGGAGTGGGGTTTGCGACATTTGCTTTCCATCTCCTACCTTATATAGAAGTTAAGGGTGAGGTTATTGAATGCCTCGATGCCTTAGCTACCTCCCCCTACCCCCCCCCCCCAAACAACCTCACCGCCCCCCCCCTAAAAGAAAAAAAAAAAAAGATTAATTGATGGTAGTTGCATTCTAAGGTCTGTAAAGTTTAGGTGCTCAAGATTCAAGAGTCTTTACTACCGCATAGGTAGAAAGTGTCACCATGTAGCTTTCCCTTATTAGCCTAGCCAGTAACTTTATGTGATGGAACCCAAGCGTCATGGATTATTGGAGCACCAAACAATGGGACCAAAGCAGCATAGTTTACCAATGATTCTAAGAGAGGTACACCTAAAATGACCTTTTGTAAAGTTCAGTCCATATAATTACTATATTCTAAACAAAGTCTCAAGCTAAGCCTACTAACAATGACCTATAGAACCTAATCTATGGGTCTAAAGACTGCTTGCAAGAGCTCTCCTTGCCATGCAAGAGCTCTCCTTGCCAAGCAAGAGAAGGAGATTTGCTTTGCTAAAGAGCTAACCTACGTAAAAGAACTCTACTCAAAAGATAGAAAAAGCAGATACATAAAAAATCGCTCAAAAGAACTCTTCTCATCGAGCAAGAAAATGAAAACCACTCCATTAGAAAGTCGGCCTACCTAGAAGGATTCTACTTGGAAGAAAGAGAGAGAAGAGATACAAAAGACTACTTAGAAGAACTCTTTTCATTAGAAAGTTGACTTATCTTAAAGAACTTTACTTAAGAAAAAGAGAGAATGGATACATAGAAGATTGTTTGGAAGAACTTTCCTAGCCAAGTAAGAGAAGAAGATCCACTCCATCAAAGAGTCAGATTGCCTAAAAGAACTCTACTCAAGAGAAAAAAAGAATAGAGATACAAAAAACTGCTTGGAGGAACTTCTCTTACCGAGCAAGAGAAGTGGGTCGGCTTGTTTGAAAGAATTCTACTTAGCAAAGAGAAAAAACAAAGACATAGAAGATCAATTAGAAGAACTCTTCTCCGCAAACAATAGAAGGGGTCTATTCCACTAGAGAGCCAATGTTCCTAAAAGAACCTTACTTGAAAGAAAGAGAAAGTAGAGACACAGAAGACCGCTCAAAAAAAAACTCTCCTCAGAGATGAAGAGAAAAGAATATGCTCTACCAGAGAGTTAACTTGCCTGTAAGAACTTTATTTTAGAGAAAGAGAGAAAATATATAAAAGAAACTTAAAAGAACTCTCCTCACCTAACAAGAGAAGGGCATCCCCTTTGTTAGTAAGTTGGCCTGCTTGGAGGGATTCTATTTCATAGAAAGAGAGCGAAAACACAAAAGGTTGCATGAAAGAACACTTTTTGCCGAGCAAGAGAAGAGGATCCACTCTGTCAAAAAGATGACCTACTTGAAAAAACTCTACTAATGGATACAAATAAGACTATTCGAAAGAACTCTTCTCGTCGAGCAAGAGAAAGAGGTTCACTCTATCAAAAAGCTAGCTTATTTAAAAGAGTTATATTTAGAAGAAAGAGAATAGATACACAGAAGACTACTTAGAATAGCTCTCTTCACTGAGCACAAGAGAAGGGGGTTTACTTCATTAGAGAACCCTCTGCTTGAAAGAATTCTACTTGAGAGAAAAAGAGAGTGCATATATAGAAGATTGCTTGGAAGACCATTCCATGCCAAGCAAGAGAATAGGACCCACTCTACTAGAGGGTTGATTTGTTTGAAAAAACTCGACTTGGGAGAAAGAAAAAGCGAACTACCAAAAGAAGTTACTTAGGAAGCACTCTACTGGCCAGGTAAGAGAAGGGGAACCACTGTGCTAGAAAATTGATTTACCTAGAAGAATTATACTCGAAAGGAAGAGAAAGTGGGTTATCAAATGAAGGATTATTTAAAAAGCTCCTCTAACCAAGCTCCTCTCAACTCTAGACTATTTAAAAGGATTATATCCAGAAGCATAGTGGGAGCATCACACTACCTATAAAGAAGGCCTCTCTTCATAAAAGGAGGATCAAGGATCTGCTCCTCCTGAAGGACTATACAATAGCTTGAAAGAAATCTTCCTACAGAAGGAAAAGAGAGAGCTCGTAGAGGACCTCTTCTAAGAATCCATTGAGAACTTACTAGCCCAATGCTCAAAGTATAGCAAAAGGATCAGAAGTCCACCTCAAGCAAAGAAAACTATGCCATTTTAGGTAAATCCAACACTCACTCAAGCCTACTCCCTCACCCAAGCAGGCTACCTCAACCTCAAGAGTAAAAGACATGTGATGAAGTCAAATTAAATTAGCACTAAGCTAACATTTTGTCACAAAGGTGCCTGCCTTCAGGCCACACTATTATAACCTGTGGAGACTAGACAATGTCAGAAGGGTATGGCTAGTGGAACCCTAGCCATCCCATCCGATACATCTAATAGAACTATAAATGAGACTATATAACAACCATTCTTACACACATCCCTACAGGTATGGCCTGTAGCAGGTAAAGTAGTCTCATCATTGATCAACTTTACCATCGTGATAAGACATGCCACTGCTAAAGGGATAGCTTTCAACATCAAGACTAGACCTCATCTATAAAAGGAAACCCCACTCAAAGGTTGGGGAGTTCTTACTTCTTAAATTCTCTCTCTTCTTAGCACCTCACTTGGCTCTAGACCCTTACATTCTTCTCTTAAAAAAGGAATGCTAGAAGGTCCACCCTTAGCCTCCTCGGTCCTTTTTCATCATTGACTTGAGCATCAAATAGCCTTAATTAGGCAACCCCTGGCACCCCTATGCTCTTCCTTTATCTTTGCAAGAGCATCAGCCCAGGTGTGAACTTTCCTTTACAAGATCAGGCAGATCGGGTACTACCTCAATTTCCAATTCATCATCTATCTCATGATCCCTAATGGTGCTCAAGATCCCTCAATTGGATTTTGACACCATCAAAAGCTAATGTAGCTCATTAGGTCTCAATGATTTATGTGTAAAACAATAATTATTGAGAATAAGAAATAGAGATTTAGAACTAAGTTAACTTAAAGTAGAGGCTTATGATTGTAGATTAGCATATAAGTTTGGAATGGATTTGTTTACATGTATAACTCTCAAAATTAATATTTTACATTGATCACATTTATAATATTTTGGTTTATCTATAAATAATAACATATAAGATAAATTCAGCTTTGCCTTTATGGTAAGGATTTTTGTGTTGTACTCTAACGAATGTCACTTATTATATATTTATCCTTCAAAAATTATTAATTGTATAGATATACCTTACTTCACCTTGGTTTTATAATGCTATCCCTCTAGTTAGACTTTTAAGTTATGTTTGGAAGCAAGGCAAGTTAATAGGGATTAAATAGGTTAAATTACTTCTACTTCCCTTTACTTGGAATAAATTGCTTGAACCTACTAACTTTTCAAAATATCCATTATACCTTTATAAAAAATTATTTTAACTTGAGTGCTCCAATAAGTGTTTGATTGGAAATGGATAGAGAAACTAGGTTGGGAGACTTTTACTCGTTATTCTACTTCCAAACTTAGCCTTAGCTATAAGTATTAATAAAAATCCCCTTTAATTGCAAAATTCTCTATTGTTGTTTTATATCATTATCCATAAAAAACTGAACCACAAATATTACTTTCTATAGTATAAATTAAAGATTAAAAATTTTCAAGTGTATTAATGATAAAAAGTAATTGAGTCATTTTAGACCAAAAATAGCAACTTATTTCATAGGAGGGGCATCACTACTAAAAGAAATCAAAATGATAGATGTATATAGAAATGGTGATTCTTAAGGGAAATAATACGATAAACCATATTTGTAGGGGTATGCATGTAAAATTTTCTTTATAGATTTGATATGTATGCAAAGGTTTTCTCTTTTCTTAAAAAAATACCCAAATAATTTTAAAAATATTTTATATTAAGTTGTGTCTCATATAAAAGTTATGTTAATAATTATATAATTAATCTTTATTTTTATAAATATATTATATATTATTATAATATCTTATATTACTATATATAGCATGATATTATACTATAATTATCTACTAATTGTATACAAACTTTATGCAGGTTTTGTGAAGTTTATAGTCTTTCATATAGAGATCAATTTTTTCCTAATTTTGAATCACAAAGTAGAGTTACAAGTTGATGGATCATAACTTATAACATCATCATAAATGGTTCTTCTATCTTGCATAATTGGACTAAAGTAAGGGACAAAAAATAAGAAAAGATAGAATCATACAATCATACAAATATTTTTTTGCGCCTATACTCACGCATTGTAATTTATTTTTTGTTATATTTTATATTCTATTAAAGAATAAAATAATTTTTTTTGATTTAGATAATTAAATGATCCATTTATCACCCTTACTTTTATAGGAGTAAAAAATACTATGATAGTTCTTTTGCTTTATATATTTATCTATCGATGATTTGGCAATCATAAAGTCTATTTATATTAATGTATAATATTTTATAACAACCAAGGACCTACCTCAAACATCTAGCTTGTAAATTGGGTTTTTTAGCCCTATAGAGGTAACTAAGATCTATCCAATACAAAATCGATACACGATTACATACATGCATAGGCTTACGCAAACTCCCACTATTTAAGCCCTGCTATCTACATTAGGCTAAAGGTCTAAATCCAAATATGATTACAAATATCATGAGATGGTCTACATTAACCCTACTCACATAGGCCATGGGTTAAACTTGCTTTGTAACAATTTATAATAACTTATGACCTCACTCAAAAATGACAAGCTAGAGAGTGTTATTGGATTTCTTAGCCTTATATAAATACCCAATATCTACTCAATACAGAATTGATATGGGACTAAATATACACCAATATGAACTCTTACGCATATCATATTATCTCAGTTAGAGAGGTATTATTGAATAGAATAACCTTGTAACAATTTGATTATAAGAATATATTGGAGGGCTAATTTTGTAAAAATTAAAATAATCTATTGGTTAGAGAGGCATTATTGAATAAAATAACCTTAGAATAATTTGATTATAAGAATATTTTGGAGGGCTAATTTTGTGAAAAATAAAAAAAATCTATAGTACTTATTGTGCTAATAAGAAACTTTGAAAAGGTAAAATTATAATAGGATATTTATACCATTTTAAATTTAAAAGGCTTGATTTGACATGATTAGGCTAGATTTTAACCAAAAGAATATATATGCAAGTAAATTCAAACACCAAGTGTTTGTGAATGTAACTAGATAAATATACAAAATCTTAATTCTTCAAGATTATATCTATAAGTAATATATTGGATTTTGTCAAAAGTATTGTTATATCTAAAATTGTGGAGAAAACTCAAGATATCATTAAATCATGTAATTTTAATGAGTGCTAAGAACTAGTTATATTTTTAAAGTTTTAATTAAGGTATTTATATTCTACTAGTTAAACCAACTTCCAATTATACTAGATTAGAGATCAAAATTAAATAGTGAGTCTTTATTATTTGTGACAAGCATTTACCAATTTGCTTAACCCCATAAAACTTAATTCTCAACCTTCCTTTTTAAGTTTAGACTAAATTTATCATTATAATTTCACACATGTCTAGATGTTTTGGTTCAATGTATATGTTAATTTGCTAGACTATTACCTAACAATTAAATTTCAAAATCATGATAGAAAATTTTTGTATCATTTTATTTATAAAACCATAATCGATGGCAAGATCATCCACTATAAAGGATTATAATAATTGCCTCTCCTTACATTCATTAAAAATGACATAAAGAGAGTATATGCACAATAAAAAAGGAGTGATTGAATATTTGAATATCCAAAATGAACATCAAAAATAAATTATCTTAGCAAAAGCTCTTTGTATAAAATTTAACTGAAATATTTTTGAAATATCTTTTTTCTTTTACATATATTGCTGCTTGGTCATGTCTTAAATTTTCTTTTCTTTTTCCTTTTTTGAAGAGTCAAAACATAAAGAAATAACATAGATTACATCATGGAAGAAAAAAATTAATACATTAATCTCATATTATATAAACTCGCTTTGTTTATGTTGATGGTCCTATATGAATCATTTATCAAAATTAATAAAAAAATTAATATTTTATAGAATTTCACTTTTTAGCTTCATATAAACAGTCTAATTTCTCTAATATTAAATACTTAAGTATATTTTCAATCAAATATTGTTTGTTTCTCAATTAACTTTCTATTGTAATGATTAATAAGGCCATCATCTTTTTAAGCTTGTTGACTCTATATATCATAATATGATATATCAAAATTTAAAAATATGCACAAATTGGCTCTACCTAATGCATAGTCCATGATGAGTTAATGTCAAATTTCTTGCTAAAGAAAGATTAGAAAGAAACTAGCCACTTTTAATTTAAAATTAAATAAAATAAGAACATTAGTTTAGAATAGAAAATTGGAGCTAACCATCATTGAAACATGATGTTAAAATAGGATTTCAACTTATTTGGATCAACTTGAGAAATAGTTGAAATATTAAAGGAATATCACATATAAATTAAGAATTAAACTACAAGATTGTGGCTAGAATAAATATATGAATTAGACTTTACTAATCATATTTTATTCAATTCTCAACTCATCTTTCATGCATAAATCATCCCAAATCAAATTAATTAAGTTTTAAACATGCATTTAGCCTTTTACTTGGTATGATATTAACCTTTTCTTTAGTCAATATGGTTCTCTCTTTCTCACTAATAATTTCTTCTGCTATTAACATAAATTCTAAAGTAGTGCATGTGGTTTCACTTATTAGTCATCTATCTCCACAACACATGCAACATATCTGGCATATTTTAATGTAAAGTTATTAGTCTTATTTAATTAATGTACTAGCATACTATTGTGAGTAAAAAATTCATTTATTTATGTGGCATGATGTTAATCTTTTTTATAGTCAATATAGTTCTCTCTTTCTCTCTAATAATCTCTTCTACTATTGATGCAAATTCTTAAGCAGTGCATGTGGCTTTACTTTTTAGTCATCTATCTCCACAACACAAGTAACGTATATGGCATATTTTAATATAAAATTATTAGTTTTATCTAATTAATGTACTAATATACTATTATGAAAACAAATCCATTTATTCATAGATGAAAACCATGGGCTATATAGGGCCATAGGTAAATGTAATTCTTTTTGGCATCATGTCTAAAATATTTTTAGAAAGAGATATAAGATAGTGAATCTATCACAAATCAAAAAATAGATATATGAGATTCTAAAAGATACATGAGACATTTGCTATCTTGATAAAATCTCGATGAGATACAAAGTAAATCTTACTATATTAAGGAGTATGGTTATGAAATTTTAAAAGATATCCAAAAGATTTAGTGTCCTATAGGATTTTTTTTTTTTAAAAAAAGAAACATAAGGGAGTGAATATGTTATAAATTAGGGAGCATATCTATGAAAATTCATAAGATATATAGTGGATATACTATCTCTAGAGAATCTCTTTAATCAAATAGCACTTGATTTGTAAAAGGTGATAATAATATAATAAATAAAAATTGTGGAGTAGGTAATATGATAACGTCACTATGTTGATCATGTGTATATGGAACTTGCTATTTACATTTGCTATAGACCTCTATTGATCCATTAATGTATGAATAGGAGATATTTACTATAGCATAGTTTGATAAAAAATAATTCACATATTTATTTTTAAGTTTAAGCATTTTCTTATATTAGATTAATTTTTACAAAAATATCTATATATTTTATTTAGTTGTTTATATCTATACAAATCATGGATATGTTTATATTGTCTTACAATAACTAAGTCCACTTGAGCTACCTTTAATATCAATAATAAAATAATATTATGTATCAAAAACAAAGACTTCCTTGGATTCAATACTATACTTATGTGAAGGCCAAAATAATATCATCTAGAAGACTTACAAAAATCGAATAACATTCTAAATTATATTATGGATTCATTAACAAAATAATTCATACTTTTTTGAATTTAGTGCAACCCTATCAATGTCCTTTGACTTGATGATTTACTGAAAGATATTCTGCAGGATTTTACTATTATTTAGAGCAATAGAGATAAATATAAAGTTCAAAAAGTTTATGAATTTTCAAATTCTCTATATCTAATATAATCAATTAGTTTCATTAGATGCACACTATGCATTTTTGTAAGCAATGCAAGTATTTTGCTAGTCTAAGCCAATTAAATTCAGTCACTTTCCTAGACTATTTCAAAATCTTAATTATCAAGGAATATAAAATGATTTAGATGCATTAATTTTTTTAAAGAAATTCTCATATAATACAACAAATATTAATTATCATAAATATTTTCATGTGCATGATGTTTGTACTTTTATTTAGTGAGCATGATACATACCTTCTTTCTCAACCAATCAATCATCTTATCGAAATTTCTTTTAAGCTAAATATAATTAATGATCGATAAACTCTTTAATCATAATTGTAAATTACTCAATATTTATTCTACCATTAAAGAGAGATAATCCCGTAAATTCTGAACTAAATGAGAAATGGCTGTTCAACTATTGGATAGGATATCTTCGGCATTGATAAGTAGTCTAGGGTTCATGTTGAAGAGATGTAACTGGTATTATATTCTGAACATGAGCTACTCTTTAAATGGTCATTGTATACATTATACAAATTGGGATAATAAATGTATAAGGTTTACGTTATCATAAATTCTATATATAGCTATATAATATTTTAGCGGACTTAAAAACTACTTAAACATTCAAACCACTCGAGTGCCACTAGATCCAATCAGCCTATACTTTGCCACTTTACAACCTAATTCCTTGTAAACAAATAGATAATTTAAAGCTACAGCATGTATGAGAATCACATGGGAAAATTATATAAATTACAAACAGCATAGGGGCTGCTAGTAAATAAAAATATTATCTTATTTCTGATTGGTTGGGTGAGGTTGGCGAAAAGAATCTGAGTTGATCCAAGTGCTCCAGACAAACCCAAGTGCAGAAGAGAGCAGAAAAGAAATATCCCTCAGAGGGGAGTGAGGAAAGCCAGCAGGCTTTTCTGTTCTCTGAGAGAGAGGCACTGCAAACCTTCTCTCTCACACGTCCATCTCTATCCAAACCCAAGCTTGCAGCCAGGTCCACAGAGAACCAGCTGAGCCCTAGCTATGAGCTAGGGTTTACTATGTTCAGAGCGATGGGTTAAAATTTTCCTTAGGGTGGGTGGTGAGCTTAATGCCCCAAAAAGTGGCACTTTTTAGAAATATTTTAGTGGCTGTCCACTTTATTGTAAGAAAATCCTCCCCTCTCTGGCCTATAAATCCTTCATCGCCTCGCACATTGGCCCCCCACCACTCTCGCCCTTCCTCCCCCCCAGCACACACACGCTCACACACCCCTCTCGCCTCTCTCCTTCTAGATTAGGAGTTGTATAGGGTTTTAGAAGAAGTGGGTCTTCTTCCTGTGCAAGGAGGAGCAGGTGATGGTGAGGAGAGATGTGGTTTGTCTTAGGAGGAGGTGATGGTGGCAGGAGGAGAAGTGGCTTCCTCTCTTTCTCTAGAGGGAATGATTTTTCCCTCTCTAAGTAGAGGAGTGGAGGTGATGATGGGGAGGAGGATTGGGTTCTCTCTCTCTCTCCTATTCTCTATGATAGAGGGTTTTTTCTGTCTGAGAAAAGAAGAAGAGGTTATGGTGAGCAGGAACAGGTGAAACGGGTCCTGCCTGGCTCCCTGTATGCCACACGTATAGACCAATCGATTGTGAGATTGGCTATTGCGGGTGGCGTGCAAGGAGCCAAGCATGCCCTCTCTCTCTCTCTCTCTCTCTCTCTCTCTCTCTCTCTCTCTCTCTCGCTTCCCCCATCCCCACCCCCTCTTCATCATCTCTCCCTTTCTTCAGTAGTGGTCTCTTTTGTGTTACCTTTAACGAATGATGTCTGGGAAAAGAAGAGGTGAAATGAATTGGTAGGTTACTTTATATCAGTTATAATGGTTTTTCCATTTTGTTTGCAGGGCTTTCGATGGCTTCATTTCACTACGATCCTTGACAAGGATTCGAAATTCAAGGTTTAAGATTACTGTGATCTTTCCCTATATTTTTTCTTCCATTTTTGTGGATTGAAGATCTTAGAGCCTTTAGAGATTTCGGCTATAAGAATGACATTTCTGGCATTCCTATGTTGAAATATTAAAGCTTTGGTTATTATGAAACACTAATGATATAGAAATGGAAGTATTGATTAGCATTAAATAGTAAAAATTTCCATGGAAATCTTGCATCGAGGTCTTATATCATTTTACAGATGCATTATCAGATGATTATTTTACTGATGCTTCCCCATGAATAATAGAAGGAAAGATTTGAGAAGATCACAAAAATAGAGCGCTGTTTATATGAAGCTCTTTTGTGAAACTTTCTCTACTCTTAATATGGATACACTTTAGATCAAGAGTGAGTTTTTATAAATGGAAAGCTTTCCTACTTTTCTTTTGGCCGGATCATAGATCAGAAGGGTTCTTGTTTTATAAACAGGCATCATTTTGCTTCTCTCTATTTTTTGGTATGATGTTTTAACAAGGAATATAGAAGAATGTCCATTAACCCTTAATTACTTGTTTCCTAACCAATAAATGATTCATTCATAGTTGGTACTGGTCTGTAAGGTGATGTTTCAGTTGAAGGTCTGGATGCTCCTGAATTCATTGACAGCTTTGGGTTATTATATCTTTGAACAAAAATACTCTGAACTATTCTATCTGCTGAGATTCTCACCGAGTTCAGATGTGTCAGCCTCTCTCTCTTTCTCACACACACACACACACACACGCAATCACAATAATAGGTATATTGCCTAAATAGCCTCAACTTCTCTGACGTTATCAACACCACGACCAACACAATGATCTCTCTCCGAGGGATACAAATGCTCACAAATTTAGAATGACTTCTCAGATTATTTTGTGAAAAATATCCTAGATCTACTAAACAAATTTACCTTGTGATATCCAGGCTTCCTTTCCTGGAAAGCATCACTTATTTTACATGTTTTTGTTATCTTTCTTTATTGATACATGTTTCAAAGTAATCAGTACATCAATGAACTCTTAATATTTCTTTCTCAAGGACAATGCTTTGATAATCTTCAGTGTTGTACATGTTAGCTTTTGTTTCGAAATACATTCACTTTATCTCTCTTCGTTGTACACGGAATTAAAGGTATGTTGCTTGGAATAATATCGTTCTCTTCAACATGTTTGTCTATGTATATGATAGCCAGAAGTCTTTGTACGTACATGTGACCATTTGATATTCGTAGGACTGTCTAGCAGAAGAAAGATTAATCTAAGTTCATCCTTACTTTTAAGTGAGCCATTTCCTGACCTATTTCCATGGTTCAATATGCAGCTTACATCCCTCTCTACTTGTATTAGGTTTGATTCACTAATGGCTCAAATCAGTAGTTGAATGCCTTCTAATATATGATTGGACTATATCAGAGGGCTTCAAGACATTAACACAGTATGTGTGTTTGCATGCTTAGTGTTTCTTTGTGTGCGCCCATGCGCGAGAGGAAGAGAGACCCATATTCCACTTTTATTTCGTTATTCTTTAAAATGTCATTATGATGGTAAGAGGTGAAAACTTTGCCCATCAAGCCATGCGGCCTCTCTATCTCCCACACACACACACACACACACACACACACACAGAGTCTAATGTTAATGCTTAAAACTTTCTATAATGAATGTTTAAATTTTCCATGCTTAATACAATCATTTTGCAAATATAATCCAACTTTTTTTTTTTTAAGAGAACCAATCCTTGAGACTTTGTACCACTCCGAGCTCCTTCAATCACTTGAGTGGTCTAGTACTTTCTTGCGCTGCCTTCAAAAGCTCAAACCCCTCTCTCTCTCTCTCTCTCTCTCTCTCTCTCGTATGGCTTGCTATGCAGTTGAACCACTGGTAGACCCGATGGACATAACAATGTGACGTGGTACTCCTAGGGTCCAAAGCACCTGCCCATAGTGTGGCTCTGTCCCACCAAAGGTGATGGACTTTCAATGAGGCCCTAGCTGGGTCTGTGCGTGTGCTGACCATGGCCCCTACCACATGGGTGGGTGCGAGACACTTTGCCTTTCTGCCCTGCTTTTGTTGCAGGTAGTGCAACCAGGAAGACCCAAGTATTCTGCAGCAGACCCTCAGCTTTCTAGCATTCCGAGGACACACATGCACAGAGAGAGTATCGCTGGCAACACAACAAAGAGAGAGAGAGAGAGAGAGAGAGAGAGAGAGAGTCTCGATGTCCAGAGAGAGAGTGTTGGTGTCCTGAAGGAATTTTCGAGGGCAGCCGAAGAAGCCCACCAGAACACCCCAGCGCCCGGAACTCATAAAACCCACTGCCCTGTCCCCAAGGCATTGTCTAAAACCCTCATGTCCCCGTACGGACTAATAAAAGGATATCATGTTCATGTTCTTAAAAAAAAAAAAAATTCTTAGTTCCCTTCCAAAACTACCCCCTTTCATCAGCATTTGGGTGGGCTACTTCTCTTGTCAATTTATCCAGAGCTTACCAACCTATTCTTATATTATGTAATGCAGGCCAAAGCTAATGGCATGACAGACTTATGGCGCTGATGTCGGTACACAGGTCAACCAAGATGGCAAGAGATACACATTGTGATGTGATGCTATGATTAACCATGAAATATGGACTCAAGTGCAAATGATGCTGCTTATTGAATGGTTTCTTTGGCTTGAAATGCTGTCTAAGAAATTCCTTATGGCTTGAAATGCTACGGAATAATGATGATATCTGTTTTAGAATAATAATAATATTTAGAATAATAATAATAATAATAACAAGTAGATTTTTTTTTTTGAAGTTATTTTAGAATAGTCTTAGTGAATAGGTAGAACCAAAAAAAAAAAGCATATATTTAGCATTCTATTTGTTTTATGCTTGCAAACCATCTATTCATTCCTTTCACATCTCCCACAGTAGTGGTAGATTGAATTGTGACATGTCATGCTCTAAAGTCTCTTCAGTTTTTGAAGTTGTGTGATATTCAAATGGGATGCCCCAACAAATAACGCTTGATGTATCACTAACTGCATCTAGGGTCAATGGCACTCTATGTATTGCCAACACTTAATGTTCGCTTAGATTTGGATATAGCATTAAATGTACCATTAATAGGAAAATCACCAATAACCCTTGCTTAATTGGCGCAATTGAACAATCAACTCTTTTTATGGTCCTAACATAGGACCCTTAAGCGCCAATGTCATTTATGGTTAAGTCAATGTGGGACCTTTGAGTGAGTGGTACACTAGCCAAATTTGCTCATTTTCCTTGGAAATTAGAAACTACTTATGATGACAAGTAAAAACTGTAAAACATGGCTAATTGACAACATAGCTCACTCGGAATTCTTTATCATAGGAGGCTAGAGCCATCACTATCCTACTAGGCATATAGGTAGTGTTATATGTAGGGGTGGCAAATTGTATCAACAGATCTTAAATAAATCAAGTCAACTTTAAAGTATAACAACAAAGAGATCAATTCAAATCTAGTTTATTTATTAATTAAGTAAAAAATCTAAACTTAAACATGATTTGTGTCTTATATGGGTTACACAACATGACCCATATAACTTGTTTACGCTAAATAACCTATGTAACCCGTGTGACCCGTTAACCCATATAACCCATAGAACCTGTGTAATCTATATAATATGTATAACTTGTGTAATATATTTAATACCAATTCATTTATAAAGTAATTATATATTAAAAATTATAACTAAAATATAAACAAAAATTTTTTCATTCAAGAAAAAAAAAAGAAAGATAAGCATAAAATTCTTGCATAAGCATATAATTATCATCATAAAATAATATTAATTAAAATATGACATTAACTTAGATAAATATGTTTAACGAGTTTGTATTTGAGTTGATGGATCGAGTTATATGAATTGATCTGTTTAATAATTGTATCAATTTTAGATTAATAGGTTAATCCGTGATTTGGCTTGTTTATTAATCATATTTAATGGGTTAACTCGATTTTGATTCAATTTGAATCCGCTAACTTTGTATCAGATTCGAATCAAATTCATGAATTACATCCAAAATTGCCATCCTTAATAAAATGTATTAGAGATAGTCCAATTTCAAAGCTTAAAACTCCTCGTTTCTCATTTGAAAGCGAAAGACGGTACCACTAAGCTAATGCCTATTCTTCCCTATGATACAAAGAAAATTTATTAACCATAACGAGTGAAGGACACGAGGCATTCAGGCAATGTGGATATGAAACAATCTAACAGCAATATTTGCTCTTCTTCTTCCCCTTTCTTCGTACATTATGAAATAAAGTTGCGATACTTTCATCATTTACGTAACTACGAACCATAATTACCATTCAGTATTTGTATGGGGAAATATTGAATTAATTCAATAAAATTATTTTGAGCAGAAGGGCAATATTGTCTTCAGGCATTCGGGAACACCCAATGATAGATGCATCCATAATTCCCGCCCCTGGTTTTCCGCACGGTCGTCGCGCTTTGGATGGACAGAAGTACCCTCTAGGTCATCATTCGCTACTGAAATTACTGTCTTGCCATCCTCGTGTCATGTGCTGGTACGGTGTGTCACCGCCGTCCGTTCTGGGCCTCCTGGCCTCCATCGATGGCGTTCCGGTGAAAATTTGGACGTGGAAGCCAGAGGAGGGTAGTCTCGTAAAATATCATCTGTAGCAAGGGTAGTGCCGTCACATAGGAATTCTGACGTCCACGTGGCGTTCTTTGAGAAAGAACCGAGAAAGAAACTTTCCCTATTCTCTACAATCTTTTATTTCTTTTTTGTTGAACTATTAATCAAATTTATAATTTATTATTTTATTGTTTTATTTTAGTTTGTGCTGTCTCAGTGGATGTTTTAATTCTGCCGCCAGGCATAATTTTTTACTAATATCATTTTGCCATGAAAAAATGCTTGAATATGTTGGTTGGCCCTGCAAAAATGATGCTTGAGACATCATGATATATGACTATTCCCAACATGTCGATCCCACGAGTGCTGCACCATCTCCTTGATCTCCTGAGCTTTATACCAACTCAAATGTACCATGTGATTGGAACGTGTGAACAAATGAGTTCCCTGGATACTACCTTTTACTTTATATATAGTTTATGTTCACTCAAACCTGATCACATTATAATTGAATAATTACAGCCTAACATCAATAATCTTTAATTTGTTTGCACAAAAAATTATGTAATTTAAAATTTCTTAATCTATGTTTTAAGCAATCATAAAAATATATTAATTTATATTTTAAACTATTCAATTTTTATTTATTTGATACATATAGTAAGTATCTTCAAATCACATGATTTTTAGTATGCAAGCGATTTAGAGTTAATTGATTATATCTAATGATTCTGATCATTGATGTTGAACTCTAATGATCTAATCAAATTTATTAAAGATACACTTAAATATATCGTAGTTTAACTCTTTTCTTTTTATACGCATAAATTAAATTTATGTCTACTAACAAAAAGTAGGCATGATGGGAAAGGGATAAGATTTTAAAGATAAGAGTGTTTACTTGTGCATGTTTGGTAGACCTAAAAGTGACTCCCAATCATTTTTTACCAGTCATTCCTTAGGAATCTAGTCGTTTAGATGTAAGAGTGGCTACCCAAAGGTCACGCTTGATTCATTTCTTAATTTTTGTTCTAGTTTTTCAATTTCATGGCTAGATCCCTCTAAGGCCGAAGTCCTTAAAAGTTGATGCTACCCACTTTTAATCGTGGACTTAAAATATTATTTTATTATATCCTTAAATTTGACTCTATGGCATATCTCTTTTAACAAAATACATGATATTGGGATACTTTGATAATGGATGTTGAGCAACCCCAAGGGGTCTCCCAAAGCATGGAAAAAAAAGCAAAAATTAAAAGTTCTATTTATAGCTAGGTTTTTATACGATGTAAAGGATACCAAAAATTTCTTTGGAGGACTACATGATTGCTACAAGATGAAAGAATTAACTTTATATTTGATATATCCTATAAAATCAAATTTGTTATTTTGTATGAGTCTTGGCCATCAAAAGTAGTGAAATGGACTAAAAATGATTGAAGGAACTTTTGGTGGAACTTTGGACTAAAGAAAAGATTTTAGAGATTGCTTCATTTGTTAGCAAACCTTTTTGTCTTGATAGCTCAACTGAAAGTTTGAAATTGAGGAGCTATGCATGAGTGTGCGTTCTTGTAAATCTAGAGGAACCATTGGTCTCTAGTGTTAACTTGGTGGGGGATGAGAAAGAACAACTGATTTGGTAACCTTTTTCCGATGAGGGCATCTCCTATTATTGCTTTGTGTGTGGACTTCTGGGTCATGAAGCTTCGCAATATATTTTTGAGGTTTCTACCAAGAAAATGACCACTATGGAGAAGAAAAATAATCAGAGAATTAGCATTGTGAACAATTCATCATCATCCAAAAGTATGGATTCGATAAGTTCACATGCACATTATCTTTCTGAGGGGCCAAACAAAAAGATGGAGGGGTCGACCTTTAGCAAATTTCGAGTTGACTCAGTTCAACCTAGGTAGCAAATCGAATGAGCTACCCAAACTAGAGCCAAACGAAGTTTTCGCTATACTAAGAATGAAGTGTCTATTACGGGAATAGGAGAAGAAGGGTGCACTCATCTGGTAACAAATATCTCCCCTTCTAAATCAATTAGTGCTGGTTCAAATTTAAAATTTGGATTGTGATTCTCTATTTTGGCAATGCTAGAGGGGGTGCTTAAAGGAGAAATTGCAAATTCTATAGCCATGGATAAGAGACAAATGGCTAATTTTTCAAAGGAGACAAATAAGGCAATAGGTAGTTTGGGACATGTCATTGGTCATACCAACAAGAAGACCTGACTAGCTAAATCTAGGTCCTCTTCGGATGGGTTGAGCCCCGAAACAAAATTTCATATGGGCCTCAATTGCAAACCCTAGGCCTAAGCTCAAACACCATAAGAAATTGCAATCCAAATCAAAATAGGTGTGGGTTGAGGTCTCAAAGGCCATTCTAACCGGAGAAAAGGGTCTCAAAATTGTCAACAGGTGCTAGACTAGAGTTAGAGATCTCATCAGTAGGGGTCTATAAACACACTTCAAAATCCTTAGTGGATCTTGTTTTAGAGGCTACTGCAAAGGCTCAACCTAGTACCAATCTGGTAGAAGAATCATTGCGGGATGAGGTCCATACCTATGGAAGATGGTTAGGATTTGATGGAGATGCCAGCCATGGTTGCTTAGAGAGCTTTTGGAGTTAGGGGTCATGCTATTGATGCTGGAGTGGGAGAATCAAAACCGACTAAATTGGGCACCATGGCAGTGGCTAGTGAAGTCCAGATCATTGTAGTGGAGATGATGAACTCATTTGGCTCTTCTAGCACACTATGATGCAACTTAGGGGACCAGATAAGCAAAAGCAAGCTTTGGAGAAGATCAATGGTGATGACATTGCTAGGAGGATTGTGACCATAGAGGAGCTACGTCCAGGTCTTCGCAGGTTTGGGACACTGAGTAGAAGGATACAATGGAGTTTGGTGGAGATGGAGTCTTTATTAGTGGAGACTTCTAGACCCAAAGTTATGTGGTCGAAAAGTGACTCGACAAAGATTTTAGTTTAGTGGGTGAGCCTTTGGGCTCAGGTATCGATCGGTCTATAAAACATGTAACCGAGCCTGACCTTCCTATATAATCAAGCACCACCCCAAATCAAAATGATGCAGAGCATTTGGATGTAACCTATAATCCTTACTACTCAAAAATGAATTTTTTGATCTGAAACTATAAAGGAGCTAGGAATCTAATTTTATTATCTAATGTTTGAAGACTTCTTATGTTGCATAATGTATATGTTTGTGTTTTACTTGAGACTAGACTTTCTAAATCCTCGGTCACCTAATTCCAAATACATGTCAAACAATCTTGGAGTTTCAAATCCATTGATGCTTAGGGCCTCTTAGGGGGGCTGATAGCTATATGGAGGCAACACCTAAGGAATTTTGAATTATTAACTACTATTCAAATCACTGCTTATATGGTGTTTGTTCTAGTGTGACTAATAATCCTTGGATTTTGGTGGCTGTGTATGTTAACACTAGTAGCATCATTAGATGTCATCTGTGGTTGGAGTTGAGTTCTATTTTGGAGCTTCAATTCTCCATAATTATTGTGGGTGATTTCAATGTTATCCTATCTTAGGAGGACAAAAAATGTGACCAACCATTCTATGAAAATTAGGGAACTAGAGAATTTAGGAGTTTCATGCAGGATAATTCTCTATTGGATTTTGGGTTTTTTGTCCTTTGATTCACTTGGTGAAATAACAGACAAGGTGGTACTAGGATTTGGGAAAGGCTGGATAGAATTCTAGCCAACACTAAGTAGCTTGGTCTTTTTTCTGACAATTTAGTAAAACACTTGCCTTGAATTGGATCTGACTACTATCCCCTACTCATTAGCATGCGATCTAGTATGTTAGAGCCTACTTCATTTTGATTTGAGAATATCTAGCTTCATTTTGCTGAATTATGGTCTATGGTTCGCAATGCTTAGCGATATGTGTGGTCTAGTGATTCTATGACCAAGATTGTTAAGCAGTTAAGAAAAACTAAGCATGCTTTGAAGAATCGAACAAGGATAATATTAGTAATTTATTTCAACAATTAAAGGAAGTTGAGTTGGAAATGAAAATGCTATAAAACAAGGAGGATTTGGAGGGGGTTTTGCAACCTGATGATTTATGAGCCTTGCGATAGAAGATTGCTAGCTATTTTAAATTATTATGAATACAAGAGGTTTTATAGCAACAAAAATCTAGAATTCAATGGCTACAATCTGAGGACCAAAATAATAAGTTCTTCCAGAATTCAATCTTGCTCTAAAGATAGAGGAACCAGATATCAGAGTTAAGTATTGCCATAACAATTTGATACAGGCCAGCAATGTGAGCCACCTAATCTACCAGATAGGGGTAATAAATTGTCAGAAAGCTATATGACTATGCTGGAAGCTAGTGTGTTAGATGGAGAGATCATTGCCGCTTTTAGGTTTAGTTAAAGCCCTTGGCCCAGATGGATTTCCCCCTACTTTCTATAAAAGTATTAGCATATTATTGATTAGAATGTCTATCAAGTTGTTATTGTTAGACAGTAGTTCGCATATGGGGATATGCTAGATGCTTAAAAGGAAACTTTTATGACTTTGGTTCCCATATGTAGTAGTGTTACCTCTCCAAGTTAATATAGGTCAATTAGTTTATGCAATAGCATATATAAGAAGTCGTAAAGGTCATTACATTATGACTCCAAAATATTATTCATAAAGTGACCTCTAAGGAGCCTTTTGTTACTACGAGGAGCATATCTAATAACATCATACTTGCCTACGATGCCATGCATTCACTTCACCGAGCATCTAAGAAGCAACCTCTTATAGCCATAAAACTAGATATGGAATAGGCCTATGACCAAATTAATTGGGGGGTATTTGAGTGTAGTTCTCTACCATTTGAATTTTCCTCCTACAATGATCAAGTGGATTAATGGGTGCATTCACTCACCTCTGTTTGCTATTCTAGTTAATGGATCTCCTAGAAATTTCTTCAAATATTCAATGGGCTTGCAACAGGGGTGCCCCTTATCTTCCCATCTCTTCATTTTATGCGCTAAGATGATGACAATAGGATTCCATTAGAAATTGCAATGAAGCCAGATTGTGGGTTATAAACCTAATCAAAGCAGTCCATTGATTAGTCACTTACTTTTTGCAGATGACTACCTACTTTTTTCTCGAAAGTTAGATTGCAGAAAACTATTCTGGAGTATTATGAACATCTGATTAGTCAATTAATTTGAGTAAATATGATAGTTTATATAGTCCATAGATCTTTAATGGTTGTGTAGCTGATCTCACTTCTATATTGGGAAAAGGAGGATTGTGAAATTGGGAACTTATTTGGAGGTTCTTATTAAAGGCACGTGACTTAAATCATTTGATGTTTAATCACTTAAAAGAAAAAATCAACTCCAAATTAGATGCTTGGAAATGATAGGTTTTATCTTTTGTTGGGAGGACTATATTCATAAGGTCAATGTTATGTTTTATGCCTCTCTATATCATTGCAAATATGGATGTTCTAGCTAGCTTCCTTTCTTGGTTTTCTAAGACTATTTGTAGTTTTTTATAGGGTCATGATATGGGAAGTAGATCACTTCACACTATAACTTAGGAGGATATTGTTAAACCAGAGTATTTAGGTAGTTTGGGAATTCATGATATCAACAAGTGGTGGAGAGCGCTAAGACGTCATCTGATCGCCAGAATAGTTATCACTCTCCAATGCCTCAGTGTCAGAGCTCACCAAGCAAAATATCATTTTAATGGTGATTGGTCTACCTATTCAGCCCCTTATTCATCATTTCCTTCCTAGAAAGAATTATACAAAGCATCTCAATGTATCTCTTGTGGCTTTATACGGTTGGTTGATGATAGTAAAACTATAAATATTCTAACTCAACCATGGTTGTCTACCATTCCCATTAATAGAAGGCCTATGATATGCAATGTTGACATGCTTAGTAGGCTTACTACAGTAGACCAACTAATGGTGGAGAGTGATGGTTGGAATGTACAGTTGCTAGAAATATCATTCCACCATATATCACTGAGGAAAATCATTGCCACCCCAATATGTGAACCAAATTATGCAAATTCTTTATGTTGAGGGTTAGGATACAAATCAAAACTTTGTGTCAAAGATGAGTATTTGTCTATGATTGCGGATGTTGATGTAATGACCCAAGATAGTAGGAGAATTTGGAAACTAAAGGCTCATTAGAGGGTTCTTTACTTTGTTTGAAAACTGGTGCATAATGGTCTTCCTATATCACATCTCTTGGCCCAAAGAATTCCTTCAATCCCACCAATTTGCAAAAGATGCCGAATGGTAATGGAGATACTTGACCACTTATTCTTTCAATGTGCTAAGTTTAGGTTAGTTTGATCTATTCTTAATCATCCTCCTTTAGCAGATATCTAATTAGTTACTTAAGGTGTAGACTTTCTCTTCTCAAAACCTTCCTTCTTGGATCTGACTCGATCCTAGACAATACTTGGTTATACTTTTTGGATTATATGGCAAAGTAGGAATGAGGAATATTTTAGTAACAAAGTATTCAATTTAGAACAACTAGAGTAGCAAATTGTAAGTCATGCTAATGAGTATCTTCATCACTTTACAACTAGTAATGATGATTGGCCTAACATCTGGGGAGATCTCCTATAGCACAGGTTAGGTTTTTCCTATTCTCTATCTATTTCTTGGTAGCCCCCCCCTTCCAAATCCAATTTTATTAAGGTGAATTTTGATGGATCTATTCATATTAATTCTACTAAAGCTGGAGTAGTGATCCGTAACCATTATAGAAGAGCTATTAGAGTTATGGTTATATCTCTATGCACCAACTTTGTCCTAATTGTAGTATGGTACGGTCTCAAAGTAGCTTTCGAATTAACTTATATCCAACACATTCAATTGAAGGGTAACTCAGCAACTATCTTATCCTGGATTAATAAAAAATCCTCAGATCACATGCATCTCTGTTTGAGAAAATTATTTGCTAGTATCTCAGCTTTTCTAAGAGTCAAATGTGGCCATGTCTTTCGTAAAGCTAATCAAGCGATTGATATTTTGGCAAATTAAGGGGCATCCAATGGATAGACTAGCACTTAGACTAATGATTTGTCTACCTAGTTGGTACACATCGTTGAAGTGAATGTCGATGGAGTAGCATTCCTAAGGTTTTAAACCTCCCACGTTGTTATATAAAAAAAAAAGTAGTGAAATAGACTATATATCATACATTAGTTTCTTTTCTAAGATATAGCTTGATGTGTCCTCTCCTATAATACATTACCCTTTTAGTAAATCTAAAGGTTTATTTATATTTTAGACCTATCATGTTTTCTTTTCTAAATTTATATATGGAACATTGACTATTAAAAAGTTTTCTTGTGACCCCATTTATATTAGCTTGGAAAAATTGCAAAGGTTGTAAAAATAATTAGTAATAAATTAGTGCTATTTTATGCAATTTATAAATGATTAAATATCTAATAAATATTAAAATAATACTATTTGTTTGATCAATATATAATACACAAGGAAGATAACATATTTTCAATTTTTATATTATATTTAAATACTAAGTAATATTTAAAATAAAATAATTAAAGTATTGAATATAATTTAATATGCAAAATTATTTTAAGTTCCTTCTCTTATTGTTCAAAATGACTAGTTTTTTAATGTTGAAAACCGATATAAACTATTATTCAAATACTAATGAGCTTATTAGTAATAAATTAATATTACTCTATTAAAATATAGGATTATTTATATAATTTATAATAAGTATTAATTTATACTATTGAGACATTAAAAAGGTAATCGATCCTTCAATATTATTATTTTATTCAATCATTGCATTGTCAATCACATATATATGATATTTATAGAATAAAAAACTAGAATGATAATAATAATTAATTCATGCAACACATACTCATGTAGGAAGATAGAGGACATATATAGGTTAATGCTCACAATTAGAACATTAAGAAACATACAATATTATTTAAATATTATGAATTAGTTAACGTAATAATATTTTAATCTATTGCTATATTTTTTCTATCTACTTTAAGGTGATCATAATTATCCATTTTTAGATTAATCAAACATCCAAAGTATTGAAAAGTGATTTTTTACACCATAAAATCAAATATCCTACCAACCCCCCCCCCCCCCAAAAAAAAAAAAGAGAAAAAAAAAGTATAGCCATCTTCGCATTCCTGTATACTAGTATTAATTATATTTATATTATTATTTTAATAATTACATGGATGTTCATATTCAAGCTTAAAATTTTGTTTGCCAGGACTTTTTTACAATCAAATATGATAAAGGGACATTGTAACAGGATAGAGGTATAAACTAAATTTTATGCAGAAGGAAGTTATCCTTTTCCTTCTTTGGCTACTTTTGAGGGGCAAATTTTGAATTTAGTAAGGCAACTAGATCTGGCAGTAGATCAAAGCCCCAAAGGAAGTCTCTAGCACAGTCTATCATAAAACTACAGACTTGCAACACAAGATCTGATTCTTGTTTCTAATACTTTTATATTGCAAAATGATTAATAGTTTTGTTAACTAATAAATAAGTTCTCGGAGCATAAAGAGGGTGCATGACAGTTGACTAGGTTGAAAGTTTCCCCTAAAAGTTCATTATTGTGGTTCCCATGGATATTCCTGGATGCATCTTTGGAAGGGTGGGGTCAGAGAAGCACAAAGCATGCAAAGAGAAGGAAGAAGTTTTAGGTGCTCCAGTTGAAACCATAATTTACATTAGGGAAGCCAGGCAAGGGACCTTTGTGACACCAAATGAGACAAACTTCCCGCTTTCTAAGGTTTGAAGCCCATTTGACAAAGATAAGATAAAATTTTCTCAGCTTATATGTTGATATTAAATCGCTAAAAACAATGCTAACAACTAAGGTTAACTTATTATAAATCTACATTAACAAGAGGAGATGCTTGAGACAAAGCCAAGGTCAAAATGTGCTCAGACTACCACTTTTGGACACTTGCTTGGCATGTGGGTTGTCATAAGATAGCATGGGAAGAATTCATTAGAAAAACAAGCCTTTATTGATTTGGAGTGTCATATTTTATAATAATAGTTCTTAGTTGTAAAGCAGGTGCAGTATCCAAAGCAAGACAGGTTTAAATTAGTGCATCGGATAACGTTTATTCCTCTCGAACTGGCTAAAGAAAAGGACATGAATAAGGAATCGATGAAGCTAGCTAGAGCGATGGAAGCGACAATGAATTGGGACCAATTTAAAGTTATTGTCTTGGAGGTGGCAGAAACTTATAATTGTTTATTTTGAAATTAAGGAATTTGGATGTGCATTCTTTTCGAGGCTCTTTTTGGTGTTCTATTTCACTTATTTTTTTCCCCTTGAAATAATATTGTGGTGAAAAGAGTATGTACCATTTTGGATCCTCTAATAGGCATGAGCATGGGGTTAATCAGGCACATCTAGAGAAAATCCATGTCATACAAGAGAGTATGTTTTAAGCCGGACATGACCAGGATACTGCACATTTTTATGTTTTTGTTTGTGTTTTTTTGAGGTAGCTCTCTCTATCAACCATGGAGACTTGGACCTAACCTAATAGATATTGTAAAGTTAGAGCAGTTTAATTAAATCAGAAAAGTTGACCCACTTTATTTTTATGCTATTAAATATTATTTAAATCACTAAAATTTTGATTATAAGCCTCTTATTATGTTTTTAAATCCCAAGTAAGTTGATAAAATTAGAAGATCTTTTTTTGTACATAAGTTTATGAGACCAAAAAAATCATTTTGTGGGCAGTAAGTTTCACTCTCTCTATGAGCCTTTTATCATGCTTTTGAATGCCATGTAAGTTTATAAAACTAGAGCATTTTCTGCGGGCATTAAGTTTTTCTCTCTCTACATGAGTTTACAAAACTGAAAAATTATTTTATGGCTAAGAAGTTTAACTTTCTCTATGCGCCTCTTTTTATTCTTTTGAATGCTATGTAAATTCACAAAACTAGAGGATTTTCTATGGGTAATAAGCTTTATTCTCTCTCTAGGTAAGTTTACAACTAGAATTTTTTTTTTTTGAAAAAAAATCAGGACAATAACTCTTAATTGGGAAGTCAATTAGCAAGCTGTGGAATTAAATATGCATGGAGTTATAATATAAAAACGTTATGCCGGTAATTTGAAAAATTGAGTGAGTGTGGAATTGAATATGGATATGAGATGTTGACAATTTAAGGCCATGAGAACTAGTGATATCTAATGTTCTTGTTGTTGCAACCTAAAAGTAATATTTTTTCTATTTTATGATACTTCTATAAAAATATACTATCAAAAAGTTGTCAATCACAACAGCAACTATATGTTACACAGACTCAAGTCTTTGATACCCCATTTCTTTCAATTGAAGAAATCTTGTTGAGGTGCCTTTTGTTTCCCAATTATTACAAACAAATACTATTTGAAACATTTGTGATGCAAAATGCAATTCAAGGGGTCTCATGGAGCAATTTTTTTCTGTCTTGGTAGCTAGGCATCATAGGGCAATATGCCTATGTGATTTAGCAGGCTTCAGGGCAGGTAAGGAAAACCCAAATTTAATTTAGATTCAGATCAAATAATGCTTTCTCCATTAGACTAGTACTTCAGATTGACTAGACTTCATAAAGTAGATGAAAATTAAGATCTTACTTATATTATGAAAATTAAGATATAACTTATAAGGAAAAATAAATAAATAAATCTTACTTGAATGCAATCCAAATTAGACTTGACAGTCTGCATAGGGGGTTTGTTTTTGGTTTTTTTTTGTGTTCTAAATAATCAGAAAAAATGGGGAAGTAAACCACCACACATTCCATTGGATTCATTGAAGGGTGGTAGGAAAGGCTGTTATTAATTCTTAAAAGTAGTTGGGATGAAAGAAGTCAATTATACTCAGCACCCACCTTATCTGTTGAACAAAAAAAGATTTACTTTGGCTCCTCTCTGTCTAAAAGAGACTTTCCTGCTACCTTTGATTCTGTTTCACTTTGTTTCACATGATCTCTCCCTCTCATTCAATTAACTATTTGCTAGAAGCTGATGCCGCTCATGTTGGCTTGGTTTGGTTTGCAAGCAGCAGGCTTAGCTTGCAGCCTTGCAGGACCACCTGACTCATGGACCACTAAAGGTCATCAGAAGCCAGCAATGTTGATGGTGGACACACCCACAGGCCATTCTCCAAAACAAGGGAGTTTGGAATGCTGTCACAATGGGGGCAGTGAAACCATCCAGCACCTGTACCGCCCAAGTTGGCACACCCAAGAGAAGGGAACCACCCTGACTTTGTTTCTGGCCAAAGTAGCAGGGGGCAGCAAAAGTAGTACTGATTGAAAGGCCAGTACCCAGAGCCATCAAAGTAAAAAGAGCCCTCCAACCCACTAGCTATTTAGGCATATGAAGAAAAGGGAACCAACCTCCAGCCCTGAGGTAGGGAAAAAGACAACAGCAACAGTACATTTGAGATGGAATATTTCTAGAGCTATTATTGATTTAATAATCTCACATACTCAAGGGAAAGAGGAGGAGGAGAAGGAGGAGGAGGAGAAGGAGGTATCAATGGAGCAAATAGGAGTGGAAATAGTTCTTGCTGTCTCCAGCCCATACACCTCAAAGTTCACGTAAAGGATGCCTGCAAAGTGAATCAGCTAATCTTTTTTCATATAAAGTTTCGTGGCCTTTCTGCCTCATCCGCAGCTCCAACTTTTCAAAAACTCCAATCACGTGTCAAAGGAAACGCAGGATAAGGTGGCACAGGGAAACCTTTTGCTGGGCCAACCTTCCAGGCCAGGAGCCAAAGTTGGCTGAATGTGGTCCAGGCCCAAGTGCCCTGACAAAGTTGTCTCCTAAAAGATCTCCCTCTTTCTTGATACAAAATAACAGTAAGATTTTGTGAATACTCCACCTCCCTCCCTCCCTGAAGCACTAACTTAGGCTGATTCAACTTTGTACATGTCATGTGTTTCATTCCATGAGGAAAATTCTCATCAATTATGGAGAGGATATTACCTAGGAACAGGTGGAAATTCTATTTTTATTTTATTTTAGATTTTGGTGGCCAAACTGCAATTTTAGTTGCTGGAAATAATAAGATACTGAAGTCACCTTATTTTTAGTGGAATTACATTAACAATTATCATTCCAAATCTTTGAAATTAGCTCGTAATAAAGGTTGAGATAATGAGCTTGTAGCACAAGGATTACAAGTAGATAGAGATTTATCCATCTCAGTTTGGCCTTCAAGCCTTGATTTGGTTGCCATACCTGGTTGAATTATCCAATACTGGAGATGAAATTGAGACTAAGCTCGAACTGACGGGCCTTTTTTTTTAAGAAAAAATTTAACTTCATGCTCCAACTTGTTATATAGAAGCCCAACAAAAATCCCCCCTCACTAAATCAGTACAAGGAGAGTTTAGATTAAATTTTGGACCCAAATCTTATATGCGTCATAAACAAGTCCCCATTTTTCGGTCACTAGTAAAGGGATAATTAAAAAAGATAATGATGCAGGAGGAACCATAAATTCCCCTTTTTTTTTTTTTTCTCTTTTCTTTATGTGTGTGCGCGTGTGTGTGTGTGTGTGTTAAGAGAAGAGGATTTAGATCCTCCTTAAAAATATAAATCCCTCTTAAGGTAAGACAGAGAATGAGAATTTTGCTTTCCTCTCCTTTTCTTGAGTAATTCACAAGAAATAGGATTATATAGCAAGGCTATCCTAGTAGACATCAAACAATTATAAAACAGAATCGAGCAGTTTGCTTATTGATATGAAGAGATGTATCACATGTATATGTGAAAGCATGTTCATGCATATAATGATCAACTTTGTAAGATCCATTTACATTCCATAACTGGAGACCAGCAAAAAATAATAACTAGACATTAGACATCGTGTGTTTTGCCACCACCCATTAATAGAGGCTTTACACCAAATGCTTGCTGACAAAAAAAAACAAATCTTACATTTGTGGCTACATTACTCTGAAAAATCAGAAACAGTTAAAGTTTTCTGCTTAAATAAATCAAACAATGTCCTCTTATTTGTTTATACTTCCACAGAGTTCTCAGCTCTAAATCAATTGGTTGTGTATGTACAAAATGCAAAGAATTATTCTTTAAAAAAAAAAAACTTGCTGCATGAAATGTATGAGTCACGAACCTAGCAAGCAATATCTTTTTCTACCCAATTATGCTTTCTGAAGCTTCAGTCTTGCTCAGATATTAAAGATCATTGATTCATGTGGCATTCTCAGATGAGAAGGATGAAGTCCCTGATGCAGGGGTTTTGGGGGAGGACATGTGGGCCTCATCAACCCTCTTGTGACTTGTAACTTTGATGTCCATGAAATTACTGATCAGACCAGGCTTGGTGATCTTCGTTGATTCAACATCCTTCTCACCAGTCAGCATCTTGACGACAGAGGACATTGTGGGGCGAAGCTTTGCGGCATCTTGTGTGCATAGGAGTCCAACCTTTAAAAACTTGCATGCCTCTTCTATGTCTAAATCATTGGTTAAAGAAGTATCTATGATCTGCACCAGCTTGTTGTGCTCGTATAGCATCCACGTCTGCAAGCCGAGAAGCCCATGCGTGACATCTGAAGACTGTAAAGTGAAACATCTTCCTGGATTCAGGACTGAGCCTCTAATGCGCAAGAAAAAACAAATCGGAACTGGAAAATTATGATGGTGCAATGCACTGATCTATGTATGAGATCATCAGCTATTGCTTCAATTAATGTTGACCATTACACGACATGCAAAAGCTCATCTGTAGTCAATTAACCAATATTAACAATATGTAGGTGCGAAGAACAAGTGATCACAATATATAGGGACTCTAAGATGTTGGATCCTGAGACAGGACATTGTCCATTTTCTTCCATCTATTTATAATTTCAGATAGGTTAGCTGTATTAGGACAACATAGGAAATAGAATAAATCATAACAATAGAATAAATGTGCAACAAGAGAAGGGTCAAGAAATTATTGTTCCCACTTATTAACTCTCGTGTATCCCATCTGTGGCCAGCTGATCAGAACTCATGAACCAGCATAGAAGAATGGCTGGAGTAACACATCATCCCTAATTAAATTTCTAACCAGATCTCTCATTTCATCCATGGGCCCACCATTTCATCTAACTCGATACCTCCCTCATCTCACTAGCATCGGGACATATGGCAGGCCTCTAGCACCACACTAGCAACCATCTGACCACCTAAAAAGGCCCCTAGAAATTTTGCGGTCTGTGTCCACTTGATGCATAGGTAGGAGACCACCAAATATATGACTGGTTTCTTGGCATGTCTAATGGTGAAAATTATGAATAGCATTATATATCTCCAATTTAGGTGGCTTAATAAGTAATTAAAAAGGTTAAACTTCACTACCAGATATTTAACAGTAAGTGTTTTGGTATAACTTGTGTGTGTGTGCTGGTCAAATTTTATATACACCTAGACACTATGAATTATATTTCATTTTTAAAACCGATGGTGATATTTGTAGTAATCTCTTTAAAAAATAAACTTCCTTTGATGTTGTGATTTTTGAATAACACTATTGGAATGAAGAATGATATATAATAATTGATGGATGTAGAAACAACTAGGACTAAACCAAAAAAAAGGATTTTATCATTCATAAAATAAGATTATTTGAAGAAACGGAAGTCATGAATGCCTATGTAATTTTTGTTTTCCTTACCCTTTCGAGAAGAAAATCATCTTCATAAGGCAGTCTTGTATTAGTGTTGCATCTTCCACTAACTATTTCTAATAGGAGAACACCAAAACTATAGACATCTGACTTTCTTGTCACTTGCCCACGAGCTGCATATTCTGGTGCAAGGTACCCTCTGTTAAAACAAGTAATGCTAAAGGTTAGAAAAGGAAAGGAAGTCAACACTATCTAAGAATGGGTTTTCTACATTATTGAAACCCTAAGATAATGTCTATGAAAAATACAAGGATATCAAGTGGAATAATAGGACTCTGAAGGGTGAGAAAGTAACAATAGGACTCACAGTGTTCCTGCAACTTGAGTGCTGACATGGGTCATATTTGGTGGCATAAACTTTGCTAAACCAAAATCTGAAATTTTAGGTGTAAGATCCTTATCAAGAAGAATATTACTTGCTTTAATATCCCGATGAACAATGTGGGGCCGGGCTCCTTCATGAAGAAATGCAAGTCCACGAGCAACACCAGTGCAGATTTTAACTCGTGTTTTCCAGCTGAACTGAATGTTACTATGGCCAGAACCTTAGAGTTGCAAGAATTCAGCATATTTTCAAATGCTAATTTTAGGAAAGAAACTGACCCAGCACAAAGAAGGTTATAAAATAAGCACTCAAATTATGCCGAATAGTATTACTTAGGAAGCTGCACGTTACCTAAAAGGGTTTGCGCAAGGCTATTGTTCTCAAGATAATTGTAAACAAGTATTCTGTGAGGTCCTTCAACACAGCAACCATACAACCTAACAAGATTCTCATGCAAGACACCAGAAATTGAATTAAGTTCTGTCAAAAATTCCCGCGCTCCTTGCCTTGACTCAGAGGAGAGAACCTTTAGAGCAACAATAGTCCCATCCTTAAGCCTCCCCTACATCAATAACTCAAAGATAGATAATAACTAAAAGTTCTTCCTATTATCAATACCAATTGAGTATAAATATATGCAGGTTACCTTGTAGACAGAGCCAAAACCTCCCGCACCAACCATGTTAGAAGGGCTAAAATTTTCAGTAGCATTTTTCAATTCATTATAAGAGTAGATTGTTACATTTTGAATGTCTGAAATATCTGGAATCAAAATAAATATTATTAGCAGTTTATATGAAGACTGAGATGCATGTTCATCAAGGCCATGTAGAATGGACAGGTGAATAATGAATCAAATTTCATAAGATGGCATAGATGAGACAGTAAGTTAACACATAAGCACCATGAAATGACACAATCACTTACTCTCATTGTCTTGATCAGTTTGTTGCTGTGAAGTCCTTTTCCTTCTGAATATGAAAGAGAAACAACTCATTAATGAGAGACTAAACTACCGACTACCCTCTCTATGTTGAATGTTGAGTTATATGAACAAAAGTTCCCCTGCAAAAGTTGAACACATGATTGAGGGATAGATAGCATCATGTACGGAAGAAAATGAGATATGAAATTATGCGAACATAAATGAACCAAATTTCATTGTTTTTTATATTTGGGCAGCATTTTCAAGTAACTCATTACTTTATAAGTTTCTTTTTTCATCAAAGTAATTTTCAAAATCATGCTTCTATAATATGATCCAATGCGTTTGATTTATTGGCTCATGAAATGTTTTTAGTTTTGGTTTCAATACCTATACTGGGAACCACTGGTACACCCTGTACTGAGTATCGGTAGAGTAGATACCTTGGTAACACTTAATACAGGAGTTGTACTAAGTATTAATTCCTTTCCAGAATGGTATGTTATAGCATGTTCTGGTAGTCAAAAGCCACTCATCTATTTTCATATTCTTGGTATACTTTTAGCAGTGATTAAGAGATGCATACGCCATATATGATATAATGGACTGTCCCTTATCTAATCATCCCATCACAATACTAGATAAAGAAATTCTTTATGCAGTCAATGCTCCTAATTAGAGGCAAAAATATAGGTAAAAGGTGGTATAGCAGCATTGACAACCGAAGGGCTTCTATGTGGCTTATTGAAACTAATTTGTTGAATTCTTCTTCATCATTCAAACATGTAACAGATCAAAATTGAAGTCATGTTTCAAATCCTCTCGGAATTGTTATCCGTGCTATCATAGTACTTCCCATTTCCATCCTAATCCTTTTACAGTAATCATATTGTGGCTTTTTTCATAGATTCTTCCTTTTTCCAATGAAAGATGGAGAATCTCCTTGTCAATTTATTAAGAATATTAATCAACCATCAAAGTACAAACTGACCTGTTTCTAGGTCAAGAAAGCACTAAGAGATACAAAGGGAAGAGACAAGGGGAATAGATAAGATGAAGAAGTAATGCCAAAGAGATGAATTCTGCAGAATTGCAATCACTTCCTCTCTGAGCTTCAGAAGTGAAACCCATGAAGAGATAAGAGAAGTCTTTTCTTCCAACTTCCTGCTTGATGAGAGAAGTCTTGTGTTTCTTTCAAGCCAAATGGTCCAGCACAAAGGCGCAGTACCAGCTACTGTGAAGGATGAGTTCCATGTGCAATCACCACTTTGCACCACCTAGTCTTG
The DNA here is from genome assembly GCA_017589505.3 of Metroxylon sagu. Lineage (NCBI taxonomy): Eukaryota > Viridiplantae > Streptophyta > Magnoliopsida > Arecales > Arecaceae > Metroxylon > Metroxylon sagu. The sequence continues at coordinate 1,485,667 of JACVBY030000658.1, read as the reverse complement.
CTTGTTAAGGGTTGAGGACATTATAGTGACTAACCATAACGTATGAAATCTTTAACTTCCCTGGCTGCTCCTTTAGAAATTTGAGGTGAAGATCACAAAGCAGACTTAAGACATGGAAACATCATGAGGTTCATCAGGCAACATGTAATGAGGCAACTAGCAAAGCCAACAAGCAATATCTGCTCCAAGTTTCAAAGATAACAAATGAATAAACCATCCTTCTTTCCAGCAAACCTTATACCACCTTTGATTTCCCAGAGAACTTCTGATTTTATAATAAAGGCATTGGAAACAGGGGAGCAATTTGACAAGATGGTGTTATGACCATGATGTCTGGCTTCTCTAGACAAGCTGACTGAGGAGGCCTGGGTTAGGTCTGAAGACTCTGTTAGTTTCTATGATGTTGACCAATTAGATCAGATATATTCAATGGCTTTGTGCTTGGAAATGACTGCAATTTTACATGGGCTCACAGATTCATACATCTTCATGTCAAAATGGAACCTCCTTTGTTCTTTCTCTTGTATCCACAAATATTAAATCCTGATAGTGATTTGGGACAATCAAATCTTTCACTTGCCTAAAGTTTGGCATGCTCCAATTCCATGGTACACAAACCGCAGAAAATTCCCAAATTTTGAATTTTCTGATTCTATTTTAGCAGTAGAAAAGAAAAATGTTTGATATAAGAGTCAGAAGTCTCTAGGTTACAAATAAGATTTCTTTAGTGGATTCACCCTCCCGTGGTCCCCATTTTCCATCTTGCACTATTTCAATATGCCATCATATATTGTGCTTTTCTTAATTACCAATAATTTGGAAAGAAAAATAAGGACACTGATGGTTCTTTATGCACCATGATCAAAAACTGCTTAGATGCTCAAGGGAAGGATTACTCCTCAAAGGCAGTGGAGATCTCAACAATGTTTTATTTATATAATTTCAGAGTTTCGGAAAGCTTTCACTAATTGAGGATCAGGAATAGCCAGCGTAGGCCTTTCAGAAGTGATGAGCTGGGAAATTGTACACAAATCCATTTTTAAAGAAGCTTAAATTTAAAAGATTTCAATAACTATGAAATAAATAAATAAATACATTTCTCACACTACTGCCATGGAGACTTGTTGTTCATGATGTCCATGTGTTATGTATAGTGTTCGAAGTTAAAAATTATAGTGAAATAAAGAGAAGGTAGGAAGTTTGACTTTAGTTTGTTTTGACTTTTGAGGATTTAAAAACACCAAGATGGCTCCTACAGTGAGATATAAGGTAAGACGGGGCAACAGAGTAAAACTTGAATGGGTCTATAGTGCATTAAGCAGCAGTTTGCTATGGACAACCTATGCTATCTGAGATAGAATTTAATTTAAAATTAAGGTTTGTACTTGTTTGGAGATGGGAAGATGAGGTGTCGAAGATTGTAAGGATTATGTTTTGCAATGAGAAAAAGAAGGTTTGATATTAGAGATTACATGCCAAAGGATCTTGAGCTTTCCTCAGAATTTGGCCTGAATTGTTCAGCAAATTGCACTAATTATGCATCTTTTTTTTCCCTATTTTTTGCCTTTATCTGTAAGTTCCATTGATTAGGAAATGTTAGCCAAATAAAAGTTTGGAACTTAATAATGCCATGTAAATTGTAAAGTTTAAGCTTGTCAACAGGAAGTAATTTTTGGAAGGCCTCATGCAGTCATACTATCTTGCTAAGGGGTATCTACATAAATACTGATGGCACTCAGTGCTAGAGATAGAACAAGATGATTGGTCGCTTTCTCTTAACTCTAAATTCTCAAGAATTTTGAGGAAAAGGGTAATGGAAATGTCGTAATTACAAATTTGTCTTTAAAACTCTAGGTTGCATCTAATCCAGAGCTAAAATTGTAATTTCTGGATGAGAGAAAATGAGACATAGGTGTTAATCTTTAAGAAATAATGCATGCAAGGAAATTGCAGAAGCCACTCCTTAATGTGAAACGTCTAAAAGATCAGACAGATAGTGGAAAATTGGAAATAAGAAAATGAAGATGTCATTCCAATGCTATTTTTTTAAGCTCCACTCTTTAGAGGTGAACTTTAGTTATTAGATAAAAGAGGTTGAAACCTAGCGGCCCCATAAAGTCTGCCAATTACAGGAGGCTACTTGCAGAGTCCAAACATGCCAATGGTGTGACTTGTGTTGCTTCTGCTTTTCCCACAGGCACCTTTTAAAAAACACTTCCACAAGTGTCCCTTAAAAAGAAGAACCTTTTTACTTGTTTGGTGTTAGGTAACTCATTATGTGCAAGCACCTTTTAAGTCAATTTGGTTTTAGTAGCAGTGAATCTAACTGCTGTTGACATGTTAAAATTATTCCACAATACAGGTTTAAACCAAGGACTTTGAGATGACTCATAAAATCATGTTTTATGTTTGGGTTACGTCCATAATGAGTCCATTAAATTTAATCTATCTAATCCATTTGTACATGAAACATGGGGCTCAAGTTAGGAAAACTCATCTGCTTCACATATGCATAAGCCAGAAGCTAGTTTTTTCTAAGTTGTTTTGAAGCAGACTTTTGCCCTCTGCTAATGTGAGAAGGACATTTTACTGAGCATTTGAGAAGAGTCTTAATTTTTTTCCTTAAAAGGTCGTAAAAGTGCTTAAATTTTCAATGCCAAACACAACCTAAGAGAGGCAAGCATATAGATAGTAAGGGTCAATGATGCTATCTAGAGAATGATATAGTTAGTTGCTCATATATAGTTTGTACTAGTGAGATGAAACAGGACAAAAGAGATTACATGGCAACTTTGATTATAGAGGAACTTGAAGCATTAATGTCTTCACAACCCAGTAGTTGAGGGCAGGATTTCTAAATTTTTCAAACCTTCTTGGATCATACTTTGGTCCATAAATCGATCTTAAATGGATGGAACAAAGCTTGCAAGCATTATATGCCGAACTATCTCCAAACCAGACGGTTTAGGGCAAACCGAATGGAACCGGCCCAAAATTAGGATGGTTCGACTTCTTGATTCAATATGGAAAGGGCGAATCATCCCAAACTACTCAAACCGACCCCACACTGGTGTACCAAACTGAACTAAACCATTCCAAACCAAACCAAACCAAACCACATGCTTTGTCCCAATTTAGGATGGTTCATGAGTTAAGGCCCCTTGATCAACATAACTGATATGCCACCGGTTCAGTACAGTACATCCCATACTGAACCATAATAATTCAATACCGAAACGATATTGATTCCTAGTATGGTGAAACTTGTTTGCACGATAAGGTTAAGATGTTGAATCTAAAGAGACAAAGTGAAAGACATAAATTATGCACAACATCTGAAGCAAGAATTACATAATAACATCCCTTGCTCAATAGCTGAAGCAAAAGGTACCGAACACTATAGCTTTTCAATGATAACAACCGTAAGCATCAAGCCTTCTCCTAATTACTTGGGATCCGCTTTATGAGTCCTTTTAATGACATGATCATTTCCAATAGGCACTACTAATATTTCACCACAAGTTTTTCCAGAACTATACAAAGGAACATCAAAGACCTCCCTTAAGCATGGACTTATTTGATTTCACTGCACATTCCAGCTCAAATTTAGTTAGTTCTCCGTCACCCAGCCCTCACCTCATATCACTCCAATGCTAAATCTAATATAGAACTAGCACTTCACTGATCATTATATGAATAATTTACCATAGAAAATAAGATTATTAAATAAATTAATTTAACATTATAAACATTCAGTAACCTACATTTCTGAATTTTTAGCTCCTGTAATTAGTAAATGCTACTCAGAAACCCATAGACTTTTTAAAGACCACATCATTTACAAGCTCAGAAAGGTGGCAAAACTCACTGTTTTTCCTTCTAATTCATCAAACATGAGGCCACAGCATAACACACGATACAATATATCAAACAAGCAGCTTTAGAGACAAAATGAAATGAGTAGCAATACCAAGACACTCCCAACAAGAATCCTGTTGATGAAATTTTAAACAATTCCCCTTTGCTCACCAATTATCTAAATTACAATTACCCAATTCCAGCAAATCACAAAGCAAAAATAAAGTCAGGAACTTCGCAATGGTAAACGATTTGTAGCAATAATTCAGCAGAGAAAAGGAAGTGAAAAAGAAAAATGGAACATGAATTCCAAACAATATTAATTCTGAAAGAACTTCGAATCAGTTTCCACTAAAACAAGACCGCTATATCATAGAGAAGAAGAAACTGTACTTAAAACTCCAACATTTAAATCAAAAAAGGAAAGAAAAAAAAAAATCACTACTATGAGCTCGGAAAGCTAACACCTAGAAGAGAAAATCATCTGAAAAATTGAACGCAGAAGAAGAGACATACAAGAGACCAAACATAATCTACCAACTCATCAAGCGGCCCATCTTAGCACTGCCAGGTGAGACCAACCACCTCTCTCCTGCTCCTCCTAATCTACAAACCAAGAAAGAACCGATTAAAACAGGGGAAAAAGGAAAAAAAAAAAAAACAAACAAACAAACGACGTATAGAAAAATCAACTCCTCAGACAACATCCAGAAGGGAAGATCACCGGAGACGGGCGAGTCCGAGAGGTGCCGGCGGCGCACATTTTAGCAGGGCGGCGGACTGTCTGGTTCCCGGACAGAGCGATACTGTCGGCTTCTGACTCCACACGTATCTTCTTTTGTATGCAGCTCGCAAGCAAAAGCCCCAGACGGTTTGACCCGGCTCCAGGTGATGGCCCACCGAACGGGCTCGGACCGTCGCGATCCCGTGTGGACGCGGTCCTTTTAATGAACCAGGCTGGGACTATCTCTAGGAGACGATTGGACTGCGACCAGCATGGCCTGACTCGGGCTTGCCGTGCGGTCCATGGCGGCTCCTTTCTGTCCCGAATTAGTTGGTGGGGGTTTGGTGCATGGCTTAGTTAAATGACCATTTGATGACCTAATGCAATAGTGACACTTGATCCTACCTCAACATCCATAAAAGTGAAAATTTTTTATATCGATTTCATGGACAACGTAACTATCAAATGATCTAATGAAAATGGAATTGTCTAATCTTGATTCAGTGTGGGGTATTAAACATCTTGCAGAAAGTAGAATAACTGAATGCATATTTGATGTACCTGAATGCATATTTGATGCAAATCATTTACTAAGTCTTTAGAAGGTTAAAGTGGATTTGAATGTTTGTAAGTCTAGAATTTATTGCTTAATATTAAATGGCTAGAAAACAACTTTATTGAGTAGCTTTAAAAGAAAATTTAAGCCCTCATTGACCATTAGCTAGATCTAAAACATCACTTGGAGTCCCACAATTAATTCATGCATATAGATGCGTGATGCCTATTAAACGACCATGCAAAGTTCTAGATGCCATATGAGGTAACACCCATGACCAAGATGCTTTCCATAAGTTTGCAACATAAAATTTTTTGTTTCAAAAGATAATAATGATGCATATAATTCTATTTTTAATGCAGAAATATGAGCATGCCATGCACGGCTCTTGACTGCTTGGGATAGAGTTGAAACAAACATGATTTGACCAAAAAATGGTCGATTTGCACGCCTTTTTCCTTAAAATAAGTTGGCAAAACTTGTCCATTATGCAACTGCCCCGGTTTTGCAGTAGTTTCACTTGTTTAATGTTCTCATTAAAAAAAAAAAAAAAAATTTGCATTGCATTATTATAAGCGTGCGTGGTGCGCCCAGAATTTTGTTTATGACTTTGTCCATCCCAAATATTTAGTTTTATTTATTTATTTATTCATTTGTTTTTGGAACAAAGTCCTTATGTTGCGTTTGATAGCCGGTAATCTATCCAGATTGCCGGCAATTTAAACTAGGCCCACTAGATAACTAGGTTTGATATATTTTTTTAATGGTAATCTATCTTGTAGTGGTAATCTGGATTACCTCTCATGAGGCAATCCAGATTGCTTCAGGGAGGGGTGGCTATTCAGAGATATGGTAATCTGGTAATAATTTTTTTGGACAAAAATGCCCATCCCTTTCTTTTCGACGAAAACAAAACATATCCTTCCGTATGCTTTTCCCCTTCTCCCTTCACCATGCTTACCCTACTCCCACTCCTCTTACATCGCCGGCGAACTCCCCTCCGGTCGCCTCTAAGAAGATCATCGCCGGTGAGGCAATCCAGATTGCGGTGGTGTTTGTTTTTCTATAAAAAAGCACAAATAATGAATTTTTTTTTCTACTCCAGGTGAGTTTTTTTTTTTCCAGATCTTAAGTTTTTTTTTTTTTTTTTATTTTAATGAAACCACAGCGTGGTGTTTATTTTTTCATAAAAAGGTTCCCTTCCAGATCTCAAGGTTTTTTTTGATTTCAATGGAACTACAGCGTGGTGTTTGTTTTTCCATAAAACAGTAGAAGTAGTGATTTTTTTTTTTTTCGCTCCAAATCTTAAGTTTTTTTTTATTTCAATGCAACCACAGCGGGGTGTTTGTTTTTCCATAAATAGTAGAAGCAGTGATTTTTTTTTTCCACTTCAGATCTCAAGGTTTTTTTTTTGATTTTAATGCAACCACAACATGGCGTTTATTTTTTCATAAAACAGTAAAAGTAGTGATTTTTTTTTTTCTGCTCCAGATCTGAAGTTTTTTTTTTTGATTTCAATGCTAGCACAGCATGGTGTTTGTCAAATAGTATTTTTTTGGCTCCAGATCTCAAGTTGTTATTTGATTGCAATGCAACCGTAGCATGGTGTTTGTTTTCCATAAAACAACACAAATCAGTGGTGTTTGTCAAATAGTGTGTTTTTTGCTCCAGATCTCAAATTTCTTTTTTTTTTGATTGCGTGGTGTTTGTTTTTCCATAAAACAGCACAAATAGGGATTCTTTTTCCTACACAGATCTCAAGTTTTTTTTATTTCAATGCAACCATATCGTAGTGTTTGTTTTTCATAAAAGATCACAAATAGTGATTTTTTTCTGCTCTAGATTTTAAGTTTTTTTTAAAGAAAATTTCAATACAACCACTGTGTTGTGTTGGTTTTTCCTTAAAACAGCACAAAGAGTAATTTTTTTCCACTCCAGATCTCAAGTTTTTTTTTTTAAATTTCAATACAACCATAGTATGGTGTTGGTTTTTCCATAAAACAACATAAATAGTGATTTTTTTTTCCTCTCTAGATCTCTCTCTTTTGATTTCAATGCAACCATAGCGTGGTGTTTATTTTTCCATAAAATAACATGAATAGTTTTTTTTTTTTTTTCCGCTCCAGATCTCAAGCTTCTTTTATGAATGCATGCTGCATGTGACTGTGCAAAGCTGTCTAATTTTATTTAGAAATGCTTTTCCTTTCTAAAACTTTGCTAATATTATGTTGATATTTAATTAATAAATAAAAAATATCAGATAAATTTTAATTTCATTGCATTACCATAACTGAAAAACAAAGAGCATTTCGTATGATATCTTATTGCATATGTTGCATAATGTGGAGCAACTTCTACTTTTGCAAAATTTATGCCATTCTAAAGTAAATTTGCTATTCTTTCTTTTTTTTAAAATAATTATGAATAAGAAAATATTTTTTCACAATGATTAGGTGAGTTAAAATGAAAAACATACAAGATATTGATGCATGTGCAGTTAGCATTAATTACTGGCTATTCTTTTCAGTTTTGTAAAAGATGTATTTCATTTTGTTACTTATGTTCAAGTTTTCTGAATCTGATTTGTTTAGTTCAATGTAAAAGAATATTTTGAGAATTTGATGTTACATTACTGGTAATCCGATTGTCATATTAAATACAGTAATCAATATTATTGCAACATTGCCTATGTATACTAAACACAGTAATCAATATTACTAGTAATCTATCCAGTGATAATTTATCTTGCAGGCAATGCATATTACCTTTCAAGATTACCTAGCGATGCACCAAATGCAACCTTACTTTTAGGCTTGATAGCTACGGCTCGCACCAAATGCAACCTTACTTCTATGCTTGATAGCTACGGCGCGCGGGATCTTTAGTTTAGTCCCCCACCTTTCCTTAAGTCAAATATTTTAGAACAAAACCCAGGTGCAACCTGACCTGATTTTTAGCATAAAGAAAGTAAGAAGAGCAAACATGCATAAGAACTCCCACTCGGTTAGCTCATAGACCGGAGACTTACGAGGTTTCTTTTTTTAATTGCAAAATATTATGACTATAGGCATCAGAATGGTAATCCCGTGTAGGGATTACATACTTGTCATGAGGAGCTCGTAGCAAAGGAATTTCAGCTGGTAATACAACAAAGGATGCATGGACAAATTTTTGATCGCTCTTTAACATGGTGGTGTAAAATGAGCCGGACCATCCACGTGCTGCTTATGGGCTGGCAAAGCCTATAATTCGGAATGATAATTTGTGTTTTCGTATCATGTTCATATTATGTCAAAGTTGAAGTATAGCACTATATAAATTGACATGAATACGACATTTCAAGAATCCAAACATGAATATCATCCGATTATTAAATAGATAGAACCATATGACACATATAACCCGTTTAATAAATAGATCGTATTATATTGACACAACATGACTCATTCGACACGAATAGACACAACTTGCTTAATATAAATAGACACGATTTGACCTATTTAAAATGACTCACTTAATATATTATTAATCAAATGGATCCTAAACGGATCACTTTCGGATTAGTGGATCAACTTGCGATACGATATGATTATTTCATGCTATAATCATGTTGACACATTTATAACACAAACCATTTAAGGTCAATTTAAACCCACTTATTTCATGCTGGATTCAAGTTGTGTTCTCATGCCGTATTTGATTTTACCACCCTTACCTACAATGTGTAGCATTGCACAAGCCAGTCATAGCTTGAACTCTTAAGCCATGTTCGGCCAAGAGTTCGAAGCCTCCAATGGGCCAACATAGCTTAATAATTGTTGGAGAGATTTTTACCCAAACACCCCTCCAATAACCATAAACAACTATATTGTGAGAGTATTTTGATCAATTTAGCATAAAAAAAAAAATCAAAAAAAGATTGGCCCATAGGCCAATACGATGCTGTATGGACCTGTAGACCATAAGTCGCAGGCCATGCCGGGCTAGAAGTCTAAATTCCATGGGTCATGCCAGCATAACTCGTAAATAGTGCCATGCTATGCTAGGATCGCTCATGAAATTGCAGGTCAAGTCGGGTACACGGCTTGATGTGTTTTATTTTATATCACTAACATGGTATCATTTTAGTTGTGACAATTATATTTTACAGAAACTAATATAGACCTTTCATATAATTTTTATTTGGTTCAAATTTCTTCCAATATTTATAAGAATGCACCATTTAAGACATGAATCTAGAGCTTTTAATTGTGAAAGTGACTAAGGAAACCTTGGGAGATTGGCAATTATCAAAACATACCAAGATATAAGGAGATAAAGAGTATCGAATAATTATATAATCATCAATGTCATGCATTGAATTTTTGAATGAAGAAAAATTAATAAGTAAAGAATTGGGGAGGATCACCTTAATGCAGAAGATGATAGATTGATGGGCTTCGTATCTATAATTATGAAATTATCAGATTGAAGAGGCTACCAAAGTCTCTTTTGATCCATGCTCTATGCTACCTTCTTCGATTGATGGTAAATGAAGAAGTGCCTTCCATGAGAGAGTTTTTTTCCTTCTCTACATGTTCTTTCTTAGAGAACATATACCTCCTCACACAAGCAACATAATCTATTTTTGTCTTTCCTCAAAACTCCATTCGAAGCCTTACGAAAGGAGAGTTGGTTTTCAAAACCAACTCAACCGCTTCCATAGTATGACCTATGGATCATTAACTCAGGGTATGTTATCAAATGAGCTTCCCTAAATACTCATATCAATTTATCTTGATCCAATTAACTTCCTATTGATGTCTTATATAGCACACCTCTTATTGCTCTAGATGGCAAGGCTAAGTAAGTTATTTTGAATTCTAATTTCATAATATAGTTTCAAATTTAAGGGTACGCCATAATTTTAGGGCTCACATAGTAACATAAGGGGAATTTATCATGCCATGAGGGCTACAAGTGGCCTTAGGCCATCGGATCGAGCTCAGACTTGGGTTCTTTAATTTTAGATCAGACCTAGGCTTAAAATTAAGGTCCATATTAATTTTGGACTGAGCTTGGGTAGATGATTGGCTCGCCTTGGATCTCACTCGAGCCCAATCCAAGCCCGATTCTAGAGCCCAAACTAGGCCCGATGTAGAGCTCGAACTGGACCTAGCCCAAGTGCTTCATATCCAACCTAGCTCGGTAGCCTGACAAACTTAATATGGCTTACTAGAGTCCAAAGTCCAGATTCTTCTCGACTCTTCAAAACAATCGCTCTCTAGAACATTGGTTTCTCTTTGGCTCTTCGAAACTTTTCTTTGGAGTGTTAGTCCTCTGCTCTGACTCTTTAGAATGATGAAATCCTAGTCTGTAGCTAACTGCCTCTGGGTCCCTTGGAGCAATTGATCCTGCTATTAGGTTTCTCCTTTATGACTGCTTGAAATGAGAAAATCCTAGCTCATAATCGGTCCCTCTTGGCCCTTGGACCAATCAATCTTGCTGTTTGTGAAATTGAGTGTGAGAGAGGAGGCCTAACAAAATCTCCGATCTATCCTCTCTCTTCCAGTCTTTCATTACTTAAGGCCTTGGAAACCTTAACATTATGAACTCCAAGATGAGTCAAGCCTCAAGGGTTTTGATTGCAAAATCTTTTTCTTAGTATATTATTGATATTTTCTATTGAAATCATGTTTTGTTTTTAAAGAAATAATGCAAGATGAATTGAAATAAAAATTAGAAATTTTCTATTATTCTTTCAATATTCTCACTTCTCACATCTTCAGAAGCAATTTCTCACGCCATCATTGTTCCATGCATATTGCATTCTTTCAATAGATAGCACAAATCTCTTTTCATGCTGCTAGAATAATTAGGGTGATAAAAAATAAAAAAAAGGAGGGCATAATAGAGAGCATAATAGAGAGCATCATGCCTTCTCCCTAACTAGTTGGCAAGCAATTTCTGTCCAATTCTATGAGGCATGTTGTATCTGAAAACTACAATAAAATATATTCATAATAACTACTTAAATTTTTTCATTTAATGTGGTATCAATTAAAAGGGTGAAAGGTCTATCACACACTATACAACACACGATTGTCAGGATTTATATGGCCATCAAACCACCTGGTTCGGAAATGGCACTTTGTGATGTACCTCCAACAAGGCCAAGGTAACAAACCTTAGTTTGTTAGAGAGTTTATCTATAGAGGGGATTTAAGGAATCTTGGTGCCTTTTTACCCTCATACTGGAACTCCTTAGTGTGTTAACTAGCCCTACATTTGATTTCCTTATTATAGTACCTCCCACCTTAAGGATCATCATTCATGTGCATCTCAAGAAAATGTGTTAATTGTCTGATTTTTCACTCTTCCTGATCATCAAATCCATCTGCAATATCAAGTAAATTGAAAGAGATTTTGAACATTCTCAAGTAAGAATTTTTCTATGCAATTGGATCATCTGACCTGAATCATACTTGACCTCACGATCTATGTGAAGTAATTGCATGTCATCCTTGTGCATTTTTTTAATAGACAATATTCTTAGGTGATTTTTAATACTATAATCACCTATGTACTATATTTGGTTCACTATCTATTTCTTTACAAGATAGAGTAAATGTCTCTTGACCGCTATCCAATTTATCTTGATATACATAGTCCTTGATATAAATGTCTCTTGATATTTTCCATTATATAAATCTTGATCACTAATTTTTTGCTTGGCACAAATGACAGCTAGTTGCTGTTAAAACAAAAATTAAGTAGCTCAATGCTGCTACCCAGGCCACATGTAATCTACTTCCTAAGCAAACAAGAATCTCTATTCAGATATAAAAAGTCTTGGGTTCATTCCTAATATAATGATGGTTATAGATGAGCCTATCTCAACTTGCCTATTTAAATTGGCTTATATGATGTTTGGACATGTGCTAATAACCCTTGTTAGTTGTAAACTACAAGTTTCCAGCCTGTATGACACTTGGCACAATCCCTCCATAAGTTAGATTGTGGTACTAGATCATTGGAGGTACTAGATCTATTGGAGATACTAGATCCATCTATATGCATTCTTTGGTAACCATGAAGCATATTCACTTGTTTTCCCCTTCTAAGTTAAAATTATTCTATTTTAAGCTCAGTCTCAGTCTTCTTTGTGCATTTTTGCTCAATTTTTTGTTTTTATTTTGTCATTTTGTTACATATTATTGAGTATCACAAGCTGGGTCTTCTAAATTTTGTATCTTCATGTAAAAGGTAGCACTTTTCAACACATTGATTATTGTAAGATCTATCTTCATAGGAAGCAATTTGATCTGCTCACTTTGATGCAGCAAGATAGAAAATCAAGATGATTCCAAAAGGATGAGAGGTTTAATCTCCTGTTGTTACATATGCATTAGTACTATTTGACATCATATATCTCTCTTTATCTTCTTTTTTTCTTTTTTTATTTTTCTAATGCACTTACATGCTCTGTGGTTTCTACTTATGAGATCCATGCCATAGATGGGTTTATAGGCAAGTTTCAATTTCTGGTAACTATGTCACTTTGGTCCTCTTCTTATGTTTAGGATTCTTGTAGTTGCTAGATTGTGGGACCAATTTATGAAACTTATTAATCAAAGAGAGCTTTGTTATGGGTTGACCTTTGCCATTATTTATGGGCTTGTTCTTGGCATTCTCTTTGGTTAGATTCTTTCCTTATCTCTCTTTCTATGCTTATATTTTTCTATGCTTGCTATTGCTACTACTTTTTATTTTATTATTTAAGTAGACCATGGAATCCTTGTTACTTGGAGCATATTATATCATCCATCATGTTATTCTCTGAGAGCATATAATCTTCTCTTCAATCATTCTTGCCGTGCATATTCTTGAATCTTTAGGCAAAATTGTGAAGCAATGTCTAAGGATATGAATCTTGAAGCCTATAGGTATACTATAGCCACCAAATGATACATTGATCATCACCAACATAATGTAATTTTCATGAATTTAGAACTCTATAGTGGTATCAAACCTTACGCATTCTTTTAATCCATGGATAATAGATACCAATATTCACTAGAAATTGTTAACACCTGAATTTCTATTACTTTAATTTCTGTGCACTATGCGATATTATATTTGCATGCTAAATTTTATTTTTATAATTCATATCATTATTTGAGTAGATTATTTTACTACAAATCTACATTCTCGTTCTACAATGGATGAAAATGAGACTGTTGAAAATATAACATATTATAATATTATAATTGAAGAAGATAACGAAAATAAAGATGATAAAGGTTCTAAGAAAAGATCTTGGGTGTGGAATCATTTTGTTGAGGAGAAAAAGTTAGATAAATCTACAACAATTTGCAAATATTGTAAAAAATAAGTAGTAGTACTAAAGATGGAACTAGTCATCTTGAAAAAGTTTGTAAGAAGTATCAAAAAAATCATGTCTATCACATGTTCATAATAGTTAGCTCAAAAGATTCAAACAAATCTTTCAAATTTAACCAAGAAGAGAGTAGAAGGATTCTTTCAAAGTTTATCATATGTGCTAAGTTACCTTTTTACATTATTGAACATCCTATTTTCATGAAATTTATGAGACACTTCAACCATTATTCAATACTATGAGTTGTAAAATAGTGCAAAGTGATTGTATGGCTCTTTATCTAAAAGAAAAAAAAAAAATTGCTTGAGATATTTAAGAACTTAAGTTCCTGTGTTAGTTTCACTAATGATCCTAGGGCATCAAATTAAAAACTTGGTTACATGTCCTTCATAGCATATTACATTGATTCTAATTTTGTTTTGTATAAACAAATAATTAGTTTCAAAAAATTACCTTATCATTACACAAGTTTTGTAATTAAGGATACAATTGAAAAGTGTCTTGTTGAATGAGAATTAGATTCTAAAATATGTGCGATAACTTTAGATAATGCTATTACAAATGATGTTGCTATTAGAACAATCCAAAATCACTTTCTCAAGAAAACATTATTCGGTAGAGAGAACTCTCATAAGAAGTGTTGTACACATGTGCTTAACATTATACTATAAGATGGGATGAAAATAATTCATGAAGTAATTGAATGTATAAGAGAGATTATTATATACGTGACTACAACTCCTCCACGAATGCAAGTATTTAATGAAATTGCACAATATATGAGGCTTCCTACTAGGAAAGGACTCACTTTGAATGTCTCTACATGGTGGAGTTCTATACATAAAATGCTACAAGATATGATTAACTACAAAGATGTTTCCATTAGATATGCAAATGAACATTCATGTGTATGCCCCTTTAATGATAAATGGAAGAAGACTGATGTAATTCTTAAATTCTTAGAGGCCTTTCTAGATGCCACTAAATTATTTTCTGGACATTGGTATCCCACATCAAATTTGTACTTGAAGTTTAAGGAATTAGGACTTTGTTGATGGATGAGACTATGGGAAATGATGAAACATTGAAACAATTAGCAAATGAAATGCAGCAAAAATTTAAGAAGTATTGGTCCCGATGCAATTATTTATTAGCAATTGCTTCTATTTTAGATCCTAGGTCAAAAAATGGTGTTCATAGAATTTTGTTATCAAATGGCATTTGTTGTGAAGGAGAGTAATAGAAAGATTAATAGCACATGTAATTATCTATATAAATTTTATAATGAATATGCAGGTGCAGCAAGAGTGCAACCCTTTATAGATTCGAGTGACATTTCATTTGATATTGGTGGAGAAGGTGGTTTAAGTTCAATTAATTTGGGTAAAAAAAAAAAAACTTGGTATGGATTTTGCTCAGTTCAGAAGTCAAAGTTCATTAGAAAGGCTAAAAAGGTTAGAGCTAGATAGTTATTTGGATGATGATGTGTTTCCTTATTTAGGATATAAGGAGTTTGATATTTTGGTACGATGAAAGAGTACTGCAACACTCTATCCTATACTATTATTAAGGATGGCTCAAGATATTCCAGCTATTTCAGTTTCTATAATTTCATTAGGGTTAGTGTTTAGCACTGGTGGTAGAGTTATGGATTAGTATTAAAGTTCTTTAAGTCCATCTACTATGGAAGCCTTAGTTTGCACCTAGGATTGGCTTCGTGAAGAATATGATGAAAGTATACATCACTTAGTTGTTTATGATTGGTTTATGTTTTCATTAACTTATTGTACATATACTTAAAAAATTGTTAATCGATACCAATATGTGTGTTTTTAGTTACAAGCACCTTGAGTTTTTTTAAGTTGGATGTAGATGACTACATCCCTGAGTATGGAAGATAGGTATATAGTAAATTTTTCTTGATTCAATTACAGATTTTTTTAGTGCAATAAATTCTTTTCTTCTATTGTGATTTGTATATGCAGTTATTTAGCATGATAATGAGTAAAGGAAAAGTAGAAGCTAGCCTACAAAGTTGATCAAAGTTATGGTGTCACCTATTATACTTCTTATGTTGTTGCAAAATGTATCATGTTTGCTTTTAAATACTTCTTGTGTTGATTTTGTGGTGATACATGTGTTGAAGGGAACCCTTATTTCTTTTCCCGTAGTATTGCCTGACAAAATCTGGCTGATTTGAAAGCTTTAATCAGTTTTTGTAGTAGTTTCATTAGTTCATAGATATTCATTGCTTGTGTAAGTTGGCACAGTATGTTTTGGAATCTTGAGTAGGTCTAGCTAATGGATTTGCTTCAATTTGTGCTATAATTTTGATGTCAAGAATTACCCAAGGGTTCACAATCATATATAATGTTTTCACTCATCTCTTAGCTAGTCTAGGGGTTGGTTTTTTCGCTATCTGTGTTGGTTCTCCTATTGGTGTGGCAAGCTTTTGAGACAATTGCTTCCCATCTGCAGTGCATGTACCTAGAATATAAAATAATAATCAATTCATGATGGTTAAACAGTTATGTATTTTAGCCTACTTCAAATTCTTTTTTTTGGATGGGCATACTATATTATAAGGTTGCAATTTTGTGGTATGTGTAAATTGAAGGCCAATGTTGAATAGAATCATATAGGTATGAGCCTTTTCACAATTTAATATGCTAGCAGATATCTAGGCCTTTCAAATTACCTACTTGACAAGTTTGAAATGACCTTTTGCAGGTGAAACTGAGAAGGATGGGAGACTCGGCCTACAAAAGCACACTTGATTCTTTCATCATCTTCTATGTTTTCAAAGTAAACTAACATTTTTTGAAAGTGTGATACCCCAAGTTTAGTCGCATATTGGATGTGTCATGTACTTATAACTTAAGTCCACTTGCTACCTATTAACTTTCACTCGAATTTTTGGATCACGTGGTTTTCGGCCCGCCAACGAAGTTTTTAGGCCACGTGGTTTCGGCCCGCTAACTTCCACTTAAGGACGGAAGGAAAAGAGCCGAACATCTCTGTTTGAGTTTTGGGTTTCAAAAAACGAGGAAAAAAAATAAAAAAATGGTCTCTATTTAAAAATGGTCTCTGTTTGCAAGGAAAAAAAAAATGATGGATTGGCTATTGGCTATTCATTTGAGCCTTAAGTTCAATCCATTTGAGCCCAGTTGGGTTCAACTTTTGGAACCCAAATTAGTCCTAGACCAACCATTCTAGAATAACTTTTGGAACCCAAATTAGTCCTAGCCCAACCATTCTAAGATCAGGATTAAATTTGAGATAGCTCTAGTTTATGAAAAAAATTTTGTTACACTGTTTGGATTGATACAAGTTAAAATAATCAAGCCTCAAGTTGGATCCAAAACTAGACTTGATAGAATGATAGGAATTATGTTGGCATCATAATTTTTAAAAATTAAAAATTTAAATATTATGTTGTAGGTGTCAGAAGCCTAAAGAGCTGATTTGGACTTGTGAATTAGCGATAAAAGGTAATTAAGCCATTATCATGAGTAATTTAATAAATTATTAAATTATACAATTTTTGAATAAAATGTTTGTATATGTTTAGATATTGCTTTTTATCTGCTATTATCATACAAATAAATTCTGATGCGTTATTTCATTCATTTGAAAGCTTAATAATATTACTTTTAGATTTTATATAAATTTTGCATAACTCATAAAATAAATAAATAAATAAAAATAATAAATAAATAATAATAACACTAGTAATAATGATAGTAGTATATGTGATAATAATAAAAATAATAAATTAACATTACTTATGCAAAATAAATTGTTATGATATGTATATTCAAACCATAAATTAGTAAAAAAAATATTTGATATTAATATTATTAACATAGCTAATATGATATGAATGTATGCCTATGCTAAGTTAACCTAAAAAATTTTATGGATAATATTTGAATAAGAAATAAAAATAAGTTCTGAATAAAAAAAAATATATCACCCGTGGTCCACTGTGATGTGACTTTGTGATATGATTTTTGATACCGGAATCCACCTCCACAAGGGATATATGTGGAGGATACACCTTCATCCATAGGGTTAAATATGGTGTTATGTTCTGCCTCTTATCTATAGGGATTATATGTGGTGTTCTGTTCTAGCCCTGTCATAAGGATATATGTGGCCATAGCTTGTGACCGTGGCATATTTGTAATAAGATGAAATGTAAATGTTAATGATAGTGAATTATGAATGTGATGACTTGAAAACTTGAAACTGAAATTTTGAGACATAATATGCATTGTAATTTCAACATATTTCAAAAATATAAGTAACATTAGATAATAAGGTGCCATGAAAGTTTTGACATATGAAAGTAAGTAAATTCTGATATGCAATATTCTCGAAATTGTATGATATATTTTATATTAGGCTTACTTATTAAGTGTGAATTCATTAAACTCTCGTTGATGTTTTTCAGAGCCAAAGAAATGAAGAAGATATGGGTAGACTGAAGCTGCTATCAGCCTAATTTAGATAGAATTTATGTTTACTAGTTTTGCATATAGCCCAAACATTCGCTTTATTTGGAATTATAATAAGAATGTTGTCACTTTTTAAGGGCATATTAGTTGATTGACCTTTGATTTGATAATTGCTTCTGTTATTGGACGCCTTACATGCTTAGCATGTGGTGGGTTACCACCTCCTGAATCCACTCTAGGGTCTGAGGCGTGACAACTATAGTCCATTAGCGAGCCGAAACTATGTGGCCTAAAAACTCGAATGGAAGTTAATATATAGCAAGTGGACTTGAGTTATAAGCACATGACACATCTCTTTCCCATCCAATGTAAGACTAAACTTGGGGTATCACCACCTTCCCATCTTATATTGCGACGTCCTCATCGCACATCACAAGCTAGTTAGAATCTACCTCGAGTCGGATTATTGGTGCTGCAAGGGTGGCTCTATGCTATGGTGGGACTCCACCACCATCCTATGGGTACCCTTTCCTCGTGCCCACCAACTTTCGCACACTTAGGTCAGATTTAATACCATTTGTAACGTCCCAAGTCCACTCGCTAGCCCAATTAACTTCTAGCAGGTGAGCTTGGGGCATTACAGAAAGTTAGTACATAATAATAATCATGCTATTTTTGGCTGTTTGTAGACTAGATTATGCATGGTGCATGTTTTCTTTTGTATATATACAATTATATCATGCTTGCTGTCATGCCAGTGTAGCCAGAGTTTGTAGGGTGTATGGCTCTAATCAACATCAGTCAACAAGGTGTTTACATAGTAGCGGCCAAGGTACCACCAGCTATCAATGAAGTCAAGTGCCATCCTATTTGGCAACAGCCCAGCCTCCATAACCTCTGCCAGTCCATGGAGTCCATGGGTGTCCATCTCTTAGTAAATGCAAATTGCTACCATAATAGAACAACTCAAATCCTATTCAAGAGTCAAGTTATTTCTTTAATTTCTTACATCTCCATATTTTGACAAGCTTATGCACCATTGGGTTCTCTAGGGTCATGGATCGAAGGTGAGGTCCTAAATGATCCTACCCTAATTGAGATTACTAAGAAACTCAACAAGTTGCCTACTCAAGTTGCTCTCCACTAGGGCATTTAGAGCAATCATAGAGTTCTACCAAAGAACACAATGGAGTCCCGAATCAAGGAGAACCTCGACCTTTTCAACTAGAACATGCTAGATCTCTTCTCCAAGTTTTCCAAAATCCAACAAGCAATAGATAATATCTCTTAATCTTATGTTTAAATGATCAAAACATGCATACCAGTAGTTAATCACAATACATAAACATCTAACATGTTCACTAATGCCAAGCACGAATAAAGAAAGAGATTTGTGATAGGTCGACAATCAGCATAAAACTATAGTCACACCCTATAAACATGAATTTAATAGAGAAACTGATAAAGTTAGGGCATTTCTCGAAAGCGATGCACTGCATTGGACCTCGAATGTATTAAAAATGGCAACGATAGATAGGATGGCTTTTAGAAGTGACATATCATGTTAGTGCCCAGGTGTGATGGAAAGTAAGGGTTACAACACCTTCATGAACAGGTGTGGATAAAGATATTAATTCAAAAAAACAAAAATAAAATAAAAATAATAAATAAAAATAAAATATATATATATATATATTTAGCAATTTGGAATATAGGGTTATTAATAGGAAAATTAATAGTACTATCAAATACAATGACTAAAAGATGAATTAACACAGTTTGCTTGCAAGAAACCAAGTGGATAAATGAAAAAGCAAAAGAGATTGATGGTTTTAAACTTTGGTATGCAAGTAAAGATAGAAATAAAAATAGAGTACAAATTGTTGTTGAAAAAAGCCTAACATAAGAAGTTGTAAATATTAAGAAGATAGAAAATAGAATAATTTTGATTAAATTAATGCTAGATAAGGAGTTAACAAATATTATTAGTGCTTATGCTCCTCAAGTGGGTTTACATAGTATAAAAAAGTAAAGTTTTTGGGAGGATATGAATGGACTAATTTAAGAGATTCTTACTGCACAAAAATATTTATCGAATGAGATTTGAATAGACATGTAGGAAAGTGTAATATAGATTTAAAAAAAGTATATGGAGGTTATAAATTTAAAGAAATGAAAAGAAAAATGTCATTTTAGAGTTTATGATGGTGTATAATTTAGTATTAGTCAACATATTTTTTAAAAAGAGGAACTCCCATTTGATAACTTTTAAAAGTGGATATATGCTAGTCAAATAAATTTTTTTCTTACTAGAAAGATTGATCGAGTATTTTGTAAAGATTGTAAGATTAAATTGGGTGAAAGTCTGACTACATAATATAGATTAATGATTATGAATGTATGTATTCAAAAATGGAAGAGAAAGATTACAAGGTATAAAAATCCAAGGATTAATTAGATGGTAAAATTTGAAAGGAGAAAAACTAATAACTATTAAAGACAGAGTGATGAAGAAAAATGGAGTATAAATGGAGAGATTAATACTATATATAAAGAGATGACTAATATCATTAAAAAAAGTAGCTATAGAGGTGTTAGAAGAATCAAAAAGAAAAGGACCATAAGATAAAAAAACTAGGTGGTGGAATGAAAAAATTCAATTAGCAGTTAAGGCTAAAAGAGCGTGTTATAAAAAATTACCTAAATGTAAGAATGAAGAAGCATATGAAACAATAAGACGGTTAACAAAGAAGTTAAAAAGATGATTCGACAGGTTAGATGTAAGGCATATAAGGAATTATATCATAAGGTAGAAACTAAAGATGAAGAGAAAGATATATATAAGATTGCAAGGAGAGATAGAAAAAACTAGAGATATGTTTCAGATTAAATGCATTAAAGATAATGATAAAAAAGTTTTGTTTAAGGAGAAAGAAATCAAATAAAGATGAAGAAACTATTTTAATAAATTATTAAATAAAAATCATATGGATAATTTACGATATCATACTAGCTCCATTGAGGATAAAGTTATGGTGTATACTCATACAATTAGGATATTTGAATTAAATAAGGCTATAAAAAAGATAAATATTGGAAAAGCTATGGGACCTCATAATATTTTTTATGAAAGTTTGGAAATATTTAGATGATGCTAGAATAACTTGGGTGATAAATTTATTTAATAAGATTTTAGAGACTAAAAAGATGCCTAATGAATAGAGAAAGCGTATTATAGTATCAATTTATAAAGGTGTTGTTCAAAGCTGTTCTAATTATCATGGTATCAAAGTCATGAGTCATACTATGAAATTTTGGGAGAGAATAATTAAATATAGGTTGAAATATATTACAAAAATATCAGAGAATCAATTTAGTTTTATGCCAGAAAGGTTGACTATAAAAGTTATTTTTCTTCTTAAGAGGTTAATGAAACAGCATAGAAAAAAGAAACAGGATCTTTCTATGGTTTTTATTAATTTAGAGAAAGCATATGATAGGATCCTTAGAAAAATCTTATGGTAAATACTAAAAAGAAAGGAGTATGCGTTAGGTATATTAACATAATAAAAGATATATATGATGGACAGTTACAAATGTAAGAACTACTGATGGTAATACTAATAAATTTTCTATTATAGTTGGTTTACATTAGGGATTTGCTCTTAATCCCTATCTTTTTGTTTTGGTTATAAATGAGCTTACTACATATATTTAGGATAATATTTCATGGTACATGTTATTTGTAAATGATATAGTATTAATAGATGAAACTAAAATAGAAGTTAATTGTAAGTTAGAACTATAGCGAAATATATTAAAATCTAAAGATTTTATGTTATATAGGATAAATATAGAATGCATGTAATGTAATTTTAGTATAATTAGATATAGAGATGAATGCAAAGTAAAAATAGGGGACCATAAAGTTACTAAAAATAATTATTTTTAGTAGTTAGGATCGATTATTCATAAGGAAGTAGAGACTGAGAATGATGTTTTTCATAGGTGTAATGCCTCAAGCCCACCTATTAATTCAATTAACTTATTAATTGACGAGATCCACGTAGCTTTAAAAACTCGTGTGCAAGTTAATTAGTAATAGGATTGAAGGCTTTTGTATATTGGGTGTAAATTAAACCTTGCATGAGTATAGTTGCATAAAGCACAAAAACTATAGCTAATTTCCAAGCTTTGATCTTTTATAATCGTCATTATTTTAGTATATAATAATAAATATATCCATTGTTTTCTTGAAAAATCATGAATATTTTTAAAATTGTACTAAAAATGGCTAGAACTTTGACAAGAAAAAATGATAAATATGTTTTTAGTAAATATAACAAATATTCATTTCATCAATAACGTTCTTTATGATAGAACAAGACTACCATCTAAATACTAACCATGTCTTGAAGATAAAAGAGTAAATTATACGAACTTGTATAATCTTTAAAATGTGATCTAACTTTCTTTTTTTTTTTTTTTGGTCCAAAGATTCTAACCGACGTTGTTTTGTTTAAAGAATTTTAATTTTCTTCTTGGGTAAATTCATATCTATTAGGGCATCATTTGGTAAGCCGCAACATTAGTCATGGGAAATCGTGCTCTTATGAAGATGGTAATTTTTTTGAAAGAGTCGAAAACGGCATCCAAACGACCAAACGCCCAGTTCTTTTGAAGGAAGTGCATTTTTTCAAGAAGATGAGATGGTCTTGCTTTGGCGGCTCAATGTCTCTTTATAAACCGGAGCGGTAACCGTACTCGGACGGTCAAACTATCCCATGACTCTGGGTGCGCCTAGGGCTGCAGCGTTCTCTCTTTGGTTCCTCTCGAGAACCCTCCTCGTTTCTCTCTCGCTCACTTCCCCCGGATTCCTCGGCAATGGAGCCAGCGGAAGCGGACGAGGAAGGGGCGCCTCAAGGAGAGCTCCAGCGGGATCCAACTGAGAGAAAGCGGGAGTCTTTGGAGAAGATGCTCTCGAGGCACAGGTAGTCAGCCGCCAAAAGTTGTGATATATATATATATATATATTGTTAAATCTGTTTATCTACTTCTTTGGTTTGGTGCGGCGTTTTGGATTTATTATTTGCCTGGTTTAACTCACTTATGGTTTTCATGGGCTTTTAAGAAGAGAGATAACAACTGTCCGAAGCCTATTTGCTCCTTTTTTACAGGAAATCTGATCTGTTTTACTGATTGGTTGGCTGCTTTCGGCTTTCTGTGATGATGGTTGGCTGCTTTCGGCTTTCTGTGATGATGGTGTTAACAAAAATTGCTTTTTTTGGGTTTTTTTTTTTCTCATTATGAGATTACCTCGCTATGCTTATGGTTGTTTTATTATAATACAGGTATATATTTACTTTCTCATTATTATATTGGCATTGGTTGATTGTTAACGATTTCGATCACTAGGTGAGAAGAAAAAAAATGGAAGAAAAACTTGGATTTATGCTTGATGTAAATAAAGTTCTCTTTAAGACGTTCACATATGCAGATTCTCTCTCGTTGCTTTATTTTGTTTTAAACATTGCATAATCTGAGTTATGGACTGTAGGGTGAGATGATTTGTCTGCAAAGATCAATGATGCTTGATGCATTCTTTGTAAGGTACTGCAAATTCTATGATTTGGTATGTGCTGGGCGTGAATATTTTCAAACTAAGATCGAATTGATTGTTTTAAGTAAGACTTGAGTTGTAGTATTGAGTTTCAACTTTTTTCTATGCTTTACGCACTCTACATTAGAGATAAATGCAATTCTTTATATCAAACTGTATTTACCTTGTTGTCTTCTAGACACTGTGCAAGTCTAAAGGAACCTGTGACATATGGTCTTGCTCATGAGCTATTAAGCTAAAGTCTATAAGAATAGAAGAGGTTGCAGTGTCCACTGGTTTCCTTTTTAGGCTGCATCTCAAACCTTGCTCCCCCATTGTTGCCCTATTCTGGAATCTGTCACTAATTTAAATGGTTGATGTCAGGTCAGGGCTGGTAATGTTCTCAAAGTTCAATGGGTCTTTTGCCCTAATGGCTAATCACTATATATATGGGATATGGTATCTTGGTTTGTTGGTTAGAATTAAGTTTGTGTTGACCAAAATGGTTGATTTAGTGGGGAATTGATGCTTGCCTCACTGATATTGTAAAGAATATGCAATATTGAGGTTAAATGTTTACTAATCCGATTTTTTGTAATTTACATATTATCAACATTAAGGGTGGAAATATATAAGGTATTAGTTATGGATAAAATTCTGATCGATCAATGAAAAATCATGGGAAGGCTGCTAATAAGTTGGTGATCAATGTTATTAGATGAGTTCTGCAATGTTACAGAAAAAAGCTTGATGATTGGAGAAGTATCGTAATGATATATTAGAAAAATTGAAGATAACAAACTGTGCAACTATTGTGGGGAATATGGTAACACTATAGGGGTTCACAAGATCAAAGGATTATTGTCAGCTACAATGCAGGTGAAAGAAGCTTTCTGAATGTATATTCATTGCTTCAGCACTCTCCTGATGCAAGATATAAAATGCTATTTTATATACTTCAATTATTCCAACCTTTGTTGGGTTTTATACTGTATTCATTTTGGTCATATGTTGGGAGCTGGATTATGCTGAACTTCATTCATTTTTCCTGGCAACAATTTTAGGTAATAGGATTTAAAAATCTAGATTAGATGTCTATAGGCAAACCTTGATTTTGTTTGACAATACTGAAGTTATAATGATGTATTCCACTTGTTCTTTGCTTCTTTGTTTTCTTTTCTATTAGTTTTGTTTCTCCATTTGGCGCAAATTTCTTCTTCCCTTTCCATCTATGTATGCATTTCAGACACTTGGTCAAGAGTAGGCTTTTTTGAATTTAGGATCCGCTGTGTTGATCATGATTTAAAACATCCAATATTTCTCGAAGAAAATGAATTACTCTAGTGTTCTCTTACCTATGGTCCAAATGAACTCCAAATGGAAGCCACCAATAGTTCTATGGGGCATATAAATTTCGGGACCTCACTGTTTATTACGGTTTAAAGATCTTGAGGCATATAAATTTTGGGACCACACTGTTCATTATGATTTAAAGATCTCAAGGCATATAAATTTTGGGACCGCACTGTTCATTATGATTTAAAGATCTTAAACATCTACAAGATAATTATTGAAGAACTTCATCCTTCTGCACCTTAAATTGTATCAGCACTTTATATCACACTATTAGTATGTTTTCAGGGCGACTTGATAATAGTTAAGAGACCTCTGGAATACTTGTTTTTGGTTCTCTGCATTTTTAGATAGTGCAGAACATGATCAATGATATGAATCCTTGATTTCGAATGCCCATAATTAATTATTTGATTTGTGTGATCGTAAAAGTGTAAAACTGACTCAAAGTCCTATTGGAAGGAGCGTAACTTACTTCTTTCCCTCTTTTTTTCCATTATCCTTGGAGATGTCCACCAGATTCTTGGGCAAATTTAGTCACGTGAAGTTCAAAAATTGGGCTCCAAAATCTCAAACTTGTGGGCTAGGATGTGTAAACTATGTACAAATCCAAATACATATACATTGGAGAATTATGCATCCAGTCATCCCAAAATGAATGAAATAAATAGAGCTGACATTATTAAAGATACTCTATGAATTGAGATCTCAAACATTAATCTTGATTTGAGCATCTTAAAGCATATACAAACCGAAATCCAACTATTTTGCTAGGTTAAAGCAGATACAAACCAAAATCCAACTATTTTGCTTGTGCCTGGCCCATGAATCAAATTTAACAGCATGCCATGGAAACTGTTAATTTTGGAACAATTTAATGCCTGAGGGATGTCAACATATAATGTTTGGTTCCAAAGTAGTTTAGCCATTGTATATAACATCCATCAGTTTAATTTTCTTTTAAAATTTCGTTGTTGAGTTTCACCTGACTGAATTTGCTATGAAATAAAGTTGTACAATACATTTGTAAACATGAATCACTCTATTTGGGGTTACTATATCAAGTTCAATACATTTGTGAATTTAATGTTCTGCAATTATATCATAATATATATTGAAAAGGTGAATTTCGCTAGTGGTGGTTGTTATTAAGAAACTAATCATCCATTTGCTTGCATATATGAACATGGGGTTTCCTTAAATTCATAATAACAGCCCACTATTTTAAACTGCAATGACTATGCACCTAGCTATATTCTGTAGTTGTGTATTTTTGACATCTTTTATAAGGCAACCATGTATGGTGCATAATTGGGTGCATTCATACAACCTCTCTGACAGATTTTTCATGTTTAGGAAATGCAAATGTCAGGTGGGAGTTCTAAAATCAATTGTTTTGACTTTGTAATAAGATGTCTGATGATGTCCCAAATTTCCTGTCTCTTGATATAGTAATAGACCATGGTGCCTTCTTAGGTTCTAAAATCAAGTTGGTTTCTTCTGATTTCCTCTTTCATCACTGATATGCTCTACTTCTTGTGCTTTTCACTCTGACAGAAGATCACCACTAATTTGTTTGATTAGGTGTTCAGACTGCAAGATTGAGTACATATTATAATATATATAACCAAGACATTTGGCTGTAGTGTATGGGTTGCCTTCTTAGGTCGCAGTGATATGCATGTTACAAGATGACATACGATGATATATGGCTGGAGTGCTAATGGAATACTAAGACACCTTATGAAGTACAATATTTCAGTCAGGAGGGTTTGCTTCCTTATATTTCCATAATCTTAACCTCCCCAATCTCTTCTAAACTTCTATGCTTTATTTTTGCTTGTTTGATCCCATATAAGCTGGCTCCTACTGGTTTGTGACTAAAAATTTTTTAATCTGTAACACAAAGGCAAAGGATCTGTTTATAACTAGCAATATTGCTATTCAAAGGATCAAGATATTTTTTGGATGTTCAAACCATGCCACTTGATGTGTTCTAAAATCACCAAGCTTGATCAAAACGTTCTACCATATCATCTCATCATCCCATCATGGTCTTTTTGGAATGTCATATATCCCTCATGTCAGTGCCTATCACTCTCTAGCATGTTATGCTATTTTGCAACATGCCATGCCAACCCCTAGTTGCTAAAAGCTTTAATTGTAAAATGGATTAACATGCAATGGGAACAGATGAGATTTCTTCGATGAGATTTCTTCTTCCAGCTGATATTATCTGGATTAGTGGTTTCATATATCCTGATATTCTGGCTTCATACAGCATTGATCTTGTACTTTCTTGCATTTTTAAGTTCCTTTTGGGAAATAGGCCCACATTAGATGGGCAACATTCAAGCAAGCATTCTCTATTATTCATGCTGGAATCTAAGTGCATGTAAATGAAGTTGGATCCTCTTGTGAAGATGAACTTAAATAGATGGAAATACCAAAAGACCTAAGAAGGAAAACCTTCAAACCTCACAAGGTAGATGAAAGGAATACACATGAATTAAATCTTAGGCCCTTTCCAGTCTCAAAGAAAACACCATAGAATAGTTGAGTCAAAAATGTTACTGTATCTGACAGGAGTGGAAAAGACAGGAAAAACAAGGAAGTAACTAGTGTATGCCACTAATGAATAAAATAAGGATCAATGCCTGATATTCTATAAAGATTGTGGGTTAAACTGAGTCAAAAGAATCAGAAGCTAGCAACTTATGTTTTATAGCCAGATTTGAAAGCAATCTTTTGATATAGCATCACAAATATTTGAGAAAACAAGATGTGATCTCTGATAGAAATTTTGCAATCCAAAACTTTGATATATTGGAAGGCAGGAAAGCAGTATAATGCACATTATATTATGCTTGAATATTTGCTATCATTTGGATGTTCTTGTGGTGAGCATAGAACTTGTGTGATATGACTTTCATGTGAAATTCTGAAGAAGCATATCAAAATGAAATGGCAAGAATTCTTAATAGTGGGAATAATATTTTGGAAAAATTTTGATGGAATTTGAAGACTTGAGTGCTCTTCATATTCAAGACTCTTTTTTGAAGAATGATATTGCACTGTTCTGTAACTAAGAATAGCTCAATCATATTTTTAATTAATTGCACTGGAAGGTCATTTCATTGGTTATTGGTTAGTATATTTGAGTGATGGGGATTGTGTTTCTAACTTTCTATCTTTTGAAGTATTAATCTATTATATATTGGCATATTGGCACACTATGATGTGGTGCAGATTTTCAAGAAGTTTCTCGTTTGATTCATCCATTTTGTGAACAACAGATTGACTTGATCTTCTAATTAGCGTTATTTGATGAAATAGGAATATCATTGTGGTCAAGAAAAATTTCAAGCCTTTTCAGACCTAAAGCTGAACTAACCAAGGGCATGACCAGAAGGGTTAGTTTTGGCATGAAGATTGATGTGTTTATGTAAGCCTGCAGCCAATCCGTTCACTGGAAACTTCTCTAAGGAATATCAGATGAGTCTTTTTATTTAAAAAAAGGATTACAAATCTATTTAATGAAAGACTAGAAAAAATGTGAAGAATTTGGAGAAACATATAGAAGGATTACTCATTTCATATGAGCATCACTTATCATATTTCTAGCTATTCCATGTTATTTGGAATGCCAACTTGAATGGCTGATAAGTTGGCAGAATTATGAAGATCTTTCCTTTTTGACTGTAATAAATTGTGACAGGATCTTAAGCAGAGCAAGAGGAAGATGAGTTAGCATATTAATGGTGGATTACCTGTTAAAATGAATGTGGAGCAATACGTGGTTGTCTCTGCCATTGTAGAGGTTTGAAGAAAAAGAAGGGATTATATGATGTCTCATGGCACTTGTTGCTGCTAATTCTAAGAAAGCTGACTGTGTAATAACTAAAGAGCACTTACTCTCTTTCCTTATAGAATTGATGGACAGATTCACCAATGTTATTAAGTAGGCCATCAATAATGTGAGCCTTTGAGCTAATTCTCAATATCCAGTATAAGATTACTTCGTCCAGTTGAGCAATCTGGCTCAACAAATTAAAAGGCTGGTTAGCTGAAGAAAGGGTGGGTAATTTACATGGGAACTGTGATACTGCAGTCAACTATTTATTTGTAATCTATGTAGATCGAATCTCATAGCTATATGTTTTAACATTTGTTTAAGATAATGGATTCCACATTGATGTGTGATACCTTGGATTATTTATGTTGATCTCATATGTGGCTTGTGTTTGCATGTGGCTGAAAAGGTCTCTTAAATGCTCATTGAAACCAAGGTTCGCAGTATTGAGTACCAGTACTATTTTGGTACCAGCCTAGTTTGATTCTGTACAATACATATCAAACCAGTGGCATACCATGGATCAGTACATCAAGTTTTTCGCTTTATTTCAATTTTTTTTATTTTTTTGATAGTTTTTCATTATCATACCAGATCGGTGGCGTACTAATCAAATGGATCAGTATGCCAAGTTTTTTCTCTTTCTTAATTTTTTTTGATAGTTTTTCAATTTTTTTCTTCTTTAATGTAATTAGTCCATGAGGAAAGAAAGAATCACCTTTAACAAAGACAAGAAAATTATTTCCAAAAATAAGATGAGCAGAAGTGTCTGCTATAGACATCTAGTATGCTTGATTGCATCTTTTGCGGCATCCATCTCCAACAAAATAATGTACTCCATTAGTATTTAAGTATGATAATGGAGGATGAACCTTCTTGAAGCCTTTATTGTGACTAAAAGATTTTGTAGTACTACCATTACAAGGTTGTGAATTTAAGATACTCAATAGAAAGGAAAGAATTTTAAAATCAAAGTAGTCATTTTATCCATTTAAGAAAGGAAAAATTAAACTAGTCATGGATCTCTTAATAAGAAAAGATTTTGAAAAAAGTTTGAATAGAATTTTTTAAAATAACTTAAATGATTCTGGTTGTTCAAAAGAAAAGAGAATTCCCTTCTAGAAGTGTAGTAACAATATTCAAATCAATCTTAAGTTTCCAAAATCAATAATATTTTTAAACCAAACCATCAATTTTGGTTGCTAAAAAAGAATGCTTAAATTATCTTAGTCAGTTGTCTACTTTTCCATATTTGTAGATTATATTCTGAAATCAGTTTAAAAATCAATGATATTTTGGAAAGAATTTTAAAATCAAATTAGCTATTTATCCATTGAAAAAAAAGAAAATTTACATCAGTCATAGATCTCTTAATGAGGAAAAATTTTGGAAAAAGATTGGAATAGGATTTTCTAAAATAACTTAGATGATTTCAATTGTTAAAAAGGAAGAAGAATTCCCTCCTAGAGGTTTAATATCAAAATTAGTCTCAAGTTTTCAGAATTGATAATATTTTGAAATCAATCTATTGATTTTATTTGCTAAAAAATAATACCTAAAATATCTCAATCAATTGTTCACTTTTCCATATTTGTAGATTATATTATGGAATCAGTGCAAAATTAATGATATTTTGGAGAGAATTTTAAAATCAAATTAGTTATCTATCCATTAAAGAAAAGAAAAATTAAACCTGTCATGGATCTCTCTTAATGAGAGAAGACTTTGAAAAAGGTTTGAATTGGTTTTTCTAAAATAACATAAATGATTCTTATTGTTAAAAAGAAGGAAAATCCCCTCCCCCCCTCAAGGTCTAGTAATAATATCTAAATCAGTTTTGAGTTTTCAAAATCAGTAATATTTTGAAACCAAACCATTGATTTTGGCTGCTAAAAAAGAATACCTAAATTATACTAGTCAATTGGCCACTTTCACATATTTTTAGATTATATTCTGGAATTTGTACAAAAGTCAACAATATGTTGGAAAGAATTTTAAAATTAAATTAATCATTTATCCATTAATGAAAGGAGAAATTAAACTAGTCATGGATCTCTTAATGAAGATTAAAAATTGTTGAATAGTTTTTTTCTAAATTAGATGATATTGACCATTAAAAAGGAAGGAGAATTTCTTTCTATTATGTGCTATAAATCTTGCTTATATAAATTATTTCACCATTTATTTCAAAAATGTGTACATTACTTTATTAAATGCGCACTTGCGCCTTATGCCTCTCTTCACTTTTCACTCGTAGAAGGCTCTCAGCCTTCTCTCTTTTATTCCTTAAACCGATGCCTCTGACCCACTTAGGGTAGAGAATCAAGCCTAATCGAGCAGCTTGGCATAGCTCAAGCCTATATGAGGTGGTTCAGCCTTTGTACTGAGCTGAACCAAGAAACCGTCTTGGTTCCATACTGATTTGGCATGGTTTGCCTTGAACCAGGCAGTTTGGGATGATTCGGCCTACAATGCTTGAAACAATTCTATTATGGATAAATTTGAATTAATGGAGATAATGGGTGATAATACATACTTTTCCAATTGGAGAGTACAACTTTTGAAAGTTCAAGCTGTAATATGGGCATTTGTTTATGCATTAGATTGTAATTGTTGAAATGCATTCTACAATGTTGAATTGAATCTCTGATTGTGTTTGCTAGTATTCAATGGTTGGTAGGCAAAGAAGCTGACATTGAGTTACTTTTTGAACTTTTGGGTGCTAACGATATCATGGTTTGAAGTGTTTTAATCAAGGTTTACCACCTTAATACCAGATCCTGTACCAATATCACACTAGTATAGTGTCAGTATGCCTGATATCTGGGTTGATTCAGCGTATTAAGACTTAGCATACGTTAATACCGACTCTTATTCAGTATCAATATGGTACAGTATGCTCGGTATGAGATAGTATGCATTGGCACGGCATATCATGGTTTTGATTGTTTAACCTTATGGATGTTTGACAGGCACATATTTTAACAGAGGTAAGGACAATGGTGTAATGACCCCCAGTTAGTGCGGATGGAAAGGGTAAATGGTGTGCTAATCCAGTTTCTAATGAGGAAGGTGGTGGTAAATGCTCTTATAGGCCAGAGGTACTGTAGTTTCTCTGCTTAGAAACCAGAAACCCTTCTATTGAAAGTAATGGAATTAATTATATGTAAAAAACAAGAGAAGGAAAAAAAAAAAAAAATCTCCTAAGGTTCCTTAAAGCCTAGCAACAAGCTAAATTCCAAATGAAAACTGCTAGACAGATTGGAGTTAACATTGGGAAAGACACCTGCCAAATCAAAACCCCATTACATAGTGCTTGTTTAGTAGGATTTCTCAACATCAGCAAACCATCTAAACTCCTGAGCTTTAGTGAGAGCTATCTTTCCATATTTGTACCATGTTCTTTACTGTTTGCTCTCCTTTAGTTTCTCTTTGATGTATTTTCATATTGTTGTCCATCCTGTGTAAGTCATGTTACACTAGTTCATGTTACATGTTTAATGCTTGCATAATTATAGAGAGACACCACTGTTTTACTATATGGAGAATTTTGCAGACACGAGTCCCTCTCTTTTTTCTTGGAAATGTTTAAAGTTTAATTTAACTAAAGCATCTGGTTCTTCTCTTCATCTGGCTTCAACCATGCTAAAATCAGTAACTTTTCAAATTGCTTGAAGACTCTCAAAAAGAGTAGTGAAAGCAGTCACATGCATCATCAACTTAATGCAATGTGCTGATTTTCATATAACAATCATTTTAAAATCTGTTAGGATCTTTGACTTGTCTCCCTCGAACTATTCAAGAACCAATGCTGCAGGAAATTGCTTAAGGACTAGTAGATTAGTGATCCAACCAGAAACTCTTCTTGGACTTGTTCCCATTATTGTTCAGATCTTATGGTTTCTTGTTCAGGGATGAATGCATTAATATTTAAATGTTATTTTTCTTTCAAAAGAGTCTCTAAACCGAGCAGAATGAAGAAAAAGGATTGATATAACCCCAACTAGTTTAGGATTAAGGTCTGTTGTTGTTGTTGTTATTATTGTTGTTTTTTTTTTTTTCCTTCAATTGGGTTGAAATAATTGAAAAGAATTTTGGATGGATCATACATTAGCTTGCTTCTAGAAAATTGATGCCATAAACTTGTGTTTTTATCATATTTTTCAGTTTTGATAAATCTTTTGGGTTTATAAATTTTTTCTCTTACATGTTAGTCCAACTATCTCTTTTTACAGGAAAGAGATCACCAAACTTCAGAACAAAGAACTGAATCTCAAAAAAGCAGCTGCTAAAGGCAGCAAAGCTGAACAGAAAGCGAAGAAGAAGCAGGTTGAGGATGAGATATCTCGATTGTTATCAAAACTAAAAGCAAAGCACTCTGAGGAACTTGCTTCCTTGGGCTACAAAAATGCTGACAACTCAGAGAAGGGCAATATAGACAGTTTGGTAAAAGCCGTTGCTGGTGTTTCTGTCACTAATCACAGTGAGTCCACAAAACCTAGCAAGGGTGCAAGGAGGCGTGGAAGAAGAGCTCAAGAAGAAGCAGCTAGAGATCAGAGGATACAAGAAGAACAGAGCAACATCATTAGTGATCGTATGATTGAGAATGAGAGTTTGGAGAGAAAGCTTGAGCCTTTTGGTTTGACAATCAATGAGATCAAGCCAGATGGTCATTGTTTATACCGAGCTGTCGAAGACCAATTATCACTTCACTCTGGACATACATCTCCTTATAGCTACCAAGAACTCCGAGAAATGGCTGCTAATTACATGAAAGAACATGCATCAGACTTCCTTCCATTTTTCCTATTTGACAGCAAGATCGAGGTGGATTCAGACAGCTCACCCATGGGAAGATTTGAGAAGTACTGCGAAGAGGTTCGGACCACAGCAGCTTGGGGAGGACAACTTGAGCTTGGTGCTCTCACCCATTGCCTCAAGAAACATATTGTGATATATTCAGGTTCTTTTCCTGATGTGGAGATGGGCAAAGAATATAAATCTGAGAATGAAAGTAGTGTGAGCAACCCAAGCATCTTGTTATCATACCACAGGCATGCTTATGGGCTTGGTGAGCACTACAATTCGGTGGTTCCCTGTGGAAAGAGTTAATGGTGAGTTACGACTTCCCAAGTTGTACAAAGACCCATTTGGGCTTTTGTTCGGAGTCACCTGTTGGTTCCTTCAATTGTGTGATGTTCTCTTGATCATTAAACTTGATCAATGATCTTATAGTCAGTTATTTTTTCACACTGTTTAAAAATGCAGTGTGTGATGCAGTGCAGTCAAGGGACCACAAAGCACATGCTATCAGGTTATATGGGCGAGAAAGATGATTTGCATTGCACTTTGTGGACTTTATATGATATAAATAGCACCATATGGCTACATGTGCAGCCTAGCCCTTTTAGCATTATACAGCCACATATGTGATTACTCTTGTGCAGTCCCATGCAGATAAGGTGGGTTAATGCAAATGGTTAAGCTGGATGTGGGTTTCAACTGGCTGGGATGTGTATATTTATAATATCAATGTATTAATTATACTACAATTATTGCTACCAAAAACTAAGTGCATGTGGTAAGTACTAATTGCTAGATGTGATTGCCATTAATAATTCAATATTACTATTATTTATAAAAAAGTTATTGCTATTATAATTGTTTTTATTGCTATTATAATTGTTTTTTATTTATTTTTAATATTTAAAATATTAACCATCTTTTAAAGAGTTTGTTCATTCACATTTACTGATTGTGAAAGTGTGAAAAGACACATTGGATTACAGAAGATGGCTGTATTTGCTCCATGAGTTTATTTGTTGATGTATATTCAGTTACTGTTAAGCTTTTTAGTTACTGTAATTTTTTTATCATTTACACGTTCCACTTCCGAAGATGTATTATGCTTCATGTATAAGTGAATTCCTAGACATGCAACTAATTTAGCCTCATGACATGCATTTTATAGATCATGCAGACATTTGAGATGGAGAGGAGTTAAAAATTAAACATCATGTAGATCATTTTTTTTTTTTTAGATTTGGACTGTTAAATATAAAGAGAAATATTTCATACTGCTAAACAAAAAAGTTTTAACTGTCAAAGTAGAATAGCATGTGATTTCTTCTTGTAATCTTGGATTGCAATGATTTTGTTGGAACCTTAGGGCATACAAGCTTGTTAACAACAGCTGATAGGTTTAATTATGTGGCTGCATTAGGATGCAATTGTGTTGGGTCAACTACATTATACCTATTTTAGCAATAATGGGCAGGTGAGTTTTAGGATGTCTTGAGGATAAATGTTGTGATTAGAGATCAACTGAGATATTCTTAATATAGCCTTGTTTTTGAAATTTTTGTGATGCTAATCATTTCATATGTGACTGGCAAAATGTATGAGTATTGCCCCTCTTAATTGGAAGTTAAAAATACCCATGACCCTTCCTCTCCAACCCATGTGAAGAGGGGAAGGATGGGAGTTGCCATGTACTGAAAAGAAAGGTGGAAAAAGAAAGCAAGTAATGGAAAAGGTAAAGGAAAAGAAAAAGAGAAGAAGCAAAAAGGGGCTGGCTGCTCCTGTTGATTATTCCCCTTAAAATGTCATTCCTTCACCAACTAATCGGCAAACAGTAGAAGCCTGATCATTTTGAGATTACCAAACTAGAGAGATCTCACAAGTACAGTTTTTTAAAAAAATAAAAATCATAGATTCTGGTTCTTCGTGGCTGCCCTTTCTCTTTTTTCTCCTCTCTTTTGATCGACCATTTATTAGCTCAAGGCTTGAGAATCACCTGTAGAGCATATTGCTATTCTTTGTGCATAATTTCTGTTAGAAATCTGATATTTGGATTTTTACCTAACAAGATTGGATTGCATCTTAGATCTTGGCCTATCTGCTGATTCAGTCTAACAAAGATTTACATAACTGTTGTCCCACTAAAGTTGATTATTGGTTCTCTTTTGCATTCCTAAGGTGGGAAACCTTCATGTCACTAATGTCCTGAGAGGAATGATTAATGTATAAGTTTACTTTCTGTGCGTTGGTTACTTCTGTATGCAAATCACAATTAGATATTGGATGCATAAAGAGATGTCAGTTGCAAAATAAAGCTTTGGTTCAAAGTTTGGAATCGAGGGTGTTAGAAAGTCTTCTCTTTCCCACTCCTGTCCACGTCCCTTTAACCAGAATGTCCAGCGTCCTCCACTTGAGAAACAAGTCCAAGACCAGTGTGCCTTTGAAAGTGTCTCAAGAGATGGAGCCTTGAAAATGTCCTACTTACTAGTTGACTTTATTAGCAGGCACAAAATTCTGTGACTGCCATTCTTACATCGTCAATATTAGTCATTCCTATGTGACCAATGAACATCCTGGATAACTTGAAACAACCTAAACTATGCCTAGACCTGACTTGAGTGAAGTTCAAGCAGTTAATTGCTTCGTAGGGATCTTCGAGACTGCTTGAGCCATCGTCCTTCGACATGTCTCCACCTCATCCTTCATTCTCATCCTCATATATATTTGAGTTGGTACACCAAGAAGATAGTTTGCACCCATTGTACTTGATGTGTATCATCCTTTTGTAGCTAGGAGTAATGTGATGTGTGTGTCACCGATCCAAGGAGTAGAGTTCTAATAATACTTGAGGAGTCATGGGAAGGCTTTAATCTCAAATGTTGTTTCCCATGAGGCATCATTTGTAGCTCCGAGAGTCATCTTACTGGTAGAGTAATTTACTGTTCCAGTTTTACTGTAAGAGTAATTTACTTTTCCATTATGTGCATACCTTTTCTGGATTAAGATATTTTGTCTTAGATGATACTTAGAGATGAGACTTCACCTTTGGATTATCATGGGATAAATATGCTTTGCTAAAGACTCTGTCAAAGCTATATGTGAGAATAAATTGGTGTCTTTGTGGGTGAAATGCAAGTACATTGAATTGCCATGAGATTGTTTTTTGCACTATTGAAACAGCAATGATATCTATGCTTGCATCTAAATGTGCACTGCATGCTACTAAATATTTATTCTGCCAAGAATATACCAGATAAATTTTTCTTGACAATGATGCTGCTTTTAGTTTATCTGGATGCAGTTTGTCCTTAGGAGAAAGGAGGGGAAATCAATTTGTCCATAGTTTGATGGTGTAATTTTTCTGTCATCAAACTACGAGATCATGTAGAGAGCACAAATGGAGCATCATTAAAATTAGGAAACCCTTGTATGACAGCAACACGGCTATCATCTATCAATAGTTGAGCTGGATTGGGTTAAAAAATTGGTTGGATTTTGCTGAAAAAGGAACACCTTAACTAGGGACTCTAGTATAGAATGATGCACAACAAGTTTTCTTGCTACTACCATTCTTGTTTCTTATTATTCACAAATAAGATTTTCAAAAAAGAATATATTT
The DNA here is from genome assembly GCA_017589505.3 of Metroxylon sagu. Lineage (NCBI taxonomy): Eukaryota > Viridiplantae > Streptophyta > Magnoliopsida > Arecales > Arecaceae > Metroxylon > Metroxylon sagu. Next base: position 1,448,465 of record JACVBY030000658.1, on the reverse strand, counting down.
TGACATTTCTCGATGTATCCAAGAGTTACCCATGGTTTGATTATTTCTATCTATTTGTTTATTAGCATCAATATTGGTTATAGGTTAGACCAAATTGTACTATTGTCTGCTACTATAATGTCCTAACATTGCATGGCAACTAATTCTTTCATGGGAGAGGTAGCCAACAATATTTTCAGTTTTGTTTTTAACTCAGATGGTGTACTAGTATTATCTTATCGTACTTTGAAGTTTTAGATTATTAGTAACTGAGTGATTATGTTTTGCTTGTGTAAACCAAGTGATGACATCAAACTATATAGTTTGTGGGGATATGAGCAGGTGGCACATAGATGCAGGCATGATTCAAGCTTCATTCGTGTTTTGAATGTGGTGAAGAGATTGAACTCAAGCATGATCCACTTTCATTTTAGTCCAATCTTGACTATTTGTCATACACATCCGCAAAATTTTATTGCAAGAAATTTGTGTGGTCCAAGTCAACTGTAATATAAGCAAATCACCCCAAATGTAAATTATCTGGGCATGCAAACCACCCATTCAGCGTAACATTAATAAAGAAACATATTCTTCATTAACGACTCGAATGCATCGTTGGGTAGATAGAAACTGTTGGCAATAGCACATCAGGTTTTTAATGCTGAGGGTGTGGGTGGTTGAAGCAAAATAGAATGCATGCTTTTAACTGGAATTTGCTTGCGGTTGAAAGTAAAGGATGTGGGCGTGACAAAGTTTAAGTGAAATATAGGCAAAGGCCATCTCAACTTTTCGTGTTTGGAAGCTTTCAAGGACTGTTTGGATACCCATGTAGTTGATCAACGGGGTATTCCTCATCTAGTTAACAATGAAAGGGATTAATATTGCAGAGGGAAGAACTATTGGAATGAACAATTCCTTAAAAGGAAAGGAAACCAGAAATCACCTCCCTCTCTCTCTCTCTCTCTCTCTCTCTCTCTCTCTAGTGCAGTGCATGATGCAAAAAAAAGTTGGAGGAGCACGCATGCTTCTCATGTTCCTTTCGTTGCTTTTTTCTAATGCCTGTCAACTCGTCGAGGCTGGTCTCAATTTTGAATTCTAGTACTTGAGTGATATGAATGGATCTTGAGTTGAGATGTTGCAACCATTTGGGCCTAAAGGAACTCTTCATCCGACTGACTATCGGTGCCTTATGACATTTTTATTTAGAAAATTCCCTAATACATCGGCTATGAAATCAAGCTTAAATCGTTGAACCTTTCTTAAAAGCATTTATTTCTTGGCACAAAATTGAGGAAAATGTCTCTCAAGCAGTGTCAATGACATTAGACCTAAATGGGACTACAAGAGTAATATTTTGCAAGGTCTATCTAAATGTATCATCTCCAATCAAAATTGAGGCTATGAAACCCAACGCGCACACACACAAAGAGTAATGAAGATTTTGCTATGAAATTATAGGGGGCAGATAAGCTTTTGCATTGGTGATAAGAAAGCTAATCCAACTTATAACATTGAAATCTAAGTGTTTTGAGAATTATTTGTCTAGTTAAAGTCTCTTCCTAGCCCTATCTCGACTACTTATTCGGTGGGGCTTCCATATAATGGAGTCCTAAGGAATAAGGGGGGCATCATCACTGTGTGATAACCTAACAATTATATGGAGCAAATGATTGATATTATCACATGGCCCAATAGAGTGACATATATCATGCTAATTATGTAGACATAGAATACCAAAGGAGTACACAATGATCAGAAGCTATAACTATAGTCAATTAGGAACTTCCTACCCTAGGACTGGAAGTAAGCCTGATTGTGTCAGGCCATATCCCTGCACAAGCTTGATCCAAAAATTTTGTTTAGGTTTTGGGCCAAGCTGAAGCTCGAAAATTTTTTCAAAACTTAGGCTCAAGCCTAGCTCGAGTCCAAACCCAAGCTCAACCCCATTAGGCCAACCCAAGCTCAACCCCATTAGGCCAACCCAAGCTAGCCTGTTTGAACCAAAACAATGGACTAATCCAATTGACCCAATTGTGGCCCGATTTATCAATGATCTGAAGGAGATCATAAGGAGCCCAAACAATTTCCATAATCCTCAAATGATTTCCATAATTCTCTTCGGTGTCACCTAAGCACGACCACCAATGTTGGCTCAGGTGATAGGCGACGTAAACTAAGTCAGCTCAATAGTGTTGGTGATAACATCCCATCAGAAAGGAGGAAGAGTGGCTGAATCTAGGGCTAGGTTTTTATATGACAGCTGTGATTTGGGTTTTTCTGACTAGTCGGATTTTAACACAACTGTAATCTTCTATTTTTTGATCCCCCAATAGCTGAGAGCGATGGCTGGTGGGGGGATCCGTTGAAGAGTCGGGACCAACAGGGTAGTGAATAGCTACGACTGGTGAAAGGCAATGGGAGCAGAGACCACTTACGCAACAGAGAAGGAAGAATGGTTGTGAATCCATCATGGGGAACGATTCCAACCTATGGGATGCACAATCATCCACCTTTCACTGGTGATGGCAATAGTGATCTGGTTCCTAGATTTTAGAGAGACAGTTCCATACCCTTGCCAGAAACCAAAAAGCTAAAATAGATCTCAAAGGAGGGAAAATTGTGTACCTAGGTCTTTGGTGGGTTCTCATCCAACATACTCTCAAACAATAGGAGCCACGACGATCAGAGGGTTAGGATGGCAGATGGCAAGGAAACCTTATCCCTTAATTGACTCATCAAGCAGAGTGTTTAGTGTTCCCTAACATCCTTTGGTAAGAAGCTTTGAGAAAAAACCATGTGTCATATAGAATATAGGAACTAGTGCTCACATGGTGTTTTTATGTAACTCAGATAACCCTAATTTCTAAATCCAAAGAAGCAGTGGTTTGGGATCACTAATTAGGCCATTGCTTGGGTTTTAGTCGGGCTTGGTTCATGCTAGGGTTTGGGTTGGGCCAATGCTCTATCCAAGCCTAGCCTGAACTTGATATGGGCTTCATTATTGAACCCAAGCCCAACCTGAATATACAGAAAGTTTGCCCATGGCCCAACACAAAGCTGGTACGGCCTGATGGGCCTTGGTTCAGCTAGGGCCCACTTCCTGCCCTATCCCACCATAGTACTTAGAAAACTACAATTGCATTATTAGCCAAATAAAAAGAGAGGAGAAGCCATTCATAGAAAAAAAATGGTGTCAAGGGATTTTAAGGTTTTATTTCCTCTAATAAACTCTAACATGGGCTATACATGGCTCAATTTATGTGGTGTAATAATAGCAATGATTTGGCCAAACAATGGGAACATATAAACATAGCTTTGCAACTAGTAATTGGTCCTGAATTTTCTAAATAATCATGTGTGCCAACTCTCATGATTTGCTTTGAATTATTATCCTATTCTAATTAATAATGTTGGTCCTTCCTGAGGCCTCCCTTTCATTTTAAAAAGTCTTGGCTACAATATCCTTCTTAGAATATCAACTTTGATGCATAAAGCCTGCTAGTTCAAGGAGATGTTATGTACAAAGTGACTAGGAGGTTGAATATTATCAGAAGGTGGCTTAGGTATTAAAACAAAGAGGTGGCTAACAATATTTTCAGATGTTTGGAGGAAGTGAAGGTAATTATTGATGATTATAATAGAAATACTATGTTGTGGGAGAGTTATTAGATGATAAAATGATTTTTTTGCAAGCCTACCTATCCCACCTCATTATTTGCTTCAATAGTAGGAAGTGTTTTGATAGTAGAAGTCAAGGATATCCTAGTTATGGGAGGATGATAGTAATTTGAAATTTTTTCAATGTGCCGTAGTTATAAGGAGGCATAGGAATCTATTCGGTTTCTTAAGGATGGCTTTGATAATTTAATTGAAGATGATGATGCTATCAAGTTAGAGCTTTTTGAATTTTCAAATCTAGATGGAATGTGCATTTGCTAATTGAGTTTTCTAGCACCTATTGCTCCTTCTATACTTTATTTATAGCTAATAATGAGCTACTTCTATGTTAGGTGATAGATCAGAAAATTGAGGTTATGGCATGAATGATGACAAAGGATAAGACATCGGGTCCTAATGACTTTTTGCCACTATTTTTCAAGTCCTACTAGCCTATCATTGAGGAGGATGGATGTTTGGCAATTAAATGGCTTTTAGTATACACTATGCCTCGATTTTGGAAGAAGATTTTGAACATGTTGATTCCCAAATGACCTAATGCTCCAGTTCCATCTTATTATCACCTGATTAGTCTTGCACAACTTTGTACAAAATCCATAACAAAAATTCTTGTGAATAAAATGCAAACATCACTAGGCTCCCATATTAGTACAGAGTATGAATCATTCATCTTGGAGAGAGGCATATCTCATAACATTCTCTTAGCCCAATAGATTATATTTGATTTGAAAAGAGCACTTTCCTAAAGAAGTTACATGGTTATCAAATTAGACATTAAGAGAGATAAATATATCAAATAGGATTTGCTTTTTGCCTCTCTTAGGTAGATGGAACTGCATAAGAATTAGATTAGTTAGATTTATGATTACACCATCTCTCTTTTTGCATTGCTAGTTGATGACATTTCTTCCAAGGTATTTCAACCTACTATGGGTTTGAGGTAAGGATGCCACATTTTTCCTCATATATTCATTATATACTCAAATGCTCTTTTTGAAATGCTAAAGGAAGCTATTTATAACTAATATTTACTTATCTTTCAGCCAATTTCAATTGTAATCCCAATTTCACACTTATTGTTCGTGAATGATTGGGTTACATTTTTCCTATGCCGTAATATCTAATACTATGATACTTTAGGAAATGATTTATGATTATTGCACTATATCTACGTAGAGAGTTAATCTTCAAAGGATGGCAATTATTTTCAACCCTAAGTTGACTTTGCATGTAAAACATTAGATAACAAGCTATCTTAATGCAGCAAAGAAAACAGATACTTCGATTTACCTAAGTTTGTTGATCTCTAGGAGAAGACCTCAAGTTGTGGCAACTCTTTGGTGCAAAAGGTCTTAGATAGAATAGATTATTGAAAGTGAAAGGCGTTATCTATAATGGCCAAATTATATTAATTAAGTCAATTGTTTCTGTACTTCCTACTTATGTAATGTCTAGTACAATTATTCTTAAAGTAATTATCCACAAATATGAATATATTCTGAGAAACCTTTTATTGGAATCGTCAAATAATCAGAAAAAGTTTCATTTACTTGCATTAGATAAGATTTATCAACTGGCATAGAATGGAAGTTCCTCACTTACTGCTAGATTTGATGCTTTGATGGCTAAGCATGTGTTTAGATTTATATTGAAGTTCATCAATTTATGGTTTTCTTTGATACTTGCTAAATACGACTCTTGTCGAACTTAACCTCTTTTAGCCACTCATGTAACAGTCCATCTATCTGAAAGATAATTTGTTTATATGCCCCGACTATTCTTTTTAATCTTAGGTAGGCTATTAAAAATAGAGTATCTACTAGTGCTGTAGAAGATTCATAAATTACAACCATCCCTCTCAACTAAAGCCTTCTAATATTTGATGCCAATAATCCTAACAATTTGGTGGTCAAAGATTTATTTCAAGATGAAGAAAGATGTTTGAAAATTAGTTGAATAGTTTTTTGGTGAGGATTTTGCAAATAAGGGCTTTTTATTCCTATTCTAATTTTTGATTATCCTGATAAAGTATGTTGGAGTCCTTCATATTTAACTTTAGTCAGAGCTAAAGATTTATGCAATCTTTTCTAAATGGTCCAATAGCTAATTAGAAAGTTGTTTAGGTTGAGAAGAATGAACTTTACTTGAGACTAGCTTCATTTCTTTAGAAAATTGTTTGGAATTAAATGAGGTGTTTTTTTAGCTTCGCATCCCTATTTTTCCCCTATGTCATTTTTATCTCCATAATTTGGGAATGGTGGGCTATATCATTCTTAAGCTTAGTTTCATGCTATGTGCTAGTAATTTGCACTTCTTATCTTTGAAATCTTTTTCAAAGCCTATGGTAAGGTCTTTATAGTGGCAAGGCTAGGGATGAAGCCATTCTCTTGAATCTTATTGTATACAACATATGGTTAGTGAGAAATGATTGAATTTTTTATTAAAATTTTTAAAATCCTAAAATTACTCAAAGCCTCTTTCTATGCTTTCTTTTGTTCTATCTCAAGTTTGCCTTTGATACAAAAGAAAACATGTGGTTTCCATTATAAAGTTAATGCATCATCTTATACTATTTTTTTTTTTTTAGGACCCTCTAATCCCTTTCTTCCCAAAGATGAATTTCGATAGTAACATCTTACAAAATAATTTATGAAGTAGCCTATGTCATCTATTGTTCGGATAGTAATTTTATTGTTGCAGGAGGATCTCGTTTATTTGATGTTAGCATCTATAGATAAAATTTCAAGAAGCATAAAAAAGATTAATTTACGCCATTACTAAGGTTCAAACTTTCTACGTTTTATTGAAAGATGATTCAAAATCCATTATCAAGTGAACTTCTAACGCAACGTTTCAAATTTTGCTTTAGTATATTAAAAAATTAGCTTGTATTTTTGCTTTTAAGACTACTATAGATTTGTTGGCTACTCATTATTCATCGGTCGACGAATTTTTTTGACTTTTTTCCTTCACTCTCTCAAGCACCTCTTAATATTTTATCTTCTAATATTATGATTATCATCATCATTATTAATTTTTAAATATCAAAAAATAAGAATTATAGTATACTTTCGTGCATGGTATGTGCAATTTTTTTTAAAAAACAAAAGTATGGTAAATTTTTTTTTTTTTTTTTTTGGCATTGAGAAGAAGGAAAAAAAAAAAAAAAAATGATATCTCTGCATTGTAATGGCTGACTATGTTTTGCTTCGCGAGGAATTCTCCAGCAACAGGTCGTTACCATGGTTTACACGTGCGGGCATCCTGATGAAAGTTCTATTTCTTTCCGAGAAGTAGGACACAGGATGGTTGACGGGACACTCGTCTGGTTGCGACTTGCCGTAGCTCTCACCCACTCCCACCCATAGTTTCCGTCTCGATCACACGTGCGGGCTTCTTATCGCCATCTTCTTTCGAGGAGCAGGGAACTCCTTCCCTGGAGCCCGCAAACAGTATTATTTTTCGACTGTTAATGGCTTCGTAACTGCTGCATGGTTCGTTGATGGGGATGGATCTCGTCATTATTTGATTGAGTACAAGGGTGTCGATGGCGCCAATCAACACAAACCAGAAACAGACAATGAGACTGGGACGTGAGGCTGGGCCATGGTGGCCGTACAATGAATGCCTCTCTCAAGATTTTAAATGTTTTTGGGATGGCGACGCTCTATTTTTACATCTCATTCCATCCCAATTTCTAATTTGATCAAGTATCTTGAAGCTTACCTAAGATAAATTTTTTCTTAAATATTTTTTTTATAAAATTTTTCTATTTTATTAATTTAAAATTATATTTTAATTTTTAAAATTATATTTTTATATTTAATTTTAATATTATAAAATATTATAATCGAGATTGAATGAAAGAAAATAGAATGATTGAGACAACCCTTATCTATCAAGGATTCAATCATCATTTCTAAATACGAGAATTGAATGTGTAACTTATTATGTATTTCTTAAAATCTTGAACAAAAAATTATTTCTAAGTTTTATTAAGCCACTATATTTACACTATGAAGTGCACAAAAATTTATTCTCACTAATGCATACAAAATTTAAAATTATGTAATATTTTCTGCAAAATATACTATATATTATATTCTCATTGTATGGTAATCCACTCCCTAATGATTATCTGGCTAGCAGTATTTGGTTTCATCATGATTCATATTTTTTTAATTCACTTATTTGTTAAAATAAATTTAATATGATAGAAGCAGCACCAAATCACCATCATCATGTATGAGTGAATATATATATATATATATATATATATATATATATATTATGCAATTATGCTTGCATTGAATGCATAAAGCAAGCCGGTCTTCTATTTAATGTATAAAGGTTAAATATTTACTTTTTCTTCTTTGGTATAGGGATAACAGCTGATATGACTCAGGTTGGATGTAAGTTAAATAAAAAATTTACCAATCCAAATCTAACCTCAATTCTAAACAGATCAAAGTCTAAAGATGAATTTTAGAATTTAATTAAATAAGTAATCTAATCCAACATTAAATTATTTAAAATAAATTAAATCAATTAAACAAGTCAAGCATTATGGTGTGCTTCTTTAATGTGAGTTACATATTTCATTTCATTATCTTCATAAAAAGTTTACTTTTTTTTTTTTCTTCTCTTTTTATACTTTAAAATTAAAGACAGAAACATTCTTGAGATAATAAAACTTTTTATTTTAAATTCTATAAAGACGTTCACTATGGACATAACCAAATTTCCAAACACAAGACTAAGCTCCATTTATAAAGCTCCTGGAAAAAAAAAAAAAAGAGAAATCCTAAAATCCTATCATGTACATCACACGCATCATTGGTAGTATAACCACCCACTTTCAGTCATATCAATATCATACTCTCATATCTACAAGTATAGACTCTTGTTACCAAGGGTTCTCTCTCATCCTGACCGTCCATCAGCGGGGAGAGGACACCGATCAACTGAAAAACCTTTTATAATGCGATATGTGACGCGTGTCAGCATCGGGAGACCCAGAGGGCGTCGAGGAGGAAACCGTGGTAACGGTGGTCGAGCAGGACGTCCTCGGCGTCATCGTCGGCTTGATCAGGACCGCCGGCACGCTGCTCCTCCTCCTTCGATCATGCTCCTTGATCAGCTCCTCCGCTGCCCACTCCAGCTTCTCGCCGTTGGTTCGCTCCGTTAACTTCCTCCCCCGGAACAGCACCGACTCCACGTTCCGCTCCGCCAGCGTCTCTTCCGCCGCTTCCACTCCGTCAACGGCTCTTCCCAGACTGACCCCATTTTCCTGAAATACCCCTCAAAGTTTAAATCCTTGTTCCCAAGATGCCCTCCTCAGTAGGATTATTCTGGTAATTTGGTAGCACGGGAATAAACCAGGGCGAATTTTTTCCGAATAATACCTGAATGCGGAGGTAGTTCCTTGTCGCGTTCTTTCCGAACGCAACTGCAACCGCTTGATCCACCTGATGATTTATAAGATAAAATAATTTCTAAAAAATGAATTACCAAAAAAAAAAAAATCTACGAGATCTACGGTGTTTAGAATGCGCAATGAGGGTATTTTCGTCACTTAACCAAAAAAACAAAGTACGCGGCGGGGTTCGTACCACGTCGGCCTGGCCCATTCCGGCGATGCGGACGAGCTCCTCCGCGGAAGGCTGCACCGGTGAACTTCCGGCGGGCTTCGTCTCCCCGGCTCCCAGCGAGACCACCAGAAGGTTGTCCATGCCGGTGGCGAAGGGGAACTCCAGCTTGTTGTTCAGCACGTGTGTGACGGCCGCCGCTATAGGGTTCCTCATCGCCAGTCCCCCGCCGACGGCCCGGATCCGAGTACGGCCATCCATCGACTTCATCTCCGCCGCCGCCGCTCCCGCCGGCGCGCTCGTGGCGGCACAGACCTCGTGCATCAGGAAATCGTAGCTGTCCGCCTCCACCGCGTCCGCTCGCGAGAAGACGAACGGCGCCCCAGAAACCAGGTCGTAGCACGGGATCAGTATCGGCTTCACGGTGTCCCGCAGCGTCGCGTCGCCGAAGATCCGCCCGAAGAACGTCCTGCCGACGCCGCCTGATAGCCCGAGGATCTTGCGGAGGAACCCCTTATTGCCGGATGTGGCGAGCCGGGAGCGATTCTTGGTGAGTAGGCGATGAGCCTCGTCTGCGGAGAAGAGCGGGAGGCCGTCGGGGCCCCGGGTGAAAAGCATGGCGGCGAGGATCCCTCCGGTCCCGGATCCGGCGGCCAGGTCGAAGAAGTCGGCGATTCTGGCTGCAGGGTCGCCGGAGAGCTTGCGGAGAGAGGCCTCGAGGCGGGCGAGGGCGACTTCGGCGAGGAGGCCGGCGGAGGCGGTACCGTCTCCGTCGATGGAGAGGATGCGGACCCTCCCGGTGGCGGCGAGGAAGAGATTGGGGTCGTCGGAGCCGTGGAGGAACTTGTTCTCAAGAATGGAGAAGATCTTGCAGCCCAGCTTGTCCGCGTCGAGGCTCGGCTCCATCCAAGCTGCCTCTGACTCCATTCTTGACATAATGAAGGATTCCTCTCGTCTTCGCGCAGTGTAAACCAGTCAAGCCGAGCTGGTAACCCTAGCGGTGGCAGAGGGACGGGGAAGAACAGAGAGCCCTCTGCTTCGTTTTTATAGCGAGAAGAAGCAGCGCAAGTTAGCATTGTCATCACGGCGCACGTTAGTTACCACTCGTGGGCCACAGCTGGCATCCTCCCGCTTCTTTCTCAGAAGCCGCTGCCATGACGTGAATTCTGTTGCTCGGCTATAAAATCACATTTTTGCCATTGGAGGAGAACACCGACGCGCAACGTTTGATCCGAAATGGACGGTGCCGATATCTTCTGGATTTGAGTTATCTCCGCGGGACTGGAGGGTAAAAATGGAAAGGAAGAAATTGGTGCACCTCTGCCGAGGAGGAATCGCGAAGCACACGTGGTCATGCGGGATCCGGTCACCGACGCCCCCGGCACGTGGATCGGACGGTGGAGATTTGATCAGAGAGGTTGGGGGATGAATAGGCAACGCCAAATTAGGAGGGCTGGTGTAAGGAATCGCGGCGCAGAGCCAGCAGCGGATCTGCCTACCGACCTCCTGCTGCTGCATCCAAAGAAGAAATCCATAAACAACTATAAATTAAGTAAAAATAAATATATTTTTGTGGATGTGGAATTAAATGACTCAACCTTGCACTAACAAAGGTTTGGATATCATTCTATTTTCGTTTCACATGTTTCAACGGTAATAAATATGTGGTGGAAGATATTTCTGTGCTAAATTTGCCTGAGATATATCAACGTCACCTGCTTCATAGATTATATGTATTTTTCCCATGAGCCTACATTTTGACTCAGGTTGAAGGAGCGAACCTGAACCCATTCCATGCTTGTTTTGATGATTTTAAATCCAAATCTAAACCATTTTCTACTCAAGTCAGATTTAACCATTGGATCGAATCTATAATAACGACTTTAGACTTAGGTCAATCTCAAATATGACTCAGAATTAACTTGAAATATTTGGGTTCGCATTAGATTTACATTTTAGCCAAGCATTTCATTATTCTTTTACAACCAAAATTGAATAATTAATAATTAAATATAGAATCACTAAAAAAATTAAATTAAATAAAAAAAGCCATCTTAAACTTGAAATTTGATTCAAAAAATTTTAATTTCATTCACGTAATGAATTATTCTTAAGTTCATAAATTATAATTTTTAAAATATATATTGGTATACTTAAGGTCATTATAAATAAAGTTTATTAAAATAAATAGTATAATATCTATATTTAAATATAACTAAATGAAAATAAATAAGAAAAGTTGTAGGTATAAATATGAAAAAGAGAAATTAATTTCAATGAAAGAGAGAGAGAGAGAGAGAGAGAGAGAGAGAGAGGATTTATATGATTCAAATTTTGGAGCCGAGCCACATCAAGTTCAATTTGGATTGGACCTTCATTTTATTGATCCAAGTTAAATTGGAATAGTATATGAAGAAGCCTGATTGGATCTAAGTAGAAAGTGCAAGAGTTAAATCCTATCTAAAGATTGAGGTTAGTTTTTTTTAAATCAAACATAATCTATGAGTCCTCGATTATAGCTTCAGTCGAATCTAATCAAGTTGGAACTGGATCAAGTCACAATTCAACATGGTTTATTTATAGACCTAGTTTTGGTATCGAATTTCAAAAAGCCAAAAATTTGAATAATTAATGTTTTTTTTACCTTTTTCAACTTCTTTTGAATGTACACTACATTTAATAAATAATTTTGTAGGATAGCGTTGCAATGAGAAGGGAGTATGGAAGAAGTACATAGTTTTGACATCAACATCAATTTTATTTTTGACACCTATTCATGATTGAAAAACAATAAAAAATGAGAAATTAACAGAGAAATTCCTCTTTTCTAATATAATACCAATATCTTATTATAACCCACTTTGTCTTCATTTTCCTTGTGCTTCTGTTAAATTACGTTTACTTAGGAAGTTTTGATCATCAAAATGCTTATTTTTCTTCTCATAATCTTGTCTTTCATTTGCAATCATCATTGATTTTAGCCATTACTTAGTGAAGTAACAGTAAGTGTTGAAAAGTATTGTAAAGCATGCAATAGAGAAGAAAAAATATCAACAAAGAAAGAAGAATAAAGATAAATAAGGGAAGAATAGCATTTAAGAAATTTACGGTGGTTCAATCAAATTGACCTACATCCTTTCCAACAAAACTAATAGAAATTCCATTAAGAAATAGAGAAAGATTATAAGACTTGTTTTCTCACCAAAAACTCTTTCTTACATAAAACCCTAGACTCACTTATGCCCTTCAAAACACTCTTCTGAATCTTTGAATAACACTTTTGATTACTTTGAAGATTAGGACTACGTATACTTATATAGAGGAGGGATCTACAGTATCATACATAGACTAGGATTGGTGCTATCATTATATATGGAAACATCATCAACAATAGCTAATACAAATTAAGATTCATATTTTCTACATATATGGAAACATGTCCATCTTGAGCTTATTAATTTTAAAACAAATTTTAATAAATCTTCATCTTGGTTTGAGGTTTATGAAACCATCCATCCTAAAATATTTTCATCATCTTTATCGCTTGCTCTGATGGACATTAACCTCTTCAAACTCTAGCCAAGTCGAAACAATGCTTGAACTTATCTCCTAGAATTAGTTTATTCTCCTTAAGCAACTTCGCAAGCTCCCAAGTCTATTTCTTCATAAGAGAATCTATTTCTTTATTCATAGCTGCTATACTTGTAGTAAACTACTTGCTCTTCACTGCTTCTTTATATATGAGATACTCATTCTTCATACTCTTAACTGTAGCAAGCACATAAGCAACTATATCTACATAGCGCATATATAGCCTAATCTGCCTCCTCTCACGATTGATAGTTATACTATAGGTCTGTTGTAGTGATGTTTCCACATTGTGAGTAGTTTCATCCGTTTGTACCTCAATCTCAGGTTGAACTTGAGAGTCTTGTGACTTTCTTCTTGAAACTTGTACATCAAGCTTCATCTTCTTGCTAACACTACGGTCCTCTACCTAACTTTCAATAGATTATCCCTTCTAGTTTACTATAATAGACTCATCAAAAGTGACTCTCTACTTATCAAAAATTTGGATGACCTAATATTTTCAACACACTATAACCTGCAACCATTTACCCTAGTGCTATAACCTAGGAATACACACTTTTTTCCCCTTGGTTCAAGTTTGCCATTATTAACATGAATATATGCAGTGCAACCAAGTATTCTCAAATTAGAATAATCAATAGGTTGATCGGACTATACTTCTTGAAGAATCTTCAAGCTAATGGTAGTTGATAGCAGTCAATTCACCAAGTCACTTATTGCATTTATTGTTTAAGCTAGAAAAATTTTTCAAGTTCAAAATTAGAGAGCATACAATGCATCCTCTCTAAGAGTATTTTATTTATTCATTCTGCAACTTCGTTTTATTGTAGCATCATCTATATAATGTGGTGTCTCATTATACTTTATTTTTGCAAAACTTATCAAATTCTTCTTTATAGAATTCCAAGAAATTATTGATATGCAATGCCTTAATTTGTCATCTGATCTATTTCTCCACCATGCCTTTTCATTGCTTGAATTTGACAAATACCTCATCTTTATATTTTAAAAAGTATACCTACACTTTTCTTGAGTAGCCATCGATGAATGTCAAAAAGTAACGATGTCCATTCAATAATGCATGAGGGTTGGGTTCCTAGAGATCTTAATGGATATAATCCAATATTTCCTTGGAATAGTGAGTAGTGGTATTAAACTTCATCCTGCTTTGCTTTCTATATACATAGTGCTCACAAAATTCTGATTTTTTGATCTTCACTCCATCAAGCAAGCCTCTCTTGGATAGCTCCATTATTCCCCTCTCGCTCATATGTGCTAGTTGCATATGATATAATTAGGTGATATTCGAGTCTGACAACTTTAAAGATAAAGAAACTACTACAGTATAGTGATAATAATTCCAATCATATGATATAAGCCATTCATTAACATTTTCTTGATTACCATGAGTGTTTAGAAACCTTCAAAACACCATTCTTAACCATATATTTGTAATTCAGAGAATCAATTGTGTCCAAAGAAATTAGGTTTTTCATCAACTCCAAAACATGCCAAGCCTCTAGGGACCTCACAATGCCATGACACATCTTCATACAGATTGTTTCAATCCCAACAACATTTACATAAAATTGTGATACTGATTGCTCCAGTCCTAGCAACATTTATAGCTTTGTTGTAACACAATAGAACATTTTCCAATTTTGAATGGTGTAGAAAACTAGCTTGCATTGGGCATCATATAAAATGAACAACCAAATTCAAGGATCTACTTCTTTTTAGAGTTACTGATGCTAACTAAAAGTACCTCACTTTCCTCACTTTCTTCATCATCAAAGTTCTTGGAATTGTTCTCTTCAGCTATACTTGCTCTAGCTTTAGAAGTACTTTCCTTCTTATCATGATTTTCTTTCCTTTTCGGACAATTCCTCCTCAAGTGCCCTTACTCATGACAAAAGTATAACTTCTAATGTTTTGACTAAAATCTTGATTTACTTCTCCTGCTCGAACCCTTTCCTTTGGTTCTCCCTCATAATCCTCAGACACCCTCCCCTTTAGCTCCTTAGATTACTAGGAATCTTTTACACCGTTGACTGAGATACTCTCTCTTTTATACAATAACATATTAACAAAATTCTCATATGAGAGTAGTAGTGAATATAAGCGAAGTAGGGTTTGATCTTCATCTTAAATCTTGATTCCAATATTTTTAAATCAAGAATGATTTTGTTAAATTTATCAATGTGGTCTTTTAATGGTGTACTTCCTTTCATTCTTAGGTGGTAAAGTTTATGCTGCATGCATAACCAATTTCTAAGAGGATTTTGTTTTATATATGCTTTCCAGCTTCTATCAAAGTTTAACCGTTGTTTTTTCTTCAATGGCTTCTTTAAGAACTTCATTTGCCAAGCTCAATAAAATTGTACTATGAGCCTTTGACAATAGTTTATTCTTCTCTCCTTCAAACATAGTAACTAGCAATCTTTCTTTGCCTTCTAGTGCCTTCCATAGCATTTGTTGCACCAAAAGGGTCCACATTTTAATTTACTAGATGTCAAAGTCATTAGCCCCTTTGAATTTATCAATTTTGAATGTCATAAACGATATTGTGAATCTCTACTCAAAATCAATTCTTTAGTATGCTTAACGCTATCTGCTTAGTCCACTAATTCAACACAGGGTAGGTCTACCCCAAATAGAGGAAATCCTCTAATAATAGTGAAGTTAGACTCTAAAAAATAGAGGAAGCCTTTGATAGAGAAAAATTATCTAACAATAGTGGAGTAACACTCTAAAAACTAAAGAAAGCCTCTAATGGAGAAAAATTCTTTACTAATAGCAAAGTAAGACTCCAAAAAGAAGAGGAAGTATCTGATAATCAACTTGAGCAAGGCTCCACCTTCACTGTTCATTAAAAAAAAAAAAACATTCAAACTTGATCACCTTAGCAAATCATCTTGCAGCAATGCTTCAAAAAAATAGAAGAAGCCTTTGATTTCATTTAGAGCAAGGCTCTACTTTTTTAAAAATAAAAGAAAAGAATTCTCTATACTCTAGGAGTAAGGCTCGACTGTTACTGCTGCACTAAGAAAGTCTACCTAAAATAGTATTGGAATGGCTATTTATTCTAGGTTTATTCCAAATTTATCTCAGGTTGGAATAAACTTTCTCCGTTTCAGATTTTTTTCCTTCTTCTTTCTCTCTTCTTTTCTTTTCCTTGTTCCTCCTCCTTCACGATCAGTGGCTGCCACTCACCACGCCTACATCTTTCTTCGCATACAGCTGCACAGCCTTGTCGCTGACGAGGTCCCGGCAGAAACTTCGGTCCCTGCTTTCTCCTCTCCGCCTTCGTCACCGGGAAAGCACAGTGTTTCCAGCGCCGACTCCTCCATTGTACGTCCTCCACGCGTGACTCTACTCATCGATCACCAAACGTCTCCACCGATCGATCTCGGCTGCCCGTTCGCGATCTCTGGAACTGCCTTCTAAAAACGTCGGCTTCTTCCCTAAGGAGTTGTAACTTCCTCACCGGATGCCTCATCACCGTAGTCTTTGCCCAGCCAGTGCCAGTCCTTCACCGCCCGTCCCTTCTGACACCGTCTGGTCGGCTGGTGTCTTCCTCCAAGGGCCACCGGCGAGATGGGGCCTATGGCTTCGCGAAAAAAAAAAACGCCCCTGCTTTTGTGGGTGATGAACTGGGATAGATGCGGTGCATCAAGATTTGTGCTACTTTCCTTGCCGGTGCCCGACCGCGGTCACAGCCTATGAGATCGCCGACCATAGCTCCTCCGACGTCGATGAGAATAAGGCATTGATGGAATGATCTAGCCCAGGATTCAACACGGATGCTTTAAGATCCATGCTACAACTCTGATTCAGATGCTTTAAGATTAGTGAAACATCAGGGATAATCACTTCAAGGTTGAAACCCTGTGTTCAAGAAACCCTAAGGTCTAATGCCATTTATTGTAAAGCACACAATAGGAAAAGAGGAAAGAACAATAAGAAAGAAGAATAAAAATAAACGAGGGAAGGACCTCATACAAGAGATTTGCGGTGGCCAGATTGATCTATATTCGCCCAATAAAGATGGTAAAAATTTTATTAGGAAATAACTAGGGATTATAAAACTTATTTTCTTATTAGATATTTTCTCTTACACACAAAATCCTAGACTTACTTACATGTAACAAAACCTTCTTCTAAATCTCTTTCAATAATGCTCTGAGTTACCTAAAGATCAAATTTACATATGCTTATATAAAGAAGAAATCTATAATATCATATATATATTAGGACTTATTCACTCTTCATATATAGAAACATCCATAGTATCTAATATAGATTATGACTCACATTCTTCATATATATAAAAATATGTTCATCTTGAGCTTGTTAATCTTAAGAAAAGCACTAACAAAAAGTAATTATCATAACAAGATTTATCATAAAGTGAGTTTTATGGTAATTAATTTTGTACTATTAAAAGCTGAGAGTCAATCACAGGTATGACAGCTATGACATGACCAGTAGCTAGCTATCTCTGATAGCATTCGATGTTTAGCATACAACTAATGGAGGATGTTAGAAATTGATTTGGGGTCAATAAGCTAGTTATGGACATAGCCCTAAATGGACTTGTCTTGATATGATATGGACTCTGATATGATATCGAGATATATTTCCATAAATATGGAGAATACGAATTCCAGTCAATATATATAGCTCTGATCCCAGAGGTTTGAGAGATATAGAAAGAGAGTTTTGTTGGATGTAAGAAGGTCTAGAGTTTTGTAAGAGAGTCATTGTAAATCTATTTATGGAATTATTTTCATCTTTGTTGGAATGGATATAGGTTGATTTGACCGAACCACCATATATTCTTATGAGTTCTTTTCATGGCTTTTTTTAAAAATTATTTTCTTTGTTGATTTTCTTTTTGCTGCTACTCTCCTGTAGTGATAGAGACCATAAAAATGTTTACACAACATGAGAGTTTTCTAATTTCATTGAGATATGTTTGATGTTGATATAGGATCTGTTTTCCTCATGCTTTATGAAATGAAATAAAATGAACCATCACTATTTGTTTTGGGAAGAAAATGTAGAAAATGAAGGAAGAAATGTTGATATAAGATTTGCATGATGATGTATCTAGCTTATGTGTCAATTTATTTGATAGGGGATATGGTAGAATTTAAAATTTATGATACGTTTGTACTCCTAAAAGGAATAACATTCCGAGCTCTTAATTAATTGATTGCATTTATTATTCTTCAAGGTTACAAAAGTCTTTTTTTGTTTTTTGAAATAGTAAAACTTTTCATTGGATGCACCAACCATAAATACAATTGAACTTTATGATACCACATCTTTAGTCGCTCCAAATTCATTCATATTATAAAAAGAGTACTACTTAAAGCTCCTCTCTCTTTTTTTTTTTGTGTACAAAACCTATATAATTATTAACTTGTTTTTGTCATGCAAATCATTCTCACATAATTTTTATATTTCATATGCAAGGTCTATTTTTAAATCTAATCTTTTTTGTCCATCACAATCATACTAGTGTTCTCCATTCTGCTAAGCTTACATCCCATGCTTATAAATCTTGTCCCCAACCAACATAGCGTGGTACATACATTAAACCATTGGTCACGAACATAAGGATACAATGAAGTGCAATTATTGGGACAAGAATCGACAAAACTTTGTGCCCGGCCTACATGCATGACATGCATGTTTCATGCACTGCTGTCATTGTCATCTGTAATACGTGGTCGGCACTCTGATCCGACGCAGCAATAGTTTCTTAATCCTTATCATTGTTCTCTAATTATTCGTTTTGGACAAGTATTGCCCATAAACTAAAGCTTTGGAAGCCTCTAAGTAGGAGGTTTTGTCCATCTTGTCTTATGGCTGAAAGTTGGTACACGACAAAGACCAACATAAAAACAAGAAGCTAATAATGCATTAAATATAAAAATAAGAAAGTTGGCACATGTTTCTTGTTATTCCTTTCGGTGCTTTTCCACTGTTTTGGCCGTGCTGGGGAGCAGGGGCATTATTTTTTTTGTACGTCTAAAAGGGTGTCTATGCTTATCCCAGGGATGCATGGCATCTCATTGAACAAGTTTCTTTCCCTCGTGGGCCAAATTTTATGGCTTTTATAATCTTATGTTCCTCAGCTAGGTAGATGTTTGTCGCGACCTTTGTTTCAGCCCTTCTCATGATTTTGTTACAAAGGTTACCTTCCTGGAAGACAGTGATCCAAAGTTCTTCTAGTTGTGCTATATTTATTTTTTTACTTTAGTAAATTTAAGAACAAGATCTACGAACAAGAACTGTGTAGAAGACATACTTGATTTTGTGACAAAAAGGAAAGACCATTTTAAGCTATCAGTTAATTTCGATCCATCATGAGGTGCATTAGCTTAATGGCACCTTTTAACCTTGCCTCAATGTCTTGACGTAGCATAGCATGAGTATCTTGACTCATAGGCCAATTAGAAATCAATATGTTAGCTTGGATATTTTATTCCAAGTCTCTTTGTCACAAGATAGGCAGATTTTTATTTGTTTCCTTTCTTTCCTTCTTTCTTTTTAAAGAAAAAGATAGAAGAACTCTTTATCTTTCTCTAAACCAAAATGAATATTGAATATGAATTTTATATTAGTATATCCATAGCTATATCTTATTTCAATGTGACAAGTATAGGTACACATATATCTATTAATTGGATAAAACCATATTCATATTTACTTTTAGACAAACAAATATGAATCAAATATCAATAAGAATATAAATAGGCCAAGTAGTTAAACTTTATGATGATGATGGGATATTTGTTATGCTTTATTATAGCTCAAAATATCTAAACATTCCATATATCTTTTGTTATTTGACAAAGCACAAATGATCGTATAAAAACAACGAAGAAGTGATTGCATCCACTTACTTACAAAGATGCTATTTTTGCATCTTTTGAAAAGAAATATTGGATAAAATCATATTCAAAATATGCTAAATTAAATATTTTGAATTAAAAACCGATATGTTATGGATACAACCTACCAAATTAAAGATGCTATTTGTGGAAAGGAAATTAATTTGAAAATATGCTAATATTGTAACCTCTTAGACTATGTCCGTGCTATATAAAAAGAAAAGAGATGAGAAAATGGATTTAGATATTAAAATATGCATCAAATATTTGTGTATTTTTATCTATATCTACTTTTCTTTGACTAATGCAAATACAAATATATGTCTTAGTTTGATGATGAATTTTGTATCCATATCTTCATGGAAGAAAATCTAAAAAGGATATAATCCAATCCATTTTTATCTTTATCTTAAATAAATTAATATAAATAAATATAATTGAGATATCACAATGATAGAGTGGTTTTAAGGGTTTAGTCCTCTACGTTTTGCAATTATAATTCAATAACCTACATTAATGCATTAATTAATAAAGGGTAATTGTAACACTGGTTTATCTAAATGGATACACCTCTATACTTAAAATTGAGGTGTTGAGGATTTAAATCCTGAGTATCATTCTTTTTCAATAATTCTAACCTTGTCAATAGACTTTTCAAGATCAAAAAAATTCTAGTCTCATGAGCAGTATTTGGATTGCTCAAGTACCTAATAGCTTAATTATGCGATGAGTCAATCCTCTCCTTCTCAAAAGAAAAAAAAATAAAAATCAAGAGAAAGTAATTAAGAAAAAGTAGATCTATATAATAAGTTAGAGTGATCAACTATATCCAACCCGCTAATATTTATTTATTTATTTATTTATTTGATGGAAGGGGAACAATGGAAGCAATTTATAATCTATTAATACATTAGATTAAAGAAATTAAACAATCATTTGAATTAGCCAAGAAAAATAAAATTTAAAAATAAAATTCGTATATATTATCACATGCACATGAATATTACTAAGAAGGTGACCATGGAAAGAAGATGACATGTAAATATTTTCTTACTTGTATCTATGTTTACAAGGAATGAGTAAAATAAATGCATAGCACGTTCTTAAATAATAAGGATAAGGGAAGAATTACTATACATTTTCTTTGTTCAGCTTGGTAAAGGCTCTTATATAAGATAAAGCATTGCTGATTGTTTTGGAGAATAAAAAGTAATTCAAATAATAAATACAATACATGGTTGATGCTGCTTCTGTTGTGTAAATAGAAAAGGAGAAGACAAAAGCTATTTATGGAAGAAGTTTTCTCACTTTTTCTTTTTTATGGAAGCACTTCTTAGATAATTTGATCAAGCACCTACTTATTTTAGAGCTAATTTTCTTCAAAAGTTACAAAAGTCTTTTTTTAAGCAATTCCAAAACACATCCTCAACATGATTTCTTGACTTGGCTGAGAAAGAGGCTTACTTTTAGGTTTGAATATATCTCTAATTAGATATGGCCTAGGGTGCATCTTTTTGTTTTTTTTTATAGAGCAACACTACAAGGAGCCAATTATGTACATCGTGAAAGCTATTATTATTCCAAATGGCAAAGCTATTACTACTTAGATAAAAAAATAGTTTTTAGAATTTCAATTGAGATCCATCTATGTTCAACAAAGTATAAAAACTTGAGAACAAAATTTTGGCCAAATATCCACATGCTTATTTTGATGGGAGTTAACCAAAAATTTCTAGTAGGCAAGTCTTATCTATAATATTCCCTTGGCAAGGAGCAAATACGAAGACTTTAGAGATAGGAATAGGGGATGTTTGGTATGAATGATGGAATCACTAATAGTTGCATTCTAGTAATTCTATGTAGTGATTTTAAATTAACCCCGTATATAAAATTACTATTCAATCCAGTGATTTTAAATCCATTCTTAAAGATGGATATTCAAGATTAATTTAAGATAATGATCTTAGACTGAATTTAAAGGTCAAAACATCTCTTATCCATACAAAAGAGATACTCAATAAAAGGTACCCTTTATTATGTATTATATTATAATAATATTATAACATAATATAAAGAAAATATACTAATATATTATATTATTATAATAAATATATTATAATATAATTATTTTAATATTTTTATAATATAGTATAAATTATTGTTAACCTATAATAATTAATAATATAATATAATTTAAAAATGTTATAATAAATAATATAGAATTATATGGCCAATGACCTTGGATTATTATATGACACACTAAATATATTAATTATAGATATTGATCTCATATCAAACATAGTGAAAATCAGATCATTTAAAGATAAAAATTATCAGTGATTTAATATCATCAATTGTGACCTCATTTGAATTACTAATTGTTTTGTAGTAACTATCTGTTGCATATAACTGGAAAGGCAGATAAGCTGGTAAATTGTGAGATAATAATTTTTTTAGTCCCAAACGTTCAATCATCGAGTTAGGATAAATAAATAATGATGAAATAATTTATTTATTTTCTATTATGCTTTGGGCTGTATTGAATGGTGCGAGAATTAAGAGGAAGTTTAAAAGCATAAGAGGATGAAAAAAGAGCTAAAGACATTAAATAGAGGTGGGTGGGGCGTCCCAAAAAAAAGCTTGTAAAAAAATATCACAGCTGAGCCCAAATAAGAACAATGTTACTAACGCTGCGCTTTCACTGGAGCTCATTTAACACAAGATTGCCAACATCGCAGAGGGAGAAAGAGACGTTTCAATTTATTAGAATCAGGCTATAAGCACATGGCAATGCTTAGAAGGGTGACTGAAACATCTTGAGCCACTTTCTAGCATTGGTCATTTAACTTATTGGAATAATTTATTTATTATGCAGATAACCCCCACTTGCTAGTAGTACTGCATGACTTACCACCAACATAAAATAACAAGCGTTTAGTAATATAAACTAATATAGAGATTAGACTTCTTAAGCATTCCAAAGCTAGCAGAGAGCTTGAGGAGTCATTTCTAGCTTCAGCTTTGGAATTAGGTTGACATTTATTTATTTATTTGTGAATATAGGATGATCTGAGATAAGAGAGATAAAACAACTATACCTGTGAAACTAAAGTACATCCTAGGCTTGGCTTATTCTTTCTTGCTGGCTGGACAACCTTAAATCTTCATGGCTGGCCTGACTTGGGCCAGCTACGGACAAGGCCTGCTCTCTCTCTCTCTCTCTCTAATCCTCATTTACTCTCCGTGTACCTCCTTAAGCTAAGGGCGGATTGATGGAAAAATTATCTCTACTTTAAACAATTTTTATGTATATAAAAAATAAATATGACATGATTTAAGACATGATTTAAAAAAACAGTATTACATGATTTAAGACTTGCCATGGTTGGCACTTTGTTTAGAGTAGAGTTTATTCTACTTACATGCATATAATTGATGGTATTCTATTTCCAATATACAATAAATCACCGCATGTTCTCTTTGAAGCATACTCTAACAAAGAAGAATTAGGATGGTCTCAAATTAGTCAAATTCAGATATGACTAAAATCAGTAAAATAATTGAATAAAAATATCTCTTTATATGGACTCAATCCTTTTTTTTGAATGCTGAAGCTGTGCACTCAAATTCGTTTAATCTCAAATTGTTAAAGGCTCTCAAGTCTCTTCTCACTTGTATTGAGTTATTTTGGATGGATGAAAATAATGATACTATTTCCGATTTATAGATATGAAGAGATGCTTGTAAATGGATGTCTAGATATTTCCTAATTGGATGTATTCATTCACCATGTCATCACCAAAGGTTGTACGCATTGGATTTGATCGACCTGATTGATTGCATTGAGATTCATCTATCTGTTAAGGTTTATCAGATGCACCGCACATTGCAATGCATCTCTCTGTTAAGTTTGATTATATGTGCCTCTCCATTACATCAAATTATTAGCATATGAATAACATGATAGTGGTATTATATTATTTTTCTGCAGTTAGATATTTATTAATTATTATTCATGTTGGTGTATCTATGTGGAGACTTTTATTGAGCTGTTAGCTCATCTATCATTTTTTTTTTTTTTTTGAGTATCTCTAGTTACCTAGCTTCATGGGTTGACGTGAGACTTGGGTGCAAGAGTGAGTTAGGCCACGTATCTTATAACGGATGTATCTGAATCACTCATTTTGAACCTCCATATATTAACAAAATATTAGGTTTGTCTTAAATTCTTAGATGCTGTTATTAAGATATTGGTTCTGGTCCATTGGCCTTGCACTCTTTAAAATCATGCTCCGCCAAAAGAATGTGCAGCCATGTCATGAGCTTAGCTTGTGGGTTGGGCTCAGGGAATGAAAATATCTAGGTCTTGGAAACTGACCTAATCTATAAACCAGCATCAATGAACAGAAGATTACTGCCAAATTAAGAGCTAGTAGTACGAAGTTTTCAAACTCTAGTGAATCATATCTTAATCTATAATGTGGACCTCGTAGGAATGCGATGAGTTTGGTAGGCCAAAGTTTGGTAATTTTTGTCATGGTTCTCTAAAAAGCTCCACAACACCTGGTTTGGGACCACAAGCTTTAAGAGTTGGTGTAACCATTCAAGAGTCACATCCACTTGAGCTAAATCCAAAGCAATCCAAAATTTTTTACATGCCCTACGCCTTTGCAGAGAGAAATATGTCTCTAGTTATGGTAACAATGATAAGATCCGTTCGTTTCATCATTCATTGAAGGCTCTAGCTATCTGGAATCTAAGGTCAGCAAGCACCATGGCCACGGCTGTGTATGTATTGCCTGTTTCATGCTATCCCAAGGCATTATCTTTGATCTGTTCTTATTCCATCTCTCACTGAAGGCTGGTAGTATTCGCTGAAATGAATTTGTGGAACTATTTCTGAACTCTTGGATCAAGAATTCTTAACCATTGAAGTCCAAATGGCCCGAGTCTGATGTGCATCAGACTATTTAATGGTTCTGCTGGACATTCAGGTTGAGATCTGTGGCGTTTATGCTTGGATGGACTCGATCAGAGAGTTTGAGGTAAACTTAAATATGAAATCATTTATCTATTATTTCAGATAAATAAAGATAAGGTTTAAAAAATTAGTTGCATATATCATAAGAGATGCTTCGGAAAAGAGAGAGAGAGTGTGTGGGGGCGTGAGCAAGAGATCTCTTCGTAACATCCTCTCTCTTCATAGCATCTATTGATTTAGAGGCTTTTATAGGCTTGTATACAGTAAAAATAAAGATCGGGCAATCTATAAGAAATCTGAAATTTTTTACTTCAAGTGTTTTAGATGCGCTCACCATGTATATCGATGCTTCCATAGTTGAACATAGATCATATATGATACACAATATCAGCATATCAAAATTCATTTTTTTCCTCCCATATATTATTCAGTATACTTTCTTTTCCTTCTTCTTCTTCTTCTTCTCAAGAAAGAGAGTAGGAAGGATCCACCAGCTTCATTAAGAAAATGAAGAATAGAGACTATTACATGGTACACTTCAGTTCATTTAAGATAGGAGACATGTATTATACGAAATATGTTCAGTTTCCCTTGTTCAGATTCACCTCAAGGGTTATGGATTATAAGACAACAGTGGAGAAAAAATAATTGTTATTTTCACCCACATGAGGAACCTAACTTGCGGCAGTAGTTTGTCTTTCCAATTAAATTTTAACCCATATTTCAACTACTCCAAAATCATAACCTATGATTCTTATTTCCTAATGTCCATTATGAACTTGCTAATATAATTAAGGTGTTGTAGGGTCCAAAAGATTTGTTGCCTGTGGTCCATTAAACATAATAATCACCGGCCATGTGATTTAAAGATGCCATCATGGCCAAATGTTTCAAGCAGCCTTCTTTGGCATTTATTAGAGGCAAAATGGAAAGGGCAACTTCCAAAGATTTGCATGATGCCATGTTGTTTCTTCCCATATTCATCATCAATATAATGAGGTCGCCTATGATGCTATATATTTCCGAGATAAAGTTGTCGCAAGTTTTGGGCTGCCAAAGGCCTAATAGTGGTCCACAAAGCATCCAAAACACCCTTGTAAAACTATGTACATTTTTTTGTCATTTGTATTGCTAAATATTTGTGAAATGGGATTGGAGTAGATTTTAGGCATTAACTTGTTATCGAACGGAGTCCACATGACCTACTTGACCTTAAAAACTCAACTATTATAATCTCTTTAGGGTTGTAAGGCCTTAAGCCCATCCATTGGCCCAATTAATCTATTATTGGGCTGAGTCTATGTGACCTAAAAATACTTAAATTTAAGTTAATGGATAGAATTTAAGTTATAAATTTCTTAAACTATTATTTTCATTTGATATGGCACTATTCATTGGGGTATTACAAAAAGAGGCATAAAAGGTTAGATATTCCATGTATTACCTTTTATAAAGATCTCATGACATCCCTAAAACCCGTTCCAAATGGACCTAAAAGATACTTTTGATCTGGGTTGGCTACTTCGATCAAAGTAACCATGCAGAGATCATCAAGGGACTTGGGACGTAGGTGTTATAGCATTGGACATTATCATAAAAACAAAGATGATGCTTGCTATTAAAAAAGTTCAGTGTAAGTTGTCTTCTCAACAGGCTATATGCTATTTCCTTGACAACTACGATATGGACCACTGCTGAAGGTTCTTTTTTTAAATTTATATTTAAAATATTTAATAATCATGAATGTTAGAAATTTTCTATGCATGGACTATCATTAATTATTGATAATTTTAGATTTATAAAATTATCTAAGCTAATTTGATTGAATGATGAGTGCATAATGAGCCTACTGTTAAAATATAATCTATGTAGTCTAGACATATATGCATCTCTTATGGGTGATATGAGTAGGTAGTTTGTATGAATCTAAACCTAACAGTGAATTATGATGAAAGAACTTATTAGGATTTCATCATAAATAAGTTAGATCTCATTTTTTTTCTCCTTTAGTTTCTTTCTATTGAGAAAATCGTCTCCTCATTTAGCATTTTATACAGGTCTTGCAAAAATTAAAGATGATAATATTGAATTTTAGGTATTAAAAAGTATTTTAAAATTCATATATGTGATTCTAAAATCCTTGCAAAGGAAAATTTTCTGAGTTCTCTTCTCATTTTCACCAACAGTTATCCTCTTAATATTGTTTCATTTGGCTCATTTAGGCTCTGCAACAGTTGCCGTTTTATAGTACCAGGGATTTATATGCAAGTCAAAGGACCTTTCCATCCTTATTTCTCATCTTATATTATTGCTACGTACATTAGACCATGCCACATTCCCTTAAAATAAGAATGCTTATGGCAATATATCCAGCTTGTTTTCCTACCTGTTCCCCAAGCCCTAAAAAGTATAACCCTCCTCATTAGTGTCCTGAAAGCCTTTTAATTTCAAAGGACTCATGCATCACTCCATGTTCATTAGATCTGAGATGGACTGACAAGCTATTCTTGAATTCAACTTCAATTTAAAGTAGAAAAGGTCGTGCCAGCTTCTACCAACATCATAACCTCACTCTGGAGTTGTTTGTGGTCAATGAGGCCAAAAGAGTAGCTATATCTTCATCAAAATGCAACTTGTACAATCCTCAGTTATAGTAGATATTAAAATGTACAATGGGTGTTAAAAATGATTTTTCTATGAGGTTTTACTGTAGTGGAGTTCTATCAAACATCTGTTTCTATATCAAATGTTCCTTTTTATCTCTCATATTTTTGCAGAATGCCCTTTTGTGGACTTATCTGACATGCTATACCTGGAATGCTTTTCTTATTTTCTTGGTCAATTATCCTTTGTTTACATGGGAATAACTATTACAATAAAGGCAAAATAGAGAACTATTTTTGCAATCTGTGAGAACTATTTTTCCTTCTCTTTTTTCCCATTGGCAAATGTCGCTATTTTTTGGATGAGTTCTGACTTGTTTCTATCACATGGTTGTTCTAGGACCTATTTGTTATGTGTTTTTGCTTGGAAACTATCAGCGGCAGTCATTCTTTTGCATCTAGTTTTCTTAAATCTGCATGTCTTTGGCCATAAGTGTCAAGGAAATGCTGCTATATTTCCATGAAATTTTCAAGGGGATTGTATTAGACCAATTTAATGAATGAATTGAAGGACCTTAAAGTCATATTGCTGGCAAATCATTGTCAGGATAGGTATGGATCACCAGGAGCATGGGAGGGCAAGGGTCAGTTCTTTGTTGAGGAATCATGAGCATCAATACTAATTACTGAATATTTGCTATAACTATTATTGGAGGAAGCTTCTGTAGAAGGGGCAATCCAAATAACTTTCAAGGTTGGAAAAGAGGAGAGAATTTGTAGGAACTCATTTAGAAAGCATTAACTGAGGATATTCTACACCATAGGAATGAGAAGACCAAAGGAGTTTGACACACAAGCATTCAAAGTCAACAACCTTTGGTAGTATTTTGAGAAGCTAAATGGATAGTAGTACGAATTGTTCTTGATGGCTTAAATGGTTGGTAAAGAGTCAAGATTTTGACCAGGTGATGAATCTTTGGCATCTCTTGATCGCTTGTTCTTTTTATTAGTTGTTTTTTTGTGTAGGTCAGATATTTGCAAGACAGATTCTCCCATTCTAGAATAAACTCTCTTACCAAGTTGGACCTTGGAAAATACATAGGCCCAAGGGATGACATGATGGAAACTGGCAACCCAACTGACAGTCAACTTTATGGAAATATTGTGGTCTATCACTCAAATTTTTATTCTTTTATATTAAAATTTATCTTAAAATTTACAAATTTAATAAAAATATATTTTCATATATATGGAGAGCTTAGTCTGTGTAGTACATGATGCATTCCTCTTTTATATAACTACATATAGCAGTATAGCCTTGGCCTATAGGGTAATTTTTAGATATCCGTAATCCAAAGCGTTATTGTGAGCGTTTAAGAGATGATTTTGTTGGGTATAACCAGTCTAAAATTTTGTGTGAAAAAGTCCTTAGTGAAAAATTAATTTTTATACTTTCAAAGTTTGGTGGAAAAATAATCCCTGTAATTCCAGAGTCAGATAAGTAAACAATTCTTATAATTTAGGTACTTTTTCACAGTAAAATTTCTCTATTCTTCTTCATTCATAAATATAGATCAATGATCAAATCATGTTATATTCTTATGTGTACCTTTTGATTATTTTCTTTTCTTTTCTTTGTCATTGATCTCTCCTTTTCGTAATACCATGCAATTAGACTATCTACATTCTTCTTCCATGAATACCATATGATCTTCCATAACATTTTCCTAAAAAGGATTCTAGTGTTTGCTATAGAATTGCATCGATGGAGAATTTATAGAGGATTATAAATTTGAATCTAGGTCCTTGATGGTGACTCTCAAGGACTACACCAACCCCGCTAGTTGGTACTCTGAGATCTAAATGCTACTTCCTGCTATTTAATCAACCTCACTGGTCAAAACCAACCACACTAGTTGGCACTCTAAGATATAAATGCTACTTTCTACTATTTAATCAACCTCACTAGTCAAAACTTAGAATAACATGCGACAAGATGCCTACATAGGTCCTTGCATATTATAATACACCAGCCCAGTGTGTGTTGATTAAAAATGAAGTTTTTCTAAAATTAATATAATTAAAACTTTTAAATAATATACCTTCATGATGTTTGGTATTAAGTTAGTTTGCAACGTATTTTAAATCACCTAAAATGAAGGTCGGATAAGAAAATTATGAACAATTTAATGAACCTATGTTAGTATAGAAAAACTATTTTTTAGATATTTCAATTTTTAAATATTTATTTGATATTTATATTTTTAATTTCTTTAGGAAATAGAAGTCATACTAGAAGTAAAAAATCAATTAGCTTAAGGAAATTTGTATTATATGAAAAGTAAGAAACTTATTAGATTTAGTAAAACTCTTTATAAATAAGGTTTAATGAAAATCTTTTGATATAAAAAATTCATCAATAAAGTTCTTGAGGATTTTCTTCTTGGTATGGAAAGATCCCTTATTTATTAGGGTGCAAGATTTCAATATTGTAAGAAGTGATGATGTAAAGACAAAAGTCATCTCTTTTGTGTAGACTTATTTGCATCGGTAGAGATTTAATATTACTAAGTAAACCATGCAATGATTCTAATTTGTTTTCTACCCATGACATTCAGAGTTGGATTTATTTAATAGCCATACATTTGAATTAAGTGATAAGTTCTAAAAAAAATATTTAGAGCTCATTGGGATTGTTGTGATTCGTATTTATTAGGTAAGTAATGCTCTATCTTTTTCTAGATATTCATATATATACTTTTTTATAATAAAATATCAATATTATGATTGATTTAGGATTTTATAAGTGCTTGTTTCCTAATTATAGATGCACATGTTATTAGTCGATATTATGCATATACATTTGGAATCTAGTTTTGAATTTATTTTCTAGTTCTAGATTGATATGATATGGATTATAATCAGATATGTTTCGTTATAGATTTTGAAACCCAGTGATTATGGCCAATGCCATACCAATGGAGATTTTATTTGACCAATGCCTTGCCAATAAAGATTATATCTAACTAATACCTTGCCAACTAGGATTATACTTGGCCGATGCCCGATCAATGGGGATTATATATTTGTCCTACCAATGAAAATTGTATATTGATTGATTCTAAGATTTTGAGTATAGTCAGGTTGGCCGAGATGAATTATGGTCAATTTAACTTAATATTTTATGAATAAATTAAATATTTAAAAATTATGATTTTTTTCTTCACTGTATTTGGATATGATGGCATTACTTGTATACATGGCACGTTCATTATTAATTTACTATATGAGTTATCTAGTTAGGGTGATCATCACTTATTTCATTTTTTCTCTCTTTTCAAATTAGAAGTAGCAAGTTCATTAAAGTAACGGTAGGAGAGTATTTAGTTAAGAGAAAGAAATATGTGTCATAATCTAAAATCAATTTAATTGGACTATGATTGTTATAAATGATGTATTTAAATTATTGAAGATTTATATTGGACATGATAAATGTTAAATTTAAATTTTACTCCGCTACAACTAATTATTGATCTGATGTCATGATGGATGTCTTATATACTTATGAGGTCAAAATTTTAGGTCAGAAGTGTGACACTTATTCTCTTCATTTAAGTTTTAGCATTCTTGTCAAGTTAAAAATGACACTTATTCTCTTCATTTAAGTCTTAGCATTCTTGTCAAGTTAAAAATATAAATTCAAAATAATTCAATCACAAATAATATGATTGGCTTATGATCAATCCCAAAAGAGCTCTCCTAGTCTATATGGGCCATAACTAAGGCTCCCTTTGATATTATTAATAATAACCTCAAGCTACACCTATAAAACCTATTCAAAAGATGTTATTTGGATTCATTTGCTGCCCAAGATATTCATAGCACACAATTAGTATGGAACTAAATACATGCTATATGGGTCCTCACAATCCTAGAGGACTAGTGATGGAAAGAAGCTTATGTTATTTGCTATGAAATTTCATCGTATTGAAGTCACATTTTATGATAGAATGAGCTAAATTGGCCACAACACACAAGCACACAAATAATAAATAAACACACAAACACATTTTAGA
This sequence comes from Metroxylon sagu, assembly GCA_017589505.3. NCBI lineage: Eukaryota > Viridiplantae > Streptophyta > Magnoliopsida > Arecales > Arecaceae > Metroxylon > Metroxylon sagu. Next base: position 1,417,064 of record JACVBY030000658.1, on the reverse strand, counting down.
GCTTAAAATGTGTGGTATCATAGTGGATAAACCTTTTTTTTCGAGCAAATTTTTACTAGACATAGTCTGATTAAATCTCATGTATGGAAGGTCTAGCTCGGACATGCATACAGAAGAATCTTAAATTCTTAAACATTTACTAGAGAGGCAATTTATTCACGAGTATGTGTTTGGTTCTATGTAACCATCAGCTGTGATCCACTCTCATCTTGATATCAACCTTTTAAATACCAGTTTAAAATTCCTGACTTGAGGCTACTTTGGCAAAGATGGAGGCTTATGATTGAAGTTGGCTACAAATGTTTAGAAAAAATGATTTTAAGTTACAGGCTTCAAAATTCAAGCTTCTGGCACTCCAAAGCTATCCTTATTTAAAATCCCTCTGGAGAGAGAAAAGTCTAGACGATTGTAAAATAAAACATAACTAATGAAAGGATTCTAATATTTCTTTCCTGCTTTAACTACCAAAAAGCAAATTGGAATTCTCTTCAATATAAAAGCAGCATGATCTCTGATCAACTGAAGAAAGTTCCAACTGAAAATATTTCCACCAAAGAGAATGGTAACATGAAAAGTCCCTCATGCCGCAAACTGAATCTACTATTAGATTTAGTGTATCCTATACCATATCCAAATTTAAGATGGAGTCTACAACTTACATGATTATATGTCAAGATTCACCCAATTGTTAATTCAAGAGCGAACTAATTAGAATCATCAAAAGATTCATCCGTCTTGTTCAAATCAATCATTAGCCCTTTACCAGCATCAGTCTTCTGCATCTTCTCTTTAGAAACTAATAAAGGAGTCAGCTTCCTCTCCCTCTTTATCCCTCTCATCAACCTCTCCTCTTTTGTTTCTCCTGAGTCACCTTCCTTCCCTCTAATTGGTGCTTTCACAAGGTCCCTGGGGCCATCATCATTTAAGGACTTGAAATCATCCAGTTCAAATACAGGCTGCCATGTGCTGACGATATTAGCTAATTGCTTCTTTGAATTTTTATCCTTCATCTGATCTAGCAATTGCTTTCGGTAGGCTTCTCGATCAATTAAGTCAAAGAAAGCTTGGATATCTGGTGACATGCTCGATCCACCTTCACTGCACTCTTTCTTCTCCATCTCGTAGTTCATGATTTACACCTACTAAGGGTTGGGAAAAGAATTAGCATATAAAGAGGATAAAATCATATTCATTTCATGCTCAAGCTTTGAACTGAATGATTCATAAAAGTTGTAGTTTTATTTGCTATCATTCTAGACCATGAGTGATTATAATCGTTTGATATTTTCTTAACATATTTGCTATCCTCCAGACTGGTATGCAAACTATGCAATGAAGTATCTATAATGGATTTAGGAGTCACATCTCCTCTCTACTAGCTTATATATTTTTTCCTTTTTGCAAGGTATAATATTTTGAAATGTTAAGCCTCATGCTAATCCAAACCTCTTACCTAAGAATACTTTCTTTAATGAAATAGAAAACATCAAAACTTTTCAAGAAAAGAGGTGACAAAGAATTATGGCAATTTCTCACCATGTTATCTATCAGCTCAGTCTTCTAGCTCCATATTCCTTCACATTCTTCTCTCCATAAGGACGGACTGGCCTCTGATCATTGTATCACTGACCTCTTGCTACTAGATGGCACTTTGTGGTTCCGGAGATTTGTGATGTTCTTCTCGCAGGATGAATGGGGCTGGAAGCCAATGTTTTGCTTGCTGTACTCCCTTGGGTTTTGCTTTGTGAGTCTTTAAATTTGCTACTTCTTGTCTTTAGCAGGCATGAAATCAATGTATTGCTTGTGTGAGGTTGCTGAGAAGAAGTCAGCTAAGAGGGTCTCTGATTGACTTTTTCCTTTTTTCCAGAGCTTGAATCAAAGTCTCCAGTTAGTTTCTACAATAAATGGACAAAAATGCCATTGTCTTTGTTTCAATGGAAAAAATGTCCAATTGTCCTTGGATTGTAGAACAAATTGATCAGGCTAGGGAGCAGTATGATTTGTAGCCATATTAGGCTTCGGAGTTCAATTTTGCTTTTCCAAATTATTTTGAATGTTTATTTTAATTACCAAATTTCAGCTTATTTAATCAACAAATATGGAAGCAAGCATGAGCATGATCCTCATATGATTTTATTTTTTCAATATTTTAAATAATATTTTGATGAGCAAATTGACTAGCTTTTTTAGCCCATGCCCCTCCATCACTTCTTGAAGAAAGAATTGAATTTGACAAGGCTGTACTCATTAAAAGCGGAACAAAATGCTAAATGTAAAAATGCTGTTGCCATTCCTCACCATGCATTGTTTGCAAAGGCTTTTACCTTAAAATAGTACAAATGTGAAAAATGGATTCATTAACCCAATGGTTTGCATTGCAACTAGCAAGGTTATCTCAACTTGAGAAAATAAGTAGAGCATTATATTTTATGATCCAAGTGCACTGTAAAGAGATAAAAATGTACATGTAGTGTTTGAGAGAGAGAGTTTAATAAAATATTTTCTTAAGAAAAAATAAGATAAAGTAAATTAATATACAAATTTGCTGTGGTAAGGCAAGAAATGCTTTGAGTTTACACCATGTTAACCCAAAAAAAAAAAGAAAGAAAGAAAAGAATACAAAAAGAGCGGCATTTATGTAATTTGCAGAGTGGGTATGATACACAATAGAGTTGGATTATAAAGAATCAAGCCAATCATAAAGCATAGTAATGTATTAAGATTGAATTCGGAATCATTTTTCATTAAGGTTTGGATTTTGTTGACAGAGTCTATCTTAACAAGGTAAATTTTGAGTTCGATCTTAGATCTAAAGTCAATGCATTGCATACAAGCAGAGATAAAAGTAAGTCAAACAGGCAAATCCAATAAAGTTGATTGGATATGGTCCAAAATCTATACCCAAAGTTTAGGTCTTATTAGATGCCAACCTCATCAAGAAACATAAACTCTAATTAGACTGAAAATGAATCGCAAACAATTAAACCCAACCCAATTGTACCTATACCTAGATAACACAAGAATAGGAACGAAGCTTTAAACATTTTTAATCAACCTTGGGACACTAACATTACAATTAGGTCAAAAGAGGAGGTCAGTATTGTGAATACAAATGTTATTGTGAATGCAAAATGTTGAATTTATTGCTATTAATGTCACCTCACATTACTTTTTGACGCCAGCCAGCGCGTTGAGTGGAGACAATGGAAACGTGGTGGAAATTCGCCTGCAAACACCCGTAGACTTGACTAATTTGCAGCCAATCAATCGACCATATTGCTGATTCAGCCTGCAATCCCTTTGAAAAATTGTCTTTTTTTCTGGAGACAAACAGTAATAGTTTCCACGCAAATGGCTGTCAATTAAGCACTTCTGATTCCTTCTGTTCAACGTGCCATTTCCAAACTCTTCAAAAATATTATTTCTGACTCCTATTCACTACTAGCAACAATCTCTATGAGTACTTTAGTCACCCTCATCCACCTCCAATGGCTGGTCATATGAAAATAGTGCAATAAAAACTGCAGCAATAAAAAAGATTCTGGAAGAAAAGGTGTTCCATAAACTTGAATAATTATTTATGTCATCTATTTATGTTCCTTCCTTGGCTACACCTAGACATGGACCCAGCCTCTTCAGTCCTTATTCTGCTAGCTAGAGAGGATTTTAAATTATATGAGGAAGGAGTCCATTGTTGCAGACTCCTGGGGCTCATTGCAGCAAGAATGCATACCCATTTATTTTTATCACCACTCATCAGTGACTGCACATTAAAAGAGGAAAGATAAGGTTGGAGGATTCAGTGAAAGTTTAGATTGATATGTCCAAGAAAATAATTAGAAATTTAAACAAAACGTGACATCATTAATATATAATCCAAGAATATCTTATGAATAACAGGAAGTACGATTCAACTTGTAAAATTAAAAAATATTTTCAGGACACGAAATTCTTGGGTCAATGAAAACTTTTTATGGATTCAAATAATCCTGTACTGCTCATGCATTTTCCAATCAACTACAAAAATTGTTCCTTTGTCTCCATGATGATGCAAGCTGGTGATACTAACAAGGAAATGAACAATTCAATTAACAAGTAAAAACATTGCCTGAATTCTCAATATCATCCTTGCACTTCTCTGCACCTTTGTCAGTGATCTAATTCTCTGGATCATAGGAGTTGGAGGAGGAGAAAACATGTAAATTTGTTTATTTGGACTCTTCATAACCAGCAAGTAAGGGGAAATTAATAATCCAGCTGTTGTTTGAAGCGGACAACACATGAACAGCCATTACAAAGCTCAGGACCAAAGATTTAGGAGATTCTAGGTTGCAACTCACGTTTAGTTGACTGGAAAAGTCAAGCTGCTGAAGCCTTAGAAAAGAATCACAAAGTGTTTTAGTTGAACAACATGGCTGGGAAACTTCATTCTTTGACTCGCTTATGAGACATACAGAGCCAAACCCTTCATGCTTTTACCAACTTATGAGATAAAGAAGAAAAGTTGACCAAGAAGAAGTCTATGATTTGATTAAGCTACATGTTTGATAAGCCAAAACCTGGGCGTGTACTTGGCTTGCTTAGGGAACTGACCCAAATCTTTCATTCTGATGAGAAAAATTAAGACCAATGAAGCGGTGATAAACCGTTAACTGTAAGAAACCTTGACCACATCTTGGGCAAACATGGTAAAACTATGGCTCAGTGATTCAAATTCATGAAGACGGTTAGAATTTGACTTAATTCACAAGTTTGATATACACATGATATACACAATCTAATATAGATATATTTTTATAGTGTGAAGAATATAAATTTTAATTCATATAAAATATTATAATTTTTTTTATATATAAACACATAGAGTCTTGGCATTATCTTTCCTATTCATCAATTAATCAAAGGGAGAAAAAGAGCGAGAGATTTCCATCGGATATAAAAGGATTTAGGATTCTAAGAAACTCATTAGGATCTTTATTTTTATAATGAAATACTTCTCGTCTTAGTTAGTGAACGCAGGTCAATTAAATCGAATGCTATTTTTCTTTTTATTTTTTACTTTCTACTTTTCTGCAGACTTACGTAACAACAAGTGGTCTTATCAAAGATGCACAATTTTTGAGGCATCCTGCACGGATCTTAGAACACCTCAGATCTAATCTGATCTAGAGGAGTTGGGGCATGGATCTTGAAGCATCCCACGGTGTTGAGTCGAATCGTTCTGCCAGCCACGTCCTCTGACGGGCTATCCCACCGGCAGAAACGGTGAGAATATCGGAGGAGGGCAATCGGGCCGGGCAACACTCTTTACTGAGTGCGGGTGATGAGCCATTGGCGATGTGCGGCAGGGGATTGGAGAGCCCTGCGAAAGAGACGAAGAAGGAGAATGGAAATCCCTTTCGGCTCGGTACCTAGCTATCGGGTACGGTGGTGCGGCGGTCAAGCAGTGAGATCGAAACCGGAGCTGGGATTTTGGTGCATGGAACGAAACCCGGGCACCTCTAGTCGGTGCCGGAGAAGAAAGGGGAATGAAGGTGTTAGTTCCCTCTTTTGGTGTGGAAATCAGACACAGTCGACTCGGGTGGTGGCGCAGTGGTTGCAAGGAAGATCAAGGAGAGAAGACAGGCAATGCTGTGAAGCGACCACAGCATATTGCAGCACTCGGTCATCTCCCCAACTTGGCAGATGGTAACCGGGCATGAGGCAGTCGCGAGTGGAGGAAGGATCCAACGGCGGTGGAGATCGGCTGGGCCGAGTCACCGTTGGGAGAGGTGAACCTCGTCAGTGACGGCCACGATCGAAACTACGTGGCTCAAAAACTCGAGTGAAAATTAATGGGTAGTAAATGGACTTGAGTTATAAGCACATCACTCATTTCTCTTCCATTGGGATTAAATTTGGGGTCTCACAATCTTCTCACCTTATAATGCAAGGTTTTGGGGTCTCACAATGCAAGGTCTAAATTTGGGGTCTCACAATCTTCGTTTCTCTCCTATCTAATGTGGGATTAAATTTGGGGTCGTTTCTCTCCCATCTAATGTGGGATTAAATTTGGGGTCTCACAATCTTCTCACCTTATAATGCAAGGTTTTGGGGTCTCGCAATGTCTTCTCGCGCCTTATAAATCCTGATCTGCGTTACCGCCTAACTAGCGGAATCTGTTAGTCGGATCGTTGGTCTTTGAGGGTTGCGCGCGCTAAGCCTAGCGAAAATCTATTCGAGTCGGATCATTGGTCTTGCGGGTGGCTCCGCCTCATGGCGGGCGGGACTCGCGCGCACTTGGATGGATGGACCGTTCCTCATGCTCACCAACTTTCGAAGATTCGGATCGGGTCTGATACTATTTGTAACACCCCAAGCCCATTCGCTAGCAAGTGGACTTGAGTTATAAGCACATTATCCATTTCTCTTCCATCCAATGTGGGATTAAATTAGGGATCTCACAAGCTTGATCGATTGCCAGGTGTGAGGAGAAAAGAACAAGACAAGGAGAAAAAAAACAAAGGGAAGAAGAAGAAAAAAATCTGAAAAGAAAAAGAGGTTATTCCAACTTGAAAAAAACATAGAATAACTGGATAAGTATTCCTCTATTATTTCAGATGAGCTATGTTGGTAGGATAGTAGATGTAGAGCCTTGCTCCAATAGTACAGAGGTTTTTTTCTATTTGTTCTTTATTTTTAAAGTGAAGCATTAATTCGAGTGAGATTATAGGCTTTTTTTTTTTTTTTTTTTTTTTGGTGTGAAGAATTACTCTAAGATATTCTGCAGGGTAACCTAGTTCAAATAATTTTTTAATAAAGTAACAAAGGTGAAGCATTGCTCTCTAAATAAAAATTAGAAGTTTTTTTTATTTTTTTGGAGTCCTACTTTATTATTTTTTAAACTTTTTTTTCTCTATTAAAGGTTTTTTTATTTTTTGGATTCTTATTTTCCTATTATTAGAGGATTTTCTCTATTTTAAACAAATCTATCCTACGATGAGTTAATGGACTAGATAAATAGTGCCAAACTATATAGTGTAAGGCAGTATTTAGAACCTGATAAATGCATAGTTACACAACCATCCTTGATTTGATTTAAGTACGCCAGAGAGTTGATTTCGAGGAGAGATTTACAATATCGATTGTGAAGTTTGAAATTGATAAATTCAGCAGAGCTAATGATTTCAGCATTTGGTAAATTAAGATACGAGCACTTTTAGTGCAATAAAGGCTATGAAAGGTTATGTCTAAAGAAAAGAAGGATGAACTATTGGCAAAGACAGTACAATTTTATTGAGCTTGATAAACAAAGTTCTCAAAGAAGTCATTAAAAAGAAGACAATAACTGAACTCTAGTTAAAGTTGAAAAAGTAGATATATGACAAAATCTCTCACAAATCAGTTGTACATAAAGCATAGATTCTATCATTTAAGAATGAAAGAAGATACATCATTAAAAGACTACATTAATGAGTTCAAATAAGCTATTCTTAATTTGAGAAATATTGAATTCAAGATAGAAGATTAAGATCAAATCCTAATTCTCTTATACTTACTATCACCATCATATAAGAATTTGGTTGATACATTATTGTGTAAAAGAGAGAGTCTCTCAATCAATGATGTAAAAGATGCCATGCAGTCGAAGGAGCTAAAGAGGGGGGTGCCTAAGAATTATGAGAGGAACTGGTATCAAATTTGATATAAGCAAACTTAGCTCTAATATGAAATCTGATACAGGCAGGCCACTCTAATATTAAATATGAGGCAGCCAGGTTATAATGGGGATAACTACTACTCTCGCACTCCTTGAAAGTCTTCAATTCAACATTTCTAACTATTGTAGAGAAATTTATGGCCTTGACCACTCAAATAAGAAATTACTCCAAGCTAGAAAAAGACAAAGTTCTCATAATTTTATACTCAATTCATTGATTCAATAGGATATACTAGGGACCTATTTATAAAGTAAAACTATTCCAAAAGAAATTCAATTAGAATTAAAACATTTTTAAAAATAAGAGAATACCAATTATAGACCTATTTAATGTTAACAAAAATAAGGCTTTATGATAGAGAAGTTAAATCTAGAGTTCCTTAAATTGTCTTGAGGATCCTCACTGAGTTCAAGTTGACGTTGGTCACTATTGGCATCTTAGTGGGTCCTTTGATCAGTTTTTGGTTAGCCTCTAGAACTAGATTTTTTGGAGATTAGATTTTAAACCAAATTAGTCAACATCTCAACGTGTTAGAAAAAGACATTAAATTGCTCTTAGGAGACTATTGTCACTAGTGAATGGTCTAGGTTAGTCAAATCACCATAAAATTTTAGGAGCCAACCTAAGCATGGCTCATGCTTACATGGACATTTCTTGCTTTTTAATCTCTTCTCTTAGGTAGCAAGTTAGGTGCTCCTACTCATCTCCTATAGATGGCATTAATATGTTGATATCCGAAACTAATTTTTTTATGATAAAGAAGGTAGTAACTCAATTAATGCAACACTCTCTAGCTAATTTGTGGCACTCTTGTGAGAGAGAAAATGAGAAGAGAAGAGCAGAAGAGGTCTACAAATTTTCTCTAAAAAGAACCTCCAACACTCAAATCGGCCCAAAAAGTGGAAGAGGAAGGCCTAAAGAACTTTTAATTGGATCCTCTCTAAAGCTTTTTAAGCTTAAGATTAGATCTTATCTTACTTGAGAAGTTAAGAATTGCTTTTGTAGGCATGTTGGAAGAGCCTCTATTGGATTGAGTTGCTCATTAATGAATAGCTCAAATTAAGTGAATTCTCGAATAAGACAGCATCTTTGGTGGAATCCATCTCAAACAAAACTTGCAGAATCCCTTCTAAATAGGATGGACTAATACTTAAATTAGTTAACACATTTGGTAGGACTTATCCCAAATGAATTGGAGGCTTTGGTGAAGGTTTCCCTAATTGGGACTTTTTTTATTGAGAGGACACATATAGTGATTTGGTTGGCCACATTATGTCAATTTCTAATCCCGCCATGTGTGTGTATATATATTTCATGTAATCAAAAAAATGTATGAGTGAAATTTCTATGACAAAAAAATCCTTTAATATGGTATCAAAGCAGAGAGTGCCCTTGTGCTAATGAATTTCTCTATCCTCCCAAGCCTGTTTACAACCATTCCCATGCATGGTAGTGCGTTATTCTACAAAGGATCGAGTCCATGGTAACATCCCTGTTTCACAGAAGATCGAGTCATCAATGCATACATCTCCAAGTCATCAACGCATGCATCTTGGATCTATTTGCAATCGTGCATGACAATGTCCCATAGAAGATTGAGTCTACGACATTAGCTATGGGTACTCTGAATCTCCCACTCCTCCTTGGTCTCACCCAGTGTGAGGAGGAAGTGGTCCGTGGACATAGGCCTCAGCTTCTACACCGGTTTGCATCCACTGCCAACAGCCACTGCTACTGTCGAATGCAAGGAACCCTAGCCGCTTCTTGATGCTCATGGCGTTCCAACAGGCCTAGACACCACTATCCTCAACACCTATCGGATCTATTTCAATAGAATTGCCATTCTCATTTTACTTTCCACCTTCTGCCCCTCACATCCACCACTTTTGCATTGATTATACGAAAAAAATTAAAAAAATAATAATAATTATATTAAAAGTACATAAGGTTATTTCAAATTTTAATTAAGTTTTCGTATCTTTTTTTTAAAAAAAATTTAAGCATATCAACTCATAAAATTTGTTTAAACAAATACATTTTTTATGGTCATCTATGGTGGCTTAATGGACCATCTTAGTTAGCACGATGGATGGGCTAAAAAAATGATGAGATGATAGCGGTGGTAGGTAAAAAATAATGGTGGAAAAGGATTCACGTAGATATGGAGGATAGAAGATGAAAAATAATGAAATTTTCTCTTTTATTTTTTTATTTCACTAACCCCAGTACTACATAGTTGTTATCTCAGCAATTTTCACATTTATCATCCCAATTAGGACAGTCCACTGTATCATCATGTAATCATCAAAAATATACTTAATTCAATAAATTCTGAGTTGGTATATTCAACTGAAAAAAAAAAAAAAAAAAAACTCAATTAAAAACTCTAAACAAATTCATGTGCTTTTAATGTAATTATCTTAATATAAAATAAAGAGAAAAGATGGAAGAAGAGAGAGAGAGAGAGCAACTGAATGAGAAGTTGGAAAAGAAGTGAGCTAGAGTTTCCCTCTACTGTTTATGTGATTGCTGACTTTAAGTGACCACTAATAAGGACTCTTAAAAGGCAGAAATACATGATACAGAGGCCCCATTATATCTTTTATATTTCTCCTAAATCTTCTAGAATAATCAAAATCTAAGGAATCTACAACTCAAAAAGAAACTTGATTTTTAACTTTCTACATTGCGAAAGGGCATAGATCTCCTTCTAGCTGGCTGCTTCAATAGGTAGCTTCATCATTCTCTGATTTCTTGGCAAACCATCTCTTAGTCCATTCATTCACAATGTCTTATCTTCTGTTTTTCTGTCTAAAAGATGATGACCATCTATTCCATGGGTGGACCAAAGTCTTTGAAAATGTTGATTTAAGCTTTATCTCATGCTTAGTTAGTTGCCTACCAAATGAGAGGAATGCTGAAAGAGGCCAAATGCATGACATGCCCAGAATACAGTATGCCACTTGTGTAGAGGAACAATATGAAAGAACTGCGTCAGGACCATTGGAGGCGGATGGTCCACTGAACACTTTCATGTGTAAAAAAACAAAGAAGGAAGTCAGAAATTATCTTTGCATCTGATAAAGTTACTTAGTTCAATCAGTCTGACTTTTTAATTCCAAAAGGAAGCTTTTAATTTTTTTGATGCCAGGCCCAAGAGTTTCATGGACATACAGAGAGATGGGTGCATCTCTGACTGGCGGACTCTGCATAGAGGGGAGAAATTTTGTCATAGTTGGATCACAAGAACAGAGTAAGATTGAATGCTTTCTGTTATTTTTTTCGATTGGATTGTGTCAGTTTTTATGTAATGTTGTTTTGCACGAAATGTGTGCCAGTGTGAACAAGATCTCCTGCAGGAATTTCTAGGAGTGTCATAATTTTAGCTTTGAACAAGAAACTGCACGAAGCCATGAACTGGAACAATGTCAAGGGCTTCTTCCTTGCACAAGATATCTCCAGCATGTGTTATCATTGATATTACATGAGAATTTTCAAGGATTACTCACTTTATTTTTGTTCCTGGATATTCCAGCTTTTCTTCTTTTCAAATTTCAGAATATTTGGACACTTATGTACATGGAAATGCTCCTAACTTCAATAACAATGTCAACAGTTCTTCTACATCAGTTATAATGCCTATTATTTGTCCTACAAATGTATGTTTTCAAATTTAGAATTAAATTGATGACAATTAAGGATAAATTCTAATTTAAATTAATTTTTCTATCTCCAAACACTAATCTAAACTAATCAAGTCTTGGGTTGTTGTTTCTCTGACCACTACTACGTCATCTTATGCTAGATAAATATCAAGCTTGGGTTGGGTAAGAATATTTTAGGCACCAATTCTAGTTGCCTCTTACTTCCTCTAATATTAATTTGCTTTGTCATGGTTGAAAAATATTTCTCAATCTAATAGGCAAATTGTAGGACGAATGCTCCAATGTGGCCATAACCTTCAACTGGGTAGCTAAGATTCTCATTGGTCATTGAGAAAGTGAAAGAAAAAAAAACTAATTGAAATTTTTAAAATTTTATAATTTAAAAGAAATTCAGGAGATTTTTTGAGAAAAACTTTAGGGACATTTTTTTATAGCCACTCTAAAATTTTTCCTTTCTATGATGAGGTGATTTGGAGAAAGAAAAAAAAAGAAAAGAAAAGAAAAGAAACAATTTAGCTCAGAGTTATCTCAGTTAAACAATAATGAAAAAAAAATTCCATTTCCTTTCGCTTCGTCCTCAACCATATGGAGTCCAAAACTACGCAGAAACGTCTGAGAACAAATGTTCTTCGAGATAACAACGAATAAAGTATTTCCAAGTGCCCAAGCTTCTAGCTCACTCGTTTACCTTCTTGCCTTATAAGCGAGAGGCCAGGTGTCAAAATTTACGTGTTGTTATCAAACAAGAAGTTAGAACGCTGTGGGTCCGAATTGCTGCAATCTCTCACACATGCTTCTACTACTGTATTGAACCTCTACTAAGATAGTAATTTTAACCAATAAAATGAAAACCTTATCTCCCTTCGCTCCATTTGAGATACAGATTCTTATTCTTTTGTCAAAATGATAATAAAGATAGGGATTATTTCTGTTCCTGCTACCGAAATAGAAATAAGTATATTTTCACTTATTTCTGACACCATTAACTTATACTTAAAACCATAGTACCATATTTGAACGATATTTAATTCTTAATTTAATTTAAACTTTTAATTATTTTAATGATAAATATAAATTTAAGAGATAAATGTTAAATTTACTAATATACTTCGTGAGGAAATTTTATTAGTTATAATAATTTTATATTTTTTTTACTAAAATTTCATATAAATCATTAACAGTAAAGAATTCCATACAAAATAGGAATGAGGATAAAAAAACTTAATAAGAATTAATTTTTTTGGTAAAGATTGAGGTTCTTAGCTCCGTCCTCATTTGTCGTTCTTGCTGATTACAAGGAACAAAGGGCCATACTGCTTTCAAAGGAGCATGGATTACGATGATTTAATGCAAGAATGACGCATGCATAAAGCTTTAAAATCTTACATGAAACCTTAAGTCTAGATCTTGTCATGGCAATGCACATGACATGACGTGTTCACAAGACGCATCTTCATCACTAGTTCTAATTCACATGCAATTGCAAGTGAATGTTCTAGGTATTAGTTATGGAATTATTTGACTAAAATTGAAATTTTAAAATATTTATGATTAAATATTTTTATTTTTTAAGAAGTAATAATTGCTAAAACGGTGTCATGGTTTGCCAATCTGGAAGCCAAGACATAATTTTTAGAAGTAGAGTTCGCATAGGATGAAAAGAGAATAAAATTGCGGTGCTAGAAAATTGTGCCAATGGATTCCTTAGGTGTTGACAATGCAACCATCAAGGGTCTGAGACCTCCAAACCAAATGAATTCCCCGGCAAACTTGAGCACTTACCATCCCTTTCTTGAGCTGCTTTTCTTTCAATTGAACATCTTGTTCATTGATTCATTGAAAACATTAAACGCTAAGCAAAATTTAATTTACAAATACTCAAATAACTAATTATTGCTTAAATATATTGCATTTATAAGAATATATATATACTTTAAATCACTTGATAAAAAAAATATATAAATAAATTTAAAATAATTAATTGAAAAATATTCCTATTGTTTATCAATATAAAATTTCTTTTATATTCATTTCGTGAACTGCAGATGAAACCATGAGAGCTACCAACTTTTTTGTTTTAAAAAATTTTTTACTCAACACATCTGCCAGTGTACATACCACATAAAACCTATTAAAGAGATTGATCCTTAGGGCCATCTAAACAATTTGACACGCTAAGAACACCTACACAATTTGACAACCTTGCAACAAACTGAGCTCATCTTTAGACCTTTAGAGTTTTGCCATTTTCCTTTAAAGCATGTCCTATAATTCCAACCAAGCAAACTATTACCCAATCCCTACAGAAGCATCCTGCATGTGAAATGCTTAGGTGGGAGTGAATTATAAGCTGCTGATTTAAAGCAAACTAACAAAGCAAATGCAACACACTGTCCAAGTCTCCAAAATGCCTAAATAAATATATTTGAGACTATTTTAGGCATCCAGAAGGCAACTTGATAGCAGCCAGAGGCTCAATTACTCTATAAATATGATGCTGCTCCACCATCTTACATGCTACAAAAACGGCGAGGTCGCAGCCTAACCACATTTCTCAGTCCCATACATTATCTAGACCAGAGTGGTAAGCTAACAAGAAGCCAGTGCTGCAAAACTAAAACTATGATCTCTCTTTAAGGTCAGACCAGGAGGAAAAATTTGCCACATTATCAGAGAGAACAGATCTGGGCTCATCAGTCCACTCCCATATAAGTTCATAAGGCTGTGATGATTCCTCCATTTTCCAGCACTTAACTGCTTCATGCAATGAATTTCTTCTAAAGACAGCAATCTGGGAGGCAAACCCTGGATCCACATCACCTGACCCACCAACTCCACTGAATTCAACACTATAATTGTGCTTCGCTGCAAGGTCAGTGGCCCAATGCTCAAATTGCTCTCGGGTCCACTCGAACTTGTGATCATGGTTGCGCAACTTGCAAGGTGCTGATTTTTCTTCTGATTCATCATCTTTGTTGGGAATGGTGGATCTCTGGAGTATGGGGTTGTATTCATAGTTGGGTGTTGAGACTATGAGTACACGTGGGCAGAAAGAACTCAATACAACATCACCAAACAAGCATGCTTGATCCTCTTCCATATGCTCAATCACCTGCACTTCATTTCGAGAAGTACTGAATGGCAGTGCTTAAGATTTAAAATCCATGCAGTATGTTGTAAGCATGCATGCCTTAATAAACCTACCAATTTATACTTGTGAAGAAGTAAAAATAACACCATATTATTAAAGAAGCTTGGCATGCACAGAATGCTTCTTATTATTGCCATCTTTTATCTGTAGGATTTAAGATCTCACTGCTCATGCAGTATTCTTTTTTTTTTTTTTTTTTTTAATGTCAAAAGCTTTTTCGAAATCAATTTTGCATACCAATCCATGTGCTTTCGATCTTCTACAATGCGCCAAGATTTCATGTGCAGCCAGAAAATTCTCTTAGATATATCTCTTGACAAAAGCCGATTGGGAGTCATCCACCAAATATAGGAGAAATTTCGCCAGTCTAGAAGCTAAAACTTTGGTGATGATTTTATAGATGCTATTGAGGAGGCTGATGGGATGAAAGTATCAAACAGAAAGAAATCCATCTTTATTTGGAATCAAAGCAATGAAGGTATAATTGAGGGAGAGGTCAAGAGAACAGGAGGACGCTTTCGAAAGTCAAAACAAGGTCATCTTGAAGAATGGGCCAATGCCTTTGAAAGAAATCCATTCGATAACTGTCAGGTCTAGAAGCTTTCGCCTTTACTAGGCCAAAACTACATCTTTTAATTCATCAATGCAGAAGGGTAAGCAAAGGAGAGATAAATCCAAGGAGGGACCAGGATATCTCCCCAATTGATCTGAACAAAGGAGTTCACATGCGTTCCAAACAGCTGCTCGAAGAAGACATGAAAAGCTTCGTTGATTGCTTCTGGATCAGTTAGATCTGATCCATAATGAAGAAGAAAATAAATACAATTTCTCCTTTTATGGGAAGAACCTACCTTGTGGAAGAAAGAGATGTCTCTGTTTCCCTCTTTAAGCCACTCTTTAAGCCATTGGATTCGGGATTGCTGCTTCCAATAGAGTTCTTCTTTGAGATAGATGTCCTCGAGGTTAAGCTTGAGAATTTTCCTTAACAACCTTTCGTATCGAAAAGCTTGAGATAGATATCAATGTGTCTTAGGAGTTTCAGCTTTAAGGCTTTATTTGCATGGTCTCTTCCACGGAACCATTTTTTGAGGGACTGTCTAAGATTTCTAAAGTTTCTAGCCCATTAACCCGCTATTTCCATGAGGCTTTTGATCTTCTTCCAACTAGCAACAATGGCATCATCTATTTCCAGTTCCTTTAGCCACCAGACTTCAAATCTAAAAAACTTGGATGAGGGAAAGCAAGTCCCACAATTCAGAAGAATTGGGACATGGTTGGACATAGAGCTTTCCAAGGAGGACTAGAAGAGGCAGAAAACCATCCCTCCCAATCAAAAGAAATAAGAAAGTGATCCAGTCTTGCCGAGTAAGGAGATCGTCGACCACTGGACCAAATAAATTTTCTTCCACTAAGGTTGAGGTCAAGCAGCTGCAAGTTAAAGATAAGGCCATTGAATGCCAAGGAGTCCAAGATCAGCTGAGGGTTCCCAAGCCTATCCGAGCTCAGTCGAGTGACACTGAAGTCTCCCCCCATAACCCATGGCCTAGGAAGGCCATTTTTAAGGACCGCTATCTCTCCAAAGAAAGCCTAACAGGCACTTCTCTCATTAGGACTTTAGACCGGTGATTGAGAATGATCTTTTGAAGGAAGGGCATTTTAGGGTGACCGAGAGAGAGAAAGCACCCTCTTTTTTGTTGAGCGAGAAGCAGCAAGATCACTGTACGATCTCACTACATTCAAAGATACCCACTCATCACAGCAACTTCTTAAGGATCTCAAAATTCTGGGGGAGGGGTCTGTCAAACTTTGATTCTTGGTTCAATACAATATCAAACTTAAATCTATAAATGAGGTCCTTTATCTCTCTTCTCTTCTGCAGCAGGCCTACACCTCTGACATTCCATGATAGAATAATCATATTAAAAACCAAGTCCAGCCAACAGCCAGGATGGATGAAGAGTCAGAGAACCATGATTTCCTTCCATGGATTAATATTTGTTTGAACATCTAGACACCCACATAAGAGCCCAAAACAGAGGATCCCATCCCTGCCAAACCAACAAAGACCATTGGGGAATGATGCAACAAAACAGTCTACACCACAACCAAAATTGGGACCCCACCCATTTACTAGAGAACAAAGAGAAGACAAGGGATTCGTAGACCAAAATATAAGATGAGACATGAGACGGGGTAGCAACACCATGGGAAGAGGGTCTTCAAGCAGACGGTGCTAAGGCTTTAGCCTTGACCTTCTCTAGGTCAAGGATCCGATCAATAATAGAATCTGCTTCACTGACTGGGATGACAAAACCACAAAATCTCCCCCAAGCGGTTAGTGATTCTCTATCAGCAGAATGCAAAGAGAGATTCGCCTCCATGGAACGGAGCCTAGCACAAACTTTGCAGTGGCAGTCTTGATAGACACCACTACCTTCAACCCGGATGGTGTAATCTTGGAGCCAAGAGAGGAAGGAAGTTAACCATCCTCCATGGAGCAAGATGCCAGAGGCGAACAAGGTCGGGCCAACATGGGGGAGCTCACGTTGATTTCAGAAGGGAAGCTCGAAGTGTCAAAGTCCAAAGATATTGCCCTCTCCTTTGAATAGGAACCTACAGAAGAAAGCAGCTTCAGACCAAGAGGGAAACCCTAGAAATCATGGACCAAAGGGGAAAACCCAAAGAGGGACCCTGAAGCAAGTAGAAGGGACTTTCGATGAGCAAAAGAGATCTTAAAGGGGATGATAAGGCCACATACTTGTGATCGAGCTTTCAGTAGTGGTGATAATGAAGGCCTGATCGCCCAAGGCCAGACTCGATGAGCAGTAGAGCCCACCAAGTGCAAGTAAACTCCTAGCAAACCAGATAACAAGGGGATCAATGCATATTTAGGAATGAGCGCCGAACAGGAACCAGGGCTAGGATTTGGGCCAGGAGCTTGAGGGAGAATAGGTGGGCCAGTATTTGGTTCGGGCTTAGAAGGGCGAATAATAGGACCCGCAAGCTTTAAGGGGCCCAGAGAGTCCATGAACAAAATCATCTCCAAAGGTGCGATGTCTAAATGCAAGGATCCAATTGGGGGTATGGCAAGAGCTGCCAAAGTAGGGGGATCGAAGGAGATGAGATCGACAAAAGGCACAGCGCTTTGAGACCGAGAGCTAGGGCCTTCACCATGAGGGGACCAATGAAGGATTCTTCTTCCAAGGATGGATCGCTATCCAAATTGATCAGGTCTTCATGCCTGAAGCCAGGGAGCTGAAGAACTCATCCCATCCCGCCTCGCAATCTTGCCATAGAGGAAGATTCAAGGGAGCGGGGACATCACTTCAAAATTGATAATCTCCACATCCACAACATAAACTGCATCACCAATTATTGCATTCACGTGTTTTGGTATTTCTTCCAAAGCTTCATAGTGAATGAACAATTCGAGCTTTGAAAAATCTTTGGCAGCCATTGCTTCAGGGAGGAAATCAGCAACAAGACCAAAACGAGAGACCAACCTCATAATGGAGGATTCATCTCAAAGGATTAAGGGGACATCTAGAAGCTGAATCCAAGCTTTGAAATGCAAGAGGTGGTAATGGCCTCCCTCTCGAATTGAGCAAGGGTAAACAAAGCAAGAGAATTCTTCCCCCATTTTATCCCTTCTCTGAAGGCTTCCAATAATGCTTGTCAATAAGAAAAGGGAAGGAGAAACTTACCAAGGCCATAAGGTAAAGAATCCTAGAACTTGGTCCACCTGGGATGAGGATAGTTTCTACCAAGGATTCATCGTGCTTGGAGAGGAGTCAAGAGTGGCACAATGCTATTGAGAGGGTAGAGTTCCATGATGCCCATGGTCTCTAACTCCTCATATTTAACCTGGTGATGCTCCACCGGCACAAAGACATCTCGGGCCAAAGATCACCCATCAACAAACGTCACCAGGCTTCCAAGGAGGGAGGCTTGGAGACCAAAGCACCGTACAGCTGCAAAATAGGCAATATCCTCGGATCGGTCCATACCAAGGGTTGGAGCATAAAAGAAGATGGAGTGAGAGAAGATTCAGCAAGAATGCTCAATTCCACCACACTTGAAACACCTCAAGCTATTTCGGCAGTCCTTTCCGATCACCACACCTCAAACATCTGCAGGATCTTGAGGAAAGGGGGTGCTTTCGATGCCAACTTCTGATCAGAGGAGGCCTTTTGAAGGAACTAAGAAAAGGGGCATTTACACCCCTGAACCCCCGACCGAAGTCAGAGTTAATCGAATTAACTCCCCTCCTGGGAATGTGCCAACAGGGGGAGAGCATGAGGGTTAGGGTTCATAAATTGTGCACCAGGGTTTCTACCTACCCCACTAAACTGAAATCGATAGGGAAAGGGGCCTTTTCCCAAGATGCCGAATCAAAAAGAAGACGCCTATGGTCCAGATCTGAAAAAGGGGGAGAGACAAAGGGGAGCTTACCAGAGAAGAGGGGGAAAAAGAGGCAAAGGGCTTAGGAGCAATGGAAATCTTTCGGCAAAGGTCCCAAAGGACCTTACAAAGGAGGGCTTGACCCCCACCGAGGCTGCCAGACCCAGTGGCACAGCGTTTGCCCTTGTTGCTGGCCAAGATGAGCCAAATCTCGCCATTGGTCATTCCATACAATATCTATTGCACAAAAAGAAATGAAGACAGGGAAAATAAAGAACAAAATATATTGACCTCCTCTGCCTTAAAATATCCTTTCCTAGTTCCAAAAAAGTTTCTATTGCAATTTATATACGCTGAGCTATAACAGAGTGACTTCTCCACCCTTCTGGTATTAGCCTCACTAGTTAAAGTCATTTGTAATTGTTCTTTGAAGATTATGAAATTTTATAGTCATAATTTAACTCTCACAATATTGGAAAAATATTTACTGTTAAAATTGAAGTTTAAAAGTAACCTGTATGCAACAAAAAACAACTAATATGATACACTGAACTTAGAAGAAAAGGTGATCGATCATATACGGAACCAAAATACATCAGAGTAAGATTTATTACTAAAAATATTAGGTTACTTGATACAGGAGTTAATATGAAATCAGAATATTCAGTACCTCTAAACAAGTACCAATGTCAAATCCATACAGTCGTGCATCAAAATCTGTGATTGATCCATCATAAAGCACTGCAGATCTGATGCTTGTTTGCATCAAGGAGTTTGAGCTTAATTTCTGATGTAAAACCTGCAAAATTAATAATTGTAATAATTAAAATAGCCTGAAGACAGTTAGAACAAGCCTCCATACACTGGACTCTCAGGATAAAATTTTAAACCTAACTCAATGTCACAATTCATGGCACAAGGGGAAGAAGTCTAGAAGAGATACAGACTCAGATTCTTGGGTCAAATTCAAAATCAATACTACATTAATTCAGAGAGAATTACCATGCAAACCATACAAAATTGGAAGGGTCTATGAGTCTATTTTCCAAAGCTTCAATGAATGAATGAATTGGAGTTATCTAAAGAAAGTTATAAATGTTCTACTAAGGAACTCCCAGACAATCTGGTAGCACCACAACCTCTGTTCCCATGTAGAATGGGAATTGCGAAGGCTAGTTCTTTCTCATGGGGTCGATAATGCTAATCCCTAGGTCAACAGTTGAAAAGACAACCCAAGGGATCTCTAAAATTCTAGAAAACTTAGGATGTGTTTGGCTTTTGAGAACAGTCCAGTTTTTCATTTTTATTTTCATAGAAAACAAAAAACACTTATGAAAACACGTTTGATGAATGAAAATGAAAACAATTTTCTAAAAAACATAACTCTAAAATAGCAAAAAACTGAAAACAGTTTGAACATGTTCACTATTTTCCATCAAATCAAAAGAAAGAAAATAGAATACGAGGCTATTTGGCATCACTTTTATTTCCTGTTTTTTATTTTTAAATCTAGAAACACAAAATCTAATGTAAAAAAATATATTTGGTTACATTGATTTTATTTCTTATTTTTCGAAGTAACTTTCATTATTTATGAAAAAAGTGGATTTTGCTCACTTTTTTAAAAGTAATTTTTTAGGAAATCAAGACAACTTTTTGGAAAAATAATAATATATATTAACATAATATAATTATATATTATTATAATATATAATATGCTATTATTAAAATTATATTAATATTAACTATACATTGTATTTATTATATTAATATATAATTAATATTATATTATTACTTAAATTTACTATATAATATATTATATATCAAATCTACGATAGCATTAATTATTATTATTATCAAATAATATTGACATATAATATATTATATAATACTATATTAATACATAGCATATATTTATAATATAATTAATAATATTATTAATCATACATTATAATATATAATATTTAATATATTATAATATTTAATATTATATATTATATAATATTCTAATATATTATAATATTATATTATGATATTAAATATAATGTTATATTTATAGGATATGGTTACAATCGGCTAAAATAAAATTATAAAAATAATAATAGCTACGAAACATGTTTCTATTGTCACAAATGCAAAAAAATGAAAACAAAATTTTTATTTTTAATTTTTTTTAAAAAGTGACAACGATGCCAAGCACAACCAAAGGCTAGAAACTTGAAAACATAGAAGTTGACGATATTTTCTTTAATTTTTTTACTTTCTCTTTTGAAAGATACTATTTATAATGAAAATAGAAAATAAAAAATGAATTTTATTTTCACTTACCAAATGTATTTTTTTAGAGATCAGAAAACAGAAAACAAAATTTATTTTCAGAAAATAAAAATAGAAAATGGAAACAGAAATATTTTCAAAAATCAAATGCAGCCTTAGATTTAAACTTCACTATATATGCTTGAAGCCTGAGTCAAAGGTCTTATTAATATGTCTCGACTCTCTTGGAAGTAATATAGTTAGCCTTAACAATAACATAGTTTTTTACTGAAAACTATAGTGGCTGGCTGCCTGCCTGCATTTTATCTTAATGGGACAATAAGTATCATTGAATGAAAATTAAGTTTCCTTATTTGCTAACAAGAAATTCTTCTACTTTGCTCTATATCTCTTAGGAAGATTCTTGGGCCCTAATTGGCTGGGCTTTTGGAGAACCCAAAAGCATTTTTAGAAGCTTAAAAGCACTTTTAAGAGATTTTAGAGTATTTGATAAAATTTTTAAAAGAGTTTTTTTGGCTCCTCAAAAGTTATTAAAAAGCTCTACTTGGAAAAGTCCAATTTAGACTTTTCCCAAAAGCTCTGCTTGTTAAATGTAAAGAAGCACTTTTAAAATAATGTTACCCAACTATTATAATGTTATAATACTATATTATTATAATAAAAATTATAATACTTCATAATATAATACAATTATAAACTAATAATAACAATATCATATTAATATTATAGTGATATTAATATAATATTATTATCATTATTATATTATTACTATCATAAAATTTATTATTATAAAAAATATGACAAAAATATAATATAATATTATTATTATTATATTATTATATAATATTATTATATTAATTTTATATAATATAATTATAAACTAATAATAACCATGCCATATCATATTAATATTATAGTGCTATTAATATAATATTATTATTATTATATTTAAATAATTATATTATTATTGTATTATAATTCATTATTATAATAAAATAATGATAATATAATACTTATCATAATATCATAATATATTATAACAATATTATTATAATATCCTTTCAATAATGTACCATTTCTATAATATTATTATAACAATTCAATATAATATAATTATAAACTAATATTAACTATACTATATTATATTAATATTATAGTACTATTTGATATAATTTTATTATCATTACTATATTAAAATAATGATGACAATATAATATTTATTATGATATTATAATATTATAATAACAATATGCTATTATATTGTTGCAATAATATAGTATTATTATAATATTATTATACTAATTATATATAATATAATTATAAACTAATAATTATACTAGATTATATTTATATTATAGTAATAAAATATTATTATATTATTACAATAATGTAGTATTATTATAACATTATTATACTAATTATGATTGTTATAGTATAATAATCATAATATGATAATATAAGAGATAGACCTAACTACATTCTCGTGTAGCCAAGCTCAAATCCATTCGCCTCCTCTATCATTAGTTTCACATGAATCTCAACCAAAAAGCTACCTGTCAACCATAGTTTTCTACTTTTTTATTTAAAAAAAAAAACTAACATTTATGACTTATATCCTATTATCTTTGTGTAAAGTGTAAGAATAAAAAAAATAGAGATATAGCTCATATCCATTCTTTAGTTAAAAGAATAGGGATATGGCTTATATTTATGTTCCTTAGCGAAGAAATATATGAATAACAAAATAGAAATATAGCTCATTTCTATTCTTCAGTTAAAAGAATAAGGATATGGCTTAAATTCTTATTCTTCAATGAAGAAGTATATAAGTAACAGAATAGGAATATAACTCATATCCCTATTCTTCAGTTAAAAGAATAGGGATATAGCTCGTATCCTTATTTTTTTAGTAAAAAAGTATATAAGTAATAGAATAGGAATATGGCTCATATCCCCATTCTTAAGTTTAAAAAATAGAAGTATAACTCAAATCCTTATTCTTCAGCGAAGATGTACATGAATAACAAAAAATATTTCACACGTAGTGCATTACGAAAAACGAGGCGCATATATAGAGATGGAATAAATGTGACAAATGGTGGTTAACAAATGACTTTGCTGCTTTCTACATTCGTGTGGATTTAAGGACAAGAAAGATGACCGGATTTGAGCTTGACTGCATGCGAGTGTAGCCAAGTCCAATTCATAATATAATATAATTATATTATTATAATAATTCATGAGTTATGATATTTTATTATAACAGTTTCTAATAGAACAAAATGCTAGATGGTTGAATGTACTATGAAATGTTCTTTATTATCATTTTCTCATTGTAAAAGAGCTTTCTCAGTTTAGTTACCAAATAGATATGAAGTTTCACCGTGCTTCAAAAATGCAGTTACCGAGCAGCAAAGAGCTTTTTAAAAAAACTCTACTAGCAAAAGCTCTACCGCTAAAAGCTCTACTACCAACGACAATACCAAATACAACCTTAGAGTGGTAAGCTAATTTATCCCTTTAGTATGCGCTAGTGTTGCCTTCTATATCTTTCTATTCTACCCAAATATGAATTGATATCAGAGCTTTAATTTTGATAGCTCGCCGTCATCTTTGGACACAATATTGAGATCTAACGGTTGTCGAGGTGGAAGAGTTAACAAGACAAGTGCAACAACTCCAAGAGCATCTAGAGCACCTTGCAGCTTTGGGGATTGACAAATCATGTCATAACTCCAAGGCTAATTTATCCAGCGATGAGAACCAACCCATTTCACCATATTGATAGCCAAGCATTTCTTTTTAAGATATTCATGGGTGTAATCATATTAGCCTGTTGGATTTAGCTCCACTTCCTACAACCCATCAAATTAGTAGTGATGTTGTAGAGATAGCTGAGCAAATAAAGATGTATGCAAAATTTTAAGAACGCATTGCCAAGCAAAATGAGAAGTATCAGAAACAAGCTAACAAACACAAGAAGCATGCTGAATTTAAAGACGGTGACTTAAAGCTGATGGTCATTTTACAGTACACAAGAAAAATGGGGAGAATGCATACAAGATTGAGCTTTCAAGTGATTATGGAGTATCTTCTACTTTCAATATTTCTGATCTTTATCCTTATCATGAAGAAAATGGAGACTTGGATTCAAGGACGAGTCTCTTCCAAGTGGGAAGCTCGACATTGGAGTGTCTCAAGATAAAATTTTAAACCTGACTCAATTTGAGTCACAATTCATGACACAAGTGGAAGAAGCCAGGAAGAGAATGCAAACTCAGATTTTTGGGACAAATTCAAAATTAAAATTGTATTAATTTGGAGAGAATTACCATGCTAGCTATACATCGTTGGAAAGGTTTATAAGTCTAGTTTCCAATGCTTCAAAGAGTACATGAATTGGAGTTTTCTGAAGAAAGTTATTGCTGTTTCACTAAAGAGGGGTAGTCAACCCAAGACTATCTCTAAAATTCTAGAAAACTTATTTCCTTGTGAAACTCTCTAGATTTAAACTTCCCTTTATATGTAAGTGGTAATTAAGCCTGAAGTCTGGGTCAACGTCTTCTTGACTCTCATAAAACTAGTATAGTTAGTCTTGAAAGCAAAGTAGTTTTTCTTGGAATCTCTGCCTATTCTTGGAGGTTTGTTCCAAGACCAAGCACATGTGTGCGCGCGCACATGACAAAGTTTGTATTATTGAATAAAAAATAAGTATTTGTTTTGCTAAGAAGATGGAATTCCTCTACCTTGCTCTATCTCTCTTGGGAAGACTCCTAGAGTGGTGAGCTAATTTATACTTACGTGTACCTGTGTTCCATTCTGCTCAGGTATCACTCCATGCAGCATATCAAAATCTAAGATGTAAAACCAAACTTAATAGAAACCCAGGGAAAAACTACAATTGACATATTAGATTAAATCTTAAATCTACGGTACTACTTCAACAATTGTTTCTAAGTAATAATGCAATATTTATAAATGTGAAAAGGACCACTGCTCAGAAGTGATACCTTTGCAGCACGGGTGAGGCTCTTACGTGAAATATCCACACCAACAATCTTTTCTAGTGTAATTGTATGCTCCAATAAAAAATCAAGTAGGCTGCCAGATCCACAGCCAAAATCCACCTGCATATGCAAAACACATGCTCAATCTCAATACTTATTGAAACTCTCCATAGAAAAGGATGAAGCAGGAAGATTAATACCAAGGTAGCGGCACGAAAATCATTGATATGCCCCACCGCAAATTCAACCCGCTGTTTAGATAGAGGTGGGCTGAACAAAGCCTGCTCCATTCTATCTTCCAAGGGCTCTGTAACTCGCAAGACCTTCACAGTGTACTCCAGATAGCAATTGACTGCAGCATAGATCGGCCGTCAGATGGTAATCCGAAACTGCTCATCGCACGGATTCCTTCTTCTGTGGGTTTGCTAGGTATTGTATTCCGCAATTAGATTTCGACCCAACTTTCGTGTGCTAACTTAAAAAAGACAGAAACAAGGAAAGAGGGGAAGGGGATGATGTTGAAACGCACATAAATTTAACCGTGAAAGATGCTTAGCAGATTCCTTTCAGCGCCGCTGTTTTTTCGCTTTCTTTCCTTCAAGCCTTTCTATGGAAGGCATATTTATATTCAATGGTTTTATAAATCATCCACGATTTTATTATATCTAGATTGAAATTAATGCACATGAAGAAACATTCAAGCTGGTTAATCACAGCACCAGTCCCTATCTCAAACTCAAGCTCCTCATTGTTCTCTAAGGGATCTTTTGAAGACTCTCCTTTTCTCACTAATGCAACAACGTAACTTATGCAGGTTAGAGATCCAGAGGATGGGAAGATGCCAGAATCCGGACCTTCAATATTTAAAAGAATCATCCCATTTTCCTGCTTTATGTTTGGCTGATTTATACAAAACAATCCCAGTGAACTGCAACCTTTTAGAAAATAATTCTGACTAATACCATAAATAGATAAGCATGATGCAAATTCCCTAGAAAAATTGAGTGGATAAACATTAATGTTGTGAGCACAACCAAAAGAGAATAACTTATCTGTAGGCATGTCCAACTGCTTAAATAACTTATTTAGCCAAGTCAACTTTTAATGCAGCATTCTGAATGGCATCATTCTCTTTTCTGTAACTATCAGCCAAAGAACAGTCAATTATTGGTTTCTGTCTCCTTGACAGTATCTTCACTTCACATCTGAAAGTGCCTGATCTACCCAAGTTTTTGTCAATAACATCAGCTGCACCACCATTTGCCATCTCAATTTCTTCATTTAACTTTGATAAATTAGATTTTTTACATGTTTCTGATAATTCTGATGAAGTTTCTGTGGAATTGCTCCTAACAGAGAAAACAGGTTCTGATAACCGGTGCTGGCGGCAGAACACACCAAGGAGGTCCTTTGGGGGAGGTCCCTTCCAGTTTGAACGTGTAGTAAATGCAGTTGGCAATTCAGCTGCAAGTATTGCCTCTCTAGACAACTTATAATGTCCATCAGGTACCTTACCAAGAAGCATCATGAAGAACATAATTAGTTATTAATATAGAGAATTGTGGCAATTATCAAAGATATGATCTACAATCCTTATTCGAAACATTACTCAAAAACAAACACAATAATGTTAAACAATCTCTTTGACGTTGTCATATCTTGTCACAGTAACCAGCACCATGCATCAGATGTTTAAAAGAAATTTAAAAAAAAAAAAAAACACAATGCATGTAATACAATGCAATCACACAAAAGAACATTAATTCCAGAATACTAAAGCTGGCCAGTTCTCTTATGGTACAATCAGGTGAGGCTACCCAAAATAGAAGATTTTTTTGTTGCATGATACTGTTGAAAATGATGGTGACTAGTGATTCAAGCAGCAAGAATTTCTGCGGATGAAACAAATTAGAGATGTGTCTACACCAAATATGCATCAGTGATCAGCGAGTCATGACAGACCTGTAATAGGAACACAGAGATACGTCTTCATAAAAAAGGTCTGATGATTTCCATGTGTATCCAACATTGGCTAAGATTGCATTGCCACGTATATTTTGTCCTGAGAAGTATGAAGCTCGTTTATTTAGTATTGGCTCTGCATTTATATCTCTTACTACACTTGGTAGCTCTGATGAAATTGATGACAACATAGGAGCTTCTGGATTAGGAAAGTATAACTTCATTTCAGATGAAGCTCTGCCAACCGTCCTGAGGTAGCAGAAGCATTTTAATCCAGTACATATAACCAATCAATACAAATAGCAAATAGTAAGAATTTACAAGATAGAGTACGTCAAACTGGAATGTTCTACAGACCTCGAGACAAGAATCTGGGAAGCATCGGCAACATTGAGCTTCTGAGCAATTTCGTCCAAGTAATATTGATTGTCAGAAACATCAAGAGTCAATGTTTCAACTCTCTCCCCAATCGAGCATGGTATACGTATGGCTTCTATCTGTATGCAACCCACTGCACCTGAATAACGGTTAAGTAATGACTGTAAAACTTCAGGAGAATACAGACAGACCTTGCTTCTGTATCCAAGGTTTTTCATCAGTCAAGCAGATGGAACCAGACATTTTGGCAGCCTTGAGGATAAGTGATAGAACCAAAAGAGGATCTGATTCTGCCTTGGGATTGATAATTTTGCACAAGTTGTTGATTTTCGCATCACATGCAGCAATGGCAGATATTGGAAGCATACCATAACGGTCTCCAACTCTTCCCAGTGCCACTCGAAGGTGACCGATCAGGGGATGAGATGACAAAAGAAACTTCCATTGAACAGCAAAGCATCAAAAAAATGTCAGAGAATTTAGGATAAGCCTTATTAATACTAATAACCAGTTTGAAAAACTGGGAAGACAAAAAAAAAAAAAGAACAAATGAGGTATGAATGTGCCCTGTTGACCTAGTTCTCCATTCTAACAGCATTCTGTCTGCACAATTAGCAATCAGATCCGTACAATTTCTTGCATCTACGTGATTAATATCATTGCCCAGGTGAAATATCATGTATTAGGGAACTTAGATTTACGGAGTTAAGTTAGCTTGAAGAAATAAAATACTAGAGAAATTGATATGAACCTTCCAAACCAAACAAGTAGCATGCTTACTCCAACAGAACTTCCAGTAATCAGCTATGTTGTCACTTGTATCAATAGAAAGAATAAGGTTACAAATTGAGATCATAAAGGTGACAAAAGAACTGTGAGTAACTTATTGTGAGCTATCTACCTACAAATTAATACTTCTTACATGCACCATACCCCAGCAAACATGTGATCTTATTGGTGTATAATGTGTTCTATGGCTGTTTAAGAAGACCCTACTTCAGGAACACATGAAGCTACATGCATGCGCATGCCACCCCCCCACGCACACACATAGAGGGGTGGTGGGAGGGATTGAGCATGGAAATAACTATGTGTTCTCAAGGACATCATGACCAAAAAATCTGTTGCATCAAACCTATCTTTCCAAAGGAAGAAATTCAAAAGTGAAACATTTCAACAATATATAGTGCAAGCACCTGACTCCATGTAAACAAGTGAACTTTGGAAAGAGAATCAAATTGGAGGTGTGGATAGAGAAACAATTTGCTTATGTTGACGATCAATGTGTGGATTATTTTCATTGATGAGATTCTGAGGTGACTAGCAATCAGCATATGTCAACAGTTAATATTGAAGGCATCAAATAACTGGGAATACCCAGAACCAGGTGATATTGAAAATAATTAATAGGTCTTAATGAAACTTCAAATTTGTAGTATGCTTAATCAAATACCACAAAATCTGAAAGAAATTAAAAGAAATTTTTACTGAAGATGAAAGAGATCAAAGAAAAAAATTTGCAGGTCCAAGAAGCAGGCTGATTAGGATATAAGCAGAGCTGAATATATCAATTTCCCACTTACTGGGAAATGCTTTCAGTGGAAAAACTTATGAGCTTAGTTGCTTTTAATAGTGAAGTTCTCAATTAATTGTGCAAAAAGAAAATCAATGCAAATTACCAACCTCATCTGTAAACAGGCCAGACACACGAGCAACTAACTCATTCCATGCTTCATGTGGAGTGGGATTATTTACTGTAGACTGAATTCCCAACTGCAAAAGAAAACAAAACATTGTCACAAACTGAAAGTTAAATCACATCCTTAAATTGTTATGTACATAAGTACTACTGCAACCACCACCATATAGTCTTACCAGACTTAGCTTAAGAATAGTTGCAAGGGTTTAGTTATAATGTCCTACATATGTAAGGGTAGAAGCAACACTCAAATAATTAAGCACTCAAAATATATTTCAAAGAATCTAGTCCTCTCTTATTTTTCCAATAGATAGTGGATTCCATGCTTTAATTAGCTTTTTGAAAAATAAGAATTCATCCATTATTCAATTGTGAGCTTGATCAAGCTCTATGTTCTGTCTGTTGTGTCTAATGTATGTGGTTTAATATCAAAGTTACTACTTATACATCTTATCTTGTCTATCCTATTTTAATTACAATATGGAGCACCTTGATGATAATAATGTCATCTAGGCTCCCATATAGTGAGGAGCAGTTAAAGCATTGCTTTGTTGCCTCCTCAACAATAATATATGGGATTGAGCAATCTGTGTCTACTCTTTCCCTCGTCAACAAACAATTTGTTTTTAAAAAAAATAATTTTTTTTCTTCCCATTGCTTAGTTTCCAAGACTTCACCAGTTGATATCTAGTTATCAAACTTGAAAATTTTGTTGTTGTTCTTCTTCTAGAAGCCAACTTGTAAAGTTGTCAAGTGGCACAGAGAAAAAACTCCAGCCTTTATTACTTACTTCTAAAAAACCATGCAATGCATCTCCTCGCTCATTAATGAATTGATTCACCATGTTTTTTTTTTTTTAGGAAAAAAAAAAAAGAAGATGGAGCTATGCAAGATAAAATTGGCATTGATGATGCAACAAAGTTAGCTACTTGGAATGGTATGGATTCACTCATATCATTAGCCTCATTATGGGATGCAATAGGCTGATTTGGAATGAAGCAAATACATATCATGAATTCACTCATATCATTAACCTCATTATGGGATGCAATAGGCTGATTTGAAATGCAACAAATACATATTTAGTATATTTCACTAATAGTGAGTGCTACAATCACGATGCCATCATGGAATGATAGGTCTTCAGCTATTTTCCTTGATGTTCTACCACATTTGTAGCTATCATATAATTCACTTGAGAGTTGATATAAATTGATATTATATAAAATTCTTCCACCAAAAATAATCTTTATGCCATCAATTATTGGTTGAATCTATGCATATGTAGTTTGCTTATTTTGTTTCTTATGATTCTGCATTCTCTTCAAAAATTTTATCAATATCCATCATATGAATTTCATGGATACTGTCATATATCCTGCTAGTATTATGTCATCAATGATTTTTTAAAGGCCAAACCTTTTCTATAGCAATCTTTGCAGCAGACTGTTCAGCATCCTTCTTTCTTGGAAGAACATCTGAAGTAACAGACAACTCAGGAAGATCCAAATAACACCTATACAGGATTCTGGCCTGCTGTGGAATAACCAACCCAGGGCAACCATTGTCTGCTGACTGTGGCACTTCTTCAATTCTGTAGCATGCTTTACTACCATATTTCTGATGTACAAGAGCCTTTGGAGTTAGAGTGGGCCTTCTCACAGCAACCTCTGGTGATTCTTGAGTTCCCATAAGGATCCGTGAAACCTTATCTTTCACAATAATTATTCCCTCGGGCTAGATAAATAGGTACTGTACAATATAAATTATTCAAACCAGTATTGATCCTGTTCTGTTAGAAAAGGAAAATGAAAACAATGCCAAGTCAATTACTATTCACATCAACTGGTAGAAGTAAACGATCTAATCCAAATGCTATTACTATACAAGCATAAAGGAGAGAAATCTGTGCAAAAATATAATCTTTAATTATTTCAAATGCAGGACTAGTGCAAAAGATTACATCTTTTCTTCTATTTACCAATCTAAATATTGAAAGCAGACAAAATAATCTCTCCAGATGCTATCACCATACAAAAATGAAGAAGAGAAATTTGAGCAAAAATATATTCTTTAACTAATTCAATTATGGGACTAGTGCAAAAGATTGCATTTTTCTTCTATTTACCAATGTAAATCTCGAAAGCAGCCAAAATAATCTCTCCAAATGCTATTACTATACAAACATAAAGGAGAGAAATTTGTGTAAAAATATAATCTTTAACTAATTCAAATGCCTGACTAGTTCAAAAGATTGCATCTTTTCTTCATCTCGAAAGCAGTCAAAATAATCTCTCCAGATGCTATTACTATGCAAACATAAAGAACAGAAATTTGTGCAAAATTATAACTAGTGCAAAAGATTGCATTTTTCTTCTATTTACCAATCTAAATCTCGAAAGCAGTCAAAACAATCTCTCAACATCTAACAACAGGAGAAGTAGCACACTTAAAAGAGAAGTTCTAAACCCTAAGCTTAAGATAAAATAAAAAAATAAAAACTTCCACGAAGGCCAGTGCACAAGAGAAAACAGAAAGAATCGTACGAAGAGTATCCGCTTAGAGAGAGAAAACCAAAATCTAACCCGAAAACTTCAAAAAGGACACCAGTTCGATAATCCGAGCACAAAACACCCGTGAAGGGGGGAAAAGATCACGACTTTAAGAGCAAGGAACCTCAGAGAACCGCTCCCAGCACCTACACCTGAGACGCACTAAGGATTGGCTCGCAAAGGGCAAGAAAAAACTGGAATCCCTCGACATATAAACAGAATATCGGCAAGTAAGGCAGGAAATTTTCCAGATAGGGCCGTAAAAAGTAGGACCGAAACCGTCAATCCGAGATGAACAAGGGGAGATCTTCCATAAAAATAAAAATAATAATAATAATAATAATAATAAAAAAGTTGAGAGAAACGCGCACCTCTCCGACCAAATCAAGGACGGCCACCGACGGCCTTTCGAGAGACGGAGAGCATCGAAGGGAAGGAGGGAAAGTACTTGAAAGGGAAGCCCGACCGCATGACCCCTGGACTGCGCTAACTTGCGCTGCGCGGATTAAAATAAAATATATCGCCCGGGCGCCCAATATGCCGTCCAAATTAACCAAGACACATCGTGGCCGTCTGTGTCTTCGTTATCGGACATGGACCTGATCTCCCCGATCATTGCGCTCGTACGGCAGAGGATGGACCGAAGGAAACCTGCACCATAGAAACCTTCGGCCGGTCCGTGGGATTTTTAATTTTATAATGCTCTTTTAATAACTAATCATTGGTTGGTTTTACCTTCCATATATATATATATATATATATATATATATATATATATATATATATATATATATATATTTTAAACCAGTATAACAATTTTGGCTATTAAAAATATTTTTTAAAACTTATTTTAAAAAATTTTAGCTTTCACTATCAATAAAAATAAGACTAAACTATATTTTTAACCCTTTAACTTAGGAAATGTATTACTATAATCCTTGAACTTCAAAAAGTTACAAAATTGATCCTAAACTTCCTTTTTTATTTATCTTTATTCCCTATCGTTAAAACAGGGTAACACCATAAGAAACTCACTTATGTAGTATTCGACGTGTCCTCCATCTCAACAGCAAAACTAATCCTAAAGTTGCAAAATTTTACTAATGTAATGTTATAATTTGGTCTATGGTAATGTTATGATTTGTAGCATTCGTCAGACAGATCATATTTTAAAACCCAATTCACACATCGAATGGATCCAATTATAGCTGTTACAACTTTTTGAAGTTTAGGAATCAAAGTAACATATCCCCAAAAATTCGAAGGTTAAAAATATAATTTAGCACAAAAAAAAAAAAAATTCGTTAAGGGTGGGTTTCAAAACCAATATTTCTTATATTAAAGCCATCATTCCAAACCACTCAACCATCTCAATTTATGTTTAACTATCCCCTTCTTTTCTTTTTGACCACATATCATATTCTAACTTAGATAATTGAGAACTCAATATGGCTTGAACCCATTTATATTGAATTTAACTTAATTTGCAACAGGTATAATTGGATCTGGTCAAACGATTAGTTTAGATGCCTTAATTTAAACCTAAATTAATTGAACCCAATCAATGATTGAAGATAGAGAATTGAACTAAGTAACTGAGCCAAGATGTTGCATTTAGCCCAATTATTAGTAATCAGACTTATTGGCTGAGTTTGATTATTGAATTTGATCCAATTATTAGTAATCGAATCCACTGATGGAGTTCAAAATTTTGAAATTGATCCTATTGGTGTTAACTAAGCATATTAATCAAGTCTAAATCTTGGTCTTAATTATAAAATTTTCGTCCTAATTAGTGGTTGCGTCTTAATAATCAGACCAACCCATTGCTGCATTTGCCTCCCAGTTAAACCTAATCGATGAATTTGACCTAATGTGCGGCCAAATGAACCAAATACCCAAATTAAGATGCTAGATTAAACTCAATACTCTAGCTGCATGCCCTAATTGGCACTTTTTTCATGATCCAAATATCAAAATTTTAGGTTGGTGCCCAGGTCAACCTATTTTATAAGTGATGTGTCCTTCATCACCGCAGCTTCTTAACGATTTAGGATAGTGACTAAAATCACCACAAATAGCCCATAGATTATTTCTTTTCTAGCCTCAGTATGCCTTGACACCTCTTTGGTTTGAGTCACAGGTGGTGAACCAAATTATTGGGCTCAACATCCTTGACACCTCCTTAATTTGAATAGACTTCATACCTTAGGGCTTCAACTATAGTTTTAAGTCCCAATAGGATATTTCGTGGGATATTGAAATGGGTTATCATCCCAAGTATCAGAATAAGACTTTTCTGCTACTATTCTAGTATCCTAATCGATGCATCCTGCAATAACTCTCATCTCAATTATCGGGATAGGGTGAGACAATGGTGCATTCTACTAAAATAGTTTATGTCATGGGAGTTAAAACTTCAGTCTCAACCCACTGCACACCCACTGCTGAGCAACCAAGATTCTCACAATCTTAAAAGGCATGTTCCATGTTGTCTTTGCCACATCCAACACCAACAACAGCAACATTCTCTTCCCTAAGATTCTCAATAAGGGTGAGATGTTCGTGTTTCCCTAAGGATTGATACATTTCCAATTCAACTAGCTAGGGATCAATGCCAGCTCTAGCCATTATAATTCTAAGTAGCCAAAACCCTGATGTGATCACTATAGCCAATGCAGTCTTTGGCTCAACTTCATTCATTTCTGATGCAGTTTTGTCCAAGGCCTTCCAAGTGGGCAAGGATACAATCAAGTATCTTCAGGCTCTGCTCTGGGTGGACAACAACTAGCAAAGAAAGGTTATACATGGCATGGTATGAGAGTCAATATGTGTGGTTGATGAACAAATGATATGATTCTGCAAAAGAGGTTACTTGTTATGTGGATAAATAAGAGTTCATTTAATATTCAATAAGTGCATCAATTGGTTTAGATGTGTTCATATGTTCCATATGTACACGTGTATTGTATCCTATATGACACAACTTTATTGAGTTTTTGAAATATCTCTTTATTGTTACATAATATTTTATGCAAATAAATTATTTTCTTTTGAAAATTTTATATAAATGAAATAATTGAGCCTCATTGTAAATGCAGAGCTAAAGTCCATCATCTTAAGAAGACCACCTATCTATCGACACACTATAGATGGCATCCCTTTAGAGAAAAATTCTTTTAGCTCAAATACAAATAATTAAGGATGATCTACTCCCAAGATACAGCAAACAGCTGCACAAAATCAGCAAAATAATGAATAAAAATCTCTTTTCATATGGACTCAATCTTTTCTTTTTAAATACTAAAAAGATACACTTAAGTTGATTCAATCTCAAATAATCAAAGCCTCTCAACTACATAAATTTATCTATTTAAATATCTTAGTAGATTACACTATTTAAAACTAGGATTTATATGTAAATAGGTTTAAATTTTGTTAACTAATCAATGTGGGATTAAAATTTTGAATTGTTTACATTGGTATCCAATACTAGGGAGAAAGTTGGTGAGGTTCTTAGTCTAGCCTTCAATCATAGCATCTTCTAACCTTCCCAACATGACCATTTTTACTTCTTCAATATATCTTGGACATATCTCAAGCATAATCCATCATTAAGTGATGCTCCAATGAGGATTGAACAAGAGTTGCCGGTTTAAATAGACTTGGATATCTGTTTTAGTCTGTATATATGTAATCTTGAAGTGATTTATTCTAATAAAAAGTAGTGAAATTGTCATGCTTTTGATGGACTAAAATTGTATCTTCTTTTCCTTGTGCTTTGCATGTTTTGACAATAGCTATTTATTGAATTCATTTCACAATTGAGAAAAAAGAGGTCATTTTAAAATTCATTACATGAACCATCATGGTGAATAAACCTACTACACATTCAATTCCTTTTTATGATGTGACTATTATACATTCAAATCCCAGAAGTCCATTCTAGCAAGCTTTTTCAAATGACACCGAGCATCTAAGAATGCTCAAGAAGGAAAGAGAACTGGCATCGGTGGCATTTGTAAGTCCACGATCCTTCCCTCTAACATATCCATAACTCTACTCATCGAAGGGCGATCCATAGGCTTTGTTTGTATGCACCATAAACCTACTAGAATCATTCTCCTTGCTATATTTTCTTCCATTTCAGTCATTGGTCTAAATGATCGTAGATCCCAATCCAAGGTGAGATGCTTATAAATCCAATGCGGATAGAAGAGCTCACTAGTATCACCTGAATGAACTGCATCACTCTTTCTTCCTCCAACCATTTCAAGCAGCATCATCCCATAGCTATACACATCAGACTTGCTAGAGACTCCTCCAAAGTTGTGCAAAAAAACCTCAGGTGCAATATATCCTATAGTTCCTCGAGCACCCAACCTTGATAAGACCAATTCTTCTGAGCGAGACAATTTGGCGAGCCGAAAGTCAGATATTTTAGGACAGAAGTCTTGGTCTAATAGTATGTTATGAGGCTTAATGTCGAAATGTAAAATTCCAATATTACAGCCATGGTGGAGATAATCCAAGCCTCGAGCAATGCCAGTTGCAATCTCCAATAACTTCTCCCATTTAAGAATGGGTCATGTCTGTCTCTCAGTATAAATAAATTTTTCAAGTGACCCATTAGGCATGTACTCATAGATGAGAATTCTATGAGAATCCTCCAAACAGAAGCCTATCAAGCTCACAATGTTGACATGGTAAGTAGAAGCAATGCTAATAACCTCATTGAAAAATTCCTTACCATTGCCTTCAGAACTATTCAAGACCTTCAGTGCTACAAGACAACCATCATAAAGCTTCCCTTTGTATACGCCACCATAACCACCTTGGCCCAATTTATCACTGAAAGAAGAGGTCATCTTCTCGACATTGGAGTAACTATATCTTTTAGGGGCCAAGGGTCCAAACCTTTGTAAAAATTCATCGAGCTTCTGATCTTTCCTTGACTTCCTTTTCCCACATAAGACTGAAGATTTCATTATTACAGGGAAAAAGAAGCATAGCAAAGCGAGGCACAGTAGCAGAAAGGTTACAGCAGCAAGAACACCTAAAAGTCAAGTAATGAAGTTAATATATGTTGCATATTGTTTTGGAACATGTAAGCTTAAACATTTATTTTAAGTAAACCTAAGCATTTATTTTAAGTGAGGTGAATGATGAACTAAGCTTTAGTTTGGAAATTTGTTCCATTGTTTACATGCTTTGAAAATATAACATTTTCTTCTTCATAAACTTTTAGCATTAAATTTCAATGGACGTTAGAAAAAGCATAAGGAATTTATTTAGCCTTATTTAGCACAAGGAAAAAGCATAAGATCATATAACTGACCTAATTTTTTAACCTTATTTGTGGCAATTTTTCACCTTACACCACAGCTTAAGAAAGCTTGATTAGGACAGGGGTCCAAGAACACATTAGGTGTGTATTCGAGCCTATCTTGATCAAGCTTTGGTTTAAAACTAACTTCAAGCTTGATTTCTAAAACTAAGCTCGATGTGTTTACTATTATTTTGAACTTAATTCAAGTTTAATTTTGAATTGAGCTAAGCACAAGCCTCTTTGATTAGCTTGATAATCCTAAATCAAGCTAATATCAGCTGAAGATTAAATAAACCTTAGTTCAGACTTAAATAAAAGCTAGCTCTTGATTTCTAAGGTTTAAGGTTTGGTTCATAGATAAATTAATATTTAATTGATCCAAAGAATAAAAATATATATTAATTAAAATCTTAATTTATTAATTTATTAGATATATATATATATATATATATATATATATATATATATATATATATATTATACATTATATATAATTTAAATGCATTCAAGCCTTGTTGAGTCAAGCTTGATCATCATTGGTCTAATTTTAGCTTGGCTTGAATTAATTTTGAGCTTCTTTTACTCATTCAAGCTTGACTTATTTTGCTTCAAAACATGTTTGATTTGAACCATTCTCGAGCCAAGTCTAAATTGTGCTCTAAGTTGCTTAGTTCATTTGACACCCATGGTATAGATTCACACTACATCTAAGCAAGGATGCAAATCTTAACAAGAATATTTTCTTTAAAATAAATGCTCGCTCATAGACTTTGAAGGAGAATGAAACAGTGCAAGATACTTCAAGTTTCTTACCTGATATGATTTTTATCAGTGTCTTGCCCTTGTTTCCTGCAACACCAAAATTGAGAAAGAAGTTTATGAAATCTTTCAACTATAAGTCAATTTAGTTCATTAAGAAATTATTATTAAAATGATTTTTTTTATAAAAATTCTTTTCCAGTGGACTCCTACACTCTAGTTAAGGTTTTTTAATTTTTATTTTTTTAATCTGAAATATGGTGGGCTTGTTGCCGCAAGAAGTCAAACTGGAGGCCTCTGTTCTAAGAAAGGGTTCGAGCATAAATAGTTGCAAAGAAGATGGGGCTGTTAGTTGTGCTTGACTTAGCTACAAGAAATGAAAATTAAGAGTGACAAAGCTATAAGCTCAAAAGTAAAGTGAGACTGATGGTAATAAGAGTTTGACAAGCTTCTATAGCATATTTAATTAATTGATGAGGAAAAAAGAAGAGATGAATTACCCGCATAAGCCTTTTCTGTAGCTACAAGGAGACTGCCTCAAATCTAATTAAAAAACATTTCTACTTAATATAAACATTATGAATTCATCAATTTCTCTTCAGCAAACTTGGTATTTCACAACACTTGGTCCTCTTAATACTGTGCTACTATTTTGGGGATGATCAAGCCACTGTTTAACTTGTTCAGCTTGAGATAATGTAGATGTTAGATTTTATTGCTTTATTTCCTTCTGTTGTTTTTGTGTCATGTTCTTCTGTTTGGTTTGTTCTTTGATTTCAGGATTGCATTACTTTCATGCTTGCAATGAAAGTGACTAGATATGTCTAACTTCTTTTTTTTCAAAAAAAAAGATTAAAAAAAAGAACAATAAAAAATCCCAAATGATGTGGAAGGATCAATACTTCTACAGTAGTCTCTATTAAATAATGAAGAAAGCACTAGCTTGCTTGGACTCAGGTTGGAATACTAAATAGGCTGCTCAATC
The DNA here is from genome assembly GCA_017589505.3 of Metroxylon sagu. NCBI lineage: Eukaryota > Viridiplantae > Streptophyta > Magnoliopsida > Arecales > Arecaceae > Metroxylon > Metroxylon sagu. The sequence goes on along the minus strand of JACVBY030000658.1, from coordinate 1,378,199 downwards.
CCGGCTCAAACTAGAGCCAAGTTCAACTTGATTAAATTTTGAGTCAAGTATGAGTTTTTCTACGATATGTGAACAGTGTGGATGCTCCAGCTTGGTTCATTTACAAGCCATGTCATAAAAAGTATTCAAGCTTGTCTTTTTTAAGCAGACCCAGGCTCAAACAAATTTTTAACAAGTAGAGTATGAGCTAAACCAACAACCAAACCCTCAACTCCAACCAAAAAATCCAAAATAAAATAAAAAAAAGGACCTATATCTTTTTGTTCCAACTGCCAACCCCACTCCTTGTCTTCATTTAATACATATCCAATCCAACCTGATAAGTAAATATATAAACATCTATCACAAAAGATATTAGAAATTTTATGAACTCTATATTTAATCCTAGTGAGTTGAAGAATTTCATAAGTAGATCCAAAAATAAAATCCTAAAAACTTCAATTCTAAATGAAAATCTTCAATACTTTTTCTTAATCTAAAATTACCTATAGATGTTGGGTGATGTCAACATGGTCCTTATTATTTCACCAATCGCCTATAACCATGGTGACATGATGTGTGATCTTTGACATTTTCATAGTTAAATATTACTATTATATTTTTTTGTCTTTTATTTTCTATAAAACCATTTTTATAACATCTACAATTTTATTTCGAAAATAAAATATAAGGTTTGACTAGACGAATAAGTAATAACAGTTGTTTTCGCTAGAGATATATAATGATGTTAGAGCAAACTTTCTCTCAACTTAACACAATGCTAAATTCACTCAATTTAATTCAAATTTAACATAAAATGGTTTTAAATTGGATCAGGTTGCAAAATGGTAATTAGCAAAGAAATTTCAATGCTAACTATCGGAACCTAGGTTTGCTGTTCTAAACGCAATACAAGGTTGCGCCTCCAAATAGAGTTGTTGTCATGCTTTGTTTAGGGAAACTTTCTCAACTATCAATGGTAAAATCATCTTTAGAGCCATCTAGTAGATTTTTTTATAAAAAAATGCATTGAAAAATTTAGGGATTCTTTTGGATGCTCATTGAAAAACCCAAAGTCAAAAAGAAAAGAAACTTCTATGAATTGAATTCTTAATAGATTATTTAGATACATACATATGTACGTATATATATATGTATGTACCTACATGCATGCATAGGTATATATAAAAGAGTGGACGAAGGGCAGAGAGGGATGGGATAGAATAGTAAAATCTAAATAAAAAAAATTTCTTAAAATTTATGATGAAATATTATGATAAATCATCAATTTTATTTAGTTTGAAAAGTAAATATTAGTGAAAGTGGAGTTTTTTAAATATTTATTAAACAATTTTTAGCACAAATTAGTGCAAATTAATTTAAGAACAGTTTCTCTGTAGCTCTATGCATTTTCTATCTCTTTTTTGTGTGATAATTTTGCTTTCCTTGTGGTCATTTTATTCTATTTGTTATCTAAAGATGTTCTCTTGACCTTCATTTGTTGTCATTATTTCCTTCCGTCATGTTACCCTCATTGTGCTTGGATCGTATACGAGCATGTAGTTGGGCCAAACCATGCAAAAGACGAAGGCAATAATTCGTGGTGTATAGGTTGTTGGTTGGAAGCACCAAACAAAGACAAGAAATTTTTAGCTATCCTTAGTTTTTATAAATAATCTGATGTTCCTTCAAAGTGATCTCATATTTTCTAATATCTAGTATATATATTTCAATTTCATTGCATAACCATATGCTTATGTTACTTGGAATCTTGATCTAGTGCTTCTTTATCATAGTGCTTATTTTGGTTTAGTTTATTATAGAATTTTAGATTCTTAGGCACAAAAATGCAATCTGCATAAAGATTTTGGGTTGCCTGTTATAGATTGCTAGATGTTGATGCTTTTTCATAGCTAAGCTTTTATTCTGTCCCCTTCTTTTGTAATGTGAGTAGGTAGCTACTTGTAGCAATTACTTTTATTCTCCATGAAATTTGTATCATCCTCAACAAGTAAGAACCAATGTAAGTGAATTCGCATATTTTCATTTTCAAAAAATTAATTTTAGCTAGAGAAAAAAGCTCATCCTTTGTTGGTGTTATTAACCATCATTCAAATTGTATAGGCATAAATTGAAATGTTGTTTGCATGATAACTATCTAGCAATGGATGCTTATACTATTAGACATTCAAGTCAAGTTGCTCGGTAGTTGCTATAGAGTTGCTAGAAGAGAGCTTTGGGAGATTGACAGCACAACTTAGTTTGCTAAGAAGTGCATCTGCAGTGTTAGAATGCAGTTTGGTGGGAGTTGATTTTGAAAGGATGAACTAGCTATAACACCAAACTCTAATGAGACATGTGCTTTGGAGGTGACATTAGCTAGTTTCTAAAGGGTGAATGAATTGAATTCCTAATTTGTGATGAGGGAATTAACACCAAATGGGGTTAATGATCTAAGATGCTAAGTTGCACTTGACACATATGCAACATATTCTTGTTGTGGAGGCCAAAAGCCCTAGGCTAAAGATGGCCAGCTGCATTGTTGAAACTGATTAATGAGTATAAGGCTAGCTTGATAGCAAGGATATAATGGCTTGACTTGATAGCTATCATAATCTATATCATGAGGATCCCTTGACGTGAAGCTAGACTGAGGAATTAGTATCATCTGGATGCTCTCATGAATATTGTAGGCCATGAATGATTTAGAAGGACTGGACTTCCTAATTGTGGTGGTAATTCCTGATGGGAAGAAGTCTAATGGGTACCCTCTGATAGAAGGGACAAGAAATATAGCTCATTTGTTACCATGGTTGCATGGAGTTAGATGCGGCCGAACTAAACAATCAACAAGTAGATTTTGCAATAAACTATCATCTTTCTTATTTTCCATGACTTATTGTTATCTGAAGAATAAGATGCCGATCCTTCTTCCTCTACTTGATGCCCAAGATTCTTTGACCATTTTGGATCTATTTTTTTATTATATTTTATATAACAATGGAGCATCAAGCTACAACAAAAGATGATTACATCATGTTCGATTTTTTTATAAAAATAAAATAATGTCAAATGGTATGATTGTATATAATTTGATGTATCATAATAGTGATGAAGGGTCATATGCTATCAAGGTGGTAACAATTATTGGCAAAACTTTGATCAAAATGGAACTGGTTATGGATAAAGGATTTATCACATTCTCATCGTTATAGAAGTTTTGTACTAACCAATACAAGGTTCAAAAACCAACTAATGTAGTTTTACTCTAGATAATTGTGTGTTATTTAAAAATTTGATGCTTACTTGTATTAAAAAAAAATTAAGCCTTATAATTTAATAAAATGGGAATGTTGAAGTTTTCTTGAACATATTCTTGACCATTGAAATCTTTTCCTTTTAGAGATTTTAGTTTTTTTATAATATAAAATCATATAATTAGCATATACATATTTTTATTGCATTTCATTAAGTCTAGATATGCCATGCTACTTTTCTTTTTTTCTAAGAAAAAAAAATCATAAACATTAGAGGGATGGCTTGTACATGTATATATGTGAAAAAATAAAAATATACACAAATAAGTAATAGCCACTGAGAAGAGACTAAAACTTTCTTTCTTATGGTTAAGGGATTGAAGAAAATAGAGTTAGAATAGATTCCCTAGTCAAAATATATGTGCAAACTAGTTTTCTTTGGAAATAAAAGTTTTAGAGGAAAACATTATAAATATGGTGTGCATGAATACTAATATAATTGAAAAGATTCCCTAATTAGAATAGATTCTAGTTAGAATATATGTGCAATCTAGTTTTCTTTGGAAAATAAAAGTTTTAGAGAAAAACATTATAGATATGGTGTACATAAATATTGATATAGTTGAAAAGAGGAAAAAAGAATTAAAGTCGCACAGTCTCTTTTCCACCTAGGTAGATACATCCACTTTATATGATCAATTACAAAATTAACTATTTTGGATGTTTTTAAGCTATTTATCAATCTATTATAAGCTAGAGTTAGAATGTTTTAATTGCATTAAGAACTTTATGCTTTTCACACCTTCAGGTGAATATCTATATGTCTTCATTCCAAGACAAAAAAGATATCCTAATGAAATAAAGCCTACTTGCATAACAAGTGGGGAATACTAAAATGCCTCTATAGCAAATAAGACTATTAGAAATAAATATGAAAAAGAGATTGACCATAAAAAATTTCTGATCTTTTAAAAAGGATATCAACCTAAAGGAGCAAGAACATGTTAGCTGGTGCGAGAGTATACTGTGAAGAAATTCTAATTTCCTATCAAACATAATAAAGATAAGATAAAGCTAGTGACAGTCTCCATGCAACTCTTTCCATGAAGATGAGATCGATGATTAGTTATAATAGAACTTCATGGTGCATTTATGTATAGGATTTGTACACATGAATGTAGAGTTCATGTCATTATGTTAATAAAATATTCCAATTCTAAGATCAAGAACTAGGTTCTAGTAGAATTTGTAGACTAAGGCTTCATTTGGTGGAGCTATTAGTAGTAGAGCTTTCAGTAGTAGAGTTTCTGAAAGTAAAGTTTTTATCAAAAGTTGTTTGTTATTTGATAACTATATTTTAAAGTATTATAAGACTTTAATATTTATTTAGTAATCAAATTAAGAAAATATTTTTAAAATCAAAAATGATGAAAGACATTGCATAGTATTTTCAACTGGTCAATCATTTCAATTATCAAAAATCATTGTAACAAATTATTCCTAATTTATAAATTATTATAACAATATTATAATATAATAATATCTATAGCAATGTTACGAAATTATAACATAATATAATATAATACTATAATATAGTATTTTGTAAAATATAATATTATTATATTATCTTATTTTAAACTGCATAATTATGTTATAATAACAATAAATTAATATGATAATAATTATACGAAAAGAGGTCTAGTTTACATCAAACTGAAAATGGCTCAGTTGGGAAGTTTCCAATTGGCTTTGCATAATGGATTCATTCTAATTGATTTGTGTTAAGAACTGTTCCTCTACTTAGCTTTCAATTACGTAAGTTTGAACTCCCAAACAATTTTCACAAAAATATCGACTAATGTGAGGCACTGCCTGGTCTTGCTTAAGCAGTTTGACAACCTTCAATCAGGAAAATGTTCTTCATAATATGCTTCCATGATGGCACATAAATCCTTAGTTTATACAGGAATCATAGCAGCAAGAGAGTAGGAATAGCAATGGATACCTCGTTTAGATTTCCTTCCGTATTCCAGAGTAAATACTCATTCCTCTTTCGACAGTGAAGGGGATGCAACTTGGTGGACAAAGTAGCTCAGCTCTGATGCTTGTCCAACTTCAGGTTTTGAACTTGGAGATGAAATGCCAAACTTTTAAAAACAAGCACTTGTTTATGGTTCCCAACCGGATGTGGTGCTAGCATGCCACTCAGATAAGAGCCTGAAGGATTCATTTCCAGGTACGGTTCCCTTCTCCAATCTTCTTTGTCTGCCTATGGGTTAGCGAACGGAGCTACAGAGAAGAGGGAGAGAGATTACATGCTAGATGTTCATAGTCACAAACCTATTCCTTATTTACCGATGCATTTGAGATGCTAAAATCACTCAGTATTTACATGTTCCTTGTTAGGCGAAATTATACTTTTGCCTCACGAGTAACATTGTTGAGCAAAAATATACTTTTGGTTTTAAAACTTTTACTTAAAATTCATTTTAGTTCTCAAACTTTTAGTTATTTACAATGTATTCCTCATATTTTGAGAATATTACATTCTTGATGTTTCGTTATATGAGGCCAATTAATTGACAAAATAGCTGATGCATCGTTCTGTTAACCGATCCATGTATTCGCATTGATAACATATTAGCTATCCTAACAATTTTAATTAACTTATGCAATATAATATCAGGAATGCAATATTCATAAAACATGAGGAAATAGATTGTAATAATCATAAAAATAATAAACAATCATCTATAAAAAAAATAACAATAATTACACTAAAAGTATATGAGTGTATTTAGAATTTTCAATGAGTCCTTATACAATTTTTTTTTTTTTTAATTGAGCATATGAACTCATGTAAATTTTTTAATCAAGTACATTTTTAATGACCATCAATGTTGATTTGATGGACTATATAATGATCGTTAATGATAACTTGAATATACCAACTTATAAAAGTTTTCAATTAAATATACTTATTTAAGTCCAGCAAGTATTTCTCGTGAACGCATAACAAACTAATCAATCAAAAAAAATTTTATATACAATTTTATATATAATGAGTTAAAGAAGAAGTATTATTATCTATTTATGCATAAAAAATTACATACATGAAAAGTTAAATAATAAAATAGCGACTTTCTGGTTACTTGATTAATAGTAAATAAATTAATAAAAAAAATACACTTCAAATACATATATTTTTTTTTATGTTGTAGATTTTTTTATGCATTATTAATACATTTCTTAATAAAAAATTTAGCCTCTTTTAAAGGCTATGTGAGTTTATAAAGGTTATCTAGCTCTACCACATAAAGCTAAATGTTACAAGGGTGTCAATGGATAGTTTTTATAATTTTCTTGTCAATATTTTTTATACTTGATTAAAAAAAATTTATAAGTCAATATATCTAATTAAATTTTTTTTATAAATTTATATATTTAATTAAATATATATATATATATATATACATACTCAAGTCATCATTAATGATCGTTAAAAATATACTTGATTAAAAAAAGTTATATAAGTTAAGATACTTAATTAAAAAAATATAAAAACTTTAAATAAATTTATATATTTCTAATATAATTACGTTCAAAAAGAAATACGAAATAGCCTTAATTCTGGGAGATAGCACATAGGCATATAGAGTGCCATCAGGATAGGGTGTCAACACATATGGTAAAAAAAATTAAGGGGATGGAGGGCAATTTTGGTGGAGGCCAACCCTACGGTAGACAGAGCACTTGAAAAGGGTTCATAAATAAATGCCTCTTTGTTTTTCAAAGGCCATCCTTATGGATGGTGTCCTAACAATCACGGATAGCTCAATGGACGTAGGACAGATAATCAGCAATTGGGTGGCTGAGATCAGCAAATAGACGTGAATCTCGGGTGTGGTGCGCACACGTAGCAATCCTCCTCCCCACAAATTCCCCAAGCTCCGGACGTAAATTGTCGTCCACAGATAAAACCATCTTACTTCTCTTGCTCCGGACGTAAATTGTACACGTAGAGATAACGTTCGCAACGCCACCATCCGAATCCAGCCATAGAAAAAGGTGCCACGTGTCAGAAGCACAATCACTCCCCCCACTTGATATCATTCCCACCTGTGCGTCGTCCTGGAGAGAAGCATAGAGAAGGGAGGAAAGGAGGAGCCAAGTTTAGTTTGAGTAACGCAAGATGGCAACCTCCATTGTGTCCTCCCTGGCACTGAAGCCTTCTCCAATCCTTGAGAGGTCACAGGCTAAGGGCCTCCCCTCCTTGGCCAGATCCTCTTCTTCCCTCAAGGTTCAGGCCAGTGGCGGCAGGAAGATCAAGACTGACACTCCCTATGGTTAGCATTCTACACCAACGGACTCAAAGCTTCATCCACTCACAGAATTAAGCAAGCATGTATTCAAATGCATGACATAAATTGATCATCACCACCATCATCACTACCACTACCATCATCACTACCACTACCATCATCAATCAGAATGCATGCAGATTTATGTAACATGTATAGCTCCCAACCAACGTAGCATGACAAAAGTTGGCATTCAGCCTTATAGTTTCCTTAGCATTAACCATCAAGACCAGATTTTAGGCAGCAACAAAAACAAGGGAAGAAGAAATTCCTAGCTTCTTTAGTAAATCACTAAACCAAAAAGATCAACCATCATTAATTCGAGGTGTTGCATCCCTCTAAGGCCAACTTCTTCTATGGCATTGTGATTATATCACAAGGCTGATAAATTTTCATCCTTTGTCAATCTATAAAACAAATCAAACGAACGAACGAACAAACAAACAAACATACATACATACATACATACATACATACATACATACATACATACATACATACATACATACATACATACATACATACATACATACATACATATATATATATATATATATATATATATATATATATATATATATATATTCATTAATTTTATGGCATTTAAGTTCTGAACCCGTTATATATGCATAAATCAATTATTCTTTTTTCAGTGACTAAAAATTAAACAATTTGTAGGGCCTGGAGGAGGGATGAACTTGAAGAATGGCCTCGATGCATCTGGAAGGAAGCCAAAGGTTGATTTTTTTTTTTTTTTCCTCCCCTTATTCTTATCATAATTAACCAAGTTTATAGTTATATTGGAACCCATTAAAGATGTCCTTGGGGTTGCATATGAGCTTATATCTTTACTTTGTCATGTCTATAATGGATACAGGGGAAGGGTGTTTATCAGTTTGTGGACAAATATGGTGCAAACGTCGACGGCTACAGGTAGGAGTTCGACTATTTCTTTGATTTCAGCTATCATTAGTTCTTCCATTGTTACCTTTAACACTGCACTTCCCAAATCAAGGTAAGAACCATCCAATCCAGCATGCAATATAGTGGCCACAGAGATCCTCATGTCACCATCAATGGTTAACCTCCTGATGGAGTGAAGCAATCTTCAAACTTGAGGGGGCAATAGTAGATAAAACCACTTTAAAGAGATGGCAGAGACATAAGATAAACTCATAAAAAAAAAAAACAAAAACAAAAACAAAAGGTTTGGGGCTCAGAAGATTAAACTCCACCTGCAGTATTCTAAAGAAAAAAATCATGAATTGATCAAGAAAACGATGTACCAGTAACAATTTATTTATCATCAGGATGAGATTATAATGTTAGTATTTTTCTTGCAGCCCAATTTACTCCCCTGAAGAGTGGTCTCCAAGTGGTGATGTCTATGTTGGAGGTAAGAACAGAAAGCATAAACATTTGGTATCAAATCTACACTGGTATAAAAGTAGGATGATATTTACTCATCAGAAAAATTGACCCCGAGAATCACATTTTTTTTCTTTACTTATACTGGGATAAATGCTTGCCATGCAGGAACCACGGGGCTTTTGATATGGGCTGTAACCCTGGCTGGACTTCTACTGGGTGGTGCTCTTCTTGTTTACAACACTAGTGCTCTGTCCCAGTAGAATGTTATCACAATGATTATGTAATCCAGCCTACTATTATCTCAAAATGATCTTGCCGATACTCTCCTTGATTGTTTTAATGCAAAAAACACACTGTTATTTCTTGGAGAATCACAGTAAGGATCTGATTTCTGATTGCTAAACTAAAGAGCTTCTGTGAGCAGGATAGAGTTCAAAGTCTACAGCAACAGCATATTGTTAACAATCTATGACCTTACGAGGTTCTCAAATATGTGAAACAAGCTCAGAGTCAAGCACAATATGGGTTTGAAATTCGTATAAGCTTAATATTACATGCTTTGTTAAATTGGACCATGAGACAAGAGGGCAGGAGCTGGAGTGGGGAAAAAAAAAGGCAGGAATGTTAATAGCAACAGGACTGCCATCATAAAAAGCAACACTGCCAGGGAATTATTGGTGTTGCTTTGTTTTTAAAAGGTTCTTATAAAAGAAACCAGAAGCTAGGTTTTAGCTTCTCCGTATGTTGGATCTGCTCGTTTGGTATTTTTTCTTGCAAAAAGTTTTGGTGGAAAAGTTTTTCTCAGTTTCATCTTTTCAGGGGAAATTATGCAGGAAAAAATAAATTTTATTGGTTGATAAGAAATTTATATAAAAAAAATAGCTTTATAAATATTTTTTTATTTGATTAAAAATAATTTTACATAGAAAAATATCAATTTCACTATAATACTCCTAAAATAAAGTTGACATAGAAATTAATATAATATATTATTATAGTATATTATATTATATTATAATTTATTAATTATAATATAATATAATACATTGTAATATGTCATACTATATTATATTATGTATATAATATTATAATATAATATAATATTTATTTATATATTATAATATATGATACAATTTAATATATGATATGATATTATATTATATTATATATGTTATAGTAATATAATATAAATATAGTAGAGAAGGAAATAAAATAAAATTAAAAAGGATAATTTTGAATTTTGATGCTACCAAGTTTTTCTTGTGAGATTGAAAAAAATTAAAATACTAACCCTTTCTTGGGAAAAGTTTTTCATTAAGAAGGGAAACATATTTGTGATCCTTACCTTCATTTTCTTTTTATTTTTCAATCAATTAGTTGAAAAATAAGGGTGAAGAATTGCAAAATAAGGTCAGAACTTATTTTTTCCCCCCGAGACGAGCACTTAATGCCTAAAGACTTCTTACATGTTCAGGTGTCATACCAAAGTCCATTCAGGGTGTAAGTACTTCAGAGAAATTGAAGGATCCGGGTAAAATGGTTTTATAAACACTTTTAGGACTTTTCTTGCAGAAGGCTTCTTTGATACTGTTGCAAAATAGTAATTTTGTCTAGAGATTACTTTTTTTTTGCTTTTCAAGTTGCAAAAGGAATTTTTGACCAACACCAAACATGCCCTAAGAAAGCTCAGACTGCCTAGTTAAAGCATGGGATCAACCAAGAACAGTGCTTAGAATCTCAGTTTCACCCACCATCACAGTTCATAAGATCACCCTGCCTTGTAGGGAACTGGTTTACAATCTAAAATGTGCCCTTAAAAAGCTCCCGGACGGTTAGTCAGGTAAGTATCAGAAAATTAAGCACTCTAAAGTACAACTAAAATGACTGATAACCTAGGAATCTGATCTTTCAGCAAACACAAACAAGATGCTTGCATAGCAGATAAAAAGATAAAAAGAACCATATGTATGTGAGATGAATTTACCCCTCCTCTGGGCATCTTGAATATTGCAGTCGATATATCATTATTGATGTGGTCTGATTTGATTGGCCTATCTTGTGGTGTCACATAGTGAAATTAGAGACCGACATAGAGTAATCAATCATTATGCACATGTCATCACAAGGGAAGAAAGCCATATTAGGAAAGGTTTCCTCTTTCACAGCTGCCAACTTATCCTACTTCAAAACTCTCCTCACTAGAAGTGACCAATCTATTCAAAAAAGATTCCTCCATAATTGTCACATCATTTGGGAATCATGCTTATTAAAATCATCCAGCATAAAAGTCTGGCCCTAACAATAACTTCTCTAGACATCTATAAAAGCAGTTCAAAACTTTACAAGTTGACAGATTCTCATTTTTTACTTAGACCTTGGGTAGCTCATATAAGAGTCCTAGGGTTCCTCTTATCCACTTAGGCTGATTTGAGCATTGGAGGGTTTTCCTTAAAGGAAAATTCTGCACCCCCTTGCACTCCTATTTTCTTTTACAGGAAGATGGATAGCTAGGCTGGGAGGTGCTTTACCATTTGAATAAAGATAGATCATTTGTTAGCATGAGAAGATTGGTGCCATCCGTGGGAATATAATAAGTAGAAGCATTTAGCCATGCCATTGAAGCATAGAGATCAAGAGATGAGTAACATAATGTGGGCATGAGCCACACCCTAGTCGACTCCTAGGATTTTATGAGAGATCCGACCAATCCTACTTCAACAAGAAGCAATACCTCTAACCTTAGCATTGCTTGTTACTTAGGAGCAGTTCAATGCTCTATTTCAACATATTGAGTTGCCGAGGAAGTTGGTCTAAAATTTGATTCCTCAAAGGTCTAATTCTAAAGACCAACCTGAAGTTGATCAAAGAGCTTATCAAGTAGATGGCATTGACTAACCATCACATCAGCTCGGTGATAACTGTAGAGTCCGATGAGAGCACACATCCTAACCTACCTAAGTCGGAGCCTCAAAACAAACTGCTTAGTTCGAACGAGCACGCCAGCCTAAAGATGACCAGGATAAGCCAATGATAGATAGATCAGTAGTTTGAAGAGATAAATCAAAGAATCAAAATGAACATGTAGCATATTCAAAGCCAAGGGATTAGTCTTTTAGATGACTTAGACCTCTTCAAAAGATGTCATAATTGGAGCGATATGATGGAATTTCAGATCCTATCAATCATTTAGATAGCTTCAAAGCTTTAATGCTGCTGCATGGCATGCCTAACACCATCATGCGCCTAGCTTTCCCAACAATGTTGAAGAAAGCAACTTAGATATGATACTCTAGTCTTAAGCCAGCCTCTATCAGCTCTTTTAGACAATGGAGTGAACAGTTCATCAGCTACTTTGTCAGTAATAGAAAACATCGCAAGACATGTGCAACTTTGATGACCATCAAGTAAAAGAAAGATAAGTTGCTAAAGGATTGCCTTCAATAGTTTCAATTCAAAGGTGCTGAAAATCTGGGACTTGGATACTTCGATAGCCACTATAGTCTTGATGAGTGCCCCAAGGAATTCTAGGTTCAACTTTATCTTGGCTAAGCACCCTCTAAAGGATCTTAACGAGCTACTTAGCCAAGCAGAAAAATATATCAATGCATAAAAAACTCTCAATGCTCAAAAAGAGGATGAAGGATGAGCTTGGAAGAAGCAATCAAAAAGGGATAACCAAAAATCTAAAGAATCCCATAAGAAGCCCTAGGGAAGGCAGGAAATGCCACACTAAACAAAGACCCCTCCTCCGATGTTTGAAAGGTACACTTTCCTCAATGCTCATTGGAGCTAAATTGATGCAGATCAGCCATGAAAGTTACATTCAGTAGCCCAACAAGAAGACAAAGCCAACCAAGCATGATCAAACAAGTATTTCCAATTCCATTAAGACCATAATTATGATACTGAGGAATGTAAACATCTGAAGGATGAAATTGAGGACCTTATTTAAAAAGGTTACCTTGGCCGCTATGTCCAAAGTCATTTATGTACATAACAGAATGCTAGATAAGAGCCCAACTTGAAGGGAAGTCAAATAATTAACCTACCATTGGAGTTACTAATGTGATCCATGGTGGACCAGTAGTAGATAAAGAAAGCTCTTTGGCTCGAAAAGCTTATGCTTGATAAATACAAGCCAAAGAACCCTCCACCAAAAAGCCGAAGACTAAAGAACCCAGTATCACTTTCTTGGGTGAGGATCTTAAGAGAGTTCAAGTCCCTCACGATGATGCTTCGGTCATCTTAGTGACTATAGCGAATTACCAAGTAAAGAAAATTCTGGGGGACAATAGAAGCTCAACTGACATCCTATTCTATAACAACTTCTAGAAGATAGGGATCAGCACAGATTGGTTATATTTAACTGAAGCACTGCTAGTCAACTTTACCAAGGAGCCCACTCGAGTAGAAGGAATTATCACCCTTCCATTAACCATAAGAGAAGAGCCATACTCTAAGACTATATGGTGGATTTTCTATCATCAAAGTGGCTGCTGCATATAATGTTATCATGGGTTGGTCAAGCATGAATGCTCTTAAGGCCATTATATCGACCTACCACCTCCTTATGAAGTTCTCCACTGACTGAGGAATAGAAGAGCTCAAAGGAGACCAGATGGTAACTCAGCAATGCTATGTAACTACTCTGAAAAGAAACTGTAGGCTGACTAAGAACCTCCCAAATGACAAGTCGATTGAGACCCTGACAATTGATAACTTTGACTTCTGAGATGAGCTAAAGGAACGGTATGTAGAGTTAGTTGAAGACTTAGAGATTGTTTCATTAAGAGATGATAATATTAAAGTAGTCTAAGTGAACTCTCTTTTTCCCTAATGAGTTTGAAGAGAAATAGTAGAATCCTCTGTAGGAATTCAAATGTATTCGCATGGTTGGACATTGATATGCTATGGATATATCCTCAACTCAAGGTAGACTCAAGCTATAATGTGATACCCCAAATTTAGTTCCATATTGGATGGGAGAGAAATGTGTCATGTGCTTATAACTCAAATCCACTTGTTACCTATTAACTTCCACTCGAGTTTTTGGGCCACGTGGTTTCAGCCCGTTAAAAATTAATTGAGCTAGCGGGTGAGCTTGGGGCGTTACAAATGGTATCAGAGCCGATCCGAGTATGCAAAAGTTAGTGGGCATGAGGAAAGAGCTACCCATGGAGCGGTGGTAGAGTCCTGCCATGGCGTGGAGCCACCCTTGCAGCACCAATGATCCGACTCGGGGTAGATTCTTGCTAGCTTATGGCGTACGATGTCCTATTCTGGCTAGCTTGTGACGTGCAGCAAGGACGTCGCATTATAAGGTGGAGAGATTGTAATACCCCAAATTTAGTCCCATATTGGATGGGAGAGAAATGGGTCATGTGCTTATAACTCAAGTCCACTTACTACCCATTAACTTCCACTCGAGTTTTTGGGCCACGTGGTTTCAGCCCGTTAGAAATTAATTGGGCTAGCGGGTGGGCTTAGGGCGTTCGATATAAACCATTCAATAAAAGAAGAGAAATTTTGCTCTTGACTAGTAACGAGCTATCGAGAAGGAGGTGAATAAGTTGTTAGAGACTGGATTCATTAAGGAAACTAATTAACCTAGTTGGCTAACCAATGTGGTTATGGTAAAAAAGTCCAGTGGTAAGTGATGAATATGTTTCAACTTTATCGATCTAAACAAAACCTGGAGGATAGTTTTCCTCTCCCTAAAATAGATTAGCTTATTGACATTACAATCTGCCATGAGCTGCTCAATTTTATGAAAACATTTTCTAACTATAATCAAATCTGATTGCATCCCTCAAATGAAGAGAAAATATCTTTCATCAAGTAAAAGGATCTTTACTATTATAAAGTAATACCTTTTGGGCTAAAGAGTACCAAAGCAACTTATCAAAGGTTAATGAATCAGATCTTTAAGAGATAGCTCAGCAAAACATGGAAGGGATGACATGCTGGTGAAGACCTTTTTCATATGGGTCGAGATTGCTTAAGTTTAGGTATGAGCAAAGAACTGACACTTGTTAATATTCCTAGAATTGCCTATGGATGATCTAATGGCATACTCAACTATTGCTCCTTGGTGATCTATCAAGCTTTTTTAGGCCTCAACCACTTGGGCAGGAAGCTCAACCTTGAGCTTCCTCTCATTATTCTTTAGGTTAGCCACCACCCATTGTAGTTAGTTGATGATCAAATCCTACTTTGTCAATAGTTGGTCCTTCACTTCAAGTTCCTGCCCAAGCTAACCCCAAAGGTCATTCAGCTCTTTTAGCCGACCTTTAGAAGTTTGCTTGGATGCCATGAGGCGATCTTTTGTAGTCAATCACCGACCAAAATCATCCACAAGCCATCACTCTAAGTGATCAATCTAAGCCTTCTACATGATATGCTCATATTCTTTGGCTTTAGCTTGATCCCACCATTCGTCAATCTCACAGCTGAACTTATTCACTTGTTCATTTCTTTTGCTAAGATGCAGACCTTGCAAAATCGCTAAGGAAAAAAGGTAATTAGTTAATAATGAACTCAATGCCTTAAGAAAAAAAGCAAAATAGAAGGTTGTTATTTACCTCCATGGCATGCTAGCTAAAGCTAGTGATTAGGTCGACATCCAACCAACTAAAGAAAGTTGTTACATCTATGGGTAAACAGATGTCCTGAAGCAGCTAAGGTGCAACCTATCCCTCTCGGATAAAATTATAAGTCTAAATACCCATTGTAAGACGTAGAACTCTAGCATCGAAGCGGGAGGATAGGTCTGAGCCATAGGATATGCTGATATATAGGCTCGTAGAGGTCATCGTTGTTGCCTCCCTTTCAATAGTAGGAGCTTTGATGCTGGGGATAATAATTCAATTGGATCAACCGTCGATGTTGAAGTTGGTTGTATGGTACCCGACCCCAACTCAGGCTCAACATCGACTTTGGCCTTGTTGTCATCATCAAGGCCTCGGCATGGGGGTTACTCTGGTAGGTCACTTTAATCCTCTTCTATGGGCACAGGACTAATGAGCCTATGCCAAATGGCTTTTTTTGTATAACCTTCTTAGGCTAAGCTACCACAAGCATGGTACTAGATTGTGGTACAAGTGATGGTAGATAAAGAGGAGCCAAGAGGCCTCCCATCATTGGCACCAGCATAGGGGCAGACGAGCTACCACCAACTATTTGCCTCTTCATCGCCCTCTTCACTACTGCCAGATTGATCATTCCTGCAAGATAGAGTATAAAAGAGGAAAAAAAGTGCAAGACTATAAGTTTAGAAGTACCTTGTGTGGCCAGAATGATCCTATTGCAGACCAAGGCCTCTTTGGAGAGTAGGTTGGACCGCCAAGGAGGCTAGAGCTTTGAAAGTCGAGCTATGACTTCCTTCTCTTTAGGTGTAAGGTCGGGAAGATGATTGCCTTTATACCTGGGTGCCTTTAAACTATCTTAAATGACCAAACTATCTCAACAAGATTGGCGAAGAAAAACTTATTCTTCTATGAATGGAAGACAAACTACCACAAGAATCTTCGATCTCCTTCAAGTCAAGAAGTATCGCCTCCTAGCCTCAATGGTATGCTCTTTGAGGGTGAAGAAATAACGAAAGATAGCTTAGGATAAGGCAATCCCAAGCACAAGCATGTAAGAGATGAATCCTACCATTATCCTCCAAGAGTTTGGCAAGAACTAGGTAGAAGCAATGTTATGTATGGATAAAAGGTTAGTGATGAAAGGGTGGACAAACAATCTAAAGCCAACCTTCAAATCATTCTCATATAGACATAGCCAACTTATGGCATTATTTGAAATGAAGTCTATTATCTTTGGGATGGACAGAAAGAAGTTACTTGGAATGAAAAAGGTTTTGCGAAGTAAAACTATATCATCTTATGAGAAGATAGTTGACTCCTCGACTCTAAGGATGAGAATCCCTTGAGCAGAAGTAGAGGACAAGGAAGAAGAGGATCTAGAGGACTTGGAAGAAGAAGAAGACGAGGATGGAATGATTGAACCGAACTATAGCTTCAACTAACCTATTTTATAACCTATGGTCTGACTTACTAGTGTAACTGTTGCCATTCCTATCAGACTAAAGGAAAGAAGGGTTCACTTGAAAGTCAAAGGGAGACTGGTACTAAGGGAAAGAACCAAGGAAAAGCTCGATCCCTTAAGCATAGGAGGTAACAGCTAAGCAAAGCTATCCCGAGTAGGGTGGAGCAAATGAGCTCCTTACCTCCTCTCCTTATATAGTTCCTTATAGAGGGTTGTGCAGAAAATCTCTCACCTAAGTTACTTATACCAAGTTGCCACATGACATGCTTAGATTCGATGACCGAGTAACTCCTCATCATAAACCTAAGTTATTTAGGATGAAGTTGCCACATGACAGCCTTAGATTCGATGATCGAGTAACTCTTTATCATAAAGTCATCAAATTTAATGCTCTACATGACAATCGAGGAGACAAAACAATGTCCCATTTCTAAGGTGACCCATTCTGATGATTTATCATTAATCATTAATAGTGTGGGACTCAAGGAGTCGTGTTGACTCATTCAGCCAATGCCAAGATTCATGAAAAAATCCATACTTTGAGATTGATAAAGATCAAGCCAACTTACATATGTTTCCCTAAGGGGATGGTATGAGCCACATTATGCTTGAAAAGAGCAAGATAGTTATTTATAAGACTGGCTTGTTAGATTACAAATAGCAACCAATCTTCACCAATTATACCAAGCTAATTCAAGGTTAGTAAAGGGTCTCTTTGAAGCCAAGCCCAAACTCCATTCTAAAAGTGATCCAATCTAAAATGTTCTAAGTTCCCACCCATCAATCATTGAGCTCAATTTCATATGTAAGCTCCCATCCAAAACTGATCTAAAAGTCATCCGATCTAGAATTCCAAGATTGACCAACGCCCATCAATCATTGAGCTCATTTTCATATGACCTACATGAGATCTACATGGATCATCAAAGAAGAACTTAATCAGTCTTAAATAAATCGGTTACGCAAAGAACCATACTTTCATAACTTAAGCATGAACTTAAACTTAACCTCCAAAGGTAGGAATTGATCCGATTTAGCTGGCCTATCCTGTGGTGACATGTAGAAGAATTGGAGATCAAGTGGACAATCGAAGAAAAAAGCTTTATTAAGAAGGCTTCCTTCTTTTCAATTGTCAATCTATCCTACTTCACTTAGAACTCTCCTTACCAAGCATAAAACCAATTCGAAAAGAAATCAACCACTATTTGGAGGAGATTTTTCCATGGCTATCATATTATCCAAGGGTCACATTCATCAAGACCATCCTACAGTCTTAACTTTCCCGTCCAGCTGACTTCAACAATAACCCCTTTCCTGTCTAACATAGGAGTCTAACTTCAACAATAACTCCTCGATAGCTTATCCAAAAGCCTTCACTCTAGTTAATTTGAGTGCTAGAAGGTTTTCCTCGAAAAAAAATTTGGACCCCTTCATGCTTTTCTTTTTTCTTTCTAAAAGTGGATAGCTCAACTGTACAATCTAAGTAAAAATAAATCATTTGTTTGCAGGCAAAGACCAAATTCAACACCAACAAACATATCATTCATGAATGATCAGTAACATAACAAAGTAATCAGCAAATCAAAAACCACGCACACATGCCTCAGTGAAAGAGCCAATGAAATGCGAACAATATAATGTAAAATCAGCATCCTGCAAACGCTACAGCCAATAGCACACGATTAAAAAGGTAACTTGTAGTGTTGTATGTAGAAACCAAGGGGCATCCAAAATTCTGGCCAGTATATCATTGATGCTGTTTTGTTCAGACAAACAAAACATTCATGGGACTGGAATGTACTTGATTTACAAGAGCAGCTCAATTCAGGAAGCAATTGTGCAAAGCACAACAAAAGGGAAGAAAAGGTACTGTTACAGTGATCATCAGCATCGAGATATTTTCAGTTATGGACTTAGTTATTAAAAATTTACTGAGCTATAGCTCTCCACATGGGATTGGTACTTGATATACATATATGGATCTGAAAGGACCACCAGACAAAAATATTACATATGATATGAATTGGTATCCTTAATATACGTTTCTGGAAAAATTAGAATTTGCCTCCCGAAGTACTTTTGATGAACCCAAGTATACAAGATGGCCTACCTTCAAGAAGCGGAGAGCATAAAAAAAGCAATCCAAATGCACGACAGCAAAAAGCATGAACCAGGCAGCACTTTACATAGGCCAATTACCTTCAAAAAGTGTCTCACTTCTTCCCTCCCCCTGAAACATTAAACTTGAAGAAAATAATGTCCCCATCCTGAACAACATAGGTTTTTCCTTCCTGCCTGTACTTCCCAGCGGCCTGTAAGAATCAAAAGAAAAGATAATGAATTATATTTTCGTAATTATGAGAATAAAATGTAATGAATAAGAAGAGGCCACTAACTATATAAAATAGTGGACATGACATGCACCATGAAGGACGGGTTACTATAGGTCTGTACCTTGACTGCAGCTTCACTGCCCAGCTCTTTTAGATCTTCAAACTTCATGACCTGAAGACAATACAAGTTACCTAATAAACAACCATTTCACATGTAAAAACATAACATCTTTTCCTATGTAACACAAGTGAATAGTAACTGCATTGCACATTAATTCAAATGTTAAGACACTTGCACATATGCTTATTGACATCGGAGAATGATAGGTGCTGCTTAAAATGCGAAGAAGATATTGCTCAAAAAAAATGTAAAATCCCACTTTCTCATTAGCATAAATCGTAAAAGGCGGGTGGACACAGAATAAATACAATATTATCATTACCCATACAAACTGTTGTATCATGTTTGTGTCCAACTAGCATTTTCCAATATGAAATAACTAAATAAAAATAGTTCATATTTGACACCGATGTTATGAATGTTTCCAAGGAACAGCATTATTGCCATCTGATTCAGGATTCAAAAAAACCATAATTTCATTACAAAACACTATAAAATTATGAATAAGAAGAATGAAAGACTGCAGCACCTGATGTGCTCAGAAGTGGCATAAAAAACAAGAAAACTTGCAAAGATATATGATGATTAAAAGTTTCATATCAACAATGGCCTAGATTATCTTCAAAGAACATCCAGGAAAAGCATATGTAGATCTTACCCACAAATGACTTGGATACTAATTAACTATGCTAAAATGGACCTTACAAGCTAAATCCCGTGCCAGTGATTTCCATCTTCCTAAGATCATATCATCAACATTGGAGAATGGAAACAAAAGGCACAAGATTTCCTCTTCTAGTTGAAAAAGAGTTGAGATACAATGCTATAAATGGGATTTATGCGCATGACAAGTGCAAAATACAGAGATTGCTAGATCGAGATTCGTGAATGTCAAGCACATCTGAAGCATCTAAAATAACTAGGACCTAAAAATTAGGTGTTTGCAATCCTTGGTTCACCATAGTGTCTTCTGCTGATATCACATTACTTCTATAAATAAGAAACTGCAAGAAGTATTATGGTAGGTTAGATGATACTGTTCACACAGAGGTTATATAATGAAGTATCCATACTCTTTGAAGGTCTATACCACCCTCAGACAATATAAATGTGACCTCTAAACCGCTCCTCTATAATAATGTGAATTTCTATTCAACAAAAACTAATTAAATAAAGTTCACATCTATGCAATCTGAGTAGGAAAGCAGCAATACCTCGGCACATATAAAACCTTTCTCAAAATCAGAATGGATGGCACCTGCAGCTTGAGGTGCTTTGGTTTGCCGTCTGATCTGCCAACATTTCACCTATAACAGCCAAAAATTCATCATAACAGAGGCCATCCAGTCAATCAATAAATGACATTATGCAGTTCCAGTCTTGCAGGTGTCATGCAAATCACAGGGTAGGAGATATCACATTGAAAGAAACTATGGATGTAGCATGTAGAACAACTTATCATCACAGGCTATTACTCTTTTAGAAAGAAAATAGATACAAGTACCAACTGCTATGAAACATCAATAAACTCAAGTTGGATCCAAATCAGCAGATGATAAGAAACCTTCTCCACAATCAGCAAGGTTTGATTGAAAATGCAAGAGATGTTGACCAAAAACTTTAACATCATGTAATGCAAACCATATGATCAAATAGGTAAAATATGGTGATATGCCTCTTGGGAAAAGATAATACCTCATCTGGGCCAGCAGTGAAAAAGTATATAAGGTTGATTGCAGTAAAACCAGTCTTTATAATTTTAGGGATGGCACTGCAACAAAAGCCCAATCATTTCAGAAATCCGCCATTTAAACATATACATGAACCTTTATTGAGAATGCATGTGCATGCAATGTTAAGAACCACTACCATACCCAAGTCATTTCTTGTACAAATTTGTCAAATAAGTCTAGCATTTTGGATTTTGGTAAAAGCAAACAAGAAATAGTCACTCCTCTCAAACTGTTTGAAATTTAATGGGCATAAGATGTCTATTATTTACCTAAAAAAATATTTTAGCCAACAGGCCTATATATTAGCTTTGCTAGTCTCTAGGGTTACAGTATTATATTTTATGTGGATATACTCAAAAAAACAATGAATTTAAGTAATATCAGTACCTATATGAAATTATTCCATAGATCATAAGTTCATCTATCCTCAAATCATCAAAATTAATTTAGTTTTGGACAACCACATTTCTAGCAAATAATATTTCTTTTTTCAATCTTCATAAAATTCAAAGCATAAGAGGAACCAAAACTTTTAATATTGAAGTTTGTACTGTATGGATTTTTTGATGTGTCTATGCCAATGTATGCATGGCTGAAGAAAAGAGGGACTCATTAGTGGTAGCAGAAAATGACTACGGCTTCCTTAGGACCGAACAGCCAAAAACATGAATCTAAAATCAGTAAAAATAATCGCAACGATTTTGAAACTAAAGCTAAAGATAATAAGTAATATTATTTATGTGAAACTCAGCCTTTTTGGGTTAGCTCACTTTAGATTACGATCAAATTTGACTGGATTGATTAAAAAAAAAAAATCAAAAATTATATAATTAGAATTTTTGATTGAATCTATATCCATGATGTCTATAGCGCGCCTAAGGCATAAGGTGCAAGGCACCAAAGGTTAGGTACTTCTTATATCACAAGGTGCGCTTAAGGCATAAGGTGGCGCTTCTTATATCTTAGACGAAGTGCCTTTATCTTGGCGCATATAAGGTGAAAAAAATGTACCTTTGAGATGCAAGAAAGGCACACCTTTTTTCGTAAGCCATATTTATAGTATTTTTTTAAATTTATTATATTTATTAGACTATTTTAACTATATGATGTACCATTTCATACATAATTATTTTTCTTACCCTATAAAAAAAAAGGCTAAAAATTGAAAAATAAAGATGGAACATTAAAAATTATGCTATCTGAGAAAGAGAAGAAAAAACATTAAGAAACTACATATTTCAACTGATAAAAAAGAGGCTTTTCATTAAGCTAATAGACTAAATATATTATTATTATTATTATATTTGTTATAAATCTTGCTTATATAAATTATTTTATTTATTTTAAAAAAATGCACCTCACTTCTCTCAAATGTGTACTTTTGCTTTGCACTTAGCGCTTTTAACGACACTAATAAATAAGGCTTATTGGAAATTTTGTGATATCAAACTAATAGTACAGAAGGTAGAAGTTGAAGGATCAAGAAGGATGATAAAAACCTTTAGCGTTAAAATTTGAGGATTAGTACCTACTAATTTTATCTAAAGAGATAAGTAAACCCGATCATAGTTAGAGTGTTTCTAAATTTTTATAAAATTCGATTTCAGAATTTTGTAAGTAACTTGATGATAACTAGAGTGTTTCTAAAATTGGATTTAAAAATTTTTGTTAAGTAACCTTACTATAATTAGAGCATTTTTACATTATCTATGACTTATAAAAAGAATTTTAAAGTTTTGTTAAACATTTATATGCTTATTTACAAGCAAACCTAGATTGAATACGTTTATTGAAATACTGTTATCTATATGTTGGACTTAATATACTTAGTAAATCACGTTCTAAATTTAAGAATTGAAAGTGCATGACATTTAGTATATGTTATAAATGTTAAGTATATTTAATGAAATATTTATGTCACAAAAAGATGATTTGTAAATTTGTTGCATACTTAGTTTATATGAAAAATCTAGATCAAGTTTTGTCTTTATCTCATAGTGTAAGTTATTAATAAATTTTGAAAGTTTATATGTATATGGATTTTTAATATAATTATTGAATTGTTTGCATATAAAATAAATATACAATATATATATATATATTATGAATTCACAATCACACTACGTAAGAGTGTACCCAGCCTATCGGGGTTTGTACACATGCTGCTGTTAGTTTTAGAACCTCAAAATGTGAAAGGACTTACTCTATAGGAATTAAGTATCGTATTGAAAGGACCTACTCCGCAGGAGTTAAATGCAGTAATACTGTTTATTGGACCTTGTCACAAGGGTTATATGTGACCATAATTTTATTGGTGGTTGAATTTTATTGATTTTAAAATATGAATCAAGGTTTTGTCAAAGTAAAGTTATTACTAATTTGATATAAATGTATTAAGTATAATGAAAAAGCAAAAAAATACTGTTTTATGTTTTTATCACTGCAAAGATTTAATGCATTGGTTTATATATACACACACACACACACACACATACATTGCTAAGTTAAAAATTATTTAAAAAGTTATTATACAAATGTAAGCATTTTTATATATGTACATATAAGTAAAGATTTTATTGGTTATGCTTACTTGATCCCTCTAAGTATGATTAGGGCTTACTGATCGTTAGCTCATAAAACTCTTTTCATTGTTTTTGTTTCAGATACAAAGAATTAAGAATGGGATCCGGGTAGAAGCTGGCTCAAGTTGCTTTAGTTTTTATTCTACAATATTTAGTCTTTGATTTTAGCAACTTAAGTAATTCTTTAGTTATCAACATTGTTTCTTAATTTGATCAATTTAATTTAAGCCTTGCATGCCATGGGATTTAATTCTGTATGTATGCAGCAAATTATTACATTTTGGATCCACCCTCGGGTCTGAGACGTGACAATTTGATTCTAGTCAAGCGTTCACCAAGGACATTGTTTACAACTCTAGCCAAAGAATTGGTTTGCTAAGCACAATATATAAAGAGCTCGATGAAGTAGTTTAACTGCTAGTTGCAGGGAAACTTAAAGGAGTAATGATACCTGCGTGCTTAAAAAAGTGTAGAGGCACAATGTAAAAAATACAATAGGTGAACACTTTCATATTGCATTTTCCTGTGAGTAAACTGTAATACTTGGCTAACATAAAACAAATATTACCATTTACTTTGATGAGCTAACCAACATATCATAGTCACGATATTATAAATAAATATCATATCATGTATGAATGAGGTAACTAACATATCATTAATATTTCTTTTGATGTACTATTACAAATAAAGATATGCTACTTCAACAAAGAATATGGGAGGATTTCCAAGCCAGTATTCATCTGTTGTTGGGTGCAAGGTTTTAAATCTCATGAGACTAAGGTGTCTCAGCTTTTTCATGAAATGAGAGACCCTCTGCCCACCATCCCAGTACTTACTTGGGATACCTTTTTTCTTAAAAAATTATTTGTGAAGCTTTAGTATTTTATTTGATTTTTAAACATATTTAAACTTTAAAAGTCATATCTTTGTAATAAATTAGATATATTTAAAATTGGCACTATAATGTCTTATGACCAAAATAAGACGGGACAGCTGAAATCCATCCTGGAATTTTTCATCTCGAACCCCGTCCCTCTAGAGCTTCAATAACTGCTTGGGTGCAGTGAATTGTATTGATGTATCATACTCAAGACATTACATGCAATAGACAAGAAAATATCATTAATAAAACCTTGCCTTGAATGCACACCCTGGTCTTTAATTTGACAATGTCTAGGAAATATAACAACTCAATAACATGCTTGCTCCCTTTGCTATAATACATAGGCACAAATTGGTGATATTCTACCAAATCAAAATACTTTTATCCTAAGAAGATTACCTTTTGGCACAAATTTCTCATTCATAAGATAAATCAAAATTCCTCAGCAGAAATAGAGCAAACATGGTAGCACAAATAGATCCTAGAACATGACTTACATTTTCCAACCAAATAGATAGACAAAAGAAGAATATTTCTAAATAAAGATCTAAAGTTCTCATTCATGAGTCAATAAAAAATCCTCAGCACAAAGAGAGCAAACATGATAGCACAAACATCCTGCAACATGACTCATGTTTTCTGACCAAAGAGAACGGAATTGCGTTTTGTACATAACCACGACTACTTTCAGATAGCATGATGCAAATACAATGTAATGGAATATAATATATATATATACACTCATTTATCAGGGTTAAGAAAAGGTAAAACCCACTAAAATTGCATGGTAATGCATAAATCATTCAGTTCTGATCATCATGTTCAAGCTATGCAAAATATTTCCCTATATGTTGCATGAATCCAATGCAATTTGTTGGTCAGTAATCATTTAGCAAAGACAAGAACCAAGAATGCAATTCATAAAAACTTGCCTCTGTACTTTGTTTTCCTCACAGTATTTAGCAGCTTCATCCTCTGGCATATCTACAAGATTCTTTTCCAAAACATAACTGAAAGGAATAATAGGCTCAGCACCATGATCCTGCACCCTGAAAAAATGAGTAATAACATATCAAGAAAAAAAATATCGTTGACATCTCAAGAGAATGAATGAAATAACCTAAATTTCTTTGGTCTAAAATAAATACAAAGGCATACAACTAGACTGCCAATTTTATCACAATAACTATAACAGGATAAAGCAAGAACTGTCCAAAAAACTCATGACATATGGGTGATTGATGTATGAAATCTTCAACTCTGAAACATTGATTCCTTATAAAATTATGTTGCAAAAGAAAAATGTAGGCCAAACACAAGGGGTGATGTAGGGTGGAAAAGCATTAAGGCCCTGTTTGCATTGCTTTTAGAGGGCCAAAAAGCACTTGTAAGAAGGTCAAAAATGCTTTTGGGTGATTTTGAGATGTTTGATAAAGATTTTGAAACAAATTTTATTCATCCAAGAGTCAAAAAAAAAAAGGTCTAGTAAAGCTTCAATTCTAAGCTTCTAGGCTAAAGCTCTCCTTGAGACACGCTGGGAAACTATTTTCATTGAACTTAGACGTGATGGGTTACAATGAAAACAATTACATTAAATATAATAATATTATTATACTATAGTAATTTATTCTATTATTATAAATATTGTATTATAATATGAAGTAGAATTGGCTACATTCAAATGTAGCTAAGTCTACCTCTTATAATATTAATAATATATTATTATATTATAATAATATTATTATAATGTAATAATATTACAAAAAAATTTTATTTTATAAGATATATAAATTTATTCTTTATTATAATATTTAAATTAAAATATCAAAATAAATAATTTATAAATCAATAATTATTTATAATAACTAATTTTAATATAAACAATCAGATAATTGAAAGTACAATGCAATGTTCTTTTTTATCATTTTTATTATTAAAAGCATTTTCTCAGTTTGATTACTAAACAAATGTTAAATTTTACAACACTTCAAAAATGTAGTTACCAAACAATAAACAGCTTTTTATTAAAAAAATTCCAAAGATCTAAAAGCAAAAGCTCTAACACATATTAATGTCAAACAAGGCCTAATTTCATCTCAAGCTGTGGCCAGATACTACAGTGACAATCCAACACTTTTGGTGGGAGGCATACCAAGCATGTATCTTGGGTAAAAACTTATTCTTCTTTCTTTGATAATCCTTCTCATTCATATTCACCTGCAAACAAAATATAGCAACAAAAAGAGCAGTAAACATTGTTTACATATATGATGGAAAAGTGCAAGATGAAGAATGAGTGGAAGAAAGAGCAAAAAGATACAAATTTCAGTCTACGACAAATGTGTTAAGTTGACATCTATTATGATACATGATTTTAAATAGATAAATTTTGAAAATGCCTGAACAGTCTAACTACAGATGCAAGCAAATAACAGAAGACTAAAAGTTCACATTCAAACAAAAGGCATTAGTTTGAGAGTGTCTCTAGGTCCAAACAGGTTAGATAGGCCTGAGCATGGAGCATGCATCATCTTAATTGAATTGATTTCCAAGTCCCTCTTTTATCCTCATCAGGCTTTTCACCACCAATAGATCATATTCCAGTAACAGCTCCAGTTATTGTAATATAAGTTATATAAGCCTACGAAGAATACATTTGGGAGATTTAGCATTATGGCCAGAAAGTTCGATTCTTCATAAATATGATGTGACATCATAATAGCATGAACTATGCATTTACAACCTGGCCTGGCCAGTTTGCACCCATCTATTCGGAAGCTCCTAATGAACAGGATCAAGCTGTTTCTAGATTATAAGAAATATTTCAATAGAATTTGATCAAACAAATTGCTAAACAACTCCCTGCACAAACAGTGTTGGTTTCTTTCCAAGCATGTCATCCATAAAGTGATTAGCAACACCAGATTTACATATTCCAAGCATGATATTTCAGGCAAACATTACTGGCAGAACTGTTGAGTCTCCAACTTCTTTATAGGCATAAAAATGTATCTCATATTAGAACATGATTGCACGAGCCCAATTGAAAGTGTTTCAGTAGGTATAGCCCAACCTCCCAGTATAGATAGTCTCTTTATATGAAAGTGGTCATGGAGGATATGATTGTTCCACACCATATTGTCAAACTTGCACATAATTGACATTCCCAGTTGGTTTCTACGTAAAGATAAGAAGCACAAAATCAATCCTTTACCTCATTCATATTAAGAAAATTACTTTGGAAGACAACTACATGAGTTATATATTCATAAAATGTTAAGTTTAAAAAATATTTATACCAAATAGACAACAGGTTTGGCAGTAAGTAGCTGGAAAGTATTCAAGATCTCAACATCAGCTGCCTTCCAATCACCTAGACGAACATCTTTCCCATCCTTTAGCCATGCTTTAACCTGCAATATGAGGAAGTAGTGCCAAAGTGTCTAAGAATTTCTTATGAAGCCATGTCTGAGTCATACAAATAACCATGATTTTAAGTGTCAGGTGAAGGTATTTCAGGCCAAAACCAAAGGTCCAGATTATGTAGGATAAAGGAAAAGCTATGAGGACAAGCAAGCCAAACATCATACCTGAAAAATATAAAGAATAGCTAATACAGAAAACCTGCAATAAAGCTTTCAAGATTTTAACAAACCCACTGACAGACTGGGAAGAATTACCAAATTTCATTTTACTTACATTAAAAAAGATGGATAAATAGAAATTGGATGTTTGTCTTTTTTGGACCATCAGATAAGGATAAAAAGGCATTTAAACAGCATATTGTGTTATGCAAAGACATCATGCTACAACAGGCTGAGGGAGCATTAGAAGTCACATAATTGCAATTGGATCTGGAACCATATACAGGAGATTGCATGCAACTTCTAAGTCTACATAATGTGGACCAACGAGCACAAGATCTTCAACCATTCTGGTCTCTCTGTTTTCTCCCACATCCTCTATGACCTATTATGCTAAACACTGCTGTTATCTTATAGCTAGAAACATGATGTCATAGCATTCTAGACTTCTGTGTGGCATGTAAAAGAGAACTTGAATGCCCATATTAGTGGTGTCAAGCATGTAACAAAGTGATGAGCTACATATCAAATTGATTTGACCATTTCCAATGAACAGCTATACTTCCATGTAGCATACAAGAGAGAACTTGGATGCCCTATATTAGTGGCATCAAGTACATAATAAAGTAATAAGCTATATATCTAATTGATTTGGTCATTTCCATGGATGAATAGGTGAGCCAAAATACACATCTACAAATAATTTGCAGTGCATAAACACTATCTTGTTTATCCTAAGAGCACCATTACCACAGTCTAATTCTCCCTCCTCTCATCTCCATAGATAAAATCAATGTAAAGCCTGACTTAATAAAAGTGCCTGCCTATTAACCACCCTTTACAATATACAGATGTCAAACTACAGAATTCATGAGCATAAAGCAAATATAATATGATATATCTGAAACAAGAAAGATCAAATAAATGAACGAATGGTATTTCACCAAATGCAAAAAGGAACATAGTACAGAGAAATGCATGCATCTGATTAATTGATTTCCAGAAAATATTCTGCCAACCTTCTCACATAATTCATGTTCTATTTTTAGCTGTTTGTCATTGCTCCTTTTCATGCTCTTTTCAAGATCCTCCAACCTCCTCTCAATGAATTCTATATCCTGTGAAAAGCAATGGCAACAGATAAGAGGTTAAAAATGCTTACACTTTCTTCTAAAATAAAAGTTTCACTATTATGAAGCAATATCAATAACAAAACAAATTATTACAAAAATATGACCTGGGAAAGTGGTATAGAAGATAAATTATAGTGCATTATTATTGAAACATAAACTAAAAAATAGCACAACATGAACTCAAAAATTTAAAAATAATAATAAAAAGAGTAAGAGAAGCATGGGGCTCTAGCTATATGTTCTATATCTGTTACCATCTATTTGCTGTATCATGAAAATATATTGAGTAATAAATAGGTATAAGGCAAATAGATTACCTATTTCATTATCAAGGTGGTAAAGAAGCTGAAGAGATCACTACAGGAGAAGTTAGAAATCAAATATAGCATCTATATAAAGCAGCCAATCCTCATTTATTATATAAAGCTAAAAATGACCAAGGGATCAAGAGAATCTAATAGAAGAACTTTGACTCATTAGGAAACATAAATAACATTTTGTTCACAACAAAATTCTAGGTAGAAAGTAGACTAATGTTTACATTTAAGATATTTAGATCCAGACCCATGAGAAGAAAACTGCAAAACAAAGGCTTCAGCGCAACACATACATGCTATCATCTTGCAGGGCCAACAAAAGCTTCTTATAAGAAGCAGCATATGAGATTTGAAAAAATAAAGCATGCAACATAAAGGATATAATATGCATGCTCCATGAACTTACATGGTGCTTAATCTAGTCCACCATTTAACCTAAGTTGTTATAAACCATGATAAAATCCTGCGGAATGAAAGCATAGCCAACTTTGGACAATCAGACAGATTCTGTTAGAGACTTAACATGAACACACATAATATTTATGCTTTAAACTCCATCTTAATAATCTCTGTTACATGATACTAATATGTATAATGAAATGTATGAGAAAATTTATGATTTCTTTTGAGAATACAAATGCTCCATTATAGACATAAGCCACACAAAAAATAATAATGGCAAGGCCAAAAAGGATGGAAGACTTTATTCTTTTAAGGAGGGGGAGAGGGGGTACAGATAGAAGGCATGTATTGGCGGCATGTACAGTAAACAATAGCTAGGTTGAGTCAAGAGGTAAGTGTGAAGTTGCCTGACAGATCAAGAAATTAAAAGCACTTCAAAATTCAAATGCATCTAACAATCTGGATATAGTTGATCTGTAACTACCAAACCTACAGCAGACAGCATAGCTCTTAGGGTTAAAGATCAGCAATACCTTAAGTCATAGTTCCTCGCTTATGGTCTCCAAGTCCCTAACAGGATCCACAGAGTCATCAACATGAATTATTTCTGGATCTTCAAATGCTCCTAAAAAGGCAAAGGACAAAAGTGTCTTAAGCTACTATCAATATAATAAATAAATAAATAAATAAAAACAAAAAGCAAAACCTAATAAACTCTTCTCTCTGTACATAATAGAAGAAAATGAGGGACAATAATATGATGGCATCGATTTGTTGTATGTTTTTAGTAAAAGTCTTGAATGATAAGCCTATGGAACTAATGAAAAGACAAGATTACCTAAACGTATGACCCAAGTGTCTAGGTGAACAAGGAATCTAACATGGCAACCTTTAAAAAACTTCAAACGATCATCATGCAAGGGCTTGCATATATGTATGAGAGATGCACCAGAAATGCTAGAGCTTAACAAACTTAACCCTACCCCTGATTGAAGGCATGTTAAATAGGATATTTTCACTAGAGAAGGGCCAAGTTGTTTTTTGGCTTCAACAGTTTTGCTGCACCAAGGGCCTATCCAATGTGAGATCCCTAAATGGGAAATTTGCTTTTCCAGTACTTTCAAGTCTTCTTTTATTCAGCACTTTGAGGCAGCACATGGTCATCTAAATAAGTCCTTCCTCACTTTATCCACTGGAGGTGGAATACTTACATGATGATTCAAAGAGTTGCACTGACCTTTGCAAGTGAAAATATGCTATAGTAGGAAAAATCAAAACAAATAGTAGCTAACTCAAGTAATCACAGTATGCAAACTACATCACGATGAGCAAATTTGACACCAAAGTCGGTTTTGCTACCCAATAGCACATAACAGAAATGAGAATTTCTTTTCCTACAAGCAGCAAGACAAAAGGAACCTTACTTAACACATGAAAGATGCCATCAACCGCACGTATGTGGGATAGGAAGTTGTTCCCAAGACCCTGCCCCTGATGGGCCCCTCTTACAAGTCCAGCGATGTCATGGATTTCCAAAAAAGCAGATACCTGCATGAAAGACCATCCCATATGGCTGTTATATTATTTAGGAAATATGGTTTGAACAAAAAGTCAACAGTAAATATCCTGTAAGGGAAATAACACACATAGACACCACAACATGTAAAAATGACATGGGTTTTTATGACTTTTTAAGTTCTAGATGTGATTCCTAGATTACAATTCTTACCAACGGTCAGAGACAACACTGAAGGTTGCACTAACAGTAACAAGAGAAAAACAATCAGATAGGAATGCAAGACCATTGTTGCTTTACTAATGGTAACCATGGGGCATTTATGTCTGTCAAAGGACTTGCAGTCTTTCCATGAGTTAAAACCCACGTTGTATAACATTGCATAAAGCTAAATTTCATCAATGTCTTTACTGATGGTAACCATGGGGCATTTATGTCCGTCAAAGGACTTGCATTCTTTCCATGAGTTAAAACCCACGTTGTATAACATTGCATAAAGCTAAATTTCATCAATGTATCACTCCCATAGATCTCCAGCTGCACTTCCAGACCTCACCATCTCTGGATAGTGCATTCAAAAGGAGGGGAAAAAAAGGAAAGAATATTCGACTAACTGCAAGAAAGCATATTGTAACACATGATAAACTTTGGTGAGTCTATTCTTTGAGTAGCACAAATGGAAGCATATCAAAATATAAGGAGATTGCTTAGAGCAGTGAAAGGAAAAATTAAGTCTGGAGAATTGTGTCACAAACCTCGCTTTTTGGTTTATACAATTGACAGAGCCGATCAAACCTCTCATCAGGGACATTAATCCGTGCCTCATTTGGTTCTATGGTACAGAAAGGGAAGTTCTCTGCTGGGATCGAGAGCTTTGTCAGTGTGTTGAAAAGGGTTGACTTCCCAACATTCGGTAACCCAACCTGTGAATCATAATAGTGACATATGCCATTAATTAGTTACGTACAATAGTTTCTGATTTCAGGTTCGCATTAGAAACTAATAACAAAATAAAATTAGAGGAGCCAAAGAATAGAAAGCATCCAGAGATTACGTATTTCAGAAGGTATCAAGAATGAGGGGGAAAAAAGCTTAAGACATTTTTATAGATAAACAGAAAGAATAAATTTGCCAATGGAGATACACACTAAATATTTCAGAACTATTGATCTGTAGCATTTCATTTTGACTAAAAATTGTGGACTTAACTTATAAAGTGCAAAGATGGGCATGAAATACAGATTACTAGTCATCCAAAAGCAACATTAAAAAAACTACATGCTGCTAACAAATTTGGCTAAAATCTTCAACTGATCTAACTTGGCACGATTTTGAGAGCAACTGCAGTACAACTAAATCAAGCTGCAACAGAGCGTATATGCGAAGCGAAATTTGAAAAAGCTTTAATCGCTGACGACTAACACGTAATGTAAGCAGATATTTGTGCAGTAGATATCAAAACCGAAGAATGAATACTTCAAAATGAAGCCAATTATAGCTACAAAAATCCTAATTTTTAAATAAAACCAACTAGAGCTACGAAGATAGCATGCCATTTGCGTAACAAGAGAAGATATCAAACGTAACTAAACTCCTGCCAAAATCAAAACAGAACCCATCCTACGATGGACTACTTTGGGACCAGAGACGATGGAATCCATCTGCAAAGGCAAATCTTAGAGAGAGCTCTAGCGAGAGGTGTGGATTCGAAGCTTACGATTCCAATCTTCAAATGGGACGAGAACCGACCCAGAATCGGCCGCTCGGGGGCTGCCTCTTTCGATTTGGCGGCCTTTGGAGGCATCTCGGTTATCCTGCCAGGATTTTTCGACGGTTTTGGGGTTCAGAGGTAACGCTTCTCCTCTTGCTAATAGTTCTAGTTCGCCCCAAGATTTCGCCTTCGGATGGGGAGACGGAGGAAGAAAAGAGAAAGGGAGTGTAGAATTTATAGCTAACCCTAGAATTGGATGCCCAATCGTGCGCTCCGCTCCCCGGTTGGCGTGCACTTTAGCGCCAGTCTCTCTCTCTCTCTCTCTCTCTCTCGCTCGCTCGCCCCATGAGCATGAGAGCAATAGTGCGGCGGCTGGTGTGCGTCTTATACACTTATGATTTCATGTTATCAAAGGAGACGGATGGTTGTGATTCTATTTTTCAAGAGATTGATAATAAAAAGTTTGTTCAATCGAGGAAAGTACGGACGAACGTCTTCGCCCCGGATGGATCAAATGCACAGTGGTCTGGAATTTCTTCAGGAGGCACACTGAGATGCAAGAAAAATAAATGCATTCATTCAGATGAATTGTAAATAACAAAACATTCATAATTATGTATTATCAAATATAGAGAAGAAAGAACTAAAAATTTATACATTAATCAAAAGGTTGTCTTAAAAAAATGAAGAAGCAGTCCATTTATTTGATATCAAAATATTATGGAATTAATTTGAAGCAAAATATATGAAACTTGATTCATTAATATTACATTAATAATAATATAATGTATCCATATGTACTTTAATAATATAAAATTATTAAAAATAGAGCTTTTGATTTGCAAATGATAATCATGTATGATGCAACAATTCATCATCAAATGGGCATTGTGTAATGCAAGAAACATAGTCCTGTATGTGCACTAGAAGGTGCATTTCATGGGGACCATGCAGAGGCGAGCCCATCACCGGTTGTGGTCATTTGTAGACCAGAACTCCCCATTTATAAGACCATAAAGGATCCAAAATCAAGAGGAAAGAGAACAAGGGTTTGCCATAAAGAATCTAGGATTTCCCACTTCGTCTTAGTTTTTGGTATAATTTAAATTCAAAATATAAATAACATATAGCATCATACTACATAGTAATTATATAATTTATATGCATATAGGTTCAATTCAAATTACACATGTTTTAATTGAGCAATGAGGGTCTCACATATTTGATCCAAGCTATTGAATATAATTTATAAATTCCGAAATTATACATCAAGTGATCAAAAATTAGATAATAAATATATAATACTATTCTCCATGCACCTATTTAATCAGTGTACGGTAGCATAAGTAGTTGCTTATTATTGATTGACCATATTTCATTGCTATTTTTAGGAGTGGGCCTTGGCTTGGTGGCCTATGGGCCAGCTTAGAAAAATTCAAAGCTTGGGCCAAACTTTTAGCCCATAAGGTCGGATTGGATCTAATCTTTCAGGCCCATTTAATTTTTAGGTTGGACTTGGGCTTAGAAAATATAGACTCGACTTGACCCAAATTTTTTTTATTTTATATATATTATATTATAATAAAGATAAAATAGTTTAAAAGAAATAATTGGCAATTTTAAAAGAAAATAGTTTAACCATTGCAATAGGAATTGGTTGGCAATTTTGTTTACATAATATATATATATATTGTGGTGTGTGTGTGTGAATGTTTTAGTGAGTTAAGCTCAGATCAAGCCTGAGCTCTAAGAGTTTCCTATCGAGTCAAGCTTCGACTGGCTATATCTAACCTGAGTTTGGACTAGGCCCAATGCCTTGAGCTCCCTTTTTTATCTTTAGTACAACCTAACCCATGCCCACTCCTAACTACTTTGAATCCTAGCACTAGTTAGCTTCTTTAGCTCATAACTCTATGCTATCCTAAAGTGGCAATACACTACAACCACCATACCATGTTGAACCCTTTAAGTACTTTAGGCATCTTCATGGTTTCAACTCGGTCCCGAACCACCCAGCCTATGCCATGAAAATTTCAAGGCTTGGGCTAAGATTTTAGGTCCATAGAGCCAAACCAGGCTTAATTTTTTAAGCCAGTTCAAATTTTGGACCAAACTTAGACTTAAAGAAAATAAGCCCAACCTACACCATTCTAAGAAATATATATATATATATAGAGAGAGAGAGAGAGAGATAAAATAAATTTTTTAAAGGTGTTGGAAGAGAATCAAACCATAGTGGTTGGGATAAGAAGCGCAAACTGTAACCATTCCAACCAACAATATGCTTTAATTGCATACACACACATATGTAAGTGTGGGTCAAGTTGAGCTAGGCCTAAGCCCTAAAACATTTCTTCTAGGCCAAGATTGGAACAACCATACTTGGCCTGAGTTCAGATCAAGAGTCTGGCCCAATGTCTCGAGATGCCCGTTATACCCTTAGCATAAGTCAGGCCGAGCTAAGCTTGGCTCAAGCTTCAAGCTTCCGTTGCTACCTCCATTCCAAACTAACTCTCATTTACATAGTTTTTGTGTCCCCATATTGTTCTAATTTCACATCGACTACTATTAATGCATATTATAGCCCCTTTGCAACCCCATCTACATAGGCCCCCATTAGCATATGTTGCAACCTCTTGCTACCTTAGTTCTACATTAGCTTCTAATATTGGCTGCAAGATAGTCTCTTGCTTCCTATACCTTAGCAAGACCAAGAGCAGCTACAAAGGATTTATTTGTGACTAGACCTTGATATTGTGACTTCTAGCTTATTTTTGAGGCTATCAACAAGTTTTACTATCCTAGTAGAGATAATTTTTTAATTTTGCTACACATGGATGTATTTTAGTGTAGGCCACCATCCTATGTAGGACAAAGCTACAATATCTACATTGTGTTTTCTAGTCTAAACTTATAATCAAGCTTGCTTGTCAATTGTGTCGAACTTCATTACAAATCTTTCCAGCCCTAAGAACTACTTTTATGATATTATCAATGTCAAATAAGTTCTTCACTTGCCTATATTTTGGCATGGATCAAGGACTCTCATATTTAGGAATCTTGGGGGGTTATTATGCAAGCCTCCAATCCACAGCCCTTGCTATATAGCCATCTCATTTGAGATGGTGCATCTACTTCATTCACCCAAATTCTAACAATTCTTTTTGCTAGCATAAATTCTTTTCTATTTCTTTCTTACCATTTATAGAATCTACATTTAATAGTACCCCAAGAGTAACAACTTCTTTCTAAGATCATACCTTGGACAATCTGAGAGCGACATCTATTTTCCAAAGCTCAATCCTCTATAACCCTAGGATAATATGCTCTTTCTAAATTTCGATCCTCAACAATCCCAAAATATCATTTGCCTCACTAAATTTTTTACGTAGCAAACCCAAGCATTATCTACTTTTCCAAGTTTTGCTTCTGACAATTTCATAATGATATTTACTTCTCAAAACCTTGCCTTAGCAATCCAAGGGTATCATCCATCTTTCCAAAACTTGTTCCTAATAGTCCTATGACAATACTTCTATTTTATAATTCAATCCCCCACCCAAAAAAAAAAAATGTTGTGATGACATTTATCTTTTCTAATTTTGTTTCTAGCAATCCTAGGTGACACCTCCATTCCATAGTTCCATCCCTGGCAATCTCGTAATTTTAGCTCCATTTCAAAACATTTCAAAAGTTCCAAAGAGCTTTTAATTCTATCTCTAGAAAATCTAGGTTGACATCTCGCTTCCAAAACCAAGTTAACATTTCCTTCCAAGTTTGATTCATGGCACTCTTGGTTTGTCAATCCCAAATCCTATTCCTAGCATTTTTGGTTCCACTGTCAATCTCAATTTGTTCTCCTATGCTAAACTTTTTTGGCATACATTCCCTTCGTAGTTACCAAACATTATTAGCCTCTATCAAATAGTTATTTCAAGCATCCCTAATACATCTCCTCCTTAACATCTAATGAATCAGAGCCATTTTAATAATCATCCTTATTATCCACTATATTGAATTATCTTAATCACCATGACAATACCATAGGAGAATGCAGAAGAAAACCTAAAATTGGAATAAGAGATGTGGAATAAGAAGGAACTAAAGCAAGACTTGTTCTTTTGAAAATTTGTATATATTCTTTAGTATTCCATTGCCTCCATGACTCAAGACATTTGAAATGGATAAATATAATGGATTGGGTTGTCCAATTAGTCATTTGAAAATATACTATAATGCCATGTTAGAGACAATCAATGATGAAGACATCATAGTAAAGATATTTCAACATACATTGAAAGGGGAATCTAGGGAATGGATTTCTTTGATCAATCTAAGATAAGTACTTTCAATGAGTAGGCTAGTGCATTTAAGTAATAATAGGGGTTTAATATTAATGATAACGCAAGAGAGTTGATATAAAACATTGCATAACAGGCAAAAGAATCTTTCATTACATATTTGGCTAGATAGCAAGTTACGGCCCTTAGGATTAAGGATAAGCCTATAACTAAAAATTCTATTAGTAAGATCATCAAGAACATATTTTCGTACATATTTTAATTTTTCTCAATTGCAACCAATAACAATTTTAACTCTATGAATTGAAATATGAGTGGGATAGATATTACATACAAATATAAAATTTGAATATATTGATCCACCATGAGGCTAATTTCAGAAAACTAAGGATTGATACCAAACCAAACCTATGTTTTTAAACAAACTATCTAAAGCAATCAATGCTACATATTTAATGAAGTCAACTAGAAAAACTAATGACCCTTCAAATCTAATAACCACCAACCAACCTTTCTAGTCCTAAATACAAAACCATATGTACAATCAACCAACTATAAACCTTTAATTCTACAATCTGAAGCTATACCCTTTATTCCAAGTAGCCTCTCAATCACCACCTATTACAAAATCAACATTCTTAATAGCGTAAACCACTACACCGACCCTATCCATACCTAAAATAAGCCTAACAACCCTAAGATCCTCAAGGCCGACTCTCAAAGAAATTCACACCATCAAAGCATCATTTCCATGCAACTTATAACTAGCAATATACACATGCAATGGATGCAATCTTATGCATACAAAGAGAGATCAAAATAGAAATAAAATAGAAAACTATCTAGTGAAAAGTTTAGAGATACCCATGATAGGACTTATAATGTTTAAAATTAAACTATTTGAGATGGGGGCAGAGGGGGGGGGGGGGTCATCCTTTGAGTTCACATTATAATATTGGAGATAAAATTTAAAAGGAAAAAATAAAGTGAACAAGCTTTTATGTTTAATTATATAGTAGTATAGATATAACCCTGTAATTCGAGCCATATACTTAGTAGACTACGTAAAGTAATACTCATTAAAGAATAATATATCCACTTTTGATAGTAAATCAAATTGGTAGTGCATCATATGATATTTTATTGTTAATGTTTGGGTCATTTATTATGTATTTGTTATTAGATCAAAATCTTATAGTAGATCCCCATTCTGAGAGCTTAAATTGTTAGCCAATTGATACTTTAATTTGACATCAAAATAATTTAAACCAATACATTTAAATCTAGGGAACTAGAAGATATTAAGGTCACAAAATAATAACATATCCAAGGTGTTTTCCATACAAGAACATTAGTAATTGAAAAATATTTTTTTCTTTTTATAAGTGATGCTTAGCAAAATAGAATATAAAATTAGCATTAAATTTATGCATTTAAATCTAGGCAAACAAAAGATATTATGAATAGAAAACAAAGATATACTTGAGATATTTTTCAGGCAGGATCATTAGTATAGATAGAATTTTAAAATATACATTCAAATTTAAATGAATAAAAAATTTTGTGAGCACCAAATAATGACAGATTTAAGATGTTTTATATGCATGAATAATAGTAATTTAAAAATACCTTTTTTTTCCACATAAAATTATCAGAGTTAAGAACCTTATGGTGAGACTCAAGCCTAGCTCAAGTGTAGTTGACTTGAGTGCAATATAAGGTAAGTAAGTAGGAGAATAGGGTTATGACACCATACTCACATGTGCCACGCTATCCGTCTCCATCAAATGCCACCACCTCCACCACTCTTTTTCTTTCACTTACTTTTTCACTAGTAACTAGAGCCCCTACTCTTGCCTCTCTCTCCCCATCCTCTCTATCTTGCAGTAATGTATTTTTTTCCTTTTTTATTCATTGCTCAATCTCTCTATTTCTTCCTCATAATTACCCTTATATTATTAATAGAGCTGATTAGGAGCTAGGTGGCCCATTGAGCTCAAAATTTTGCAAATGGGCATTAAAAATAGGTTTGTGGTATGGTTCCAAACAAAAAAATAGGCTTGATTTAAAAATCAAGAGTATATGTGTAAAGAGAGAGTTCGACTTGGCTATACTCAAGTGGACCATTCACTCAAATTCGATCAAGTTATATTAGACTATGGAGGTCTTCTATCAATGATCAAAGTTAATGGATATAATCTACTATTTCTAAAATACTTAAACGCTAAAAATTAAGAGATTTAAAGATGCCTAACAAGTAATCCAATGATTGGATAATTCAGATAACATAAAATCATACATGTTTTTTTTTGTTTACTTAATTAATGGGATGGTGATGCAGGCAAGCTACTCTAATGCCAAATTTGAAGCAAACAAGTCGAAAGAGGGATAATTACTACTCTTACACTAGATCCTTAAGAGTCTTCGATTCAGTACTTTCGACTACTTCAGAGAAATTTGTGTCCTTGCACCACTTAAACAAAGAATCATTCTAAGCTAGAAAAAGAGAAAAATTCTCAAAATTTTATAACTCAATTTGTTCAATGAGTACACCGAGAGACTATTTATAGAGCAAAATTGACCTAAAAGAAATTAGGCTAGAATCAAAATATTTATAAAAATAAGAAAATACTAATTATAAACTTATTTAATGTTAACAAAAATAAGTCTTCTCAAAAGACATTTATTAAAGTTTCCTATTTTGCTAAGAAGAAATCTAGTTCTTGCTTTTCTAAGCTGCATTAGCTTTCTTTATCTTGAAGAATTCAGATCCTGATGAATTTAAGATCAGGCTAAGTGTCATCTTTATTCTTCTTTAAATCAGTGATCAATCTAGTGGTCTTCTGGAGTATATTCCATTAACCATTGTAGCTTAAAATAAATAACATAGGATCATCCTTTTAAGTTTTTTCATATGTAGCTTGTGATTCAAGCATACTTTTTTTTAAACTTCATTTATGATCCACCATATGTTTTTTTTTATGGTCCTCCATCACATGAGTTTTCTTGATAGCTTTCTTTCTAGGAATCATCCTTTAAGTTTTTCATATGTAGCTTGTGATTCAACCATACTTTTTTTTATACTTCATTTATGATCCACCATATGTTTTTTTTATGGTCCTCCATCACATGAGTTTTCTTGATAGCTTTCTTTCTAGGAATCATTATCTTTGATTTATACCATTGGAAGATATGGAGATATCTAGTTGCATCAATTCTCCTTATCTTAAAAAATTTGGCTCCCGATGAATCAATATGGGGTAAGATATGGTAGCCTTCAAATTTATTTATGTAATGGGTTAGATAAACTTTATGGCTTCAGTCTTTACCTCTTTATTAGATTAAACTTTCTTGGGAATAATGATGTCTTCTTTAATTAATTCATTTGTGATTATATCATCTTCTTCCTTTTCCTCATAAGCTATTGATCAATTGAGGTTATAGGTTCAATAGATTCTACGATAAGTTTTTCATCAATAATATCATCTAATACCTCAATGATAGGCTTTTTTACATCGTAGTACCTTAAACTTGGTTCTTCTCTTACTTCTTCAACTATAAAATTGTTGTTTTTTTGGCTGATTAGATTCTAAAATGATTATGATCTTTCCCTTTACTTCTTCAGTAATTGCAATAGGTTTCTGTTCTTCAATTTTACTAGAAAAGATCTTCAATGCTATTGTATCAAGGACTATGGCTTTAGTATGAGTAAGATAAGAGACTTGAGCATAGTACATTATTTTTTAAAAAGTTGGCTTGTAGGTAGAATTCCTGAGGTTTTTGCAATAGTTAAGAGGTAGATATTTTTCTTTCAATTTTATACACATGATATCTCAAATATTAATGGGTCCCTTACGATTATGAGAAGTATCTTCAACTCTCTTCCACCAAATTCTAGCTTCTTCCTGGAGCTTGTTTTTAACAAATTCAATGCTTCTTTTATAAGTCAATTTGTAACAATTAAGATATTCTTCAATAAATGTAAGCTAATAACTTACCTTAAAAATTAGACACTTAAAGTCAAATTGTTCTATAGATATCTTCAGTAGGGTCCTAAGCTCTTAGCTGAGCTCTTAAGAGGTTGAGAGCTTCTTGCAATTGTATTGCATTATTACAGTGGAATAGTGGTGACATGCTCATCAGCACTAGCTTAAATTATCCTTTTTTGAAAGCTAGCTAGTATCTCATCCATCTACTATTCTAATGAGTAACTCGATCATCAAGCTACTCGTCAAACTATTACTCTAATTTTAGAATACAATTTTCCATGGTGATAGAGTTAACATTGTTGTTGCTTGCATGTGTCTTGGTTGGCAGTACATAGTATGGAGGTGTTCACTATGAAGGTGCTCATTGATATATAATTGTATAATTGCATACAAAGCATCGGATATGAAAGTGCTTACTGATCCCAATAAGCAATTAAGGAAGAATTCATTCTTCTTCTTTTTTTCTATTTTTTCACTCTTTTTTTTTTCTAACAAGGGTTTTGTGATGACAGAAAAATTAAGGAAAATAAGGATGAGGAAAGAGAGAGATGATTACCAGGTTTGACTCTAATACTAAATTTGATATAGGCAAGTTGTTCTAATACTAAATCTGATGTAAGCAAGCCACAAGAGGAATAATCACTAATCTTACACTAGCTTCTTGAAGCTCTTTGATTCAGCACTTCCAACCACTCTAAGAAAATTTATAGCCTTGCACAACGTAAGTAAGGAATCACTTCAAACCAATAAAAGAGAAAAATTCTAAAAATTTTATAACTCAATTCATTCATTCAATAAGATATACCAGAGCAAAATTGTCTAAAAAAATTAGACTATAATCTACAAAAATAAGAAAACATCAATCATAAACTTTTTCAACATTAACAAAAATAAGACTCTTATCAACAAAAATAAGATTCTTAAAGAGATGCTTATTAAAGTTTCGCATCTTGCCAGGAAGAAGTCTAGTTCTTACTTTTTTGAATTGCATCAATTCTCTCTCCGAAGAATTCATTTTTTCATGAATTTAAGCTCATACTAAATGTCACCTTTATTCTTCTTTGAATCAATGCATCAATCTGATGGTCTTACCGGGCTTATTCTATCCCATTATTACAACTTAACATGAATCTTATAGGCTAGATAGCTCGCCTAGTCTAATTACATCCTAAATGAGGAGAAATAAGGAATTTGGGCCTGAAAGGGCTCTTTAAGATTGGCCCAACATTGATCATAAATATAGGCCTGATGGTTGGGCTAACCAAGCTTAGGTGTGAGCATCATATTTTGTTACAGGTATGCAGCCCAGCCCAAGCCTGATCTAGAATTTGATAAACTCTTATAGTGATTTAAATAGTGTAAGAGGACATCAACTCTTTGAATAAAGAAAAGGCAAGCTTAAGGCCCCATCAGTTAATTAGATATCTAGAGGAGATAGACTCTATCCTTATAATAATTTATTTTATGACAATGGCTTGGATACACAAAAGGATTGGAGGACTAGCTTGGTCTTGAGAGTCAAAAGTTAGAGATTAGGGTACATGATGATGTTTAG
This sequence comes from Metroxylon sagu, assembly GCA_017589505.3. Taxonomy (NCBI): domain Eukaryota; kingdom Viridiplantae; phylum Streptophyta; class Magnoliopsida; order Arecales; family Arecaceae; genus Metroxylon; species Metroxylon sagu. The sequence continues at coordinate 1,335,019 of JACVBY030000658.1, read as the reverse complement.
AAATATTTAATTGTATTTGATAGACTAATTGAGCAATGAATTATTATGATTTCAATGAATATTAACATTATTTTAATTTAATGTGATTAGTTGAATTATGAGATTGATCTGCATATCTTATTTGAGTGTTGTGTTTTATATTAGAGGTAGCTTTTCCTCCATATGTTTTCTTTGTTTGGATATGAACTCTAATTTAATATTATAATATATATATATATATTATAATGAAAGTGATCGATCATAACTTTTTTTGAATATAGGCATTTTATAGATGGCATTAAGTTGGATATATTATAGTAGAAAGTCCCGACTTAGTTTCTACATTTAGGAAATTATGAATAAAATATTGTAATCCATGAAATTAATTATGATCTTATTTTGACAATGATGAGAATAATTACTAAATTTCAATTTTCTCTAAATGAGAATTAGATACGAGATAAAAGTATAGTTTGATTTTGAAATTTAGACTAGCTATTTTGTCTTTTAATATCAATAGGTTGATTGTTTCGCTCCTGTATCTTTCAAAAGGAAAACAGATTTTTGAGAATTGTTTCATAGATCCACAAGAGTACTTAGGTTTTCCTAATAAATAAAAAGTGTATTATGCCTGAATCTAATCGGAGTTCGTGGTGGTAAAGAAACTGGATCGAAAAAAAGAGGGATTCTAATTATAAAATATATAATGAAATCGTAGCTAGAATTGAGATCTCATTCAAAGAGAAAGATAACAAATATCTGAAGTTTCTTTTTTTTATCCTATATGAATAATTTAATCTGCAAGGACCATGATTGGGAATTGTTTGATCATCTTTCTCTGAGGAAGAAGCAAAACATAATCAACTTGTATTCGGGATAGCTATTGAAAATATTAGAGAAAGACTTGATTTGTTATCTCATGTTTGCTTTCCGTAAATAAAAGACCAATTGAAGGAAAGGTTTTCTTAAAACAATAAAGAGTTGAGGCAACTATTCAATCTATGATATTGAGCATGTTTTCTATCTCTTTTTGAGAAACAAGTAGGACATTTCTTCGCAAAATTATGCTCAATTTCATATATGGCAATTTTGCCAAGATCTCTTTGTTTGTTGGACGAAGAATCAGCACGAATCGAATTTTTGGTTAGACAATGTGCAATTGGTAAACAAGGATCTGTTTTTTAGTAGGTATGGAATATAATGTCAAATATTCAATATGTTTCATAATATCTATTGTCATTTAAGTAAGGGATTCTAGTCAATTAAAAAGATTTTTTATCAATTTATAGATCATTTTGATTTCGCTAGAAATGAGGATTTGAAATATTACACATTGATCAATCAAACAGATGTTCAACAATTAAAATATAAACCGATTATTTGGATCCAAGTCATTGGAATTGTCATTTTATTATTACTCCACCAGGAGCTGAAAATGTAACATTATCATTGCCTGTCATGGATTAGAAATGGAATTATTATTACTCCATCAAAATCAAAATTGTGGCACCATCACCTTCCTGTCGTAAGTTGAAAATATTATAATAGTGTTTCCAGCTACCATAGGGATGAGAATTTGACTCTTGGATACAGGAATATTGCAAAGCGAGTGACTCCCATCTACCATACCGCCGCAAGGGCATTAGAAATTTGAAACCTCAAAAAAGTGTTGATAACTTGTGCTTTATTATTTGTTTTGGCAGAAAGTCAAGGCATAGAAAGCGAAATTTTTAAACATTAAATTTATCATCAAATTATTATTAACGATAATTAATATTCAATAATTTAATTATTTACTTTATTCTCTGAACATCAGTAAATTAAATATAATAGCCGCTGGACAACAATCCAATATTGTAATTCCTCTCCTAGCTAAAGAGAAAAATACAAAAATAAAGAAATCAAAATTTACGCAAAAGATCAAAAAAAAAAAAAAAAAAAAAATCCTGAACTTCCGTGATGTGTTTTTAGTTTAATTATGAATTATATCAAGGTTAAAAACTATGCTACACATCTACTCTAGACCCAGTCAGGCTTAGAGGGGGTATCAAAGAGGTGGGTCAATCAACAAACATCAACAAGGAGAGAGAACTGCATTTAGTTTCCACATAAATAAGCATTTGAGATAAGAAAGATAGTCATCACCAACTGAAAATAAACGACTCAAAACATACACATCATTAGTAGATGAAAGAAGCTTGGTGCTTGGTGTAGTCAGTATGTCATCTGACTAGAGATCCAAAACATGGCAACAACCATCTCTTTCACCATCTTCACATCCTCTTTCTTCCAAAAGATGAACACATCCCGGCAGTCTAAAGAATCTCGAATGCTAGGGGGCTTTAGTTGGTTTGTCACCAGGCAAGTCATCTTCATCATGGTAAATGTTCTCTGCCATCTGCCAAATCTGAAGGATGTTATCTTCAGCTACGCTGGCAATGACCCATTCATCCCGTGGGTTCCATGAGAAATCAGATATTTTGCTCGTGTGCCCACCATGGATGAAGAGAAGCTCAGGTGGGCCATCCTCTGCATCTTCTGGTGTTTGTTCCTCATCAATCCTGTAAAAAAGCCATGCTAAACTGGGTTAGCACGTACTCACACCATCAAACAGAGATGCAACCATATGAGTCTTAATGGTGTTTACGTGATGCACAAATATATTGAATCTTAAGATGTGCTTTGAACAAGTCCTAGCAACTATGCTTATAAGAACTAACTAAGATGGACTACCTAATGGTTGCAAGCTTTCTTAGACGATATGGTCATATGTTAATTTCATATTAACAAGGTACTCAAATGACTACACAAAGGAAAAGGTAAATTGAAGACACTAGCTAAAAATATGAATTCTGGAGTTTAACCAAATAAGAATTCGAAGAAGCTAAGATCTTGATGCTGCAAATCTTTTATTTAGAAAAGGTACAGGTGAGACAACAACACAGGAAAAAAAAAAAAATCCAGCATGCTTAAACCTGAATCTCCAACAAAACACAACATATTATAAAAGTTCTTTGCCTAGAGATAACTAAATATGAACATCAGACAGTTTCTACTTGTTACACAAAAATCTCTATCAATTTGCACAATCTTGCACTCTTTTGTGGATCTGTTCCACTTGCCCAATGTAATTATCCACTAATGTTTATTTACTTCATGTGCCCCAGATCCTGTTATGATGGAAGGGGTTTGTGGGGCTAAAGGTGGAGGTCCACCACGAAGGCTCACCTCCCTTGGTAGATTTTTTGGACAGTGCATGAAGGAAATCTTTCTACCATGTCCATCGGGCTGTTTGTAGAAATGACTTCTTTATGGTCAATTTACTACCTCAACCTATTTGGATTGTTTAATATCAATTTACTACCTCAACCTATTTGGATTGTTTAATATCGTTTTTTCTCTAATACTCCCTCTTTCCCAAATCAATGAGGTTCCATTTTTCGTGCATATTACTTTTTTCATTTATATTTACACATTTCGGTAATGCATCAAGCTTCCAGATATCACTAATGAAAATGTAATACAGAATAAAATTCTAAATAATGATAACATATTAAAAGAAACTGGCCTCATCCGCCTGTTTCATGTGTAATGACCGTGACGAGACCTTTTCTCACCTGCTACATCAGTGCCCTTTTGCTATATCTATTGAAAATCTTTTAATGGACAGACCGAATATTCAAAAGGAGCCTACTTCCCTCATAGTATTTTAGGTTTCATGGAAGAAATCAAGAGTAAAAGAAATTTCAGGACTGGTTGGAAAGCTCTCAATAGTAGCTGTTTGGTGGAAGATCTGGCTTGAAAAGAATAGAAGAATAGGACCTGATCAAGGATGAGAAGCCTGTTAGGATGAATTGTCTTCCATTGTTCCTTCAAAATGCTGTGATGATCTCTTTGTTCAGGAATACTTGCCTACCTTTGATCTTCTCTTGTGAGTTCTCTCTCTTCTTGTACTCATTTCAACATCCCAACAATATAAATCTCATAAGAAAAATTTCAGATGACACCAAATTGTTGTTGAAGGGGAACTAAAAGTTAGATTCAGAAGAAAGATTTTCCTCACTTCTTTCTAGAAACTAAATTGATAAATAAGAGTAGCATTTCTTATCAAACTAATCTTAATATTCAACAACTTGAGATGGAATTTTCAAGGGCCTTTCCTCATCTTTTATCCAGACCTTTACACACAAATCCAAGCACATCTCCTTACTCAGGTCACATATCTTTAATCTACATGACAAATATTTTTGTTAGAGTTGGACCATAGACTTTGCATAAATGATTTTAGAGACAATCATAAATCATCCGAATTGAAGATCTGAACTGTTGAAAATGATGATCTACACCAAAAAGAGTATCTAGAAACTAAAAATTTATTTTCTTTGGTGGTTTCTAACCTCTGAAGGAGGATGGTACAAAAATGAACAATATCGATTGCACCAATATGGTAAAATACATGATAGGGTGCATACATTGAAAATCCAGTTTACAGATCATGATCAGCACATTTTAAAATGCAGGTGGATTTACATTCACTAGGTTTTGCTGATTAAATTTACTAGATTTTGACAGTCAGATCATGATAAAATATAGTATTATGCTATACAAATCATTCAAAACACACAAACATTGGTTTCCAAACATTTTTTGCAGTATAAATCATGTTCAATAGTTTAGATCTTGAATTTGAAAAGTCTATCATTGATTCTGTATCATTAATGCTTTTTCAAAGAGTTAATGCAAAGAGTGTAGTCCAAATCTTTTGGTTATATATGAGTCAATTTGTTCTTAGATTTTATTTCTCTATAGACTATATCATTGAAATGAACAGTGTAGATCTTTCCTTTCATCTAGTGGTAATCTATTACACCTCATAGATGACTGGCAAAAGTGGCAAGTATGTGCAAATTTGAACAACTTCCAGGCTTTTTCATGAATGAATTAGAGCCCCAACCTAATAGGACTTCTCCAATCAAATAAGAAGAGAATGTGCTGATGAAAAATCCTCTCATCCATAGAGGATTCTTGGTCCCTCTCTCACACGCTCTTCCTTGATAGTGCTTCTCTAGCATATTAGCATCGCTCCTTTCCCTCCCTATCACCTGTACAATCTTAAACCTTCTTAGAGACCAACTATCATGGCCGATATTGGTGGGTGCTTGCGCAAAAGGGAGGGGGCGTATGAGAGAGAAAGAGAGAGAAGAAATAGTGCAAGCAAGAGAGAGAGAGAGAGAGAGAGAGAGAGAGAGGAGGATAAAAGCAAGGACTGGGAACAGATGGAAGATAAAAGAAGGAGAATGCGAGGATGAGGGATTAAGGGCAGGTCAAAGAGGTAGAGGGGAAGACATGGGGATTGGTAAAGGGGACACCAAGGAGTATGAAAAAACCAGTTGAACGGGTAAATAACCTTATTGCTTGTATGCCCCTTTTTTAATTAGATGGTGCATATTTAACCAATCAAAAAATTTTAAAATTCTAAAAATGTATGAAAGCAAATCTCTGTGCCAATCATCTCCTGATGTACTTGATTCTGACTGACCTCCTAATTTAGGTGTTAGCATTGTTAGATTCAATAGTTAAACCTGTGCGGTTCTCACTTTTCTATTTTGCGATTAATAGACTACAACACAAATAGTAGGACCACAACATTTAAGGAAAATCTTGCTAGATATGAATAGTAGTAGAATGAAACAATCACAAACAAGACAGGTTGTCCAATTAAAATTTCTTAAGCTGATAAACTCAGAAAAAATAACATTCTAGAGAGTACCTGCTAAGATCCCACACCATGAGCCTCCTACCAAGGCAGCAAGATGCTAATATAGTCTCATTCTTCGGATTCCAACCAACTTGGAAAACTTCCTCTCTGATATTATCACAACAAGAAATGAGCTTGTAAAGGATGTGTGCATTCATATAGCCAGAAAATCAAATTGCAGAAAGAAAATGAGCCAGCCAAATTAACATACCAAATAACACATCACATAACAGTAAAACATTACTTGTGGCAGTCAAGAGTATGTAGTGCAGAATTTATCTTGCGAAGGTCAAATAATTTAACAGTTTTATCAGTTGATCCAGTTGCTACAACCCACTCATTGAAGGGGTTGAATGCTAAGCAGTTAACCTGACACAGAAGAATGATTTCAATGTCTGAGATACAAACATGCAGAACTAGGCATTATGTAATCACTTCATTATTACAAATAAAAAGAAGTGAAAAATATTAAATTTTAATGACACTGATTTCATGAACTTACCAGTTTTAATGGAGAAGAAAATATTCAAAACTGCTTCATGACACATTTTCATTCTCAACACAGGCAAGGTATGATTTTCATTGGCTCACCTCAGCAGAGGTAAAATTATATTCCTTAGCAGTCTGAGAATCATTAACCAAAAAAATCCCTTTGTTTTATATTGCACATTCATTCAAACTAAGATATGTGATTTAAACACTAAACCACAGTTAACATGGCTAATGAAGCTTATAAATATATTCATTCCTTACTAGTCATTATCAACACAGTATCAGTTGCTACTCTCCCTTTATCCATGAAACAGTTGCTTCAACTTGACTACCTTTTTGACTACTTACTATCAAGCTTCCCTCCCTCCTCCCTCTTCAGCCTTAAGTAAACTTAATTTGTGTTAAAAATCTATTTCCCATGAGCATCAAAATCAGAACTTTAAAAGTAATTGCTGCAAGTGCAATGGAACTTTTAAAGCCAAGTATTACAAAGATTAAGGGCAACCAATTGCATGTGGAAGCACTCTTCCATCCATATGCATAAGTGAAACCAAGATTTATCAGTATCCATACCAGAAGGTACCAAGATTTATTGGTATCCATACCAGAAGGTACCATCTTGACATATGATGTCTCTTGATGGCAGAACAGTAAAATAGAGGTAAATTACCATGTATCAATATGTACTGATACCTTACCAGTATGATCCAATATGGCCCATAGAGAATAACATGCTCCATTACTTAAATCTTTAAGTAAAATCAGTTTCTCTTACTATACCATTATAGGATTTATGAAGGAAAAAGGAAGTGTCAGTCCTCTGAGTGAAAATACATAAAGAAGTTTATCATGCATGTATCTTAGATAAATACTTTGTGCAAGTTACGTTCCATTACTTAGGTGTGGGGATAGGTTCCTGACAGTTGAACCAAGGACATGGCCCTATGATCACAGAAAGAACTGCAGCATGTGGTTGCTAGCAGTAACGCAACATAGACTGCTTATCTCATTTCTTTAACTCATTCCAGACTATATGTTCGCCCTAAAATGGTTTTGTTTATAAGTTACGATGTCTCTTTCTGCTTCATGAAGAAACTATAAAATAGACACACACACACACACACATTCATTTTTGTTACCACACTTGTATATCAAATTCAACAAAGCATAACCTGATTCATTTTGATAAAAGACAACAAAAGATAACAAGCATTATCCCACCTGCTCAGGGTCAACTAAATAATCACCTTGAGTCAAGGTCATGATAGTTCCGCTGGACAATCATCAACAAAATGAATCATCTTCAAGAAGCAGACAGTTAAAATCATATAAATGAAGACATTCTACTGAAATTTTGGTTCACATTTTCTTCTGCATCTTCTTATGTCTACATATGAAGCAAGAAGAGGTGGGAAAAAGAACCATTCTTGTTGATCAGGATACTCACTTCACCTTTATGAGCAACAACAGATTGACTTGGCTTGGTCGCTGAGGGTGTACGCAGATCCCATATGTGTAGATGGCGATCATCACCAACGGATCCAAACAGATACTCATGCCTTAAATGCCAGGCAACATCTTCAACAACATCTTCATGGAACTAATATAAAGGAATTTCACAAATAAAAGAGATAATACAAATCATTCAGTAGTCAAAAAAGATATTGTCAAAGTTTGCAGAAAAACTATGAAAATACAAGACTTTGGTGACCATATAATATATCAAAATAACAGAATGTAAACAAATATTATGGTGCATCCTGCCTGATTATTGGAGTAAGCATCAATTGTTATTGCATCTTTCAAAGATTAACCTCTTGACAACATCTCAAAAGAAAAGTTGTCACTTTTGATTTCAGTTGAAAATCTAATTCAATAATATGACTTTCTTAATGAAATACTTAACAGTCCTTCACAGTACTAAGGTAAAGGGTTTCTCAGTAACTAGGCATGCTTTAAGCTTCATGATTTCTTCACACCTATTACAGATCATACAAACACATTAAAAGGCCAGCATATGTCACAAATTACATCAATTGATAAAATATGCCACATATTGTAGTGAAATTTGACCTCATTATACTTTTTACTTCTTTCAATATCACAACGTAACAAAGTTATACTAGCAAATTTAAACCCTTTTATTATCCAACTGCTGAGTATCTCTATAAAATACTTTACAGTCATATACTAAAACATCTACCCTATAGTTGTGGTCAAATGAAAAACCAAATGCACCTCTGGCAATCTAGGATAATATATCATATTTATCAGAATTTTCATATAAAAAATAAACAGCCAAGTAAAAAAAAAAGATTTTAACCTTAAAAATCTGCAGACAATCAAGGGATTTATTTTTAGGAGTTGCATGGATATCCCACAAGCATATTTGAGCATCATCGGAACCACTAAGTAGATACCCCTGCTTAAAAATGCTCCAGGATAAGCCATATCCTTCAGAACTGTGACCCCTTAACCTCAACTCAGGATTGCATACACCATCAAGAGGAGGCTTTGATGGATGCTTGCTGTAGTCAAAAACATAGACCTCTGCACTAACTGTTTTTGTAGCAATAATGAACTGGTTTTGAGGCATATAGCGAGCCCGGTTAACCTCTCCATCATGATTTATCTGCTGAATAATTTGCACCTGAAGAAAAAATTGACTCAAACATGTTAAGAGCTCTCTTAGCTGTTTGGTATATTAAATAAGTACTCAAAGCAGTCTACTAATGGTAGCTCTGTCAACAAGTAAGATGGAAGACGTGAGCACCAAATGGTTTGTTGACTATGCCCCAGAAAATAAAAAGAAAGAAGAAAAATGGCATTACCATGGAAAATTGCAACTATGAGCAAGGGACCAGAAAACTCTTTTTCTTTTTCTATTTGACCAAATTAGAAAGTCCATTTATGTACATCTTGTTAAGTAGACAAAACATCTGCATGGGTTAACTAGATAATTCTTTGTTTCATTTTGATATAGCCACTAAAGGAAAAAAAAATAGCATGCCTCATATATAAATCTTGTTGAATGGAGAAAGCAACCTGCATGAATAAACCAACTTTGCTTTATTCTCCATAAATAAAAATAAAAGAAAACAATATCTTCCTTTTACATATATGTCCTCTCAGTGAAGCTATCATGCACCATGAGTAAATTCAGCTTAAGCCCAAGTGATTTGATCCTTGAACATTGGAAATGGAGCTCTCTGTCAACCAGGAGGCAACAAGAAGGAAACATGTAATAAGAGAACTGGCATTGAGCTATGATCAACCACTGAATAAAATCAATATTGTCAAAAGCATTAGGTGCACCTAAGCGCAAAAGTCTCTTTAAGCCTAGGCGCATGGCACAAAGCATAGATGCATGCTTAAGCGAAGTCAGAGACATATTTTTAAAATAAATAAAATAATTTATATAAGCAAGATTTATAACACATAATAGAAAAAAGATAAAAAAATCATAATAATGATATATTTAGCCTATTAGCTTAATGAAAAGCCTCATCTTTCTTAGCTGAAATTTATAATCCCTTAATGTATTTCCTCCTCTCTCTCAAAAGATAGCATAATTTTTGATGTTCCATCTCTTTGTCTTCTAATTTTAGCTTTTTTATAGGATAAGAAAAATAATTGTTTATGAGATGATCCATCATAAAGTCATCATAATCTAATAAATATAATAGATTTTAAAAAAAATATATTATAAATATTGCTTACGAAGAAAGGCGCACCTTTCTTGTGTCTCAAATTAGATTAAAAACGTATGTTTTTTTAACTTATGTGCGTTAAGATAAAGACACCTTGTCTAAGGTATAAGAATCGCTTAACCCGCCTTAACCGTGCCTTATACCTTAGGCCTTAAGATATAAAAAGTACCTAACCCTTAATGCCTTGCATCTTTTGCCTTAGGTGTGCTTTGCAACACTATATAAAACTAGTTTGAAAATGTGTAGATCCTTGAAGTCATTGAAAGGGGGAAAAGTCTCCAATCAAAGCTACAAGATGCAGCAAATAGGAAGTAGATGCCAAAAGTCCAATGGAAGTTGGCACATAGTTACTAAGATACAAAATGCTTTAGCATACTCTCACAGAAGGAAACAGGAATGGAACTAAGAATAAATTACATTTAAGTTACTAAAAATCCTATAGTAAATTAAGATTAAAAAGCAATTAGGAAGAAAACACAAAAAATCCCTCATAGTATCAGAAAGGCATGAAATAAACTTTAAATTTGGTCTCACCACCCTAGATCCTAAAAAAGGATCTTTCCTTAATCATCGGAAAGAAAACCTACAGTAGATAATGACTTCAAGGGAAAAAAAAATTATATAAGAAAAAAAATATCCTCATAAAAAGAAACAAAAAGAATTATTTGTAGACTGTGGATCCTAAAAAACATTTCAGCAATTATTATTGTGTCACTAGCATAATAAGCACATATACACACGCATCTATCTCAAGTCCAGGCAAACACCTTAGACACCTTGACCTCCCTTTAGATGCAATGTGCTTAGCGAGCATTTTTCCTATATAGTTTGGAAGCTGAGTTATGCAAAGATTCAAATAAAGGGATGATGGAAGTAAAATAGACTCTACAGAATGAGACAAGGTTTGAAAATTGGATCAAATGTGATGCCATTTGACATATGCAAATAAAATAAAATAAAATAAAAATAAACAATTGACTTGGATATAATGATAAATTTCTAAAAAGAAGCACATGAAGACTAGGAGAACAACAAATTTTTGAAGTGCATGCTAACAGTTAATTAAGAATAAATGCGATCACTAAATTTACACAATTTTACATGGAATTAAAAATTAAAAGTCAGATTATTAGGCTACAGCAAAGGATAGTGCAACCAGGATTTAAAAAGGTTATAATACTTTCTAGAGAAGTAATTCAGCTACATGTAGAAGATTAACACAGTGTATTGTTTCTGAAAAAATTGACGGATATATTCAGAATAAAGTGGGGGGAAATATATTTTTGAATATGAAGAGAGCTTAAATGATGGGATGATAGAGACAAACACAGCTAATGGGCACATTTATGTGGCAGTAAGGGAACTAACTACTCAGAAAGGTTGTCAGGGACACTTAAAAAGTAAAATGCACTCAGCAGCTCTAAGACCCTCTTTAACAAAATGGGACCACCTGCAAGGAGGATTCTTAGCATATGTTTTGAACAAATGATTTAATATTGGCTAACAAGCCTAAGGAATGGCACCAAATTTTAATTGGAGGTCTGAATCAGGAAAAAGAAGACAGTATGGTCTTAAACTTGGACGGACCAAACTAGAGCTGTTGAAGTGCAACTTTTTTCGAATACAACAGCAGTAGAGAATGTAGTTAGAATCTCAAAACAAAATATTGCCAAAATAAATCATTTCTGCTATGATATTTTTATAGAACAATTTAAAAATGAGTCATGAGACTAAACAGGTAATTAGGATGTTGGTGAAGTATACCAATGCCTAGCCAAACAGATCACTCTTAAGGGCCCATCTAATTCAATGCTAGAATCAAAACTGGAATCGAAATTGAATTCCATTTGAATCGGAATCAAAACCACTCATTTTCCCTACCTGTTTAGTTCCCATGAATACAAGAAGCAGAATCAATTTGGATGGACTAGAATTTAGATGGATATGCTGGAAATACACCAAAAATTGCAGAGATTACCTACAAAATCAAATTAGCCAAAAGAAAGAAAAAAAATATTTTTTCTGGAAATACCAAGTAGATCTAGCCACAACTCCCAGAATCCAATGAAAAGTGGCCAGAAATATTGGTACAAGGACCAATTCACTTCTATTGGCAGGGAGGGTGTCTGCTGAGAAGAGGGGTGTTGGGCTAGAGTTGGGGGTACCTTGATAACCAATCCTTTCTTTCTTTGAATTGCTGGAATGGATTTATAATCTTAGATGAGGAGTCTGGACTTAATACATGATTCTAATTCTTGGTGGAATCGGAATCAGCTTCTAATTTCATCCAAACAAATGCTTGAAATTGAAATCAGTAATTCCAACTCTGATTCCAGAGAACCATTCCCACAAGCTAAAAAGACACTAATTGTTACAAGATGTCCTTAGGAATGGTGAAACCAGATCACTTGCCTATCCATAAATTCATTAACCATGATGAGGATATTAGTAATAACCGTAAGCTTTACAAGCAGGCCTTATCTTAACCATATGGGCCAGTTTTACATATTATTGTGATCAACATACTCATCAAAGTATAACGCTTGACAGATTAAAGATGTCCAAAATGATGTGATGCATCATTGCATCTGTCAGCACATGCAACTTTACCATGAGGTAACCAAGTCAACCATACACAAAATAAGCACTATCATTTTTGCACCAAAGATAAAGAGCCTCACCGTATGCATTTATGTTGTGAAGTTGAACTAAGTGATACATAATTTTGCAAATAAGCAGAATAGCAACCATCAAATCTTGATGCAAAAACAAGACAAAACACAAGATGAATTACGAAACTGAAATTCAGATCCCAAAAACAAACTGTAGATAAACATCTGACTTAAACATAATAAAGCAAAGCAGATAGCTATTTCACACTTAAAAAATAAATAAATAAATAAACTGTTATCCTCTTTAAAATTAATCCAACATCTAAACCAAAACATAACTGGAACAAAACATCAAACAAAGTGTCCCCAAATGACAACACTTTTTACTCAGAAAGATAATTCCTTTCCCAGGAATCTAACATAAAATCCTAGTGATAAAAATAAATGGAAACAAAAGATATTTTTCCTTCGCTTGGCAAGCCCAGTCAAAATTTAATTTTTTGACCTCAAAAAATTAATCCCACGAAATCTAACGTAAAACCCTAGTAATAAACCCTAATTGAAGCGCAAAATTAAACCAAAAGATGAGATTTTTTTTTTTTAAAAAAAAAAACAACTGCTTTCCAATCTAACAAGACAACAGATCCGACTAGTACAAACAATAAAACATAGATCGGAATGAAAATAAACGTAAAGAGAAACGCAAGAGAAGGAAATCTGTCACCTTTCCACCCGCGCATCCGAATCCCCCGTTCTCGGCGCGCTCGTCGTCGTACTGGCGGGCATCGGCCTCGGAGTCCTCGAGGGGGAGCTGGACCTGGGCGAGCATCAGGTAGTTGGGCTCGCCATCGGAGGTGTGGGTGCCGAGCACCATCTTCTGGACGGAGTAGTCCTTGCCGGCGGGCTCTTCCCGGTCCGGCAGCCACTGGACGGTGAGGGAGGGCCACTCGAGGGCGTGAGTGATGACGAGGTCGTAGAGGAAGGGGGTGTTCTTCTTCCATATCTTGTACTCCTCGTTGATCAGCCGCTCCTCCACCTCCCCCCGGAATTCCTCCTCGTCCTTCGCCATCTCCCTCTCCCCTTTTCTCTTTGGGCGTTGGAGATTGCGGGTTTTGGCCGTAAGGAGCTCTTCTTGGCGGGAAAAAGAAGGCGTCCGGAGAGGGGTTTTAGAAACTTTGGAGGGAAAACAAGGGATTGGAGGAACGGTAGAGACAGAGAAAAGATGCAGAAGATCTGGAGAAGTGCGACAGAGGCGAGATGAGATTTTTGGCGGAGAGAGGGACAGGAGATGCGAAACAAGCGCTGTCTCATAAAGCTAGGGTTTTCGCAATGGTACAACCGGATGCCAACCCACGTTAATTTATAGGGGCTGAAAGGGACGAGGGTGGGTTATGGGTATCTGTATTTATATTATTTTATCTTGAGTTAGAATATCTATCGCATATAAAAATTTGTAGTATAAATTAGATAACACACATACAAATATTAATATATATAAATGAGGTTGATGCAATATAAGTAAAGTTATAAATGGGTTGTAACTGATCGAATCATTTAGGTTATAAATGGGTTATATCCGATCGAATCATCCACGAATCATCCAGGTTGTAAATGGATTGTATCCGATCGAAGTATTTGATCGAATCATCCAGGTTGTAAATGAGTTGCATCCGATCGAATCATTCAGGTTGTAAATGGATAGTTGGATTGTAAATAGGTTATATCCGATCGAATTGTAAATGAGTTGTAAATGTTTCCATCGAATCATCCAGACTGTATATGGGTTAGACTGTAAATGGGTTGTATCCAATGGAATCATCGAGGTTGTAAATGGATTGTATCCGATCGAAGTATCTGATCGAATCATCTAGGTTGTAAATGGGTTGTATCCGATCGAATCATCCAGGTTGTAAATGGGTTAGATTGTAAATAGGTTATATCTGATCGAATCATTCAGGTTGTAAATGGATAGTTGGATTGTAAATAGGTTGTATCCGATCGAATCATCCAGGTTGTAAATGGGTTGTATCTGATCGAATCATCCAGGCTGTAAATGGGTTGGATTGTAAATAGGTTATATCCGATCGAATCATCCAGGTTGTAAATGGATTGTATCCGATCGAATCATTCAGGTTGTAAATGGGTTGTATCCGATTGAATCATCCGGGTTGTAAATGGGTTGGATTGTAAATAGATTATATCTGATCGAATCATCCAGGTTGTAAATGGGTTGGATTGTAAATAGGTTATATCCAATCGAATCATCCAGGTTGTAAATGGGTTGTATTCCATCGAATCATCCAGGCTATAAATGGGTTGGATTGTAAATAGGTTATATCTGTAGGACCTTGTGTGGTACTCCAAAGCTTCGATTGGGTAAGGGAAAGCCCAAGGTTTATGAGTGTTCATGGGGTTCTAGGGTTGATGTGAGCGCTAAGGTGAAGGATTTCAACCTTCACGATTTTTAGGTCCATAGGATTAGGACCTAGTGTTCTTGAGTCCAAGTAATTGGGTCTTGAGGGGGCTAACCTATCATTGCGCTAGAGTTGGGCCCAAGGTGAGTGAGTCTAATCACATATGGGTTAGTCCAAGGAAGTTTTTTGTTAGGGTTTGGTTTCTATTTGACCATATATAAATACTTTATGTATTGGTATCTTGTATGAGGCTGAATGAATGAAAAACTATTTTCTTCCTAAATTCTTTCCTCTCCTCTCTCTCTCTCACGTGGTTGCCTAGAGTTTCCTAGGGTTTGCAGCCGCCCCCTGCTAAGGAAAGAAAGAAATCAAGGCGTCCATAGAGGAGAAGAAACCCTAGTAGCCTTCTCTTGAAGAATCCTTGTGGGACTAGAATTGCTGCAGCCTATTTCCACTTGGAGTCATTCTCTTTTAGATTTCTGAAATAAATCTAGACTTTCACGCCCAAAAGGAGAGGATTCACGTTCTCCTATTGCTGCTGGTGAAGAGAAAGAAAGGAAAACTAGTGCCTACATCGACGGAGGTGATTACCAAGAGCGAGATTCGAATCCTGCTGCTGCAGAAAATTTCTGCAGCAATTTCATCTTGTTTCTGCTTCTCCACATGCCTTGGCGTCGGTCCGTTGTGTGCCACGCTCCAAGGGAAGATCGAGGATGCGACCCCCAACATCTGGTATCAGAGCTTGGTTGATTCGGTGGAGAAAAGATTGAACTTTGGCTGGGATCTTGGTAACGTATTGAAACAGATTTTTTTTTTTTCTGTTTTGCTGTTTGTATTGTTTCTTGTTTGGGTATGGCATCTAGTACTCTAAAGATGGATTTTGAGAAGTATGACGGCAAGGGGAACTTCACCCTATGGCAGCAAAGGGTGAAGGATTTGTTGGTACAACAAAGAATCTATAAGGTCTTGGTGAAGGAAAGACCGGACAACATAAGTGCTGAAGATTGGGAGGAGTTAGAGAAGATTGCCTTTAGCACGATTCGGATGTGCTTGGCTGATCAAGTCTTGCCAGAGATCTGTATGGAGACCATAGCGAAGGGGCTTTGGGAGAGATTAGAGAATACATACATAGGAAAAAGCATGACAAACAAGCTGTGGTTGAAGAAACAGTTGTACAGCTTACGAATGCCGGAAGGAGGAGATCTTGTCGCTCACATTCAAAAATTCAATCAGGTGTGCTCGGAGGTTATGAGTCTTGATGTGAAGATTGATGAGGAGGATAAGACTCTTATACTGTTGTGTTCACTTCCAAGTTCCTATGATGGTCTGATCACAATCTTGGTGTATGGGAAGGAAACCCTGATTTTGAAGAGGTTGTGGGTGTTCTTCGGTCAAATCAACAAAGAGAGAAGATCCGCATGGGGAGTTCTAACACAGAGGTTCTTGCTGTAAATGAGAAGTAAGGAAGACCTCGGGAAAAGGTTAGAGATAAGTCCAAAGGCAGATCGAAGTCTCGAGGCAAGCAGAAGGCATGGAAGTGTTACAAATGTCATCAAGTTGGTCATCTGAAAAGGAATTGTCTACTTCTGAAAAATGAGAAGGGGAAGGGCATTTCTAAGGGTAGTTCAGCTAGCAATGGCGGTGTAAATTCATCTGAAGATGGTGGGGATGATCTACTAGTAGTTTCAGATGGAACCATGAAGTATGACAGGTATTGGACACTAGATTCAGCATGTTCTCACCACTACACTTCGCATCGGGAGTGGTTTGCAACTTATGAAGAATCTGATGGAGGGAGTGTAAGCCTTGGTGATGATCACCCTTGTAAGGTTGCTGGTGTTGGTACCGTAAGGGTGAGAATGTATGATGGGGTCATAAGGACCTTGACCAATGTCAAACACGTGCCAGAGTTGAAGAAAAATCTGATTTCTTTGGGCTACCTGGAGAAGCATGGTTATGCATTTGGAAGCCAACCAGGCAGCGGGTGTTTGAGGATTACCAAGGGTGCATTAGTGGTGTTTGGGACTAGAATTGCTGTAGCCTATTCCCACTTGGAGTCATTCTCTTTTAGATTTCTGAAATAAATCTAGACCTTCACGCCCAAAAGGAGAGGATTCACGTTCTTCTATTGCTGCTGGTGAAGAGAAAGAAAGGAAAACTAGTGCCTACATCGACGGGGATGATTACCAAGAGCGAGATCCGAATCCTGCTGCTGCAGAAAATTTTTGCAGCAAGTTCATCTTGTTTCCGCTTTTCCACATGCCTTGGCGCTGGTCCGTTGTATGCCACGCTCCAAGGGAAGATCGAGGACGCGACCCCCAATAATATCCAATGGAATCATCCAGGTTGTAAATGGATTGTATCCGATCGAAGTATCTGATCGAATCATCCAGGTTGTAAATGGGATGTATTCGATCGAATCATCCAGGCTGTAAATGGGTTGGATTGTAAATAGGTTATATCCGATCGAATCATCCAGGTTGTAAATGGGTTGTATCTGATCGAATCAGATGACTCGATCCTGATTTGATTTGTATTTAAAAGCTAATAAATTGAATTGGATTTGCAAATTAAATCCGATCTAAATTTTGGATCGGATCCAATCTTATATTTTTTGACCTGACCTAACTTGAATATGATTCGACCCGACTCATAAACCTTAATTTTATAAATCTTATTTTTTTACTCTAATTATCTTTATTAATTTATTGAATGAACTCTAATTTAAACTAATTCTCCTTTTCATCTTAACAAATAGATTTTTTTCATCTTTTTTTACTTAAGTATATCTAAATATTTTTATTTTATTATTTATTTTGATATATTCATATTTATAATACTATATAAATAAATATTTTAAATATCATAATTTATAAACTTAAGGATAATCATTTAAATAAAAATTTGAGTTTTCAATTGACTTTTTTTTAATTTTATTTAAATTATTTAATAGATTTATATTTGATTATCAATTATTAGATTTTAGCTACAAAATAATAGTTAAATACTTCGATGCCACTATGACCTCATCCAATCTCATTCTAAACTTCAACAATGTAGGTTGGACTCAGATCTTGACCTCGAATTGATCCGAATGACCTGTTAGGTATAAAAAATTTTTATAGTCCCAACCTGACTTGATCCGATGAGCACATGGGTTAACTTTGGATCTAAAATCATGATTCGAATATAAAATCAGCTTAAATCAGGATCAAGCATGATGCGATTAGCCAAACTAGTTTACAAGCCTAGATATAAAATAAGTGCTTAATTATTAAATGACATGTTGCAAAAAATATTCTTTTTTAGGATCTCTAAATTCTATAGAAATTCATCTAGTATTTCTCAAGTCCTATGAGAACTAAAGTCGTATTATAAATAGACACCATAGGCAATGAATATCTGAAACAAAATTATCATGCCTCAAATTTAGCTTTGTTCTAACACGTGACATAATCACACATCCTCTAAAGTATGACCCTAAAGGACATACAAGACCTATTTTTTATCAATTTTCATAAATAATATATTATTTTAAATATCCAAAGCAATGAATACATAAATTGTAGAAATCATAACTTATTTGGCCTTATCAAAACATGAAGTCCAAGTTTCTAACATGTTGTTTGATAAATGAATGATAATTTAGAACATAATGACTTTTTTCTTATGCTAACGGCCAAAGGTTTTATTATTATATTCTTTCAAAACTACTTGAAGAGCCCATTTGGTTTGTGAGAATTGGCTCCCTAGAATCAAAATTGGAATCAATGTTGGGCTCTCTTGAATTAAAATCGGAATCAATGCTGAACAAAATTAGAATTTGACTCCAACGGAAATCTAAATCATGTAACATGGGAAATTTGCAATCCGTGCACCTAAATTGCAGGAATAGTAACTCATTTAGCCTTGTCAAAACATCTAGTCCAGGTTTCTAACGTGTTGTTTCATAAGTGAGTGGTAATTTAGAACATATTGACTTTTCCCTTTATACTAAATGATCAAAGGTTTTATTGTTATATTCTTCCAAAACTACACGAAGAACGGGTTTGGTTAGCAAGAATGGTCTTTAAAATTGAATTGAAATCAATGTTTGGATAGAATTAGAATCTGATTCCAATTCAAACCTGAATCATGTGTCACGGGAGATTCAAAATCCATACATCTCACAGTAGATTTCAAGCATATACCAGCCTAGTGTAACCCAATGCACTTTCCTTCAATCCTCTTCTTATTTGACACCTCTTTCTCCCTCTTCTGACCTAGCATCTTTCTAAGCTCTTCAATCATACTGTCAATAGAAGAGAGTCAATCTTTGTATTGATATTTTCAACTACTTTCAATTAGATTTCAGCATAAAATGACAGGGTGTATAAGGTATTTTTAGATTTTTTTTTCTTATAATGAATTTGATTTTGTAGATATCCTCTATAATTTTTAATGAATTTTTGACATAAAATCCAAACTATCCAAGCTTTGATCCAATTCTAATTCCTCTATAAACAAAATGTGTGCGAAATGAGCGATTTTGATTTTGATTACAATAGAATTAGATTTCGATTTCAATTCTTACTATAATGTCAAACCAAACGGGCTTGTAGAGTTCTCAAAAGCCATGAGTAATATGAGATAACCTAATAGGTGCTAGAATATTTTCAAAAATATTTTGAAAGTTTTTTTGGTACATTTTAAAAGATTTAAATTTTTTGAAGCCTTCATTAAATATTTAAATACAAGTACGGTTATATTTACTTAAGTCAAAAGACTTGTAAGCCTAGTGGGGGCCTTAGCGAGCAATTGATCATACTCGTGGCTTGAGGATTTGGGCTAAACTGATGGTCTCATCACCAACCTTTGTAAAAGGGATAAAATTTATTTATAGAATAGTATCTTTGGTTTTTACATTATTATTTAGTTTTGTAAATAATTTTTATTACTATATTTCAAGAAATTTGTGATTTCTATGATTTTTTACTAATAGTCGAAGAACGAATTTCTTGGATATCAAAAAGTGTTTATTTCACCTACTCTAAATCTCTAGCATTACATTTATCTATTTTGAATTTTGAGCAATTTCCTTTAATTATATATTATTTTTTTGAAGAATAAAGGGGATTTATGAAGAATCTTCAACATTAATTCAACCAATTTTCTCCTTTTATCACCAAAATTATTATCATAGTTGGTTGGTCTCTTTCTCTCCAAGTAGGAGATTTTTCACTTTAAAAAATATCACCCTAAAAGTTATGCAATTTTTGAATTTCAAGCATAACTAAAAGTTTTTAATACTTTGATTTTAAATTTAAATTTTGAATTTTAAATTTTAATATTTGAATTTCAAAACCCTAGAAGATGCTAAATTTTAAATTTCAAAGCTTAAAATCTGCACATGACAGTGCTGTATTATTTCTAATCTACTTTTATTGCTCTCATATATCAGTAGAAAATTTATTACTTTTATTGCCTATTATATTAGTATCTATTCAAATTCAATATTGGAATTTCGAATCTAGTATGACATTATTAAAAGACACTAATTAATCACTCAAACAAATTAGGACTACACCTCGAAGATTTTGTGCATAGAATCCAACTTCATAAAATGGCTTCTTCCAAGAATCACAACTTGACCAAATCCAAAATTTTAATGGCTCATTTTTAAGAAATAATAAAGCCAAGTTAGACACTAGCTAACCACCGTTAGTCTAATTTCTGTCTTAAGCCAAGCTAGAAATGGTAGACACGAGATAAAAGGTGACTCTATATTTCTTTAGATTGCTAATTATGAGCTCAAGTGCAAACCTTTATTACCTTGGACTGCTAGTCATGTTGAGATATTATACCATGTTACTTTGGATTACAAGCCTCGAGCCCAAATGTGACCTCATGTTACCTTAGATCGATTGTCAATCACAGACTAAAATATGACCTTATAACATCATAGATTAACAATCATAGGATGAAACATGACCCTATGTTCCTTTGGATTGTTCGTTATGGACTAACATGTGATCTTATGTCACCTTTATGTTATCAATAACATGTCGATTGCTAATTATAGGCTGAAATGTGATCATGACTAGTCTAAATTTGAAAAGATGACTTAGTACTATTATCAATATCTGGAATAATGATTCAAACCTTGAATAAACTATTCATGTTGAGTTTGCCTTTTGCAATTATTGAATGGAATGATTATGTTGATGTTATGCAAATATATTGAAAATTTTATGATTATTACATATTCATAATTTTTAACATGTGTTTGATAGGAGGATTCTTACTCACTTGTAGCTCATGCTATTCTATCCTTCTTTTTTTTTTTAACCTTATATTTTTAGAGTTACGGGATACTTAGAATCGAGCTATGGATTCAGATTTGAATGAGAAGCAGAGTAATAGTTTATTTTTGATACCGATCAAATAAATAATCTTGTAAATGAATGATCTTCGGATATTTGTACTGATGTAAATCTTGCACGCTATGTCACCCACTTGGTGAAGCCAAGAATCAAACTCAAACAGTATATAAAGGAAAGAGAGTTTCAAAGATTACAGCTCCTTGATGAGCAAATGAGACAAAAATAGCACTTTACAGTTTTTAAAGATCTCCCCCTTTAAATGAACTTCTCCTCTTTAAATGCTAGAGTTATAAGTACTTGAAGAAGCTTCTTGAGTAGTTGGAAGGAGTTTTGAATGAGCTTTAATAGAGTTTTAAACTCTGCAGCACACTTTCTTTTCAAATGAGGAAGGCTGAATTCTCTCTTGATTTTCACTTGATTTTTCTCTCTTTTTACCACTCTTAATCCTTCAAAGATACTCCCAATCACTTACTAATCCATCCCATTTATGAGTATTTATAGTCTATTAAGGGATTGAAATGTTAAACTAGCTGTTTCTAACCATTGCAATGTTAGAACTAGCTGTTACTGTGCTTCCCAGGTAGTTAGTCGGCATGGTGGTTGACTAACTTTGGATTTTTCTTTGTCCTGGCCATAGTAGTAGACTCCAGAGTTGACTAACTTGAGAATTTTCACTATTCTGGCCATAGTAGTCGACTAGTTAGTCGACTAACTTGGAAAAACTCTCTGTCTACTTAGTTGACTAACTTGCAGTAGTCGACTACTTAGTCAACTAACTTGAAAATCTTCACTGTAAAACCTTCTGTAGCACAAATTTGATTTGATGCTTGTAAGGTAGTCGGTTAATGGCTTCAAACTTTCATTTTAAGTATCAGTAGCTGACGTGGAAGTTGACTAATGACTTCAAAACTTGAAAACTCGTTCCAAGGCCAAGAGAACTCATTGCATTGAACAAAATAAGTGCCTTATCTCTTATGACTTGAATTTTCTTCATTTGATAATTTGCCAACCATCTGAGTTTTACTTAACTTGAGCTTGAAAATTTTTTTTGGATCTTGATCTTCTATAGAAAATTCATTCTTAAACCATGAACCCATTTAGGAGGTTGGAATCAATTTTGTTTAGCTTGGTGACTCATGTATGCTTGCATTTGAACATGGTTCTTTACCAAATTCATTAGTAACTTAATTATTTTGTGATCATCAAAATCAATATGAGGTCAACAAATTGGACAATGTTAAAATTTAATAGGTCATTTGAAAAGAATCTAGACACTAAAAATACAAATATCTATATATTATTTTATTACATTTAAAAATATGTTGTAACTTGAACTTAAATTGATCATTGAATGCCTGCAATCAATATGGTTTGATTTGACTAGCTTATATGATGGCAACATGTGGTAAAATTGGGGATAATACTATGCGACTAACTAGATTATTGTACATGTCTTCATGAAGGAAAAAATCCTATTAAGAAAGGGCTTCTTCTTCTAAAACCACTGACCTATCCTACTTAGGATTCTTCTCATAAGGTATCAACTAGTTTAAGGAGTCTACCGATTGATTTGGGTGGAGTGTTTGCATGGTAGTTAATTCATTTGAAGATCAAGCTCATTAGAGCCATCTAATATGAGAGACTAACTCTAACAATAATTCTTTCAGACATCTATAAAAGTAGCCTAAGACCTCATTGGAAGATAGATTCTTAGCCTTTGTCCTATGTAACTTGTCCTAAGAGCTCTACAACTTTTTTCTTCACTTTGGTTAACTATAGCATTGGAGGATTTTCTTTTCTCTGAAGGAAAACTCTAAACCCCCTCATGCTTTTTCTTCCTTTGTCTCTCACAGGTGAGTGGATAGTTTGGATGGAAAGGTGTTATGGCATCTAAAAGAGGATCAATCATATTCGTTGTTATTTGAAGATTAGATTCAAATGTTAACAAATTGAAATCATTTGTGGGAACAAGTAAAAATACCTAACCATGCCATCGAAGTGAAGGGACCAAGGGACAAGCAATGTCCAATGGGCACCAACCATGTGCAGATCAACTCCTAAGATTCCATGGGAGATTTGACCAATTCTACTTTAACACCTACAACTTTAATACCACCTATCACCCAAGAGTAGTTCAATACTCTATTTCAAGCATTGGGGTGTAGACAAATCTAAAACTTGATCCCTTAAGGGTCTAATTATAAAGACCAACCCGAAGTCAACCAAAGAACACATTGAGCAGTCGGCACTAACCAACCTTGGCAAGAGCCTACTAACAATCCATGAAGCCCTTAGAACTTAAGAGTTAGGGCATGTATCCCCATGGTTAAGTTGAAGAGGAGCTTTAAGACCATTATCTAGTTTGGATGAGTATATCAGCCTAAAGACACCAATGGCCAGCCGACATTAAATAGATTTGTAGCTTGAAGGGATGAATCAAAGGATCAGGACAATCATGTAGCTAATCTGAAGTTGGGGGGTGAGTCTCTCAAACAATCTTGATGTCCCCAATAAACCTCCATTAAGTAAAGAGGAGATAACAAGTTCAAGATGCCATACCTGGAGCTGTATGATGGGACTTCAAATACTGTTGATTATTTAGAGAGCTTTAAAGCTCTTATATTGCTGTACAATGTGCCTGATGCCATCATTTGCCAAGCTTTCTCAACAACGTTGGAGAAAGGAGCTCGGATATAGTATTCAAGCCTCGAGTTAGCCTCCATCAGCTTCTTCAAATAACTAAGCTAGCAATTCGTGTGCCACTTGCCAACAACAAAAAATATTATAATATTTTTGTAAGCCTGATGACAATCAAGCAAAAAAACGATGAGTCACTGAGAGGCTATATCTAGTAGTTCAATTTTGAGGCACTGGAAATCCAGCTTCTCCTTAGCCAAATGCCTTTGAAGAACCTCAGCAAGCTATTGAGTCGGGGTGAAAATTATATTAATATCGAAGAAACCTTGTAGCTTGAAAAAAGGATGAGGTATGAGCAGGAAAAAGTGCCAAGAAAGAGACAACCAGAAGTCTAAAGAATTTCAAAAGAAGCCTCAAGGAGCTAAGAAACATTGCGCCAACCTAAAACTCCTCGAATGTTCAAGAGATACACCCACACTCATTGCTCCTCGAGGCTAGATTTTGATGTAGATCCGCTATGAAAGCTATATTTGATGGCCTAACAAGATGAAGATAAAGCCTACTAAGTGTGATTGAAGCAAGTACTACAAGTTTCAACAAGATCATGGCCATGACAGTAAAGAATATCAATATTTGAAGGATGAGATTGAAGACCTTAACCATAGAGGGTACCTTGGTTGCTATATCCAAGATCGTCCACTTGTAAAATAGGACACCAGAGAGAAGCCTCGATTTGAGGGAAGGTTGGATAACTGACCTATCACTAGAGTTATTAGCATGATCCAAGGTACACCAGTAGC
Organism: Metroxylon sagu; assembly: GCA_017589505.3. Classification (NCBI taxonomy): domain Eukaryota; kingdom Viridiplantae; phylum Streptophyta; class Magnoliopsida; order Arecales; family Arecaceae; genus Metroxylon; species Metroxylon sagu. The sequence goes on along the minus strand of JACVBY030000658.1, from coordinate 1,310,255 downwards.
TAGTGGGGAAGCTCTTCGATCCGAAAAGTCTATGCTTGACAGAAGCAAAATAAGGAGCCCTCTACCAAAAAGCCAAAGACTGAGGAAAAATCCAATATCACATTCTCAGGAGAAGACTTTAAAAGAGTTTAAGACCTTAAAAGAGTTTGAGTCCTTGATGCTTTGGTCATCTTAATGACCATAGCGAACTATCAAGTGAAGAAAATATTGATGGATAATGAAAGATTGGCAGATGTCCTATTTTATGATGCCTTACAGAAGATGGGGATCAATGTAGATCAATTATGGCCAATCGAAGCAGTATTGGTTAGTTTTACTAGGGAGCCTATTTGAGCAGAAGAGATAATCACATCTTAGGTCGGTGAGCTTGAACTCTCTCATGGTCATCATGTAGACCTATCATTTCCTCATGAAAATTCTCTACTAAATAAGGTATAGGAGAGCTCAGAGGGGACTAGGCAGCAACTCAACAATGCTATGTGGCAACCCTAAAGAGGATTGATAGATTGGTTGAGGCTCTCAAATGTAATAAGCTAGCTGAGACCCTATTGATCGACAATTTAGACTTATAGGACAAACTAAAGGAACAACATATGGAGCCAATTGAAGACCTAGAGGCCATTCCATTGGGAGACAATAGCACAAAAGTAGTCTAGGTTGACTTTCTTCTTCCTAAGCAAGTTTAAGGTAAAAAACTTAGATTCCTCCACAAAAATGCAGATGTGTTTGCATGGTTGACGCCTAACATGCTAAGGATTGACTCAGACGTCATTGTTTATTAGGTCAAAGTAGATATGCACTACAAACCCCTTCGATAGAAGAAGAGGATTTTTGTTCTTAATCAGCAATGAGTGATGAAGGAAGAGGCGAATAATTTATTGGAAGTTGGGTTTATCAACGAAGGTTATTACCCTTACTCGCTAATCAAAGTAGTCATAGTAAAGAAGTCCAGTGGGAAATGGTAAATATGTGTCGACTTCATCAACCTAAATAAGGCCTACCTAGAGGACATCTTTCTCCTGCCAAAGATAGATCAACTCATAAATGCCATGGTCGGGCATAAGCTACTCAATTTAATGGATGTGTTCTCTAGCTACAACTAAATCCAAATATACCCACTTAATGAGGAGAAAAGGGCCTTTATCATGAAGAAGGGGCTTTATTGTTATAAAGTAATATCCTTTGGGCTGAAGAATGTCAGGGCAACTTGAGGTTGGTAAACCAGATCTTCAAGGGATTGCTCAGTAAAAACATGGAGGCTTATGTAGATAATGTGCTGGTGAAAAGTATGAAAGCTAGACAATATGTAATTAACTTCAGTAAAGCTTTTCGACTACTGGGTTACTAGTGGATGAAACTTAACCTAAACAAGTACACCTTTAGCATCACTTCAGGTAAAATTCTAGGATTTATGGTTAGCCACTAAGAGATTGAAGCTAACCCAGAGAAGATATAAGCCATCCTTGACGTGACACCTCCGAAGTCTGGTCAATGATATTCAATGTCTTACTATATCGATAGTTGCTTTGAGATGGTTTATCTCAAGATTAGCAAAAAAAATGCTTGTCCTTCTTTAAGGCATTTCAGAATATCAAGGACTTTCCATAGATCGATGGGTATCAAATCTTTTGTAGATTTGAAGGGAGGAGTTGTTTATCGATCATGTTTGAGGTAATGGTTTGCTCGGTCCTTGCGTGAGAAGACTAAGGAAAGTAGAAGCCTATCTATTATGTATGTTGACTACTCCATGATCTTGAGATGAGGTATCAGCTAATTAAGAAGTGCATGTATCCATTGGTAATCTTAGCTTAGAGATTAAGGCTTTGCTTCCGAGTTCATATGATGGTGGTGCTAAGCGATCAACCACTAAGTCAAATTCTATATAAACCCAATACCATGGGTTGTTTGGTTAAATGATTGATCAAGTTAAGCAAGTTCAATATCCAATATTGATCATGGTAAGTAATAGAGGCATAGGTTTTAGCCAATTAGGTGTTGGAGATAATGTTCCTAGAAAAATCCAAAGTTGATGAAGCAAAAGAACCATTGTAGCAACCCATTTGGAGTTTGAATGTGGATGGAATTTCTACCGAAGTTGGGAATGGAGAAAGATTGATCTTTATTGGCCCTGAAGGTGCCATAGTAACCTATGTGATGAGGTTCAGATTCTAGACATTAATGAAGTTGAATATAAAACTTTGATCACCAAATTAGAACTCACTAAGAAAATTAGAGTAGCTCGACTGGAAGCTTGTAGCGACTCATAGTTAGTTGTAGAAAAAATTTGAGGTGAATATGAGCTATAAAACCGAATATATAGAAATATCTGAACAAGGTAAAAAGCTTGGTCCTAACCTTTGAGCAATTTGATATCCAAGTGGTCCTTAGGTCAAAGAATACCCAAACCGAAACCTTGTCACAGCTAGTTTCAATAGAACTTGCAAGCCACCGAATTATCTTCCTGAAAGAGTTCACAAATTCAAGTGTCAAAGAGAATGCAGTAGTTTAGTTCGGACCTAAGCTGAGCTGGATGGATCTGATCATCGCTTACCTTGAAGAAGGTCGGCTTCCTGAGAATAAGAATGAAGCTAGAAGGATTATCCAAAGAATAACTAGATATACATTGGTCGATAGTGTGCTATATAAAAGGTTCTTTATATTGCCATACCAAATATGCCTTCACCAATGTAGGCCGACTACATCCTCCATAAGGTCTATAAAGGAGTCTATGACAATCACCTAGGGGGTAGGGTACACCTATAAAATACTTCGTTTGAGGTATTATTAGCTGACCATGAAGGAAGAAGCCTCTCAGTATGTGTAAAGGTGTGACCAATGCAAAAAGCATTTAAATATGCCACTAAGGGTGGCAATTTTGGACATAACCTAAGAACATGATTCAAACTCAAAATGAAGTTAGTAGGTTTAGATTGAGCATAATGGGGATGGAAAAGTCCTTGTCCCTATTGTGGGGATGAGGATGAAAATAGAGCACTAAAATAGTAATGGAATGGCAACAAAGAGTGGCTCTCTACTCCCAATCCATTCCATTACTATTCCTACGATACATGCCTTGTTGAATAACATGGTAAGCAGTTGAGAAATAGTACGACAAAATAAAAAAATAAATTAAAAAAAAGAAGAAGCCATGAATCTAGCATTTAAAATACAACAAACGACATGATGAGATTTATAAGCCCTAGTAGAGTTATCATGTGAACATAGTCTCTCTGTTCTTGTGATACAATAAGTAAATCTTTTGGAAGAGTTGAGAGGAAGCTACAGTCATGGCCCCATTGAAGTCCATGTTTTTTCATACATTTACATAGCAAATGAGAAATGCTTGAAGTCGTAATTACACTTTTACTTTGCGGAGCACCCTTCACAGCGAGGTCTCGCGGAGCACTCTTCACAGCAAGGTCTCGCGGAGCACCCTTCACAGCAAGGCTCCACGATGTCTAGATCGCAATGGCGTTTTGCTCCGCATTTAAGGTAAATACCAATGGCACAAAGATGAGTACCATTTCTACGTCCATGGAATCCACCAAACTTGGCACCCTTCTCAAACTTGAAGTGGAATGGTGTAATGGTTGCTTTACTGTTTTGGTCTTTTTTACCGTATGGCCCATACGGGATCGAGTCTATTTTACCATCTTGTTTGCTCTCAAATTTAAGTGACCGTACGATCATTGGGCCTTTTGACTCGATTTGGCCGTAATTTCCAGAGAGAGATATCAAATATTCTTGAGGTTCAAAAGCGATCTGCGAACCAAACGACGAGCAACATCAGTAGTTAGTTCAAAAGCAAGCACAGTTTGTTAAGCTCCATTTGACATTTGGCAAAGAGAGACCAAAAAATATTTTTAAAGAGATAAAAATACTTTTCAATATTTTTAGGGCATGCAATAAAAATTTTAAAAATAATTTAATGGCAATGCAAAAACTTTACTTAAAAAAAAACTTTAATTAGAATTTTTTTCTAAAAAGATCTACTTGATAACAATCACATTTAATATTATAAAATAAAAAAAATATAATATAATTCTAATAATATAATGCACTATATATAATATTAAAAATAATGTAGATATAATATAATTATGTATAGTAAAATAAGATAATATAGTAATATAGTAATATTTCTATAATAATACATCATAATATCGTAATATTGTTTATTAGATAATAATTATTATACTTTAATCACATATTACTATATAATTATTAAAAATTAGAAATTATTATATCATATAATATTATTATATCTTTTATATTATTATATTATAAAGTTATTATAATAATTTATTAATTAAGAATAGTTTATAATAATGATTATTGGTAATGATAAATGGTTAGATAGTTGAAAGTAATATGTAATGTCTTTTATAATTTCTTTTTGTAAAAAAATACTCTCTTCATTTGATTATCAAACAAATATTAAACTCTCATAATACTTTTAAAATACAATTATCAAATATCAATCATCTTTTTTAATAAAAACTTTACTATTAAAAGTTTCATGACGAATAACTTCATCAAATAGGGTCTTAGTCTTATTCCATCAAACAAGGGTTGGTCGTAGTTTTAGTCATGAGTTAAAATCAGGTTATGTAGAGTAAAGGCCTTTCACTCCACCTACTCTATTTTAACCTGCCAAACACATAGGCTAGATTAGGAACTGGAATTAAAAAGAGTACAAAATTTTTCTCACTTTTCAAGTAGAAATTGAATTGAACTACTTTTTTTTTAGAAAAAAGGTTAAGCAAGTGTTTTTGAAAAGCCAGTATACCTTACAAACTCCTTTATCCTAGCTAACTCTAGAATAAATTACTCTATTATATCATGTGGAGTAAACTATTTCTAAGTCAAGAAAAGTAGAAAGAAGTTAACCCATTTACTCTAGATTCAATTATTTCACCTCTAAATACAACTTAAAAGTTTAGTCTATTTATTTTGAGAGTAGACTTGGTATTTTAAGAAATAAAAAAAAAATTAACTTAATTTGAAATAAACTATTTCACTTTGCATGACCAGGTGATTTATTTTAGAGTAATTAGGGTTAAGAATAAATGAACTCATTTACTCCAAATTATCTTGTTCCACAACCGAACATGATTGTCTTTTTTGATTTAGTAATACGGAAAATTGAATATATCTATTCAGCATATTTATACCAAGAATAGCGTACAACAAGCTTTTCTTGGGATTATTATACCTAGTATAATTAAGTTTGATTTTATGTATGTTTCTTTAGAAAAGATATTTGATAGGTATAAGAAATTCCTACCCTCCATGCTTTATTCACTAACGAAACCCTATCCAAAATTTGCAAGCATGAGATTTTAAGAGCAACAATCATAGAATTAGCAATTGATCAACATATTGAAAGAATTTGATTCAGTTTAATTAACAAATGTTCAATTGATCTCGTAATATCAAGGTATAAATTGCAAAACTCCTATAAACTAATCTACTTTTCAATATATCCAAAAGATCTTTTGTAATGCTCAGTTGTTGACCGAATTAATTTGTTAGCATGATGGGTCTATATAGTCTTAAAAACTCAAATGTAAGTTAATTAGTAACAGATGAACTTGAGTTATAACATCTTCTTCTTTTTCAAGAGTTATAATATCTTCAAACCTTTTTTTTTTTTATCCAATGTAGGATTATTCATGTGTGAGGGTATTACAACTTCATGCAAGTTTTGAAAGATTTTAATATAAGTTTGAATACATGAATTAACCAGAAACTAATGAATCAAATATCTAAAAGAAATATGTAAAAGGATATGAATGTAAGAATTACTCACACAGACGAAGTTATCTCCATCTCCTCCATGTCTTTTTCCAAGCACTAGGTCTCCTTTATCATTGTATAACATTTGGATGGAATTTATAGCATCTCCATCATAAGTTATTAAGATCTTCTTTACAGTTCCACATCCGGATTCATCCCATTCTATATTTCGTCCCGCTGGCTCTCCTCTTGGTCCTACTTTAATTGGAATCTCATCATTTAGGGTTGAACTCTGTTAAGGACATGAGAAAAAAAAAAAAAAACCAAATTATTTGCCTAATTTCCTCACATTTAGACTTATTTAAAAAGAAAGGAACAAAGGCTCAATGCCTCTAAGCCTGGGACGTCTTTTTGTGGCTTACCATTGTAACGCTCTAAGCCCACCTGCTGGCCCAATTAACCTGTTAGCGGGCCGAAACCATGTGGCCCAAAAACTCAAGTAAAAGTTAATGGGTAGCAAGTGAACTTGAGTTATAAACACATGACACATCTCTTCCCATCCAATGTGAGACTAAACTTTGGGGTATCACAATCTCCTCACCTTATAATGCCTTATAATGCGACGTCCTCGTCGTACGCCACAACCTAGCCAGAATCTACCCCAAGTCGGGTCATTGGTGCTGCAAGGGTAGCTCCATGCCATGGCAGGACTCTACCACCGCCCCATTGGTAGTCCTTTCTTCATGCCCATTAACTTTCGTAGACTCAGATCGACTCTTATACCATTTGTAACGCTTCAAGTCCACCTGACCCAATTAATCTGTTAGCGGGTCGAAATCACGTGGCACAAAAACTCGAGTGAAAGTTAATGGGTAGCAAGTGGACTTGAGTTATAAACACATGATATATCTCTTTTTCATCCAATATGGGACTAAACTTTGGAATATTATAATCACCTTGGTGCAAGAAGCTATGAACTGTGTACTTTCTAATCTCCTACGGCTTTACTATGAAAGGGACACAAGAAATCATGCGAAATTGTAAAGCAGGTCATTACTGTGAGAGAGAGAGAGAGAGAGAGAGGGGGGCAATTAATGTAATAGGAGGGGGGCAATGATTATTATTATTATTTTCTTTCTGAAAGCATCAAATCCATTGCTTGTTCCTTTCCAAGGGATTCTCTAGTTCCATAGACTTGGCTTCCTTTCCAATGGCCTAAGTGATTCTTAGCTTCACTAATTGGATGGCTTATGTAAAACTTAGGTACGGTATATTATTTACAGATCCTTTAATTTTCTTTTTCTCTTTTTTTTTTTTTTTTTTTATCACTTGATGCTTACATGAAGACTAAGATAACTCTGAAAAGAAAGAAAAATAAACAAAATAAAAGAACACACAAATAATACACCATACTTAAGTTTCATTTTAGTCATGATTATATTCTTGGAAGTTGCCAGCAATTTTGTTGTTAAATTCTTTAGCGGGTTGCACCATAGATTTAGGATCAAACTGCACTTGACCATCAATTGTGAACGGTCAGTTACAGCTTGGTGTGCATCATAACTTGTCCCACTCTAACCCAATATTTGGGCTGAACACATAAATGGCAGTATATCCCCCTAAAGTATGACTCAAAGCATATGCAAAGCCTACAATTTGATAAATTCTTAATAAATTAGAGTATTAATTTCAAATTCAAGATCAAGATTTACATCAATAAAAATATCAAAAATCATTCATTTACAAAATTATTTGTTTAATCAATATCAGAAAATAAACTACTACCCTACTTCTCATTCAAATCTGAACCCATAGCTTAATTTTAAGCATCCTGTAACTCTAAAAATGTCATGTAAAAAAACAAGAGAATAGTATGAGATACAAGTTAGTAAGAAACCCCTCTCAACAACAAATGTAAAAACTTATAAATATGTAATAACATAAAATTTTCAATATCTTTACTTAACATCAATATAATCATTCCATCCAATAATTCTAAAAGGCAAACTCATCATGAATAGTTTAGTCAAGGTTTGAATCATAACGGGCAATATACATGTAATCAAAATTCAACATGTGATTGATAATATAAAGTAATATAGTATCACATGTCAGTCCATAACCAACAATCCAATGAAACATGAGGTCTTGTTTCAGCCTCTGACTGTTACTCTAAGTTATTACGAGGTCATATTGTAGTCTATGGCTAGTAATCTAAGGTATCATAAGGTCACACATTTAGGCTCATGACTTGCAATCCAAAGTACCGTGGTGTAATATTTCAGCCATGACTAGAAGTTCAAAGAAATAAAGGTTTGCATTTTGGCTCGTAATTAATAATCCAAAGAAATATGAGGCCATGTTTCATTCCATGTCTATCAATCTGGCTGGTCCAGAGTCTTTTGCCACCAATACCATTTCACAAGTTTTAGTTTTGGACTAAATAAGTGCACCAACATGCTAATAACACTAAAAAGTTATACCTATCCATACATAATCAAGGCAATACAACCATAATTATGTAATATCAATGTATGCACACATATAAAGCATATGCACTATCAACATCCATGCCCAAGATTCTTATCGTTAACAAAAGAAAACTCTAGCAAATAATTGATTCATTCCACAATTATTTTTCGGTCAATAACTGGCAAAATTTTGCTAATAACACCCTCATAAGATCTAGAAACTATCTATTTAATTAATTGATTAACTATTTTCACAATTCAAAAATTTTTATTCATTACTCTAACTCTAGATCTAGATCTACAATGGTCTGATTGTACATTTAACAAAGAATAAAGATTGTGTGATTGGGAAAAAATAGGCCCTAAGTTAGCCTTCTTTCTGTCCAAACTATTGCTTACCTACACAACATTAAATCAGCACCTTAATAGAGGAAATAATAAAAAAAAGAGAATCAAAAACTTGGATCAAGGATCTAAGGTGGCAATCTCTTCTCCTAAGAACACAGAGAGACAAGATGGCTCTAGTGGGCGTCAGCACCCAAGGAGAGAGAGTGAATAGCCCAATTGGCTCAATGCCTCGGAGCCCAAGACTTCCCTTTGTGACTTACCATCCTGAAGCTTAATATTTTTTTTGGCGAAAGATGCTGTGGAGTATACGCTTTCTAACCTCCTACAGCTTGTAGTACCAAAGAGACAGAAGAAATCATGTGAAGTTGTGAGGCACCTGGTCATTACCACAGGGAGAGCCCTATTTATATAATAGGAGTGATGCTTTTCTTCGTGAAAGCATCAAGTCCATTGCTTGTTCCTCTCCAAGGGATTATCTTCGTCCATACATTTGAGCTTCGTTTCCAATGGCCCAAGTGATTCTTGGCTTCACCAAGAGGGTGACATAGCGTGCAAGATTTACATCAATATAAATATCCGAAGATCATTCATTTACAAGATTATTTATTTGATCGGTATCAAAAATAAACTATTACTCTACTTCTCATTCAAATCTGAATCCATAGCTCGATTCTAAGTATCCCGTAACTCTAAAAATATAAGGTTAAAAAAAAAAAACAAAGGATAGAATAGCATGAGCTACAAGTGAGTAAGAATCCTCCTATCAAACACATGTTAAAAATTATGAATATGTAATAATCATAAAATTTTCAATATATTTGCATAACATCAACATAATCATTCCATTCAATAATTGTAAAAGGCAAACTCAACATGAATAGTTTATTCAAGGTTTGAATCATTATTCCAGATGTTGATAATAGTACTAAGTCATCTTTTCAAATTTAGACTAGTCATGATCACGTTTCAGCCTATAATTAGCAATCGACATGTTATTGATAACATAAAGGTGACATAAGATCACATGTTAGTCCATAACGAACAATCCAAAGGAACATAGGGTCATGTTTCATCCTATGATTGTTAATCTATGATGTTATAAGGTCATATTTTAGTCTGTGATTGACAATCGATCTAAGGTAACATGAGGTCACATTTGGGCTCGAGGCTTGTAATCCAAAGTAACATGGTATAATATCTCAGCATGACTAGCAGTCCAAGGTAATAAAGGTTTGCACTTGAGCTCATAATTAGCAATCTAAAGAAATATAGAGTCACGTTTTATCTCGTGTCTATCATTTCTAGCTTGGCTTAAGACAGAAATTAGACTAACGGTGGTTAGCTAGTGTCTAACTTGGCTTTATTATTTCTTAAAAATGAGCCATTAAAATTTTGGATTTGGTCAAGTTGTGATTCTTGGAAGAAGCCATTTTATGAAGTTGGATTCTATGCACAAAATCTTCGAGGTGTAGTCCTAATTTGTTTGAGTGATTAATTAGTGTCTTTTAATAATGTCATACTAGATTCGAAATTCCAATATTGAATTTGAATAGATACTAATATAATAGGCAATAAAAGTAATAAATTTTCTACTAATATATGAGAGCAATAAAAGCAGATTAGAAATAATACAGCACTGTCATGTGCAGATTTTAAGCTTTGAAATTTAAAATTTAGCATCTTCTAGGGTTTTGAAATTCAAATATTAAAATTTAAAATTCAAAATTTAAATTTAAAATCAAAGTATTAAAAACTTTTAGTAATGCTTGAAATTCAAAAATTGCATAACTTTTAGGGTGATATTTTTTAAAGTGAAAAATCTCCTACTTGGAGAGAAAGAGACCGACCAACTATGATAATAATTTTGGTGATAAAAGGAGAAAATTGGTTGAATTAATGTTGAAGATTCTTCATAAATCCCCTTTATTCTTCAAAAAAATAATATATAATTAAAGGAAATTGCTCAAAATTCAAAATAGATAAATGTAATGCTAGAGATTTAGAGTAGGTGAAATAAACACTTTTTGATATCCAAGAAATTCGTTCTTCGATTATTAGTAAAAAATCATAGAAATCACAAATTTCTTGAAATATAGTAATAAAAATTATTTACAAAACTAAATAATAATGTAAAAACCAAAGATACTATTCTATAAATAAATTTTATCCCTTTTACAAAGGTTGGTGATGAGACCATCAGTTTAGCCCAAATCCTCAAGCCACGAGTATGATCAATTGCTCGCTAAGGCCCCCACTAGGCTTACAAGTCTTTTGACTTAAGTAAATATAACCGTACTTGTATTTAAATATTTAATGAAGGATTCAAAAAATTTAAATCTTTTAAAATGTATCAAAAAAACTTTCAAAATATTTTTGAAAATATTCTAGCACCTATTAGGTTATCTCATATTACTCATGGCTTTTGAGAACTCTACAAGCCCGTTTGGTTTGACATTATAGTAAGAATTGAAATCGAAATCTAATTCTATTGTAATCAAAATCAAAATCGCTCATTTCGCACACTCATTTTGTTTATAGAGGAATTAGAATTGGATCAAAGCTTGGATAGTTTGGATTTTATGTCAAAAATTCATTAAAAATTATAGAGGATATCTACAAAATCAAATTCATTATAAGAAAAAAAAATCTAAAAATACCTTATAGACCCTGTCATATTATGCTAAAATCTAATTGAAAGTAGTTGAAAATATCAATACAAAGATTGACTCTCTTCTATTGACAGTATGATTGAAGAGCTTGGAAAGATGCTAGGTCAGAAGAGGGAGAAAGAGGTGTCAAATAAGAAGAGGATTGAAGGAAAGTGCATTGGGTTACACTAGGCTGGTATATACTTGAAATCTAGTGTGAGATGTATGGATTTTGAATCTCCCGTGACACATGATTCAGGTTTGAATTGGAATCAGATTCTAATTCTATCCAAACATTGATTTCAATTCAATTTTAAAGACCATTCTTGCTAACCAAACCTGTTCTTCGTGTAGTTTTGGAAGAATATAACAATAAAACCTTTGATCATTTAGTATAAAGGGAAAAGTCAATATGTTCTAAATTACCACTCACTTATGAAACAACACGTTAGAAACCTGGACTAGATGTTTTGACAAGGCTAAATGAGTTACTATTCCTGCAATTTAGGTGCACGGATTGCAAATTTCCCATGTTACATGATTTAGATTTCCGTTGGAGTCAAATTCTAATTTTGTTCAGCATTGATTCCGATTTTAATTCAAGAGAGCCCAACATTGATTCCAATTTTGATTCTAGGGAGCCAATTCTCACAAACCAAATGGGCTCTTCATGTAGTTTTGAAAGAATATAATAATAAAACCTTTGGCCGTTAGCATAAGAAAAAAGTCATTATGTTCTAAATTATCATTCACTTATCAAACAACATGTTAGAAACTTGGACTTCATGTTTTGATAAGGTCAAATAAGTTATGATTTCTACAATTTAGGTGGTTCTAGTAGTTTCATTTCAAAATTTAGAAATTTGGCTTAAAAAATAATTAGCAAAAAAAAGGAGGATAAAACTAAGGGAATGAGAGGCAATGGGAGGGTTCCCAGGCCATTGGCAGCTGGGGAGCCCATTGGAAAAGGACTTGCTCACCTTATTGCGAAAAGGATTTTATTTTCTACCTATTCTTGCAATGTTTTAGAAGCAAACATAAATAGATTTTATTTTTTTGCAAACATAAATAGATTTTATTTTTTCTTTTATCATGCTTCGCAGTGAACAAGATATAAGAATTTAATTTTGGCATCTAAATTATCTTCCATCCCAAAGTACGATAAAGATAAGATTGTAGTCGTAGCAAGTTTCATATTTGAATAATAATAAGAACAAAATTTAGAGAGTACTTATCGGTCCTTCACTTTAAAAAAGAATACTTATTTATAAACACTTTTATAATGATTTTCTAGCAAAATCTAAGGGCTACATATTATTTTTTAAATAAAATAATGATACACATATCGTTTGTTAAGTAACCACATGATGCAAGGAACCACTAAGCTTTGTCATTATAATAGAAGCAAGGAAAAAGCATGGATCCTGCATTTAAAATACAATAAACAATATGATGAGATTTATAAGCCCTTCTAAAGTTATCACAGACATAATTCCTCTGGTCTTGGGTAATACAACAAGTAAATCCTCTGAAAGGGTTGAGAGGAAGCTGCAGTCATGGCCTCATTGAAGTCCATGCTTCGTATGTTTGCATGACAAATGACAGACGATTGAAGTTCATGTTTATACTCTGTGGGGTTCTGGTGGGACGTCGTCAAGCTTAGCAGGGGCTGGCTTGATGTAGTGCTTTGCTCCGCTTTTAAGGTAAACGCCAATGGCGCAAAGGTGAGTACGGTTACTACGCCCATGAAATCCACCAAACTTGGCACCGTTCTCGAAGGTGAAACGAAATGGGGTGCCCACTCCTCCGCCGTATGGCCCGTACGGTTTCCGGCTGCTCTGAAATTTGATCGATCGTACCACCATTGAACCCGGTGGCTCGATCGGCCCATAATGTCCGGATACGGATGTCAAGTACTCCTCGGTCTCTAAAGTGATCTACAAACCGGAAGATGGGCAAAATCAGGAACTTCAAAAAAAAAAAAAAATTAAGTACGATTTGTTAGGCCTTGCTTGGCAAAATTTTTGGATAACTCAAAATTATTTTAAATAAAATTAAAATAATTTTTAATATGTTTAAAATGCATCATAAAAAATTTAAAAGTATTTAATAAAAAAATAAAAATATTTATTATCTTTCCATGATTTAAGCGCTACCAAATTATAATTCATGTGATTTGAAATGTTACTTGAAGTATTTATAACTCAAGTTCATTTGCTACCAATTAATTTGCCTTCGAGTTTTTAGGGTCATACGGTTTCGGTGTACTAATAAGTTAATTGGACCAGCAGGTGAACTTGAAATATTACAAATGGTATCAAAGTTGATCTGAATGTGCGAAAGTTGGTGGGCAGAAGAAAAGATCGCCATGGCTACACCAATGACTTAACTCTAACTCCGAATGCAACCACCTAATTCGGGATAAATTCTAGCTATCTTGTGCTTATAACTCAAGTTCAAGATGATTTTTTTTTTTTTTTGTATATGATGTCTATTTATAAATAATTTTACCATTTAAAATCGATTACTATCCTCTGTTTTAAGGGCTATCAAATTGTACAATACAGTTTGAAATGTTACAAGTTCACTAACATATTTATTATCGCATTGGAGGGTGCACTCTTAACTTCTCGTACATGAGTTACTGAAAGGTTAACAGCATACCTACTTATACAATAATAGATAAAACATATAGTAGGTAAACATAATTTCAAATCATAGTTTGATAATGCTTAAATCACTATGTATTTTACCTTTAAAAAAATATTGTTAAATGTTTTACTCAGGAAACCTTCTATTTGAATCGAAAAGAAATATGCAAGGGAATATGAATCCAAGAATTACTCACACAATCAAGTTTATCTGCATCCTCTCCATGCCTCCGTGCAACCGTTGAGGTTCCTTGATGTTCATACAACATTTGGATGGAATTTATGGCGTCTCCATGAGTTACAAAGATCTGCTTCACATCTCCATAACTCGATTCATCCCATTCTTCTACATTTCGACCCAGTGGCTCTCCTCTTGGTCCAACTTTAATAAGAATCTCGTCATTAAGGATTGAAGTCTGTTAACGACAAGGGAAAAAACCAAAGTATCGGCCTAAGTTCCACATTTTTGGTATTATTTAAAAAGAAAGGAACAAAGATTCAATGCCTCTGAGCCTAAGACTTCCTTCTGTGACTTACCATCCTGAAGCTTAAGGGTTTTTTTTTTTTTCGGCGCAAGATGCTATGGACTGTATACTTCCTAATAGCCTACAGCTTTAGTACCAAAGAGAGAGCCCAATTTATATAATTGGAGTGGGGCAATAGTTATTATGCTTTTCTTCGTGAAAGCATCAAGTCCATTGCTTGTTGCTTTCCAATGGATTCTCTTATTCCATACATTTGAGCTTCCTTCCCAGTGGCCTAAGTGATCCTTGTCTTCACTACTTGGGTGACATATTATATACTCTTGGAGGATGCCATCAACCCTGTTGGTAAATTCTTTAGATGGTTGCACCATAGATGGGAGTATATCCACCTTAAAGAATGGGCTCAAGGAATATGAAGAACCTATAATTTGATAAATTCTTAGTAATCTATCAATTTCTAATTCAAAGTTCAAGATTTACATCAAAAAATTATTCATTTACAAGATTATTTATTTAAACGATATCATAGATAAGCTATTGCTCTTCTTCCTAATCAAATCTAAATCCACAGGCGATTCTAAGTGCCTCGTAACTCTAAAAATATAATTAAAAAAAAAAAAAGCATGAGCTACATGTTAGTAAGAATCTCCTCTCAAATACATACATTAAAAATTATAAATATGTAACAATTATAAAAATTTCAATATCTTTACATAACATCAATATAATTGTTTCATTCAATGATTCTAAAAGACAAACTCATCATGAATAGTTTATTCAAGGTTAGAATCATTATTTCACATGTAGATAAATTAAATTAAGTCATCTTTTCAATTTTAGATTATTCATGATCTCTATAACTAGCAATTGACATTTGGTCTCATAATTCAACCTTTGATTGATAATATAAAGTAACATACGATCATATGTCATTCCATAATCGGCAATCCAAAATAGAGGTGGTAGAAACATGACCTGTCTAGTGTACCCGATCCAAACCCATTCGAAAAAATAAGGTTAAGATTTTGCTTTTTTTTTGACCTGAACTCAAATGACTCAAAAATTTAGGAGCAGGCCAGGTCGGATCATGAGTAAGCCAAAATGGTCCCAAAAATGGTATTTGCAAGAAAATGCATAAGTTTTGATTACCACTCATAATTGATTATTTGGATATGAGGGTAAGATATGTTTTCAATTTTATTTATTTTAAATTTTAAAATTTTATCTAGATGGCATTATATAATTTTATGAATTACTAATTAGATTGATTACATAATTAACTTTTTAATATTTTATATTCTTTGATATCTAATATAATTGATGTTAATATGACTTAATAAATGATGAGATTAAAAGTGTATTTTTTTAAGTTAAGTATTATTGAAGATCGATATCAATAACTTTAAACGCCCTTGAGAAAGGAGATGAAAGAGTAGAAATAGATATGACTTTACTTTTTTTAAAATTTATGAAATTAAGCACATTCCCAATAGTTGCTCATTTTGTTTTATAATCTTATTAATAATTTGATATTAATATTTATTTAATTTTAAAGTATATTTTTATAGACTATTACTTAATTATATTATTTTAATATTTTATAAGTTTATAATTATTATTTCTAATAATCTCTAATTATGCTATAATTTTATGTCTATCTACTCTAGCATTTAGAGTAATAAATAAGTAAAAGAAGAAAAAAAATGATTGAATTGATCATTAATATTACTTAAAAAGAACAAGATTAGACCTTATTCAAGTCATAACAAGATTATATACAACTTCGCCATATTCAAGTCCTATATAGACCTTATAATTTCAATATTCAAAACTTGTTATGACTTAAACATTAATAAATTATGACAGACCTAGAAGTATCTTAAAGTTTTCTATGAGATTTTAGTTGAATTAGGAAGAAAGAAGGATCTCTTTCAACACACTCAACTTGAATATCTTGAATAAAGTAACAAATAATTGAAATTTAAGAAAATGAGGCCTTAATCCCTTTACTTTAATTCATTTTTCATGAGTTATAAATTATGGCCCATTTTGCAAGTAAAAAGTATGTCTGCATCTTTTGCTTTCACTTTCTTTTATTAAGATTCTAATGAGTAGAAATTAGAATCTGGTCAACATAAAGTCTAAGTTCTTTATTTTCACTCTTTCTATTTCTATCCTTTAAAACTATAACATATACCTTTATTTATGCTAGTGAGGTTTATGTTATTGAAGTCAAATTCTTCTTATAGCTAAAAGAGAAGAACTTGCAATTTATCTATTATTTTGTGGAAGTCTTTTTTTTTTATTTGAATTGGATTTCTTTTCTAGTTAGAAGAGGATAAATACTTCATTCCTTGTATGCTAGTGATGTTTGGCTCCCAGCATATTAGATTCCTCTCTTAGGTTGCGTTTGGTAGCCGGTAATCTATCCAGATTACCGGTAATTTAAACTGGGCCCACCAGATAACTAGGTTTGGTATATTTTTTTAATGGTAATCTATCTTGCATTAGTAATCTGGATTACCTCTCATGAGGCAATCCAGATTGCTTGAGGGAGGGGTGGCTATCTAGATTACCGGAGATGTGATAATCTGATAATAATTTTTTTTGACAAAAATGCCCCTGTTCCTTTCTCTTCCACAAAAACAAAACTCATCCTTCCGTATGCTTTTCCCCTTCTCCCTTCACCGTGCTTACCCTACTCCCACTCCTCTTACGTCATTGGTGAGCTCCCCTCCCGTCGCCTCCGAGAAGATCGCCGCCGGTGAGGCAATCCAGATTACAATGGTGTTTATTTTTCCATAAAAAAGCACAAATAGTGAATTTTTTTCGACTCCAGGTGAGTTTTTTTTTTTTTTTGATTTTAATGCAACCACAGCATGGTGTTTATTTTTTCATAAAAAGGTTTCCTTCCAGATCTCGAGGTTTTTTTTGATTTCAATGGAACCACAGCATGGTGTTTGTTTTTCCATAAAATAGTAGAAGTAGTGATTTTTTTTTTCCGCTCCAGATATGAAGTTTTTTTTTTTGATTTCAATGCAAGCACAGCATGGTGTTTGTCAAATAATATTTTTTTGGCTCCAGATCTCAAGTTGTTATTTGATTGCAATGCAACCGTAGCGTGGTGTTTGTTTTTCATAAAACAACACAAATCAGTGGTGTTTGTCAAATAGTGTGTTTTTCGCTCTAGATCTCAATTTTTTTTTTTTTTTGATTGCAATGCAACCATAGCGTGGTGTTTGTTTTTCCATAAAACAGTACAAATAGGGATTATTTTTCCTGCACAGATCTCAAGTTTTTTTGATTTCAACGTAACCACAGCGTGGTGTTTGTTTTGCATAAAAGATCGCAAATAGTGATTTTTTTTTGCTTCAGATCTCAAGTTTTTTTTTTTTTTTAATTTTAATACAACCACTGTGTGGTGTTGGTTTTTCCTTAAAATAGCACAAAGAGTGATTTTTTTTCACTTCAGATCTCAAGTTTTTTTTTTTAAATTTCAATACAACCACAGTATGGTGTTAGTTTTTCCATAAAACAGCAGAAATAGTGATTTTTTTTTTCCTCTCCAGATCTCTCTCTCTCTCTTTTTTTTGATTTCAATGCAACCATAGCGTAGTGTTTGTTTTTCCATAAAACAACACGAATAGTTTTTTTTTTTTTTCGCTCCAGATCTCAAGCTTCTTTTATGGATGCATGCTGCATGTGACTGTGCAAAGCTGTCTAATTTTATTTAGAAATATTTTTCCTTTCTGAAACTTTGCTAATATTATGTTAATATTTAATTAATAAATAAAAAATATCAGATAAATTTTAATTTCATTGTATTACCACAACTGAAAAACAAAGAGCATTTCGTATGATATCTTATTGCATATGTTGCATAATGTGGAGCAACTTCTACTTTTGCAAAATTTATGCCATTCTGAAGTAAATTTGTTATTCTTCCTTTTTTTTAAAATAATTATGAATAAGAAAATATTTTCTCACAATGATTAGCTCAAGAAGTGAATTCCAGGTCTTAGGTGTTTTTGGGCCCAACATGTAATAGTATATCAATTTTTAATATTGCCAAACATGTAATAATATATCAATTTTTAATAAATTTGACTTAGGGGTATTTTGTAAATTTGATGTTACATTACTGGTAATCTGGTTGTCATACCAAATACAGTAATCAATATTATTGCAACATTGCCTGTATACACCAAACACAATAATCAACATTATTGGCAATCTATCTAGTGGTAATCTATCTTGCAGGCAATCCATATTACCTTTCAGGATTACCTAGCGATGCACCAAATGCAACCTTAACCATGCCACCGAAGTGAAGGGACCAAGGGACAAGCAATGTCCAATGGGCACCAACCATGTGCAGATCAACTCCTAAGATTCCATGGGAGATTTGACCAATTCTACTTTAACACCTACAACTTTAATACCACCTATCACCCAAGAGTAGTTCAATACTCTATTTCAAGCATTGGGGTGTAGACAAATCTAAAACTTGATCCCTTAAGGGTCTAATTATAAAGACCAACCCGAAGTCAACCAAAGAACACATTGAGCAGTCGGCACTAACCAACCTTGGCAAGAGCCTACTAACAATCCATGAAGCCCTTAGAACTTAAGAGTTAGGGCATGTATCCCCATGGTTAAGTTGAAGAGGAGCTTTAAGACCATTATCTAGTTTGGATGAGTATATCAGCCTAAAGACACCAATGGCCAGCCAACATTAAATAGATTTGTAGCTTGAAGGGATGAATCAAAGGATCAGGACACTCATGCAGCTAATCTGAAGTTGGGCGGCGCGTCTCTCAAACAATCTTGATGTCCCCTATAAACCTCCATTAAGTAAAGAGGAGATAACAAGTTCAAGATGCCATACCTGGAGCTGTATGATGGGACTTCAAATACTGTTGATTATTTAGAGAGCTTTAAAGCTCTTATATTGCTGTACAATGTGCCTGATGCCATCATTTGCCAAGCTTTCTCAACAACATTGGAGAAAGGAGCTCGGATATAGTATTCAAGCCTCGAGTTATTCTCCATCAGCTTCTTCAAATAACTAAGCTAGCAATTCGTGTGCCACTTGCCAACAACAAAAAATATTATAATATTTTTGTAAGCCTGATGACAATCAAGCAAAAAAACGATGAGTCACTGAGAGGCTATATCTAGTAGTTCAATTTTGAGGCACTGGAAATCCAGCTTCTCCTTAGCCAAATGCCTTTGAAGAACCTCAGCAAGCTATTGAGTCGGGGTGAAAATTATATTAATATCGAAGAAACCTTGTAGCTTGAAAAAAGGATGAGGTATGAGCAGGAAAAAGTGCCAAGAAAGAGACAACCAGAAGTCTAAAGAATTTCAAAAGAAGCCTCAAGGAGCTAAGAAACATTGCGCCAACCTAAAACTCCTCGAATGTTCAAGAGATACACCCACACTCATTGCTCCTCGAGGCTAGATTTTGATGTAGATCCGCTATGAAAGCTATATTTGATGGCCTAACAAGATGAAGATAAAGCCTACTAAGTGTGATTGAAGCAAGTACTACAAGTTTCAACAAGATCATGGCCATGACAGTAAAGAATATCAATATTTGAAGGATGAGATTGAAGACCTTAACCATAGAGGGTACCTTGGTTGCTATATCCAAGATCGTCCACTTGTAAAATAGGACACCGTAGAGAAGCCTCGATTTGAGGGAAGGTTGGATAACCGACCTATCACTAGAGTTATTAGCATGATCCAAGGTACACCAAGAGGCTAGTGGGGAAGCTCTTCGATCCGAAAAGTCTATGCTTGACAGAAGCAAAATAAGGAGCCCTCTACCAAAAAGCCAAAGACTGAGGAAAAATCCAATATCACATTCTCAGGAGAAGACTTTAAAAGAGTTTAAGACCTTAAAAGAGTTTGAGTCCTTGATGCTTTGGTCATCTTAATGACCATAGCGAACTATCAAGTGAAGAAAATATTGATGGATAATGAAAGATTGGCAGATGTCCTATTTTATGATGCCTTACAGAAGATGGGGATCAATGTAGATCAATTATGGCCAATCGAAGCAGTATTGGTTAGTTTTACTAGGGAGCCTATTTGAGCAGAAGAGATAATCACATCTTAGGTCGGTGAGCTTGAACTCTCTCATGCTCATCATGTAGACCTATCATTTCCTCATGAAAATTCTCTACTAAATAAGGTATAGGAGAGCTCAGAGGGGACTAGGCAGCAACTCAACAATGCTATGTGGCAACCCTAAAGAGGATTGATAGATTGGTTGAGGCTCTCAAATGCAATAAGCTAGCTGAGACCCTATTGATCGACAATTTAGACTTATAGGACAAACTAAAGGAACAACATATGGAGCCAATTGAAGACCTAGAGGCCATTCCATTGGGAGACAATAGCACAAAAGTAGTCTAGGTTGACTTTCTTCTTCCTAAGCAAGTTTAAGGTAAAAAACTTAGATTCCTCCACAAAAATGCAGATGTGTTTGCATGGTTGACGCCTAACATGCTAAGGATTGACTCAGACGTCATTGTTTATTAGGTCAAAGTAGATATGCACTACAAACCCCTTCGATAGAAGAAGAGGATTTTTGTTCTTAATCAGCAATGAGTGATGAAGGAAGAGGCGAATAATTTATTGGAAGTTGGGTTTATCAACGAAGGTTATTACCCTTACTCGCTAATCAAAGCAGTCATAGTAAAGAAGTCCAGTGGGAAATGGTAAATATGTGTCGACTTCATCAACCTAAATAAGGCCTACCTAGAGGACATCTTTCTCCTGCCAAAGATAGATCAACTCATAAATGCCATGGTCGGGCATAAGCTACTCAATTTAATGGATGTGTTCTCTAGCTACAACTAAATCCAAATATACCCACTTAATGAGGAGAAAAGGGCCTTTATCATGAAGAAGGGGCTTTATTGTTATAAAGTAATATCCTTTGGGCTGAAGAATGTCAGGGCAACTTGAGGTTGGTAAACCAGATCTTCAAGGGATTGCTCAGTAAAAACATGGAGGCTTATGTAGATAATGTGCTGGTGAAAAGTATGAAAGCTAGACAATATGTAATTAACTTCAGTAAAGCTTTTCGACTACTGGGTTACTAGTGGATGAAACTTAACCTAAACAAGTACACCTTTAGCATCACTTCAGGTAAAATTCTAGGATTTATGGTTAGCCACTAAGAGATTGAAGCTAACCCAGAGAAGATATAAGCCATCCTTGACGTGACACCTCTGAAGTCGGTCAATGATATTCAATGTCTTACTATATCGATAGTTGCTTTGAGATGGTTTATCTCAAGATTAGCAAAAAAAATGCTTGTCCTTCTTTAAGGCATTTCAGAATATCAAGGACTTTCCATAGATCGATGGGTATCAAATCTTTTGTAGATTTGAAGGGAGGAGTTGTTTATCGATCATGTTTGAGGTAATGGTTTGCTCGGTCCTTGCGTGAGAAGACTAAGGAAAGTAGAAGCCTATCTATTATGTATGTTGACTACTCCATGATCTTGAGATGAGGTATCAGCTAATTAAGAAGTGCATGTATCCATTGGTAATCTTAGCTTAGAGATTAAGGCTTTGCTTCCGAGTTCATATGATGGTGGTGCTAACTGATCAACCACTAAGTCAAATTCTATATAAACCCAATACCATGGGTTGTTTGGTTAAATGATTGATCAAGTTAAGCAAGTTCAATATCCAATATTGATCATGGTAAGTAATAGAGGCATAGGTTTTAGCCAATTAGGTGTTGGAGATAATGTTCCTAGAAAAATCCAAAGTTGATGAAGCAAAAGAACCATTGTAGCAACCCATTTGGAGTTTGAATGTGGATGGAATTTCTACCGAAGTTGGGAATGGAGAAAGATTGATCTTTATTGGCCCTGAAGGTGCCATAGTAACCTATGTGATGAGGTTCAGATTCTAGACATTAATGAAGTTGAATATAAAACTTTGATCACCAAATTAGAACTCACTAAGAAAATTAGAGTAGCTCGACTGGAAGCTTGTAGCGACTCATAGTTAGTTGTAGAAAAAATTTGAGGTGAATATGAGCTATAAAACCGAATATATAGAAATATCTGAACAAGGTAAAAAGCTTGGTCCTAACCTTTGAGCAATTCGATATCCAAGTGGTCCTTAGGTCAAAGAATACCCAAACCGAAACCTTGTCACAGCTAGTTTCAATAGAACTTGCAAGCCACCGAATTATCTTCCTGAAAGAGTTCACAAATTCAAGTGTCAAAGAGAATGCAGTAGTTTAGTTCGGACCTAAGCTGAGCTGGATGGATCTGATCATCGCTTACCTTGAAGAAGGTCGGCTTCCTGAGAATAAGAATGAAGCTAGAAGGATTATCCAAAGAATAACTAGATATACATTGGTCGATAGTGTGCTATATAAAAGGTTCTTTATATTGCCATACCAAATATGCCTTCACCAATGTAGGCCAACTACATCCTCCATAAGGTCTATAAAGGAGTCTATGACAATCACCTAGGGGGCAGGGTACACCTATAAAATACTTCGTTTGAGGTATTATTAGCTGACCATGAAGGAAGAAGCCTCTCAGTATGTGTAAAGGTGTGACCAATGCAAAAAGCATTTAAATATGCCGCTAAGGGTGGCAATTTTGGACATAACCTAAGAATATGATTCAAACTCAAAATGAAGTTAGTAGGTTTAGATTGAGCATAATGGGGATGGAAAAGTCCTTGTCCCTATTGTAGGGATGAGGATGAAAATAGAGCACTAAAATAGTAATGGAATGGCAACAAAGAGTGGCTCTCTACTCCCAATCCATTCCATTACCATTCCTACGATACATGCCTTGTTGAATAACATGGTAAGCAGTTGAGAAATAGTACGACAAAATAAAAAAATAAATTAAAAAAAAGAAGAAGCCATGAATCTAGCATTTAAAATACAACAAACGACATGATGAGATTTATAAGCCCTAGTAGAGTTATCATGTGAACATAGTCTCTTTGTTCTTGTGATACAATAAGTAAATCTTTTGGAAGAGTTGAGAGGAAGCTACAGTCATGGCCCCATTGAAGTCCATGTTTTTTCATACATTTACATAGCAAATGAGAAATGCTTGAAGTCATAATTACACTTTTACTTTGCGGAGCACCCTTCACAGCGAGGTCTCGCGGAGCACTCTTCACAGCAAGGTCTCGCGGAGCACCCTTCACAGCAAGGCTCCACGATGTCTAGATCGCAATGGCGTTTTGCTCCGCATTTAAGGTAAATACCAATGGCACAAAGATGAGTACCATTTCTACGTCCATGGAATCCACCAAACTTGGCACCCTTCTCAAACTTGAAGTGGAATGGTGTAACGGTTGCTTTACTGTTTTGGTCTTTCTCACCGTATGGCCCATACGGGATCGAGTCTATTTTACCATCCTGTTTGCTCTCAAATTTAAGTGACCGTATGATCGTTGGGCCTTTTGACTCGATTTGGCCGTAATTTCCAGAGAGAGATATCAAATATTCTTGAGGTTCAAAAGCGATCTGCGAACCAAACGACAAGCAACATCAGTAGTTAGTTTAAAAGCAAGCACAGTTTGTTAAGCTCCATTTGACATTTGGCAAAGAGAGACCAAAAAAATATTTTTAAAGAGATAAAAATACTTTTCAATATTTTTAGGGCATGCAATAAAAATTTTAAAAATAATTTAATGGCAATGCAAAAACTTTACTTAAAAAAAAACTTTAATTAGAAATTTTTTCTAAAAAGCTCTACTTGATAACAATCACATTTAATATTATAAAATAAAAAAAATATAATATAATTCTAATAATATAATGCACTATATATAATATTAAAAATAATGTAGATATAATATAATTATGTATAGTAAAATAAGATAATATAGTAATATAGTAATATTTCTATAATAATACATCGTAATATAGTAATATTTCTATAATAATACATCATAATATCGTAATATTGTTTATTAGATAATAATTATTATACTTTAATCACATATTACTATATAATTATTAAAAATTAGAAATTATTATATCATATAATATTATTATATCTTTTATATTATTATATTATAAAGTTATTATAATAATTTATTAATTAAGAATAGTTTATAATAATGATTATTGGTAATGATAAATGGTTAGATAGTTGAAAGTAATATGTAATGTCTTTTATAATTTCTTTTTTTAAAAAAATACTCTCTTCATTTGATTATCAAACAAATATTAAACTCTCATAATACTTTTAAAATACAATTATCAAATATCAATCATCCTTTTTAATAAAAACTTTACTATTAAAAGTTTCATGACCAATAACTTCATCAAATAGGGTCTTAGTCTTATTCCATCAAACAAGGGTTGGTCGTAGTTTTAGTCATGAGTTAAAATCAGGTTATGTAGAGTAAAGGCCTTTCACTCCACCTACTCTATTTTAACCTGCCAAACACATAGGCTAGATTAGGAACTGGAATTAAAAAGAGTACAAAATTTTTCTCACTTTTCAAGTAGAAATTGAATTGAACTATTTTTTTTTTAGAAAAAGGTTAAGCAAGTGTTCTTGAAAAGCCAGTATACCTTACAAACTCC
Organism: Metroxylon sagu; assembly: GCA_017589505.3. Classification (NCBI taxonomy): domain Eukaryota; kingdom Viridiplantae; phylum Streptophyta; class Magnoliopsida; order Arecales; family Arecaceae; genus Metroxylon; species Metroxylon sagu. The sequence continues at coordinate 1,285,314 of JACVBY030000658.1, read as the reverse complement.
TTTATCCCAGCTAACTCTAGAATAAATTACTCTATTATATCATGTGGAGTAAACTATTTCTAAGTCAAGAAAAGTAGAAAGAAGTTAACCCATTTACTCTAGATTCAATTATTTCACCTCTAAATACAACTTAAAAGTTTAGTCTATTTATTTTGAGAGTAGTCTTGGTATTTTAAGAAATAAAAAAAATAATAACTTTATTTGAAATAAACTATTTCACTTTGCATGACCAGGTGATTTATTTTAGAGTAATTAGGGTTAAGAATAAATTAACTCATTTACTCCAAATTATCTTGTTCCACAACCGAACATGATTGTCTTTTTTGATTTTGTAATACGGAAAATGGAATATATCTATTCAGCATATTTATACCAAGAATAGCATACAACAAGCTTTTCTTGGGATTATTATACCTAGTATAATTAAGTTTGATTTTATGTATGTTTCTTTAGAAAAGATATTTGATAGGTATAAGAAATTCCTACCCTCCATGCTTTATTCACTAACGAAACCCTATCCAAAATTTGCAAGCATGAGATTTTAAGAGCAACAATCATAGAATTAGCAATTGATCAACATATTGAAAGAATCCGATTCAGTTTAATTAACAAATGTTCAATTGATCTCGTAATATCAAGGTATAAATTGCAAAACTCCTATAAACTAATCTACTTTTCAATATATCCAAAAGATCTTTTGTAATGCTCAGTTGTTGACCCAATTAATTTGTTAGCATGATGGGTCTATATAGTCTTAAAAACTCAAATGTAAGTTAATTAGTAACAGATGAACTTGAGTTATAACATCTTCTTCTTCTTTAAGAGTTATAATATCTTCAAACCTTTTTTTTTTTATCCAATGTAGGATTATTCATGTGTGAGGGTATTACAACTTCATGCAAGTTTTGAAAGATTTTAATATAAGTTTGAATACATGAATTAACCAGAAACTAATGAATCAAACATCTAAAAGAAATATGTAAAAGGATATGAATGCAAGAATTACTCACACAGATGAAGTTATCTCCATCGCCTCCATGTCTTTTTCCAAGCACTAGGTCTCCTTTATCATTGTATAACATTTGGATGGAATTTATAGCATCTCCATCATAAGTTATTAAGATCTTCTTTACAGTTCCACATTCGGATTCATCCCATTCTATATTTCGTCCCGCTGGCTCTCCTCTTGGTCCTACTTTAATTGGAATCTCATCATTTAGGGTTGAACTCTGTTAAGGACATGAGAAAAAAAAAAAAAACCAAATTATTTGCCTAATTTCCTCACATTTAGACTTATTTAAAAAGAAAGGAACAAAGGCTCAATGCCTCTAAGCCTGGGACGTCTTTTTGTGGCTTACCATTGTAACGCTCTAAGCCCACCTGCTGGCCCAATTAACCTGTTAGCGGGTCGAAATCACGTGGCCCAAAAACTCGAGTGAAAGTTAATGGGTAGCAAGTGGACTTGAGTTATGAACACATGACACATCTCTTCCCATCCAATGTGAGACTAAACTTTGGGGTATCACAATCTCTTCACCTTATAATGCCTTATAATGCGACGTTCTCGTCGTACGCCACAACCTAGCCAAGTCGGGTCATTGGTGCTGCAAGGGTGGCTCCATGCCATGGCGGGACTCTACCACCGCCCCATTGGTAGTCCTTTCTTCATGCCTATTAACTTTCGTAGACTCAGATCGACTCTTATACCATTTGTAACGCTCCAAGTCCACCTGACCCAATTAATCTGTTAGCAGGTCGAAATCACGTGGCGTAAAAACTCGAGTGAAAGTTAATGGGTAGCAAGTGGACTTGAGTTATAAACACATGATATATCTCTTTTTCATCCAATATGGGACTAAACTTTGGAATATTATAATCACCTTGGTGCAAGAAGCTATGAACTGTGTACTTTCTAATCTCCTACGGCTTTACTATGAAAGGGACACAAGAAATCATGCGAAATTGTAAAGCAGGTCATTACTGTGAGAGAGAGAGAGAGAGAGAGAGGGGGGGGGGGGGGGGCAATTAATGTAATAGGAGGGGGGCAATGATTATTATTATTATTTTCTTTCTGAAAGCATCAAATCCATTGCTTGTTCCTTTCCAAGGGATTCTCTAGTTCCATAGACTTGGCTTCCTTTCCAATGGCCTAAGTGATTCTTAGCTTCACTAATTGGATGGCTTATATAAAACTTAGGTACGGTATATTATTTACAGATCCTTTAATTTTCTTTTTCTCTTTTTTTTTTTTTTTTAATCACTTGATGCTTACATGAAGACTAAGATAACTCTGAAAAGAAAGAAAAATAAACAAAATAAAAGAACACACAAGTAATACACCATACTTAAGTTTCATTTTAGTCATGATTATATTCTTGGAAGTTGCCAGCAATTCTGTTGTTAAATTCTTTAGCGGGTTGCACCATAGATTTAGGATCAAACTGCACTTGACCATCAATTGTGAACGGTCAGTTACAGCTTGGTGTGCATCATAACTTGTCCCACTCTAACCCAATATTTGGGCTGAACACATAAATGGCAGTATATCCCCCTAAAGTATGACTCAAAGCATATGCAAAGCCTACAATTTGATAAATTCTTAATAAATTAGAGTATTAATTTCAAATTCAAGATCAAGATTTACATCAATAAAAATATCAAAAATCATTCATTTACAAAATTATTTGTTTAATCAATATCAGAAAATAAACTACTACCCTACTTCTCATTCAAATCTGAACCCATAGCTTAATTTTAAGCATCCTGTAACTCTAAAAATGTCATGTAAAAAAACAAGAGAATAGTATGAGATACAAGTTAGTAAGAAACCCCTCTCAACAACAAATGTAAAAACTTATAAATATGTAATAACATAAAATTTTCAATATCTTTACTTAACATCAATATAATCATTCCATCCAATAATTCTAAAAGGCAAACTCATCATGAATAGTTTAGTCAAGGTTTGAATCATAATAGGCAATATACATGTATTCAAAATTCAACATGTGATTGATAATATAAAGTAATATAGGATCACATGTCAGTCCATAACCAACAATCCAATGAAACATGAGGTCTTGTTTCAGCCTCTGACTGTTACTCTAAGTTATTACAAGGTCATATTGTAGTCTATGGCTAGCAATCTAAGGTATCATAAGGTCACACATTTAGGCTCATGACTTGCAATCCAAAGTACCGTGGTGTAATATTTCAGCCATGACTAGAAGTTCAAAGAAATAAAGGTTTGCATTTTGGCTCGTAATTAATAATCCAAAGAAATATGAGGCCATGTTTCATTCCATGTCTATCAATCTGGCTGGTCCAGAGTCTTTTGCCACCAATACCATTTCACAAGTTTTAGTTTTGGACTAAATAAGTGCACCAACATGCTAATAACACTAAAAAGTTATACCTATCCATACATAATCAAGGCAATACAACCATAATTATGTAATATCAATGTATGCACACATATAAAGCATATGCACTATCAACATCCATGCCCAAGATTCTTATCGTTAACAAAAGAAAACTCTAGCAAATAATTGATTCATTCCACAATTATTTTTCGGTCAATAACTGGCAAAATTTTGCTAATAACACCCTCATAAGATCTAGAAACTATCTATTTAATTAATTGATTAACTATTTTCACAATTCAAAAATTTTTATTCATTACTCTAACTCTAGATCTAGATCTACAATGGTCTGATTGTACATTTAACAAAGAATAAAGATTGTGTGATTGGGAAAAAATAGGCCCTAAGTTAGCCTTCTTTCTGTCCAAACTATTGCTTACCTACACAACATTAAATCAGCACCTTAATAGAGGAAATAATAAAAAAAAGAGAATCAAAAACTTGGATCAAGGATCTAAGGTGGCAATCTCTTCTCCTAAGACTAAGATTTGCATTACACAGAGAGACAAGATGGCTCTAGTGGGCGTCAGCACCCAAGGAGAGTGAGTGAATAGCCCAATTGGCTCAATGCCTCGGAGCCCAAGACTTCCCTTTGTGACTTACCATCCTGAAGCTTAATATTTTTCTTGGCGAAAGATGCTGTGGAGTATACGCTTTCTAACCTCCTACAGCTTGTAGTACCAAAGAGACAGAAGAAATCATGTGAAGTTGTGAGGCACCTGGTCATTACCACAGGGAGAGCCCTATTTATATAATAGGAGTGATGCTTTTCTTCGTGAAAGCATCAAGTTCATTGCTTGTTCCTCTCCAAGGGATTATCTTCGTCCATACATTTGAGCTTCGTTTCCAATGGCCCAAGTGATTCTTGGCTTCACCAAGAGGGTGACATAGCGTGCAAGATTTACATCAATATAAATATCCGAAGATCATTCATTTACAAGATTATTTATTTGATCGGTATCAAAAATAAACTATTACTCTACTTCTCATTCAAATCTGAATCCATAGCTCGATTCTAAGTATCCCGTAACTCTAAAAATATAAGGTTAAAAAAAAAAAAAAAAAAAGGATAGAATAGCATGAGCTACAAGTGAGTAAGAATCCTCCTATCAAGCACATGTTAAAAATTATGAATATGTAATAATCATAAAATTTTCAATATATTTGCATAACATCAACATAATCATTCCATTCAATAATTGTAAAAGGCAAACTCAACATGAATAGTTTATTCAAGGTTTGAATCATTATTCCAGATGTTGATAATAGTACTAAGTCATCTTTTCAAATTTAGACTAGTCATGATCACGTTTCAGCCTATAATTAGCAATCGACATGTTATTGATAACATAAAGGTGACATAAGATCACATGTTAGTCCATAACGAACAATCCAAAGGAACATAGGGTCATGTTTCATCCTATGATTGTTAATCTATGATGTTATAAGGTCATATTTTAGTCTGTGATTGTCAATCGATCTAAGGTAACATGAGGTCACATTTAGGCTCGAGGCTTGTAATCCAAAGTAACATGGTATAATATCTCAGCATGACTAGCAGTCCAAGGTAATAAAGGTTTGCACTTGAGCTCATAATTAGCAATCTAAAGAAATATAGAGTCACGTTTTATCTCGTGTCTATCATTTCTAGCTTGGCTTAAGACAGAAATTAGACTAACGGTGGTTAGCTAGTGTCTAACTTGGCTTTATTATTTCTTAAAAATGAGCCATTAAAATTTTGGATTTGGTCAAGTTGTGATTCTTGGAAGAAGCCATTTTATGAAGTTGGATTCTATGCACAAAATCTTCGAGGTGTAGTCCTAATTTGTTTGAGTGATTAATTAGTGTCTTTTAATAATGTCATACTAGATTCGAAATTCCAATATTGAATTTGAATAGATACTAATATAATAGGCAATAAAAGTAATAAATTTTCTACTAATATATGAGAGCAATAAAAGCATATTAGAAATAATACAAAGATCGTCATGTGCAGATTTTAAGCTTTGAAATTTAAAATTTAGCATCTTCTAGGGTTTTGAAATTCAAATATTAAAATTTAAAATTCAAAATTTAAATTTAAAATCAAAGTATTAAAAACTTTTAGTAATGCTTGAAATTCAAAAATTGCATAACTTTTAGGGTGATATTTTTTAAAGTGAAAAATCTCCTACTTGGAGAGAAAGAGACCAACCAACTATGATAATAATTTTGGTGATAAAAGGAGAAAATTGGTTGAATTAATGTTGAAGATTCTTCATAAATCCCCTTTATTCTTCAAAAAAATAATATATAATTAAAGGAAATTGCTCAAAATTCAAAATAGATAAATGTAATGCTAGAGATTTAGAGTAGGTGAAATAAACACTTTTTGATATCCAAGAAATTCGTTCTTCGACTATTAGTAAAAAATCATAGAAATCACAAATTTCTTGAAATATAGTAATAAAAATTATTTACAAAACTAAATAATAATGTAAAAACCAAAGATACTATTCTATAAATAAATTTTATCCCTTTTACAAAGGTTGGTGATGAGACCATCAGTTTAGCCCAAATCCTCAAGCCACGAGTATGATCAATTGCTCGCTAAGGCCCCCACTAGGCTTACAAGTCTTTTGACTTAAGTAAATATAACCATACTTGTATTTAAATATTTAATGAAGGCTTCAAAAAATTTAAATCTTTTAAAATGTACCAAAAAAACTTTCAAAATATTTTTGAAAATATTCTAGCACATATTAGGTTATCTCATATTACTCATGGCTTTTGAGAACTCTACAAGCCCATTTGGTTTGACATTATAGTAAGAACTGAAATCAAAATCTAATTCTATTGTAATCAAAATCAAAATCGCTCATTTCGCACACTCATTTTGTTTATAGAGGAATTAGAATTGGATCAAAGCTTGGATAGTTTGGATTTTATGTCAAAAATTCATTAAAAATTATAGAGGATATCTACAAAATCAAATTCATTATAAGAAAAAAAAATCTAAAAATACCTTATAGACCCTGTCATATTATGCTGAAATCTAATTGAAAGTAGTTGAAAATATCAATACAAAGATTGACTCTCTTCTATTGACAGTATGATTGAAGAGCTTGGAAAGATGCTAGGTCAGAAGAGGGAGAAAGAGGTGTCAAATAAGAAGAGGATTGAAGGAAAGTGCATTGGGTTACACTAGGCTGGTATATACTTGAAATCTAGTGTGAGATGTATGGATTTTGAATCTCCCGTGACACATGATTCAGGTTTGAATTGGAATCAGATTCTAATTCTATCCAAACATTGATTTCAATTCAATTTTAAAGACCATTCTTGCTAACCAAACCTGTTCTTCGTGTAGTTTTGGAAGAATATAACAATAAAACCTTTGATCATTTAGTATAAAGGGAAAAGTCAATATGTTCTAAATTACCACTCACTTATGAAACAACACGTTAGAAACCTGGACTAGATGTTTTGACAAGGCTAAATGAGTTACTATTCCTGCAATTTAGGTGCACGGATTGCAAATTTCCCATGTTACATGATTTAGATTTCCGTTGGAGTCAAATTCTAATTTTGTTCAGCATTGATTCCGATTTTAATTCAAGAGAGCCCAACATTGATTCCAATTTTGATTCTAGGGAGCCAATTCTCACAAACCAAATGGGCTCTTCATGTAGTTTTGAAAGAATATAATAATAAAACCTTTGGCCGTTAGCATAAGAAAAAAGTCATTATGTTCTAAATTATCATTCACTTATCAAACAACATGTTAGAAACTTGGACTTCATGTTTTGATAAGGTCAAATAAGTTATGATTTCTACAATTTAGGTGGTTCTAGTAGTTTCATTTCAAAATTTAGAAATTTGGCTTAAAAAATAATTAGCAAAAAAAAGGAGGATAAAACTAAGGGAATGAGAGGCAATGGGAGGGTTCCCAGGCCATTGGCAGCTGGGGAGCCCATTGGAAAAGGACTTGCTCACCTTATTGCGAAAAGGATTTTATTTTCTACCTATTCTTGCAATGTTTTAGAAGCAAACATAAATAGATTTTATTTTTTTGCAAACATAAATAGATTTTATTTTTTCTTTTATCATGCTTCGCATGAACAAGATATAAGAATTTAATTTTGGCATCTAAATTATCTTCCATCCCAAAGTACGATAAAGATAAGATTGTAGTCGTAGCAAGTTTCATATTTGAATAATAATAAGAACAAAATTTAGAGAGTACTTATCGGTCCTTCACTTTAAAAAAGAATACTTATTTATAAACACTTTTATAATGATTTTCTAGCAAAATCTAAGGGCTACATATTATTTTTTAAATAAAATAATGATACACATATCGTTTGTTAAGTAACCACATGATGCAAGGAACCACTAAGCTTTGTCATTATAATAGAAGCAAGGAAAAAGCATGGATCCTGCATTTAAAATACAATAAACAATATGATGAGATTTATAAGCCCTTCTAAAGTTATCACAGACATAATTCCTCTGGTCTTGGGTAATACAACAAGTAAATCCTCTGAAAGGGTTGAGAGGAAGCTGCAGTCATGGCCTCATTGAAGTCCATGCTTCGTATGTTTGCATGACAAATGACAGACGATTGAAGTCCATGTTTATACTCTGTGGGGTTCTGGTGGGACGTCGTCAAGCTTAGCAGGGGCTGGCTTGATGTAGTGCTTTGCTCCGCTTTTAAGGTAAACGCCAATGGCGCAAAGGTGAGTACGGTTACTACGCCCATGAAATCCACCAAACTTGGCACCGTTCTCGAAGGTGAAACGAAATGGGGTGCCCACTCCTCCGCCGTATGGCCCGTACGGTTTCCGGCTGCTCTGAAATTTGATCGATCGTACCACCATTGAACCCGGTGGCTCGATCGGCCCATAATGTCCGGATACGGATGTCAAGTACTCCTCGGTCTCTAAAGTGATCTGCAAACCGGAAGATGGGCAAAATCAGGAACTTCAAAAAAAAAAAAAAAAATAAGTACGATTTGTTAGGCCTTACTTGGCAAAATTTTTGGATAACTCAAAATTATTTTAAATAAAATTAAAATAATTTTTAATATGTTTAAAATGCATCATAAAAAATTTAAAAGTATTTAATAAAAAAATAAAAATATTTATTATCTTTCCATGATTTAAGCGCTACCAAATTATAATTCATGTGATTTGAAATGTTACTTGAAGTATTTATAACTCAAGTTCATTTGCTACCAATTAATTTGCCCTAAAAACTTTATAACTCAAGTTCATTTGCTACCAATAAATTTGTCCTCGAGTTTTTAGGGTCATGCGGTTTCGGTCTACTAATAAGTTAATTGGACCAGCAGGTGAGCTTGAAATATTATAAATGGTATCGAAGTTGATCTGAATGTGCAAAAGTTGATGGGCAGAAGAAAAGATCGCCATGGCTACACCAATGACTTAACTCTAATTCTGAATGCAACCACCTAATTCGGGATAAATTCTATCTATCTTGTGCTTATAACTCAAGTTCAAGATGATTTTTTTTTTTTTTTTGTATATGATGTCTATTTATAAATAATTTTACCATTTAAAATCGATTACTATCCTCTGTTTTAAGGGCTATTCACTAACATATTTATTATCGCATTGGAGGGTGCACTCTTAACTTCTCGTACATGTGAGTTACTGAAAGGTTAACAGCATACCTACTTATACAATAATAGATAAAACATATAGTAGGTAAACATAATTTCAAATCATAGTTTGATAATGCTTAAATCACTATGTATTTTACCTTTAAAAAAATATTGTTAAATGTTTTACTCAGGAAACCTTCTATTTGAATCGAAAAGAAATATGCAAGGGAATATGAATCCAAGAATTACTCACACAATCAAGTTTATCTGCATCCTCTCCATGCCTCCGTGCAACCGTTGAGGTTCCTTGATGTTCATACAACATTTGGATGGAATTTATGGCGTCTCCATGAGTTACAAAGATCCTCCATGTAGGGTGTGCCAAACCCTTAATTGGTGGTTTATAAAGGCTCTCTTGTGCTTGGAAATAAGAAGCTAGCAGAGTAAGCTAGGTTGTAATTGTTGAAAAAATGATTAGTGGAGAAAATTTCCAAGGGGTTGTTGGGGAGTGGACGTAGGTGCAAGGGTTAGCACCGAACCATTATAAATTTTTGTATTTGTGTGTGTGCCTTCCATTGTTATTGCTGCTTGTTTTTAAGTTTGACACTTCACTCTCACACATTCTCATAGTTTTGCAAATGTTGCGCATTTCTAATAAAATTTTTCAAAAAACCCAATTCACTCCTCCTCTTGGGTTGCTTAGCTGGACAACAAGTGGTATCAGAGCAGGTGCTCTTACTTGTATTTGTCTTAACCGATAAAGGGTCTAAGATCTATGGCAATCCAAATGAGTTCCCTATTGACTGTAGGTCAGTCCACAAACAGACCCCCTTTATTCAATGGCACAAATTACACATATTGGAAGGCTAGGATGAAAATTTTTATTCAAGCACTTGATTATGATTTATGGAGTATCATTGTCAATGGCCCTCACACACCCATTCTTAGAATAAATGGTCTTGAAATACCCAAACCGGAAGTGGATTGGGATGAGCATGATAAGAAAATGGCACAGCTGAATGCTAAGGCCATGAATGTTTTATATTGTTCTCTTGATGCAAATGAGTTTAACAGAATTTCTACTTGTATTTCTGCTAAAGAGATTTGGAATAGACTTGAGGTCACCCATGAAGGCACTAATCAAGTGAAAGAATCTAAAATCAATATGCTTATACATAGATATGAACTGTTTAAAATGAAACCAAATGAGTCCATTGCTGATATATTTACTAGATTTACTGACATTGTGAATGACCTTAAAAGCCTTGGAAAGTCTTATACTAACAGTGATCTAATGAGAAAAATTCTGAGATCTTTGCCTAGGTTATGGGAAGTCAAGATGATTGCAATTCAAGAGGCAAAAGACCTCAACATCCTTCCTCTAGAAGAGCTCATGGGATCACTGATGACCCATGAAATTCAAGTTAAACAACATCTAGATGAGGAGTCCAAAAAGAGAAGAACCATGGCCTTGAAGTGCTCAAATCAAAAGGAAGAATGTGATGAATTTTCTGACGAGAGTGAAGGGGATGATGAGCTTGCTCTCATCACAAGAAAATTTAGAAGATTCATGAAGAAAAAGAAACAAGGAGTAAAGAGAAGGCCACTGCTGAAAGGAGACTTCAGCAAAGAGAAGGATAAGGAGCAGCCTCTCACATGCTATGAGTGCAAAAAGCCAGGACACTTCAAAGTTGACTGTCCACAACTAAAGAAATGTCCCAAAAAGGCTAAGAAGAAAGCCTTGATGATAACTTGGAGTAACAATGATGATACAAGTTCAGATGATGAGAAGTAAGAAACTGTAAACTTGTGTCTCATAGTTTGTGAAGAAGAGGTAATCTCTAACTCTCAAACTAAATTTACATTTGATGAATTACAAGATGCATTTTATGATTTACTTACTGAATTCAAAAAGCTGGGCACCAAAAATAAAGATTTGAAAAATCAAGTCCAAAAATTGGTTTTTGAAAAAGAGAAACTTTTAAATGAAAATTCTTTAACCCAGGAAAATTTGAATTTAAAAAATGAAGTTAATAAACTGATACACATTGTGGACAAGTTTACTTTAAGTTTCACAAAATTACAAATGATTCTTGACAACTAAAGGGTTGTTTTTAATAAAGCTGGATTAGGTTATAATCCTTTGAAGAAGCAGAAGTTTTTAAAAAATATTTTTGTTCCCTCAAACAACTTACCAAAAATTACTTATTTCAAATGTGAAAAACCAGAACATAAAGCCTATGCATGTAACTCTCATATCAATAAGAATATTAAGAAGATTTGGGTTCCTAAAGGAACCATTCATGCTAACCCCAAAGGACCCAAGAAAACTTGGGTACCTAAAAACATAACTTGATCTTGTGGCTGCAGGTGTGTCTTGTGACCCGAAATGCAAAAAAAAGATAGTACTTGGATAGCAGGTGCTCAAGACACATGATGGGTGATGAATCTCAATTCATCACATTAGAAACTAAGGATGGAGGAGTAGTTACTTTTGGAGACAATGCTCAAGGAAGGATTATTGGCATTGGTAAAATTAGTATCACTTCCCATACCTTTATAGATAACGTTCTTCTTGTTGATGGATTAAAGCATAATTTGTTAAGCATTAGTCAATTATATAATAAAGGTTTTAAAGTCATCTTTGAATCATCTGTTTGTATAGTTACAAATCCTGCTGATGATAGCATGAAATTTATTGGCCATAGGCATGGAAATATTTATATTGTAGATCTAAATGAGCTAAATGACCAAAATATAGAATGTCTAGTTGCCATGAATTCTAAATTTAATGATTCTAGCTGGTTATGACATCGTAGACTTGCTCATGTTAGCATGGATTTGCTTTCCAAACTAATCAAAAGAGATTTAGTAAATGATTTGCCAAAATTAAGTTTTGAAAAGGACAAAATTTGTGATGCATGCCAATTTGGAAAACAAACTAGAGTTTCTTTCAAATCTAAAAATATGGTTTCAACCTTTAGACCTTTGAAACTTTTGCACATGGATTTATTTGGACCAACTAGAACCACAAGTTTAGGTGGTAAACGTTATGGTTTTGTAATCATTGATGATTTCTTCCATTTTACTTGGGTTTTATTTTTAGCAAGCAAAGATGAAGCTTTTTTTGCATTTTTAAAATTTTTTAAAAAAACAACAAATAAAAAAGATCTTCAAGTTTCATCTATTCGTAGTGATCATAGAAAAGAATTTAAAAATCAACATTTTGAAAGTTTTTGCAATAAAAAAGGAATTAGCCATAATTTTTCTGCACCTAGAACCCCTCAACAAAATGGTATTGTTGAAAAAAAAAATAGGACTCTTGAAGAAATGGCCCAAACCATGCTGTGTGAAAGCAATCTTCCAAAATACTTTTGGGCTGAAGTAATTAATACAGCATGCTATGTTTTGAATCAAGCTTTAATTAGACCCATTTTGAAAAAGACCCCTATGAACTTTGGAAATGTAGAAAACCAAACATAGGATATTTTCATATTTTTGGATGTAAATATTTTATTTTAGACAATGGCAAATTTAATCTTGATAAATTTGATGCAAAATCTAATAAAGAAATTTTTCTTAGTTACTCTACAAATAGTAGAGCTTATAGAATATTTAATAAGAAAACCTTAGTGGTAGAAGAATCAATTCATGTAGTATTGGATAAAACTAATGAACTTCCATCAAGGAAGAAGGATGTAGTTGATGATGCAAGTTTACTTGAAGAAGGAGTGCATAACATCACACTAAAGGAAAAAGAAGGCTCAAATGAACAACTTAATCAAGAAGACAACATTGAATCACTCCAACAAGCTAAACTTCAAGGTACATAAGATTTAGAAAAAGAATGAAGGTATGTCCACAATCACCCCAAAGAACTCATTATTGGTAGTCCATCTCAAGAGGTAAGAACTAGGTCTTCATATAGAGATGCATGCAATCATTTAGCTTTTGTTTCACAAATTGAACCTAAATGTTTTAATAAAGCTAAAGATGACCCTGATTGGATAAATGCAATGCATGAAGAATTAAATCAGTTTGAAAAAAATAATGTATCGACTCTAGTTAATAGACCAATAGATCATCCCATAATTAGTACTAAATGGATTTTTAGAAATAAATTGGATGAGCATGGAAACATCATTAGGAATAAAGCAAGATTGGTAGCTAAAGGTTATAATCAGGAAGAAGGCATTGATTTTGATGAAACCTTTGCTCCAGTTGCTAGATTAGAAGCTATTAGACTATTACTTGCTTTTGCATGTTTCATGAACTTTAAATTATTTCAAATGGATGTTAAGAGTATTTTCTTAAATGAATATATTACTGAAGAAGTCTATGTAGAACAATCACCCGGTTTTGAAAATCATGAACATCCAAACCATGTGTTTAAATTGAACAAAGCTTTGTATGGTTTGAAATAAGCACCCCGGGCATGGTATGATAGATTGAGCAAATTCTTGATAAGTAACAATTTTGTGAGAGAAAATGTAGATACTATACTATTTATAAAAAGAGAAAATGATGATATGCTCATTGTGCAAATTTATGTAGATGATATCATTTTCGGTGCTACTAATGAAATCTTGTGTCAAGATTTTGTTAAGCTCATGTAGGGAGAGTTCGAGATGAGCATGATGGGAGAACTTAACTATTTTCTCGAACTTCAAATAGAACAAACTGTAGATAGAATCTTCATTAGCCAAAGCAAATATACAAGAGAAATTCTGAAGAAATTTAGCATAAAGAATTTCAAATGTGCCGGTACCCCTATGAGCTCATCTTGCAAACTTGATATGAATGATAGTAATAAAACTGTAGATTTAAAGCTTTATAGAGATATGATAAGATCTTTTTTATATTTAACTGCTAGTAGGCCTGATATTTTATTTAGTGTATGCATGTGTGCTAGATTTCAAGCTAATCCTAAAGAAACACATTTAAATGCCGTAAAAAAAATCTTAAGATATTTAAATGGAACTAAAAATCTTGGTCTTTGGTATGCTAAACAATCCTCTATTAATTTGATTGGTTATTCAGACTCTGAGTTTGCTAGTTGTAAAATTGACAGAAAAAGAACTAGTAGAACTTGTCAATTTCTAGGAGTTAACTTAATCTCATGGTTTAGCAAGAAACAAACATCAGTAGCTTTGTGTACAGCTGAGGTTGAATACATAGCTACTGGGAGTTGTGCTCAAATCTTGTGGATTAAGCAACAACTAGAAGATTATGGCATTAAACTTAAAGACATTCCCATAAAATGTGATAATACTAGTGCCATTAATTTAACTAAAAATCTAATTCAGCACTCTAGGACCAAGCACATTGAAATTAGATATCATTTCATTAGAGATCATATTCAAAATAAAGATATAATTCTTGAATTTGTTAGTACTGACAAGCAATTAGCTGATATTTTCACAAAACTCCTTGATGAAAACAAATTTTATGAAATTAGAAGAGAACTTGGCATGTTTGATCCCCTGTCAGAATGAGTCAGCTACATAGATTGATTTTTTAAATTTTTTTTGGACATGCTTTTAATGATTAAAAATTATGACAATTAGCCCTACTGACCCCTCTTCATGATCACATAACATGCGTAGCTTGTAAAAATCATTTTGTATAGAATTTCTTAGACTTCCTGAGACCCAGGCGTCATGCTCCCCATATTAGTCGACTGGCGAGTCTACTAACATAGAGTTAGTCGGCATGGGAGCTGACTAACTCCAAGAAACGTTCGGTCTATAAGAGAGACTGAACGCCTCTTGGTCTCCCTCACTCTCATCTCTCCTTCAAACCTTCAAAACCCTTCCCCAAAGCCAAGAACCCTCTAATTCCCTCCCTCCACCCTCTCTAGATCCCTCCTTTCCTCCAGATCTAGTGCCCTAGCCCCATAGCTCCACGGATGAGGCTCCCCTGTGCGCGGCAGAGTGATGCCCCGGAGAGCTCCCATGAGAGAGGCGCGCAAGTCCCTGCCATGCCCTCTCCCTCGAGGTTCTCAGGCATCCAATCCTTATCCACAAGGGCCATTTCCAATGAGAGAATCGTGGATTTTAGTTTTCTTTCACGAGAACGGTTCTCCATTGGAAGAATGCTTCAACAGAGGGGATGAAGCTTCATGTGCAAAACAGAAATTGCCATCTACCCTAGACTGGTAAGGGAGTTTTATCAGAATCTTTCTGTTGATTATACATCTGCATCTTCTATGGTGAAAGGGGTGCACATTGAGCTAGACCGTGCCACCATAGGAAACATTTTGAGAGTCCCTGTTGGTGGGGTTTGTAAGGATTCTCCTGAGGATAGAGGTCACAGGATTGAGATAATCCTTGAAATAGAGGATGGAGAGAGAGTAGACCGCTTGGAGGCCAACTCCCTAAATGTGGAAATGAGATTACTCCATCATATAATCTTCAGGATTTTCATCCCTAGAATTGGTAGTTTTCATTTGGTCACTGAGAAGGATCTGACCCTCATGTACCATATAGTCAGTGACATCCCCTATGATTTCCCTGAGTTGATGTTGACTGTATGGAGGGAAACAGTCAACAGAGCTAGGTCTGCTCTTCCCTATGGTATACTTTTCATCCATTTCTTTAAACATTTTGGAGTAAGATTGAAGGGTGAAGAGTCCACCAAGCTGCACCATTCGGACTTCTACAATGACCACTCTCTATGCCGAATGAGATTTGTAAAGGTTAATGGGCGGTGGACTAGAGGAAGAGGCAGAGATGCTGAGGCAGATGAGCCAGCTGAGGCTGGGGGTCCATCTTCATCTTCACATGAGGAGGCTGGACCTAGCACTAGGCAGCAGTCTGAGGAGCCCACTGCACCACAGAGGACCTCTATTGAGCTCAATCAGGATCAGCTGCAGTTCATTGTCAGAGAGGTGACATCTGCTCTCTTCAGTAGGAGTTCAGGGGATAGTGGCTCGTCTATAGGTGATCTTATGATGGTACCCCATATTTTCACTATAAATAAGACCTTGTCCCAGATGATGATGAGATTGGATAGGCTGGAGCACTCAATGAATATAATGAATGGAAGGCTGCTGAAGCAAGAGATGAGAGATTACGGATCTGAATCTAGCCGTGACTCTGAAGAGATAGCCAGGATGGCTGAAAAGGTGAGGCAGTTGAGAACTCAAATTATAACCTTTGGTGGAAGATCTGAGAAGCTGGAGATGTCTATTGGTCTTCTTCACCATTTGATCTCCACTATCAGTGATCAGCTTGCTCCGGTTGCCTTTCAGCCACCTTCCCATCCTTTTCAGCCGCCTCCACAGCCTGGTTTCACCTGTACTCACCCCCGCTCCAGGCCACCTCATGCATCCTATCACCCTTCTCCACAAGGACATGGCTCTGGATCTTCTGCTCAGTCCTTTGTTGTATTCTCAGATGAGGAGTAGCTTAGGTTATCTTGTTGTGTTTAGCATGTACTAGGATTTCTAGGCATTAAAATTTTTGTATTAGAACTTGATGTTTGTAATGTTTGTATTAGAATGTTATGTATGAAACTCTTTGTTATGAAATTCTATGTATGAAATTTTTTGCTTAATGAAATGTTCCCTCTTTAAGAAATTCTGTGTCTCTAATTTTACTTGTTAATTATATGAGATCCTCTACTTATCATAAAATTCCTAAAATTGAACTATCAAGGGTAAGACTTACAAAATTAAGTGCTTGACCTTTCACTTTCTTTTTGATCGATGACAAAAAGGGAAAGAATGGACCTAAGAAAAGATCAAAGAGGGTAAGTACACATTTAAAAAGGAGAAGGATCTTCCTTGTCATGTTTCAACAAATTTTTCAACAATTTTTCATCATAGTTCAGCAAGTTTCAAAAATCTTTCATCATGTTTCAGTAAGTTTGCAAAGTTTTCAAAAATTTTTCATCATGTTTTAGTGAGTTTTCAAAAAGTCTCAGCATGTTTCAATAAGTTTCAAAAGTTTCAAAAAAGAACAATGTGAGCATATGTTTAGCGGGAGAAGAATGCAATTGTTTCAGCAAAATTCAACCTCTTGAGAACAAGATGGCCTTTTTAAAATTTTGCAACAAAAAGAGGAAGAAAAAACTTGTTGGTTTCACCTTACTTTCATTTAAAACAATTGAGCTTCTTTTGAAAACCTTTCTTGAAAATTTTAACATCAAAAACCAAAGTTTCGGTACACTATGCAGATTTTTGGCACGCTTTTGGCACATACTTGTTTAACTGTCGAAACTCTGAATTTTTTGAACCAAAATTATAATTTCAGCATGAAAACTCGGTTTAGCATAAAACTTCATCCCCAGCACATAACTTTCGCATTTGGCACTGAATTCAACCGTTTTGGCACAAAATTCAACTTTTTCCATGAAAATTCTGAATTTTTGCTGAAAATTCAGCTTTTTGGCGCAAAACTCACTATAAATCTCACCAAAAATCTGATTTCTTTGAATTCAAACATGAAAAATGCATATCATATTGTTTTCTCAAAGACTCTGATGAAAATTTTTAATTATTGACTCATATTCTCACTTTTGGCACTCATTTCGAGATTTTTGGCACAAAACCTACATGTGGAACTGACTTAGGATTTTCTCCTAGCATAAGCCAAATAATCTCAACCTTGTGCTAAGTTCAATGCTGCATTGCTTTAAATTATTTAAGTTATCATTATTTTAATTCTATACTTAATGGTTTTGTCATCATAAAAAAGGTGGAGATCGTTGACTTTGCATTGATTTTAATGATCACAAAACAATTAAGTAGGTTACTAATGATTTTGGTGAAGAATTTTTATGACATGCAGAGATACAAGAGTCACTAAGAACACATAAATATATTCCAAGCTTCAAAATGAGTCTATGGTTTAAGAGAGAGAGTTCAAAGATCTGAGAAGGATGATTCAAGCTCAAATTAAGTAAATCTCAGATATTTGGCAATGTTCGCAAATGAAGAAAGTCCAAGTTGTGAAAGCTATGGTACTTATTTTCCTTGATTCAATGAGTTTTCTAATTCATGGAATGTTTTTTCAAGTTTTGGAGACATTAGTCAACTCCCATGGCAACTACTGGAACTTAGAACAAAAGATTGAAGCCATTAGCCGACCCACATGCAAGTTAACAAGTCAAATATGTGGCACAAGTGGCTAAACAGTGGGAAGAACCATGTTAGTCGGCTCTAGAGCCGACTACTGTGATCATACAAAGGATTTCTACATGTTAGTCGGCTCTAGAACTAACTACTATGGCAACCATAGTCACCTTGACTATGTTAGTCGGCTCTAGAGCCAACTAACCTTGCCTGGGATGAGAAAAATCCCAGGTTAGTCGGCTCTAGAGCCGACTAACGCCCTAGGAACTTCTGCAACGGCTAGTTCTAACATTCCAACGATCGAAAATGGCTACTCCAACGGTCTAATCCTTCAGCAAACTATAAATACAAGTTAATGGGATGGATTATAAAAAAAAAGAAGTAGAATTTTGAAGGATTAGAGGGGAGAAAAAGTGAGATTTATCAAGTTAAATTTAAAGAGATTTCAGCCTGTTCCATTTTTGAAAAGTCACTGTTGCTGAAGTTTGAATATACATTGAAGCCTATTCAAAGCTCCCACCAACCACTCCAGAAGCTTCATCAAGTCCTCTTAACTCCAGCATTCAAAGAAGTGAAGCTCATTCAAGGAAGAAAAGCTTCAAATCTGTAAAGTGTTCTTTATTGTCTTTATTTGCTCATTAAGGAGTTGTTCTTGCTGAACTTATTTCATCTTGTAAACTGTTGAGTTTCAACTTGGTTGAAACTTGTGTAGGGTGTGTCAAACCCTTAATTGGTGGTTTGTAAAGGCTCCCTTGTGCCTGGAAACAAGAAGCTAGCTGAGTAAGCTAGGTTGTAATCATTGGGAAAATGATTAGTGAAGAAAATTCTCAAGGAGTTCTTGGGGAGTGGACATAGGTGTAAGGGTTAGCATCGAACCACTATAAATTTTTGTGTTTGTATGTGTGCCTTCCACTGTTATTGCTGTTTGTTTTTAAGTTTGACACTTCACTTTCACACATTCTCATAGTTTTGCAAATATTGCACATTTCTGTTAAAATTTTCCAAAGAATCCAATTCATCCCCCCTCTTGGGTTGCTTAGCTGGGCAACAATATTATTTTAATATTTTATAAGTTTATAATTATTATTACTAATAGTGTCTAATTATGCTATAATTTTATGTTTATCTACTCTAGCATTTAGAGTAATAAATAAGTAAAAGAAGAAAAGAAATGATTGAATTGATTATTAATATTACTTAAAAAGAACAAGATTAGACCTTATTCAAGTCATAACAAGATTATATACAACTTTGCCATATTCAAGTCCTATATAGACCTTATAATTTCAATATTCAAAACTTGTTATGGCTTGAACATCAATAAATTATGACAAACCTAGAAGTATCTTAAAGTTTTCTATGAGATTTTAGTTGAATTAGGAAGAAAGAAGGATCTCTTTCAACGCGCTCAACTTGAATATCTTGAATAAAGTAACAAATAATTGAAATTTAAGAAAATGAGGCCTTAATCCCTTTAATTTAATTCATTTTTCATGAGTTATAAATTATGGCTCATATTGTAAGTAGAAAGTAGGTCTGCATCTTTTGCTTTCACTTTTTTTTATTAAGATTCTAATGAGTAGAAATTAGTATCTAGTCAACATAAAGTCTATGTTCTTTATTTTCACTCTTTCTATTTCTATCCTTTAAAACTATAACATATGCCTTTATTTATGCTAGTGAGGTTTATCTTATTGAAGTCAAATTCTTCTTATAGCTAAAAGAGAAGAACTTGCAATTTATTTATTATTTTGTGGAAGTCTATTATTTTTATTTGAATTGCATTTCTTTTCTAGCTAAAACAGGATAAATACTTCATTTCTTGTATGCTAGTGATCTCTGGCTCCCAGCAGATTAGATTCCTCTCTTGATTATAAGAGGATATAAAGTACAAAAATAATTAAAATATTAAAAAAATTAAATTTGCGCAAAATCTAAATCTTGATTCTTGTTTTGATTTCATCTTCAATCTCATCATTAAAAACTCTTCCTATATTAGAAATTACGGCTTTCTAAAGTTTCAATACTCAATTAAGTTCTGAATATAGCGGATTTTACTCCTGAAGCTTGTTTAAACTTATCCTAAGTGATTAGATTGGTCTATGACAAGACAAATGATCCTCTTGGATTAGAGCTCTTCTTGTTTTGAAAAATATACCTCGTGCTAAATTAAAATTGCAGCTATAAATGTTTGCTTCTCTATTTTGTGGCTAAATATTTTAGCCTTTTAGCTTGAGTTCAATATATGTTGTAAATTATCTACTTCTTTTAGCATCAATATAACAAATTTCTCTTCATCCCCTAACTTCATAGCCAATTTTGTGACCAAAATTGTAGGTGTCAAAAGTGAAGGTATTAATTTATCCTTAAAATCTATGAATTGTGCCATCTTTTCTTCCAATTGACCAAGATTAGACTTCATATCATTATCTACCAATGTATAAGCTATCCTCATCTTTTGTCCAATGTACTTCGAGCATCAAAATGTTTACTTGTTTGCATGTATTGTTTGTATGTTGGGATCATGAAATAAGGTCCCTACAAATGTAGAGGATTGGTGGTCTCATGCCAACCTAATATGATAAGGAGGAAAAAGGATTTTCTTCAACTTGCTCAAGTCAAATCTCTTGGATAGAATAATAAATAATAAAAATGTTAGAAGATAGAGTTCTAAATCCTTCACTTCCATCAATTTTCATGATCTAAAATTTATGGTGTATACCATGGGTAGAAAGTAGAGTTTGTACACTTTGATTTCATTCTCTTTTTTAGGGTCTCGATGAGTGAAAATTAAATTCAGTACTTTTTAATCTTACTCCTTCTATTCCTCTCTATCAAGGTTCAAATAGAAAGTAGAGTTTATTCTTTTCTATTTTTAATGTCTTTGTTTTATTCTCGTAAAACCATGCAATATACCCTCTATTTATACTAGCAAGGTTCACCTTATTTAAATCAACTTCTTCTAGCTTAGAAAAGTGAAATTTGAAGCTTTTTCTTATTCTATATAGACCCACTTTTTTTATTTAAATTGGATATCTCTACTAATTAAAGGAGGATGGAAATTTCTTTCTTTTATGTTGATGAAGTTCATCTTAAATTAGATTGAATTTCTCTCCTAATTAAAAAAGGATATAAATTATAATAAATTTTTTTAGAAAAAATGATTTAGCCAAAAGCTAAATCTTGATCTTCTATCAACTTGTTTTCAGTAACATGGCCAAGTTTTTCATAAATTAGAGGTCATTTAACTAATGATCATAAACAACTTAGCAAAAAGAAGTGTAACAATGCATTATTTTATAATATTTTTGAATTTATTAATTTATTTAGATTACATTCCAACTAGGGGTGTCAAATAAAGCAGCATGAGCTTGACTTGGACTACACTCAACAAAAGTATGAAGCAAGCTTGGTTTGAAGCTAAATAAATCAAGCTTGAATTAGCAAACTTGGGATTAAGCTAAAAATTAACCTAGCTTAATCAAGCTCGAATCAATAAAGTTTGAACATATTTAAATTATATGCTATATTTGATATGTAATGGATCAAAACTTTATTATGTATTTTTAATTTTTGGATCAATTAAATGTTAATTTAAATCGGAACTAAACCTTGAATGAAAACATGAAATCAGAATCCAATTTCCATTAAAGCCTAAACTAAGCATAATTTAATGTTGAGTTGTTTCAACTAAATTTAAAATTATCAAGTTGATCAAGTAGACTTGTGTTTAGCTCAGTTTGAAATTAAGCTTGACTTAAGTTGAAAATAATGGTAAACAAATCAAGCTTAATATTGGAGTTCAAGCTTGAAATTAATTTTAAACTAAGTTGATCAATATATCAAGCATAGCTTGATTATACATACACCTATGTATTATAGATATTATATATAATAAATATACACTAGTATATATCATATGCATACATAGTAAATAGTACATATAGTTATATTTAGTCCAATATTTGCTTATATTTGTATTGGACATTTGAATGGTGGTCACTCTCTTTTCTTCTCCCTTTGCTAATTAATTTTGTGGATTCTCTCTAGGCTTTGTATATTTTATAAGATAAATTTGTTGTTCACTTGATAGATATGGAATTTATCACCATTTATTATTTTTTAATATATTTTTAATAAATCAATACTTTATTTGATTTTTCTTTCGTTAAAAGGATAATTGGAGAAACAATCCAAACCAATCCAATCTTGATTGGGTTCTACCATGTAAGTTCTATGTTTTTCCAATTTGATTTTAATTTCAAAAATTAAAAATTGATTGAAATTGGGTGGGTTATGCTTTAGTTTCTAATGTAAACCAATCCGATTCATGTAAACCCCTAGTAATGGTTGAGCCAAATAATCCAGCCAGGTGGAAGATCATCCAATCTAAATGCCGGTCTCCCCACGTAACTCTCTAGTAATGGCTGGTACAAAGTTTTAGCATTGACTTACTGAAGTAGCTGTCAATAGATTGAAGATTCAAAGCCCTGGCTAAGTTTTCACACTTCCAGCAGCCACAACCAGAAAAAGATACAAAATAATTCGACTTAGACAAGCAAACGACTACCAGTTGGGAAGCTCGCCAATGCCGTTGGAACCCTCTAATAGCGATCATATGACCCTCAAAGTAATCAATGGACCCTAGAAAATCAATAATAACCTAGTGCACCAAAGCTTCAACACCCTGAAACAAGGTAATAGAATCATGGTTCAATATGTGGGAAAAGGATAACGGAGTTGCAGATTAGTTATCTAACCAATGGAAGCTATGCAACAGGATAGGATGTCATGCCACAGCATAGACGGATCGAGTCCTTGCACCCTCTGGCCTGCGAGGAGGGGAGAGAAACCAATGCTCCCCAACCGTTCCATGTCTCTGTTATAATGATCCAAAAATCCCAGATGCCCCACCTAATGTTTGATGACATGCATAGAATCTAAAGCTTCCTTTGCTCTTTGAAAACATTTTGTATCTTAATTTTCTGAAGACAGTTTTATTTTCTATAAAAAAAAATCTAGAAAATATGTTTTGTAAGCGAAAATAAAAAAATATTTTCTAAAACTGAGAAATGGAAAAAAAGATTAAGAGCGTATTGTTCATTCCAACATGTTTAGTGAAAAATGATAAAAAGATGTCTTTGAACCATTTTTTATTATTTTATAGTTATATTTTTTAAAAAATATATATTTTTATTTTTTTTATCATCCGACATATTTTCACAAGAATTTTTTATAAGCTATGAAAAATAAAAAATAAAAAATAAAAAATAGGATTATTCTTGAACACATTCTAAACCTTTTACTTTTAAACATGATAAAAGCAAGGCTCAATTGGTTGCATCCACCACACCAATCCAAGCTGAGTCTCTGATGTGGCCCCTCTAAACACGCTGAGCCTGCCGAGATCTCGTACGCACGAGCCGCTACAATCCTTCTCGGTACCCTATCCGCCACTTCATTACAGAAAACCGGCCGACTCACGAATGGACAGCAATTCTCCGGTGGAAAGCAACAGGATTCCAGCAGGGTCTCGCTGTCAGCTATGACAAAGCCCACAAGTGGAAAGTACGAAAGTGGTCGGAACAAATCCAAAACTAATGAAAAGTGCGCCGACAAACAAATCTCAGAGCACGTCATCTCTAACAAAATGCCTCAGGTCACCAACTACTTTGCACTAATTAACACCATTACGAAGAACATGAATCTCCCTCGCAGTCAGGAGAACAAGAAAAAAAGGCATGCAACCAAAATAAAGAGCTCCTAAATGACCCTCTGCGAATTTAAGGCAGCATAAAAATACAACGGTAAACTAGAAAGAAGAGAAGCAAGTTAAAGATAAGAATGGAATGAGTTGAAACTCTTAAAGACTCGTGTTATTCTACAACTTTCAGAGAAATGAGTTCTTGGGGAAGTGAGAGTTTGAGATCTCTATCTTTAGGCCTTGAGCTTCCCGCTCACGCCGCGCTTACTGTGCCAAACACCATTACGATCTGCATTCAACTGATTCCTTTTGGCTGCAACTGAACACTGATCAGATCGCCCACTGTTGCCATTCATTTCGATCTGAGCCTTGCGCCGTCTCATCCGGTTCTCCAGCCTGATGCTTCGCAGAGCTTGAACCCTTTTCTCGATCTCCAGTGCTTGTGAGAAGTTCCAAACCCTAACCACACCTTCCTCACCACCACATACAATCCTATCGGCACCAATATCCACAGAGAACAGATTGCACCTGAAGCCATGCAGCATTCTCTGTGGAGGTTCTACGACATTTGGAGTAGACTGTTTAACCCTGGAACATGGTTTCGATGAAGAACATTGGCTTGACTTCAACAGTTTCCTCACATCAATCAGTGCAATTCTACCATCGCTTGAAGCTGATACAAGCCAGGGAAACTCGAATGCTAGAGAATGAACAGCACCAGCGTGAGGAATCCAAGTGGCAGCCGGCTTGATGTCTTCATCACACTTATCAGGGATCTCAAACATGTGAATGGCACCTTCTTCTCCCCCCGTAAACAAAAGATCACCCAAGTGGCTCCGAGTTAAAGAATGTGCATTGCCTACATGAGCATTATTGATCACGGTTATCGGGCCTCCACTCTCAGTGTCCCAAACATAGACATCTCTACCAGCTGTGCTAGCAACAGTGCTGCCACGAGGAGCAAGAGCCCACACCCAGTCTCCATGCCTCAATGTCCTTAAGCACTTCAACTGAACTCGGTCCCATACACGAACGCTCATATCCCATGAGCCACTGTAAATTCTGGTGGAATCTAATGCAAGGCAAGTCACAGGACCTTCATGCCCCCAAAGGCGGAAGTCATGATTCTGATTCATGGGCGACCCTGTGATGTCAAACAGATGGGGATGCCCTTCAATTGCCCTCCAGCACTGCAGAAAGGCATCTGTCCCCCCAGCTACTAGGAGATCAGAGTCTGCTGCAATAGCTCGGATGGTGCAACCAAGAGGACGAGACACTGCAATTGACAAGCCTTCTTCCATGTCCCACATACGAATCACCGAATCATACCCTCCAGTGAATATGAGCTTTGCTGACTGCAGAAGGAATACAGCACGAACAGCCTCTGTGTGACCATGAAGAGCATCAATGCTGAAACGCCCCATGAACGACTTGCTCCTGAATTCCCTCTCTACAAATAGCTCTTTCCAAGACTTCCCATTCAGAGAGCATGATCCCAGAGAAGCATTCAAACCCAGAGGTGGCCCCCACCTGTTGCAATAGAAATCCTTCCACACCTGATGATCCGATGCTAAGCTGTGGAGGAGGGTAGAGACACAGGAGACAATTCCAAGCTCTTTTGCATCAAGACGCTGCAGGATCTCAGACACCAATGCAGAAGGAAGATCGGTGAAAGACCGACGGTCGCCATTAGGACTCAAACCATCAGTGCTTGTGCTTCCAGACCTTGCCTCACCTTTCTTCGAAGGGAACCCAGAAACCGGTTTTGGTATGATAGATTTATTGTGGGATTTCTTATGGGAATTGGGCTTCAAGCTGGCAGAAAGAGAATAGTCCCTGGTATTGGGTGGAGTGATTTCTTCGTCCCACGGCCTATTGACAGAATTCTTTGGTGACGCGTCTCCTATCTCCTGGCATTTCAGGGCCATAAAAGACGCAAGCCCAGAACCGATTAACCCTTCGACCAGCCTCCCTCACCGCCAATTGTAGTGCAGAATCCCTAAATGATACCTTTTTTTAATTACAAATTCAATTTCGCAACCAAAATATGGTGTTACGAATCATGAAAAGCCAAAAGTAACACCTTGATCCCTTCTTCAAATAAAATTTCTAAGCAAAATATCAAGAATTCTTAACCTAGTTTTCTTTTTCTTTTTTTTCCTCCAGAAAATAAAAAAGCTGAACCGAAACCCGTAATCCTAAATAAGAACCCTAATCCTTAAACAACCGTAAAATTTAATAAGAGCCCGGAAACCCCAACCCCACAAAATCTTTCAATAAAACCCCAACTTTGGAATTCCTAGAAGCTCCGAAGCAATATCAGATCACTGCAGACCTCGAAACCATAATTGCCCCAGCAAAACCGACCAAGCCGACAGGAAACCCTAACCCTAGCACCAAAGAAATCACCAAAACAAGGAAGCCCTAACCCTAGAACTCATAATGCCGAGAAAACCTCGATTTTCCCTGTCGAAAACCCTAACTTTAATCTAATTAAACGTAGAACAAACACTACGAATTAGAAGAGATATATAACCAACGTAACGAAAACGCTGTGAGACTTACCTCGAAATCCGAAGCCGGAGACGATGTCCAAGAGATGGAAACCCTAGAAATCCTTCGATCGGGCTTCGAAGACCTCTTGAGCGCTCGCCCTCGGAGAAAACATCAAACGGCTTAGGTTTTCCCCATTTATAAATTCGTTAAGAATGTTTATACCGCCACCTTCTCACCGACCGAGCTACGAGAAATCGACGGCTAGATTTCGTCGTCTGTCGCGGAGAGGTTATTCTTGGCGTTCGCTTCGGGGACGGATGCGGTGGCGGTGGTGATGATTCGGCCGCTTTGGTCCGGGGAACGGGTCAGATCGGTTCGGTTGGATCTCCACGGCAAGGCGGCGTGCCAGCTAACGTTGCTCCTCTATTTTAAATGGCGCCGAATGATTAGTTGGTAAAGTCATTGGAGGTTAGGGACCATGGGTGGCCATCAACAGGTCAAGACTAGGTTAGGTTGAGTCAATGTAAATCATGATTCAACTCATCAACAGCAATAATAACAAGAAAGCATTTGGTATGAAATGTTCTGTTCAAAATTACTAATGATTTATTGAATGATGATGGGATCACTTCATTTATTTGCACTAGAGTGGTGATGATTCAAAATCGTCGTTCTTAAGATGGTGATTCAAGATTATTCCATTTTAGACTAAAATTTAAAGTCAAAAATACTCTTTCTTTGTACCAAATATATTATAATAGCAATAATTTATATATAACATGATATATAAAATTAATATACTATATTATTATATGATTATAATATAATATTAATATAATAATATTAAATTATATTATGTTAGTAATCTTATTTATAATATACTATATTATATTATGTATATAATATTTAGTTTATATATTATAATATATAATATAATTTAATATATTATATGTTATTATATTATATATGTTATAGTAATATAATATAAATATAATAGGAATGATTTTGGTATTTTATACTTAGTAATCTTGAGTTTTCATGGCATATAATTATCAATGATCTTTGATCACTATGATATGGTATATCAAATATAGTAATTTTTTATTAATAAAAATCAAATTATTTCGGGATTAGAATCATCAGTAATCTAAAATCATTAAGGTGATCTTAAGTCATGCTTGATCATATGTTTTTTTTTTTTATTTTATTTTATTTAGTTTAGGATTTATAGGCCTCAACTTGTTTCATCAATAGGTTATAGATACCTGAGCTATAGCATACTGAACTATTTAATGTGCATGGATATTTAGTTTTGGATTTTATGTGAAATAAATAATTTATTTTTTCATGATTTTTGGACTATTTGTCTTAAAACTCATCTCTCCATTTGGTTTTGAACTATTGAAGCATCAATCAATAATTCATATATTAAAAGTATATAATAAATAAGTCTTCTTTGTGATTTGATGGGTCCGAAGGTGTTAATTTGAATATAACATAAATTTATGCATTGGGATTAGCTGACCCTATCTGTAGACCTACTAGTCAAGTTATATTCTAGTGGGATCAAATTTGATAAGAAACATCATATCCTTCTATGCCTTTCATTTAGTGTGGCATTATGGTAGTTGGAGGACTAAGATGGCCATGTCAACCATGTGAAACCAATTACATAGGATTGGGAGGAGTTTACAAATGGTTATTTCTTAAATTTCTACTCATAGATAGTGGGTATCATCTAGATTTATTTAATAATTAATGCTAATGATATATCTTATGATGCTCACAAATAATAAAGATAATATTAAAGTATAAAAATAAAATTTAGATAAAAATAAAAAATAGAAATAAAAATTAAACTATATTAATGAACAAGAGAAGAGTCACAATATTTCTTCTAATTGAAAATAGGATGTAAAAAGTAAATGAATGCTTTGGAAAAGTGAACTAGTATCATATTTAAATTATAAGAGAAGAGTCACAATATTTCTTCTAATTGAAAATAGGATGTAAAAAGTAAATGAATGCTTTGGAAAAGTGAACTAATATCATATTTAAATTATAAGTTGAGATGTGATAATAATAAAAATAGATAATAAGTATAATAAGATAATAACTATAAAAGTTCAAGCCATGAAATAAAACAGACACAATTCAATAGACTACTATGTCAACCTTTAAAAGATAAAAATATAAAAATAAGATATAAAAAGTTCTAAATATAGATATACTCTCATTAGACTTAGGCTTCTTAATATAATATGGTTGGACATAAGTGTATCGACCTTGATATGAGTTAAGTATAAATCTTATCAATTTAGACTTAACCTAATTGCCTCTAAATAACTTCACTTGATATAATAAAAATTAGTTAAGAATTTTTTCCGTATACCTTGATTGTGACCTGAATCAAACTTTAAAGTAGAATGGGCATGATGGGTCAAAAGAAGGAGATGTTTCTTGTAAATCAAAGCTATGCTTGTTTGATGCTTGAAGCTTAGGCTTTCACCTTAAGAGGGATTCTAAATTAAATATAGGATAATAACCAAAGACAACCAAATAAATTAAGATCAAATTTAATTACATATAATAAAAATTGACCAAGACTTTTGGTGCATCTTAGCAAATTTAGCCTAAACTTCTGTTAGAGAAAATTTAGCATCAATTTGAAGTGAAGCCAACAAAAGTTGTATAAAATTTAAATGAGTTTTTTTCATGCATATCCTTACAAATATTTGAAATTACATGAATACCATCATGAATGTTCTATTTACATGTAAATTGCATGTAACAATATTCTTATAAATTATTTCTTTTGATATATGCTTTTATAAATATCCAAAATTATGCCTATGCCCTCATGAATATCAATAATTTTGTGTATATCCTAGTAAATTTTTGTTATTTATGTATCTAATCCTTGACTCAATAACGTTAGACATACCCCAAAATTTGTGAAGTTGTATACACAAAACAAAATAATTTACAGGGATAATCAAATGTAGTAGAAAATTCTTGTTCTCAATTAAAAATTAAAAGAAAGATAAAAATGCAAATAAATGTAATACAACTTTAAAAAAGTAAATTATTTATTCTTCCATACCAAGTTAGAACATCATAAAATTTTTCTTACTTTCTTTTCTAGCATGGATTGAGCTAATTCTTGGGCAAGAATAATATTATTAGGTGATGAACAATAAAAGCATTCTGCTTTGGACTAATGATAGAAGCCCAAAAGGATTTCAATGCATTAACCAACAACTTGGCCAACGGTTTGTAAGCAATATTGTAAAACGAAATAGATCTATAATACTGTATACAAGTAGGAGCATCCATTTTAGGAATTAGAACAATATAAGTTTGCTTTCATTGATTAAGAAGGGCAGCATCTTATGAAATGGGTAAATGACTTGGTACAAGGTAGGATCAACAATATCCCAAAAAGTCTTGCAAAATTCAACATGGAAATCATTTATACCAGGTGCTTTGCGAGCAGCCATGGACCATAACATGTCCATAATCTCATCATAAATAAAAGATCTAATCAAATTATTAGCCCAATTAGTATCTCTTTGAAAAGCTTTCTTATATAAACTAACAAACTAATTAGTGATCATATTCTAATCTACACACAATCCATTAGCTTGATAGAATTAATTATATTTGATCTACAGTGCTGCAAAGCAGTGAGATGAAAAAAAATTAGTATTAAGGTCCCCACCTTGCACCCATCTAGGCTTGGATTTTTTTTTTTTTGGGCCACATTGTGTCGCTAATCGATGTGATTATAATCTTCATGTAGCCATAGCTCTTCTTCCCCATTAAGACATCAAGTATTATCAAGCATTTGAAGAGTAGTTAATTAATTTTCTGTTTTACTCAGATCATTCTTGTTCCAAACGGCCAATATCTTCCTAGTTTTATGCAATTTATGATTAATATGATGCATATAGGTACATTATCTTGAAAACCCCATACTCTAGCTGTGATATCTCTACATTCTCTTTAATACTTTAATGCTTTACTAAGTTCATTTGCAACACCGCTACATGGCAAAAAATTAGTTCTCTTTCTGTCCCCCTCTCCCTCTCTGCACCATTTCTTCCCTTTTAACTGCAGGTTTATTTGCAGTTGCCCACAAGAGATGTTAATTCTTCATTACTATATGGTTAGGATGCTTTTGTTACATGAAGTTTTTTTCATCAAGTTATTTTTAAAATGATGCGGTCATTCCTAAAGCACTATCTAAGCATTCATAGAATTTCGCATCATTGTCAGGGGAGAACAGTGACAGTTTACAATTTTTTCCTGCACCATAAGTAAGTCTTTTCCATAAAGCCATAGGAATTTAATCTTTTACAAGAAGTCACCTTGAGATATCAAATTAAAAATTTAAAAAAAAGGGAGAGTGACTGCAAGAAAAGAACGTTGAAGGAGAAGCACTTTCTTTCCCTTCTTCCATCTTGTTAATTATAATAAAAATCATTTTAATTATAATAATAACTTTGTTTCAGCTCTATGGAGGAAGCACATGAGTAAGAGCCAGATGCCGGAGTCTCACGGCATAGAGTCCGACCACCGTCCTATCAGATCTTCGCATCTTTTAATTTTCTTCTAGGACTTAATACTACCGTATCTTTTTAAACTTCTTTTTTTTTTACGAATTCGTTCAACCTAAAAGTTTAATAATATATATTTTAATAATAATAAAATATTATTTAAAGCACTAATATGATACTTGAGTTTAGGTTGATAAATATGTACTAGGACTGATCCGAATCAATACTTCAGCAAAATTTCATCTAGCACATACTCAATTTACAAGAAACTTAGATGGTATCGAAAGATTTTAAGTTAGTGAAGAATAAGGTCGTCGACTGTTATAAGCTAAGGCAATTGATCAGCATAGGTCTATCAGTCGACCAGCCCTAGCCTGGGTGGTCAACCATTAGGGAGGGTTAACCATTAGGGCTCTGATAGCCCAATAATCATGTTTTTCTGAAACTGCATTTGAGTCCTAGCAATCATATTTTCTTAGCCTTATATATTGGAGGTTTGTAAGTAAGCTGGTTTGAACATGAAAAAATGAAATGAAAATTATTAAAAAAATATTTATGAAAAATAGTTTATGAGCTTAATATGTATATTCATTTTTTTCCTAAGTTTAATACTATAATTAAAATTTACTTTCATTATGAGAGTACTTCTATGTTTATTATAGAAGAGAGGTTTAGATTCTTACTTAGCCCATAAAAGGATTCATTCTTAGCACAAGTAAAAGAATTATAAGGGTTCCTTCTAAGCTTGACAAAAAGAGTTGTAAGGATTTTAATTCTCATCTAATGAAAGAGGATCACTATATATATAGTGAAAATCTAAAAGAAAATTCCTGAATAGTGGATATAAGCAACGAGCATCAACCACTATAAAAATTTTATTATCTTATTTATTTATCTTTTATATTTATTTTCTTACATTAGTTTTTATTTATCTTCTTAATATATCTTGTGCATAGCTTTTATATTTTACTTATACTTTATATTAAATTATTTAATTTATTTTTAAGCTCTTAGTTTTTAAGCCATCATGCATGAGGGTGAATTCTTTTCTCCCATTATTCTTTTACTTTTTGATTGAAGAAGAGAAAGAAAAAAATTAAAAAAAAGGTAAAAAAAAGCAGAGATCCGAAGCACGATGGAATCTATTAGAAAGTGGGTCATAAATCACAAGCTTCAAACCACTAGTAATTTTCAGATTTTCCTTTATTCTTTTATCAACTTTTTCCTCTACATATCTTTTTTATTTTTTTAAACATTCGCATTTTTTTTCTTAATGCCACCACTCTCTTTAAAGGTGTTTATGGTTGCAATTGGTCTTGGCTGAACATGAAACCCAGCGTTAAGATCATGGACGCAAGGTTTGGTTGAAATTAACCGATTCCCTTTTTTTTTTGTCAATTGAATTTTATTCATTTTATTTAGTTTCTTTTAATTATTACTATATCATCTTGACAAATTAAAGAACCTGTTAAATAATGTTATTATATCTAATGACCTTTGGTGAATTATTATTGAAACAATCCTATTAATATTCCTTGAGCTACTTATATAATTGAAACATGATTTAATTCAAGAGTAGCCCCTAATCCTGAAAAAATTGATATCACTATTAATATTTTTTTTAGCTTTATTAAGATTTGATGATATTTTTTTAAAAAAATTCTTTTATTTCTTTAACTTTGAATATAAGATTTGCCATTGAGCCTTTTTCTATGTCTGTATTTGTGTTGGCTGTATCTATTATATAAGTTGCATGCTGGGTGTCTCGCTCTAACAACCTTAGCCAAAGCTATATTTATTGATTACCATCAATGTACCAAGCAGTTCCTTACAATGGATGGGCACCCACAAAAATAATAAAGTTAGAATAAGCTATTATTTATCTTTGTTGTTCCAAAGTGAAAATATATACACACATGATATGAATATATATATATTACTATATATCTACGAGAGGAGAATAAGGTGTCCACTTTTTTCAAGTATAATATAATACTATATAATATAATATTATATTATGTAGCCATCCATAGAAAATTATAATATAACAATTATAATTCTATACTATATAACATGAAATAAATATAAATATAAATATAATTACAACAAAAAAATATTTTTAAAAAATTATAAAGGCAAGAATTAATTTGGATATTATTTTAAATTTTAAAAAATAAATTAATATTTAAAGATAAGAAATACAAGTGCTGAGGTCTGAAATTATTCTTTACTATTTCAGAATCATAGAGTTCCACCATTTCAGGAAATTAATCTTAATCTAAATATAAGCAAGTTGGGATCCCCGGCTATAATAAATTCTAGATTGTGATCGGTCGTATAAAGAATTTAGAAATCAAAGATAGGGATGTAAAATTTATTATTATAAATTAATTGAAATCCCAAAATTTCTAAATATTTTCTAAATCGGATAAGGAATTTAAAAATTAATTGTGGACATGTAGAACTTATTTTCAGAAATTATTTTAAATTCTAAATTTTTAAAATGTTAATCTGTAATATTTGAAAATCATTCATAATCGATTGCCATTGTACTCACTCAAATAAGGAATTTTAAAATTATTAAAAATCTTTAATTTCTAAAAAATTCTGATTGTTCTTATAAGGAGCTTAGAAAGCATGTAGAACTTATATTCGTAAATTATTGGAAATATCAAAAAAAAAATTGATGATTGAAATAAGGAATTTTTAAAAAAAATTAGATATAAGCATGTAGAATTTAAATTCAGATATCCAGGAATTATTCAAAATTAGAAGATTTTGAAAAATTACGCTCCATCATGTTTGGGAATTTTTACTAAATTTTATTTCCTAGATTGTATGCTTGTATTTTAATCTCTTCTGTTTAAAAATTGAAGAGATCCTTGCCTAGCTTAATCCCACTACATTAGTTATAGATATAATTTTTTTTGTTAAATATTAATACAGATTTTTTTTTTTTTTTTTACTCTCGTTTTGTTTCACTGCCATTCCAGAAAGCAGCACCTTGCGGGCCTGTTGGTTTTGTTTTAATAAAAACCAAGAATTCTATCTCAACTTTAAGGCTGAACCAATATTTCTTGCAAGCCTGTCAAGCAGGCATTTAATTGCCACTCAATCCGGACAGGTTTGGTTGAAAGTTGGTGCAAGTTGGGCCAAAACGTTAATGAGGAAGTGCAAGTCATGTGGATTGAGACTTAAAATACCATTCATAATTCAGGCGATTCTACAGTGAAAGCAGAGACTCAGTTGACAAGGGAAAATAATGCATGAAATATAACGCTTGCCATATGCGGTTGATAGTTGGCTGTCAGCCAAGATAACCTCAGAAAAATATTTCAAAGATCGGTCTACATGAATTATTTGTGTAATTAATATTGGCATGCATGAATTATTTGTGAATCAATGCTTTTTTTTTAATGATAACCACATGTCGGTGAGTAGAAGTGTATGAATTGAGATTGTTGTTTACGTTTAAGCTTGTTTGAGGAATA
Source organism: Metroxylon sagu (assembly GCA_017589505.3). Taxonomy (NCBI): domain Eukaryota; kingdom Viridiplantae; phylum Streptophyta; class Magnoliopsida; order Arecales; family Arecaceae; genus Metroxylon; species Metroxylon sagu. Next base: position 1,250,961 of record JACVBY030000658.1, on the reverse strand, counting down.
TGCTGTAGAACTGGAATCAATGTTGAAAAAGCATTGGATACCACCGAAAATTGGCAGGAACATTGGATATGCTTTTAGCATCATAATAGATTATGCTGAGTGTCTTGATGCTTGCAGGAGTATCACTGAATGGTTCCAGATGTGTTCACAAGAGTGTAAATCCAAATGTTTTATGCTAAATCTCAGCAATTAAGATGGCTCTGTACCTTTCTTCTAATAAAAAAGAAGAGATGATTTTCTGCCTTTAGCCATCTATAATTACGCAGGCTAGCATAGTTATTCTATAAAAAAAATTAGATTAATTGAATATCGAATTAATGAAGTATTTTGTGTAAGCCCATTATAATTTGTAATCGCTATTTGTGCTATTGAGGTATTTGGTGTGCCTTAAAGTAGTATGGTCTTATGTTAAATATGAGTCTTATAAATAAATAGGCCATAATGAGTAGAATACATATTAATTTAATTATTACACGGAGAGGCTCCTATCCTCACTCAATAAATATTGCGGTGGACCTATTGAGCTGTAATACTTTTGTTACCTATAAGGTAGAAGGAAGTCTTCTCTCTTACTACACATATACATAAAACCTTAATTCGATTCTATATTACAAAGAAATTATAAAGTTTACGATGAATTTAGGTATGATTTATTTTATATTATACGTACGTATATACTTATGATATTGAGCCTATCGATTATGTTTTAGATTTATGAAATCCAGACTTTCTCTCACCTAAGTTAAAGATTACACGGGCTTAAACTCTTATGCTTCCTCTCATCATTTTATAAAACATGTTATCCTACTATTGGTCATATATTGGAAGCAAATTAAGCCAAGGTTTCTGGCAAAGTTATTTGGAAAATTTGATGAAAGACATTATAATCTTATTGCACTTCAAGCATCAACAAAAATCTTCATCCACATGATTGTGTTAATTGTTGAGAAATTGCTCCTACAAATCTATATCAGCATGAATTATTTATTTTTGTTTGTACCTTTTAACTTGTCCTGAAAAGAAAGACTTCTTATTTTCGAAACTAGTTCTAGGCTCCCTAAAGTTGTATACTTTCTCCTCTAGAGGGCTAAGCTAGAACTAACACTTGCAACAAACTTTTTTGTGATTGCTTTAAAATGAGAATTGAAAAACTTATCATTAATATAGTGGAACTTTCATATTCACCTATCCTTGAAATCATAATATCTCTACACATCCTTCTTATAGCTTCAAAATTATTTTCTTTAAAAGTATGGAAATCTTATTTTAATGATAGTCTATTCTTGACCAAAGTAGCATGGCCTTGTAAAAAGAGAACTTGAGATCCTTGTTGTGGTCTATTGAGAAGCAGGGAAGCTCTACAAAATTAAACATATTTATGAGTCCCTCATACCTCATTATTCCTTTATCAATAAGAGCTATTTTCAGTAGGTGAATGTATGATTATCTTTGTGGGGTTGAACAGAGGACTAACCTCTGTCAACGGCGAAAGCAATGGAGAGCTAGTCATCGAGAGAAGGAGGCTACCATAGCCTCTCAAGGTCACACCCTAGGCTATGGTGCTGAAGAGGGAAGGGTCGTCGAAGAAAGAGAGAGAGAGGGCTTTGTTCATGCTGCTGTTTCTTCCGTTTTCCACCACCACCTAACAAAACAAAGCTTTCTTTGTTTTATGGAATAGAACATATGAGGCGGACACCGCCTCATGGCTATTGCTTCATCAAGAGGCGGTGACCCATGTGGAGGAAAGCTTGCATGGACGCATGACCTAAAACCAACCAATAATCTCTCACTCGTCTACATAGGAATAATACTCACAACTATACTTCACCTCTCTCCTCATGCAGTGCAGTGAAGCATGCGACCCAATGAAACTCACACGTAGTGAAATATATAGTAAAAGTGCTGCATTAAGTTAATATATAACTAATGTAGCACACAATCAATCTAATCTCGTCTGTCCTAAAAAATCTGATCACACTTGATCAAGAACTCTCAACCCCTCAAGAGACTTAACTCTGAGTAGTATTTGAAATTACCAAGTTATACATTTATATCCATGATCATATGCAACCTATGCATATAATTGCTCGGGCTATGGATCATAAACTCAAGGTATGTTCATAATAATCATTCTTGAACACTCATATCAATCCATCCTTATTCAATTAACTTCCTAGTATTGTCTTATATCGTCGTATCATTCATGACCCTAGATAACAGAGCTAAGAAAGTTCTCATGAACTCTAACTTCTTAATATAGGTCCAAGTCCAAGGACACCACACAATTATAAGGCTCACATAGTGATAGAAGGGGAATTTATCATGTCACCCCCTAGTAGGTTGGTTTTAGCACATACAACACAATGCATGCTATGGTGGAGCTCCCACTCAATGAGTCATGTTAAACTCAAACACTGTACGAACCCAAGTTTAGATGTCACAAAAATATTCGACCCGAATATATACACATATGCTCTTGTTCGGCTACTTCAGACTTGATACAAATTTGTAGATATAATGATATACATACTCCATACCGACTTGCTTGAGTCTCATCTTAGTTCTAGCTGAGGTGACTTTCTTGTAATTTGTGCAACTCAGTAGCATGAAATCCTTTTGCAACCTATGCATTCTGCAACTCATGCATTTTTCATATTCTATGCAACATTTGCATTATTCCATAACATCACTACTTAAGCATTTATTATGGTCACTCTAGTCTCATCCTACTCACTACAAAAGTGCTAGGGTGATCATCCATGTGAGTAGACTGATCTAAGCCTATAATATTTATAAATGCATGTGCCTTATACTATCATATTATGAATCACATTATAAAATAATGAAAACAAACATTTCATTTTAACAATGCTCGTAACATACAATCTCCATCTGCCAACACAATACAAACCCAAACTCCTTATATGAGTCTGGAGCACATCCCGGTCTATGAACCTCTATACCGATATAGACTCCTCATATGAGTTTGGAATACATCCCTAGCAATGGGCTTAGTCAATAGATCAGCCACTATCCTGCTAGTTGAGATATGCATATGGATTGGCTATGTTCCAAATGAAGTGATATCTAATATCAATGTGCTTGGTCCTACCATGATATTTAAGATCCTTGGCATATTGTAATACTACCATGCTATTAGAACATATCTGAATAGTCTTATGAGCACTGGCTGATATCTCGAGTCAACTCAAGAATCTCCTTAACCATATAGCCTTCTGGACAATAGCCGAACAAGCAATATATTTGGCTTCCATCGTGAATAAGGCAGTGTAGCTTTGCTTCTTGTTGCACCAAGAGATAGCTCCATCTCTAACGATGAACACATATCTTGATGTAGACCTACACTCGTTTCTATCACCAGCCCAAAAACCTTTAATCTTAAGTCTCTTTCCTGATAACATAGAATGAAATTAGTAGTACTACGAAGGTAACAGAAATCATCTTTATAGCTTCCCAATAAGTATGTCCTAAATTACTTTGGTATCAACTAATTAAGCCAACTACAAAGCTATTATCAGGGTGGGTACACAACATAGTGTACATCAAGCTCTCACTGCACTAGCATAGGAACCTTTGCTCATTGTCTTTCTTTCCTCATCTGACTTAGGGCATTGATCGATGCTCAAAGTATAATCTTTTTTTATTGGGATGTCAACGAGTTTCGGATAGTGCATCTGGAATTGCTCCAATATTTTTGCCATATAAGTTTCCTGAGATAAATCAAGAAACTTCTAGGCATAATTTCTTAAGATCCTTACTCCGAGCACATAATTCGCCTCATCTATGTCCTTCATCTCAAAGATAGAGAGCAGCCACTCTTTAGTGACATTGATTAATCTCATGTTACTCCCAGCTATTAAGATATTATCCATATACAACATTAAAATCAAAACCCCATTTTCTGATTTCTTAATGTACACATAGTGGTCCGCTTCAATTATATTCAAGCCAATCAATGTGATGGCTTCATGAAATCTAAGGTACCATTGTCTAGATGATTGCTTGAGACCATATATAGATCTTTTAAGACAGTATACTTTGCCCTCCTATCCTTTGGCCTCAAAGCCAATAAGTCGATCTATATAAATCTCTTTATCTAGACTTCCATTAAGAAACACTGTCTTGACATCAATCTGATGCGGCTTCAAATCTAAATGGGCTACAATAGCTAGGATTTGGTGAATAAAGGCAAATATCACCAGGAGAAAATATCTCCTCATAATCTATACCTTCCATTTGGGTATAACCTTTCGCCATAAGTCGAGCTTTATACTTGTCAATTAACCCATCTGCCTTGCATTTTATCTTTAGGACCTACTTATTTTCTACTAATTTGCACCTAGCTAGAAAGTCAACCAAGTCCCACATATGGTTTTTAGCCATCGACTCCATCTCATCCTCCATAGCTACTAGCTACTCACAATGAATAAGTAAAGCAAGCACTTGAACAATAGAAGTTGGCTCATCTAGATCCAATGGAGCACAGAGAAACATGTTCTCCTCAACTTCAAAATGTCAATGTAGAATAATTCCATGTTTGCTTCTTTGTAACTATGGATCTGGACCATAAAAACTACTCTTTAGTGATGCACTATCCCCTATAGATGCACTCTCACTTGCTGGTTCATCACTTCTATTAGACACAGTACTCTCACTATCTGTAGCGATCATTGGAACAGACCGTAATACCCTTCTCTCACCAGAGATAGTAGGATAGTCCTCCTGTAACTCATACAACACCAGGTCCTTTTTGACTTCATCAATACTCAGGAATTCATTCTGTATGAATTTCACATCTTTGGACTCTATCTTAAGTAGTTCTCCATCAAGATATTCACCATACATCACATAACTCTTGGAACTCTCAAGGTTCCTAATGAACACTTTTTTGTTAGCTCTAAGTCACAGCTTCCCCTACCTATGAGAGGTGTTGTGAACATATCCTACTGAGCCCCATGGGCGCAAATAATCCACACTAAGTCTTGCATCATATCAGAGCTCATATGGAGTAGAGGGCACCAATTTACTAGGTATACAATTAAGGATGTAGGTAATAGTTAACAATGCATCTTTGCAAAAACTAATTGAGAGATTTGCATGTGTCATCATCGATCTAACTATGTTTAGTAAAGTCTTGTTTCTATGCTTTGCAACTCCATTTGTTGTGATGTACCAAGAATGATGAGTTGCTTGCATATCCCCTTTTCCTTACAGAGCCTCTAAAAATGCTCAGACAGATATTCATGTCCTTTATCAGTTCGAAGAGTCTTCAAAGCCCTCTTTGTTTGATTCTCTACCTCTGCTAAAAAGCATCTAAAACAATCTTGCACTTCATGGTGGTGGGAGATCAGGTACACATATCCGAATCACAAATAATCATCTATAAATATGAGAAAATAAGAGGCATCATGGCATACCGTGACACTCATGAGTCCATGGATATCTGAGTGTACTAGGTCTAAAGGCCGAGAGGCCCTAAAAGCCGTATCAAAAGGCTTCCTCGATGTTTTTTCTACTAGATAAGGCTCACACACAAGGAGACTTATCTTGCTGAGAGGGCCGAACAGCCCTTCTCTAGTTAGTCTAGCCATCCAATCTTAGCTCACATGACCAATTCTAGCATGCCACATCACACTATCATTATTTGTAGGAAAAGAAGCACATATAAATAAGAAATAATGATCACTAAAATCAACATCAAGTTTGAAGTACTCATGTGATAAAAGTCCACAAAAGGATAAAATATCATCCATATATACGAACAACTGATATCCGGAGAAAATAAAAGTATAGCCAAGAGCTAATAAGGTAAGAATAGAATATAAACTACATCAGATGGTTAGGATGTACAAAACATCATAGAGGAGCAAATTATGTCCACATCAGCATGACACATCGGTGTGACATGTAGATTGCAGCACAGGTAGCCACGTTAGCACTATCAGCCCCGCGGTGCCACATCGATACCATATCAATGTGACACATGATGGAACCACATCAGCATAGACTTAGCTTGGGACAATGCCATATCATCAACCCATTGCCATGTAGGTGGGACCCATGACACGTGGCAAGCCACGTTAGCAGCCTTCCCTTTTTTTTAGAAAAATAGAAACAAAAGGAAGCTTACTGTTTGCTGAATTTATGGATGGTGCCAACCGTAAACTCAACAAACCCCCCATGCTTACCACTTGTGCGGCAGCGATGGGGCCTTCCCAACCTCCAACGATCAGAGAGGAGGTGCGATGGTCTCTTCGACAGCCAAAGAGGGTGGTGCTGGCACCGGATTGAGGTCTGTGGCACCCTTAGTGGCAGCGGGGAGTAGACCAATGGCCATCGGCTATCGCACCCTGCTCTACCACCCTCTTTGGCAAGGTCCAGCACTAACGGAAGGGGGAGGAAACCTGGGAGGTGGCCGCAGGTTAACCGAAAGCTCTAATATTACTTTATGGGATTGAATAGGGGACTAATCTCTGTCAATGGCAGAAGCGACGGAGAGCTTGTCATTGGAAGAAGAGGCTACCAGAGTCTCACAAGGTCACACCCTAGGCTACGGTGCCGGAGAGGGAAGGGTCGCTGGAGAAAGAGGAAGAGAGAGCTTTGTTCGTGCTGCTGCTTCTTTTATTTTCCACCATTGCCCAGTAAAATAGAGCTTTTTCTGTTTTATGGAATGGAACACATAAGGTGGTGGTTATGAGGTCACCGCCTCATGGCTACCGCCTCATGGCTACCACTTTAGCGAGAGGTGGTGACCCATGTAGAGAAAAGCTCATGTGGACGCATGACTTGCACCTCGTGTTAGATTAGCTGGCAATCTCAAATGCTATGATGGCAACTAAACAACAAAGGGTAATACTTGAAGGTTAATGTAAATCTTGTCTATATACTAGGCCTAATGTCCATAGGTTGGTTTGATATGTGTAGCTATATTGGAGAAAGATGGAAGAGAGGAGTCATAATAACAAATGAGCACACAATTTGACATGCATAAAGTTTTCTTATTGATGGAGATATCATATTAGATAAGTCACCATATGGTATTAATGTAATCTCAATGCTTATATCTTAGCCCATGTAAATCAATATATTCTAACTTGGAGGTATGATATCATTATACTGAATGACATATTTCGATCAGTTATTTACAACCAAAATATATTATTAATTAATAACTCATAAATTAGTATCTAAAAATTGTTGCTAATGTTAGTTTTAACATGCTAGCTAAGATTTCTATATATCTTGGTTTGGATCTATTTAGTGAGATTTGGGAAAAAGCTTAGATTTTTTGATTTAGCCACTCTCCACCTTGGTCTAAATTATTAATTCAGATCTCAGTTCATCACAATCACCCACTGAGATAACCAATATCTTATATTTTACAAACCCTGGTCATGAGTGAATGGACAAGTATTTTTAGGCATTGTCATGTGAGTGGACATGTCTCTTTAAGTATCTTTAAAATTGTTTATATACATATATATATATATATATATATATATATATATATATATATATATTGAGGAATTAAAATTGTTTCTATTTAATATACATTCACTTAAGTGCAGTTGTTTTGACAATCAAATGAAATAAACTTTTTCAAAAGGAAAAAATGCAAAGGCACACCACTTTATTCTGTCACTTCTTTATTCCGTTGAAATTGTTGTGCTTGACTAAGTGATGTTCTACCATTCTCTTGCGTGAACTCAATCACTAACTCGCTATCGCTGGAGCCTTTTCTAATGTTTTAATGGGAAATGGATAGAATAGCAGTCAAAGTTATATATATATATATATAACGTACATCATCTCTATATATAATTGAGACTGAGATAAGCTACAATCTCTCATGATCACGATGAAATATGTTGAAATTTGTAAAGACGTGAGATTTCTCAAGATGTTATTCAATATTTTTTTCTTAGATATCAGAACATGATAAATCCAAAATTAACAATTATTAGTAAATATTTATTTTAAATGTATTAACTAAAATATTAATTTAGAAGTAAAATGGTTGAAAAATATCAGCCTTTACGTTGAAGCGATTTTGACTCACGTATCGGAAGCTATGGGTTTATACCGGCCGATATAGAACAGAACATGATTCATTTCGTTGAATGGTCACGTGGAAAGCCCCAAATCACTGTAAATTTAACGGAGCCCAACTTCTAGTTTCTCTTTGTTTTCTTCCTCCCTTCGCTCTCCTCTCCTTTCCTTTCCCTGCCGTCCCGATCTCAAGCCCCTCTCTCTTTCTCTCTCTTTGATCCAAATTCGAATCGGTCAATCCGTCAATCCTCCTTTCGTCTCGAATTCTGCTTGTTTGGAAGGAGGGAGGGCAAGAGAAAGAGAAGATCACAAGAAGACTTCGGATCGTTGCGTGTCGCATCGAGAGAGAAGAGCGGAGATGAAGAGGTACCGTAATGGGGAGATATGGGACTTCGAGAGCCAGACGCCGGTGGTCGGCTACGGCGGCGCAGGCGTCATCCTGGGGCTCGACGGCGGCACAACCTCCACGGTCTGCGTCTGCCTGCCGGCGGCAATGCCCCCCGCTGGCCTCCTCCCCGATCCCCTTCCCATCATCTCCCGTGCCGTCGCCGGTTGCTCGAACCGCAATTCCGTCGGAGGTATTGATGCCTTCCCCTCTCTCTGTTTCTCTTTTGGATTGCTCTCTCTGGATCTCTAGCTCACATGAGCACACGGAAAGACGCCTCCTTGGCGTCCTGGGAAGTTTATATATGGGTATTCGGCTTTTAATGTGTTTTTATATAATTTATGTCAATTTACGATCCAGATGTTGGCATTTGTTTGGGTTTTCAAATACAAATGTTCTTTTCCGTTGAATTTTTTGAATTCATGTTTATATTTATCCTGGAATTGGTCGTCAATTCTCTACGTATTTTTGGTTTTTTTTTATTTTAAACCAGTTTTTCTTTTTTTTTTTCTTTGAATTGTCATATTTTGTATGCTGGTTTTTCTTTCTGTTAGGGTACTTCATTCTCCACATTGTTACACTGCATGCACTCTCAACAAATTAGAAAAAACACTCTCAACACATTGTTACACTGTATGATTATGTCATTTATGAAGCTAAAACGGAGGTGTGGTGATCCAATAACTCGTTTTTTCTTGCTTATGCTTGATCTTGAAGGCCGTTCTTTTTTTTTTTTTGGTTCTTTTGACTACAGTTTAGTTTACATGGATTTCTTTGCTCTAGAAAGTGATTGGGGTTTAGAAAAATCCATAGAAATACCAACAGTTGATATTAGAGCTCAAGCTTGGATAAGACCAAGGATGGCTATAGGAACGTTAGCAACCATTAGCTAGTTGAAAGCATGGTCTGCAGTACTGGACTGGACCACTCGGTACCTTGTGTACCATGCCATGCTGGTAAGAAAATAACGCTTGATAGGAGATATTGGAGGGGGGAGGTATCGAGTCTGGGTACCACGGACCTACCAGCACTGTACCTATATGGTAACATTATAGGTACCAAAACCAAAACTGTATCACTCAGTACCTTATACCATACCATACTGATAAGGTATTGAGTCTAGTACCATGAACCTGCCCATGCCTATATTGTACCAGTATGATAACATTATGGGTGCCAAAACCAGGATTGTGATACCTTGTGTACCATACCATACTAGTAACAACATACCATGAACCTAATCATGCCTGCATTGTACCAGTATGGTAACATTACAGGTACCAAAACCAGTACCATGGACCCATGATTGAAAGGTGAAGTTCTGTGGTAAGGTGAATTTTGGCATGGGACAAAGAAAAGTGATTATAGTTTCAGTTCAATAGGGCCTGCATAAGGCATTGCACAAGTTCAAAAAGTTGGCAACAATAAGAGATGAAGATTGGGAGGAGCCAGATTGTTGGGGATGAATAATATCCAAGCATGTATAGCTAATGAAGTGGTTACAACATCATGGACAACGAATAAATGCCAACATTGTTGGAAATGTTGGAGGAGTTGTATATGGAAAAGACAAGCTGAAACAGGCTTTTCCTGATGCAATAGTTATATGACCTGATGATGAAAGAGGGGGAAGGATCATCTGCAACAGAAGATCATGTACAACCAGGTCTTTAAAAAAAACAACCGCATAGCATCGATCTCAAGGTGGAGGAAGAAAACAAGACCTAGTTCTTCTTACCTTCCTACCGCTTTTTACCTCACATCCTTCTTCATCAATGCATGATTGTTATTCTTTTACATGAGCAATATTGGTGAAGCTGGATTGCATCACAATGTTGCTGCTGTCCAATGATTTGAAATATAGTTGAATTTTGAGGTTGATAAAGGATACCTATTGCTACCTTGAGAAAAATTGATAGGAATGAAACTTGAAACTGCATCGCCAAGATCCAGGTCTAAGTGAAAGGGCAAGGTTTGGTGTTTTAATTGTAAGCGGTATGACCTCTACTTTTTTTTCTTTTTCTTTTTTTTGTGATAAATAATAGGTTGAATGCCCTATTATTCATGTAGAAAAAGGATTTATGGAGCCGACTCCAACTAGTTTGGGATTAAGGCTTTGTTGTTATTGTTGTTGTTGAATGTCCTGTTACTTTGCACAACTAGTGCACTGGGAATCAAATATCACAAGAGCCATGATTGGGCTTTGGAAATTCCTCCAAATACAAGAAAGTATTTATCTGTCTAATACTGACAGGACAATGAATGAACAAAAGGGATATGGAGGATTAATTTTTTTGTGACATGGTAAGATAGGGAAAGTTTGATCATCATAAGCATTTTGATTCAAGTAGGGAGTGAAAGCCCCATCATTGCATCATAATCAAAGATTTCCAGCTCAGAAAATAGATTAGAACCAAGTGAAATCAAAATAATGGAAATGGAAGCTAAAATTATTAATAGAGATAAAAATTGTAAGGAGTTAACGTAAAAACAGTATAGTTAGTAGGATGAATAAAAGGCCATATACCTTTTCTTGCTTAATGCTTGTCCTTCATAGGGTCTCCTTTGAAATGTCATGGCCTCACGTGCATCTTCTTCTGAAGTCTAAACCATTGTCTGGAACCACAGTTTCTCACATAATGTCACATGACACAAGTGAATTTAAATGACATTTAAAGTGCCACTAATATGATGATAAATTATGCAAAGTTCATGGGGTATTTATTCGTTTCTAGGACCCTTATGTGGTAGACATGGGATGGATCCATTGTGGTGGCTGGGGATTAAAGGATTTTTACTGCATTATGAAATTAGTTGCTTACAAACTGCTGATGTGTGGCTGATCACCGTATACAGTATACACTATACTGCACTAGGACTTGAACATTGTGTCATTCCAACACAAGATTATTGTCATTGACAGATTTTGCAATCTAGGCACCTCTTAGCTATGCCACATTTCTTGTTTGCCTTCTATGTAGGGAATTATAGCTGGAGGAGTAGTACATGGGGGTGGCAATTAGGTTTACTATGGATAGAGAGAGGACCAAATTTGGTTGGATATATTGTTGCATAATTCAAAACAATGTTGCATAGATACAGGTATAGAAATCGGACTCAAACATGTATCCAAGTATCTAACCTACTACGAGAGAAAAGGAGAGTTAGGGGGATCAATAGGATAAATATAATTTTAACTAAATTATAGACACCTTTAAACATTGTTTGCTTAAATATTAAAAAAATATTGTTTCTTGAAATCTTTCAATGCACATGTTTCTCATTCAAACTTCCTAGTTAAGGATACAAGAAAAATAGTATTTTATAAGTTATTTCAATATCTACATCCTTGACTAATCTTTAAAATGAACAAATATTCTCTTTTAATGTCAAAACTAGAGGATCAAACTTATTATTAGAGGAGTTCAGCTCTCTTACATTCTTTAAAAGGGGTTTCTAAAGAACTTTATAAGTATTCAAGTATGTGATATGCATCCAACTTGGATGTGTATCTGACATGGATTTTTGGAGCTAGATGCAAATGTCCAGGTATCACTGATTCAAACTTGGTAAATTTCATTTGATAGTGCTTGGAATTACAATTTGATACAAGAATCCATTGAGTGGATGGGTGGAAGGTGACCATTTAGTGACTGGGGCCTATCTTTCGGAGAAACATTAGATCTTAATCTAATGTGCCCTTAGGTATTGTAACCTGCTCCCCAAAAAACACACACACACCCACCAATTCCTCACATAACTTGGACGAATGTTGTTCAATTGTTGATGTTGTAATGCCTTTGTTTTTCAAACTATGAGTTTAATCCTGTTTATCTTTTAATGTGAGGCACAATACCTTTGCTTAGAAGATTTTGAGAACCTAAAGTTAAGCTGTATGAGAATCAAAGTAAGTTTGCTGTAGCAAAGGATATGACTTTTTGAAAAAAATGGATGACCAGTCATGATTCATGAAGCTATTCTTAATATGATAATTTAATTTATCTTGCTTATTGATTATGGGAAAAATATTTAACAGTTCAAAATAAATATCAGAAGTGTTTTGCGTGCTTTGATGATTCTTTTCAGCGTTTGATGACATAGTGGCAAATGCTAATATCATTTGATTAACTGATTTAAAAATTTGCTGTGCCTTTTAGTAAAGCTACGTAATTGGCAGAATAATGTCTAATATATGTGAAACTTTAAGTTAATAAATTGTTGCTAAGCTGATGGATATTGAGTTTCACAGAAACTGCAGCAAGAGAGACACTGGAGCAGGTTATGGCTCAAGCCCTTTCAGAGGCTTGCTCTACTCGTGCGGCTGTTCAGGCAGTTTGCTTAGCTGTATCTGGTGTAAATCATCCTACGGATCAACAGAGAATGATGGACTGGCTCAGGTCTGTTCTATAACTTATTTCAGGGAAGCAACAAAACTGATTAACTTTTTTGACTCGTTTTGAAGCATAGATGTTTGTAAAATTTTGCCTTCTCCATGCCAACAAGATAGCTTGCCAACGCTACGACAGCAGAATTTACTATATTGCATATTCTTTTAAATAACTATGCTATTTTCGGTTATATGAGGAGATTTATAGTTCTGCTCTCTGTCTTTTATGATAATCCCCTTCTTGCTGCCAGAGTTGGTCAGTTTTTTGTCCTAAGGTGCTAAAGTTTTGCTTTAGTTAAATTGTTGTCATAGCTATTTAATAATTTTCTTTCCCAAGTTGACAGATTGTACTACCAGGCCAAAGAGTATCAAATCAATCTTCTTTCTATAAACTTATTAAATATCTTTCCTACTTAATATCTTTCATATGAGGTACTACATTTGCTAATCATATTTGTGAAAAACATATTTTTCCTTATAGAAATTTAACTTTCAGATGACAAAGGCAACTCACGACAGTTGGAGTTTCATAATTTTTGAAAAAATTTCGTAGTCAACATTTTGAAGAACACTGAAAAAGCATCATATTTGGAAATCTTACATTGTAGTGGACTTTGAATATCCATTCATGTAATTGTATCTAATACTAGGATGGAATTATTCGGTTGACTGTTCTGAAATTAAGATGTTGGAAAACATATTTCCTTTCATAGATGATGGCTTTCAGTTGTCTACCATTGCTAAGGGACTGCTTATCTTGCAATTTGCATGCTTGTGGGGATTTACTCTTGGATTTCCGATCCTATAAGAAGTCTCCTTGTTTGCACCTTTTAGGACTCGTTTGATTTGTAAGAATGATCCTTTGAAATCTTAATCGGAATCAGTTATTTGGTTGGAAGAAGTTAGAATTTGATTTCAATTCCACTTGCAATCCGAATCCTATATTATAGGGGATTTGGAATTCAGACCCTCCCTCTAACCTAGGGCAAATATATTTCAGCCAACTCTAACCCTACGAATAATATTATATTTAATATATTAAATATATATTGATATATTATAATAATATATAATATAACATGTAGAGATTGACTTGGCTACATTCGAATGTAGCCAAGTCAACCTTTAATATATAATATATTATTATATATTTATATTATATATAAATATATTATAAATTATATATAATAAATATTATATATTATATAATTTATATTATTATAATTTATTGGAATATATAACTTCATGTATATTTCAATATATATTATGAGTAGGATTCAGAAACCATATTCCAATTTTTGTATGCATGCCCAAACAAAGATATTTTGATAAAATGATTGTAAGAAATCTACAGTGCTGAAATGCATTTGTCCCCCTGCCCCTTTTTTCTTCTTTTCATTTTCCTGATTGGTCTCTCTTATTTGCAGGTTTTCACTACATTGGGTGAACTTGTACCTCTTTCAGCATTATTCTTTTTTGTCAAATGCATATATGTATGCAAACCCCATTGTATCCGTGTTGTTTTTTTTCCCCTCCAGTCCTTGGGATCGGACTGATTTTTATTGTTTGCATTGATCTAGTTAACTAAACTATGATTTAAAAATCGTCTGCTGTCTTTAAATCTAACCATCATGATTAACATCTTTTGACATATCCTAACATTTTCATTGCTTCCAATTCTGGCTTTTGATTTTTACAGAAACATTATTTAGCCATGCCTTGCTGCACTTTTCAAATGGTTCGGAAATTAAAACTTTATTACATCTAAATTTGCTGTTCTTTGTACCAGAGAGATATTTCCAAGTCATGTCAAGTTCTATGTAGAAAATGATGCCGTGGCAGCACTGGCTAGTGGCACGATGGGAAAGCTCCATGGCTGTGTACTGATTGCAGGCACTGGCTCCATTGCTTATGGGTTCACTGAAGATGGAAGAGAAGCCCGAGCTGCTGGTGCAGGACCAGTCTTGGGGGATTGGGGAAGGTTTGTTTTGAATTCTTTTTTATGCTAAAATAAGTTGTGCTAATCCCCTGAGTCAGGATGCAGCTTCTACAGTTGCGTTGACAGTACTTAGTTTGAAGTTTGAGCAGAAACAGTATTGCTCGGCGCATGCTAGAAACAGATTTATTTGACAATATAAAATATATTTGAATTTGAATAGTACATTAGATTGGATATTAATGGGCTTGATATTATTTATTTTATCTTGAAGGAATGAAATCTTAGTACTATAAAATAAACTATGATATTTGGTTTATACATCTCAAACATACAGATTTGTACTTCAAATTTGAGTTGTTGCATGTCATGACAGATAAAGAAGATTTCTAGTACTTCAAAGCCTTTTCGACTATTAAAGATCATTGGCTATTGTTGATTCTCCCTCCACAATCTTGATAGTGTAGTGCATCTGGTCATGTCTGTTTCCTAGTTTCACCATTTTACTTGTAGATGCTATAGCCTATAACCAAGTTCTAACTAAAAATAATTATTGCCCAGTCTTTATTTTTAACAGTTAGATTTGGTCTCTATCAAATTTGACCATGGGTAAATTGTGATTCATAATTTCTCTGAGAACTTTGTTAAATGTCTTCCAAAATTACAATTTGATGGCTTATGTTTGAGTGGAAATTTACTATAAAAGTGAGAGCAATGGTAGTCTGACTTTCTTTTGCTTTGCTTTTCCTTTTCTTCTTTTTTGCATCAGTTTAGATGTTTGTCACATTTTAGTGATGCAAAACAAAATCCACAGGTTGGGAAAAATAATTTTGGACTTTAACATATTTACTCAATAGTTCCATCCACCTGCATGGAGTAGCTAAAGGTCATTCAGTGTCTTGTGGTCTACCTCCATTGTTTATTATTTTCAATTTTTTTTCCTTATTAGAATCTTAGAGAATCATGCTGAAAGAAAATCTCAGTTCTTGACAAAAGATCATTATAATTTTAATGTGAACACAGGCAGAAAGGTCTGCATACTTTAGAGTTTGACAGAGATTGGCCAATGTAGATGCTATTGGTAGCTCAGAGAAGAAGCCTTTTAATATAGAAAATATTAAACGTATGAACTGGATAGATTGTAAGCGGAAATGAAAATATGATTAGATGTTGCACTATGGAAGCAGCTTCAAGATTTTGCTGAAAGTTGTTGTCTTGATTGGGAGAATTGATATCTGATTACATGATAAATTTCACTGTTTAGTTTTCCAGATTCAAATGGATAACTTCCCACAAGCATATTTGGATATGATTCTGTTAACAAAAGGAGCAATGAAAAGTCAGAAATGTTAGGTCTCAAACTAATGAAGTTTGCTCTCCAAGTTTCTTGAGAGAATCTTGGTTTGCATTCTTCCTTTTGATCTTTTAGTGCACTTAGAAAGATTTCCTTCTTATTTAACAATATTTTTTTGCCAGTTCAACCATTACCGATAATTTATATTCTATCTGTGCACTACTTATTTCTTACAATCAGTCAGCAAAAAAGGGTCTGAAGATTTTCTTGCAACTTCCATCTAGGTCTTCTTAGGCTGTCTCATGACTTTTCTGGACCCTTAAAGATAGATTGGAGGACTTTTTGTTGGAAAGGTCTCCATTGGTTGGCCTTGCAATGCGACCACATCATCAACATTGGTTCATCATTACCTTGTTGTTATTGGTGTACCTCCCATGTTCCATTTGATGTTCATTCTAGCATACAAATCCTCGGAGCATCACAATATCAACTTATCAACTTTCTTATCTTTATAATGCTTATCTTACATTTTTACTATATGTCCGAATTTCTAATTTCGACAACATTATTGACTTAATGACATCTTACTAGATTTCCCCTGAAGTTTAGCTGGCATTCAGTGATCACAGAACACTTTAGAATCACATTTTTCACTTAATCCATCTTGATCTTGCTATGGTGGAATGATATTGCATTTTCTTTTGTCATTTCATAGGAGAGATGTAACAATCACTTTAGAGCATCTCTAGGCCATTTGTGATTGCTAGGTCCTTATATTGTTAAATTCTGGTCCAACTGATACTTAGACACTTACTCCAAAAGCTGTTCTAAATCATTTATTTAAGCATTCACCTGTTTTCTTATCAAAATATAAAAAATGAGGCCTGATCTAGGATATCATTCGTAACCTGTTCAAGAACTATGAAGATAGATTGACATTGCCAGTGCTTGGCATAGGTCCATAATGACTAGTAACTAAATTATCACTTAACTACTGCTCACAACTGTCATTTCTCTTGTGCCTATTGATTATGTTCTTACATATCGTTTTAACTGGCACCTTTTCCTCCACAAGTAATGCTTGTCGTACTCTTATCATATATGCTACTCCAAGTTGAGATATGCATGTAAATTAGATTCTTCTTGATCTTTTCAAGATTTTTGAGCAAAAGATAAACATCAGTGGGAGTGCGGTACAAAGCCATATGAATTCATAGAGATCATTGTGTCTTAATCCTTGTTCCACTGCACTTACCAACAACTTTACTGTAGCATATGGCTTATTTTAGTTAGGAATGATGCTAGTTCATCTATCACCTTTATTCTTATGGATTGACATGGATATTGATCTTATTTAGGAATCCTATATATGGTCATGTGACCAGATGGTGTCTTTATAGTACTGGATGCCTGTTTACTATCTGACTCTGCACTTTTTCACATAGAGTGCTGGCAAGGTCGAAAACTTTGGTTCCTAATTTCATTTAGTCCTGACCAAATGAGTTTTGGTTTCCAAGAAAAAATTAAAGTACAAAAAGGTATAAAAAATGGGAAAAAAAATAAAGGAAAGCAAAATAAGAAAATCAAGTAGAAATCATTTTTATAGTATTTTGTGTTCTGGAGCTTCAATGGCTTCATAATGACAATCAAAAAGAATATGAACTAAATATAAAGGTTGTATCAATATTCAAATTATTTTATAATGCAAAAATTATTCACATGTTGTTATATTTTTCCCATAGCCTAGTGATGGTCGAAATTCCTAAACTTACCTCAGTTTCAAATTAGCTCTTACTGAAACTGAAAAGTTCCAATTTTAGCTTCAAAGTTTTGGTTGAAACTGAAAACCATGCACCTTCATAATTTTTTTCCTTGTTTCTTTTTTAACAACCTATGAGGTGAGTTTTCATTGATAGTGCAACCTGCTTAGGCTGAATTTGGAGGCTTTTTTCTTTATTGCAAATGCTTAGATCTTGAAAATTAAGATTTGAGAAGTTGTTTTTGATTATTGAAATGAGAAAAAACTGGGATGGCAACATGCAAGATAATTGGTGCTTGTGCATGTGTGCGTTTTGAAAATTCCACTCAAAACAAAAGAAGAAAAGAAAACTTCAAATTCCATGAATTCAAGGATGTTATGGATTTTTGCTACATAATCAAGCATGCAGATTCTAAAAATCATATAAAAACATGATTATTGGACTTCCATGATTTACGGTGTATTGAAACACACCCTCATGTAATAGAAAATTATCGGGAAAAAATAGTGCACTTTCTTTTCACAAATGAGAAGAAAAGGGAAGGGCATCTCCTAGAATTACACCTTAAGCAAGGAGATCTTACATTAGAAACTGAGGCCAATTACAATGATACGTTTCGTGTAGCTTCTTAGCAATGGCAATTTTCATGTTGTCTTCTAGGAACATTTTGATTGTAAGCTTCCTCTCATCATTAACTGCTAATGGTGCTACTGTGTTAGAAGGCTTGTAACCAACCAGAAAAGGATCAACTTTATTATGAACCACCATTTATCTATTAGATGATGTGTAGAGAACTTTGTTATATTTAAGATTTGACCCCAGCTTGAGCTTATTTCTACTAAGCTCTTGAAGTGTGCTTGATGGTTTAAGGTCATATTAAACAAACCTAACCCAACAAATTTGAATAAGCAAACACTGATTTTTTAGATTTTCAGAGAACCCAATATGTGATTTTACTTTAAGTGGCTTTAAATGCTTTCAATATTTTGGAACCCTTTTTCATATCTTTTGATAGCTTTATGAGATATCATGGGTTTCCTATAAATTGGTCCAAAATCAACCTATTTTCTGATGTATCTTGTCCTTGAGGACTATCTTCATCTGTTGTATTGTGTATTTAATAACTTGCCACATGTCTAGTTTTGGTAGGCATTAGGGTTCTGTTAGGGGAAGTACTTCTGCTAGACTTGCAATATGGTTGATCCAGCCAAAAGTAGCAATAATTTCTGCTATATTATTGACATAATATGACATTTCTGGAAGTTAAACCGCAGATTGGAGTTGACAGGATGGTCTCATATCATCTAGGTGGAAGTATTGATGCTGTTTGAGTTATGCTCCGCAGTCATCTTGTAATTGAATCAGTCTGTTGATAAAATATAGTGCAACAATAATGCACTGGCAACAGTATTCCACACTGTGTTTATGCTTATAACTGTTAAACAGCTAATCATTAATGTGAGCCTGGTCTCCTGTTCTTTTTTTGCAAGGCTCCAGGTCATTTGATGTTTAAATTATGATTGGACTGGAGAAGGCAGTGTAGATCACATGAATAGCATCTCAAAGGTTGCTATCATCAAAATTGAGCATTGCCTACCAAATAATAGTGCATACATTTTTCTCTGGGTGTATCATTACTTGCTGGAAAGCTGGTGATTTTGGAATCATTCCTTTAGTCAATAAACTAAGGTGGCATTTGGTAAGCGAAGTGTGTTCATCATAATGGGTTGAGATCATTGATGATCCTTATCCTAAAGTGATCTTATCTCTGGGGATATAAAATCACCATATTTAATATACTATGTCCTAGTGATTAAAGATCCCTAAATATCTATAATTAAGCTATTTAGTATGCCATTGGAATCTAAAATCGCTAACCATGTAATACTAAAACTACCATTGATATATTTTATATCTACCATGATAATTTATCATTATTTCATATTATTTATTACTATAATATTTAGATTAAATTGTACTATTATTTTTTTATAATATTATAGTGTAATTATATTATACTATAATTCATATACTATACTATAATATAATATTATTATATTGTATTGCATTGTAATATTATATTATAATATTTTAATTATAATTATGTTATATTTTTATAAATTATAATATAATCTTATAATATTAAATTATATTACATTAATATAAAAAGGATATAAAGCATTTTTTTTTAATATGGATGAGGGGCATTTTAGTCTCCAGATCTCAAGTCAAGATCACTACCAAGGGGTAATCTTGGATATCCAACCTCAAGGACGAGTATGAGATCACTAGGTTTGGCGGTGATTCTAGAGGTAGGGGTGATTTGGGATCATTGTCATGAAGGATCATTAAGGTGCAACCAAATGTGATGATCCCATCACTTTTACCTGGATCCCATCACTTCCATCCTGGATGAATCACTCTATAACAAATACTTCCTAAGCTTCTTGTTAGAAAGTTGTAAATGATGTTCGAGTTAGTATTGTCAGATCTTAACAATTTTTTTAGGGAAGGTATTCATGTTTGGAAATGTGTTGTTTATTTTCTTCCAATTTGTGAATAAACTCCTTCAAAATTGGCTCTTTATCTCTTCATTGACTGTAGCAATATTATGATGCCAATCAAGAATGATATCTGACTTGTATGATACATGCCAGAAATGAAAATATGCCAATTTTATTATTGAAAACCAAAACCATAGTCCTGTTCATGTGGGTGTCTAGGTCTGTAGCTATAATTCTGAAAAGCTCAAGGAAAATCATGAGGAGACAGGGGAAAGCATCGGGGAGAGAAATTTCTGTGAAAGGAAAAGATGATGGACAAGGAAGGTACCTAGGGGAAGGGAGAGGATTTTGTTCTTCGTTTTGTCATTAACTAGCTCATGCAGAGAGCTAGTAGCTTTGAAAATGATGTGTGCTTATTTTGATGCTACAGTCTGATCTTTAAATGACTTATACACGTAAGTGCACACACGTCTACAAGCCTGATGCTCTTTATCGAATACGTGTTATATTCTAGTTGTCAAGTTTTTAGATGAACATGCATGGTTCCACTAGCTTACACACATACATGCCAGAATGCCTTTGTAGTTAAACAAATTCTTCTCCTTTCTTTGGATGATTGGTGTAATGGATGCAGAATGGCAAGCGTGGGTGTCTTGCTTCCTTCTTAAATTTGCTTATTTTTTCTGATAAATACCTCTTTTATGTTTTTGAATTGCAAAGAAAATGTAGGTGACTAGATGTGTACTTCTTGCAGTGGGTATGGAATTGCTGCACAAGCACTGACTGCAGTGATCAGGGCACATGATGGTCGTGGGCCCCAAACAAAACTAACAAAAAACATTCTTGATATACTTGGGCTTTCTTCACCAGACGAATTGATTGGGTAATTCCTTCACTTTGCATCCTTCAACATAATAGATGCATGGAGTCAGTATTCTGCAGATTGATTAGTTGGAAATATAAAATTTCATGATTTCATATAACATTGTTTATTACATTATCAGGTTTTCTTTTGGCATGCTGAATTGAATCCTGTGACTAATAAACTATTATCCAAGATCCTTTTCTCAATTCATAATATGAAAAGGATCCTCGTAAAATGATCCAGAAATTTATGCATCTTCTGATGGACTATGCAAAACTCACTTGCAGGTCTTCAGGTAGTTGACAGCTGCATCTCTGGCCACCAATTATAGAAGGATAATCTTACTTGGTTGGTCTGGATTGTTTGTTTTACTCCTTGACTTAATTTGTCATAACCATTATCCTAGAAATGTTTACAAGGATTGTCGATCTTATCATTCTTTTCAAAAGCATGCTAAATGTTTTCTTATTTCAATGATCTGAGTCCAGATTCTGCATCTTTGGATGTGACATGCACATGAATACATTCTAGGATATCACTTCTTGTTGAAGGACAAAAGTGTTGCACAAATAAGGCTTTGTATTTATGTTTAGCAACTGCATGGCATGCTGAAGCTGTTTCTCAGTTGATCAGGTTCATGGGTGCGGTAAGCTAGAGAGTCAAGCTCAGGAAGCAAGCATTTACAATTTTACGTTTTCTTTTTATGTGATATAGGTGGACCTATGCTGATCCCTCTTGGGCTCGTATTGCCGCACTTGTTCCGGTAGTAGTATCTTCAGCTGAAGATGGCGACGAGGTTGCAAATAAAATATTATATGATTCAGTCCAAGAGTTGGCTGATAGTGTCATAGCTGTTGTCCGACGGCTTAGATTGTGCGGTGAAGGTGCAGTAAAATATGATAATCTAGAAAGCTTTTACTCATTCTGGTTGCTTACAAGCATTAAGATTTTAACTGGTGCTTTTTAGTTGCAGATGGAAAGGATACTTTTCCACTTGTTATGGTTGGAGGTGTTCTTGAAGCTAACAAGAGATGGGATATTGGGAAGGAAGTCGTGAACTGCATCTCCAAGGTGTACCCTGCTGCTCATCCTATCCAACCTAAGGTGTGTAGATTTCTAATTTATATTTTCATATGGTGGTAGAAATGGTGCCACTCAATGGTGTTTGACCATGCGAAACTTGCTTTTTCTACAATATTCCTCATCTCTGAGATTATTTTTCACCATGAGTCAGATAAAATCAGCATGCATGAACCTTTCCCCATTCTGTTTCGATTTCCCATATTGGGTGTGGTATAGGAGGGTCGTAGAAATGGAGTGTACCATTATTACAACTGAAAACCATGGAATTTGACATAATGGTTATAGATTTTGGCGAACATGATATTATCCTTAAGCAATAAAGGCTAGGTGGAGTTCTAGTAGTCAAAAACCTTGTTACATTTGTTTGTACTTGAGGAGGTTGTAGACAGTAGAGCATATAATTATTGCAACTAAAAACCATGGAATATGACTAGATGGTTAAAGAATTTTGGTGAACATGACATTACCAAGCAATAATGACTGGGCAGAGTACTAGTAGTCTAAAATCTTCTCCCATTTGTTAATATATGTAGAAATTAAATCAACATTTTATTCCCCATTTTTGTGTATTTCAATGGATTTATCAGCTTTTCCATGGTCAGACCACTCAAGTAACACAATAGCCATTCAGTTACATTATTTATTTCTAGCAATTTAATATACTGATACCTCCTGTTTCTTAAATTAAACTATGAGAACACGTTATGGCATGGAGTTCATGTTAGCATGCTTTTGAACACCATCTGTCTCACGCCAAAATTATTGGCTACAGCATAAGTAACTAAATTGTTTTCATCATTGGTTGCAAGAGAATCACTTGGTCCATATGGAAGTTGCATTTTCATTCAATGTTGAATGGCAAAGAGCTTGTTTAGATGACTTACGGGTCAATGAATCTTCCTCTCAGACTCTCCTAATTCCTAATTTTTACAGTTTTTGTCACGATACTATCATGCAATGGCTGACAATGCGATCCTGCAATTACTAAATTTGTTCTTCTTCCTTCTCTTTTTTCCCTTTGAGCACTAACTCTCATTTGCAGGTGGAACCGGCGGTTGGGGCAGCATTGCTAGCTTGGAATAACTACATAAAAGAATTCAAGGGTGACCATGGCAGTTGATCTGACTATAGTTATCCGAATTCCAGAGTAAGTGATTACTGTATAATCACACATTTACAGAAAGGCGATCAACAAGAAAGCTGAACAAAAGGAAAATTGCTCAGCTGTCGCTAGCAACTCCATGGGCATTAAAACTTTAGGCAGTTGTTAGACCTGATAACTGAATTTTATACACACTGCATGCAATTTCTATTTTTTTTTTTTTTTTTAATTTCTATCAATTCATGGCTTGTATTCTGCAAGGGTTCAGGGTGTACAATGTAAATGGAAAAGAAGTGAATGGAAAGGTCATTTGGTTCTCGATTTTTCTTTTTGTTCTTTTGATCAGCCTTCACAGAGTTTGCATCTGGAATGCAACGTTTCATTTTATTATTATGTGTTATTTTAAATATTTCTTAACTAGAGCAACCTGTGGCCAATATTGCAAACGTAAAATATTTTGTGTGTCTTATCATGATTGAGACAAAATCGTATCTGTCCTATGCCAGTGCTTGTGTTCCTTTTAATCTATATTTTCCATGGCCCCTTCATGTCACAGAAGTGACCCTTGGGACTGAAAACTTTACTCTCTTGCTGCCGATGCTTGTCCAGGGCTTTATTAAACCTTCCCTTTATTGCACTCGTGCCAGCCATCCCAATCATGCCTCACTTCGTGCTAAACCATCAAATGTCAAACGAATCCTACAAGGTCCTCCTGGCTCTTTTGTCGCTGGACAGCTTTCGTAGAGCTCGTGGTTTGAAGATGTTACAAATGACTTGCACCGTCGCTGATGGGATGGCAATTTCCTTGAGCCTTTTTTATAAATAGGATGAAAATTTTTTTTTTTAACAAATTCAGGGTGGGAACGAAATTATTTGCAAGAAAGGGGTTAAAGTTAAAAACGTCATTTCAAATGGCGTTTTTTTTGGTAAAAAAATGCCTCGTCAGTGCCAGCGGGGCTGGCACGGTGGCAACTTAAAAACGCCACTCCACGCCACTCAGAGTGGCGTTTTTCAAACGCCACTCAGAGTGGCGTTTTTCTCAATTTAGCCTCCTCCTCCTTCCTCCTCCTCCCCCTCCCGAGACCCCACAGCAACCACCCGAGCCCCCGCCCCTCGCTCCGGTCCGCGCTCGAGCCCCGAGCCCCCCCCCCCCGCTCCGGTCCGCGCCCAAGGCCCGAGCCCCCCGGCACGGGAGGGAAGGCTCGGGAAGCGGGGGGAGAGGGGGGTTGGACGGGAGGGAAGCAGGGGGGAGGGGGGGGCTCGTGATGGGGGGGGGGAGTTAGCAAAAGAAACGCCACTCCAAGTGGCGTTTCTTCAGGAGAAAACGCCACTCTAAGTGGCATTTTCAAATACGCCACTCCGAGTGGCGTTTTGAAAATACACCACCACCCCGTCCACGCTGGCGCTGACGGGGCTTTTTTTTTCCAAAAAAAATGTCATTTGAAATGGCGTTTTTCACTTTAACATCATTTCTGCAAATAGTTTCGTTTCCACCCTGAATTTGTTAAAAAAAAAAAATTTACTCTATTTATAAAAACAGCTCCAATTTCCTTCGTATTCATGGTACCCGTTTATCTCTGTTTCATTTGAAATAAAAATTAAAAAATAAAAATATAGGACCATAAACATATCTTCGCCTTATATTCGTTATATTTATTAATAAATTTAATTAATTATTTTTATTTATTATTCAAATTATAAATTTTTAAAGAAAAATTTTATAGATGGCTATAGGTTATAATTTTTGCCTATTCCATTTGTCTAGCCTGTAGTTGAAGAAAAAAAAAAAAAAGGCCTACAATTGTTTTAAGCTCGGGTTTGAAATTGAAATTCAAAGGAAGAAAATAGGAAAAAAAGATAAAAATAAAGGAAACGGAGTCTAGAATGGATGGCAAATATGGTAATAGGGTGGATATTGATATTACATAATCTATGTAGGAATGAGTATAAGTATAAAATTTTATATTTGTTGCTAGTATAGAGCAGGTATAAATATAATTTTTTTTGATGGGTATGAGTATAGAAGAACCTTAACACTACCTATTTTGCCTCATTGTCATCCCTAATCACTCAAAGAAAGTGTTTAGAATGAGATGATCCATCCAAAATCATTAATGATTTGGTGTAGTAATTCTAAAATGTCCATTCAATCTAGCTATTCTACATCTATCTTTGAGAATGAGTATTCAAGATCAACCCTTGATAGTTATCTTATCCTTGGATTTAGGAACTAAAATACCTTGTCTATTAAAAAAAATCTAGAAATATAATATAATATATTTTATAAGATTATACTATAATAATTATATCATATCATATCATATTATATTATTATAATTATAATATAAGTATAATATAAATATTATAATTTAATTCAAATATTATAATAATAAATAATATGAAATAATAATAAATTATCATGCTAGTTATAAAATATATCACGAGTAATTTTGATATAAGAAAATTAGTGATCTTGGATTTTTATCACATACTAAATAGGCAATCATGGGGATCTTTTAATCACTAAAATATAGCATATTAAAGATAGTAATCTTAGATCACCCAAAATAAGAATCATCGGTGAACTAAGATGACTAAGGTGATCCCATTTAGGCTACCAAACACCTTCATAATATTTGATGTCAATACCTCAATCATTGTGCTGTAGAAGCTGATGCTCATATAACCAATATTTTGTGCTAAACATGCCAACATCCTTGAATTCATTCAAACTAGCAGATACTTGAAGACTGACCTTATTGTCAATCAATGATAACTTAATAGGGATAGTTCTAGTGGAATATTGGAACAAATTGTTGTAGCTTGAGGGTTTATGTCGACGGTGGAACACTTGAGTCGCTGTCATCCTATGGAAGCATAAATAGAAAATGTAACATGTGAGGTTTGCGGATGATCTCACGTTGCAAGCACACATCTCTTTATGAATCACAGAGATCTGATATATGCAATGGGAAAGGTCTTACAGTCTCTTTCTGGAACTAATTTTCCCGTGTCTCTGGTAGGGGGTGGCAGTCTGGTTGGGTTGAACCGGATGTGGGTCAGATTGAATACAAAGCCAGGTCAAAAATCCATCAACCCGAACTCGGTTTGCTTATTGAATTGGTCAGACATGAACCTAACCATTTTAGTAAACAAATAATCTGTCTCGGCTTACAACAGGTTGAATCAAGTTAAACAGGTTGAGAATTGCCACCCTTAATTCTTGGGTTCTCATCTTTCAGCCCATCTTGCTGCTGTGTGTGCTAACAGTGCTTTCACTACGTGCAAACCAACTGCCTTAAGGGGCCAAACATTCTCACATCAAAGAAGTGTTTCGGAAGTACAAAAAGCTTGTAATTCCATTTTCAGCAAATCTTATGATGTGCAGTTACAGCAGGTTGCTCACAGTGGTCCAGCATTTAAAATTTTCAACTTCTCATCACAGCACAGAAGCAAAATCAGGGCTTGAAAGGGCCATTGACCTAAGTGGAAGTTTGCTAACTGATCCCTTATTTACATGCATCTCATGTCTAAAGAGATACACAACGAGTGAATACCTTAACATCTGTGGTGTACTTTTGACTGCATGCTGGCTGGGAAGACCCAAGCTGCAACATTTTTGGCCTCTCAGCACTAGTTGGGAAAGAGAACTTAACAATGATGTTAAGGTATAGGTGACTTGGCCATGAAGATCAGGATCAACAAAATTATGTAACCTGATTAGTAGATAAAATAGTTGCATTGCTTATTTAGTATTGAAAATATGGAACCTTAGGGCTCAATAGTACATGTTTTGATGATAACAAGATATTGATTAAAGAATTAATAGTGTGCTTGAGTTTGTGATAATAGATAGGCACCAAAGTTTAAGAATGATACCCATTTTATTTAGCATATATCTGATATGACAAGAGCTTAAGCCATACGAGAATTAGAAGTTGGAAAGGAATATAACAAAATTCAACTATCAACCAACATATCAAAATTCGAAGGCAAAAGCTTAACTTGTAAATTTCTATTTTTCCTAAAGACTAATTGTAAAACTAGATAGGAAAGTAAGCACACAAGACTTAAATCCATTAAAAATAAATTAAACTAAGGGTGTGTTTGGTTTCTGAGAATGATCCTATTTCTACCATATTTGTGAAAATATGTTTGGTGAATGAAAAAAAATGATTTTCTAGAAAACACAATACTAAAATGGTAGAAAACTGAAAATAGTCTAAAGATATTTTCACTGTTTTTCATCAAAAGAAAGAAGAAAGTAAAAATAAAGGACCTATTTTGTATCACTTTTATTTTTTTTTTATTTTAAAATAGAAACATGAAGTTCATCATAAAAAAAATGTTTGGTTTCATAATTTTTATTTTTATTTTTAAAAGTAACTTTTTTTGGGAACCAAAGACAAAATATATATTATTAATATATTATAATATATTATAATTATATAGTATTAATTATTATAATATATAATATATTATTATTAATATTACTTGTATAGTGTTTATTTATATTAATAATTATATTATTATTTATTATAATAATATAATACTAGTGATATTATATTAATATATAGTTAACATTAATTATTATTTATATTTATTATATATAACAAATATATAATATTATATAATATAATATTATTTTGTAATAATATTATAATATATAATAATATAATATATATTTATAATATTGTTCATAATATTATTAATCTGATATTGTAATATGCAATTTATATGTAATATATTATAGAATTATTATAATAATATATTATATATTCTCTTTAATTTTTAGTAACCTTTTTGAAAGATATTATTTATAATGAAAATAAGAAATGAAAAATAATTTTCATTTTCACTTATCAGATGCATTTTTTAAAGATCAAAAAACAGAACATGAAAACTATTTTCAGAAAATATAAATAAAAAATAAAAATAGAAAATGTTCTCGAAAACCAAACATAGCTTAACTTTTGGATCAAAATTAATGAAAAATATTTTCAAAAATCCAAAATTCGGAGTGAGTAGTCGATCAAGCTGAAATTGCAGTTGACTAGGGCAAAGAGTGCTAGAACAACACTCAAACCAATGCTTACTGCCCAGCTGGTGGACCAACATAGGTTAGGCGGTGATTTATAACTCCAACGGTTATATTTTAGATGATCCTTGGAGCTATCTTAAAGCTCCAATAAGCAAATTTTTTTAGCTCTATTTAATCAGAGGTTTGAGGTTGGTTTTGTATGAAAAATTAGGTTGGAATTCATTAGAAAATCATTTAAAAATAGTGTTTTTAGCCTTAAGTGCAAACACTTCCCATTCCCAAGTTTAAATTCTCATTGGCAAATCCACACTCCTTGTCGAGATTTCTGCTACAAAGAAGTGTGTTTGAAGCTTATGTAGAAGCTTGTAAGGATTACTCCTTAGCTCGGCAAAAGGAGGGTATAAGAGTTTGGTCTTCATCTGATAAAAATTTGCAAGTAGCAGACTTAGGGAGTATATGTAGGTGAGAAGTGCCAACCATTACAAAAATCTCTTGCCTCATTTACTTATTGTTCTTTCCTTTCTTACCCTTACTTATACCTATTTTTGAATTACTCTTGTTGCATAAAATATAGTTGCAATTTAATTTTTTTATTACATCTTTTTCCGTTAGAAGCTGGCTTAAATTTTTAGAAACCCAATTTACCCCCCTCTTGGGTTACCCTTGGGCCTTCAAGTAGTATCAAAGCTAAGTCTCCAAGTTCATTTACCTAACCATCAAAGAGCAAAGAGACGACAATCATCGAAAGTTCAACCTTCAGTGAGAGTCATTCAACTTATAGGCCTCCCTTGTTTAATAGAAGTAACTATTCTGATTGAAAAGCAAGAATAAAAATTTTTATCCAATCCATAGACTTTGACATATAAAATATCATTGTCAATGGATATGAGGCCCCCATTAAAATTGTGAATGAGACTAGAATCCCAAAAGAAGAGGTTGAACTAGATGAAGAGGATATTAGATCTCTTCAAATTAATGCAATAGCCATAAATTTATTGTATTGCATATTATATGCTAGCTAATTTAATAGGGTCTCACAACATGTAAGACCCCAAAAGAGATTTGGGATAAGCTTGAAGTGACCTATGAGAGCACCAATTAAGTTAAAGAATCTAAGATTAGTCTCTTGGTTCATAGTTATGAACTCTTCAAAATAAAACCAAAAGAATCTATCTCTGAAATGTTTACTCACTTTACCAATATTATAAACTCTTTAAAATCTCTAGATAAATGTTATACTAACATTGAAAATGTGTGAAGACATGGGTGCCGAAGATGATCACTATCATTAAGGTTAAAAACTTAACAAAGCTTAGTCTTGATGAGCTACTTGAGTCTCTCATAGCCCATGAGCTTACCATGAAGGAGAAGAGCATTAATGAAAGGCACTACATTAAAATCTTCTATGCTAACTAGTGATTGTGATGTAGGTAGTAAAGAGAGGATGATGAGGATGAAAAACATACAATGCTCACACAAGCTCAAAAGATTCTTGAAGAATAAGAGAGGTGAAGGAAAGAGGAGAGTAAGAAGAGAAAGTGTAAAGAGAGAATCGAACAAGAAGAATGAGAACCTCCTCATATGTTATGGGTGCAAGAAGCTGGAACATATAAGAGCCGATTATCCCCAACTTAAGAAGGTAAGCAAGAGGCCAAAGAAGAAAGCTTGAGTGTCCATATGGAGCGATTGCGAGGTTAGTACCCTCCAAAGAAGATTCTAATACTGAGGTTTCTAACGTATGTTGATTCCCATAGTTATGATGAACTTATAGAAGCATCTAAAGAATTGTATGTTGATATGAGAAAGCTAGGGCATAAGAATGCTTCTTTAAAGAAACAAATTAATATACTTGAAAATGATTTACACATTTTGAAAAATGAAAATAATTCATTGAAGATTGAATATAATGAGTTAAGATTGGGGTCTCTAATGGGAACACTATCTTACAAGGGTGCAAAGGAAAATCTACATTTGATTTGTCAATAATAAATGGATCCCTATCAAAACAAAAGAACAACTGCAATATTATAGTTCATAAAACAAAATATGGTTAAACTATTTCTACTTCCAAAGATAATGGTTGTGGAGATCTTATTCTCGAAACTTATCTATAATAGAAAGTTATATATATAGGTCTCATGGGAGTTGATAGTGAAGTGGAAAGTTTCCTTTATAATGAAGTTTTCCAAAATACCTATCATATAATTCTTAGGCAATATATTATTTATTTAAATTGTAATGAGATCACAACTATTAATTATAGGAACAACTGCGATATTATGGTTCATAAAACAAAATATGGTTAAACTATTTCTACTTCCAAACATAATGGTTGTGGAGAGCTTATTCTTGAAACTTATCTATAATAGAAAGTTATATATATAGGTCTCATGGGAGTTGATAATGAAGTGGAAAAGTTTCCTTTATAATGAAGTTTTCCAAAATACCTATCATATAATTCTTAGGCAATATATTATTTATTTGAATTGTAATGAGATCACAACTATCAATTATAGGAACATCAAGTTGGAGAAGATTAATGTTGGAGAATATTTTAAGGTTTCAGTTATTCACTTATTGTAGCTATGATATTAGTTTAGTAGTTTATCTATGGATCTCTACTCCCTTGGTTCTCTATACCATTCTTACCTTGCACCATCTCATACTCCTTCCATGCAAGTCCTTTTTCATGTGGCTGCATCTCCTTCCTATTCTCACATCCCTTTCATTGAAAAATAGAAATGCCACATGCATTCTCGTGAGTAATGTGAAGACAACTGTCCACCTTTAGTTGACTAGAATAAAATTAGAGGATATTTAAATATCAAACCATACAGTAAACCGTTGATCTACTACCATATTAACTATCTATCTTCTAAAACTTATTTGCTCTAGTACCATATTAACTCAGTGACTCCAAAAACTCAATTACTAAGAGGAAAAGAGTCAATAGTTTACATTAGGCTTAATATTTAATCACATTCAGCTTAGTTCTCTTTGAAAACTACTCATTAGTGCCCTCATCTATCATTGATCTTCTATTTTTCTCATCATACAGTAGAGATCGACTACCACTCATCATCAAAGTCTACCATGTCCCTAGGCCCACCACCCACTATCCTCTGCACTATGATTTGGTGCTCCAAAGACAAAGCCGAGATCCATATAAATAATTTGGAACTTTTGATATGTTGATTCTTGCATGAATAGTGATAAAAATTGTGGTTAAAATTCACAGCAATTGCCTTGAGGAGTAGCTATAGGCATCTAAAGACTTCCAACCATCCTTATCTTTTTTCTTGATTTTGTTAAGCAAGAGCCATGGTTTTATTCTTTCAAGCATTTCATTTCATGATGGAAGAAAGATAGATAGAGGCTACCATCCATCCACAATCACAAACTAGGAAAGGAAGATGATGGGAGTACTAATTTGGTGCTCTTGCATGAAACTATTACATTGAGTTTTAAAAGAGACGGTTGAGTTGAATGCATAACCCAGCTTCCCTGGTCCACATTTTTTAAGAATTTTTAATATGGATGGACACCTATTTTGTGGAAAGTATATGATTCCATGCACTCGTGCTAGTGGATAAAGAATTCACTATATTTCAAAATACATCCCTCCCTCAAGTTACAAGTCTAAACTAGTCTTCACAATTAAGGCCCCATTTCTTTGTGATCAGTTTTGTATATTTGGCATGATCAAAATTAAGCATATCTCTATTTACAAGAACAATATAGAGGTATGAGCCATCTCGCTTTTATAAACTTTTAGCAAATTGTTCAACTTTTTATAACTTTCAACAAAGATCATATAAACCCCTCTCCCACCTCCAAGGACTGGACTATAATATTTATCCTTATTAACTAACCATGTAATATTTGGTCCACCATACCAATTCTCTTTAATATCCAGTCATTCTCATTGGATAATAACTATATACACATTTATTTTTATTGTGTATAGTAAGAATATAACTGTATGCAATGTAAAGATAACTATGTGTACGTATATAGCCATCTTCTTACTATATATAGTGATAAGAATTGAAAATTACAAAGAATTGATATAGTAGATTGGGTGTTACATAATTAGTCAATAAGAATTAAACGTTATAGTTCATTTCACTGAAGGGCTAGACATCAAGTTGCTCAACTTTCAGCAAATTGTTCGACATTTATAACTTTTAGCAAAAGATCTTATAAACCCCTCTCCCAGCTCCTTCAACTTGGTCCTTAATTTCATGTGAAGCCCTGGCTTTGAACACGTGTACCTCCAAGAGCCTATCCCAATAAAGCACATTACTTTGGAACCTCGATGGATGGCTCTATTGTAATGTCGACAAATCATAGCCCTAGAGCTCCATGTTTTCCAAAATCTTGGCTTATCTGACTTTAATCTTGCCCAACTCATCCTCTCCAACCCTGACACCCTCAATCTTAGCCTCCATGACACCATCCTTTCCATGATCTAGTTTTGGAGTGGCCTTACTAGCTCCATCAAACACCTGATGGGTTTCCTCGAGCAAAAGTTATTTCTCCATACCAACATTCAAAAAAACCATCATTCCAAACCTCTCCTACCTACAAGATTTGAGCAAAAGTATTGCTCAGGTATGAAGAGTTTCTTGGTTGCTTTACCTCATTTAATACATCTTTTATATAATTTTTAATGAGATATAAACTATCAGCCTCTAACTGAATCCCAACGAGGCTCCAACAAGGCATCAAAGGGCTACATGCTCCATAATGGCCACTGACCCCTCAATGCAAAAGCTCATGACCAACAAATTGGTAGACTAATGCGTAGTCGATAAGCAAGGACATGCATGCACTATGTTTTGTAGAGCCAATTGCATCCTATAAAAAGTGCCACCCACAACAACCGATGTGGGCACATCAAGTGACCCATCATGCCAAAGTACATCACATGATTTGGATAAGCTACTTGGCCTCGTTGCTAGATACAGAAAGCTAGTAGGAAACGAAAGGTTTGTATAAAGCCAAGGACCCTTATGTTCTCAATCAAAATCTCTACCTATTGCTGCTCAAAAGTAGCCTACAACCTTCAGATATTTATGTTCTTAGGTGGCCACTTTGACTAATCCACCAATGTTAGAGCTTCACAAAGAGAACTTAGGGATAAGGTTAAGAAGCCCTCCTCCCCATCTTAAATAGGGCCTTAAGTGTGTAGGAGATGAGACGCCCGACAACTTCTTAAGGCTAGTGAATGCAACAAAGTTTCAAGGCTTGCAAAAAGCAACATGTAGCAAACCTCAAAACACCATCAAAAAGGTATGCCTTAAATACTTAGCCTCGAAACTTGCTTAACCTTAGAGGTGAACTAGACATCTCAAATCAGCTGGGGCATATCGAGTCAAGGAGCTTTATTACCAACTCTGCTTGGAAAAACTCTCTTTCCTAATAAAAAAAGGAGGTCCGCTCTGCTAGAAGGTGACATACGTAAAAGAACTCTTCTTGAGAGAAAGGAAGAGCAAATCATAAACTCTACTTAGAAGAACTTTTCTTATCGAGAAAAAGAAGAAGGTTCATTTTGTCAGAGAGTAGCTCTGTTTGGAAGAACATTTCTTAGAGAAAGAAAGAGCAAATTGCTAGAAGTCTACTTAGGAGAACTCTTCTCATTGAGAAAGAAAAGAGGGTTCACTCCATTAGAGAACAACTTGCCTAAAAAAAATTCTCTGAGAGAAAAAGAGAGCAGCAGATTGCCAAAAGAATGCTCTAAAGAACTTTACTAACCCAGAAAAAGGAGATCCACTCTACTAAAGAGCCAACCTGCCAGAAAGAACTCTTCATAGAAGAAAAAGAAAAAATAATACCAACTCTGCTCAAAAGAACTCTCTTGTCGAGAAAAAAAAAAAAAAGAGGTCTATTTTGTTGAAGAGAAGCCCTACCTGAAAAAACTTTCTTTGGAAGAAAGAGAGCAGATTACCAAAAGACAGCTCTAAAGAACTCTTCTTATCGAGAAAGAGAAGAAGATCTACTCCATCAAAAAGCCGATCTGTTAGGAAAAACTCTCTTCAAGAGAAAGAGAGAGTAGATTGCTAAATGACTATTTGAAAGAATTATTCTTGCCAAGAAAGAGAACAAGGCCTACTCTGTCAATGAGCCAACCTGTTTAGAGGAACTCACCTTGAAAGAAAGAGAGAGTAATCATCAGCTTTGCTAATAAAAACTCTTTTTCTTGAGAAAGAGAAGAAAGTCTGCTCCTTCACAGAGCAAATCTACCTAGAAGAACTTATGAAAAAGAGAGAGCAAGTTACCGAAAAACTGCTCAGAAAAACTCTTCTTATCGAGAAAGAGGAGGTCTACTCCATCCGAGAGCCAACCTACCTAAAAGAACTCAAAAGAAAGAGAGAAACTAGATCTCCAACTCTACTTAGATGAACTCTCCTTATCGAGAAAGAGGAGGTTCAATTTACTAGAGAGCGACTTTGTCCGCAAGAATTCTCTTCAAGAGAAAGAAAGAGTAGAGTGTGAGAAGACTACTAAAAAGAACTCTCCTCATCGAAAAAGGAAAGGAGGTCTGCTTCGTTAAAGAACTGACTTGCTTGAAAGAACTCTCTTCAAAAGAAAGAGAGAGTGACACACCAGTATAGCTTCCTCTGAAAAAAAAGAAGGCTCACTTTGCTAAGGAGCTGGCCTGCCTAGTAGAACTTTCCTTGAAAGGTGAAGCAAAAGGCTCCATCAAGGAATCCATTCAAAAAGGCTCCTCCCACCTGACAAAGAAAGGATTTAACCCACCAAAAGAAGTAGCCTCCTTGGAGAAACTTTTCTCAAAAGAACCTACCAAATCTTTCCTCTTAGGTTCATGCAAAGATGAGCCTCGAAGGCCAAACTCCGAAATGGTGAACGCTAGCTAAAGAGTATGCCATCAAGCCCAAGGAGCATGGAAAATCAAGATGGGATCAAATTCTAACAAGGGGCCACAACATGAAAAAGAGATACCCTTCCATTGAAATAGAAATAAAATTTTTACAAGTTAGGAAGCAAAATATAAAAAGGGGGAGAGCAAAATAAACAAAAATTCAAGGGGAGCTAGTACAAGGGGCTATCCTTGTCTTCAACCTCCTTGCCAACTATAGAGCCTCCTCTTCCTCATTATCATCGACCACACTGATCATTGAAGGGGGAGTATCCTTGGCTAATCATGACCCCACAATCAGAACCATGGTTGATAGCTCCTCTGCAAGGTAATTAGTAGCTACCTCGATAATGCCGATGGTGATCAAAGCAATACCTCTAGCAATGCCTTTGATGACAGTCGGAGTAGAGCTTGAGTAGCAATTGGAGCAACATCAATGATAGTGATTGGTGCGACACTATCACCTATATCTTCCTCCTCAACCTCCTTGATCAAGTCCATGAAGGAAAGATCAAGGCTAGGACACTTAGCCGAGATCTCCACTATGACATCCTTCTAACCATCAGAGTAGGCTTCAATCGAGCAATCTAATAGGATTGACCTGAAGTCAGTCGATGCCTTAAACTCTTCAATCAGCCTTTTTGCATTCTACTCAACGAAGGACCGCCGCTTCTCTGTTAGGGCCACCTTTGCCGAGGTCGTGTTGCTTTGGCCTTGTCTACCCTCAATTGCCTGGATCTTTACCTCCAGTTTAGTCACTTTAGCCCTAACCACATGGGCCCTCATTTACTGCTCTATTTCCCTTGTCTCAACCCTAGCCAAAGTGGCTTTAGCCCTAACCTTACATGTGTTGGACTTGGCTAGCTGCATCAACAATTGTTCAATCCTTGCCTCCAACCCCCTCTCTAGGGCCTTGAACTCTACCCCTATCCTTTCCACCGTGATGAGAAAGCCTCTGTATTTTTGTTCAACCCCTTTAGCTCACACAAAGCCCTAATGAGTAGGAGTTAGCCTAAATAAGCCTCTTTGAGAAGATCTGCATATGCTAGAAATATATATTTTATTAAGTCTCAGTCTTTAAGACTCTTAAGGGACTCTTTGTCCGTAGGCAGCATAACTTTCTTAGTGAGCCAGCAACTATGAGTCCATAATGCATAGACTCCCCCTTGAGCTCCAATAGCGCAAATAAGCTTGAAGTCGGAACTGACCAACTCGGAAATGGAGTATGGTCCAAGCTTGCAATGAGACCTTGGGCCACTAAAGCTAGATGAGTATGGCTCAAGTCTGCAGAAGGACCCTAGGCTACTGGAGCAGGAATTGATGGGCTTATGGCTAAAGTTAGCTAGCTTGGAGTTGAAGAAGAAAAGTTTGAGCCTTTGAAAGGACTCAAGACTACTACAAGATGATAGGAAGTTGATCCAGGAGAGGCAGCTACCTTGGGTGCACTAGAGGATACCCTTGCATGGAGTGCCACTCTTTGCAACATTAGAGACACCAAGTTTGATCCTCCTTCGATCTCCTCAAATGGTCCATCACCAATGAGCCCTCACCTTTTCTACTTCCTCACTCGGTGCGCTTCCTAATTTCTGTCATGCCAAAGTATGGGTGGTCTCTCTCTACAAGAAGAAACCTAATGATCAATATGATACTAAAGTTAACGACTACAGAGCAAAGTTACCGACTCATATCCTAGGTCTTCCCAGCTTGTGGAGATCTCCCAAACAAAGGAGGAGCCAAGTCCATTTGTCACAAACTTGACTCCCCAAAAGTGTCAAGAATCTCATGTGGGTCATTCTTACGCAAGGCTGAGTCCACCTTCCTTTCCTTGGTACCGAGGTGGGGTGGCTTAGAGCTCGACTCTAATGGCTCCAACCACTTCCCATGAATATGGTGCAACCTAAGCTACAAGACGAAGAAAAATTTACTCTTCCACCCATGGATGGAAGGTCAAAAGGAAAACAAAAACCTTTCCTAAAACCGATTGTAATTCTCTAAAGCCCCAAAAGGATGACAAAAATTCTCCATGGCAAAGGGAACAAAAACATAACTAAACCAAGGTGAATACCAAGAAGAAGGGGAAGGAAGTGGAAGATCTAAGGCAATGAGTTGAGTGCCAAAGAGAAAGAAACCAAAATGAGGGAAGAGAAATGACTTGACAACCATTAAGAAGCCCAAACGACCACCAGTCGACGGATCAGACAAACGAATGAGTTCCCTCAACACGTGTTGCAATCCCATAGGGCAAGATAAGGGTTCATGAAGTTCAAGCCTGTCTAGATGCCTTAAGAAGTGACACGAACTCAAAGGCATTGAATGTGGTGCAATTATCAAACAAACTCTATGCCCACAGATTGAGAAGGCACTATCATGATGCCATAACTATATGCTACATTCGAAGGGCCTAACCATCAACTCTTTCCCTGATACAAAAACCTTGAAAATGGGTGATTGGTACCATTAAGCTCTTGGACGTCATCCTTAATAGATTGGGAATAAGACTATGATGATTCGGATAGGATTGACCTATTTATGGGGCTCTCAACCCAAAAACCTACATCTCACTATATGTTAGAGTCCGCTGGTGAGGTAAAAGGTCTATCGCAAACTCCTCTAACTTCTTGACACCACTAGAGAAAAAGAAAGCCCGCAACCTACCTTGGGTGCAAAAGCCCATAATCCGATGCTCAAAACTCCAAGTCTACTCCTTCACTTAAGCAAGCTATCTTGGCCTTGGGAATGGGGAGGCATGAACTAGATAGCACATGGTTGACCTGTAAGAACGCGCATGCCCTATAATAGGTTAGCAAAGCCAACTATACCCTACAGAAAATGCCACCCATAGCAACTAATGTGGACACATCAGGCGGACCTATTATGGAAAAGTACATAGGTCATGATTTAGATGGGTTACCTAGTTTCTTTGTTAAATATAGAAGCTAGTAGGGGAGAAAGGTTCATACAAAGCCAGAGAGAGATCTTTTTCTACCATTCTCAACCCTTAAGCTTAAGTAAGGCCAAGCATTATTTTACGAGGAGCACTCTGCCCCCATTTCTTCTCCATTCTCTTCTTTAAATAAGAGCAAGGCAACAAGGCTCGCCCTTGGTAGCCATCTCCTTTTTTCTGTATTGACTTAAGTGTCGAAGGGTCTTTATTGGGAAACCCCTAACAACCCTCATGCTCTTATTCTGTCCCTGCGAGCATTCAATTGGGATTCTCAAGCTTTCTTTTTGGGTCGCATCATCTCTTGTATTCCTAATACATTAACATCATCATTCTGTTGGCATCTGGGGCCTTACTGACTCACTTCGAGTGGCATAAATTTTCTTGAAGAGTACTGCCACTAGATTGAAAATGGGCTCCCATCATCTCATGGTCTATCAGCATAGAATTATTTCAAGATAAGCTTCAGATCTAGAATAGGGGAGTTTGGGCCAGGTTCAGTTCCATTATGGAGTTAAAATAAAAAATAGATATGGTCCAACCTTGAATCGAAACTTGACAGAAAGTCTAATTGTTCTTGGCCATCTCTAATCCTAGTATGTTTCTCCTCTCATTTTTACATGTTTTGTTGGAGAAGGGAGAAAAAATGTAGGACTCAAACAAATTTATTTGTTTTCTAGTCCTCTTTTCTTTCTTCTCAAAAAAATGTTTTTTTAAAAAATTTGTCTAAAAAAGCTTTTTTTAGGAAAATACTAAATGAGCACTCGGTTCCTTTTCCCTCTTCCCTCATCCTACACTAGCCTAACCCTGTTCTCTCTCTTTCTCTCTCTAGAAGCAAATCCCTGCTTGTCACCCCAAATCTCAACCTTATTTTCAATGCCGTCTCTTCTACTTACTATTTAGGATCCGTCTTCTCTTCATTTGAAATGGGTATAAAGGTCAAAAAATGGATATAGGTATAAATATAGAAATATGGAATGGGTATGAATGTAAAGATATCTTCTTCTTCACCATTCTTTCCCTCTTTCCCCTAATTCCCCATATCCATCATATATTTGTTAGCAAATTTAGTTAATTATTTTTATTTATTAATATAGTTACATACTTTTAATGAAAAATTTTATAAATTGCTATAGATCGTAATTTTTTTAGGCCTGATCCATTTGTCCATCCTAAATTTGAAGGAAAAAAAAAAAGCAAGCAACCCACAATTGCTTTAGGCTTAGGTTTGAAATTGAAATTTGAAGGAAGAAATAATTTAAAAAAATATAACGAATGAAATGAAATCCAGAATAGGCAATGGGTATAGAGCAAGTATGGGATGAGTATTGATAACGGGATGGCTATGGATATTACATAATCCCCGTGAATACGGATATGGGTATAAGTATAGAATACGGATATAAATTTTTCTAATGATACAGATATGAAGGTACTTTCTTTCGTACCCACTCCATTATTTTGGCTATCTCCTCATTATTTTGGCTATCGAGGTGAAAATAAGAAAGAGCAGCAGATAGAATTGTAAGGAAGAATTGTTACTTTTTTCTTATTTGGAAAGAAGAAAAAGAAAAGAGGATAATATAGGGCCAAAACTTATAAATTATTTCTCTTTTTTTTTTTATCTCATTGAAACGTAAAGAAATTTAGAGGGAAAGAAGGGAATGAATAACCCTAATTCTCCTCCACCTTCTTCTTTCACCATTCTTCCAAATAAGAGATATTATCACCCTTGTTCTTCCTTCCCCTCATTCCCCTTTCCTCCTAGCTTTTGGCCACCTATTCTACCAGCTAGCTCCGCTTTACCACAGGCCCCACTTAACGAAAGTTCCGGCTCTTTTCGGCTAACAGCCACCTCATAATCAGATTCGAGCTTCAGCTTAGCTTGAAGATTGAAAAATTTCTGGCCAGACTCAAGCAAGGATGTGGCCCAGCTCGACCCAGTCCATTTCTAGCCTTAACTCGCTATAGATGATCAACCAATTCCTGGCCTTCCCTTATGAGAGCTCAAGCACCAAACTTCTCTACCTGATGATTATTAAAAATTCTAACCGCCAATAAAGCAATAGACCTCTACCTAAAACTTGTCACTTTGACGAGGGGCGGGGATTCAATTCTAGTTGGGGAAGGATTGGGGGATTGCATGGGCGCACGGTTCACCGACTTGGTATGGAGGCCAATATAGGTGTGAAAAGAAAATACCTACAGATGGCGCAAATTGAAAGAAAAAGAGTCATCTCCTTCAGCTGTCCACCATGCAAAGATGTGAAAGAGCTCAAGGGAGGAACAGAAGCCACTCACTTCCAGTGCTACTACTAGTGCTTTGACTGGATTGAAGAAATGAACGGCCTCTGCATCTCTGGCCCTTCAAGCCTCCAGTCCGAAAGGAACGACCGTATCTTGTTTGGCAAGGAGCCGATAACCCAGGCTAGCCAATCTCTGCATCTCCTGGCCCTTGCTCCAAACGCTTGTTTTTAAGTACGTCGCCCGCCAGATATCACACCATCGAAATATGAAAAGAATTCTATTAACCATTATCATACTCAAAATATCATTAAACACACAAGGGAGAATGCATGATAATAGCTACTATAATAAAATCATACTCTCAGCAAGCCAAACAAAACAGACGAACATAAAGCGATAGAACATCTAGAAGAAAGCAAACTTGCTCCAAAATCTCTGGTCAAAACCAGCCCACCAAAGCAAGCAAACTATGAAGTTATTTAAAACTGAGGCAAAGTATAAAGAGATCCTAATAGTAATTTTTTTTCTCAACATTCCAATAACTCTAAATTAATCGAACAAGCTGAAGCCCATGTCATCATCAGATTCCTCAGCAGGCTCCTCTTTCTTCTCTTCCTCCTTGGCTGCAGCAGGTGCAGCAGCAGCAGCATCAACAGCTTCGACAGCAACAGCAACAGCAAACTTGCTGGGATCCTGCATCCAATAGATATGCTATTAGAACCCACTTAAAACATGAAGTAGGGGCTTATTACTTTGGTCCGTTGAGAGAAAAATGCAGCCTACCTCCAAATATTCCTTCACCTTCTCTGCTTGTGGGAAAGTATAATCAGTAGCAATTGCAACTGCCAGAACATTCTTGTAGGCATTTATGAACATATGGGGTGCAGCCGCAATGGTAGGGAAGGAAAGGGCCAGCGACAGTGAAGCGACCATAGAAACACCAGTTGCAAACTTCTCAAGAAGATCATCATCAGTGAGGTCAAGAACCTCAGGACTGAAGACAGACCCATTATCATACACTGATTGGATGATGAGACCATAAGAGAATGGTCTGATGCCAAGCTTGGCAAGAAGGGCAGCCTCAGAAGAGCCGACCTTGTCCCCTTTCCTGATTAGCTCAACGGGGGTAATGATTTCAACAGTACCCTTGTTGATCTTGGTTGGGATGTTAAGCACCTGAAATGTTGAAAGAGATGAGTATCAAAGGTCTCGCTGAAACCAAAAGAACAAAGGATAATATGCTTCAACAAACCTGGAAGAAGGACGTCTGTGAAGGATCCAATCCAGTGTTGCCTGGAGGAACGACCACATCGATAGGAGCAACAAGTCCAACACGGGCAGGAGCTCCAACCTGATTTACAAATCGAAAAGAAGAAGCAATATGCAATCAATCAATGGTGAGTCAATGGAAAGGAGAATAAGCAATTGTTATAGATGAATGTGCTCCCACACAAACTCTCACACCTATTTGCTCATATTTTCAATACAAAATTTTGCGATTGATTCAAAAATAAGCACAAAAAGCTCATAATCAGAATGCCTGAAATTATACTATTAAAACTTCTTAACTAATTTCCTGTATTGTAGTTGAATGGCACCAACTGAAGTCATCAAATTGGATTCAATCATAAGGTTGACTTTTCTTCAATGACAAGGGTCCCACCCGGTTCAAATGGTAATGGTATTGGAGGT
This sequence comes from Metroxylon sagu, assembly GCA_017589505.3. Taxonomy (NCBI): domain Eukaryota; kingdom Viridiplantae; phylum Streptophyta; class Magnoliopsida; order Arecales; family Arecaceae; genus Metroxylon; species Metroxylon sagu. The sequence continues at coordinate 1,208,771 of JACVBY030000658.1, read as the reverse complement.
TGGGTACCAGAGACCTGAGTCCGAGTCCTGCTTTCACCATGATTTATAACCTCAATGAAATCTTATGGAATTTACCCATTTAGAGAGAGAGGGAGAGAAAGGAAAAGAACAAAAGTTTCTTTAACAACAATTACAAATATGTAGATTCCTTTTGTTTTAAAATGTCAATGTTTAACAGTGTCAGAAAATGAAAATTTTAATACAACAACCAAGAATATGAACTCAAAACCACTAAAAAAATTCTTTTATACCATCCATGTGTTCCTCCTTCACATTAACTCGTAGCTAACCATATGGGTGAACTTTATATCTTAAACAGCTCATTTCCCTTTGATTAAAAAATTTTTGCCAAGCAAAATGTTAAAAATTTATTTCCTGACATATTTCTGATAACAGTTAGAAAAACTCATGACATCTATGAACTGCTTGGGAACACTAAGGACTTATCAGATTATTTGCTTTAGAAGAATGACAGTTCCATAAGGAAAAAAAAAAAAAAAAGAAAGACAGGAAGAATGATACAACAAACCTTGTATTTTGCCACTTCCTCTCTAACCTCTTTCAGATCTCCCTTAGTGAAAATCAGTCCCACATTTCCCTGCATTAAAAAAGCAACCGGATTACATCATATGAAGGAGGAGTGTAAAAAAGAAACATGCTTCAATAAACAATAATAGCAAGCATTGAACGGACTAATATCAATAGTTAACAATCAAAAATCCGGTCAAAAAAACCTTTTAACATCAGAATACCAAAAGCACAAAATCAATGGTTGACCACTTCAGATTTGTGAAGCTGAATAAATAACTAATATATGAACTTGCAATGTGAAAGAAAACCCACCTAATCCTAAATATAAAGTGAAACCCATATAACCCAGTAGTAGTAGTAGTAGTAGTAATAATAATAATAATAATAATAATAAAATACAGCAAAATTGCCCCAAAAAAAAAACAAATTTCATAAATCAGAGGCCAAATTCTTAGTCTATTATTGACCTTTTAAACCCTTCAAATTAATCTAACAACAATTGCTACAAAATTTCCAAAAATAATTGCAAAATCATACAAAAAGGAAGGATATTTAAAAAATAACCGTTTCTAGTCATCTGAATACAAAATGCTCAAAATCACTGGTTGAGCACTTCAGCTTCAACAAGGAGGATGCCCCACAAGCCACTCAAAACAATAATTCATAGATAAACTCACGAACAAAAACACCCACCATAGACCTTAAATATAAAGCTATATCAAAATCGCTCTAAACCAGTAACATAATAGCAAAATACAACAGTATTATCACAAAAAACTTAGTAAATCACAAGCCATAACATCAAAAAAAATCTCTTAAATCCTTCAAACTTATTTATCCAATAACCATTTCCGCCAAAAAAAAAAAATCTACAAAATCATTAAAAAATGGATGGATTCTTTTAAAAATAATCTCCTTTAATCATCTGAATCCATCAATCCTAACAATCTAACAACAAAACGCTCCAAAAACAACAGCACAGCCAAAACACAATTACCAATCAAAATATTTCTACCAAAATCTTAGGCCCGAGACAACAATCCATACCACAAGCAAGGGGAGGAGGTTGAGGTAGTCCTGGTTGCCGGTCTTCTCGGCATGAATCTTGATGCAGCGCCGGATCAGCGTGTTCTTGCCCATGAGGATCACCGAGTCACCCCGGAGCCCCTTCCGGATGTTCTGAAGCTGATTCGACCCCACGTTGTCCGCAGCGGCGATCAGCACCTGGCTGTACTCGTCCAGGAGACGGCACAACTTCTTGTCATACTCCACCTTCTTCTCAGACTTGGAGAGCTTGACCGTCATGGCTGCTGTTGAGCAAAGAAAACTACGAACGAAGAGAAAAACCCTAACCCTAGCTAAGCGGGAGAAGAGAGCGGATAAAAGCGCTAGATCTCAAGAGGGCCAAGACGAAGCTCAGCTCGTTCAAGGCGGACGACGGCCGTCGCTTTAACCTCTGCCTCTCTCTCGAACCCTAGATGGCCCTTTTATAAGCGAAACCTAGGGTTTTCATCTGCGATCGGGGTTCTATCATATCGGGTCGGGTCGAGTAACTCCTTAGAGGGTTTAGATCTACAATTTAACCCAAATCCTGTCCGTCCAAACATGGAGTCGGATCCTGTTAAGGTAGGATCCGGTGGAGGTTGGACGAGGTGGCGCTAGGGGAAGGACCGGATACCGGGTTCACAAATTCAAACCAAAATATGTTGCATGAAAGTTGGATGAGTTTAGAAAAAACGCTTTGATCAACCACGATAATTATTAAAAAGAAAAAAGGAAAAACGTTGGATCCATAACTAACCTACAACAAGTCTATGAGTCCAGCTTAAGCTCAGATTTGTGGATTTTTTTTTTTTTTTTTTTTCTTTGTTGTGCAAGGCATACTAATATTAATCATAGCCCTAGCTCATATCGTCGTCTGATGATATAGGCTTGATCATAATTTTTGCTTCCTCAGTACAAATTAGGCATCAACATGTCTAAGAGTTGTTTGGTAATTGAAATTGCTATTGGATACTAAGTTATAATGCAGCTTATTTCACCACATTTATTTAGAGTATCACCACATTTATTTAGAGTATCATAATTTAATTACACATTGTAAGCCAAGTTATGCTTAGAATCAAAGAATATTTTCTCATACATTCAAAGAGAATCACAACCAACTTGGAGTGACCATTTAAAATTGTAAATCAATTAATTTTTTAAGTATAAAAATACATTTCTATCTTATAAATGCATTTTATTTTTCTTATTCTTATTTCTATGAATGATGGTGATCTCATACTTTTTTTAATTTAAATTTAAAATTGACAATTTTAAAACTTAAATTAAATAATGTTATATTGAAAAAGACTAGATTTTTTATTTTATGATGCATTAAAAAAAATACACCATCAAAAAAAAATTATCAAACACTAAGGGCGTATACCGAGTTGAATCAATGCTGCCTATAGCAAATTTTTGCAACATCAACCATACACGTCAACAAGACAAAGTTTCTCTTCAACGAGGATTTTTTTTTTAAAAAAAAAAAACACTGCTATATAGCCATGCAAGCTGTTTTCCCATTCCCAATTTTTTAAATTTATAACTATTATTGAGTATCAAGGTACCAAAAATATCTGTTACTTAGCCATCATTCTGCTCATAAGAGCTTTTATACAACAGCAACAATAGACATTTTCATTTCATTGTCTTGGGAATAAACTATCATTTCTTTGTCAGTAGTTTTAAAGCCGTTAAAACAATCATGCTTTATCCGCTCAACGAAATGGGAAAATAAAAATTCCAGCTTGGTGAGCCAGCCTAACAGGAAAATTACTGCTATCACTTTTTATCATTTAGGTCAAGGAGAAGATTACATTGTAGCAGGATGATAAACTTTTTTAATGAGCAATGGTAACTCAATTGTCACTCAAAATTCTCAGCAGCTGCAGTGCTTTCCTATTGCTTCCCTTAAACTGGCATCATGCAGTGTACCGGACAACAGAGCAAAAGAAAACATCACTTATCTGAGTGAGATTTCTGGGCTATTAAATCAACTATGCTATTTTAAATTCTTACTACAAAGTTCATTATTACTACCCCCAAATTTCTTATTGGAAGCTTGAAGCAAAATACCAATCTTACTCTTCTACTCGATCTCTTTCCCACTGAAAGGGTGTGTTTTATACATATAATCCAGAAAGTATACTCTTCCCTATAATCAATAACATACTGCAGGTCCATGAGACGAGTTTCAAATTTACCAGGACAAAAGAAAAGAAAGGAGAAAACATCTACAAAGCAAAATTCAGAATATAGAAACAACCAATGACAAAATAAAGTTAGCATGCAATGGCTTGAACCATGCACTCCATACTTCACCGACAAGTACACAAAAATTTAAAAGAAATATACCAAGATTTACTGACAAGAAACTTAAATAACCACCACTAGAACACGTCTGGATAACACGACAAAGCTTAAACAAAAGAAATGAAGAAGGAGCTTAAACATAATGGCATTTGCATTATTCTTAACAAAATCCTAGTTTCCCATCATGTGGTCTAGTCCACCATGAAGATTGGCTACCCAATTTGCTCCGCTTACATTGTCTAGAAGCTGTTGTAGACACTTTCGGGTCCCAGGATCGTCCTGCAAAAATATTAATGGAGTCTAAAGCATATGAGCATACTAGATTAGTTACTAAATGCATGAGTTTCAATCCGACATCTCGAGATCATAATACAGCAACAAAGATTGTAATACCATTAAAGGCTGACAAAATATTGCAACAAATGAATTGGGGGGCTCACTACGTTAGTTATATATAATTTTCAATCTGAGGTCCCAATATCATAATATGGCAACAAAGATGGTGATACCAGAAGGGAATGACAAAATGTTGCAACAAATGGATTGGACTACCATGGTGAGCCCTCTTCCAAATCTTGTTAAGATAGAGTCATACACATGCATAAGTCCATATGCAACAAGATGCTAATTTCTGTTAGAAATCATTCTTGTTTTCTGACTGAGAAAAACTAGCAATTACTACAGGCAACCTATGAATGACCTGTTGCATGGCTGCAGGGAAATATGCAGTAAAAAAGATGCTACAAGTGAAAAGAAATTTTCTACTTTGAATTCCATAATTATCACTTGTCAGAGATGGCATCACATTTTTGAGACTGCTTAAGAGTAAAAATCCACTTTCAAGGAAAAATGGAAAAAAGTTGGGGTGAATGACATCTTTTAAAATTTGATCAACGCACTATCTTATATCAGTGAGACAATTTAGTTGCCCATAAGAGGAAGAATGTATCAAAATGTACGAATATACTAGCATCAAAACAAATTTGATCAGTTTAGAAACAGAAGTGCAACCGATATGAAAGCAAAGTATTATTTTCAGAGATGAAGCATAGAGGCATTCAAAGGTATTAATTGAAACAACTTGATGTAGTACTGCCACAGAGTCGCACTTACATGAAGGCAATTGTTAAAAGTTCCATCTTTTAGTGTATCAGGAAGGCAGCTCTTCAAACTGTGACATGCCCTGTGATGTTGTAAGCAGAAATCAAGGTTTCCAATCGTCACAGCATACCAACACTAAAAAGACTAGGGGTGTTGTTGCCCTGACTTGTTATACACAAAAAGCAAGCCCAAAGCAAACAGATTGGCACTGGCATCTCACTAGACCCTCACTTTAACAAACAGATACCCTCTCTTTTTCCTCTATCTTCATTTATTGATGGGATGTGAGTCTCCTACTCATCATCATATATGATACTGCAACGTTTTTCCCAATATGACAACATACCATGGATTCCTAGCAATTGCTTACACATCCATCTGATTTCTCCGTTTCTGATTCCATAACCTTTTTATCTAAAACTTAGTTAATTTGCACATGCTTTGTGTGTATATCACCTCCGAGCATCCAAACACCCCTGTTTATCAGCCTACTTTGCAAAAGAAGTGAGAAAAAACCTTGGATACTCTGAAAGCCTCAGGTAACAACGGATTATATGCTTCAACAGCCTAGAAGAGGGCTGCTCAACAAGTGTTGCAACCATAGAACCAAGCACTTGACCCACAGCGTAGAAGCGATCTGCAGTAGCGCAAATATATCGAAGCCCAACATCATCCAATAATATTTTTTGCACAATAAAGGTTGCCACCTATAAAGTTAACGAGAGTTGATTTATCAGTAGTTTTATACCCAAAATGAAAAAAAGGAATATGATTGGGAGACAGCAAGTTCATCACTAAGAAATTTATACCAAAAACTCAACAGAACAATGTAGATAACATTTGTGATATGATGAAATAAAAAGCACGAAACACATCACAGAATACAAACATCCATATAACCAAGCCTCATCATCAAAACCCAGAAAATTCTCAAAAGGAAAAATAAGAAACTAAGAAATTGCAATATGAGCCCAAAGTGAAAGAAACCATGTTCATCGATGCTCATAAATCCAATGCTATCTTCACGATAGATTATGAATAGCCAACATTTTTTTAGAACTAGATTATGCTGGATATCTGTATGATGATGAATGAACATGTCTTGAACTTCATATTATATTTCTCGTGGCTTGGTTTGGCTATGTTGCACCAAAATTTAGAAGATAATCCACTTTGAAAGGAGGCAGCTGGAAACAGTCTAACAGTCAACCAGTACATCTATCACAACAATCATATACTTATTTTATTCATATGTTCTTTATTTGTTCACATCTCCATAAGTTTATATACCTCTTATATTATTGCATGCAGCTCTATTAAGCAACATGTAGTGTATTTTGCAGTTTCATCTCCAAGTAACATTTGTGAATTTATTTTACTATTTTTCTCCTCAGGTTCACAACAAAAACAAATTTCTTTGTGAGCAAAATATAACAAATAAGCCTGATCACGTACTGTTTTTGAAAGTTCACTACCTATCTCCATAGTTCTCAGGCACAAAGGAATCATTTCAGTCTGAAGAAGAAAACTGATAACCTCAGTATCATCGACCTGCAAAAGGGCAAAATGAGCATTATCTCTCACATTAAACCTAATCACTACCACCATATCAGAAACTAACCCAATATATTTCACTTGTTTCCCAGTAATCAGTGCTGAGAAAAAAAAAAACTATTTTATTTCATTATTTGCCAATCATAGTAGCTTTATGGTACCACCTACCCATCAAAAGGATAAAAGGGCAAACTGAGGGACAAGGGAAAATGGTTGTAATTCTAAATTTACTTGAAGATGGCACCAACATGTGGTTTCCAGAGGATGGATGATACAACTTAATCATGAAGACCAAAATCAGGCACTATGTAAAGATATGAATAAGGCCAAGGCTGCAGGTTGTCATGGCATGGCCAGGAAAGAGCAAATGAAGTAAAAACTAATGGTTTTTCCACAGTTTAATAAGAAAAAGCTAAAATTATTATGAAGGCTCCTGTACTTTCAAGATCACAATTAAGAAATTGATACTCTCACTCATTAGCCCCAACAATACCAACTCTGGATACTTGGTGGAAGCACATATACAAGTCAGCATCCATAAATCATTTTCATCCTAACTAGCCTGCGATTCTAATCCTTGGCTTTTCATTTAAATCTAATTTCGTCTCTCCTCCCAGTTATTTAATTTTTAAAAAAATGATCAGCACTTACATGAGGTTGTTGACTTCAAGCAGGCTTATAAAAACTATTTTTGAACTCTAACACAAGATTCAGCTTGAATTCTCACTTTCACTTTCCCACTTCCCAATCATGGTGAGATAACTGCCAAATCACAGTCCTAAGAACAAAATCCATTGGCTAATTTAATAGACATAAGTTCCTACGATCAACCTAAAATGTTTTAAAATGAAAAACCACCAGAAGAGAGGCCAAAAAACTGCCAGGGCAGGATATAAACAGTCAATTTGCAACTACTATTTGCAATGGATTAGGGCATGGTTTTTGATTTTTCTCTTCTTGAAGGTATTATTTTTTTGAAAGTTCAAGCAGGAATTACTAGAAAAGAACTCAATGGGACTGTAAGTAGTTACTGTATGATAAAGCACATATCTCACAATAAATAAGGCTCTCTTCACTTTTCACTTTCACGATTTCACACAAAGATAAAAATTGAAAACAACAATACTGGGTCCCTGTAGGTTAGATGCAATTATTTTATATGGGCAATTAAAAGAAGGAATAATACCTTTACAAGGGCACCTATAACTCCCAAGCTGGTTAACCTTAAATACTCGAAAGGCCTTGTTTTGCTTGTAGTATTTAAAAATGGGTATAAATACAAAGGTATATGTGCTGCAAAATGAGAAAAATAGGAAAATCGTTATAAAGTGACATATTACAAATATTATCATTACACTACTGCCTAATGTTATGCGGGATATTCAATGGACCACTAATGAATCTTACTGTACTGGCAAACCTTGTACTCACATCAGAACATAAACAATAATTCAAAACATTATAAAACAAGAGACATGAAATTATTAAAAAAAATTGCTTTAACTATCTCAATCAAGATTTCTGCATTACTTTGTGAGTTGGGAGAGGAATTAACTTTTTTCCTTTATTCTCTTAAATATATACAAAGATGAATAAAATAGTTATCACATGTCCTCTGTTTATACTGGTAAGATTTGAGTTTCCAAATCCAAGTTGAATTACTCTCCTAGATAAATGAGGTTAGGATTTTCCCAAAATAGCAATTGACTAATAGAAATAATTACAAAAAAGCTAAAATAATTTCAGAGCTAGATCTCAACTTTTATATCAACATTGCCTTCTATCATGCCGCCTAAGTCCCCTAGACGAGAAGATATTGCTTGGTTGAAAGTTTCCAAAATGACAAAAATTGGTTTCATTGTGCATTTTGGAGGTTTAAATAGCCTCAAAACAGGGCCAACTAAAGCCTGGTGAGCTAATTGGTTGGTTGTCATGTTGATGGTAAGGGGCCTAGAAATTAATCAAGGATAACAAATATTAAAATTAGAAAAAGGAACAAGCCTAGATCAAGGCATGTATCACATAGTCCTAAGGACTAATTTTGCCTCCTCATGCAAGTTGTCGGTGAGTTGTCCCTAAAGTACAATGATTTGACGTAACCCAATCCTTATACCATGAGTACGATCGCATAGAAGTGTGACCCAAAGGCTCCTTTAGATGCCCAAGAGATCAAGAATAAGAAAAATTAATAATAGTGATTTTTTTAAAATGATCAGAAGGTAGAGAAAATTATTATGTCTTAGCCTTTGAACCTAAAGCCTATTTATAGGCTTGGTCCAACACAATGGGGGAGCCAAGACCTTCAGTCAGGGGAAGCGATCACTTATACTTTAAAAATATTATTTTGAAATATTAAATATTCAAAGGTATTATTTGTAACACCCTATTATAATATTAATTTAGCAAAAACCACATGAGAAACTATGAAAAGAAAAAAGAAGAGAAAACATTCTTTATAACACACCATCATAATTTACCACCATGAGAAGCCTATTTTAAACCTTTAAATAAGGATTCTCATTGAGTTGCCAGGTTCGATCTCACTATTACCTATATTGCTACTACATCTAAAAATCAAAGATGACCAAACATTAATATAAGCCCATGATCTTAGCCTTTAAATGCAAAATAATGGCCAGAACTAACCCTAGGCAGTGATCTCAAAAATATGTTCTACGCACTGCAAATTGCACTCATGCCTCTTACAAAAAGCCCCACTCCTCGATTTAAATTAGAATATTTGTAACTTATCTTTTCGGTTATTTCTCACCAAGCATTGAGTATATATTGAGAATGATGATTTATGATTATCGTTGCAATGCACGTACAGTAAAGAAAGAAGAAATCAACAGAAAAGAAAATAGGAGAGCATATAGAAGAGATTTATGATTGGTTCAGTCAAATCGACCTACATCCATCCTAGAAGAGACGGCAGAAATTCTCCTAAATAAAATAATTGGAGATTACAAGACTTGTTTCCTCACCAGAGGCTCTCTCACACACACAAAACCCTAGACCTGCTTACACCCAAGGGAATCCTCCTTGGATCTCTCAATAACGCACTGGGTTGCTTTAAAGGCCAGAGCTACATGAGCTCAAAAAAAGGAGAGATCTACAATGTTTTACACAGCCTACAATTTGTATTCTCTACATTTATGAAAACATATCCATATTGGACTATGTCCATTTGGGCTTGTGGACCTCAAGTCAAACTCTAATAAATCTATACTTTGGGCTTGAGGTTTACCAAGCCAACAATCCTAAAACTTCTTCATCATCTTTGCCCCCATGCCCTAATGGGCATCAATCTCTCTAGACTCTAACCAAGTCCAAGCAGTGTTGAACTTATCTCCTAGAATCGGTTTCTTCTGCTCAAGCAACTTCATAAGCTCCTAAGTCTATTTCTTTATAAGAGAACCCATCTCTTTGTTCATAGCCATTATCCTTTCAGCAAACTCCTTGCTCTTCACAACTTTCTTATACCTAAAAGGCTCATTCTCAATACTCTCAGCAGTGGCAAGCGTATAAGCAACAATGTCTGCATACCGTCCACTTGATATGCTTCCTCTTACGACTGGTAGCTAAGCTATAAAGTTGTTGTAGAGATGCTCCTACATCTTGTATAGTTTTCGCAAATTGCACCTCCACTTCAGACTAAGCTGGCGAGTCTTGTAACTCTCACCCTGAAGTTTTTTCTTTAAGTTCTACCTTTTTACTGACATCGCAGTCCTTTGTTTAACTTTTAACAGTTCTTTCCTTTTGGATTACCATAGCAGACTCATCAAAGGTGACATCTCAGCTAATCATAAACTTGTGTGACCTTAGATTCTCTACATATCACAATCTATAACCCTTAACCTCAGTGACATAACAAAGTAATACGCACTTCTTTGCCCTTCGTTCAGGTTTGCAATCATTAACATGAACATATCCTAAGCAACCAAATATCCTTAAATCAGAATAATCAATAGGTTGACTGGACCATACCTCTTGAGATTTCTTTAAGTCAATGACAATCAATGGTGACCGCTTCACCAAGAAGCTTGCTATATTCACTGTATCAACCCAAAATGTTTCCCAAGTTCAGCATTAGAAAGCATACAGCATGCTCTCTCTAAGAGTGTTATATTCATCAATTGTACAACTCCATTCTGCTATGGCATCATCCATATAGTGCAGTGTCTTACAATACTTTCCTTCTTTCAGAACTTGTCAAATTTGCCTTTGCAATGTCTCAAGCCATTATCCATACCCAACGTCTTACTTTGTCATCCGGTCTTTTTCTCCATCATGGCTTTCCACTGTTTGAATTTGACAAACACTCCATCCCTGTGTTTCAAGAAGTACACCTAAACCTTCCTTGAGTAATCATCAATGAAGGTAAGAAAATATCGTGTCTACTCATCGATCCCTAGAGATCTGAACACCCTCTGAAACAATAAGCACTATTGCTAGACTTCACTGTACTCTTTCTATCCACGCAATGCTCATAAAAGTCTAGCTTACCAATCTTCACACCATCAAATAAACCTCTCTTGAACAACTCCAACATCCCCTCTCACTCATATGCCCCAACCATATATGCCATAGCCAAGTGAACTCCTAGTTTGACAACTCCATTAATGAAGAAATCGTAGTAGCACCGGTAATAGTACTTCCTACCATGTGATTTAAGTTATTCACCAACTGTTCCTTAATTACCATAAGAGTATCCTTCAAAACTTTCAGCACACCATTCTTAGCCTTATATTTATAACCTTGAGAATCAAATGTGCCCAAGGAAATTAAGTTTGTCATTAACTCTAGGAGATGCCAAGCCTCTAGGAACCTCACAACGCCATCAAACATCTCGATACGAATTGTCCCAATCCCAACAACATCTACAGCCTTGTTGTCACTAAGTAGAACCTTCCCTACCTTTAATAAATAGTTAGAAAACCAACTTCTATTGAGAATCACATGAAAGGAACAGCCAGAGTCAAGAATCCACTCCTTTCTAGAATTACTGATACTGACTAAGAGTGTCCCACTTTCTGCATCATTAGAGCTTTCTTAAGTTCTCTTCAACTACACTTGTTCTAACTTCAGAAACACTTTCCTTCATACTCTTGTCTTTCCTCTTCGAATAGTGCCTCTTAATGTGCCCTTCTTCATGACAAAAAAAACAATGAATTTTCTGATGCCTTGGCTTAGATCTTGACTTACCTCCATTGTTTGAACCCTCCTCCTTACTCCTACCTTTTGCAGCTAAGCCTTCTTCTTGGTTTTCCCCATAGTCCCTTAATACCCTTCTCTTTAGCTCCTTAAATTGTAGGTTATATTTTACATCGTTCAGTAAGAAACTCTCTCCCCCATACAATAACGCATCGACAAAATTCTCATATGAATATGGTAATGAGCACAAGAGAATCAGAGCTGGATCTTCATCTTTAATCTTGATTCCAATATTCTTCAAATCAAGAATTGTCTCGTTAAACTCACATATATGGTCTTTTACTAGTGTATCTACTTTCATCCGTAGGTGATAGAGTTTGTGCTTCAAATATAGCCAGTTTGTGAGAGACTTCATTATGTATCTACTCTTCAATTTCAACTAGATTCCAGCCATTGGTTTTTCCTCAACTTCTTTGATAACCTCGCTTATCAAGCATAGTAAAATTGTACAGTATGCCTTTGCCAACAACTTATTCTTCTCTCTATCAGACAAGGTTGCTAGTAGTCTATCTCTGCCTTCCATTGCCCTTGTTACACCAAAAAGACCCATATCTTGATCTGCCAGATGCTAAAGTCATTAGTTCCATTGAACTTATTAATTTCGAACTTTGTAGTTGTCATCATGAATTCTTCCTTGAAATCATCACTCTGGCATGCCAAAATCAGATCAAATACAACTTGGAACTGTGAGTTCACTAGGGATGGAAATCCTGCCCCACACTCACCATTGGCACTAACTACCCAGTCCACTGACTCAACATAGGCAAGTCTACGCAATATATAGGAAATCCTCTAATAATGGTTGAGTAAAACTCCAAAAAATAGAAGATGCCTCTGATAGTCACCTAGAGCAAGGCTCCATCTTCACCACTTCGTTAAAATTACCTGGACGGGATCACTATGGCAGATCATCTTGGAGCAATGCTCCAAGGAGTAGAGAAAGCCTTTGATATTCTCCTGGAGCAACACTCCACCTTCATAGCCTCACTAGAATATTTTAAACTTAATTACTACCGTAGAATACCCTGAAGCAATGCTTTAATAAACAGAGGGAGCCTCTAATCTTCACCTAGAGCAATGCCCAAATAAACAAAGAAGGCCTCTAATCTTTACCTAGAGCAACACTCAACTTTAAAAAAGGAAATCATCTAAACTCCTAAGGACCCCACCTTTTAAAAATAGAGAAAAAATTCTCTACTCTCCTAGAGCAAGGCTTCACTTTTATTGCTGCACTAAGATAGTCTATCTGGAATAGTACTGAAACAACTATTTCAAGTTTATTCCAAGTTTATCTTAGGCTAGAATAGCCCTTTTTAGAAAACATAGGTTTTTGCCTTCTCTTTCTTATCTTTTTTTTCTCCTCTTCCCCCTTTCCTTCACACTCGACAATGGCTGCTCAACACGCCTCCATCGGTTGTCGCCAGCTCCTCTTCGGAGTGCAGCCGCAATCAGTGCTCCTTTTCCAGCAAGCAGGAGCTGCAATTCGTTGTCATCATGCTGCCTCCAACTGTGCCCAAAATCATGGCCCCAATCTTCACCTCTTCATCGCCATGCTCTACCACCCTTTGTCGAACAGCCGCCTTGCCCTACCACCCAACCATCGCCACCTTCACTTGTTCCGGCACCTAGCCATCCAATGCTTAGTTGCTTCCTAACCATCAAACACCCCAATTGGGGCTCGTCTTCATTGCACCGGCAAAGGCTCATGGCTTTTGCCACACCAGAAAACTCCACAAAGGGCACCATTAGATCACCGCCAAATTTGTGCAATCACCGACTACCATGGAGGCAGAATGCCTCTACCATAGCAATGGAAAACAAGGGAACTTCTTCCTCAGTTTAGGATTAAAACAGAAAGGAACAGGGCTCTCTAGTGAGATTAGGCCTTGGCTCCTTCTTCTAGCCGATCGAAGGGAAAGAAGCCTATAACGACAACCTACAGCTTGGATAGGGTGTGTTCCTTAATCGAGCAGCACGTCTGCCTCATCAAACTCGACCAACTCCTCTACCAGCTCACCCATGTCGTGTCCACCATCGACCACGCCCACACTCTAGCCATCGACGCCTTCTTCCTACCCAGTCGGGTAGACACCGGGTCCTGTTTCTTTGCCGCTCGGTGGAGAGCTCTCCTCAATCGTTTGTGAACTCTAACCACTTCGGATATGCTGAGATTCAAGATTAGATCTGGGTGCTCCAAGATCCATGATGATCCCAAATCTGTGCCGCCCCAAGATTGATGCAGATCAACTACACTGTATCTCGAGATTTGCATCACACACGCCTTTGAGAACTAGACTTTGATACCACTTGTTGCAACGTAGTAGGGAAAGAAATCAATAAGAAAGAATAAAGAAGAAAATAGGAGAAAACAACACATAGAAGAGATTTACAATGGTTCGGTTAGATCGACCTATATCCACCTCAACAAAGATAACAAAAATTTCACTAAAAAAAATAACTAGAGGCTGTAAGACTTGTTTCCTCACCAAAGACTCTCGCACAAAACCCTAAACCCACTTACACCCAAGGGAACTCTCTCTTGGATCTCTCAATAATGCTCTGAGTTGCCCTGAAATCCAGGACTACATGTGCTTAAATAGAGAAGGGATCCACAATGTTTTACATGGATTAAGATTCATATTCTCCACATGTATGAAAAATATCGACATTGGGATATGCTCATATTAGGCCTGTGGACCTCAAGTCAAACTCTAACAGTTATTTTCTGAGCTTAAATTTCATCTTTCCTTTAACTTGTAAAGATGATTTTACATACAAAAGGATAAAAGTAAGCTATAGTTTTGACACTAATGTAATCAGATGTTTTGATATCACCCATCATTAGAATGAGAACGTGATGCCTATAATACTATATGATGCTAAAAAAAAGAGAATTGTTGAAGACCTAAGGAAAAAGAAGATATTCACTAAATGCTAGATTTATCATAATGCTTGCTCAATCCATATTTTAAGAGTTCATTGATGGTAAAACAAAATAAGACCAAATTGAAATGCTATAGAAATGAACCACATTAGATTTTCATAAAGCTAAGATCTTGAAATGGGATGATTTAGAAGAACAAATGGTTGCAAGAAAGGACACTCAAACCTGACATAGATATACACAAAGCTTGCATTTTGTTCCGCATAGCATAAGTTTTAGGGTTTAGCCTTATAATTCGAATTTTAATTAGTGGCTTCCAAATAAATGAATCTCAAAATTTTCACTTTTCAGAATTTATAATTTGATTGTTTTTGAAATTTATATTTTGAAATGAATAATATTTTTAAAAAAATTTTCACAGATATGAAGGCTGTAGAAAGTTAGTTAGAAATTTAAATTTCTGTTTTTCCAAAACCAGCACACTTTCAGAGCAACAGAAATTTATTTATTTATTTACTGGCTGAAAATTTATTTATTTTTTTATTTTCAATATTAGTTTTAAAGCAGCAAAAAATAATTTTTTAAAGTTTTGTTTTCAGCTGAATTTTTTTAAATTTTTGCATGGATTTTAGAGCAGCAAAATTCCTGATTTTCTGCACAGCTTTCAAAGCATCAGAATTTCTGTTCTTTGAAAAACAGATTTTTAACAAAAAGCAGATTTTTAACTATTTTCTGTAAGCCCTGATTATGAATAAAATCTCATCTATGAACCGTATAAGCACTCAATGAAAAACTAGATGTTAGTATATACTATGTAATTTACATTATTTGATATGTATCTTTTTAAGCTATAGTTTACTAAATAATATATTTTAATTTATCAATTTTGTACAATGCAACCATAGTATCCTGAGACCATTATGAAACCAAAATTTGGAAGCATATAATAATTAAAAATTTTTGAAAATTTTAAATAACTTAAAAAACCAAAAATTGAGAAAACAAAGTAATAGAAAATTGATTTTTTTTCCGGAACCATTATTGTACTGGCATGATTTTGTGTACCATGTATTGATATGATATGGTATCGTACCATGCTAGACCAATACTTGACTAGTTCAAGTTACAATACCAAATCTTCTAGAATTTCTTGTGCATGTAGCATGAGCATGTGCTTGACGATTAGCCATATTGAATCAATGCCTGATTACAATGTGGAAGCATGACATCATGTTAGTGACACCTAGTCATGAGGCATAAGCATGACATCATTCATGCCTAGTCATAGGCCGTAAGCATGATCATGGATTAGTTATTGATTTTGCTTCATTTTCTTTTATATTATAGAATTGTGAAGCATTGTTTAGTTGAGAGTATCATGAAATTATATCTCATTTATCTAATTATGATGTAAGGTATGCAGAGCAACTTCATGGTTATTGCATTTCTTATTTCCCTATACTTGTATATAGCTGCCTGCATACTTATTACCTAGTTCATGATATCTTTTGGGTGTGTTTCTGGTGGGATTCTTACTAAGCCATCGCAGGACACTCAGAACTATTGCGAGTCTGCGACCTTCAGATTGCTTGTGACATGAAGTGATTATATATTTTGAGTTCTATTGGAATCTAGAGGTTGCAGTGGTTGTTCTCCAAGATTGCAGGCTTTGATTATTCAATTGACTACTTGGACATTTTGGTTGAATGTGAATTTTCGATGTTAGCGGTTATTTAGGGCTCATTTGGTTCACCAGAATTAGAATCACTGATTACGATTCAAAGCATTTGTTTAGAAAGAATTAGAATTCAATATTAATCCCACTTGGAATCTGAATCTTGTATTAGCGAGGATTTAGAATCTAGACCCCTCACCTAGATTTACAAATCTATTTCAGCCAACTGTAATCCAATGCATCCTACAAATATAATATTTATTTAATGTTATAATATATATTATTCGATTAGGGATGTGGCATGTTGTGCGCCCCAAGGAACAAGGCACGTGGAGGCCACCAGACATGGCGCATACGTATTGACAGCCCATCCCGTCTGTCCCATCTCCATAAATACTCTTTATTCCCTGGACGCATTACATGTCCAATAGTTTCTATTTATTTTTATAGTGTTTCTATTTACCACTGCAGACTAGATGTTTATTGGTTTGGGTTAGCTATTTATTTTGAACATGTTAATGTTTATTTTGTTAGATAAGTGTTTGCTATCACCTCTGAGATTTAGTGCTTACTTCCATCATGTTTGTGTTTATTTTTACATATTTCTATTTATTCCATCGAAATTTTTGCATCTTACAAAAAAATATGACTCAAAACATAATTGAATAGAGAAAAAGGATTTATGTAACCGACGCCAACTAGTTTGGGATTAAGGCTTTGTTGTTATTGCTATCGTTGTCTATTTATTCCACTGAAATTTTTATTTAAGCAGCTAACGATGATTAATGGGTGACTTTTTGGCTTTGAGATTAATATGGATCTAATGGTGGGGGCAGTAATCCAATTTGAACTTAGCTACATGCGAATACAACTAGATCTTTCTCTTATAATATTATATAATAATATTAATATATATTATTTATTACAATACATAACTTCATATATATTTCAATATATATCATTAGTAAGATTTGGAAACCATATTTCTATTCCAGTTTCTATATGAACCAAAACAAATAGGTGGGAGGAATAAGCAATTCTGATTTTGATTCTAATAGAATTCGATTCTAATTCTGATTCCAACTATGATATTGAACCAAACGAGCCCTTACTTTGAATTTATGGTTGGAATGTTCAATTTATGTTGAAGTTAGTTCCTTTTATGTCGAAGTCATAACCCATGCCCTTTGTTCAAAGACAATGTTTATGTTTTCTTTGTTGTTAAGCCATTTCACAAGATTTGAGGCCTTGCATATTTCATAGGGCTATATCTTGTGTAGATATGCAGCCGTATCATGTGCCTAGAGTATGTGGTTGGGTAAGGGCATGACAACTAGCATACTGACTCTTGAGGAAGTTTCATCACAACAAATAACAACCTCGCTAAGTAACCTCAATCAACAACAGTTAATGCGAACCCAAAACATTCTTGAATCTTGTATGAAAATTGAACTCATGATTTCCACTAATTCATTTCCCAATATACTAAAAGGATGGTGCATTTATTATCAATAAACATAGTAATGAGCAAGATTGTCAAGCACTTACATCTTATAAGAGGCAAACAATAAAGATAAGTGCAGATTAATTATATAAATCTAGAAATATGTTCACATGCATAACTAGCAATCCATTTAAAAATGCACTAAAAAAATAGCCCTGGCACCAATTTTCATATGCATACTCGCAAATAGAAAAGCATGCGCATTTAGCTCAAACTGTGCAGCTTACCATTGAGGAAATGAATTCTAGTATCAGGATGCGAGGCCACGCACTGCAGAATGAACAAAATCAAATGAAAAAGAATCAGATATTGATTATAACGTTAACTGTATAATGGCTATTTTTCTTTAAATTGGTGTGTCCACTGATTTTCACAAAGTTCGAGAACTTGTTCTCAGATTCAATGTTGGCAAGATTAAATGTATCCGTTTCAATAATAGTGGTAGGTCCAGCTTTAGTTTCAACAATTCCAGTTGAAAATTATAAAAATAAAAAACAATTGAAGTTAAAATTTGAAATAATAAAAATAAATTTAGTCAAGAAAAATAAATTAGACATTGTCAAAAATGTATTATAAATTTTACCCTTTGATGTTTTAGAGTAATAGTTTGCATTGAGACAGTCAAACAACTAATTTTTGAAGAAGAATGTTCAAGAAAATTGTGTTTGGTGTGCTATATCATTTATTCATTTTAATGTTTGATAGAAGTTTCACATATGACATTTGTAACATCTACAAGGTTTGAGCCCTAGAAAAGCCAAATTTATGTCCAAGTACTTCCTTTTCCACCATTTCTCTTTAAGACTAATGCTACAATGCATCTTAATCTTCTCAGAACTTGCAAAATCTAAGTTTGATGATGAGAAAATGATTCCAATACTTACAGAAATTAATATAACAGAATAGATAATAAACATCCCAAATATACATTGAATTTGTCTACATCAGTTACTTAAGCCTAAGCATATTAGAGCAACCTAATTTTGGATTGGTTGTGGCTAAGGTTTGGCGTACTGGGAACTAATATTATTTCTGTACCAAAGTGATATGATTTGGTATAGGTATACTATACCAAACTGGTAACATATCAGTCAGGTGAAACAAGGGATACCAAGCCATAAACCACCCCAAATCAGGTAGAACTAGATGGCTCAGTTTGGTACATAGGTACGGTACCGGTTCGGGATCGATTCGGTCGGTTCTCCACCTGTACCGAATCAAAAGGCCAAGCCGTTCCGATTCCAGGTCCGTCTGGTTCAATTCACCCTAAGCCGCTCGGTTCAAGACAGTTCGACATACAATGATTGTAGCTTAAATTTAAACATCTTCGATCCAATTCCAAAGTTTCAGAAGACATTCCAAACAAAAGAAGCAAAAATTAGTTGATTAAATCATTAAAGCACCAAACCAACAAAGAGCAAATGTTAATAGACAATATATACTGATGGCAAATACCATTGGAAAGAAAACCAAGGATTTAAGACCCACTACCAGACTTGTCTTGGTCTAGTCCAAGGTCGATACAGTATTAGCATTTTCCTTCTCCTATCCCTACCTGGGATGGATAGGCATCCCAATACCATAACACCACCAAATCCTCTTTTTAGTTAATTTTTGGTTTTTATTGTTTGTTATTGTTTTTAACACTTTTAAGATCTTTTAACCTCTTAAATAGGCACAGTACCAGGATGGCCATTTTTGCATATATTAATTTTTTAATTTTAATATCTCTCCCTTCCTCTCCTTCCCCTTTTTCTCGCCAATTTCCTCTTTGAGCTCCTCCCATGACTGAACCAAAAAGAGAGAGAACAAAGACTCTTTTTTTTTTGTGTGTAGGGCCCTGTTGTCAAGGCATCAGGCAACCCATTTAGCAAACCAACTGGTCCTAACATCCATGTTTATAAGCAAAAACTGGTCCCAGGTATCATTCTCTCAATGGAACAATACAGTATGGGCAGGATGCACTGTTACTATTGGAAAGAGAATCTTTGGAGAAAACTATGTTTAGTGGATACTATAAAAGGACCTAAGAACCCTCCTGATTCTTTGTATCAACAATCTCAAATGGAATATTGAAATAGCTCTAATAATATGCACGCTTACGTTCACTTGGACCAAAAAAAAAAGTCATGACTTTGGCGACTAGTAGTAAACTCCAGTCATGTCCAACATAATTTTATCTGCAGTCTAATCACCAGTTACAAATTGACCAATTTAAAGGAATCCTTAACCATCAATTATGACATTGAGATCAACTTCTAATTGCAGAGAATACCAATACAATTTTTACACCATCATCTGACATTAAAAGGAAAGATTCACCTACATGGTCGGACCTCATTTCATTGGGAGATTAAAATAAAAAAGTAATCTAATTATCAAGCAATATGTATGAACAAAGAGAGCAGCCTTCATTGGTATAGCATTGCTTGAGTATGACGAATATTTTTATCAAACATGTATGGAAGTTAAAATGACCTGAGGTTTTGGTTGTCTGCCCTAAATATTGGGCAATAAAGAGGGATCAAGAAAATATGTTTAGTGTAGTAGAAACAAGAATGTTAATGTGGATGTGTGGATGAACTACAAAGAATATTCTGAAAATTAGTATATTAGAGTAGATATTAGAGTTACACAAAGTACAGACGAAGTAATGGAGAGAATTGATTTATATAATACGGCATGTATAATGAAGTCCTGAGGGGGTATTGGTAAAAAAGGTACTTCAATTTTTGTTGAAGGAAGTAGGAGAGGAAGTTGTAAGGTGACATGGACAGAGTTGAGAGAAGATATGTAAAAGTTTCAAATTACACCAAAGTGAACCTAAATAGGAATTTTTGGCTAATGAGGATCCATCAAGTTGATGCAAAATAGTTGGAATAAGTCCTGATGGTTATGGTTATGGTTACGATTATGGTCTGATCTCAGTTGTAGGTATTGAAATATCAGCTCCTAAGATGTTCACACCAGGTTTACTTATTACCTAAGCCTAAAGAGCAACTTAAGCTTTGCCCATTTTACAAGTGAACAGATTAGAACAGGCCTGTTATCAGAGCTATTCATAAATGGGTCAATTCATTGCAGACATACAAAATGGACTGGTAAAACATAGAGTAAAGAATATCATATGATGATATATCTCCATAAGACATAATATAGAAGCAAACCAATAGTTATATAATTCATGATGCAAAACTAATAAAAGAAAAAGGAAAAAGAATCCTAAGGCAAATAATTAACCTGAAGAAGAGCAAGTGCATTGCAAACTCGATTTGATGCGCCTGGTGACAGGGTCGGAGGGGAAAGACAGGGGTATATTGAAACAATCTCCTGCAAATAATCAGACATGAGGGTGTCAGTGACCACTGAAACATTGTCCCAAATACTTAGGGCAAAGTTAATGGATCCTTATCAGCCAATCACAGGTAGTAAAACAATTTGTGTGTCCATTGTATAAATGGCAACTACAGTGGGAGAGGCAGGCGCATCACTTTTAGAGCAGATTTATTGTTATCAAGTTAATTCAGAAGATATATCCTTCTTAAGAGGTCCATATCTACAGTCTCTGCCTAAACAGCCATATCATCATGTTATGGGAAAAGGAAGCTCCCTATGGATATAATACTCCAAGTTCTCAAGAACACATAAATCTGATGACCAAAAGTATTTTCAAAGGAAAAACTGAGGATGCAGAATAAGTTTTTTTAAGGTGCACTGGCATTAAAGCTGTTTGGTTGCTATCAAATGTGCACTGCGTAGATCAAAGCATATGTTAATATAAAACTAGTTCCATCCCATGCAGCCTAAAATCTGGTTCATAATGCTAGTAGGAACATGGGATATTATTATAACATGATAATATTATGTTATAATAATATAATATCATATAATATTATTATAACATTATTATAGTATTAATTAGTACAGTACTTTTATTATTAGCTAATAATTTTATTATAATATATTATTAGAAAGTATAACAATTATTATGATAATAAAATATCACAATATGATGATTTATTATAGTAATATTACAAAGCCATAACATAATATAATATAATAAATTTCAAGGATTGCAGAACCGAACCGAACTAAACAAAATCATTTAAATAACATTTACTTAAAATTTCTCATAAAAATAAGGAAATACCCCTATTTTAAATTCAACAAAAATATAAAAAAAATCAAATTCTTTAATAATAAAATGTCAACTCTTTCTCTCTCTCTCTCTCTCTCAAGAATAAATTTGAAGAATTTTAGAAAATAGTGCTTTAGTAAGAATCAAGCTGGATATTTCCACTCTGGATAAAAATTCCAAAAAGATCAATTTAACTTAAAAATGATGAAAAAACAACGTACTAAGAAAAATTATCTCAAAATATAATTTGTAAGGGTTTGGTCAACGTTTAGTCAAATTTACAAGATTTTCAAACTTAGAAAGGATCATGTAACAATAAACCTTACACTAATTTATGCTGACTTGATCTACAGCTCATCAAAATAATAAAATTAAACTTGTCATAAAATTTTATGGTTAAAACATATTTCTTAGGGTCAAAACAATGATATGTCACTAGTCTAGAGGTCGGAGTGTTTTTCTTAATGGGAAACCTCGAGTCTAATGACATGCCATGGTATGGATCCTAAGAAATACATTTTAACCTTTAGTTTTTATGGAAAGTTTGATTTTATTATTTTGATAAGCTGTGAATCAAGTCAACATAGGTTAGCATGAGGTTCACTATCCAGTGATCCTGTCTAAGTTTAAAAACCCTATAAGTTTGACCAAATATTGACCAAAGCCTTACAAATTATATTTTGAAGTAATTTTTCTCTGTATCTTGTTTTCTCATCATTTCTAAGTTAAATTGATTTTCTACGATTTTTATCCGAAGTAAAAGTATCCAAGTAACAAAGAATATTTACGTAGTTCTTGATTCTAATAGCAACAAAAATTTTTTGAATTTGCTCACTTATATATAAAATGGTAACAAAATTGTACATATATCCACAATCATAATAGCAACATAAACTTAGTAAAATTTCTCAATATTCATCTTACAAGCATAATATCATAATATCTTAAATAAATAAGTCGATGACTCATAAGAAGAGTAGAAATATGACCATGCAAAACGTTCATCTCCTAATTACTTATGTTTGATTTTGTCCCATACTCATTTCTTCTTGTGGTTCATCAATCTCCAAAAAATCAGAAAGGAATAAATCCTACCATCATCATAAGTTTGAAACTCAATCTTTAATCGCATGATGCTAATGAAGTTATGAATATCTATAGAAGCCACTACAATTTTCATTGTTTCTGATAAGTTGGTGTTGTACCCAATATTCTTCATCTATTTTCTAACATTCAAACATCCTCTCAATAGTATATTTAAGTGAGAAATTTGCATGATTAAAGATTTATACATCCCCCTGGGTTGACTCCAACGTTGAAAATTTGGTAGATGATACTTACTCTTTGTTTGGCTCCATATATACCCTACAACCACCAAGTAATACTTACATGCATAAATATGAAAGTATATTAGTGTTTTATGTTTATAAATCAAACTTAACATGTGCATCTACTATAATTACATATTTTAATAAAATATACACTCTAGGTGGACATGGAAATTGAAGATCATCTCTATGAAAAGCCTCTAAAAAGATATGTATATCATGAGCAATAGCCTCTCATCTAACCCAGACAAAGGTGAAACATATCTCAAAATCACAATAAGCCATAACATTATGCATGGGAACCCCTTTTTGACCAATATATAGTATTTGTTTAGATAGAGAATCCTTTACCAGCACGTGGGTACCATCAATCACCAATACAATCCTTAAATTGAGATCACCAATGATTGCCTTTATGAATTTTATTTGGAACATCATTAGAGGTCTCTACCAATTGGGTTTATAGCAAGGTATGTCAAACCATACTGAACCGCACAGTATGGGGCATACAGAATCATACCATTATGGAACGGTACGATTCGGCATTTTGAAATTATACAGGTTGGTATCATCTCGAACCATCTTATATAGTTCAAAACCACTCCGTACCAACCTCATACTGACTCGTCAATACCTAACAACATGGTACCACCTGAACCGCTCTATATTGCCCAAAACCATCCTGTACCAACCTCATATCGTACCAAACTATCCTGTACAGTGTCAAACCATCCGATTCTACTCAGTATTTGGCAATTTATGGGTTGTTCCAGTTCATCTAATCGATACATCACTGGTTCAGTACAAGATGACCAATATGCCATCGGTTCGGTGCAATATGCTCCATACCGAACCGTACCAATCCAGTGCCAAAATGGTATCGATTATCGGTAAGGTAAACCTTGGTTTATAATGTCATTGGCTATTTTTGAGATAACATTTAGTAAAATATCATTGGCATTAGTAAAATGTCCACTAGCTATTTTTTCCAAACGTTGAAATCTTTCTTATACCATCCTATTCCCAAACCCATATACTAGAATGATAAAAGGTCCTACAAGGCTCCATGTAAATATGCTTTGAAATAATAATCAATTGCCACACCAGCTCCTGCAATTACTAATCATCATCATCATCAACCATCTCATCTTTGCTAGAATATCATTTCTTGATTTGTGCTACGAATTAAAAGAAAGATATGGTCTAAAGGGATCTAGGGGCATTGTTGTGGAGGAGTTGGTGGCTATGTTTTTGATGATTTTAGGATATGGGTTCAGAAATAGGATGATACAAGAAATGTTCCAACCTTCGAAAGAAATAGTTAGTAGACATTTTATCAATGTCTTTAATAATGTCTCAAAAATGGCCAAGGACATTATAAACCCAATTGATAAAGAGTTTAAGGATGTTCCAAGTAAAATTTGAAATGGCTATTGTTAGTAGCCTTATTTTAAGGACTCTATTAGACTATTGATTGTATCCAAGTGCTAATAAAGATTTCTACATCTAAACCGATCTCATATATTGACCAAAAATGGGTTCCAATGCACAATGTTATAACCTATTATGTTATGATTTTGAGATGTGTTTCACCTTTGTCTAGGCTGGATAAAAGGGTACTAATCATAATATGTGTATCTTTTTAGAGTCTCTTCACAGAAAAGATCTTCAATTTCCATACCTACTAGGTATATATTTTATTGAAATGCATAATTATAGTATATGTTTCAGTTTGATGCATAAACATAAAATACTAATGTACTTGTATATATCTATGCAGGTAAGTATTATTTAATGGTTGTAGGATCCTAACATGCAAAGATATATGGGGCCAGACAAAGGACTGAGATATTATCTACTAGATTTTCAATGTGGAAGTCAACTAAGGGTATGCATGAAATCTTTAATCATGCACATTCTTTACTTAGATGCACTATCAAGAGGATATTTAAATGTCAAAAAAGTAGATGCAAAATATCGAGTAATGAGTACAATACCCAACTTTCCTTATCAAAAACAAATGAAAATTGTGGTGACTTCTATGGTTATTTCTAACTTCATTAATGATCATGCAATTAAGATTTTAAGTTCCAATCTTATGATGATAAGGAGGATCTACTCCCTTTTGATTGTTTAGAGATTGGGGAACCATTGGAAGAAATAGGCCTAACACAATCAAATGTGGAGTAACTATGACATGCTTTTGCATGATCATACTGCTACTTTTCTTATAAATCGTTGACTTATTTATTTAGGATATTGTGCTTGTAACATAGATATTGAAAAATTTTACTTTGTTTTGTTACTATTATGATGGTGGAAATATGAACAATATTATTGCCATTTTATGTGGGTGAACAAATTCAAATATTTTTGTTGCAACTAGAATTAAGAACTATCTAAATATTCTTTGTTACTAGATAATCACTCCTAAAAAATATTTATACTATATATTGTAATATTTCTATTAAAATATAAAAAATAAATTATAATTTAACAACAATTATATACTATTATAAGAATATATATTTATATAAAAAATATTCGTTGTTTATAATAATAGTTTTTGATAGTACAATAGTACATAATATAAAATAATTTAATAATAATTAATATATATAGTATTAGTATATTATATTAATA
This sequence comes from Metroxylon sagu, assembly GCA_017589505.3. Classification (NCBI taxonomy): domain Eukaryota; kingdom Viridiplantae; phylum Streptophyta; class Magnoliopsida; order Arecales; family Arecaceae; genus Metroxylon; species Metroxylon sagu. Next base: position 1,182,839 of record JACVBY030000658.1, on the reverse strand, counting down.
GTACTATTGTACCTAATTTTGTAATATTATTATATTATGTCATAATTTTATAATATTACTATAATAATATATCATAATATTTTAATATATTATCATGATAGGCTATCGGGGTTCTTTCCAACCAGTTTGGGCTATTCTTTCTGCTATGACTTCTGTTTCACCTAACCCACCTGAGAGCCTAAACTACTCAAAAAAGAGCTCATCCTTTCAACATAACTGAATCCACTCTTTAAGGTCACTTAGGCAATTCAGTCACGAGAACTTCACATATCATCCAAAAATTTGGAAATATCATTCTCTCTATCCTTCATACAAACATAAAATACATACATAGATAATATGAAATAATAAATGTATTTATTTAATGTGTCTCCAACCAGCACCATATCAACTATGCTGAAATGGATCAAGAAGAAGTATGTTGAGCGATAGTAAAGACATATTAGGCAAAGGGCTTACCAACTGAAAAAAAAAAAGGAAGAAACATATAAATAATATTGTTGTTCACCATATACGGGAGAACCTAATTTGTAAGCTAAAGTGCTAAACTACTCTAAGGAGGGAGCTAGCAGATCTCAATTAATCTGTGGAGAGAAATCACAACATCTAGTATAAATATGCCTAAAAGTACCCCATCGAACTCACTTTTTCTTTCTTTTTCTTTTTATGCAATTTAGCATTTGAGTAGTGCATGTTTAAAAGGAAATTCCATTCCCTTTTGCCTGTTGATGAAAATTATATAGTGTCAATTAATTTAAGAAAACAAAATTGCACTGTTTTGTTCTCATGATATAAATCATACTTGAAAGAATCAACAATAATACAAGATCAGCTGTGGTGAAAAGGAACATGTCACCCAAGTATTAATAATACTTGTTCCTCACATTACTCCTATTCATTTAATTTTGTACCAACAAGGCTTCCAAGAACCTAAAAATCAAATATTACAGAGCCCAAGGCTTAAAATCTTAACATGATTTTAAACCTTTGATGCATCATCGAAACGAGTAGATTTAATGAGTAAGAGGTAAATAAGGAGCCAATTGAGCTTGACCACTCCTGACCTGAACCTGGCCAGGAACAAACATAATCATTAGAATCATGGTTAATAAGGGCTAGCAATTTGCTGAGCTAGAAGCAGCTTAAGTTGAGCTTGATTATGATTGAGTTGCTTCCACCCCAAAAATATGGTAGCACAGCCAACATAAATAATGGCCCGATTGAGCATGCCCTAAACTAACACAGCCAGTGTGCTTATGAGTTATGAGCACAAATCTGGACTTACTAGGTTGAAATATGATCCCCCCCAACCCTTCTTTTAAATGATAAATCTAAAAAGAAAGCTACCACGTTGTTGCTCTCCCCACACCACCATTTCCATTCCCAAAACCTGGACTTCCCAATCTCCATGTCAGAAATCACAAACTAATCCCCCTACAAACTCCCCAGGCCCCTTCTATCTCTTCCACCTTTCTTGTCTTAAAAGAAACAAAAATTTAAACTCCACCATGAACTCATTCCACAAACACTCCCATCACCAATACCACCATCCCTACAACCATCAAACTTTCTGTCAGATTCACAGTCTCATCCAACTCGAAAAGACCCTCAACAACACATCGCCACCACTTTCTTCAGCAGCATTGGCTACCTCATGCTCAGCACCATCTATCACAGCCTCAACTGCTACTGGTGCCACCATCTTGTTTCTGCTCCAATATTAATATAAGTATCGATACCATATCCAACAAGGCCTAAGGGCCCAGATACAAATGATCTCTATGATGGCCTTTAGATTGGCATCATCGTCTTCTTCTTGTTCTAATTGTGGTGAGAGGAGAGCTGCTCAATGTGCTTTGCAGAACACACAGAAGGCGATGTACATTTTCAAACATGCCTAAGCCTTAACCAAGCCCAAATTAAAAGTTTCAAATCAAGCTTGCAATCAAACAATGGTGGGGTGAGACAAGGCAGCAAGGCCCCAAGGATGTCAAGAAGTTATAGGGTCAACATTGCAGCAGGTGCAACAAGACTGCGCAATTTCAAGGATAAAGCAGCCTTGTGCAAGCGAATGGTTTAGAGTGCATAAGGATTCAGCCTCTATCGTCATCCGCAAGGTAGCTACCGGGGGGGGGGTGCAGACTGTAGATAATATTAATAGATGGAAACAAGAGTCAAAGGAAGCATGATGGTCAAGGGGGCAAGAAGTGGGTTATAGGTGGGTAGTAGGAGAATGAGAAAGAACAGAGGAAAAGAGAAGAAAAGAGAGGACTTTTATTTTTGTTCTTTTTTTCTGGGGGTGGGGACTGGGGACAAGACATGGAGGTTTCTTAATGTAGCATATATTTTATTAGGTGTTCCATATATTATTACAAATATAATAACAAATTTAATCTTCAAATGATAGCCTAGCCAGGCTAGGTTTAACCAATACATGCTAGATTTCAATCTAGGCCATACAATTGAAGCTTGGCACCTGGAACCTAATTTTGCCCAGCCTAAATCTAGCAGAATAGGAATTAGCCAAACCCACATCTGGTCAGCCCTACTAAATCTAATCAGATATCAGTTATTACTATGTAGCTCGATTAATTTGCATCAATAGGTAATATAGAAATGCTTCAAGTGTGCATAGACAAAAATAGCCTCTCTTCTTTTAAGCAGCAATGTTTCTCATTATCATCAAATATTCTTCGAAGAAAAAAGAAAAAACAATAGAATCAGCTCAAGAGATTTCAAAACCCTAAGATCCTAGAGAAAATTATTACAAAAGTGAAGCCAAAGACCTAAGTCTAAAGGTAAACCAATAACTCAGTTTGTGAAATGCTATTCCAACAATTCTGTTTCACAGTCTCCAACATTTTTCTTAACCATTCATAAAAATTCTTGCTTTGCTCTTGGCTATTACCTTAGACATTACTAATTACCTTCAATCTAAAGATCTCTCATCAAATTCTCAGCCATGTCTATATCTCAAAATTGTGGTGTGCATAAAGTACATGCAACTAGAAAAGCACTTTATAACAAAGAGAGGAGGGGAGAAAAGAAAATGAATTGCCGGCAACAAGAAGCCAAAGAGTCAATGCTCATAATCTAAAATAAACTCATAGCATACCACCAACAAGCATAATAGAAACATTAATTTAAAAAATAAGTTGTAAATGATGAAAAATAAGTTTGCTTTGACAAGCCTCCTTTTTTTTCATCAAGCATTTTTTTCCCCTCTTCATTACTCTTCTTTACTTAAGTAAACAGTCAACAAGCTTTTCATACGAATGTATATAAAAACTGCCCAACTAATGTAACTCACAAAAGAGATCAAAACTAGACGATCTTGCAACCATACCTGAAGGAGTGCTGCAATGGTGCCATAAGAATTCCATAGCAGTGGAGCTAAATCTTGAAATATCTCTCTTTTCTGCATGGGAAAATTATGCAACTTAAGCTTATCCCACTAAAATTTCAAAAAGCAAAAGGAAAGAAACCCAAAATAATCAAATTTGATCTTTTTTTTGCCAAGTAAAACTAAGACAATATGTGATTCCACAATAAAATTATTAATTTGGCAATTGTAACAAAGTCAATTTAAAAACAACAAAAAATATCAATAGGCAAGCTGAATCCAGAGATGGCACGATAACCAAGCCAAAAAAATTAACAGAGAGGAACTAATGTATCTTAAAATATCTGCATTATATTCTCTTATAAAGGAGTACCATTGAAAGCTGATCTGGAGCTACAGAACAATCCAAATATCAATTCATTTCTCATCATACCACTTAAAATAATCTCCTTGAATGTCACATATACTTGTCCAATTATGTATAGGTTGATCTTTGTTGAATAAGTATGGCACATATTTTCCCAGTTCAGCATCAAGAGACACTAGAAAAGTTATTTTAATTGAAGGTTGTCTGAAGCTCGATAGAGATATAACAAGCATTAAATTATATTTCTTAGTTACCATTTAACGAAATCTTCTGGAATCATACAGTCATAACTCATAAGCAATCATTTATAAGTTGATATTTGCCAGATAAATTTGATGTATATTGCCATTCCAACTTCAAGAGACATAAGAAAGATCAAAAGTGGTGTAAAGCACTAAAGACACTAAACGCATTAAAGTTTTGCTTCGAAGCATGTCAAATGCATGTTAGGTGCAGACCTGCGATGTCATGAACAAATTTTCAGTACTGTAATTGTTTAATTTTTAGGAAAATCTCAATTTTACAAAGGGTCAGCCTCAAGGAAGATGTGCCCATAGATGCAACATTTTGGGCCATACTTAGTGAGTCTACTTTAGTTGCATTAGATAGGTTCTTAGGACATGTAAGTATTATAAACTATTTCTATATTGGAGTATTTAAGGTGAGCTTTTTGGATCATTGTCCTACAGATTCAACCTATAGTCTAGTTTTATTTATTTCTGACTTTCTGCTACATGTTAGTAATTTTTCCTGCTATCCAAACTCACCATGTTTGATTGTGATCAGCAACTCGGACACTGTTAACCAACAAACTTTGCCTGCTACAGTTGTCAAAAAATAAACAATATAGCAATGATGAAGCTCATCCAAATGAAAACTCAAGTTAACCAAATCTCATGCTTTCAAAATTCCTTTCATTGGCACGAATTAGATGAAAGATGCAGGGCCAAATATACATTAACCAAATCAACATATGCATCTCAGAGACAATAAAACCATCAACAAAAGCTCATTCCCAGAATACAGATGACACTATAACCATAAGGATTGACAATAAACATTTTCACGGACAAGATTTCTGCATGCAAACCACACAATTATTCATTTCTACAAAATAGAGCAAGGAGGCAACTACAAGGACAGAAGATGACCTTCAAGCAAGATCAAGGAAAGTGACTTTTCAAATTTGGACCATTAAAAAGGCATACTATGTAACATCCAATATTAAACCAAGCCCACAATGAAGCACCAATCACAGATGACCCACCTTAAAAGTTTCTCACAAATAATATCTAATAGAACTTTCAATAATTCTCCACCCACTTATTTATAAGAGAGTGCTCCTGATGCTCATATACCTGCAACCTTACCTTCTCAAACTGATCTGAATTACCATATCCAACAGTGATTATCCCATTTCCATCCTTCAGATTTGAGAATTAGGGCAATCTTAGTAAACATATCATGAAGCTAGGAACCTAACTAAACCGTCATGACTAAGTACTGGATTCATTGACAAGTCAAGCAAAAGAAGGAGACAAGGTTCATCGTCTTACTGCCAGACCCTGTACTGATACCCCACTGATACTGTGTTAGTACACCCAGTATGTAGGTCAGTACAATGTCCAAGACTCAGTACACATTGGTTCGGTATGGTATAACATGCCCAGTATGGATCAGTACACACTAGTATGGCATACTATAGAAGAGGATACCACAAAGCTAGAATGTTCCTACTTTTTAAGTTATGCAGAAGCTTGTTCAAACGTCAAGCAGCCCAAAGTGGTTCCTGACACTTAGAAAAAATTTCAAGCCCCTGAATTTAATTACAAACTAGCTTGTTCTCATCGCCTTCAAAAAAAGAAGCAGTTGAAGAACAAAACAAATGGATTCCTTCCTTTAATAATCAATCAAAAGATATCAGAATGAACAACTAAAATCAAAGAATTCACCATGGCTTCTAATTTCCATTTATTCTGATCCATTCTGATTATCTCAACTTCCAACCAAACTTTAGCTTAGTAATAAGAAAGGAGATTAATAAACTAAGGAAAAATATTTGAAATAAAAGAAACTTCAGAGGACTAGAACTATTGTCTATTTAACTACGTGAATCAAATTATCTTTTATTATTCCAACCAAACTTTAGCAAGTAATCACAAAAGAGATTTATAAGCCAAAAAACAGATTGCAATAATGGAGACCTGAGAAAGCCTGAACTATCTATTGGACTGTGTGAATTTAATCATCTTTTTAAATTTCAGTATAAAATAAAATGTTTGATATATGTACAGTGGTACAATTTCTAAAATTACTTGTTTTACCATTCATGTTCCTTGTCATGAGAATTTTGGCGTTTTATTTTTTAGGTAATTATTTGCATACACCCATGCCCATGATTAAGTGGCACCAATGTGTAGCTGTGGCATGACTTCAATTTTAGGCTGGTCAAGGTCTGAGTATGGGCCATATCAAGTGTGGAATTAGACAACTTGAGTTTGGGTTGGCATTGGATGGATATAGTTGGACTTGTTCTGGACATGGATCAATTTCGAAAGTCTCTGACTTAGTTCAAATTTAGTGCAGATGGGGGCAATGAGTTGACACAATCATAGACTGGTTATATGTTGTGCAAAAGGCCAAGCTGTTCATGCCTTTCATATGCATGAGCTAGCCATATACATGCATGTGCAGGGGTTGAAACAGCTCAGATTGGTTGCATGTGCCTTGTCACACCTATGTGATTAGGCTTGGATGGGGTTTAACCCAAACACATATGTTTTTTTTCTTCATTTTCCCTCCTTTGAGTTTTTGTATTGTTAGAGTGGGTTTTGAGCCCTACATTCCCAAATGAGTAGCAAGAATCTTCTTCTTAGGATGTTGCACCTATCTTGGAATCCCCCTAGAAACTCATCCTTGCACCCATTTCCTTTTGAACAAAATTTTAAGAGGCCCACATCCCTACACCCACTTCCAATCTGTACACACACCCACTTCTAGTAAATGTGGTTTCAACCAAGGTTTTAAATATCGTGAGACAGAGGCGTTCCGATTTTTTTATAAAATGAATAAAAAATATATTTGTGAAGCTTTAATATTTTATTTGATTTTTAAACATATTTGAGGCCCAACTCTCACGAAGTGATCATCTCTACCCCAATTCTTAAATTGTATTGGTTGATAGGGTTTGTATCATATACATACACACATACATACATTTATTTTAATACAGTCCTTCCATCAACATGTGTTCTCTTCAAAACAAAATTTAATGGGAGTCTTCTCCCCACTAAATCAAAAAGAAAGAAATAATGCTGCCACATTCAATTATTTCCTTACCGGTTTCCTACCAAAATTTTTCCTCCAATAAAATAAAAAGCTACCTTTTTTTCAAGAATTCTTATTGAATAGAAATAAAAAATTCAAGACACGAGAAGAAAATAAACGAGAAATCCGAAGACATATTTAAGGAAAACAAACCTTCCTTCAATGGCAGTAAATATATATATATATATATATATATATATATATATATATATATATATATATATATATATATATATCTTTCCCGGATAAGAAATTCGAAGAAAGCAAACCACTAATTCTATGAAACAGGGAGAAAACAAACTTTCCTTCAATGGCAATTATTTTTGCTCCGAATAGATAGAAAGTTCAAAGACACGAACGGAGAAACAAATCAAAAATTCAAAGACACCTAGACAAAATAACCTTGGAGAGATCGAGCAGCGCATTTTCTCGGAGCTCCGGGTCGCAAAGATCCAGTACAAGCTGCTCCGCGGACGCCATCCTCCGGTCCTTAGTGGGCTGAACCCCGCCGGCTCCGGCACCGGTGGCGGAGGGGGACCGGGCGCCGAAGGAAGGGTTGAGGTTGAGGGGGAGGGGAAGCTTCGACATATTTAATGGCGGCTGTGGAGGTGCGGACAAACCAGACTCGAAACCGAAGCCAGAGAGAGAGAGAGAGAGAGAGAGAGAGAGAGAGAGGAGAGATGGCCGTAAGGGTCACGGAAGGCGAAACGATTGTTGCTTCTCGGTGCTTCGGCGACCAATTTAAACCGAAAACGACGAAAGTAAGTACGTGGCACGTCTCGATTGCTGCGGTTCTTGAAGGTGGTTTGAATAAACTGGGCCGAACCCGTTAAGGTAAAAAATAAAAAATACAATATAGAGAGAACGCGCGCCGAACCTATAAAAAAAAAAAGGATGGCTGATCTGATGGTTTGAATAAACTGGGCCGAACCCGTTAAGGTAAAAAATAAAAAAATACAATATAGAGAGAACGCGCGCCGAACCTATAAAAAAAAAAAGGATGGCTGATCTGACCATTAGCTATATCTATATATCTATATATATATATATATATATATATATATATAAATCTAGGCTAAAATAGATAAAAAAATATTAATTTAATTTTTTAAAAAAGTATTATTTATGATGTCGAAGTTTTGAATAGGAATTTGCTTTTTAAATGTTATGCAAGTTTTTATGGATTATTAGGCATTATGAAGCAATAATTTTTCTTGTTCTTTTAGCTCACAAAATTATAAGGTTTTCTCTTGTAAGTAGAAACACAAGCTTACAAAATAAGAAGATTTTATTTTATTTTATTTTATTTTATTTTATGTGGATAGTAAGCTTTACTTCCTCCGCTATGGTTGGTAAGTTACCGAATAATGGCATCAACCACTATTCGAGGAGTTGAGTGTGGAATCAGAAGTCGGCAACCTGTGATGTTGGGAACTTTAATTGTTTATTATTATTATTTTTTTGTGAGATAAGGTTAATTAGGAATACACATGATTGTGTATCCATTTACAAAATCAAATCTGTGATGTTTAGTTTAAGTTTTTTTTTAACTATATATTTACATAAGATATGACTTATATTACCATCCAACCTAGGTATCTATCTGTCATGTGCATCAAATGTACCTAATTGTTGACGTTTTCTTTTCTAATCATTATGCAAACGGACGAGATTTTTTTTTTAAACATAATAGAGCATCTTTCCAAGTGAATGACTGCTTTCCTATCCTAAAAACAAAAAAGCATTAGGAGACTAGAGTTTTTTTGGGCAAAACTCTCCGATGCTCATATCAAGGAAAGTATCATAATTCTCTTAGACAAGCAGCTTAGAATTCAAGCTTAAATAGAAAGAGATAGTTGAAAACCTATTCTAACTAGGATAATTTGAACTACTTTTATGGACATATAAAGGAGTTTTTCAATGAACCAAACTCGTCTTGAATTCTAATCCTGAACGTAATCATATTCTGATAGGAATTAGTTAGTTGATTTCCTTATAAGATTATTAGAAGAGTCTGATTAAGCTTGGATAGGGTGACTATCACAAAAGAAAGTTCTTTTCTAATTAAAGTTTCTCTTTTCATGCAGGTATTTGACCATGGCACATGTCGCCATAAAATTAGATGGCCAAATTAGCTTGCATCACTAATCACCTCTCAATGGTCTTTAACATTGATTTCTATGTATCCAACTACATATTCCTCATCTATTGTTCACATAGATTCACTCCATTTTTATGACCTCTTCAGTCGTAACATAGAGATCAATGTATTTTAATAATTAATTGTTTATTACCAGTAAATGATTTATTTGTAACTCCAATAACAAAGCTAGATGCTATTGCCTTGCTGCCCAATTCGTATTTATTGGTCTTAGTTGCTGACACATTTATTGAAATTTTGAGAGATAAAGATCAATGCCCAGCAACAAGCAATGGATAAAGAATCTGTTTGAATTAGCTATTATGACACTTTAAGTAGTTATCAGCTATACATCATCCTGATCACTAAGTAAAATATTGAATTCTTATTTAAGAATAAGTATATTTATACAAGGAAATACTTATTTTGTAATAACAGACAATGTATATTTATACAAGTATTTTTATTATACTTTTTTATTATACTACTCTATCTCAGACTCACAAACCCATAGAAGCATTTGCATAGTGTTGTACCAGTTGTATTGGAGATCTTAAATATTTATATAAAGTTAAGAAATTCAAATGATATTTTGTAGCTTGTCTTTTTTTTTTTTGGTAAAGTCCTAAAATATTATAAATAATATTAAGACAAACCTAACTCAAAACTCTTATAAAATAAAGGATATTATAGTATGAATTTTTTATAGTATTTATGATTAGATTGGACTACATTTGCACCCTTAGTTTAATAAGGACACTAAGGCTTAAAGAAATGAGCATGCAAGATCTGATGTAGAAGTATGTTCAAGCGCATATCAATTATACAACAAATAGATTTTGAATATTCATATAAGATTAAAGAATCTAAATAATATCTTTCCTTTTGAATGAAATCTTATGATGTTACGTGCTATCCTCTTATGAAAAAAAAAAAAAAAAAAGTCATTTATTATGATTACTAATAATGTAGTTTTTTATTTTTTTCATAAAATATTTCTTGAAAATGCTACCTGCTGGTCAAATCAACTGGATCTTAAGCTGTATAATTGTTCCACATCCCACATGCTATGCAATTGTTTATTTGATCTATCAAATAGTTGATTAAAAGGTTTAAATTTGGACAACAAAGGACCACTGAGAATAAATAACAAAATCTTTAAATTTGACAGGGGAAAGGAATCTGGTCATTTAACAATTAATAACATCCTCAATAGCTGTTATATGATAATGTTAATAACATCCTCAATAGTTGTTATATGATAATGTTCCTTGTACTCTGAAAACATTTTAAAAGATGGGCATTCATCCGTTGACCTTGTTTATGTAACTATAGTAAAGGACTTTGGGAGGCCCATAGCCACCTCAAACTTCACTCCACCACTTGCAAGATATTCAACAAAATATACTCCTCTTTTCTCCAAATATGAGGAGTGATATTTCTTGTGAGTCAACTGCTACAAGTTAAGTGAATGATCAGCTAGGTTTGGGTCCTAGATTTGTTTTGGTTACTCTAATTCGAAGCAACCCAATAATTACATCAGGTTTAGTTCTAGCTAAGCTAGATATAAACCAACCATATTTATGTGCGTCGTCTTAGGTTATATAATACATAAATATTATATATAAGTATCATGTATGCAATACATTTTTATTATATATATAATCATAATTCAGTTTCCATATTTTTAAACCTCCAAGCAACATAACTTGCAATAGAAGGTGGCTCAATTTTCATTACTAGGCTTAGAAACGAGAAATTGAAGCTGGATCCAAAAATAAATTTAATGATAATGGACTTGAATATTGCCTGCTAACAAGCTAGCATCATGCCTTATTATTAAATAGAAAACCACACCGCAAAGATCCATAAGGAAACAGACCATCATATTTTTAAATAATGGACAGAGAACTCAAAATCTGTTTACATGCATTGCTGTATTTCTTTTGTTGTTAATGTGTTGATCACATGGTTAAAATTTGAAACTTTTGCTATGTTCTCAGAATTAAATTTGAAAGTACATAACTAGCAAAGAAAAAGGAACAAAATGATGAAAGACATTATGAGAATGAATTTTCTAAGAAGATAATTCTCCATCATAGTACAAATTCACCATTGAGCCACTTCAAAGTAGGAAGCATACTTGTCAACAAAATACCAAACTTCTCATTGGCAACTGCATTTCCCTTGACATCCAGTTGAGTTAAACGCAAGTCTTTAAACAATAGCATGGCTTCCCAATGGTCTCCAACCCTGATGTCACCCTTCTGATATTGTTTCATGCTTGGTTCCATATCTAATGTGTGTGACAATGGAGACGAGCAGAGATATCGTGTTGTGTCAATTGGATGAGCGCCAATCTCATTGAAGGAGACGTCCAACACTCTCAGGAAGTCGAGCAGTTTTAGGGGCTCTAGTGCTGTAAAGCTACTGATTTGATTGTAACTTAGGTTCAAGCAGATGAGAAGTTGCAGAGCCTCCAAACCTGACAAAGAGCCATGGAACAAAAAAAAAAAAAAATTAGTTAGAAGTTGAATTAAGATTCTCACCATTAATATATATGAATGAGAATATTCAAAATGTCTATCAACCGGATAATCAACAGGTTCATATATTGCATTGAAATCAATGTTACTGAGCATCAAAATGGAGTATGCACACCCAAAAATTAGAGATGAGTAAAGGTATAAAATTAGGGCACAGCCTGCAAGCAGAAATCTTAACTAAAACAAGGTTCCTACACTAAACAAGAACCTGCACCCAATAAGGGTACCAAAGTCCACGCAGTGTAACAGAAATTACGAGGTACAAAATTGGGATCAAATGACTTAATCTGTCCATCAAATTTAAGATGCAAATAATAGTATAGGTAGTTCAATATCACATAAACTCGACAACTAAGAAACAGAAGAAAACCATATGGTAGTTAAAATATCATTTCTGAAGAAGAATGAACACAGCAATACATGATGATCATCACTGGAAAGATTTCATAATGCAATAACAGATTAATGACCAATAAACTGTAGATGCAATATTTAATATCCATGAAATTGAATCATAGCTACAAGAATAATTTCAGTATCATAACCTTAGTGGAAACAGAGAAAATCTGGTTTTGTCTAATGTGGACATAGACAGAAGCATTAGTGTAACATTAAACTCCCACCAATTTAGACTTGAAGATAAATAATTTGCCTTGAGAAGAAAAGGTGAAAACAATCAAAAAACGAATATACTCAGGTTTAATAATGGCTTAGCTGAGCATGAATTTTAATCAAGTTAAAACCAAGTAACAACCACGATTCTTCTAGACACAGATTTTTACTTACATTTTGCCAAACAATTAAGCCGACAACAAGAACGGTAGAAACTGTCAAGTCTTGCTATATGAAGTTACTAAGGTCTAGCTAGGATTCATGATCTGGGTATGACAAAAGTTGAGGGGCAGGTAATGAGATGAAATAGCCAGCATGTTAGAAATTGCACAATGTACATACTTGTATCAGTCTACAGCACCTTAAACACAATAAATAGGAGCATACAGTTTCTGTGAACAAAAATATAGCCAACCAAAAATAAGCATCTCAAAGAAATTTAAATATAACTTAAACAATAAAGCTATTGTATATTTGGATTTTATTAGTATCAATATTTTCTCTTGTACATGCAACTATAACTTGAAAACACGTATACCTCAACTCAACCAAGCCTTAATCTCAAACTAGTTTTAATTGGCTACAAGAATATTTTTCTTTTCTTCCACTCGGTTTAGAGTCATACTTCTGAAAGATGTTGAAACATTAAGACCTTCCTTATTACTTCATTCAATATAATTCTATGTCTACCTCCATTCATCTTTCCTTCTACATATATCAAATCACCGCTTCATACCGGTGCATCTCTAAATTTATGTTGCACATGTCCAAACCATTTAAATCATCATTCTTTTAATTTATCCTCAATTAATACTACATTTATCTTTTTATAAATGACTTCATTTCTTGTTCTTTCTTTTATTATCATCCATCCATCTTTATATTCTGATTGTAGTCATACTAATCGTCAAAATATATTATGTTCTAACTATCCAACATTTTGTACCATAAAGCATAGCTAGCCAAATAGTTGTCTTATAAAATTTTATTTTCAATTTGATAGATATCCTACAATCGCATAATATCCCAATTACACTTTTCCATTTTATCCAACGTACTTCAATCATATGAATAACATCCTCTTCAATTTCTTCTTCTTTATACATAACTGACCCTAAACACTAGAAATGGTCACTCTTAGAAAATTCAAGATTCTCAATTTTCACTTATCTCTATTTCTAATTTTACTAAAATCGCATTTCATGTATTCCATCTTGGTCCTATCAAATCTAAAACCCTAGAAATCTAATGTATTCCCTTATAAAGTCAACTTATGATTAATTCCAACTTTAGTTTCATCCAATAAGATTTATCATCTACAAATAGCATGTACCAAGGAATATCATCCTAAATATGCCTAATAAGCTCATCAATAACTAACACAAAAAGGTAAGAACTTAGAGCAAATTCTTGTTGTAAACATATTGTAATAGGACGCTAACTAGTGTTACCACAAATTATTCTCACAAAACTAACTACTCCTATATGTCATTAATTACATTGATATATTTAATAGAAATTCCTTTCTTTTCTAGCAACTACCATAAAACTTCTCTACGGACTCTTTTATATGCTCCTATTATAAAACCATATGCCTCTATACTTCTCCATCAACCTCTGAAGAAGAAAAATAGTTTCTATAGACAACTGTCCCAGCATAAAGCCATAACTTGAAAGCATGTATATCAACATTTTTATCATTTTATGCTTCAATTTTACCAAGTACCAACCACCTTGAAATTTTTATTGATTCTAATTGAATCCAAATCATTGAGTCCTACCCACCTAAAAAGCAAGTCCAAAACTATCAAACTTTTTTTAATACTTTTTTGAGGTACCCTGCATCATTTATGACCCAAGGGTAGACACTTCCAAAGGAGTAAAACCCACCTCTTCAGTTATTTCATTGTTATGACATTTTCTAATAGACAATTTCCACCACCCCATCAACAAAGATAACACATTGCTATCAACGCATTGCTAAGAATTAAGCAACCTACAGCCTACAGCCATTGGAGCCCATCAATAACTTTTCATTTAGCAAAATACCCTAAGTGGATTCTTCTAATGAGAAAACCCTGTATACTTGCAGAAGGGAGAGAAAGCCACAGAAAGAAGGATAACAAAGATTATAGAGGATGAAGAACATATGCACAAAACACTTAAACCAACCATACTTTGGTAACCTTGGCCTTCCTGTGACCTATCACCTCATCAAATGACCTTTATAAATACAGTTCGTGGTCTATCCAATAATGAATCAATGTAAGCCTCTCTAGAATTCATTTGCTATTAACATCCTAACCATACAAAACAAAGGTGATGATCTTTTCTAGACAACCAGTTCTAGTTATGCCATATGGTCTTTAACCAATTAAGGCAGTGTGAAGATAAGACTTGATATTGGCATTTAACTGCTAGGAGACATGATCTCACTCTTGGAAACCAATGAACAAGAAAAAGAACTTCTTCTCCCTTTGTGTGGTCAAAGTTTAAAATAATCAATAGGTTAAAACCCCCAATCCCACCTCTCCTAGAGAGCAAATTCTCACACCACTACAGCAACATCGAAAAGAGAAACAACCTTGCAGCATACCATATTCTTTCATCTCCTGAGACTGTGTGACATGATTAGTCAATGCCATACAAGGTATGCTTTACAACATAAAATTTTATTGCAAGCCCAACAGTTAAGATGCATTTACAGTCACTCTTTTGACCCTTGATGAAACATATGATTCTGAAATTTCATGATTACTAGCCCTATTGAAAAAGTAGTGGTTCCCACTGGTCATTACTTAAAACCCCAAAATATCCTGGTAGACCTCCTCACCTTATTGATAATGAAAATAGATATCCTAAACACTGTAATTCTTTTGGGTAACCATAAGAACACCTTATTGTGATCATGCCCTTCGCATCATTGATGTCATAGAATTCTCATCTATTATTTAGAATTTCTGAGGGTAAAGAATGATTTGATTAGCCATAACAACTTCCAAGACATCATATTATCCTAGTTTTAACACTAATACTGCATTGTTCTAGCATGTAAGATGGATCTATAACTTCTTGCCTCCATTACATCACTCATTTTCCCTATCTGTCCATTCAAGAAACTAATCTTCAAATTTTGTTGAAGTCTCTCTCTCAACCTAGCGACGCATTACACTAACTCCATATATGCCATTATGTTATTAAATCCAGACAAATCCCAATTAAAACCTTAATTCCAATTATGAACTTCTGTTCACATCATCAGGATTTACAAAGTACCAAAGATCTGAAAAAGTCTAATATCAAAAATTTGGATAGGAAGGCCATAATCAAGTAAGAAAATATTTTAGAGACCAACAAACTCGAAGCACCAAACAATCACATATATTGATTGTTATTCCTAGGAAGAGGTATTTCTCAAGGGATCTATAGAAATGCATCTTTTGTAGATAGATATGATCCAAAACTAGGCATTCTAATCTTTCACCACCCACTGCTTGGAAACAAGATGAAAAGAAGATACTTACCATAGTTTAAGAAAGCATTCAAGTCTTGTGATGTGGCACAAGATACAAATAGCCAGGTTTATGTATTTGCACCCCAATAATTCTAGCACATTTCTCTATTACGAAGTCATATTCTTAACATGACTTTGCATACTTATTATTGAATTCTATTCCTAATATGATTTTATATCTCGTTTAATACCGATATTAGGATTAGGATTGTGAACTATATATATTCCTCTAATTCATTATGAAAAACAGCTTTGAAATATTAGTAAGATTTTGCGAGAACTTTCTTCATCAGCAAAGGGTTTTTCAATCCAGATTGCTTCAGTTTTGCGTGTTTGATCTTTTGAGTTCAATTTTTATTGATTAACTTGCCTTTCAATCTTCACGCTACATCAATTAGTATCAGAGCTTAAGTTTCTAATCTTGTTCAGATGGCTCTGAAGAAGCAGACGACACAGGTGACCATGACTGGAGGAGCAAAAGCGAATCAACGTTGCATGCAGCAAAGTTCCAACACGAAATTGAAGCTCTTATCGACAACTTCATGTAATTGAACCTCCCTCATACGTAGAAGAGGTTGAGGAGGATGAGGACATCCTCAACCCTTTACACGAGATCACACCAAGGAGGGTGGAAGGGAGGCTAATCTTTGGCCAGGATCCACAGCGATGGGACCAAGACCTTAAAAATTGACCTACTCAAGTTCTCAAGGAGCTTGACCATAGAGTTCTTGGATTGGCTTTATATGGTTGAGGAGATCCTTAAGTTCAAGGAGAGTCCAAAAGACAAGATAGTACCTTTGGTGGTAACACAGCTGCGGAGCAGAGCAACTATATGGTGTTGTCAGTTGAAGATCATGCGAGAGTAAAGAGGCAAGCCAAGAATCATGGACTTGGAAAAGATGAAGTTGCATGGTGAGTTCCTTCCATACAACTATATTTGTACTCTTTATCATAGATTGCAAAATCTAAGAGAAGCAATTTAGTTAATGATTATTTTGAGTTCTATGAACTGGGTGCCCATAATGACTTGGCTAAGTCCCAAGAATAATTAGCTGCTAGATACATTGGGGGGTCTATGCTAATGTATGCAAGATGAATTATTGCCGAGAGATTGTTGATCTGTACCAAAAACACATTAGTGTGCTTTGATGGTAGAAAAATTACAGAGCAATCAGCAAGCATCAATATCACAAGATGCTAGATCAGTAGGACAAGTTCCTACAGGAGGTAAACCTACAATTCCTAAGAGTACTTCTGCATCAAATACAACTCCAAATCGAGTTTTACAGCCAGCTCAAAATACACAAGGTCGATTGAGGTGTTTCCAGTATATGGAGAACCAAGTCATAGGGCAGCAAATTATAGGAAACAGGACTGAGAAGGGAAGCAATTATTGACTAAAGATGAGGAAGAACCTGCGAGTCATGAAACCTTGCCTATTTTTCATGACTATGTGGATGAACCAAAGAAGGAGGTCATGTATGGAGATGTTGGAAAAGCTCTTATTGTACAACAAACTTACCTTGTACTATGGGATGAGTTAGGAAATGATAGGTTGCAGAATAATATCTTTCATACTACTTGCACAATTGAGGGAAAGGAATGTAGGATGATTATTGATGGAGGTAGTTGTGATAATATAGTGTCAAAGGAGGCTATCAATAAGTTACAGTTGAACACTGAAAAGCATACTCATCCATATAAGCTAGCTTGGTTGAAGAAAGGTAGTAAAGTTGTGTTGAAGAGGTGTTTGATATCATTCTCTATTAGCAACAAATATAAAGATCGAGCATGGTGTAATGTTGTGGCAATGGATGCCTGTCACCTCCTACTGGAGCATCCTTAGTAGTATGACAGATGTGCAATTTATGATGGAAGGAAGAATACTTATTTATTTGTTATGAATGGGACCAAATTGTGTTAGCACCATCCAAAGACGTGATACTCAAGCCAAAACCTAGGAAAGGCAGTAGCTTTCTTTTGCAAGCACAATTTATAGAGACCACTTTACATTTTGGTGCGGTCATAGTGTTATTGGGAAAAGAGGTTGTGAAAAATAATCATGTTCCGAAGAAAGCTCAACCTATTATTCAGGAGTTTGCTAATGGCTTCCCAGAGGAGTTGCCATTTCGATTGCCTTCACTTCAAGATATCCAACATTGCATTGACTCGGTTCCAAGAGCTAGTCTTTCAAATTGAGCCCATTATTGAATGAACCCTACAGAGCATGCAGAGTTGTCCAAACAAGTGAATGAACTTTTGGAGAGAGGATATATTTGGGAGAGCATGAGACCATATGCAGTTTCAGCCCTCCTAACACCACAAAAGGATGGAACTTAGCATATGTGTGTAGATTGCAGGGTAATAAATAAAATAACGCAGTATCACTTTTTGATTCTAAGGTTGGATGATATGTTAGACCCAAGGTTTGCCTTATCATGTTGGCTTTACATTTCAGTCAACCACCAGTATGGTTCGGTACTGGTACATACCGTACCAAACCAATGCCGTACTAGAAAAAAAAGGAACCAAGAGGACTGGAGGAGCAGTCAAAGGATCGAAGTAGCCAGAAGCGTAGAGCAACCAAAAGAATCAAAAAAAAAAAAAAAGAACGAAAAAGGATAAGCAAGATTAGGACGGGGCGAAGAGAGAGGGTGGTGCATACCTTCTCACCAGCCACCATCCTCAATCGACAAAAAAACCCTAACTGAAACCTTCAAAGAGCAGAGCAGCCAGAATAAAAAAGAGGGGGACAATGTGAAATCAAGTGCGTACCTACTTACCAATTGTTGTCCTTGAGTGATGCTGAAAAATGGAAGCCAAACACACTCCTTGATCGTTGCTGAAAAATGAAACCCTAGCCATAGAAGAAATCAAGCGAAAGGAAGCTAGGGTTTCCTCCCCATGCATTGAACAGAAGTCAAAAGGGGCGAACCACTTTTATATTGAATCATTTTTTAAACCATGTTGAACTTAAACTTGATAGCATAAACCTGATAATAGACCCAATAATAAAGCATGCCAATTTAAATAGGCGAACCATCCTGAATTCTGATCGATATGGCTTGGTTTGCCCTAAATCGGCCAATTCAGGTTAGTTCAACATTCCTTAGACCAATTATCTTGAGCCAAAGTGTTTTTCAAGTTGGATCTGAAAAGCGAGTAACATCAAATAAGGATAAGCCCAAAGGATGAGTGAAAAACAACCTAGAAGGATTATACGAGTGGCTGGTGATGTCGTTTGGGCTCTCAAATGCACCTAGTACATTCATGAGAATCATGAACTAGATATTAAAGCCATTTATTGGCATGCGTGCAATTATCTATTTTGATGATATACTGATATACAATCAAAGTGTAAGGAAACATGTACAACATTTGCGTGAGATACTACAAACACTTCATAGGGAGAAGTTATTTGCCGCCATGAAGAAGTGCATCATTATGACTGATCAAGCATTATTTTCAGGATATGTTATATCTAGAGATAGTATTTTTTTAGACCAATCCAAAGTACAAGCTATTATTGATTGGCCAGAACCCAAGACTCTTTCGGAGGCTCGAAGTTTCCATGGGGTAGCCTTGTTCTACTGTAGATTCATTTCTAATTTTAGCACTATCATGCCTCTATATATAGATTGCATGAAAAAGGTGAGCCAACTTGAGTTCACTTCTAATGCTAAACAGAGTTTCAAGGAGAAGGTAAGATTATTAACGGCTCTTACATTAGCTTTGCCAGATTTTGAATAAGTTTTTAAAGTTGTTTGTGATGCCTCTCAAGTAGGCATTGAAGCAGTATTGAGCCAAAAAGGGGAGACCACTTGCTTACTTCAATCAGAAGTTGAGCAGGTCCAAGCTCAACTATTCCACATACGATATTGAATTTTACGCTGTGGTGCAAACACTTAGACATTGGTGTCACTATCTTTTATATCGAAAATTTATTTTATATTCTGATCATGAGACTCAAATATTTTAGCAGCCAAGACAAACTCTGTTCACATTATGCTTAGTGATCAAATAATCTACAAGAATTTATCTTTGTACTATGACACAAATCCGGCACACAGAATTGTGTGGCTGATGCTCTAAGTTGTCGTACTTCTTTTCTTACTACCATGATGCTACCATAACTAATTTTGATATTTTTGGAGATATGTTGACTACTGACCTATAATTTTCTAGTATTCTTAATGAGGTACAAGCTTGATAGTGTGAAGACTTTTGGTTACAAGATGACTTTTTATTTAAGGAGAATTGCCTATGCATTCCAAATTGTTCATTGAGACATAAAATCCTACAAGAGCTGCATGGTGAGGGTCACTTCGATCATGACAAGACATATCAACTGATACCCCTGCACTATTATTGGCCCAAGCTTATGAGGGATGTAGAGAGATAATGTTGAGTGGTGCCATATATGTTAGGTGTCTAAAGGGATGGCAACCAATGCAAGAATATATATGCCATTGCCAGTACAGGATGCACCATGGATTCACATCATCATGGACTTCGTATGAGGGCTTCCAAGAACACAAGTGGCTTTGACTCAATCTTTATAGTGGTGGATTCGTTTTTCTAAAATGGTTCATTTCATTGCATGTAGGAAAACAATGGATGCATCTTTCATTATAGGATTATTCTTTCGAGAGGTGGTATGACTCCATGGAGTTTCGATTTCAATCACCTCAAATCAAGACCCCAAGTTTGTCTCACATTTTTGGAGGAGTTTATGGCAAAGGTTGGGGAATACTCTCTCATTTAATAGTGCTTCCCATCCACAAACTGACGGGCAGGCCGAGGTGGTGAACAGGAGTTTGGGTGCTATGTTGGGAAGCTTAGTTGGTGAGAATCAGAGGTAGTGGGATCAAGTGCTCACCCAAGAAGAGTTTGCATTCAATAGATCCATCAACAAATCCCTTTCCAGGTTGTGTATGGTTGGAACCCGTGATGTGCTCTGAACTTGGCAACCAAGATGAACTAGCATGCTAACTGAAGATATAGTACAAAAGCTTCAGGATATACATATTCAAGTCTGTAAGAGGATTGAAGAATCAAACAGGCATTACAAGGAGCATGTGGATGAGCATAGGCGCAAGGTGATCTTTGAGATCGATGACTATGTATGGGCTGCGATTGCTAAAGATTGCCTACCAACTGGAGAGCAGGGTAAACTTACACCTCGCAAGGTAGGACCTAGTAAGATCATAAAGAAGATTAGTGATGATGCTTATCGCTTAAAGCTGCCAAGTCATATATGTACCCATAATGTCTTCAAGGCCAAACACCTTGTGCTGTCCATAGTGATACACCTGATGAATACATAAATTCAAGGGTGAATTCTCTCCAACCTAGGGAGGATGATGCAGCACAGGATACAACTAGCCGGGTTTATGTATTTGCACCCGAGTAATTCCAGCATATTTTCCTATTATTGAGTCCTATTCGTAATATGATTTTGCACACTTCTTTATTATCGAGTTCTATTTCTTATATGATTTTGTATCGGATTTAATACCCATATTAGGATTAGAATTGTGGTCTATATATATTTCTTTAATTCATTGTAAAAAATAGCTTTTGAGATGTCAGTAAAATTTTGTGAGGACTTTCTTCATCAACAAAGGATTCTTCAATCCATATTACTTCAATCTCGTGTGTTTGATCTCTAAATTTAAGTTTTGCCCATTAACTCGCCTTTCAATCTTCACGCCGCATCATCTTGCTTTTTAAAAACCAAGATAGGTACACGTCTAGGAGACTAAGAGTTAGGGACTCTAGAGGAAAAAATTCTTGTAACAAGGCACCTATACATGAGATGAAAATTACACAAATATGCATATGCAACTCTTAGGGCCCGCCCTATGGCAATGACCCATAAGTGAAAATCTGTAAGGCCTCTTTTTTCTCAGCAGCAGCAATGGTCAGGAGTCAGGACTCTATTTGAATTATTTATTTACCTTCATTTAAATCAAGATCTTCCTCAAAATTCTTCTCAAGACATATAATGATCAACTTATAACATGCAAGTTGTAACTGCATGTTGTTAAAGAATCTAGGCTAAACGTGATTGTTTTCACTGGAGTCAAATCCATATTCCTAGCCCAGTTTTAACAGTTGGCATGTGTTTGATGTGGTGAAAACAAGGAAAAAAAAGTGAATAAAATGACCAAAAATGGCATGCAAGGGAGGAAGAAAGTTACTGGTTGCCAATGAACCTCCATTCCATGATGCAACATCAAAAAGCACATCTAAAAACAGAACAAGTTTTCAGAATTGGCTATCAGAGAATAAGAAAAGAAAGAAATGCCAGACTTTTAATCTCCACCAAGTGCAAAAGTTGTGGAAAATCATGTAGCACCTACACTGAAGGTAACTTATATATGGCCAATAACTGATGCATTAAGTGTGAAGATTCAGATAGACCAAGAGTATTGTGGCTTAGGGCTACAAACAAGCTGAAAAGTACATGAACAACTCAGGCTTGGCTTGATAATAGGCCACTCATTCACACTTGTTTGACTCAAAATGAGCAAAGATAGAATTTTAGTTAGAGCTCAACTCCTAAATAATCAAGCCAGAAGACTTTGGTTTTGCAAAGATAAATAGAAACTCACCTCAGCTTGAAAACAGGCTCACTCAAGCTTGGTTCGGTTGACAACCAACAGGAGCTTGAACATCTCTTGTCAAGCTCAGCTCAAGCTTGAATACCCTTTTCATATAACAAGATGTGCTCAAGCACCTTAATACTTAGGTCAGCTTATTTTATTTGCATCTGTATTACAGGAATTTGATTCATCCTGAAAGTCAAAGTTCAATAGCCCGAAATTTTGCTTACATCAAGGCATACAATAGGGCTTTCAATGGGCTGGGCCAGCCTGAGCAGCTGAACGACCCAATCTGGAAAAAACCAGGCTCAGTCTCAACTTTTTAGGCTGAAAGAATGATTTAGCCCAGTTTTTAGGAAGCCTGGTTGACTCCAAGCTGGACCAGGATTAAGATTTTTGTATAAAATAACTGGAGGCCTGGTTTGAGCCCCAGCCTGGCCCAAAAATATTACATGAGTCAGGTTGGCCTCCAGCCTTATCCAGGCAGGGTTTGGGCTCAAGGTTTAAACCTCTGGCTTGCTTTGGGCCTAGGCTCAATGCAGCCTAACCAGGCCCATTGGCACCCCCAGCACACAAACTAGTGAAAATTTCAAAACCAAGTAGATTACGCTATAAGAGCGAACATTGGCATATTTAAATGCACAAATGAGCTTCCCCACTGCAATAATAAAAATATGCACCAACTAGGAAGAAAGAAGCTAAAATGATTTAAAAGATCTCATGGATCAAATATTAAGAAACAAGGCCAGGGAGGTCCAACCTGCAATTGATCGAAGCTTGTTGTGACTTAGATCTAGCACCTGAACCCATAACAAATGCTCAACAAAGCCAATCCGTGATAATGATAATCCATTAAGTTGTAAGCAGGCAATGTTATGGAAACTTGAGGAAGTCAATTTATTAAAATGCCAAGAATGCTTCATCAGAAACTCCTTATCCGAAGTCACCTGCAAAATCAAGAATGCTTCATCAGAAACTCCTTATCCGAAGTCACCTGCAAAATCACTCAAATGAAAATATGCTAGCACAATTTGCACAGATCTGAAAGTAGCTTGAGCACATAAATTAGCAGAAAATATGAACCTTATTATGCGATAAACTAAAAGAGGTTCGCAAACTCAGACCTACAAGTTTATTCATGTACCAGCAAGAAGTTCAATAAATGTGCAGTCATAATTTCACAACATCACAAGTTATCTGCTTCCAACATTGTGGCACCAGTCCCCAATACATCATGATGTAGAAATAAAAACCCAAATAAACTAAATTAGTATCTGTATGAAAAATTATTGAAAAGTTGTTATTGGAAGTTTGGTTCACATGTTTAAAGCAGATGAGTTTAGGAAAGCAATATAACTTCAGATTCTCTAAGCTCTCAAACCCAGGGAGTACCACTGGGAAATGCATAGAGAAACAGTGAAAACCAGTGGTAATCATGATGAGCACAAACAAAATAAAACTGCCAGAAAACTCAAAAAGCCTGAATTATCCATAGTGTGACACTGGCTACCAAGATAACTTTAAAAGGACAGCTTAAATGCTTCATGTCATTTTTCAGTGCATTTTTCAGGCTCAGTTTCCCAATGAAAAGTTAAGATCACTTACAATGATTGGCCTATAAGGCCATCCCAACAAATGGTTACTGATTATGACAATCATGATTGAAAGATGTTGTATAATTGTTCACTTAGTTCATACATTGAGATTCCATATGTTCCTGGCATAATATTTTAGGGATCAATAAATATATATAATATCATCCCATATGAAGTTGTGAAAAATATTCTATCATACCCTGAGCCACATCCCGTAGTCTGTGCCTGTATTTATACAATTATGGCATGTCAATGTTAAGAAATAATAGATTGCAAGCAAAGGATGGTTACTTTGGTATCATGATTTTCCAACTACAAGTGATATTCCACTACTCATTCTCTTGTATCATGTCATATATTGTGTGGGTGCATAGGTATGGCTGCCCTGCTGGCAACTAAATGGTTTTGTTCAGCCTAGACCATGGAGTTTACGCATCTAATTAGAAGTGTTCAGTAGATTTCATTTATAGCTATAGCCAAAATGATTCTCTTCATCATTTATGTTTTTCAATTCTTTTGTCCTTCTCTTTTCTACATAAACATGTACAGCATACAAAACCACAGACATACCTGAGACATTAGAACTAAGCTTCGTTCATCCTCATAGTATCTTTTATGAGATGGATCCAACTTTATTAACTCTTCATAGAGTTTTAGAACCTCCTCAGAATGAATCCTCTTTTGCATTAACGGAGCTCCATGTGACACCATTGCATCATGGGCAACCAAAAGCCGTGCTAATGTTAAGTTCACAAACTTACTGCAAGGAATAATGAATTTTAGATTAATGACATATAAACCATTAGATAGAGAAACTGATGTTTTAACCAGCAACTTAATGAGGTACAAATGATAGAAGTTGACTAACCAATTTTCTTCAGACAGCTCTTTGAAAAGGTTTATCTCATTAGATAAAGTCTCTAAATGCCACTGGTTGTCCTTTGAACCCTCTGCTACATGGTCCTCACTGATTCTTAATTGATCAAAAGAATTTATATTAGAAATTTCTAGAGGATGACATGCATCATCATAGTTCCAGACAAAGAGCTCCTGAATGGATTCTTCATCAAATTGTTCTGGATTGTTATTATTCAATGTTAGAGTAAACTTGAACTGCACAGGATATCTGTAGCAAGAACCATTTGATGATACTATATCTTCTGAGTGACCAAGGATAATCTCAACCGAGTAAGATTTCAAACTGCTGGAATTTGCATCAGGAATATTAAGATAAGTCACCCAACAACGGGCTTCTCCTGAACTTGTAGTTGATAACGGCCTCCAAATGAGATTCCCATTCGTGACAAACATGGAATTCATAGTCACAGTTGATGAACTCACGCCTTTGACAGCTTGATTAAAGTAAAGAATGATGGGTAATGTTTGTTTATGCAAAAAATAGCACAAACCGGAGTTTGAGGTTGGAAACAGTTTGTAACCATCCATGTTCTCATTTTGGGATAAAACTAAATCTGATCCAGGAACTGGCCATGAAGATATCAGAAGCAGTTCATCTGGACTGGCAGTTTGATCCAGAAGCCAGAGATGATAGAACCACCCACTTTGATCACTTGGGTCTGTGAAAAGAGCCTGACGTACAAGATCATACTCCTCTGTTAGAATATTCTCCTTTGAATCAAATCCCTGAGCCTTTTGGTTTATCAAGTGGGACAAAAGTACACTGCAGACACGTCAAGTTAGATACAACTGAAAAATTTAGTAAATCATATGTTATACATCTTGAAGAAGTTACTGTTGATAATACTTCAGCAACCAAAACTTCATTGGAAGTGAGCAAAACAAGCATTGAAATAGTGATACATTGTAAAGCATATTCAACATTTTCCCATAACCATGATGAAGAAGTCATATCCCATGTACACAATGGTTTGCTAATTATCATGCTAAATAGTAAATTAGGTACAAAGATATATTTTATTTTCAGTTTATTCATTTGTGTTCAACTCTGTAACTTAACATCATTAAACAAGTAATTGCATGGAACCAAACTTTGTAGATATCTTCTCCAGAATAACTCAAGGATTTGTCATGCATAAGTACAATGAATAAGACCAAAGTTGTTTTTAGTGGATAAGTCAAAACTGCATTAAATTCAGACATTTTGAACTATAGATTTAGAAATGATATATTCAATTATACTAACCACTGGTTAAGTTGCAATATGCCCATTTTTCTTGAAATTTCATAACATTTATGATATGCCCTATTTTCTTAAGATCTAATAAAACCAATTACATTTTAGCCTGACCAGCAGTGGAACTATGATGTTGAGTTGTTCAGCAGTTTGAGCTAACCGACACACTTAATTTATCAGCCAATCTTCAACTGTTTTATCTTGTAGGGATGATAATGCCAAGCTCTGATTCCTATTGGATCAATAAGCAGACCAGCAAGTCATCTTACACATTTCACTCCATAAATAAACAACATAAAAGTATAGTCATCTTAACAGCAATTTCCACATCATAAAATCAAGAGATACAAATACTCCTATACCTGCGATTGTGCCAAGCAGAATAATTGCTGAAATTGGTGTTGATCATATCCATCGTGAACTTGAGCTCCTCTTCGTCCGACACATTCTTTAGTTTTGCAACAAATCTAAAACCCCAAAAGAAATTAAAACATTCACAACCAAATCAATACCAAATGACCAAAAAGTAGAGACACCTGCGATAATTCCATCCATTGAAATTCCGAGCATCGGCCTTCAGGAGCTGATCCAGCAGTCGGAACTCCCGCGCGAAGTCCACCGACGCAAGCCCCCGGCTGAGCAACCATTTCCGATGGTACCAAGCCCCGTAAGACTTGGGATTCCGCCTCAATGCTGTCTCTACCTTCAAATTTGTCCATACAAAAACTTTCAGATCAATCAAGCAAATGAACCTCCAATTTTCTCCTTCGATCTTAAAAGCAAAAATATAACAAGAAATCAGAACTCACGACTCTGAGCTCATCTTCGACGGTGGATTTAACGATCTCGAGGTCGGTCACTTCGTTGAGATTGTGCTGGAGGGCGAGCTTTCGGTAGTTCCAGGCGGTGTAGATTTCCGGGTTCATCTCCAAAAGCTTCGAGTTGGCCGCCAAAGCATCGCTGGTATAGCTGCGCAAACCCGAAATCAAGAAATTTAGCAAAGACACTATTCGATCGAGAGCGAGAGAGGGAGGGGCAGAGGGGAGGGGAGAAGGGGGAACGAAGAGGAATTACATGCGGTGGTGGTGGTGGAGGAGGAGTTGGGCCTGCAGGTCGCGGAGCTTGGCCGCCTTGGCCGCGGAGGCGGCGGCGTCCTCCGGCTTGGGGTTTTCCTTTGCGTGGCCGACTATGCATCACTTTCTCGCTTCTTTTTGGTGGCCAGAAGAAAATGGAGTCAAGTTGGATCGGCTGAGAAAGATCTCTGAGGTTTTTTTGGATTACAGGGAGAAGGTGGAATGTTGAGCATCTGTGTGTTGCATGTGTGATCTGCAAAAGACTATCATATCATCACAAGAATAGTGAAATACAGCACAATAGGGGATAGGAAAATTAAATATTACTGTGCATAGAAAATAAAAATTAAAGATGATTTAAAAAAATTAGAGAAATAATAAAAGACAGTGATCTACGTTACTGAGTTCTTGGTACATTTAACAATAAGACAAAATTTAGACAACAATGGCAAAAGCATCATCCTATGATTTTTTTTCATAAGTTCCTGGATCTAATTTCTAAATTGACATATAATCTGACGTAGTGTTCAAATCATTTACTCTTGTAAATTTTATATTTAGAAAGAAAATCTATGATAATATTCTTAAAGGGTTAAAGCAATAAGTGATTTATATAAACATTTTTACAAAAAATAAAGTAACCCTAATGTTTGTGAGTTGGATATGCTCTCAGAGGTTATAAAATGGATCTCACTATTAAGATGACTGTATCCATATCCATTATTATTTGATGAATACAGATATGAATATGGACATTAATTGGATTCCAGTAAATTTATATTCATAGTTACTTTAAATAAAGATTAATAGAAATTGCATTGACAACACAAATTTAAATATGGATCCATGCTAAAGCGACGTTTATGATGTTTGTCTTGCACATAATGTATCGTTTTATAAAAATTTTAATATAATAATCTTACTAACTAACAGTTGTGTATTTTTTAATACCTTTACCAATAATAGCATTTTTGATACCTTCCTTGAAGTTGATGGAGTTAAATACCTTCATTCTAATTTCTAGAGTGTTATAAAATGGATCTCACTATTAAGATAACTGTATCATATCCATTATTATTTGATGAATATAGATATGAATATGGATGTTAATTGGATTCTAAAATTCATATTCATAGTTATTTTAACTAGATATCAATAGAAATTGCAATAGACAACACAAATTTAAATATGAATATATGCTAGAGCCATGTTTATGATGTTTGTCTTGCACTTGATGTATCATTTTACAAAGATTTTAGTTTAATTATCTTACTTAATTAACAGTTGCATTTTTAATATCTTTACCAATAATAACATTTTTGATATCTTTTTTGAAGTTGATGGAGTTAAATACCTAATTCTAATTCTTATAAAAATTGATTTATTTATGTTTCAACAACTGTGGATTGATATAACCATAATGGAAACATTATATGCTAAGTGTTAAAACTGAAGCAATAAATGCAAAAGTTTTTCAAATTCCTCCAATATCTTAATTTTAATTTTTTGACTAATAAATGTATAAATTTAAAATTTAAAAAATGATCTTGTATGTCACTAAAAGAATTTGCTGTTATAATGAAGTATCTAAGATTTTAGATTTATATAATTTTTTGATGCTTATCCATAAAAAAATAAATGATTCCTTTCAAAAAGTTCCTTCAAATATAATATCATGAATTATATATAACCAATTTTGTTGTGAGGCTGATTAATTGGCAATAATACTCTTGGTCCCTCCTTAATTTGATAGAATCCAAGCCACAGATGCAAGAATAAATTCAAAAACAATGAAGTTGTATGTGAGAATAAATCGGACTCAAAATAGATTAGCCAATAATCACAGCCTACCAATGGACAATGTCATTCAGATTGTCTGTCGCAGTGATGAGAATCTATCGGATATATTTAAAGTGGCAGTGATGAGAATCTATCAGACATATTTATAAGTGTTATCTACTTACCAAAACAAAACTGATTTCTTTAGTAAAAGAAGTTATGGTTATCCTGTTCCAGACCATTGTATCAGCTGTGGCTTCCCCCTACTTCACTAAGAAAAAGCCAGAGTTCTCCCGTTCCTAATCCCATCCCAACCAACCTAGGCCCTGATCTAGTCTCCTAGACCTGCTGAATTTTTTCTGGCAGAGCCAAGGAAAACTTCTTCCTCCCGCAAAGCCGGAGCTCTTCCTGTTCCTGTTGCAAAGCTTTCTCTATCTCCCACCCTTTTCTCTTGGAAAAGAAATATTCGTACATATCTGAAGCTAAAATAACAAAACACTTGGTATGGCCAAATGTCAACAGTATACTATTATTAATAATGCCATTTATTGGCCAGCAACAAGCAACAAGAAAAATAGCAGATATAACCCAAAGAGAGACAAGAGGGAGGGATGGCACAAATCAGCCTCAATATTCCTTTAAAGAAAAACATTAATAAACTGACCAACCGGCAAGGCGATGCTTATTGGCCGTGAGACGTTGAAGTACGGTGAGAGTGGCCCGATCGAAGGCGACAGCAGATCAGCGGTAGAGGGAGATCAATTGTTCCGACTCCTTGCACTTGGACGACCAAACCACGCGACTGGGGGATGAGGGGACCTCGTCGAGGCATTGAAGCTCGGCGATGTTGGCCCGACCCATTGGAGGCAGCACCGGAGAAGAGGAGGAAGATCAACTTAGCTTCGCCTCCTTCAACAGTCAAGCCGTGTGGA
The DNA here is from genome assembly GCA_017589505.3 of Metroxylon sagu. Classification (NCBI taxonomy): domain Eukaryota; kingdom Viridiplantae; phylum Streptophyta; class Magnoliopsida; order Arecales; family Arecaceae; genus Metroxylon; species Metroxylon sagu. The sequence continues at coordinate 1,152,848 of JACVBY030000658.1, read as the reverse complement.
CAATTGGAAGAGAGGGATCAATGAGGCATGGATTCTCGGCGACGGAGACAGGCTTCGAGGGGGACAAGCCGGCCGGAGGCGGTGGCGGCAGAGGAGCGGAGCCTTCAAGATCTCCAACTGCTCTCCGCTTCCTTCGGACGGCGGTTCCAGGACGGCCTCGTCCTCAAAGTGGAACGAGTCGCGGCGAGGGAGGGTGATGTCACGGCGGGGCTTGGGAGAAATCGCTCGAACGGAGGTTGAAGCGTGTTGAACCCATGGTTATTGGGTCAATGATTCAATTAACCAATCAATATCCAAGCATATAAGTAATTAAAATATAATTATAATTAAAAATTATAATTTATAATACTGAATAAAAAAATAATTTTCTTTATAAAATTCAATTAATTTATTAGATTGAAAATTCTAAATCTTTAAAATTAGGTTATTTAAACTATAATAGAATGATAGCTGAAATTAATCTTAATTATTTTTAAAAAATACTTAAAATCTTTTAGACCAATTTAAGAAAGAGAGAAAGGGAAGGATTTAGGGTCTAAAAGATAAAAAGCCTCTAAAAAATAGTATTGAAAAGTAATTAGAAAAAGGATATCGAAAAACAAGTTTTGATGGTTCACACGAGATCATTAGGTTAGTAAAAAATTGATTGATTTATCTTATTTTGATCGAACCTAATAACTATGGCTGAACCAAAGAGAATATAACACAATTTTTATACCATTTCAAGAATCGATCAATCTGCTTGAATCCGAAAGTGATTTGAACAAGCCAACGATTCAATCATTTATTTAAAATGATTTAGCATGAAAATGGCCTTTTTTTTTGCAGTAAAATATGGGATTAGAGATTAATTTGGCCTAGATATCAAGCTTGATCGGTAGTCCAATCGCATTCAATCGACTAGATTCCAATCCTATTTCAAAAACATTGGTTCACACTTTGGAAATAATGGTGATAAGACTCAAATTGAGAGATAAATTTTAACTATATGATAATTTGATGTGAATGCGAAGTGACTCCAGAGCTTGGAATGCTCAATTGAGAACAATTATTTGATGAATTGTTGGCTCGAAATGCATAATAATCAAAGGCCATTCAAAAATATTATGGCATTAACTCATATGATAGAAGCTTATTGATATCTTCTCAAAGGGGAGCAATTTCAATGGGCCTATTTAGCTCGCAAAAATGAAGGCTTCCTAGAATAAGAAATGGAATCATGTAAATTTTGATTTAACTATTTATTTTGGATAAGATTGGAATCCAATTCTGATTCCACTTGTGATGGAAATCATGTTTTAGGAATGATTAGAAATTCAGGCATTTGCTCAAGATTACGGTTCCCATTTCAACGATAACCATTTTCATTCTTCTCGCCCCCTCCTCTCTAATGCCACCTCTTTCTCTCACAAGCCTACGTTATCGTTATCATGCTCTTTTTCTTCATTCACAACTCAACACAAGATAGTATCAACTATGCTAGAAATTGATTTTTTTACCAAGTATACACTGTAATTATGCATTAAAAAAATAAAGTAATGGTCAAACCCCAAGATAGAAAGTCTGAAACTCTCTTCTTTTTCTCCTTTTTATTATGGATCTTGGAGAAAGGAGGAGAAGATGAGCTTACTGTGCTTGTCTTCTAAATATTGACCGAAGAAAAATCTTCTATTAAAGATTAGAAACAAAATTAAAAATTTAGACTGATTCTAATTTCAAGATTTAGATAAATCAAATGCAACAATAAGAATCAATCTGTTTTCGATTTCGATTCTTATGCAAACCAAAATATATAAAGAGAATAAGCGATTTTAATTCTGACTTCAATTTCAATTCCGATTCTAATTCCAACATCAAACCAAGTGGGCTCCTCTATTCCTGAGCCCAAAATTGCTTGGAAATAATTGTGGCACTCATGGCTATTAGTGGATATCACAACCTTGTCAAGGTAGCAATTGCTCAGTCTAGTAAAAGACTTTGAAGTGTTCTTAAGACAAATTCAGAGATGGAAGAAAGTTGCTAATAAAAGAGGGACAAGAAAAAGAGAGTAGAAATGAAGAATGAAGTTAAGGAGGTGACCACATAATGCCGCTTAGAAGAGGATAAGGAAGCAAATGAAACAGAAGGAAGATTGAAAAAAAGCAAGAAGCAAATGAAACAAGAAGGAAGATGGAAAGGCAAAGAATGAAGTAGAGATGATAGAGTAGATAAATATAATTATAAGCAAGAAAATTGCACAATTACTTGATGCACATGAGGAAAACAGAAACCACTAAAATACTTTACTCTTCACTTTTAAACATATGGAACATTTTAATTCTTAGGTCATGATTTCATGCTTTGAATTCTCCCATACTTTAGGTTGGTCACTATATATTGTAACACCATGTCATGATTAGGTCAACTATATTACTTGTAACTCGTGTGAATAGTAGTGCTAAAATATTTTCTTGTTCGCATAAATGTTAATTTCATGCCATTCGTTATCTACATGTCATAAAGTATATATTATCAAACATATGCTTAAAAAAAAGAAATCGTGCATCTCAAACTTTTGTCATGCTACAAAAATAAAATTACTTCAACTTAGTTAAGACTCTGCAAAATAGCATCATGGAAAATCTTTAACCAATCAATTAAATAATTTAGAAAAGACTCACATTATCTTGATGCCTATTTATATAATACCAGACTACATGTTATAGTGTCATTTTTAGTTAAAGATTTAATGGCTCAAAACTAATAATAGAGTTTCTAGATTGAAAAATCATATCATTAGTCATAATATTATACATCATAAAAATTTGCCTATAAACAAAAATTATATGTTTCAGTGGTTCACTAAAATAAGCATCAGTGCATGCACAAAATTGATGGTTTTAATGGGATGGCATAATAGTTTGATGTGACAAAAGTATTAAAATAAGAACTGATTTTTGATCTACAAAAATTTTAGGATATATAGGTCATAATCAGCTACAATACATACTGATATCATATAGGTTTATACACCAAAAAATTGATACTACCCATTTTTTCACCCACTCGATACATAGATTAAGTGCCTGCAAAACATTTCAATTTCGATATCAAGATTATTGTTGCAGATAAAATCAAATATATGGTCTTCTATCTAAACAATTCATCATTTATTTTGAAATTATTAATTTTTTACTAAAAATTTGACATTAAATGTATAATTTGACCAGCACATGGGCATGCCTATATACACCTGCACACATGTATGCACAACCACACTACATATGTATACCATGCACACAAATATAGATAGATGCATGCAACCTAATCTATGGATATTTGGAAAATAAAAACAAAACTCATTTTTAAAGTTCAAAAAAAAAAAAAATCATAAATAAATAGGAAACTTAATTATAAATTTGTGATGGGCTTCTTGGAAGACCCTTATATCATTATCTACCAAGATAATGTGCCAAACTAACAAAGCAACTTCAAGAAATTTGACACAATTTATCCATAAGCTCATTGTAGGATACATCCAAGTACCATGCAGATACAACTTCAGACATATTAAAATATTTATACTCTAGCATCCAATCTAATTACAAAAAATATTAAGCATCCATAAGCATATTGAGAAGACAAGCAAAATAATTGATGCGAAAATCATGAACTGCCATTCCAGTTAATTAAAGATGGTATTAAAACCTATCAATATGCTTGCTTTTTGAGAAATTTTGCTACAATAAATACTATCTGAGTGCATCCAAAGGCTTTCACCAATAAGAGATCAGTGCATGGACAATCCTTAATTGAGAAGCAATGCTACATTTTCCCTATTAGCACACTCCATTTAATATAATCACCTGAAACACTCATTCCTATCCATCATATCTGAACCATTCTGAGTGGATCTGTTTATTGATTTAACAACATTCTTCACCTAAAATCACCAAAAAATAACATGGTTATTATATGATCAGAAAACAACTTGCAGCAGAGATTTGAACACAAAACCAAGCAGATATGAGTAATCTGTTGTTCTCTGTTTTCTTCATTAACAAACATTTTGTCAGAACATCCATTTTGGAGACACTTGAACAACACTTTGGCGAGGCCTTGTCGGCAGCTGCTCTGAGCTGTTCCTCTTCTTCATGCTCGAGGAGACTGTTGGGCTGAAATAATCATGACTCCTTTGGGGCAAAGCCACAGCTTGCGAGTGGGTTCTTCTCACAGGGGTTATAGCGTGCTGCTTCTGTAATGTACCCTTATGTGCCGCTGAGTTCCTCTGAGTAGAATTCCATCTGCTGTAGTTCATGCAGCTTTGGCTCCTGCCAACATGCTGAAGCTGGTTCTCTTTGGGACTTGGAAAGTTTCTACTCTCCATAGTTTCAGCTGAGTACATGGTTTCCTCCCCACTACTAATCCCATCACCCTCATTTCGAAATTCTGAAACCTCCAATGGAGATGAACTGGACTGCACCTCACTGCAGCAATCCTCTTGGCATGGACCAACTGGAAGAACCTTATGATCTACTTCAGAATCAACTTGTGAAACCTCTCTTATTGCATGACCATTTTCTCTCAATGGATTAACAAATCTAGGTTCTTCAACATTATTATCATCAGAGAACAATTGTCTAAGGGGAAGTGGTAGAACAATAGGTCCTGGAACTCTAGGAGGGAAATTAATATCCAAAAGCTGGATTGGGGCATGTTCCTTCTTCTGAACTAGTTGGGCTTCAAAGCCTTCGGGAGCTGGAGTTCTCTGCTCGCAGGCTGCACATAAATCAACAAGTGCATTTTCACCTTGAGAAACTTTTGCATTAGCTGCACTACTTGATCCAATCTGATATGTAGATCTTGAAGTCATATGTGAGGATGAAGAGACATCATCATTCTCCTCTGTGGACTTGAATACCCGACGCAAGGTGAAAGAAGCACAAGAATGCTCACTCTTCTGTCCAGAGGACATCAGTCGAATGAGAGGCAATTTGGGCTTGCTGACCTCCTCCAAGCTGCCCTCCCAATGCTGATTCAACCAACCACGGATGATAGGTATCGGGATCCCGAATTGCATAGGTAAATCCTTCTTCCATGAGAGAGATGATGAAGAAGATGCAGAAGATGATCTTGCAGTAGGAGATGAGGCAAGTTTCATGGGATCACAGACCATGAAAGCAAGATTTCCTTGGACATCAAAACCAGCAGATCCAGGGCTCCATGTCACTCCATCTGTTGAGAGTTTTATGAGATTGTCAGTGGCTATTGTTACTTTTCCCTCGCCAACAATCAGCTCCTTTTTATCTGTGCGCCCTAGAAGGTAAACCACATTGCCCAGGTCAAGGCTTGGGTTACAAGAGGTCTTCAAGTAATGAGGCTGCTGCCCCTGTGAAGTTGAGTCAGCATCCATGGTATCAAGCCCCACGATTGTAAGATCAAGAACAGAACTGGTAATGAAAAATCTGGAACAAGAATGACAAATAGAACTTAGTCAAGTCAACATGCCCTTTTTAGCCATGAAGAATAGACATACATTCTAACAAATAGATAAATGTGTTTTCAGAAGAATAATACAATGAATCCAGATTAAATTCATAAAATTGGAACTCTAAGTAAGTCATCAATAAGGCTTAGGCCAAATGAAAACTGGTAGTCAAAAGATTGATTTGACCCAAACAATAAATTTGGCATTTCATATTATGAACCAAAATTATGATTCCATATATTATATCAGGAACATAAAGATCCATTTTTTTGTTCAATGGTAATTGGCCAAGTGAAGAACCGCAAAACATGACCGATCATTGGAGGAGAAATGACAGGAGAAATGACAAAAGAGATTACAGGTAGTAAGCCATGGGAAAATCCTGTAATTAATGGACCAAAAAAAAAAAAAAAGAGTAAACACAAGACCATAGCAGACAGAAAAAAAGGAGACAACTTTCAAGATTTAAATATTCTTTTTTATGTGCATAAGTCAATACGATGAATAAATTTGAATAAGTAATGAGATAGTTTTATGCTGATTTGCTGCATAGAAGTGTATAATATGTTATGAAAATGCCATTCCTGATAAAACTTAACTAGAAGTTATCTAAGACAATATCCTTAGCCAGTCATATGATGTAATAAAAGTTCAGCGTATGACCATCAGTAAAAGGGTATTTTGGTCTTTTGGATACACATAATGTTAGGCCAACTTACGCTAAGCTTAACTTTTTGCCATATATACCAGAAGACTTTATGTGATGATGAATTATTCAACAAAGTAAGACAAATTTCAGAGCCGTCTTGTCAATTGGTGCTGGATTTCTAGCCCAGGCAACTTTGTGAAAGAAAGGGATGTAAGTGAAGATTGGAGGGCCAGTCAATGGGTACAGGGACCTACGCTAGTGGTTGCACTGTTAAACTCATGGAACCAGGGGTGAACAAATCAAAGATTCAGTTAACTTGATAAAGCCTACACAACAATATTTGATGCACAGGACTGCATCAAACTTTCACCATAAATTATAAGCCAGAGACCAAATTGAAGCACAAACACCAAAGCTGTCATTGCACTAAATTATAAAGAAGAAAGGTCCATGCCCAAGTTATCTCATCTGTTCGCGCCTATTTATTCTCCCATTCTCTGCCTGTTCCCTTCTTTCCCTCTTTTTTCTGATTCTCCATTACATTCCTTCTCAACCTATATCTTGTTTTCACTATTTTCTTGTTTTTGTTCATAGTTTAAAGGGACTCTTGTATTTCTTTTTTTCATTTTCTCCCCTAAGTTGAAGGAAATCTATTTCCATCTGAATATTTTCCCTACTGAAAGATATTTAACCAGATCTTGATTTTTTTTCAACCAGCTCAGATCCTAGATATGAATATGGCTCCAAAAGTCCAGTCAAAAAAATGAGCAAAAGAAATTGATCTTTTTTCCCTATTCATTTCTCTCCAAGAGAACTTTAAGATCTTGGTGTTGATCTCTATTCCCTGAAAAATTCATTGCATCACTTTGTGCAACAGCTTCCAATGGTTGATTATGACTGATGGTGCCTCTCTTATTGATGCACAAGTGCAAAGAGAGGTGTATTATATGGCCTTCTTTTTTAAGAAAAAAAAGGAGGGAATCCACCCCTGCTTCCATTTACAAAACATACTGTATCGAACATATATGTGGACAACATCAAATTAAAAATAATATTATGAACATGCCTGCTAATAAATGATGTACTATAATTTGCCAACCATTCAATCTGTTTATTTGTTGCTCGTCGTATGAGGAGTACCGGCACATACATGTGATTATCTTTAACCACAATTACTAGTGTGCACTTAAAACTGGTAAAGATCTTCATACAGTCCGATCTCTATCACCATCTGCAGTTAGTATGCAAAGTGCTCTGTGAGTTGGCGTCTGGTTTTTCTTCCATCATTGCTGTTCTTTTTTTTTTTTTAATCCAATCATTATATCAGAAAGCAACTATGAGAAGTCAATCCCAGAAGCCTAGATGATAATGATGTAGCTACAGCAATCTATAGGGTTGTCAATTAGTACAAATGCGTCTGGGAAGTAGAGCAAAATGATAAGCATCCTCTTCCTCTAGTCAAAAATGTCCTGAAAGTTCACAACTTGTAGAAAAATAACTTTTGATGTTGTAACGATAGATATAATCCTATACTAGAACTATTGTATTCAAAAGAATTTAGGAAAAAACTAAATTTGTGCCAATCTTGGCTGTGCACTAATATTGAGCAAGAAAGGCCAAGAAAATAAGCACCAAGTTACCAAGTTTCTTTCCAAACTTAGTCCCAATGCTGGCAAGGTTTATGCTAGACTGTGATGCGAAGAAGGGCCAGACTCATCAAGATCTTGCCACATTATTATCCTTTAATGTTTGTCATAAATGCCATTTCCTGTGTAATAGAGGTGACCATTATGGCAGTTGTGATTGTTATTCAAGGAAAACCCATGGCCAAGGCTTCCCCATAAGATGTTGTTCTGATTTATGACAACAAACCACATGACTGATAAATCTTATAACAGCAATTTATGTTTCTGCAGTTAACAATATTCGGCCATCAGGATATATGCATGGACTTCATCCTAGATCACACAGTTGTGATTCCATGAGAATCTCACATGAACCCATTGAAAATGATGCATCTTCTTTATGGTTGCATCTATAATTGCATGGACAATAAAAATTACACCAGCATAAAGATGATAAGTACATGGATGACAAGCTTGAAGAATAAATAGAACAATACATGTTTTTCAAGCTCACTATGCTCTTCTCTGTCAAAAATAGGCCAACTATTACATCCACAAAGACCTACTCATAAAAGATAGCTCAAACAAAGCATATCCAGCAAAAAGAGAAATTAGCCGCATAAATTTCTAGGGAAAACCTGGTATCTAGAGAAGGAAAAGGGCATCATCTAGCAGAAGACCTGGCCCTACTGAAAAAATATTGCCAATGTTATGTCCATGGTGGTTAATATTCATTAGATGATTTCTTTCTCCTGAAGGACCACCATGGAAATGATTACCGCATTAAGCTACGCATAGTGTGATAATTTGATAATTGACATCAATATTAGTAAGCAAGGTTCAAGTTACCATGGCATAATCCACCTAAATGGTAAAGGAAGTTGACATCTGTCAATGCAATAAGGGATTTGTGATAAGATCACATACAAGACCACATAAAGCAAATGCTCATGCTCATAAAGAAACTCATGAGAACTAATATTTGACCATCTCAAGTTGGAGGAAAGGGTTGATCCAAAGATATCCACAGTACAAAGTTAGGAATCATGAACTTACTTTCTACAAAAGAAACATAAGTACGTGGCATGCTTAAATCACCCCTTAAATGAGGCCACCAATAAACCAGCATCTTCACTGGCATTTCATATTATGTTCACTTTACAAAAAAACTACGATGAATGAATCCAACCAAGACTTGAGTAGGATGCCAGGTGAGGACTTTTCCAAACATACCATCTGTTCTTAACCTGACAAAGAAGTGTAACCACTCATTTTAATGATCAGAGAACCTCAATTCCTAGCCCACTTCAACTCAAGCTGGTACAAAAGTAGACCATCAGTGACAACAATATCGCTCTATCAACTTAATCTCATAATGAGGCAGAAGATCATCAGATCTCAAGTTGGAGACCTATCACCAATCAAAATCTAAGACTCGAGCAAGGCATTGCAGCGATCAGCAACTGAAATGCAAAGTAAAAACACGAAATAAGAAGATTGGTTGGAGCACAAGGGCTAATAACGCACCTATGGGGAACGAGGCGGGCGGGAAGGCGGCCATGGCAGAGCCGGATCTCGGCGGCCTCGGCGGCGGCGAGTGAGGGGAGGTTGGCGTGGGTGGTGAGAAGGAGGTTGCGGTGGATGAGGAACCCGGTCCCACCGCCACCGCCACCTCCGGCAGCGGAGATGGCGGCAAAGGCGGGGCCTTTGGTGGCAAAGATGCTATCTTTGACCCTCTCCGACCTCCCTCCGCCCGAGCAGAAGCACCATCGCGACCTCTCTCCAAAAACCCCCATCTTCCCTCCTCTGCTCTTCTGCCAGTTCGTTCGACCAGGGGCGGCGGCAGCGGGGACCCTAATGTAGCGTATCGGCGGAGCTCAGCTCGTAGCGGGAGGTTTCGGGGCGTGTCGGTCGCCGGAGGCCAGAGCATCAGGAGTCCATCCGAGACGGGTGACGGCCTCTTTCTCTCCCGGGAATGGAGGGGAATTGTCCCAAAAAAGGCACAAATTTTTACTCCTCCAATGTATAGAAGTGAGAAAGGAGCTTCTTTTTTCTTCGGTATTTCAAATAAACGCTCTCTAACTTTGGAGGTGCATTCTATTTTGAATAATGTCTGAGATGGAGGTGGATGAAGGGAGAATGGATTTATGGGAGAAGGTAGGAGTAGTGAAGGTGAAGAGGGAGACGAGAAGTGCATGAAAAGTGTAATAGAACCATTGATGGGGACTTTGGGAGCCTTTATATTTGATGTTCACTTTTACGAAGGCCACAAGGCCTAAGAGGTGGATGATTTATACTGAAACTGAGTGCATGGTGTGGACTGTGAAAGGCCAACTTTGGTAGATGTGTGCGGTCTGGTCTGGGGCATGGAATAACGGGAGGCATGGAAGAAATTGGATTGGTTTTAAAGCAATCCTTGTGGATTCTTGTGCAGTGAAGAATTCCTGTCTTCAGTTCCTTGTGCACTGGTAAATCCCTCCTCTTGAGCTTACTTTATGTTTAGGGTGGACTTTCAGCTGTGGGTCAATTGGGGTCCCTAAGGCTGAAGACTTTGGATGGATTTGGATACAGCTGGGATGAGCTTACCTTGCAGGAGGTTATATTGGGCTTACTTTTGTAATTTTTGTTTGGTATAGAGTCAACCTGGCTATATTGGTTGGAAGGCCTTTAAGATTGAGGAGATGAGTCCTTGAGGATTATATTTTGAAGGTGTTGATGTAATAATAGTCAGGTTTTTGAGAGAGAAGATAACTCACCACTGAAAATTACTACATGTTCTTGTTGAGTGCTGTGTTCTGTTACATTAGAGGTTGATGGTGATGCCATGCACATTGTGAAAGGTCCAGATTGGAGGAATCTGTCCACATAAAGAAAGTTGGTGTTGGGCAGGGATGTCCCATTAGAACTATGTTGTGTTATCTGCTGAAGTCATGACCAGAATGTATCATTTTGGACCCTATATCATTTAAATTCAATTTTTTGTCTTTCATAAAAGGACAGGACAAGGAGACACAGAAGAGGAGAAAAGAATGGAACCTCTCCCTTTTTCTTTTTTCTTTTTCCAAAAAGAGAAAAGGGAAAATGGTGGGGGAGTGGAAACCACCCCATATTTCATTTATGATATGAAATTAAAAGGAATAGAACACCTGTATCTGCTTTTTACCTGCAAGTCATCCATTTTGATTGCCTTGAAGTTTCTTATATATTTTTAGCATTTTACACTAAATTCATAGTTTTCCTCTTACCCAACTACTTCTAAACATTAATTTTGTTAATCAGTGCTAGTTGAAGTATAAAGGATCTTGCTTATCATTTAGTCATGAATTAAGATAATTTTGCAAATGCTTTGTTAATTATGTCAATATTCTAGACATTGCAGAGAATTTTCTGAGAAATGTGGTGGGGATGCCACTATGGATGAAGATGTCACTTGCCTTCTTATGAGGTGATCTTGATTTCAAATTCATGTGAAGCAGCTCCAAGGAACTTGACTGCCTTTTCTCAAACTTACTTGGTGAAAATGGAGTAAATGGCATAACATGTGACACAAATAGCAGGAGTGAAACTCATGTAGCGTGGTTGGCAGTATGTTGTTGGAATTTAGTTTCACCTATGAACCTTGTAACAAAAACTGTGGAGCCATGAGGGGGTATATGTGTTGACTGAAACATAAATCAGATGCATCGATGTAGCTTCTGTGCATTTTTGCATTTTTACCACAAGCAACATGCCATTGCCAACCAATCATTCACATTCACATCACAACAGACATTGAAAGAAATTTATCACATGCTTCAACTGTCGGCATGTTTAACTAAATTCTGAAAACAAGTGATCTAGTGGTGTTGCATGACTGTCTGCCTCTGTAACCCATAGAAAAACTGCATACTTTGCATCATGAGACAATAACATGCTGAGATCCAAACAGATCCTAGCAGCAAACATCAGTTGATTGACGGTATTATATTTGTATCGATTTAAATTTACAATGATTAGAGGATCTGAAGCTGATTAGCACTTCTGAAATCCATATTCAAATCCAACTATCAAACGTCACAGGATACAGACCTATGTAGTTCACAACTATTTCACACTTTTTTGTTCTTGGCTAGAAGTTTCTGAGAACATGTGAATGCTATAATATGTTATCATACTAATAATCTTATCAGCAAAGTTTTGCATCTGAAACTAGTGACAGGTTTCCAATTGATATCATACCCACCAGCAATCTATACATATGTCGGAAAGTTTACCAACCCAACAAGAACATTACTCTTCATACGAGCCAAATAGGGACAATGACAACATCAATAAAGCCTTAATGCCAAATTAATTAGGATCGGCTACATGAATCATCCTTCTTCATTCAATTTGATTCTGAGTCAAATTTTTTGTAAATAAAAAAATTCATATTTTTCTTCTACATATATCAAGTCACTTCTTCACACAGATGCATCTCTAAGTTTACATAAGCCAAATAAGGACATGACTCGTAAATGAGTCTTTTTTTAAAATATAACTTCTAAACATGGTAGGATATTTCAGACATCTTCTCTGTATAAACATGTGTAATCTCTTTCAAAAGTGGAGAGCTAAAAAAACACAAAAGAGTCTAGAAAAGATATTCTAGTTTCTATTAAGTGTACATGAGCTTGAGATTTAAGAGAAGAGATAATTTTTGTAATCTCTATTATTTTTTTTAGAGTAAAATTTATACCATCACTATCATTAGAAATAAAGGTCAATTAACTAAATCACATTAAATCTTGCGTGCTTTCTTTTGCCTTTTCTTTTCTTTTCTTTGTCGTTAATCACTCTTTATCTGCAGCAAAAATGTCTGATCCATTCAATGATGCCACTGGAAAAATCTTAACATGGAGCATTCTTAAGATGATATTATATCATCCATTTTTCTCGAAAGAACAAAGAAGATATTATATAGTTAAATATTCTGCGCTAGCTTAAGCTGCTAGGAACTTTACATAAAGACTATTTATTCAGCCTAAAAGTTTCGAACTTTATGCATTATGCGCTAAGATTCAGGCCTCATGGCAATGGAATCAGCATATAATTAAAGATGCACCACTATGAAGAGGGTCAAAGCATGGTTACAAGAAAGAACCATTGTAGGACACCACATACATATGTTGTGGGCTTTTAATTGTTGTTATATTTGTAGTATGATTAACTTAACGGTAATTTATGACTGTCACAAGACTTAAAACAGAATCATCTCACATATTTTTAGGGATTCTATGTGAAATTCTATGAGCCAATGCTGTTAAGTCTGAGATGAGGTTGATAACCTGGAAGGGACTGGTTTCCATTAGGCCTTGCTTGTGCCTTGCAAAGTGGACACCAGAATTATTCGGCCTTGCTTGTGCCTTTTAAATGATTTGCACCGGAGAACCGATGAACTCTGTTTTGTTAAATATCAAACCAATAAGTTAATAAATGATACATAAGTTGAGCTTTATATTGTTTGCTATCACCGTAATTCAATATCAAGAAACTCAATAAGAAATTCAAGTACTGGAATCAAAAGTAAGAAGAATAGGATCCATGCAACCTATGATTCCATGCTTCAAATCTTTGCAAATTTATAGCCAATGAAATAAAGAAAGAGTCTCTGTTGATCAAGAAAAGGAATCACTAGAATTTAATATACCACCCTCAATTCTGAACATAGAACTAACGTCTCAATCAGAGGAAAAGAACATTGAAGAAAATAAAGCTAGTTTTAGGGATTCTCGAAGGCCCAAGAGTTGTTGGCTCGGATTTCTGCTTCTTCCTCAGGGGTGAAGTCGTTTTCGATCCCCATATACTCGCGGCAAGCCTCCACTGTCATGCCCTTGATCGCATCGGCCACCGCCTGGGCCAGCAAGTCCAGCAATGGCCCGATCGCGAGATAGTTGGCGGCCTCAAGGACTTGGAACCTCAAGAGCTTTTCCATGTTCGCGTACTCGGCATCCCACTTCCGAAGCTCCTCTGCCCGTTTTTTGCGCTCCTCCTCGTTCTCATCAGAGTCGTTGTCGCCCTCCTCAGCGTGCTTCTTGCAATACTCGATAACCTTTGTGAGCACCGGGCCGGTGACGTTGAAGACGGGAACGAAATCGTATCCATCTTCAATCATGTTTTTGATCAACCGCGACTGCAATGCCATTGATTCCGTCACCTCGAACATCTCACCATCGCAGCTCTTCAAAGTCACCTTCTTCTCCATGGGAGCCGCTGCCATCCCCTTTTTTGCCGTGAACTCGCCTTTACGGGTTGAAGTGAATAAAATCAAGGGTCGAATACGTATTTATAGAGGGTAGTTTGATTTTGATACAACTACGATACTATTCCTTTCAGGATTCGTCGTTTAGTTTAAAATGCCGCTCGATTCGGAATTCATATTTCCATAAAACTCTAAATATCTTTATCTTTATCTACTCGCTTTGGACACGTATTCGATCGGGATAGGGATCGAGGAAACCCGATCGCACCTAGCCTCTCATCCGAGACTCACCCAAACCCATCTTCTTCCTCCCTCTTCCTTCTTTCTCCCATTGTTGACCTGGGTCGAGGTGCTGCCGAGAGAGAGCGGAGTTCTGCCGCACCCGAGTCGCGGCCGCCGTCGCGCTGATCGGGCGAAACCCTGCTACGTCCGAGCGCCGTCGTCCACCCGGTTGAATATATACCTAATTGACGTGAAAGGTTTCCACGACTTAACGCCCTGTTTGGTATTTAGCCAAACATTCTTCTTGGTAAATGAATGATGGAGATTGCTAACGAGAGCTCAAAAAAAAAAGAAGAAAAATCCTTAACTTTCTTGGAATGAATTACATCACGTGATTGGGATTACAATATAATCTCCCATGAACATATGACAATACTAAATTCGTCCTCCAGGCTATAGCGTGAACTAGAAGGATAAGTTGTTCAACCGTTTGGCAATGCTAAACCAAGGATGTGTTGATGTCCTCCAAGTGAGATGGTGGTGAACTATAGTTTTTTTTAATAATTTTTTTTCAAAGTATTTTGCAAGATACAGTTTTTTTAAAATTATTTACAAAATTAGGGTAGTTTGTGCCAATAGTACATTCATGTCAGTTGGCTTCTATGAGATAAACCATTTATGAAATCTTTCGTACAGATGATTTTATTATATTTTTTATTTTTTTTCAAAGTTAAAGTGAAGTTGATAAATTATTTGATGACTTACTTTAATTTTTAAAAAAATTAAAAATTAAAAATCATCTATTAAATAAATAACTTATGGCTCTCCTAGGATAGCCTTTGGGATCTAAAAAATTTGAGCATTTCAAAGTGAAGTTAGCATCTATTGCCGACTTTAGATCCAGCGAAGTCAACAAGTGGGATATCGATTTCATTTTGAGATTGAAAAAAAAAATTAAAAATAAAAAATCATCACTTAAAATGATGATTTCAATTAAAGTACCATTATGCCATTTATTTTCTTCCTTTAATCTAAAGAAGTATATAATACTAAAAATCTATTATATTGCATTAGTTTTCAAATTTAAATACAAAATGTAGAAGATAGAAACATTGTAGATGGACCAAAAAATAATATCTATAGTAAATTATAACTATCTAAAAGTAC
Source organism: Metroxylon sagu (assembly GCA_017589505.3). NCBI lineage: Eukaryota > Viridiplantae > Streptophyta > Magnoliopsida > Arecales > Arecaceae > Metroxylon > Metroxylon sagu. The sequence continues at coordinate 1,137,498 of JACVBY030000658.1, read as the reverse complement.
ATTTATAAATGATGAGAAAATTTATCACCAATAAAAATGTATGAATAATCATGTATCCCATGTCCATATCGTCTTTCGCCTCTGACCTTATATGTTGATAGATTTATGTAAGTTGCGATGCATTCTTCCTCGATGGTAATGGTGGTACTAGTGGTTGTAAGCCATCAATAACCTATGCTCCTCCATGGCCTTAATCTTGAACCCATTATGCTGCCATCCTTTGCCATAGCTGAATGTACATGAATGGATATGCGTATCTTCTTTATCATCACCTTCTTAAAGATATCATGAATCAAGACATCATCATCTTTAAGGTATGGTGGTTACTGTATGTAGGAGGTAGATGAATTTGGTGCCATCTGATATAGCAACTCAAATAGGCAATGTGAACTGCCAGCCACCTTAGATGCTAGCTGAAATAATATTTGTGCCAGAGTGCATAGCTTTTACTATGTTTATGATGAAAATACGTCAGATGATACTCATTTACGATTATTAGCAAGTCCAGCTATTTGCGTCCCACTTGAAGATTTTGCAGGTATCTTCATGCCTATTGGTACAAATGTGTCTAGTAGCACCGTAAAAAAAAAACATTAGTGCTCATCAATCATGTAGAGGAGCATTGTGTCTACTAAATCTTAGGGAAGGCAGACAATCAGCATTAAGACCTCTCTCTCTCTCTCTCTATATATATATATATATTCTCTCGAGCCTATCAACTTACATTTAAAGAGAATGAAATTAGCAAATGAATAACAGTGTGTAATTTAGAAATTTGTTCATATAATAGTACCATTGTATACATGGAGAATGATCATCCAGATATCTCTAAGAAAGTGGCCTTATGATTACGTATGCTACATGATCCTTCCAAAGCTTGATATATGTAGCATGCTAATCTAGCCAATGCACATTGGTCAACCGTTTAAGATCAAGCATATGCAATGCATCATCCTACAAAAAGGCAATTAGAATGGATTAGTCTAACTTGAACTATTGCATTGCTCAATTTGATTAATGCTACTCCATGATAATAAAACATATCAAAGGAGGTGATAACAGCTTAGATACCCTTACTGGCGAAGCAATAATTGTCAACCTAGCAATCACATCATGGATGTGGGGCTGCTACATCACTATGCATATTAAATAAAATCTTATTATTCTTTACCTTGATATTGTAGTAGTATTACTTTAAAAGTTAAAAATTATTAAATGATATCTGATTAGGGGTTTATCAATCAACTGGTATCGATACTAGACGAGGATATGTGTGGACACTTTGGTGATGATCTTAGCACTCTTCTATCCGACAAGAAGGAGAAGCAGGAAAAATATTAGCATCAATCATATTTTTGATCAGGATATATATAATTATTTATTAAACATATACTAGCATCCCAAGGGTCTAAGCATTGTTATCCCTCATTCTAGGCATCTACAAGTAATGTCACCTTCCTCTACAGTGCTATGTAGGGTAACTTGTTCTATGCCCATAGTTGTAATAGGATTAACGCCTCATCGAGACCATGTGCATCAGGATTAGTGGCATGATAGACCTCCTAGTATAGCCAAGCTAAGCAGGCGTTGCTCTAACTATAGCAACCCACTGTTCAAAAATCTTCAAGGAGAGGGAGAAACATGAGGTGCACTTGCAAGGATGACTTGTCAGAAAATAGGATGTCTATGACAAGTTATATAATGTAGGCACGTGTATGACGTTGTATTGCCATCTCATTGGCATCTTCAGGTATGTGTCCGAAATGTTTAGACAGCTAGTTAAGGTTCAAATGCCATCATGTAATTGTAGACGCAGGAGGTCTAATGTCCAGCAGTCACTCACACTCACTTGGCCAGCTGTATTTGAGGCTTCCAGTCATTGGGCAGCTATCTACCGGCAATCCAAGCTAGATAGCAATATCCTTCATCGTGGTGGTGCATTTGCCTTGTAAGAGATGAAATGTGTCCCCCTGATTGCCATCTTTTCACAAAAGCTATTATGAGGTGCCATTCTAACTACATAAAACCCGGTCATGTTACCTCCTATCTAATATAAATATGAAGTAACTCATGGATCAATATGCCCATCATGGACAACCATAATATGTGTGCTAATTGATTCCTAAAAATTGAAATAACATTTTAATTAATAAATAATTTGTAATGAATAAGCTAAGCACACAATAGCTTGTAATGATATGTTTGTAAGTTCAAAGTAAAGGATTGATCGGCTTGAGTCCATGTAAAAAGATGGTCTTGGCTCTAAATTTATGGTTGCATATGAAACATGCATGGTAGCACACAATAGTACATAATAACATACAATAACAAATCAAACAGAATAACATAGCATTTAACATGTTTAGCTCATCAAATTCATATATAAAATGTGGTACAAAATATTAATACATGATATTAAGAAAGAAGAAATATTTTGAATATTTTGGGAAGAAATATTTTAAATATGCAACCCCAAGTACTGGTGGCAATGAATCCTTTTTCGCTTTAATACCAAGAAAGAAGAAATATTTTGAAAATAATAGTTGGTATATTTATGATTGTCATAATATATTATATTTATAAATATGATATCATAAGGAAACATATAGAAAGCCCAACCCAATTGATTTGGGTTTAACTTACAGTTGGAAATTCAAATTTAAAATACAACAGAAAAAGAAAGCCTTTTATATCCCATGATTGAATGATGTTTGTGTATTCCATAATTATATAAATCGAATTATATCTCTTCTATGATTGTATGAGGTTTGCATATTTCATAATTGTATGAATTGAATTATATCTCTTCTATGATTATATGATGTTTGCATATTTCATAATTGTATGGATCGAATTATATCTCTTCTATAATTATATGAATCAAATATAATCAACTCATATCCCACTATTATCAAATCAAATATGTTATCATCATAGCTAGCAAAGAAGTAAGACATTCAAATTTTAGCCAAATCTAAGTAAGAGAGATTTAAATAGAGCTCAACAGAAACGAAAAAAAAAAAAAAACTACGTTATAGATTAAAACAACCAATCTGCTCCCAATATGTTGAAGGATTTTTAGTCCCACTTGAAATGCATCAGAGAGATGGGACGATAGTCTGCGAGCAGTGTAAACAAAGAACTCTAGGTGGCATTTAGAAATGCCTGTCTACTCTTATTTATAAGTTCGGTATTTAAGTCTCCTTTTTCCTTATGGCTAAAGCAAAATATCGAAAGCTCTTTTATTATGATATCAGCTTTGCATATGAGAGCTGGTAAACTAAACTTTATATTGCTTGCTAACATCATAATTCAATTTCATGAACTCAGTAAGAAATTCAAGTGCTGGTCTCAAAAGTAAGTAGAATAGAATCCATGAAACCTATGATTCCATGCTTCAAATCTTTGCAAATTTGTAGCCAATTGAATCTATATAGAGATGCATAACCATACCAAATAATCTAATTTATCATTATTAGATTTATCAAACCTCTAAATATAAGTCACTAGAATTCAACGTACCACTGGCTCTCAATTCTGGATAAAAACTGACGTCAATTGAAGGAAAAGAACATAAAAAAATAAAGCTATCTTTTAGGGATTCTCAAAAGCCCTGAAGCTTATATGAAATTTTTGAATGACTTGTAAAACAAAAACTCTGAACGAAATAAAATAGAAGAGGGATGTTGTGCACAATTGTAGATGGAGGCTTAGGATTTTTATTTCAGGAGAAGTCTTACTTGTGAAATTATCTGAATGTACGAGAGTTTTAATAGTGATCGAACCTTGACACTATTGTGATTTTCTCTCCAACTAAGCTCTTATTCATGTGCACTATCCCATATTAAGTAGCAACCACTTAATAGTTAGTTTGATTAAATCAAACCCCACTGACATTTCTATCATTATCCAATATCTAATTTATTTGAATTTATCATTATCTAATATCTAATTTATTTGAATCATGTAAGGTTCTGATATATTTCACTATTGCATCGAGGGTTATTTGGCCACCATTTCTATCATCTCCCACTTAGCCAATTAGATCGAGATAATTATTCTCTAATTCCCATTAACATGACATGTCCTTTAAATATTTCAAAGGTAACTGGTTTTGTTAATGAATCCACTACCATTTGCCTTGAAGTTATATATTTTATGATAACTTCATTCTTTTGCACCATATCAAATATATAATAATATTAACGATCTATATGTTTACCTTCTGAGCTAGGCTCATCATTTTTTATGCTACATTTTGTAGCTCGATTATCACAATTAATTCCAATAGGCTCGTCGGCTATTTGCTTAATATTTAATCTAGCAAGAAAACCTTTTATCCAGATGGTCTCAATAGTTGTACCACTACATGCAATAAATTTATCTTTCGTGGTACTCTTAACTACACAACTTTGCTTTTTATTGCACCAAAAAATGGCTCCTATTCCCAAGAGGAATATCTAGCCTGAAGTGCACTTACCATCATCTGTATCACCAAAAAAATCATCATCAAAATATTCAATAACTTCTAAAATATTATCATCATTATGGTATGTCAGCTTATGATTTTTTGTACCCTTAATATACTCAAAATTCTTTTTACTGCTGACCAGTGTTCCTCACCTTGATTGCTTTGAAATCTGCTTACAAGGCTTATAGCAAAATTAAGATCAGGTCTGATGCAAAGTATAGCATATATAATACTACTAACAGCTTAAGCATATGGCTTATACAACATTTTTTTCTTTATCTTTTTCATTTGCTGGATACAATTTCTTAAATAATTTTATTTGTTTATGAATGGGAGTATCTATTGGATTTGAATTCTCTATATAAAAATTTTTTAATATTGTATCGAGATATTGCTCTTGAGATAATTGGAGAGTTTTTGAATTTGTATCTCTAATTATTTGAACCCCTAAAACATAGGATGCCTCAATTAAATCTTTCATTTCAAATTGAGCTTTCAAAAAATCTTTTACTTCATTTAGACATGTAATGTCATGTCTAGCAATTAAGATGTCATCAACATATAAAGATAAAAATATGAAATTACTCCCATTATTCCAATAGTAAACACAATAATCATAATCATTAGCAATAAATCCAAAATTAATAATGGCATTATGGAAAGTATAATACCATTGTCTTGAAGATTGTTTGAGGCCATATAAAGATTTTTTAAGTTTGCATAATTTTTTATCTTGCCGTTCAACTTCATAATCATCTGATCGATGCATAAATATTTCTTCTTGCAACTCATCATTTAAAAATACATCCATTTAAAATAATTCTAGATCCAATGCAGTAACAATAGGCAATAAAATTTTATAGAAGTAAGTTTAGCAACTGAAGAGTATGTTTCCTCATAATTAACACTGAATTTTTATGTTAAAACTTTTGCTACTAACCTTTTCTTATATTTTTCAATAGACCCATCAGGCTTAAAGTTTTTTCTTAAGACTTCATTTGCAACCTATTGCTTTTTTATCTTTAGACAAATCCACCAAATCCCACACATCATTTTTTATTATAAAATATAATTCTTCTTTTATTGCATCCCTCCATTTTATTGAATCAAGAGAAGACAAAGCTTTGTCAATACTTAATGGGTCTTCTACATCTTCTTCATTTAGAAAGGTAAAATAATCCTTCAATTTAAAGGAAGGATTTCTTTCTCTTTGGATTTTACCAAGTACGTCATAAAGATTTTTAGCTGGCTGGGCTAATATCTTAGGACCTTTTTTATTCTTATCATACAACAACTTATTATGTTTAGTGATTTCAAATAACTCTACTAATTTATTGGTGTTTTTAGTATCAATTTGCTCTTCTAAAAATCTTACATCTCTACTTTCAGTGACACTTATAGTTCCATCACCATAGTAAACGATAAATCTATAACCTTTTGAATTTTCAAAATATCCAATAAAAGTAGCTTTAATGATCTTACTTTCTAGCTTATTTCTAGCATGAGATGGAATAAGAATATGAGCAAAAGAGCTCCAAACTCTCAAGTGATTTAAGGTGGGTTTTCTATCTGTCCATAATTCATGTGGAGTTCTATTATGAGTCTTAGTAGAAACTAAATTTAACAAAAATTATGCAGTAATAATGGCTTCACCTCAAAATTGAGAACCAAGTGCAGTGTAACTCATTATGGACCTTACCATGTCAAGTAAAGTTCTATTTCGCTTTTCGGCAACACCATTTTGCTGTGGAATATAATTTATAGAGTATTGGTGTACAATACTGTTTTGTTTTCAAAAAAATTATTAAATAATTCATGCATATATTTTCCACCATGATCAGATCTTAAAATTTTAATATTTCTATCCAATTGATTTTTAACTATCCTTTTATACTTTTGATTAAACTAACACTTCTATCATTATCCAATATCTAATTTATTTGAATTTATCATTATCCAATATCTAGTTTATTTGAATCATATAAGGTTTTGATTTATTTTACTGTTGCATCGAGGGCTATTTGGCCACTACTTCCATCAAGCCCAAGAGTTGTTAGCTCAGATTTCTACTTTCTCCTTAGGAGTCAAGTTATTTTCGATCCCCTATACTTGCAACAAGCCTCCACTATCATGTCCTTAATCATTTCGGCCATCACCTACGCCAGCAAGTCTAGTAATGGCTTGGTCTTGAGATAGTTGGCCACCTCAAGGACTCAGAACCTTAAGACTTTTCCATGTTTGCGAACTCAGCATCCTACTCTCAAAGCTCCTCTACTTGCTTCTTATGCCCTTGTTGGAGTCATCGCCACCCTCCGCATACTTCTTCCAATACTTGATCACCTTTGCGAGCATTGGGCCGATGATGTTGAATGCCGGGATAACATCTTCTGTGCATTCGTCTTCGATCATGTACTTGATCATCACCGATTGCGATGCCACTGATTCTGCCACCTCAAACACCTCGCCATCGCAGCTCATCAATGTCACCTTCTTCTCTGCAGGAGCTATCACCATCCTATTTTTGATTACCATGAACTTTCCTTTACCCCTCTCTTCTCACATTGAAGTGAATAAAATCAAGGGTTAAGGAGTTATTTATAAAGAGTAGCTTTGTTTGATTTTGATACAACCGAGATACCATTTCTTTTAGGATTCGTAGTTTAGTTTATGGTCCTGCTCAAACTATTCTTGCAATTTGTAATCCATGATTTCATAAAATTCGAGGATCCGATCGTTATCATAGTCGAATTCCAACTTATTTGGGACATGCATTCAATCAAAATTGGAAGAAGGTGATTGGGTTTTGGTTTGAACAAATAATCGGGTTATACCTAGTTTGAACTAGCTATTAGATCAACCTAAATAAACCGGTTAACTCAAGTCAATTCCAACTAGACCTAAGTCGATTTGAGCCAATCCAAGCTCGATTCAGGCTAACCCGACCCAATTCAACCTAGGGTAAAACCCGATTAACTTGAACGAAACCCAGACTAAGTTAATTTGACCTAATTCAAGATTAAGTCTGAAACTAGTTTATGTTAAATTGACCCAATCTAAGCAGACCCAAATCAAATCAATAAACTAGAACCCAATCTAAATTCAATTTCTATTAAACCAGGCTATGAACCAATCCTAATTTACTAAACTAAGTCCTAAACCAAATCTAATTGATTGAACCCGAATATAAACCATACCTAATTAGTTGAATTAGATCGAAATTTAACCCTAATTAAGTATAAAACTCTAAGTATATTATCCTAATTAGATTTTCTCCCAACAAAGTTTATCCAAATCCCATTGTCATATGATTTTGGCTAGCCTTTCATTTTTCTTGAGAGGCTAGACCTTCTCCTTTCCTAATTATCAAAGAGAAAAAAGAAAGAGATTGTTGGTCCTGCATACAATTCAATCTATCATCACTCTTGAGCTACTTGGCCTTTTCTTTTTTCAACTCTCCTCCTTTTAAAATAAGTCTAAAAGTGATTGAACAAATTTATGATAATAGCTTGAGCTTCAATAATAATTAGAACCAAATTTAGCTTCATCGAACAAGATATAAAATACACATTTAGCTTACCCAACCATTAAGCTCTGTATCATTGCATGTATTATTTCAATTAAATTAAAGAGATAGAAAAACTGATTGATGGCACTAGATCTATCCATTAAATACTTCCCTCTCTTCTCAACCATCAAACGCCATGAAATTTATAAAGTCAGAGTTATGTCAAAAGTAGCTCTAGCTTCCATTGGTTAAGAAAGCTAAAGAGTTGGTTCAAGTACTGGATGTTCGATGTGTAAATCAATTGGAGCATTATTTAGGTGTACCTCTTACTAGTTTAAAGCTGAAGCATGCTGAGGTTCAGTTTTTGAAGGATAGATTTTTGGACCGATTGCAAGCTTGGAAATGGTGGTATCTGTCTTTTCTAGAAAAGGTGCTTCTCATTAGATCAATATTGGCTTCTATCCCCATTCATTTAATACCAAATGCGGTGGTTCATAAAAGTTTTTTAATATCATTTGATCGTACTATGCGTTGCTTCTTATGGGGACATAATAGTGGTACATGCTTCTTTCATCTATTAGCATGGGATGTGATCTATAAGATAAAGTTAAAGGATGGCTTAAAAATTCCAAATATTATATGTAAGACAAAGTTGAAGGGTGGCTTAAAAATTTCAAATATTTTTGTGTGGTGGGAAGCTCTTTTGGGTCGCTATGCTAGTAGGTTATTGATTCACCCATCATGCCTATATGCCAAGGTTCTTTTATCTAAATATAAGTTCTCTGACTGGGTTGCTACACCCCTCCTCGTAGTGCATTAGTATTTTGGAAGGCAATCTATCAAGTAGCATCTCTACTCTATGGTAATTTTATATAGACTATTAGGTCAAGTATTAATATAAATGTATTTTTTGAGCATGGTTTTCTACTATCCCCATAGTCAGGAGACCAATGCCACTCAATGTTGATGCTCCGCATTTTATCTCAATAGTTAAGGAGTTTATCTCTAATTCAGGAACTTAGAACCAATGTCTTTTAAAATCTATTTTTCTTGAGAGTGTAGTGCGAAAAATTCTCAAAACCCCTACTTGTGGCACGAATCGAAGGGATATATTATGTTGGGCTAATAGATTTCGAACATTAATTTCCTTGCGAGAGATCATTGTATTTTTACAAACAGAGCAAAGTTTTAGCCAGCATTTTGAGGCTAAGAGAATTTGAAAATTGAATTGCTGACAAAGGGTTATTCTTTTCTTATAGAAGTTACGGTAGCATGGATTACCTACAGCTGCATTGTTGGTGGCAAGACTGCCATCGGTGTTACCTACCTGCAAACACTATGAATGGAAGGTAGAATCCTTGAATCACTTGTTCTTTGAATGCCCAGGGTCTGTCCATGTTTGGCAGGGCATGCGACAGTTTCATCTTCATGGAATTAATTTAATTCATTAAGCATGGGATTTTCTTCTCCTAGTTTCAAAAGATTCAAAGATACAGGTATTATAATCTTTGATTTATTACTCTTTATGGTAGGTTTGGAGAGCTCAAAATGAGTATCTTTATTAAGAAAAGTTGTTTAATCCATGCTTTATAGTTCAACATAGTGCTGATAATGCTTTTGAATTTCTTTGTTCAAGAATTATTCTCTAAAGTGTGTACCTGATCCCAGGGGTACCTCTCATAGTCCATTATAGATTATTCAGAATGTCTTCTGGGTACTCCCCTCCTCCCCCTCAGCCAGGTTTCTTGAAAATAAATTTTGATGAATCTGTCCACACATATGCAACGAGTGCTGAGTTTGTTATTCAAGGACCATGCTGGCCATTTGTTATTTTTAGCTACTGTCCCAGTTTACTCAACATCAGTACTCATTACTGAATTGATTGGAGCATGGTACGGTGTTCAGAGATATCAACCTTCAAAATTAATTTTGGAAGAGGATTTAACAATTGTAATATCTTGGATGCATGGCAGCATATCTTATTGGCACCCTAATTTGCGGTGCAATAGAGAGAATATAAGAGTTGAGACTACATATTTGCCTGCTTTCCTTGCTGACTTGGTCTGGGCTGATGCTTAGGGTGTGGTCTAGGGGAGTACAGATTTTTTTTTTTTTTTTTTTAAATAGCAAAGTTAAAATGATACATAGTTTGCTCGAATTCAGCGGAAATTAATTTAAAAAATACTAAATTATAAATAATTTATATGCTAATTATTTCGTTATTATTTTTAAATTATACAAGGAGAATTTTGAACGACCGTCGCCTCGAGCCCTAGCTATAAACGGAAACCACGGGAGCTCTCCCTTGTCCGCGACGCCTCGAGACGCAAGCGAGCAAGGAACACCGGGGGCAGCCCAATTCCTAAACCCTAGAGATTGGAATCTCGCCGAACCCTAGCACCATGATCTACGATGTCAACTCTCCTCTCTTCCGCTCCTTCCTCAGCCAGAAGGGCGGCGCCGCCTCCGACAAGCGGTACTCTCTCTCTCCTCCCCCCCCCCCCCCCAATCACAATCTTTATTCGTTGAATAATTCCTGTTGACCGAGTTTAGAAGGACCGATCTCATTGATATATGCTCAACCCGTAACAACAATTCTTATACTCTTTCTTTTTGATATACCATTAAAAAGGAAGAGGCTTTAAATTTGTGCGTCACTGATCAGGTGACCTAGATGGATAGCGTGCTGTTTTCTTTTTAATTGATTTTATTTCTTTATTTTCCCCAAATCTCATCTGCCTGTTTCAAGAAATTAGATTTCAATCTGGTGTTGATTTATTCCAACTCATTGTGCGTAAGTGCAAAGTCTTTTCTCGTTGATGAACCTCAAGCTTGAAACTGAACTTATCTTTTGTTGATACTATGAAAGGATGATGGATCAGATAGAGAACAGAAAGAAGATCAAGGAAAAAAAAAGATGAATAGTGTATCATCCTTTTGCTTTGATACCGAATTGCTGTAGGATGATTGAGGGGATGGCTTGCTTATGTGTAAACAGGCCTAATGTGGGAGGCAAATCAAGGAAATGAAAATAGAAGAGACTAAAGAAGAAGGCATTGGAGAGGGAGGGAGAGGAGGTGGAGAGATGGTTAAGAGTTCAACATTGACCAAAGGAACAATTTTCTCAACTATAACAGTCAAAAGTCTTTTTATTTCCTTATCTAGCACTTGTTTAAGGCCAGCCGTATAGGCTTGAGGAACAAAAGATGGGGGTGAAAAATAAAAGTTTTGTTGCTCGCTAATGTTGTGGGTTTATCTTGATCAAGTTGTCATGCTCTCCATCTTTTCTTGAAGTCTTAATGAGGTATTAAAGATACTTAAAGGAGATATTATAGCTATTCTGCAAACAAACATGCAGTAGTTCGAGAGAAAAGCTTATGCATTAACTTGGTAGAGGAAAATAAAGGTACTAGCGCTTTTCTTTAATGGCAAAGGACTGCAATTGTTAAAGTGAACATGGGCAAAAAAGACTATGACCTAGAGTTGATGGAGCAAAAGGCAGAAATGAGCCTATAAGCAGATTCATTAACATGACAATGCTTCACCACTTAGGTTTATAAGGTAGTGAATGCTGAAGAGGTACTCATGGGTTCATATCCAAAAAAAAAACTGATGTAGAAAGTATCACTTGAGACATTACTTGAATGAATTGGTCTCAAAATGTAACCTTTCATTATTTCATTATTTTAAGTGAAAATAATAGTTTTTAAGTCTTGATATGTACGGGAAACTTTAAGATGGTGACTTTTAGGTTAATCTTGGCGTTGAAAAAGAGGTCATCAATGGAAGGTGCATAATAAGAAAAAAATAAAGAAAACCATCCATGAAAGGATAGGGACTGTAAATAAATTACCATTGAGATTGGCATATGTGTATTCTCATTTATATGGCACTTTTTATCTTCTTTCCACTTCAGGTGATTCGATATTGATAACTTTGCATTGAAAATTAGTTTTCCTCTTCTTTTTTTTTTTTTCTTTTTTTTTTTTTGCGGGGTGGGATTGAGACATTATAGCTTGATAGATGTTGCAATGAGATCATTGTTAACAATTTGTTAATTAGGTTCTCATTTAACTTGCATCCTAAGGGCATGCTTTGTGAGAGCTAATGGATTTGTTGATAATTTGAGAACTTATTCTCAGCAAGGATCATGATGATGACCTTATGCTGCGGTCAAACCAGATAACTATTATTGTGATTCTATTTTTGGAGAATGTGGCTTGAGAGACATCTCCCCTAATTATACTTCATGTGGATATCCCTTGTTTCCTTTTAAGTTTGGCGTTTTCAAACCTGGTAAACATTCTTGTTTGATCAAGTTCGATTGAATATTGCAACACATGTGGGTTATGACCCATTAACCATCACTGTAAAATATTAATGAATACTTGATAAATTAATTTTCATTTGTCATTGCTTAGGGTCAGGTTTGGCTTATCTAAGAACCAGGGTCAAGCTTGGCTCATTTGCATTCTATTTGTGCTCTATGAAGGCTACAATGGAATTTGAAATCTAGTTGATTCTGAGTGGCGTTAATTGCTAGCTCAATGCTAGAGTTAGCTCATATTTGCTGACCTCCCAATGAGGATGTTGGGTGTGGAATTATGATAGGACCCTTCATCTTGCAGTTAGAAGTCATGAGGATGTGACAAATTAAATGGTGTTATTTGCTGAAGCGTCTAGAAATAAAACACATACTGCCATAACTTTTAGATGCACCATATGTGGGGAGAATGTGTGGAGGCACATAGTTTGTTTGTTGCATTTACCTCTGATATAAGGAGAGGAACCATATATTAGTTCGTGTTATAAAACATGGCCCAGGCACTGACCCATATTGGTGTCAGGGTCATGATTCATGGTTGAACCAGATGATATAAGTGGACTGCTCTCCAAAATCCATAAGCATCAATGATGTTTCATTCCCAAGCTTAGCTGCCTCAACCTGGTAAAGAAGAGGGAATCAGACAGGGACACTTTCATTATTTCAGACCTTGAGGATCAACTAAAAGATTCATGTGGCCTGTCTGGCTCATTGCTGACTCTTGATCATGGGGAGCAGCTGATTCCCCTTTATTCTATAACAAAAGCTTAGGAAACATTAATTCCTAGATATTGCCACTAATCTTATGATTTTATAGGCTTTAAATATGAGGAAGGCAAGCTCTGAAACTCTAGATCTGGGTGATGTGAGGTCTGCAAGGCTTTGCATCTTGAATAGGGTTAGAAACCCTAAAGGGATGAAGGACCAGGATCAAGAGGGAGAAAAAAAGAGAAACTTTGGACTTGGGAATGGGTGAGAATGAGAAACAATGAGAATAAAAAAGGAAACAACAAATGAATTTATGACCAGATCAGATCGATCAAAAGCTATCTACATTTCCTTTGTTTCTTATCTTTTTTCTTTTTCCTGCCCCTCTCTAATGTCGGTCTCTATGTATGATTTCTATGCATGGTTGGGTTCAACCTCAGCAGTTTGGATGGTTGAGCCACTCTAAGTCATGGATGTCATCAAGGATCTTGAAAATTGTAATGACCTGACATGGATTGGCTCACAGGTGACAAGTCGAGCATGTTGACCTATTTGACCTTTTAGCATCTTAAAACATTGATTCGATATGTAACATATGCTCCAAGTTGCCCCTTTGGCTTCTAAACAAGACACATATGGTAGCTTTTTTTTTTATGAGCACCATGGTTGGGATTCCCACTACTAGGATTTGAACCTGGAACTTGTCTTGGGTGGAGAGTGGAGAGAGATGCTAACCAGCTGCTAGCTTATAATAATTAGATATGACTAGCAACAGAGAAATCGTTGAATAAAATTGCAGCATAGCTGATTTCTCTAGCCCCCCTCCCCCCCCCAACACAGTGTAGGGTGGCATATCATAGGGTAACTTTAGTTCCAGAGAATAAAAGTTCTCTAGTACTTGGGCGATGTACTGAGCATCATGATTACTTCAGGATTTTTTTTCTCCAGTTTTTAGCAAGTTCAGGTGTTTGTATGCTTCCATGATTTTTTTGCAGGAAATGATTTCTTCACCAAAATCAGCTATTACAGATAAGAGTGTATTATAGCATTACTTAGACAACATTTGGAAAGAAGTAAGACAATCTAAGTTAAAACACAATAATGATGTAATGAATATCTCATCTATTATATTCCTCAACGAACCCACTCTCTGCTCCTGCATAAGAGATATGAAAATCTCACGGTTTTCTTGAATGCTTATAAATACTTTCATACCCTTCAACATGTCTCGAGTAATGATGCTCGGTTGCTCATTAAAAAAACTCATGCACTAAGCCTAGTAGCTCAGCAAATCAACCTGTATCAATTCATGTTAAGTGATCAAATAAGTATTAACTTATTATATCATCCAAAGAAGAAAATATATGGTATATAAAGAAGTTATATCCTCATATAATTCCTGAGCCATAGCATAAAGAAGAAACAATTTCTTATGTCATTTTCTTGCTTCTCTGTCAACCTGCAGAGTTGTTAAGTGCGAGTCTGTGATGAATGTTGATGAATAGTATATGTAACATTAATCAAACCTCTAGAAGTAGTTGTCAAACATCATTTGTGGTTGTAAGCTTATGATTATCATTGTCCCATTGAATATCATTCATCGCTGATGACATGTTCTCTTCAATTGTTGCTCCTGGTCTCTAATTTGGTCTTCTTTTAGTTTTGTTGTTGGAAAACTGACATTCTTCTTCTTCTTTTTTTCATAATGTTGTGCCATGCATCTTATTCCATCCTTTTGTGCTCGTTACCTTGGAGTGTTAGTTGACTTAATAAAGAAACCATATCAGCCTTTTACATTTCAGGATTATTTATTTGCTTTGCACCTAAACTGATGCTGTGGTTCATGACAATGTGAGAAATGCTTAATAGGCAATCATGGAAAAGAGCATCACTAATGTGAAATGTCCATATGCATGATTATTAATGTCACTTTTAAATGCACCAGAAGGTATGAAAGGAATGAATCTAAATTCGCATACATCGAATCTTATGTTCACAAATCCACTCCATAATTAAAATAAAAAGCAACCAATCAAAAGATTGGCTAAAACAACAATTAAGAAGCTCAAATTCACTTGGCAATTCTGCTCTAATCATGTTTCAGCAGTAAGGTGAAACAATCAAAGTAGGATAATAGAAGTAAACTGATCATATCCTTCCACTTAAAGCTGAACTTCTGAGACAAATAGTATAATGGAAGCAACCACTAAGCTTGGAACATTTTCAATTATACAAATTCAAACCCCCAGCAAATAGGAGAAACAAAACAATCTCAGAGAGAGAGAGAGATTTGAAGAGTGAACTAAAACCCTATTCATCTCCTATGGTTGAACAAACTAGATGACCTAATCCAAAGAAGTAAGTGGACCGAGATCTCTTAAGGGATTGTCCAATGGGGCAAAGAGATCAGAAAAGATTAGAAAAGACCTACATTTGGTATTTAGTGTGAAAGGAGAGGACAAAGTGAAAGGGGGAGGCTAAATATATGGAAGATGGGAATGATGGAGCGAGGGGGAGATGGGTGGAGTCTCCAAAACCCTCTCCTTCAAGAGGAGAGGAGATCAAAGTCTTTCCATGGGCCTTTCAGGGGAAGGGCTGGTTTTACCATTGTTGGTAGTGGTGCTTGGTGGAGGCCATGGTTGCTTTTGTCATGACCATTGTTGTCACCATGGTTGGTAGAGACTGTGATGGGTTGGGGTTGGGCGTGCTAGGGTTGGGGAAGAGAGAAGGCATGAAGGGCATATTTGGGGCAGGGGAGGGGTGGAGGGTTGAGTCCAATAAATATTGGAATTCATTTTACACCACTTTTGGAGGAGTATGAAAATACTCTGATACTTGGTCTATTCTGGAGTATTCTTATGCTCCAAAACGAGTGTTCAAACACCTCCATAGAAATTCTACCCAATGCACCCTAAAAATACTAGGGTATTGCCTGCTAGTGTCATATCTTTGGGTATCCAAACAGGACCTAAATGCAAAATATAACTGGATTGTTGATTGATGTCCAGAAGAATTTGATCCATTCTGCTGCACATCACCTGTAAAGCGATGCTTAATATGTTTTTAAATACTGTTCGAATGGCCTGAATTTTATTTCTTGACGTTATCTCGTTTCCAGTATATTTTGATTGGGATGTTATTGCTTTGTTGGAAATAGGAAAATTGAAGAGCAGAAGCCAAAGGAACAGAAACCCAAGGCAAGCGAGAACAAGCCTGTGATGACGGAATGATAGTAATTTGAGCAAATGAGAGTGTAGTGCATTCGAGCACTTAGTTAAACAAGGACTGTATTTCTTTATCTTGGTCTATATTGTCAGACTGGATTTTGGTGTGTGCATCGCATGTTCTGAACCAGCGTGAATGCTTAAATATCACATCTTAAAATTTATGCATTTACCATGTAGTTTTGAGGTTTTCCCCACATCGTTATTAGAACCTAATAGACTGGTGTTGTTTTCATGTTCTGCCAGTAGTTTGCACTTCAAGATCTTTTTGATCAAGTTGGATCCACTTGTAATTGGTTTATTTCCAGGTCTTGATTAAGTGCATGTGTAAATTCACATGCAACATCAATTTTGAGAGGCAGCCCAAGTGCTACAAACTCATCCAAATGACCTAAACAACCATGGCTCAAATATCATCTCTCTAATATGGTGGAGAGTATTGGACTCCAGCATAACTGGGTCATTTTGAATTTGTTCTTGATGTGTCAGCTCCATGCAACTAAAGTTTATTTGGCTAATATAGCTTGTATTTTAATCCCAGCTGCAAGTCAGTGTAGGAAACCGTCATCGAGCGGCTTGTGGGTGGTCAGACATGGAAAATGTTTTGAGAGGCATTTATGGTTTACAGTGTTTATTTTCAAATTTAATGTAGAGAGAGGTGGCCTGCTTCACCATAGGAAAGCATAAAGGAGAATGTAGCCAAGTATGTGTGCGTGTGAGAGAGAGAGAGAGAGGCATTATTCTTAGCTATCCTTAAATATAGAACAGAAAAAGAGATAGTCGGTTTATTTTGGTCAAATGTCAAAATGATGGAAACACAAAGACCTATGATATATACATATACTCAAGTAGTAGATGTCACAAAGAGGAGCCAGAGCAGTGTATTGCAGAAAAAGTAGTAAAACATTTACAAAGAATGTATAAAATATAAATAAATGACATCAATTATCTTGATATGCTCCAATACAAAAACAAATTCCAGGAACTGAAGGAGGCTCATGAGAACATTTTTAAAAATAATGAAGAATTAAAAATAATGCTTTATGATCACGATGCAATGTCATCAACAAATGAAAATACTATATGTAGGTATGTATATCGGTTTTATCGAGTAAACGTATATGATACATTAATGTTATGTAAAAAGTGTTGTACAAAAAATTTCAAACAGGAAGTGTGTGAGAAAGAGAGAGACAGGCAAAGCGAGGTAGATTTCTCACCCACTTCTCCGGGTAGACGGACAGATTGGATAGACAATAAACGCTTCCTTCTCCCCATGGCCCTTCTCCCATCACAGTGGCCTATGCAGCCCAAGGATCTTGGGCTCCTCTGTTCTATAAAGGGGGAATGGTGATGGCCACGACTTCCCCTAGCCTGGATTCCGTTTAATTTTGCTGATTTGTTTCGGTTGATGGTCACTAGGATGTTAATGACACATAAACACCCTGCAATGACCACCACATCATATAGACATGTGGATCTCAGCAAGCATAAAAGTTATGAGAAGTATATGTTCTTCTAACACAAGTTCATCAATTTTATTATCAAGTATTTTTAAGCGACCACCACATCATAGCGGCACTCAAGTCAGCCGTTGTTATGCGCCACGTATCACATTTCATGAAAGCATATGGCTCTAAGCGTTCAGACACAGTATTATAATTTTGCTGGGGTCCAACAAAATAAATGTTATAATTATCAATTGAACACAATACTGCAATGGCATTACACTGCAATAGCATTCTGTAAAACGTCCATCAAGATTGAAGTGTAGGTTTTTGCGACTCTGACCATTTTTGTTCAGTCTATTGTAAGTAACTGACTCAATTTTTGGGGCTTCATGGGTCACAGAGGAGCTACCATAAGTTTTTTGTTTCAAGAACTTCAAACTGAGAAGGTTGACAGATAGCAAATAGAATCAAATTCTATGTAATTATATGCAATTGATCATATACTAATAGGATTCCTTGATGCTCAACTCAACAATGTAGCCCATCATGACAATTGCTACCTGAACGGATACCTAACTAGAAACTTCTGGTTTTCTTTGTACATATTGATGCAGGAACAAGGATACATGTAGATATTACAAATGAGGCAATAAAAATCTAATAATAAGTGAACAAGAAAATATTCGCTAGTATACAACACCTCTGAAAAAAATGAGTGGAATTGCCTAGTTTTCACCTATGGGTAAGTCTCCAAGGAAAAATATACAGGCAGAAGATACATTCCTTCAATGAATCTATGCCATAGAACCAAGCCATGGTCCTCGGAAAATGCAACGGCATGCCAAGATCCACGGTGAAGTTTGTCCCATGTGAACTATGGTTTGACAGTGTCTTTCCACTGAACAAAGCTGAATTCCTTCATTCTTCTTAATAGTTATGACCAGGTTCTTTCTTTGTGCTGCACAAATCTGGTCAGAAAACAATACCAGATTCATATCCATGTTACAAAAATTTCATGGACTGTCACATGAGAGTTTCAATTCAAAAAAATATGTGCCTTGAAATGTGGCTTGGCAGGAGATTAGCTTGACCAAAGAATGACAAGAGTCTTGGCTGGTTCACAATTCCTACGAGTTGCTCAAATTTGGAGGAGGTTGTGTAGTTGAACTGTTACCCATATCTTTCGTCTTGTGGAGAAGGAAAGTTCCTGAAAGAATAGTAATAAACCCACATATCTCGGTCGCAATCTGTGATGCATTCTGTGAGTCCCAGTCCTGGTTCATAACAGAATAAATTAGGAAACAGAAAAATGGAAGTAAGATCAACATACTATCAAAAGATGCAGCTTTAGTAAAAGACAATCGTTGCTGAGACTCTGGAACTGTGTCCACTATTACTAAGCATGTTGAGCGGTAACACTGAATTGGAAAGCAACAAAAAGTTTTGAAACTATATGAGAAAGACAGGTATGAAATTTTCACAGGATCTAATGTCATGCATAAGTTTATCCATGGAGGCATGACTAACGAGAAATGCTAATGGACAGACATTAGCACAGCCACTAATGTATCAACCCAATCAAACAGCTCAAGCCTGATGATCATTACATTGTTCAATTTGGCAACTTGAAAGGTATTGTCAAAATTTCAATTAGTAACAGCGTTGTGTTCACATGTGGCGAAACCCATTCAGGAATTTAGCAGCTTGCCCATTCAGATTAAAGAATTTGGTTGTCAAAAACTAATGTTTAACCTTGTGTTGCTAACTGATCCTTAAGTACTGAATTGACTATTGGAGGAGAATAACAGGTGAGTGAAGAAGTGGTTAGATGCCAATCCTCTGCTCCTTTCTTCAATATTGAAACCATCCAATGCTGATAGTATTATGTACTGTACTCTTCTAGCCATCTTTCTCCAACTTCATTTGTGACCGTTAAATCTAGTTACACCCTTTTCCATCAATTGTGTTGATATATTCTCCAGTCATTTCCAGTCTGTTGCTGATAATCTGATTATTTATTTATTTCTGATGAACATGATAAACTAAATATGAATCTGAACAATATATACAAACATAAGCACTGAATGCACATGATGCTATTACAGTGTTTCAAGCCAATGGAGAACAGCAAATGCAATTCATATAGTGTGATTGCAATAAATGGAACAGAAAAAAAGAAAAGAAGACAATATTAAACATGAATTGCTTGTGCAAAACTTTTATGATATACGCTAGTGGAGTTAGAGATGTTCAAGCCTCATGCTACTACCACCCAGTTATTGGTGCCAGTCAAATGTAAACATAAAACAGAGAAAACTATAAGTTTTACTAAATCACCTTGAACATGATCATGCTAGCAAAAATGGTGAGAATGGTGAACATCACATAGTAGACTGGAGATATTACAGCAGTATTGAACGTGTCCAATGCCTGCAATTGATAAGCTACACAATTATTAAGACCTTGAATAGATGTTAATTCCCTTCAGACTCACAATTATAATAAGCAAAATAAAACAATCATTGAAAACTTTCTGATGCACATGCACAAAAACACAAATGACATGAGAGAAGATGCATTTTCATTACCCATGGTAAAAATATTAAAACATAGCTTGGGCTCTTAAGGACACATGTGATTTGTACAGATATGGAATATGAATTAAGTGTTCATTGAGTTAGGGAAATAGCTATGCCCAAGTATTCTATGATCCAGTGAGAAAGGGCTGAGTACTTAAAAGACAACTAGCTAGGCCTAAGGAAGCCATCATAGAAAGTCCTCTTGGAATGATATCTTACCATGGCTACAAATACTTCTTTTGGGCTATGGGAGCTGCAAAGCAGGAACAATTAAAAGCCTCATCTGGGAATATGCACAACAAAGACCTTTCAAGATTTAAGAGGCAACTATCAAATGCCCTCCTATCCACCACAAACAGGACCCTAAATTTCCTAGGCTTTGTTTGGCTGCTGAGAAAAGGGAGCAAAGAAAGTTTGTTAGAGGAGAATATGACTTTCCAATGTTCGGTGGTGATGAAGACATTCATAAAGAAAATTTTCAGCAACAATTATAGTTTATAACATTTTTCTAGTCATTTTAACTTTTTTTTCCCCCACCAAAGGGCAGTGTTTTTGAGCAAGAAAACCAAAAGCTAAGTCATCTCATTTGGATAAGACAAGAAGAAAACTTGCCCATAATAAACCACCATATTTTTCTTTACTTTTATAAACAATTTTAGAAAAGTGCATTCTTCCCAAACCATGTTCCTAAGCTCTCATATTACAAAAACATTTTCTACAATGTAGATAGTCTTAAAATGGCCAACCCCACAAATTATAAGTCTCATAGGCATTCTTCAACCGCAAAACATTTAAGCAAGGTTTGCCAAATTGAACCAAACCAGTCGGTTTGGACCAAACCGAATCGAACCAGTCTGATATGAGTTCGATGTGTCTTTTCAGTTCAATGCAGCAACAGGTTCAGTCCTTTTTATAATTTTTTTTTATGTGGTATATATAAGGCTCAGAGTCTCTAAGCTCACATCCGCTCTTCTCTCTCTTATTTCCATTCAAGATCATTTAAGTAAACTACTTAAGATTTCTCATTAAAATAAGAGAATACTATCCATTTGAATTCAACAAAAATATCAAAAAAAATTAAATTCCTTAAGAATAAAAAATTGACTCTTCTTCTCAAGAACAAATTTGGAGAATTTGAGGTGCTTTAGTTAGCATCAAGTTATAGGAACTTTCACTTCGGATAAAAATCTCAAAAAATTAATTTAACTTATAAGAAAATAAGATACCTTAAAAAATTATCTCAAAACATAATTTGTACTTTGGTCAATGCTTGGTCAAACTTATAGAGTTTTCAAACTTAAATAGGAACATGATAATAGTGAACCTTATACTAATATATGTTGACTTGATATATAACTCATCAAAACTATAAAATTAAATTTGCTATAAAATTTTAAGGTTAAAACATATTTCATAGGGTCTAAACAATGATGTGTCGCTAGACCAAAGATCAAGATATTTTTCTTCACAAGAGGACCTTCGGTTTAGTAACACATCATAGTATCAATCTTAAAAAATACATTTTAACTGTAAAATTTTATGACAAAATAATTTTATTATTTTGATAAGCTGTGTATCAAGTCAACATAGTTTAGTGTGAGATTCACTGTCGCCATGATCCTAAGTCTAAAAATCCTGTAAGTTTGACCAAGTGTTAACTAAAGCCTTACAAATTATATTTTGTAATCATTTTTTCGGTATCTTGTTTTCTCATCGTTTTTAAGTTCAATTAATTTTTTGGATTTTTTATTTAGAATAGAAGTATCCTAACTTGATGCTTACTAAAGCGCTATTTCCTGAAATTCTTCGAATTTATTCTTGAAATGGAGAGTTGACTTTTTATTTTTAAGGAATTTAATTTTTTGATATTTTTGTTGAATTCAAATGGGAGTATTCCCTTATTTCCATGAGAAATCTTAACTAAATGGAAAGAAAAAAGAAAAGAGGAAAAAGAATGACATTTACTTAAATGATTTTGAATAGAAATAAGAAAGAGAAGAAAAAATGTGAACTCATGGGAGGCTCTTAGCCTTGTATACGAAATAAAAATAAAAAAATAAAAAAAATAAAAAAAATAAAAAAAATGCAAAAAGAACTGAACTGGCCTGAACCAGCAGTAGGCTACCGGTTCAGTACTAGATCAGCTCGGTACCAGTTTGGCATCAGTTCATGGTTCTGTGAATCTTGCATTTAAGCAACAAACTACTTCACATAGCCTACTTTTTTTTTTATTTCCTTTCATCTACCTCCCAATTTTCTTTATAATAGAGTTGAGATACTTTAAAGGTCACTTTATAGTGTTTCTTGGCAACAAAGTTTGACCAGGCCTCATTATCATTTGTATGTCCAAGGAATTGCATTTCATGAATTCTTACTCAAAAAAATAGTTGATGTCTGTGCCTTTTATCTTCCAAAAAAATATTATTTGCAACTCAGCGGTTACACTTATTATTTTAACAGTCATCCATCAGTGCTTTGTTTGACAAAAATCGCATAGACAACAAATATTTTTTCTTTATGAAATCAATCACTTGACAAGTCTTAATGGCTAAAGCCAACAGTTTAAACAACTAGGTTGGTAAACTACAATTTTGACTCTTGTATGCTGAAATGGGCATTATTTACCAAAATGAAAATTCACCTATTCACAGATTCTCTTTAACTATTAGAAGAAAATAAACAGCAAAAAGTGTTAGGTATTATTTTTCTCTCAGAAAATATAACTTTGAAAAAGCCTTGCAGATTAGCAGATTAGTGCATTCATGTTTGCAAGTTCTGATTACCTTGTTCAGATAGTTCATTTGCACAAGACAGCAGATAATTACAACAACAGTAAAAAACCATGTCTGGGGAAAGACAAATTGATTCATTCCCTCAAATGTAAGCTTTAGGGCAATACCCACAGCTTTTATACCCATAACCTGCACCAAGAGCAATAATGAATAATTAGATGATGAAAGCATGGATAAACGCAGATTAAATTAGTATGTGAAAGCCGCTCAACATACCGTTAGGGAACCCATGAGCGAGCATATTCCAACATATACTAGAATATGTTTTTGACCATAACGTGGTTCCATTTGGACAATGAGGAAAATGACCAAGAAAACAACCAGAACAAAATATGCAACAAAACCTGTAGGAACAAAGACCTAGCTGTCAGTTTAACATCTACAGAAGCACCAAGGTTTATGCAGCTTGGGAGACACATACAAACATGTATGTAGGTATGTGTGTGTGTGCGGGTGTGCACACATGGTGCATGCGAGACCATCAAATTATACCACGCAATTCAAGTTCAATTATTCAGATTAATAGTGGATAAATACTGCGCACAGGATGTAAAAGGTATGCTTTGAGAAGACTAATATTTTCACAAGCTGGCATTCAAGATATGAATCGAATTAACATAATGAATTTGACTAGAGAAGGGATATCAGTCTCATAGTATAATGAATTCGACGAACGCAATAAATACAAAAAAGAAAACTAATCCAATTGACATATAAACATTTCTCATATATTTGCTAATTACCTGCTTCAGTAGCAAGGTCCCACACTTGTGTAACTGATTCAATATCCCGTTCTTTTGGGGCATGTAAAACAATACTGGTAGAGCCCACCACGCAAAGAACGCAGCCAAGAACACCAAATATGTGCAATTTTTCCTTCAACATAAAATGAGCTAGCACTGCACTGCATGAAAGTAACTCTCAGTAGAGAAAAATTGTATTCTTCTGCTCTAAATATTAAGTTCAGCACCATTCTGTCCCCATACCTGACAATGATACTGAGAGCACCTAATGGGGTTACAAGAATTGCTGGAGCAAATGCATAAGCAGCAAAGTTGGCTATCTCACCAAGTATCACTAAAAAGTAGAAATCAAAGATGAAATTATTATATACATAAGTCACTGTAGCTGTCAGAATATGCTTTAAGAAAATGAAGGCTGCAAGAAGATATGTTCCTGAATGCTGAAAAATTTCTGCAATGATACAGTAAGCCAAATTAAAAAGTTTCCCATGCCAAAATACCAATCAAAATGTTTCTACTTTACAAGTGACAGAAGCAAGATAATTTATTTCTGATGAGCAACTTCCTCAGAAGTCAAAAGAAAGAAGTGTATTTTAACCTTAGGAAAATTTTGTTGGCATGCATTATTCCATGGGAAAGATTCATCTCAAGGTGCTAATTTATCAGCCTACATATGATGCACCAAACATAATCTTTGAATGCATCTGCGAGCATGTGAAGCTTAATGTGAGAAGATATCTTGCACTACTCTTAAAGATATTAATCTATCCTAGGGGTAAAAGTCTTCCACATCTTTTCCTCTGATACATCAATATAAAAATTGCCTTTTAGGATGTGAACAAGAAGATAGGTTCAATTAAGAGGGCAAATATAATTTGATGGGCTCTGAAGACTATTAAAGTCTAGAAATTATATTATCCCCTTCTCTTCTTTTCTTTTTTTTTTGGTGTGTGGGTGTTTTTTTTTGGGGGGGCTTGGCGCCCGGGGTGTGGGAGGGAGAGGATTTGACTCAAACCTAGGTCCTTGATACCAACTCTCAAAGATTTTACCAACTTCACTAGTTAGCACCCTCAAGTTTAAAAGTAATATTATTGAGCACCAACAATGACTAGGCTTTATCTATAAGCAATATGAATTATTTTTCTAAACTAAAACATATTGAAACTCCATGTATAATGACATTGGTAGATCAAGTCCACTGCACCCGAGCATTGCATGGAAATATATCCAATTCTATCTATATGTTGCTCATGAAGAATGGCAAAGGGTTGAAATTGTTTTAAATACAAAAATGTCCTCTCCAAAGGATTAGCTCTTTGTCACCAATTCTCCACCACCTTGGAAGATCTCATACTCAAAGTGCATCAATTCTTTGTCTCAATAAATAAGTATTGATCCACCAAAAGAAATCAGAAAAAGGTGTAAAATGCACTTAAACCATCAATAAGAGTGAAGTTGTATTCTTCCCTCTGATCAATCATTTTTCAAGGGCATGGAAAATTGGATGCGTCAAACTAATAATTTTTTACTCTTTCAAATTTCTTTCACTCTTGACCTCTGGAGATATTTCAAAAATTCATAAGCGTGCTACCTAAAAGCTTGGATTAGAATTTGAATTTGCCACACTCTTTGATGCCATCAAGTCAATCTGACGCCAGGTGT
The DNA here is from genome assembly GCA_017589505.3 of Metroxylon sagu. Lineage (NCBI taxonomy): Eukaryota > Viridiplantae > Streptophyta > Magnoliopsida > Arecales > Arecaceae > Metroxylon > Metroxylon sagu. Next base: position 1,112,039 of record JACVBY030000658.1, on the reverse strand, counting down.
TGGTAAACTGAGAAATGAGACAATGTCTATATATATATATATATATACATACATATAGATGGATGGATGGATAGAGAGAGAGAGAGAGAGAGAGAAGCTTAAACTTTCCCTTTCCCTTGGTGTTCCATAAAGACTCCTATTTCTCCAACTAATTAACCATTCAATCCAGTCATCAAGTGAACCCTTGAGTGCCCACTGTGGGTTTGCTGCAATATTGAATATCATGAGCTCGTTAACTGTTATGTGGAACATAAACTCAATTGAGAAAAGCAAGGATCCATGGTCAGGAATTCAGAAATGGTTACCAAAAGCCTAAGTGTTTTAGCTGATATTTTTTGTGACAATCTCCATGGACTTGCTTCCATACCAAAGCATAAGGAAATCAGATGGGACCGTGACTCTGAGTCATGGAATCCATGGATGAGCTGTATGACCATGCCAGTAGTCTAGACGAAACATACACTCTTTTTACGGATAACAATTAAATGGGGGAGTTCAGAGACTATAATTTTGCTAGCACACCATATGCTTGATATCCGTGCAACTTCTCTAGCTATCGTCATAGACCAAAAATCTGAGTATTTATAGACTTGGGCTTCTTTGATCGTCAACAAAGGCTCTATATTCCAGATGGAGTCACTGTCTCTAACTCTCAATTGGGCACATTAACTCTTATGAATGCACGTAAGCGGAGCAAACTTATATCTAAACCCACGACAGCATATCAAGTATGAGTATGACTAAGACAGCATATATCATGAATGTAATTAATGACATCGCATAATGAGCTTATTAATGCTCTCATCTAATTTTAAGAGAGAAGAGATGCTTCTGTATGAGATTCAAATGTGAAGGGAAAAAAAAAATCTATGACGTATTATAACATATTTTCATACATCCTGTAGATAAAGAAAATATTAGAATTATTTCCTTCTTGAAGAAGAATAAGAATTTCCATTAGTTTGCTTACTGGTAATCATTCCAGCCCACCACATTGGCTCATATAAGTATGAGTAGCCTCCTGATCCTGAAACGAAGAAAAGAAAATTTCTGTCAGTAGTTTAATTTAATGGCAATTTTTTCAATCATCGCCTCTCTAAACAAAACAAACGTTTCCCAGGACACCATGCCTGAAGATAAGCCTCAATCCCCTAGCACCCAAGCCGCCGGAAAAAAAGATAAAAAGATCATCTTTTTGACATTCAAATAAGTACTGGTCTTGCCAAATTCAAAAAAAAAAAAAAAAGTCTTTGACATATTTGATAATTGATTCAACCAGACCCATATGGAAAAAGCCCAAATTTCTGAGAATGATTCAACCTGCTCTGGATCCTGTTGCCCCTGCTCTCTTGAGCCCTTTCTTCTTAATAATGAAGCTGGAGCCGATAAAAAAGCTGGACGAGAGCGCCAATGCGAGTCCATGAAGATTGTCCTTGGACAACCCTGATTCCGCCATGGCAAAACTCGAATCCCCTCCACCTGAATCCCTCGAAACCTAATCCCTGTAACCCAAGCCAAGGAAACCCAAGTCCAAAATAACAAAATCGTCATCTTCCTCCACAAACATCAAACAAACAAGAAGAGAAAGACGGAGACCTCGGAATTTTGGGGTCAGAAACCCGATCAACGCCCAGCCAAAAGCTTGGGATGGATCGGGGGATTCAAATGACGGGGAGATCAGGTGTATTCGGCCGTGCTCATGGAATTTGGAGCTCAAGACCGGGGGGAGACACGCAGAGAGACGGCTCTTTCCGTTCCTCGTGGAGCCCCGGGCGAACAGCCTCCGCTCCGCGATTTAAGATGGCCTCCGCGTCCCGCGTTCCCCCGCGTGGGTGCCTGTGAGTCTTCTACACCGGGAGTGATCTGCGCTGCGTTCGGGTCCTCCGTCGGATTAGTAACGGACGATATGATTTTGTGGGTTATATAAATGATTCCGTGTAGAGACTCGCACTGTGAGGTTTGGCTAAATTGCTTCCTTGGTTTTTGGAGGGCTTTGGCACGTGGGAGCAGCATGAATGGGGGCCATGTTCGTTCAATTTAGGCAGAATCATGCCTTTTAGTCCTCAAATTTTTATTCAAAATTTATTTTAATTTTTAAAATTTTTATTATATTTTAAAAATATTATATTTTAAAATCAATATATCATAGATAATAATTATGTTATATATATATATATATATATATATACATGCATCTTCTAATTTCTTATGAATACATAATAATATAAGAGTATGCAGAGAAAAAATAGAAGAAAATAATAATTATAAAAAATAAAAAAGTAAAATTTATATAGTTCAACTAAATTCAAGGCTTATATTTATGGAAGAATAATGTAAAAGTATTCACTATTCATTAAAATAGAAATTAAAAAAGTACACGAAGATATCACTTTAAATCTAAAGTTTAGGAATGAGATATAACCCCCTTTTTTTTTTTTTTTTTTTTTGGCTATCTAACAATAGGAAAAACAATGCAGAAAAATGAACTCTCAAGAGTAACAAAATCTATTTCTTGAATAGACTCTCAAATGCTTCAACAAGAGAATCCCTAAGATAAAAAACCCTCCTCTAAAGCCCCCACTCTTTCTCTTGTTGTACTTTTTTTTCTATTCTTTCTACTCTATAATCCTATCAATTTTAGCCATATGAAGTGAGAAACCTTCAAACAATGATGGCCCTTGAATCAAACTCAATCCAACAGCTCAAAATGACAATAGGCAAGTGGGTTAAATGATAAGAGAAATCATGAGATTTAGCTTCATCAATCGAAATAGGCTTAACCTAACATAGTCTAACAATCTTCTACTTAAAAGGCAAATTTTCATTCTTCAATATAACTAATCTTCAATCTCAAAATAACTACCTCTCAAAAAATAGGAGATTGTTGGACTAGATTAGGCTAAAGCCTATTTAGATTGGTAAAATCAAATCCCATGACTTCTCTTATCATTTAAACCCATTTACCCATTGTCATTTTGAGCTCAATCTCCATTCTTTGAGGGCTTCTCACATAAGAGGGCTGAAATTGATAGGATTGTAGAGTAAAGAGAGTACAGTAGGAAAAGAGAGGAGAAGAACAAGAGAAAGAGCGGAAGAAAAAGGGTTTCTTATCTTCTTGGGTTCTCTTGAAATAGTTGGCCTTGGAAGTCTATTCAAGAAGGAGATTTTGTCGTCCTCGAAGGTTCATTCTCATGCATTCCTTGTCCCATTGTTAGAGAGCCAAAAGAAAGTTGTGCCACATTTCTAAGCTTTAGATTTGAGATGATATCTCTTTATACTCTTGTAATCTTCATTATATTGAATAATGGTTGCTTAGCATTGTTCTTCCTGTAGGCATTGGATTTGGTCCAACTATATAAATCCTGCTATCTTTTTTTTGTGATTGTTGTTCTCTTCTATTGCTTCGTTACTTACTCTTATATAATTGCCTATCCATGAGAAGTCGTATGGTGTATGTATTTGTATAACATAATCATTGCCCATCATATGTTTGTAAAAATGACTTATACAGAGTTTTGGTATTAGCATGAGCCTTTGTGCATGTTTTCTTGGAACCTTAGGCCCATTCTTCCTTGATTAGGTGTAGGTCCATCTCCTCAACGGATATGCCATTGGGAAGGACAGCATCAGAAGGAACTTCACTCAGTCTTTCTTCCTTGCTACGCAGGATAAAGGCTACTATGTCTTGAATGATATATTCAAATATGTGGAAGAGGCTGGGTTGGCAAGGCGTGTTGCACTTCTTGCACCCCAACAGGGTATAGTTTGGATGCGGCCGAAGGCTTGATTTATTTGGAAATTTACGTTTTCTACATTCATCTTTCCTTGTTTATTTTTCTTGTTTTTCCTGTTCTAATTTATGCGCAGAGGCTCTTCCACCACAGGAGCACCATGTGATCAAGCGGTCAGTGTCGCAACCTATGGAGGAGGAAGTGAATGATGTTTGGTCCAGCCCATAACATAGCATAAGCCACGTGGCAAATAATTTAAAAGTGGCCCAACAAATGAGGAGGAAGTGTATAATCCTCCAGAGCATGAGGATGGTTTAGTTGCGGAGGAAGAAGCACTGGTAGATGAGGTGACTGATGATATTCCTAACAATTTTCTGGATGTTTTAGCTGATTGAAATTCTACCACAGTCCAGGAAGAGGTGCCAAAGAAGTCATATTCTTCAATTGTAAGAATCTGCTTTGAATGCCTGTAGCTTTCCTTATAATTCTTTCTTTATGACTTGCTAACTATGATTGCCTGATTGGAAATTTTTCCTACAGCCTGTTCTGTATTCTTCACAGATTCATTTTCATTTTGTCACTGGCATTTCATAGACTTTCTTTAGCCAAACCCTGGCAATTCTAGGTTGACCTAACGTTGATATGTGGATGAGAGGAGGACAAACACCTGTATCATTTTAGAAGTAGTGCTTGACTAGCCTGACTAGGGCTCAGACCCTACCCTGTTCTTCAACTTCGAGGTGGTGCTCTGCCTTATCCATGCAAAGCTTAGGAACAACCCTATTTATCTTAAATTGCCTAGCTAACCAATTCAGCTTTCGAAAGGATACTGTGTAAAACATCATTGCAAATCTCTGAAATTGATGAGCCACAATGTGATAATCTTGTCATTTCTTTTTGCTAACTTATGGATACTCTATCTGCTCTATTTAGCGAAAATTCTGTTCATGGATCTAGACTTAGGTTTTTCTATGTTCAATTACTTCTCTTATTATTTTTTTTTCCCTTGATGAATGTCAATCTACATTTACATAAATCTTAGTGATTGATTCTAGATCTCCTTTTTGTTTTCCTCTACTTAGAAGATGACAACAACTTCTTTGATTATGTATTTGTAAATTGATAAGAATTTAGTATATTGTATAATTGCTTGTATCTCTAAATTTTATTTGTTTTCATCTATTAAGCAATTAAATATCAAAATATGCCTATCAAAAGCCGGTTAATCTAAGTCTGTTAGAGCTGATTTGTATGGTCTGATGAGGTATCTAAAAGTTTTCTTTCATGTATAGAATGGAGCACGGTCTTGACATTTATATACTTGTCTTCCAATTTATAAAATCATTACCCATTGCATGACAATGCCGAACGATAATGCAAGCTATTTTTTCACATTGTTATTTTTCCCAGTAGTTGTAATGATTTTAGATGTTTCACTGCTGTAGGTGAAAGCCATGAAAGAAAATGCTGCTCCTTTATCAGTTCCCGCATCTGCTCCTGCCAGGCCAGCCTTTACTAATCCAGACCGTCAGGCAGCCCCTGCTTCAACATCAGCTGCAGCACCTGAGAATGCTGCTAGCCTGCTACCAGTTCTAGTATTGTCGAAACAAATAGTGTCCAAGAGTCAGAAAGTTGTGCAGATTTCTTGCTAGAACTATGACATATTTTGATGTTTTACATGTCAGATATTTTAACTATGATTATCATCACCCATATTGTTTTGTCCAGTTGATGGTCATTCAATTTACATAAAAGTCTGCCTCTGAATGCCACTCCTGAGCAACTCAAGGAGTTCAAGAGGTTTGTACTTGTTAACCCTGCTGGCATCCAAGTTAGAATTCATAAGGTTCTCTTTTTCCCTTCAATTTTCTACCCTCTTTGTTATTTCCTAAAAAGGTGCCTTTGACCGTTGCATAGATTTTCTTTTCTTGTGGATGAGGGATACATTTTTTTTTTAAATGATTTGCAGCAACAAGGGTTTTGCTTTGGTTTCATTGAGTTTGAGGTGGCTAGTCCTGTCCAAAGTGCAATAGAGATACTCATGCCGATAAGAATTGTTGCTCAACTTCTTCTGTAGTATGCTTGTTATTCGGAAGATTGATTAGTTGACTGAATAGGGTATTATCTGTACATATATGCTATCTGTTTTGTACTAGTGCAAATTCATCTGGACTTGTGCCTTTCATGCCATGTTTTTATGCCCTTTTTTGTTTGACTTTTTGTGAATGGCAAATCTATGTAATGAAATTTTGAATTTTGCTAGATTTATCGATTTCTTTGGAAAGACTATCGTTTTTAAACTATTCTCTGATGTACTAGAGATTGCAGTCTAGTTGTTGAGGTCTTCTAGATTTGATGCTTCATCTTTCTTTTTAGTTCTCCTCTGATGTGATTTAGGTATCTGTCTCCATTATTGTTGATCTATCTAATCTTATGCTTTTTATTTATTTCACTTAATGTTTTTTCTTATGGTGCATCAAAACTTGCTTTTTACCCGCCTTGCCAAAATTTTCGCAAGTCTAGAGCCAAGTCTAGAGGAAGCTTGGGGGTTTATTCAAGTTCCATGGGCTAAATTTATGTGACCAATAAGGTTGGTCTCTTTACCAGCCTGCTAGAATAATAAGTTTCGCAATAGGGCTCTTTCTTTTGGCCAAAGCTCTGCCTTGGCTGGGAAAGTAGCGCCAATGTACAAGGGGATGACTCTAGGTTGGAATCAAGTGCTAGATAGATTACATACAGCTAGTTACTTAAAGTTGAGATTATTATTATTTTTTAACTTGCAATTCTTCATGACCCATCTTTTCATTTTCTAATTTTATTATCTGCTTTTATTTGAAAATGCAAGCTTTCTTTACTTTTCAATGATGTTCATGTTTATTCTTTGTTACTCATCTCAAAGTTGGCCCTTTGATCTTTGTGAAAACGAAATTTGTCCAAATATAATATAATGGGCATAGCATGCACTTCTAATAAACTTCAAAGGTGGCTTTAAATAGGAATACTTGGAGATAAGGATCTACAAAGCTGACTTGGGAAAAGGCTAGATGGTTATGGTTATAGGACGCACTTTTGAATGTCTCATGGAATGATTTTGATGATATATGGTTGTTTTACTTGTGGAGGGTGAAAAAGATTTTCAATTGAATCAAATAAAATCTTAAATCTTTGTCGTATAACCAATATGTGAAGCAATTGTTGTTGTACACATAAATTTATCTAGCTTCCAAATTTACTTGTCCTATTACTTTGCATGGTAGGCATAATATTTAGGGCTGTTTAGGAAAACTAGTATATTCTAGTTGACTCTAATTGAGCCATGAATACTAGTTGACTTTGGGAGCCCAGCTTCAACTATGGCAGTGAGCAAATTTCAAATATTCAGGAATATTCAAATTTCCTCATGGTAAATACTCTGACCACTTGGATAATTCTTTGGGAACATTCGTGGACTCTTTTCTGATTCTAGGACTGATGTCTGAAACATATCAAATGCTTTTTAGTATTCATGTTATATTTAATTTAGTGTTCATAAATTACATCCTAATGGCTTTTAGGGAAAACCTTACTCTTAACAGTTTTAGTATTCACCAGATCCAAATACTTCTGTTTGCACAAGTTGGTATTATATTCTTACATAAATTAATGCACACATCATGTTGTCTCTTGCTGAGTTTGCTAATTTGTTTTTATGTTTCATTACCCCTCACTGTATGTAATGCGGTACATCATGTGGTATACTATTCATTCATGGATTTCACCATCTGTTGCATCTTTGACTAATTATATATTATTTCCTTCAAATTCATGTACTTTGATCCATCTTTGGATAGCACTCTATGTTTACTTTTTAACAAGATTCTCCTTACTGCTGCTTTAGTTGTCATAATGCTTTGAAATCGTTTATTTTTGTCAAACAAATTTCCGAGCCCTGTCTTACATGAAAAAAGAACTAGTAAATCAAGCTGATGGCATTAGTGGTATTTATTTTTGTGGTTAGTAGGCTTTTTTTCGTTTCTCACAACTCTGCAGTTTAGGACATTGCTTTCACTGTATGCTCCTTAAGCTTTCTATACTAGACAAGTTTCAAATGTTTGAGTCACCTACTTTAAAATATGAGACCTAACTTTTGCCATTTTGAGCATCCATTGGTGGCTTTCTCCCCTTAAGTCAAATCTTGTTGTAGCATTATCACTCTTAACTGCTAATTTTTGTTATTTCCTGCCAACTCAGTATGTTGCCAGTTGACCTTGCAAGCCAGAATACGGCACATCTCATCAACGCAGTATGTTCATGCCAAGTTCTTTCAGAAGGGCCTTCTAACTGTTGGAGCTTTATTTCTAGGGTTCTTTGATGGTTGGACTTTGTTGAGATATTAATCTAGTTGCTTTCATTGCCTTATAAAGGTTTTGGAGTTGCTAGTTCATCTTTGAGAACCTTCTCCAAGTAGAATCAGCTCGCATGCACACTTAAATTCTCACAAGCACCTTCTCTCCTCGACCTTTACTCATTGATTATATTGTTGCATTAAAATTATGCTCATGAGTGATTTGTCGATAAATTCACGAATCTTGGCTCATTCTGTGGAACTTGACATCTTAACCCACTTGTATCCAATTTACCCATATCATTGCTTCAACTCTTCTTAAATTCTTCATGCCCAATTAGCAACCTACATTCTATATTGTCCGCACATATTATTAATGGGAAACACATATATGATTTATCTCTAGCTTGTGGGAGTTTTCAAAGAGGAATGGAGTAATTTTTGTCGTACAGCTCAAGCATTGGAGCATACACACATTTAGCATGATGTCTTATTCATATATTTAAATTTACATTCATGCAATCCGTATACCTATATGTATGGATACATGTATATATATGGACTGCATGCAGTAAGCTTGTACATGCATGCTTTGATGCTGTGGTGTACATTGTTTGTAAAACACACAGCTTTATAATGACTTCATATCGAAGTTCATCCTCCAACAAGATACTGTATATGGTCCACTTGTTTCTCATGTTTTAACTTTGTGACTAAAAAGCAGGAGCTAAAATCCTTTGATGATGCTTCTGTTTGCATTGTATTATATGGGAATCTGACTATATCTAATTAGAAGATATCATCAATGCCCAAAAAACAGTTGGCCGCTTTTGCTTCCTCTGGCCAATAAAAATATTCAGATTTATACTGTTCCAAAACATAGGGCCACAAATGCATATCATTTTTGTGTAGGAACAATGATTCAAATACAAGTTTGGTTGTGCCATATTTATTCTGGACTTCTAAATGGTGAACTAAATTGGTGGATCTAGTACTACAATTTTTCCTGCACCAATATAATTTAACATATCAATATATTTTTAATGATAATATATGGCACAACGCCCCACCCCAAAATAATAATGATGATGATGATGATTTGGCCTAGCCCAGCTCCAGCCTTACTTGATGATGTTAGATTAATTGTATTGTTGTCAATGCTGTATGAACTAATTATGCCAACTTGAAAGTTTGTATATTCGTAAAGTGTTATCATTCATGTGTGTTCGGCCAAAAATTGATGAAATCCTGCCTTCTCTATTATGTTAATTTCTCTATTTGTAAAACTAATCGCTATGCGGAGTTTTGAACGGTTCCAATGGTAATGCTTGACTGAAACAAATGACAGGGAAAGATCCATTGGAGCTGGCTATGGCTCTTTTTAGGAGTCAATTAAGAGGATTTAACAAAATTGTAGTTTGTCTTAGTGCCTTTTTTCAGCTCTATTGGGAGCTCTTTGGAACTTTAGAACGTCAGCATGAACCCAGGCCTTCAAAATCTACTCTACTCAAATATGTAAGTCTTAGGGTGGCAAAATGAGATGCAGCATGGAACATGACTTGAAACCAATATAAAATAAGTGAATTTAGGTTGATCTTAAATGGATTTATATTATAATCGTATTGACATGATTATGACATAAAATAATCATATCATATCACATGTTAGATCAATCAACTCAAACATGATACGATTATGATCCAATTAATCTAAAATTACTTATATTTCCATTTGTTTATATAATTAGATTTCTTATAAATGATAAAACTTAAATTCTTTAGTTTAAATCATTTAGTGTTATGAATTATGATGTATTTTTGAAGCCGTTAAGTATTATGTCAAAAATTATATATTTTTATATTAAAAATGAAGTAATATGCTAGATTATAATTCATGTCTATTTATGTTTAATGAGTTGTTGAATGTGTCTATTAGCGTTAGTGTTAGATGAGTTGTTAAGCAATTCTTATTTTGTCCATCTAATATGATCTATTTATTAAGCAGGTTATGCATATCACATCATATTATTTATTTAATAATTAAATCATATTTATGTCAAGATTTTTGGCTTAATTAATTAATGGCATTATATTCGTATCGATTGATATAAATATTATACCTTAGCTTTGATGCAACATGAACATGGTATAGTAACATGAATTGCTACGTCTACATAAAACTAAAGGGTCAATTTCTTTCTATTAGGGGTTGATCTCAACTTCTTTTAAGTGAGTATTTACGTTGAACTTCAGGCTTAAAATCTTGGGCTTTTTCTTCTTTTTTTTTTTTTGTTTTTTTGTGCATGGGGAGGGGGGGGGGGGGGGAGATATATAAAAAAATGAGAATAAAAGTGAACATACTTATACATACATATATTAAGACTATAAATGAGCCCAGTCAAGTTGTGACTTGACTGGTCTTGACCCTATTAACCCTACTTGATCTATATTTGAAGACCCATAGATTGTATCATCTTTAAAAATTAGATCGATCTAAATTCTGCAATCTGGATCTTATATTTTTTAACCTAATCTGATCAAACTCAAATAAGATCTAACTTGATTTAAAAAACCATAATAGCATAAATCTCATTCTCCTATACTCTAGTTATCTTCGTTAATTCATAACTTTTATTTAAACTAATTATTCTTTTTCATCTTAACAACTACATCTCCTTTCATCTATTTTCACTTCATTATGTTTGAACATTTATATTTCATGATTTACTTCAGTAAGTTCTTATTTATAACACCCTCAATTATATTAATATATACTTTAAAAATCATAATTTATAAAATTAAAAAAGGATCAATTCCTTCAATTTTAAATAAAAATTTAAGTTTAAATTTACTTTAGTTTATTTCTTTAGTGATTATATATTCTATTATCAATTATTAAATTTTTATTATAAAAGAATAGTTAGTTATTTGACTTAAAAATGTAAACCCACTTTGATCTAATTTTAACTAAGATCCAAACATTTTGGATTACAGTTGACCTTGATCTAATTCAAATAATCCATTGGTTCTAAAATTTTTTTCATCGATGCAATTTGACTCAACTTAATTGGCAAATGTGTTGGGTCTTGATTCAAACCCACGACTCAAACATGAAATTAGTTCAGAGTTAAGACTAATTCTATGATTTCTAGGAGTACTGCAAATGTCTATTAACCGTTTCTTTTTCTTTAATTTAGTCGGTACGCAGCGGAAACTGTATTATGGGACGTTGAACTAGGCGACGTTGAACTATGGGGAGTAATTCTGACAACTCTAAAAGGTCCGAGGACTTCGAGCATACTGCAGTGGCCTTTCAAGTTTGTTTCTCTGATCGATTAATAATGTCTTACGGACCCATGACCCAAAAATTATCGGGCTGTCTAGTTACTAAAAAATATTTTCTGTTTTTCATCTCCGTTCCCAATTTTTTCCATTTCAAGTTTTTCTTTTTCATAAAAAAATTAGAAAATATATTTTTTTATTAAAAATAAAAAAATTAAATTAAAAAAAATGAATCGTGATAAATAGTTGATGATAAAGGTACGACGACGGGTGGTGGAAAAGGATAAAGTAGTAGTGAATAATATAGTTATGGTGACAATGTTGATTAATGGTAAAGGTATGGTGGCGGATGATAGAGTGGGGTATCGTAGCGGTGAGTAGCGTAGGTACGGTGATGGTGGTGGTGGTGATGCTGGTGGTGAGGTGCGATAATGGTCGTAGATGTTGAAGGTGGTGGTAGCAGTAATGATAGAAATATGATGGATGGTGGCGGAAGTATAACAGCGAGTGATAGAGGTATAGTGATGATGGTGGTGATGGTGATGCTGATGGTGAGGTGCGATAATGGTCGTAGATGTTGAAGGTGGTGGTAGCAGTAATGGTAGAAATATGATGGATGGTGGCGAAGGTATAACAGCGAGTGATAGAGGTATAGTGATGATGACAGTAATGACGGTAAAGGGTGATGAAGGTGGTAAAACTATGATAATAATAGTAATGAAGGATGTTGGAGGCGGTGGCAATGGTACTAATGATGGGTGGTGGTCTTCATGACGATGATGGTGATTGGTCATGTAGGGTAGGTAGTGGTGGAGGTATGGTGGCGAGTAACACTAAGTATGGTTGAAATGGTGTTGAGTAATAGAGATAAGATGGTGGTGATAATAAAGAATGATGGGTATAGCGGAAATATGGTGATAATGTTTAAGAATGGTTGAGGGTAGTGAAGAAGTGGCCGTCATAAAAATATGGTGGTTGCAGCATTAGTGGTAGGTAGTGGAGGTATAGTGATGGTGGTGGTATGATGAATGATGAAAAATAGTTGAAGGTAGTGAAAATATAGTGCGAAAAGCATGAAAAATTTTAAAAGAAAATTAATAAAAATACTTCGAAGATGTTTTTTAAGTCTAGTCTATATTTAAAAAAAAATTAGATAATAATTTTTTATTTTTTATTAAAAAAATTAATTAAAATATAAAATTCTATTTTTTTATTTTCTTAAAAAAAAAAAATCTGAAAAACTGTCCGGTTTCCACACCGAATAGGACCTATATATTGCAGCCCTTTGAAGCCATATCCTGCCACTGGGTAAATAGAATTCACTTTCTGCAACTCATTACTTCCATTGAAGATCCAGGATTGAGTTAACCGAGTTATATGAAATCTAGATAGCTCCTTGCATGATAAGCAGACAGAAGCATATCTTTGTATATGATAATTTAATATTAATTTTTGTAATGAATTCTTGAATATGTAATGGATATTTTTTAGAATATCTATTTTCTTCTATCCTACTACCAACCTTTTTTTGCTTATCCATGACCGATCAGCTTTGAACAACGGTGCAAGAAGGAAGTAGAGGATGATTAATGGAGGGCCATGCCTTCTACTGAGCAAAGTTGTTGCCATCTGAAATTGAATTTAATACTTATTATTTAACTATTTTGGATAGGTTGTAATTTGTATAGGACCTATTTTGCAGAATAAATTTGATCATGTTTATGGTGCTTTTTGCTGTCGGTGAGGAGCTAATCTAAATCCCATTCAGAATATTATATATATATATATATATATATATATAACACATGCTGCCCTTTTTTTTCTTCAATAATAATAATAATAATAATAATAATAATAATTATTATTATTATTATTATTATTATTATTATTATTATTATTATTATTATTTGTGTGATTTTACTGAAATTTTATGTTTAGTAAATTATGCATGTTAAAAAGGCAAAACTGCAGACTTAACCTGGCTCCAACCATATTATAAGCAGGTCAAACTATTTGTTAAACTAAATTGGGTCGGTTTCTACATCATGCTTGCTAATAATCCAATGGCAACTTTGTGATCTCAACATTAGTTCCAGAGGGAAACTAGTAAACATGCAAGGCCATGCACTTGAAAAGGATACACAACTTCAAGTTGAGAACAAAAGGTGACAGGAATGAAACAGAAATAAAACCTCATAAAACCCTTTGTTACAGTGTCTCTCAAATCTAAGTCGAACAGCCAACTTCTAACACTACCTTCTATTTCGATGCTGCCATCCACCAGACTCCTTTTAGACACCTAGAAGAAAGGCCAGGACAACAAAAGATAACAGAAACCTAAGAGCCGGTGTAACACTGATAAGAAGAGCAAAGAACTCTCCGCATTCTTTCAGCGAGGAACGACGAGTATCTGCCTCAATGGGTGCGAAATGTTAGTGCCCCCAGCGTGCCTCACGAACGCCGCCGGCGAGAAGGAGCTCCCATGGCAAACGCAAACGATGCTCACCTCCGACTTTGTATACCTGTAGAGGAAACCAAAGACGGTTTTACCATTTGGGCCATCCCCTCTGGTTGAGACGACGGGCATTCGAGGAAGAGAGGATGAGTCATTTGAGTTCTGGTCGTCTGCAGTCGAGATTGGTTTGTCCACGGATGTTGCACCATCGAGATTTCCCATGGCGGAAGTGGCTGAGTTCAACGCCAAGCTAGAGCCTTCAGGGCTGGCGATGGTCTTCTCGGTGCCTTCTTCAGTGCCTTGAGATGGAGATGCTACATTGGGAGACTGATGGCTCTGCGGGTTGCTGACTTCTGATGAGAAGCCAGGCTTCTCTGGCATGGTGTGGGTTGATTGGCTCCTTGCACTACTGCTGATGCTCGATCCTGAAGTATCGAAGAACAGTGATCAGTGAAAGAGCTTTGCATGGCAAAATCCAGACGTAGAGGCATGAACAATGAAATAATCAAATGCATTTGAGATCATTTGTATCAAGAAGCAAATGGTAACTGATTAGGGGATGACAAAATCATTCACAACTCTCTCTCTCTCTCTCTCTCTCTCTCTCTCTCTCTCTCTCTCTCTCTAGAAAAATAAAAATAAAATCATTCACATGATGCATTTAGAAGCACAAATTGAATGATTTCAAAATGATATCTTTCAGACTTCAGATTGAAATTTTTGATACCAGTGATCCTACAAGTAATATATACACCAGATTATTCTTGTGTTAACAACAATTGGGCTTCATTGCATGAATGATCCTAAATTGCTTGTTGCTTCACTGCACAAATCATCAAAAGGTGCATTGGATTTTTTGGCACTCTTTGTGTGGTTAAATAATGAAAAGAAGCAATTGAACCTTCTATATGCAATATAACAATAATAATCTAATGTCCAATTATTATAATAAAAATGACAAGCCTCTTCATTCGCAACTAAGTAAGCTGTACAAGAGCCAATGGACATCAAATTTTTGTTCAGCAAACAGGAATGATCAAGGATTTATTGCACTCTAAAGGGCTTCTCTTGTGGGTCATACTCAATGAAGGAATTAAACATCCACAAACAAGCATTGCAAACATTTTCAGTTTAATTTCCTAGCAACCTTCCTATTTTAATAACCACACCACAAAATTCACAAGCAAATTAAACAGAACAATTTAACTCTAGAGTTACATATACAAAGAATTTAGACATTCTAATCTAAATCTAAGGGCCCCTTTGGAATTGCTCTTATATGTTGTTTTTGTTTTCAGAAATCTGAGAAGAAGAAAAAAAAAAAAAAAAAGACTCTACAACACGTGGAAACCCTTTTATTTATTTATTTTTAAAATTGTTTGCCAATCTTCATCACTCTTGGAAGCATATATTGCTTTCCAAAAAGAGTGAAAACAAAAGAAAGAGATAGCTTCTGACCCTGTTCTTCCAACTCTATCTCTATAAATTTTTTAAAATTTAAAATTATCCTTCAGTCCTAAAGTTTAAAATCCCTTTCAAAGATCCAAACAACCCTTAACATCAAACTCCAAAAAATAAATAAAATAAGATAAAATAAAATAAAACCCAATATACAAAGTTTGAAGCAAAGATGTAATTTTTTGAAGAATTCAATGTTCAAAAACTCAAACAAAACTCAACAGAGGGAAAAGAGAAATATACCTCGAAGCGAACCACTCCTTTGATTCAAAACCCCCGACGAGCTGCTCCTAGGAGAATCAATCAACGAAGGAGCTCCATTAAGCCCAATGCCATTCCCACCTTTCGTATCCAAATAGCAACCCCCACCGATGCCACCTTCAGCAACCACAGCCGAAACAGAAACCGGCAAGCTCCGGCAAGCCACCGGCTGGACCACATTCCTCTCATCATGGGTCGACCCATGGGCGGCCGCCGGCGACACCGCCGGAGACCAGCAAGGCACCACAAAGGGTAAGCCGAGCCCATTCGGAACCGGCACGTCCTGCACCTGGTAGTAGGGATACGGCATTGCCATCGCCGGGAATGGATGTGGACCGTACGCCACCGCATCTGGGTTGTTAGGGTTAGGGCTAGGACTCCAAGCAATGCCGGCGATTCGGCCGTCGCTCTGCCTCCCCTTCCGGACGGAACTCCACCGTTCGGCGGCGAACGCCTCTCTCTCCCTCGCCGCCCGGTCTCTGGCCCTCGATTCCAGCGCCTGGGCCTCCAGCGCGGCCCGATCCTCCGCCGGCACGCCATCCCCACCGCCAAAGATCCCATTTTTCCACGTCTCCCGTTGTCGGAAAGGGTCTGCGCCATCGAAGGGAAGACCCCTGCCGAGAACGGCGACGGCCTCGCCGGATCCAGACCGGTTATCGCATCCGTGACGGGCCGGAGCCGGATTCGTGGCCCTCCGGGAGCTCCCGCCGATGGAGAGCCGGAGGGTGAGATCGACTCCTCCGTCCTCCTCCGGCTCCGGATCCAGAAACTCCATTCTTCTCATATTTCTCACCATTAACAGGTTCGAAACTACAACTCCGCGGCTTCTCGGAACTATGAAAAAGGGTTTGGATTTGGATCTCGTTCTCTTGGTCTTCTTCTTGGAGAGGAGGAGAGCCGGGGCGAACGGCTTTTAAGAGGAGTCCAGGACGGAGACGACAGCCTCTCGTATCAGCACCCGTCGCCAGAGGATCTGCCACGTGGCAGTAATGGGAGGAGATGATCTCCCGGGCCGCCACGTACCCCCGCCTTCTTGAACTAGCTGGAAAGCGTTTTTTTTTTTTTTTTTTTTTTCTCCTCGTTTCATCCGCCTCTCGTAACGCCATCCTAAAGAACTCTCACAGATCCAAAGCTCTATCTGGACGACATGTGTCGCGCGGGGTATTTCCTTGTCTATCTGTACACGCGGTGGCTTTAGAGTTGCCTCACCGCGGTGCGGCGTGTTCCGCGCCGAGTCGGGAGGTGACGCGCCCTCGGGCCTCGTTGCTGTCGCGCCGGTCCAGGGCCCGCCACGTGGAGGGAGGAGAGGATGCCTCGTGGTGTGGGGACACGTGTCTGACAGGTCAGCGGGAGTCCTTCACGGCCTGACGATTACGAGTCGGAGACACGTGGCTTTGTGGGAACGCATGGAGGCGTGACCCGTGGGGAGTTCTGAGCCGTTTGAATACTGCACGACGCCACGTCGTCACGCGCGGTAGGGGAGGAGGTGGAAGGATTGGTACGAGAAGATTGTGGGCCCCAGAGAACTCGGTGGATTGGTCGGTCACGGTGTGCTGGCCGCGGCCCAGCTGTTTTATTTGTATTTTTTTTTTTTGGGGGTACGTGTGTCGTACGTACTGGTAGGAGAGGTGGGTCCAAGTTCAACGGGAGGTCGCGGCACGTGGAGATGGACGTGTACTTTTTGTTATTTTTTTTATTTAATTACGAAAAAAATATTACGAGTACTAACTATCAAAAACTACACAAGAGATTATTAAGTTTATAAGGAGAAATTAGTCCTATGTATATGGATACATATTTGACTTTTGGCTTCTTAAAAAGTTGAAACATGTACTCAATTATAGGTTGTATCGTATACACTTAAGGTTGCAAATGAATTTTCGTGATCCAATCTTTATTAAATTAAGCAACATCTTATTTATATTTTAAAATTAGTATGAGAAATTGGACTTGATTTTTAGGTTGAATAGAAGATTTATATTTTTCGGCTCAACCTAATGGGTATATTATCTAAATTTAATTTGTGTTAATAAAAGTTGGAACTGTCTTGAATCAAACCCAATCTAACTAGATCCATAAGTCTTAATAATATAAATTTTACTTTTTTTTATCGTAATTATCTTTATCAATTCATTAAATGAACTCTTATCTAACTAATTCTTTCATTTATTTTTACTTATATTTAAATACTCATCTTTTATTATTTTTAGTAGATTCTTATTTATAATGCTTTCAAATATATCAATATATTCTACAAATCATAATATGTAAACTTAAGGATGATCAATTATTTTGATAGAATTAAAAGTTTTAAATAAAAGTCTAAGTTTAAGTTGGTTATTTTTAATCTTATTTGAATTTTTTAATGACTCTTTATTTAATTATCAATTACTAAATTTTAAGTATAAAATAATAGCTAGATACTTACTCAAATACAAAAACAAATCGAATTCAAATATTTTGGATTAGGTTTGAGTTATACTTGACTTCAAGATTTGAATGATTTTTTTAATCTCAAATCCTTTTGCCGAACCTAATAAGCAAATGGGTTGGCTCTAGATCTAAAATCATAATTCAAATATGAAATCAGATCAAATCAATCGAGGTTAAACATAATCCAACCCAACTCATTTGCAACCTTACATCATCTAGTTTCGAGATTAAGATAAGAATGAGATAATCACTTTAAAATTAATCTTTTGCTTCTCTATTGCAATCTAAGGAGTCTCCCTTAAAACCCATGCCCTTCAAAAGGAGTCCTCTTTATAGAAATCAACTTGGAGTTATGTGAGAGTTTTTATGAACAAAATCGGCACCGCACTGTGACCCACGGTGATGGCCTTTAATCGCCCAGTCCTACCTCAATGCTTATTGCACAAAACCAGTTTAAAAAAAAATCGATCAATATATTCAAGAAAGATTTCTTCATAGTTACTACATCATCAAATGACTATAACATAAGAGATTTCAATGTGAAAGTTAGGCTTCAATCCTTTTCGCATAAATAGATTTTCTCCTTCGATTCGTTAGCTTGCTCTAAAGCTCTGTAACTTTTTCTTGTCTGACTAATTTGTATGTTGGAGGGTTTTTCTCTAGATAAAAATTTTAGACCTTACTTTTATTTTTATTTTTCTTCGCATGATGGTGGATAGCCTGATTTGAAGATTGTAGCATACTAAATGAAGATATAGATGAGGGCATTAGAATTCACTGATTGCATGGTTTTTCAAGCTACCATCATAGATTGCATATCTAAGGGTAGCAAAATTGAATATGACACATAAACAAGATTCCAATCCAATACAAAATAAGTAGATTCTAATTGATCTTAAGTAGGTTCGTGTTGTAAATATGTTGACACAACTGTAACACGAAATAATCATGTGCGTCATGGATTAACCTGCCAATCTGAAAGTGATCCATTTAAAATTTACTTAGTTAATGACATATTAAGTGGGTTATGTTAACTAAGTTGGATCGTGTCTATTATATTAAGTAAATCATATTTATTCTTATTGAATAAATCATATTTTATCAATTCAATATTATTCATCTATTATATGGGTTATGAGAATTATGTCATGTATTTGTGTAATAATTATATCGTATTCGATTTAAATTTTTGATATAATTCATTAATTATATTATATATATTTGATATAATTATTTAATTATTTTATATTTATCTAAGCTTGAACGCAACTTCCAAACACAAATTACGATCGTTAGGCGCATCCTATTGTCCCGTGATATGCATTGGTGGGCGTGGAGAGTATTTCTTTTCCTTCCTTTCTTTTTTTTTTTTTTTTTTTTCTCTCTCTCTCTCTCTTTCTTTCTTCTCTCCACGCGGCTGCTTTAGGGATGCCTCACTACGGTGCGGCGTTTTCGGCGCCGAGTCGGGAGGTGATGCGTCCCCGGGCCATCGTTCAGGGTTCCCCACGTGAGGGGCGGCCAGGATACCGCATGCTGCGCGGACACGTGTCCGACAGGTCTGCGAGAGCCTTTTACAGCCTGTCGAATACGTGTCGGACAAGGGAGGGGCGAGGTGCGGTTGGACACGTGGCCATCCGGGAATGGATGAGGCGCGACCCGTGGGGAGGATTAGTACGAGAGATTGTGGGCCCCACAGAATTCGGTGGATGGGTCGGTGACGGTGCTCTGGGCGCGGCCCAGCTGTTTGATTTGTATTTTTTTTTTTTTTTCGGGCACGTGTGTCGTACGTACTGGTGGAAGAGGTGGGCCAAGTTCTATGGTATACTCTTATCTATCATGGATTTGGACGGGTTCTCTCCTCTTGGGGAGGATTCCTTTTTGTTATCCTTTTTTTTTTTTTTTCTTTTTTCTTTTTTAATTATGAAAAAAAAATATCACAACTACCGCTTGTCAAAATATATGCAAGAGATTAGTAGGTTTATAAGTAGAATTCATCCTTGAATTAGCCTTTCTGTACGCATAGATACATATTTGATTTTGACTTCTTAAAAACTTCAAACCAAAAAACATGTATTCAACTATGGGTTGCATCACATGCACTTGAGGCTACAAATGTATGGTCTAACCCAATTTTGATCTAATTAAATTTGATCCGGTCTTAATCCAATTTGTGTTTAAATCTAGGACCTCTATTTTCTAATCCGAGCTAATACATATATTATTCGGATTTAATTTAAGTTAATAGAAATTGGACTCAACTCGACTCAAGCTCGATCCAATCTAACCTATAAACCTTAATTATATAAATTTTAGTTTTTTATTATAATTATATTTACCAATTCATTGAATGAATTCTCTTTTAAATTAATATCTCTTTCATCTTAATAATTAGACCTCTCATCTATTTTCACTTGCTTATATCTAAATTTTCATATTTTTTTATTTATTTTAGTAGATTTTTATTTATAATGCATTCAAATATATTAATAGATATCTTAAGAATTATAATATATAAACTTAAGGATGATCAATTGTTTAGATAGAATTAAAAGTTTTTCAATGAAAATTAAAGTTTAACTTGATTATTTTTAATTTTATTTAAATTTTTTAATGACTTTATATTTAATTATCAATTATTAGATTTTATATGTAAGATAATAGATAGATGTTTGACACATGCAAATATTTTAGATTGAATCTAAGTCATACTTGACCTCAAATTAACCTAAATGACTCTTTGGATCGCATTCTTTTAATAAACTTAACTTGACCTAACCAATAAATGAGTTAGGTTCGGATCTAAAAGCATCACTTGAATATGAAATTAGGTCGAAATGAGGTCAAGCATTATTAAACTTAATCCATTTGCAGCCCTACATACATTCATCCAATATTAAGGTTGAGACAAAAATGAGAGAGCCACTCTTAAAAATAATCTTTTACTTTCGTATGGCGGTCTCTCTCAAAACTCATGCCTCCTCAAGAGTATTTCTAATAGAATTCATTTAGAGTACACTTACAAATGATGATGATGAGTCTAAAATGAGAGAGGTAAAGCAAAAAAAAAAAAAAGAGAGCTCGAGCAACTGAAATGAGACGCCTACAACAATAGAAAAGAGTATAAGAAGTATTGGAGAATTCTCTGCGAAGACCCTCCGATGCTCAAATCAGTAAAAAAAGGGTGTAAGGATGGCTAAGAATGGACCTTGTAGCCTTAGAATGTATAATAGAGGAGAAGGAAAATGAGGTTTCTCGGCTTACTTTGCTTCAGATGACAAAAAGAGGGTTGTGTTGTTGCTAAGGTCTTCCTTATACAGAAACGAATCCTTTTTTTTAAATGACTTCTATATTTGATGATGAGACCATGCTAATCATCTGAATTGTAGCCACATCTTTTGCCATGAGAGGCATGATCTCTTTTGATAGAATAGTATAGGTAATCTTAGATAATACTTTCTGCAGGTGGTTAGTGGTTTTGTTAATCAGCCAAAGAATATGCTTATCTTGTCTTGTTGATGGTGTGCCCCTAGCCAATTTGCCGGTAATGCTTAACAATGATGAGTTTCCATGCGCGGCACAATTAGAGGCTGATAGAATTTAGTGTTTATCACAAATAAAGATGTGAGAGTTTTTATGAACAAAATTATCATCACATCATGACCAGTTCAAGGTGAGGAACCAAGAACTTGTTCCTACTTTTAACTCCAGAGAGGTGATTCCTTTTCAACCAGATAGATAGGAACATTTGGACCTCACTGCATGCATGTGGCTATTCATGCTCACTAGTTACATTTAAAAGTTATTCATCACCTTCCAAATGGGCCATAAAATGTCAGCAAAGTTATATGGGAATTTGGATAACTCGTTTACTTTTTGAATCGAGGCTTTTAAATGGCAAATATATTTCTTAATTATCTTGTTGGATGGTGTGTGGTTGTTATTTGGATGGTTCAACATTTCAATTTGTTTCAACCATGCTGAAAGCTACAAAAGATGCTGACGGTAGGAAAAGGACATCCGCAAACATACTGCTATGTATATTTGCTTTCAGTGTCAATAAAGAATAATATTATTTTTCCACCTGTGGTTACAATTATCCAAAATTTCAACCATAAACATTGGTGTGCCAATATTTTTCTTGTAAAGAAAATATATTGAAATTATAAAATTTGATCTATCAGTACAATAAAATCAATATTATGCCATTCCAACTTTATTTACAAGTGAGAGAAATAGACCTCAAAGAGTATATGCCTAGCCATAACATCTTGCATACACTTTCTCTACGTTATTTTTGGCCAATGGGGATGGTGCCCTAAATAAAGAGAAGCCCAAAGATATAGTGAAGTGGCATGAGAGGCTGAAGCTATTTGAATAGGGCTTTGAATGAATGGAATTGAAGCCCAATTTCTAATAAAAACTATAAAAATATCTTAATTGCACTCTCTTGTATATGCTTATTTTTGCGCACAATATTATTCATGTTGCTTTTGAAACAGCTTATGCCACACTTATTCCAATTTATAGGGCATTTTTGGTTGTTTCCGTTATTTTAATTTTATATTATCAGTTATTTTGTGCATATTATAATATAATATAACGATCAATATAATAGTTGCAATAAACATATTAATTATAATATTATCAATATATTAGAAATATCTTTACTCATATATATCTTGAATACCAAATAATATTTTAAAAATTGAACAAAGTATTGGATCTTGAGATGAAACATGATATCATAATGATGTAATAAATATATTAATTATTTATATAAAAATAAATTATAATCATAAATATATAAATTATAAAAAATAAAAAAATTATAAATATTATTCTAATAACTTTGAGCAACGTTATAACAATATGTTACCAAGAATGCATAATATGATGGCTTCAATATTACTTTATGTTAGAGAAAAGATATTGGACCTATGTGATCTATATCCTTCCAAGAATTGGATCGTTAGCTCGAACTTGGTATAGTTTGAGGAAAAAAAAGTTCAACTATGGTTTAAAATGATTCAAAATTTTTACCTAACTCTAAGTTTGTTGGCTAATTTAGACCAAGTGTTAGACTGATTGGTGATCTAATTGGTTCAACTGATCGAATCCAATTTCAAAAACATTAATAATAATAAAAATTATTGTAATAATTATATTTACAACCATAAACATTGGTGTGCCAATATTTTTCTTGTAAAGAAAATATATTGAAATTATAAAATTTGATCTATCGGTACAATAAAATCAATATTATGCCATTCCAACTTTATTTACAAGTGAGAGAAATAGACCTCAAAGAGTATATGCCTAGCCATAACATCTTGCATACACTTTCTCTACGTTATTTTTGGCCAATGGGGATGGTGCCCTAAATAAAGAGAAGCCCAAAGATATAGTGAAGTGGTATGAGAGGCTGAAGCTATTTGAATAGGGCTTTGAATGAATGGAATTGAAGCCCAATTTCTAATAAAAACTATAAAAATATCTTAATTGCACTCTCTTGTATATGCTTATTTTTGCGCACAATATTATTCATGTTGCTTTTGAAACAGCTTATGCCACACTTATTCCATTTTATAGGGCATTTTTGGTTGTTTCCGTTATTTTAATTTTACATTATCAGTTATTTTGTGCATATTATAGTATAATATAACGATCAATATAATAGTTGCAATAAACATATTAATTATAATATTATCAATATATTAGAAATATCTTTACTCATATATATCTTGAATACCAAATAATATTTTAAAAATTGAACAAAGTATTGGATCTTGAGATGAAACATGATATCATAATGATGTAATAAATATATTAATTATTTATATAAAAATAAATTATAATCATAAATATATAAATTATAAAAAATAAAAAAATTATAAATATTATTCTAATAACTTTGAGCAACGTTATAACAATATGTTACCAAGAATGCATAATATGATGGCTTCAATATTACTTTATGTTAGAGAAAAGATATTGGACCTATGTGATCTATATCCTTCTAAGAATTGGATCGTCAGCTCGAACTTGGTATAGTTTGAGGAAAAAAAAGTTCAACTATGGTTTAAAATGATTCAAAATTTTTACCTAACTCTAAGTTTGTTGGCTAATTTAGACCAAGTGTTAGACTGATTGGTGATCTAATTGGTTCAACTGATCGAATCTAATTTCAAAAACATTAATAATAACAAAAATTATTGTAATAATTATATTTACAATTTATGTCTTGTGTGATAACACATGTATTTTATAATAATTAAGATTTGAAACTCCATAGAAGAAGTGGCATTTAATCTTGCCAGAACAAACCACAAATATCAAGCCAAAGAATTGAATGGTCAAGAATAAATAATTTTTATGTCATAAAAAAAAAATCTATGAAAAGGTTTGCTCCAAACTCTCATCAACCAATCCATTTCACAAAAAATCACAAGCATACATAAACAGTAAATCATCATCATAGACATCCAATGGGTGTGAGCTTAAGATCAGTAATGTTTCTCCAATGTTACTAAAATTGTATGACAATTAAAAATAGCTTTTCGTGCAATTATTCAGTTAGCTTCGATAACTTTCAAGAGATAATATTTACCAGAGTTGGATTTGTTGCCCAGCTAAGCAACCCAAGAGGGGGGTAAATTGGATTCTTTAAAAATTTTTAACAAGTATGTGCAATTTTGCAAAACAATAAATTCTGTGTGAGTGTTGATAGCAAGAACAAGTAATAACAACAATAATAGATAAACACACAAACACAATAATTTATAGTGGTTCAGTACTAATCCTTGCACCTACGTCCACTTTCTAAGAATTCCTTGAGAATTTTCTCCACTAATCGTTCTTCAAATGATTACAAACCTAACTAACCCAGCTAGCTTCTTGTTTCCCAAGCACAAGGGAGCCTTTTCTTAGCTTTCTCAGCTAACTTCTTATTTCCGGATACAAGAGAGACTTACAAATCATCAATTATGGGTTTAGCACACTCAACACAAGTTTCAACCAAGTTGAAACTCAAACAACTTATAATGAAAGAGAGTTTCAGAAATTACAGTTCCTCAATGAGCAAATTCAGCAATAAAAATACTTTACAGTTTTTGAAGACCTTTCCCTTTAAATGAGCTTCTCCTCTTTAAATGTTGGAGTTATGAGCACTTGAAGGAGCCTCTTGAGTAGTTGGATGGAGTCTTGAATGAGTTTTGAAGGAGTTTCAAACTCTGTAGCATACTTTCTTTTCAAAACAGGAAGGCTGAAATCTTTCTTGATTTTCACTTGATTTTTCTCTCTTTTTCCTACTTGTAATCCCTCAAAAATACTCCTAATCACATACTAATCCATCCTATTTATGAGTATTTATAGTTTATTGAAGGATTGGAACGTTAAACTAGCCGTTTGTGATCGTTGGAAAGTCAGAACTAGCTGTTACAGTTGTTCCCAGAAAGTTAATCGACTCTGTAGTCGACTACTTTTGAAAAATTCTCTGTTCTGACCATAGTAGCCGACTCTGGAGTCGACTAACTTGGAAACCTTCACTGTCCTGGCCACAGTAGTTGACTCTGGAGTCGACTAACTTAAAAATACTCACTGTTTTGCTACAGTAGCCGACTGGTTGATCGGCTAACTTGAAAATACTCACTGTTTTGCCACAGTAGCTGATAGTTAGTCGACTAACATGAAAAAATTCACTGTTAACCCTCTTGTAGCATAGTTTTGACTTGATAGCTTGCAAAGTAGTCGGCTAAAGGCTTCAAACTTCCATTCTAAGTACTAGTAGCTGCCGTGGGAGTTGACTAATGCCTCCAAAACTTAAAAACTTGCTCCAAGGCTAAGAGAACTCATTGTATTGGGTAAGATAAGTACCTTAGCTCTCATTACTTGAACTTTCTTCATTTGATAACTTACCAACCATTTGAATTTAACTTGATTTGAGCTTGAAAACTTCTTTTTGGATCTTGATCTTCTATAAAAAATCCATTCTTGAACCATAAACCCATTTAGGAGCTTAGAATCATTTTTGATCATCTTGGTAATTCATGTATTCCTGCATTTCATCATGGTTCTCCACAAAACTCATTAGTAACTTACTTAATTATTTTGTGATTATTAAAATCAATGTGAGGTCAACAATCTCTCCCTTTTTGATGATGACAAAATCATTAAGTATACAATTAAAATAATAAATTCAACAAGATAAAGCGATGCAGTATTGAGCTTAATCATAGGGTTGAGATAATGTGGCTCATGTTAGGAGAAGATTCAGAAATCGGTTTTATGTGTAGGTTTTGTACCAAAAACTTTAAAATGTGTACCAACAGTTCAAATTCAGAATCTTTAAAACAATATGACAAGCATTTTTCATGTTCAAATTCAGAGAAATTAGATTTTTAAAGAGATTTAAGAAGGGTTTCATGCCAAAAGGCTGAATTTTATGCTGAAATTCTGAATTTTATGATAATAAGTTGAATTTTATACCAAAATGCTGAATTTAGTGCCAAAGACAAAAGTTATGTGCAGGAAATGAAGTTTTGTATCAATAAACTGAGTCTTTGTGCTGAAATGATAATTTTAGCTTTGAAAATATAGAGTTTCAGTCCGCGCCAAAGGCATGCCAAAAGTGTGCCAAAATTCTGCATAGTGTGCCCAAACTTTGATTTTTGGTACCAAAAGTTTCAATTTAAAAATAGATTTCAAGGAGAGCTTATTTGCAAGTAAAGTTTAAGTGAAAAACAACAAATTTCTTCTCCACCTTTTTGTTGCAAAATCAGTTTTACTCTTAAAAAAAATTTTCTTCATTCCCTTAAAAAGTTGAAATTTGCTAAAACATTTGTGTGAATTGCAATTTTTCTCTCCTTAAACATATGCTTACATTATTCTCTTTTAAAAATACTAAACTTTTGAAAACTTTACTAAAACATGCTAAAATATTTTGAAAACCTTATTGAAACACTGAAACTTTTATGAAACATTTGAAACATTTTTGGAACATGATGAAACTTTTAAAAACTTTTTGAATTTTTTTTGAAAAACTTCCTGAAATATGATGAATAAGAATTCTTCTCCTTTTAAATGTGTGCTTAATCTCTTTGGTCTCTTTTCTCCCCCTTTTTGTCATCAATCAAAAAGGATGTGAAAAGTCATGCACTTAATTTTGAATGTCTTCCCTTTGATAGTTCAATTTTAGGATATTCATGATACATAAATTGAAGTAAAAAGAATTCACACAAGTAATATTTGAATTGAGAAACAGAATCCATAAAATTTTATAAAAATGAACATTTCATTAAGCAGATAATTTCATATGCAAGATTTTATAACAAAGATGAAATACAAAGCAACATTCTAAGTTCTAATACAAACAAGCAACCTAGTACATTCTAATCAAACAAAGTAACTTAAACTAAGCAACCTAAACTATTTCTCATATGAGGATATAACAGAGGGCTGAGTGGATGTCCCAGTGCCACGTCCTCCTGAAGAAGGGCGGTAAGATGCATGAGGTGGCCTGGCACGAGGGTGAGTAAACTGTGAAGGAGGCTGAAATGACTGGGATGGTGGCCTAAATGCTACGGGAGCTAGTTGATCACTGATCATCGAAACTAGATGGTGAAGAAGGCCAATGGACATATTTAATCTCTCAGATCTCCCATCAAAGGCCATGATCTGAGCTCGCAACTGTCTCATCTCTTCAAACATGCATGCAATCTCCTCTGAGTCACGGCTCGATCCTACCCCATGGTCTTTCATCTCCTGTAGCAGCAGCCTTCCATTCAAAATACTCATGGAGTGCTCCAACCTCTCCAGTTTCATCATCATATGGGATAATGTCTCATTTACTGTAAAAATGTGTGGTATCATTATGAACTCATCAGTAGATGAACCATTATCCCCTGAGCTTCTACTGGAGATAGCTGAGGTCACCTCCCTCATAATATACTGCAGCTGATCCTGATTAAGCTCAACTGAAGTCCTCTGTGATGCAGGGGGCTCCTCAGGATGCTGCTTTGAACTAGGTCCAGCTGCCTCATGAGAGGATGAAGATGGTCCCTCAACTGCCTCATCAACCTCATCCTTCCTTCCTCTTCCTCTGGTCCATTTGCTACTAACCTTCACAAAC
This sequence comes from Metroxylon sagu, assembly GCA_017589505.3. NCBI lineage: Eukaryota > Viridiplantae > Streptophyta > Magnoliopsida > Arecales > Arecaceae > Metroxylon > Metroxylon sagu. The sequence goes on along the minus strand of JACVBY030000658.1, from coordinate 1,083,970 downwards.
CCCATTCGGCGAAGTGAATGCTCATTGTATACATCCAAATGATGCAATTTAGTTGTCTCTTTACCCCTTAATCTTACTCCAAAGTGCTTAAAGAAGTGGGCGAGGAGCATACCATATGGAAGGGCAATCTTGAGTCTGTTGAATGTCTCTCTCAATACAGTCAACATCAGCTCAGGGAAGTCAAAAGAGGTGTCACTGACAAGATGATACATCAAACATAAGTCTCTCTCAATGACCAAGTGAAAACTCCCAGCATGAGGAATGGAGATCCTAGATATAATGTGATGGAGGAGCCTTATCTCAACACTCAGGGAGTTGGCAAGCACTCTATCAATCCCCTCTCCATCATCAACACCAAGAACGACTTCAATCCACCGTGCCATTCCCTTAGGGAAATCATCCCAAATACCACCAATCGGAACTCTTAGAATAGTTCCAATGGTGTCACGGTCCAACTCTATGCTAACTCCTTTTACCACAAACGATGCAGAGATGAAATCAATAGACAAATTTTGGTAGAACTCTCTTACTAAAGAGGGTAGATGGGGACTTCAGTCTTACACATGTAGGACCATCCCCTCTGTTGAAGCATTTGCCCAATAGAGAAGCCTTCACGTGCGAGGAAGCCGAAGTCGACTACCCGCCTGTTGGAGATAGGTCTCGTGGACAAGGAATGGATCCCCGAGACACGGAAGGAGGAGGGCAAGGCCGGGAGAGGCGTGGCTCTCTCTCTCAGGTCCTTCGATGCCTCTTACTGCCGCCCGCGAGGGATTCTCACCCGAGAAGCCATCACGCTAGGGCACACGGGAAGAGAAAGGAGAGGATTTGGAGGGATCTTGGCTTGGGAAGAAGCTTGGAATCAAAAAGAATAAATATTTGGGAGAGAGGGAGATGGATGGTGGCTCGGTTTCTCTTATGAGCCAAGCGACTGGGTTGGTTAGTTGGCTCTCGAGCCGGCTAACTTCCACTAGCTGGCTGCTCAAGTCAGCTCAAAAACAGGAAAAATGATGCCTAGGATCCAAAAACTTTAGCAATTTTTATGCAAAATGATTTTTAAAGGTTATGCATGTTATGGAATCATCTAGGGGGGTCAGTTGGGCTAATTATCATAATTTTTAATCATTAAAAACATGCCCAGAAAAAAATAAAAAAATCAATCTATCTAGCTGACTCATTTTATCAGGGGATCAATTATGACAAGTTCTCTTCTAATTTCATAAAATCTATTTTGATTAAGGGGTTTTATGAAAATGTCAGCTATTTGCCTATCAGTACTAACAAAATCAAGAATTATATCTCTATTTTGAACATAATCTCTAATAAAATGATGTTTATTTTCAATGTGTTTGGTCCTATAATGCTGAATTAGATTTTTGGTTAAGTTTATCGCACTAGTATTATCACATTTTATGGGAATGTCCTTAAGTTTGATGCCATAATTTTTTAGTTATTGCTTAATCCATAAGATTTGAGCACAACAACTCCCAGCAGCTATATATTCAGCCTCAGTTGTAAATAAAGTTACTGAAGTTTGTTTCTTACTAAACCAAAAAATTAAGTTAACTCGTAAAAATTGACAAGTTTCACTAGTTAATTTTCTATCAATTTTACAACCAGCAAAATCAGAGTCAGAATAACCAATCAAATCAATAGAAGAATGTTTATCATACCAAAGTCCAAGATTTTTAGTGTCATTTAAATATCTCAAAATTCTTTTAACAGCATTTAAATATGCTTTTTTAGGATTTGCTTGAAATCTAACACACATGCATATACTAAATAGAATATCTGGTCTACTGGCAGTTAAATACAAAGGAGAACCTATCATGCCTCTATAAAGTTTTAAATCTATATTTTTACTACTATCATTTAAGTTAAGTTTGCATGAGGAGCTCATAGGGGTACTGGCACATTTAGAATTCTTCATGCCAAACTTCTTTAGAATCTCTCTTGTATACTTGCTTTGGCTAATGAAGATTCCATCTTCAGATTGCTTAATTTGGAGTCTAAAAAAATAGTTGAGTTCTCTCATCATGCTCATCTCAAACTCTCCCTGCATGAGCTTAGCAAAGTCTTGACACAAGAGTTCATTAGTAGCACCGAAAATGATATCATCTACATAAATTTGAACAATCAACATATCATTATTTTCTCTTTTTATAAATAATGTGGTATCTATATTTCCTCTAACAAAATTATTTCTTATTAAGAACTTGCTTAATCTATCATACCATATCCGGGGTGCTTGTTTCAAACCATATAATACTTTGTTCAATTTAAAAACATGGTTTGGATGTTCATAATTTTTAAATCCGGATGGTTGTTCTATATACAATTCTTCAGCAATATATCCATTTAAAAATGCACTCTTAACATCCATTTGAAATAATTTGAAGTTCATAAAATATGCAAAAGCAAGTAATAATCTAATGGCTTCAAATCTAGCAACTGAAATAAAGGTTTCATCAAAATCAATGCCTTCTTCTTGATTATAACCTTTAGCTACCAATCTTGCTTTATTCCTAATGATGTTTTCATGTTCATCTAATTTATGTCTGAAAACCCATTTAGTGCCAATTATGGGGTAATCTATTGGTCTACTAACTAAAGTTCATACATTATTTCTTTTAAATTGATTTAATTCTTCATGCATAGCATTTATCCAATCAGGGTCATCTTTAGCATCATCAAAACATTTAGGTTTAGTTTGTGAAACAAAGGCTAAATAATTGCATGCATCTCTATATAAAGATCTAGTTCTTACCCCTTGTGATGGACTACCAATGATAAGTTCTTTGGGGTGATTGTGAACATACCTCCACTCCTTTTCTAATTCTTGAGTACCTTATGGTTCAGCTTGTTGGAGTGTTTCAATGCTGTCTTCTTGATTGATTTGATCATTTGTATCTTCTTTGTCCTTCAGTGTAATCTCTTGCACTCCCTCTTCAAGTAATCATGCATCATCAGCTACTTCTTTCTTCCTTGATGGAAGGTCATTAGTTTCATCAAATACTATATGAATGGATTCTTCTACCACTAAGATTTTCTTATTAAAAACTCTATATACTTTACTATTAGTAGAGTATCCAAGAAAAATTCCTTCATCAGATTTGGCATCAAATTTATCAAGATTAGATTTTTCATTATTTAAAATAAAACATCGACATCCAAAAATATGAAAGTACCCAATGTTTGGTTTTCTACCTTTCCAAAGCTCATAGGAGGTCTTTTTCAAAATTGGTCTAATCAAAACTCGGCTTAAAATATAGCATGCTGTATTAATTGCTTCAGCCTAAAAATATTTTGGGAGATTGCTTTCACACAACATAGTTTGAACCATTTCTTCAAGAGTTCTATTCTTTCTTTCCACAACACCATTTTGTTAAGGGGTTCTGGATGCAGAAAAATTATGGTTGATTCCTTTTTCATTGCATAAACTTTCAAAATTCTGATTTTTAAATTCTTTTTCATGATCACTACGAATAGATAAAACTTGAAGGCCTTTTTCATTTGTAGTTTTTCTAAAAAAATTCAAAAATGCAAAAAAAACTTCATATTCGCTTGCTAAAAAAAAAATCCAAGTAAAACGAGAGAAATCATATATAATTACAAAACCATAGCGTTTACCACCTAGACTTGTGGTTCTAGTTGGTCCAAACAAATCCATGTGCAAAAGTTTCAATGGTTTAGAAGTTGAAATCACATTTTTAGATTTAAATGAAACTCTAGTTTGTTTTCTAAATTGGCAAGCATCACAGATTTTATCCTTTTCAAAATTTAATTTTGGCAAACCATTAACTAAATCTCTTTTAATTAATTTGGTAAGCAAATCTATGCTGACATGAGTAAGTCTACGATGCCACAACCAGCCAGTTTCATTAAACTTAGAGTTCATGGCAACTAGACATTCTATATTTTGGTCATTTAGCTTATTTAAATCTACAATGTAAACATTTCTATGCCTATGATTAACAAATTTCATGCTATCATCGGCAGGATTTATAACCATACAAAGAGATGATTCAAAAATAACTTTAAAGCCTTTATCACACAATTGACTAATGCTTAGCAAATTATGTTTCAAACCATCAACAAGAAGTACATTATCTATAAAAGTATGAGAAGTGATACTAATTTTATCAATGCTAATGATCTTTCCTTGAGCATTATCTCCAAAGATAACCACTCCATCATCCTTAACTTCCAAAGTGATGAATTGAGATTCATCACCCGTCATGTGTCTTGAGCACCCGCAATCACCCGTCATGTGTCTTGAGCACCCGCAATCTAAGTATCATCTTCTCTTTGTATTTTGGATCATAAGACATATCTGCACCCATAAATTTAAGTCATATTTTTTGGTACCCAAGCTTTCTTGGGTCCTTTTGGGTTAGCAGGGATGGTTCCTTTTGAAATCCAAATCTTTTTAAAATTTCTGTTGATATGAGAATGACGAGCATAGGCTTTATGTCCTAATTTACCACACTTTAGACAAGTAATTTTAGGTAGATCATTTGAGGGAACAAATATGTTTTTCAAAAACTTCTGTTTCTTCAAAGGATTATAGCCTAATCCAGCTTTATTAAAAACAATCCTTTGATTTTCAAGAATCATTTGTAGTTTTATAAAACTTAAAGTAAACTTGTCAACAATGGACTTAAGTTTGTTCACCTCATTTTTCAAACTCTGATTTTCTTGAGTCGAAACAGATTTCTCATTTGAAAACTTTTCTTTTTCAAAAACTAAATTTTAAATTTAATTTTTCAAATCTTTATTTTTGACACCTAACTTTTTGAATTCAGTAAGTAAATCATAAAAGGCATCCTGTAACTCAATGAATATAAAATCAATTTGAGAGTTAGAGTTTACCTCATCTTCATAGGCCATAAGATATAAGCTTGCAATTTCTTGTTTCTCTTCATCTGAACTTGTATCTTCACTGTCACTCTAAGTTGCCATTATAGTTATGGACAATCAGCCTTAAAGTGTTTCGGTTTCTTACATTCATTGCAAATAAGAGGCTGCTCTTTTTTCTTTTCTTTGCTGAATTCTCCTTTCAATAATGGCCTCCTCTTTACTTTTTGTTTCTTTTTCTTCATGAATCTTCTGAATTTTCTTGTGATGAGAGCAAGCTCATCATCTCCTTCACTTTCTTCAAAAGACTCATCATATTCCTCCTTTTGATTTGAACATTTCAGAGCTATGGTCCTTCTCTTTTCGGTTTCCTCCACATCTTGATGTTGCTTAACTTGAATTTCATGGGTCATCAGAAATCCCATAAGCTCTTCTAAAGGAAGGTTGTTGAGATCTTTTGCTTCTTGAATGGCTGTCATTTTGGCTTCTCAAGATCTGGGCAAAGATCTAAGAATTTTTCTCACAAGATTACTGTTAGTGTAAGATTTTTCAAGACTCTTGAGTCCATTCACAATATCAGTAAAATGTGTAAACATATCAGTGATAAACTCATTTTATTCTATTTTAAACAATTCATATTTATGCACAAGCATATTAATTTTAGATTCTTTTACTTGATTAGTACCTTCATGGGTGACTTCAAGTCTATCTCAGATCTCTTTAGCTGATATGCAAGTAGATATACAATTAAACTCATTAGCATCAAGAGAGCAATACAAAACATTCATGGCCTTAGCATTCAGCTGTGCCATTTTTTTATCATTTTCATCCTAATCTGCTTCCGGTTTAGGAACATCAAGACCATTGGTTCTGAGAATGGGTGTGTATGGGCCATTAACTATGATGCTCCAAAGATCATAGTCAAGTGCTTGAATGAAAATTTTCATTCTAACTTTCCAACATGTGTAGTTAGTGCCATTAAATAGTGGAGGTCTATTTGTTGACTGGCCTTCAGTCAACATAGAACCTACTTGAGCTACCATGGATCTTTAAGTTTTTATCGGTTAAGACAATGAGGGCAAGAGCACTAACTCTGATACCACTTGTTGCCCAGCTAAGCAACCTAAGAGGGAGGGTGAATTGGATTCTTTGAAAATTTTTAACAAGTATGTGCAATTTTGCAAAATAATAAATTCTGTGTGAGTGTTGATGGCAAGAACAAGTAATAATAACAATAAGAGACAAACACATAAACACAGCAATTTATAGTGGTTCGGTACTAATCCTTGTACCTACATCCACTCCTCAAGAATCCCTTGGAAATTTTCTTCACTAATCATTCTTTAAACGATTACAAACCTAGCTAACCCAACTAGCTTCTTGTTTCCCAGGCACAAGAGAGCCTTTTCTTAGCTTTCTCAGCTAACTTCTTGTTTCCGGGCACAAGGGAGCCTTACAAATCACTAATTATGGGTTTGGCACACCCAACACAAGTTTCAACCAAGTTGAAACTCAAACAACTTATAATCAAAGAGAGTTTTAGAAATTACAGCTCCTCAATGAGCAAATTCAGCAATAAACGTACTTTACAGTTTTTGAAAACCTCTCCCTTTAAATGAGCTTTTCCTCTTTAAATGTCAGAGTTATGAGCACTTGAAGGAGCCTCTTGAGTAGTTAGATGGAGCCTTGAATGAGCTTTGAAGGAGTTTCAAACTCTGCAGCACACTTTCTTTTCAAAACAGGAAGGCTGAAATCTTTCTTAATTTTCACTTGATTTTTCTCTCTTTTTCCTATTTGTAATCCCTAAAAAATACTCCCAATCACATACTAATCCATCCCATTTACGAGTATTTATAGTTTATTAAAGAATTGAAACGTTAAACTAGCCGTTTGTGACCGTTGAAAAGTCAGAACTAGCTATTACAACTGTTCCCAAAAAGTTAATCGACTCTGTAGTCGACTACTTTTGAAAAATTTTCTGTTCTGACCACAGTAGCCGACTCTAGAGTCGACTAACTTGGAAACCTTCACTGTTCTGGCCATAGTAGTCGATTCTGGAGTCGACTAACTTAAAAATGCTCACTGTTTTGCTATAGTAGCTAACTGGTTGATCGACTAACTTGAAAATACTCACTGTTTTGCCACAGTAGCTAACTGGTTGATCGACTAACTTGAAAATACTCACTGTTTTGCCACAGTAGCTGACAATTAGTCGGCTAACATGGAAAAACTCACTTTTAACCCTCTTGTGGCATAGTTTTGACTTGATAGCTTGCAAAGTAGTCGGTTAAAGGCTTCAAACTTCCATTCTAAGTACTAGTAGCTATCGTAGAGTTGACTAATGCCTTCAAAACTTGAAAACTTACTCCAAGGCCAAGAGAACTCATTGTATTGGGCAAGATAAGTGCCTTAGCTCTCATGACTTGAACTTTCTTCATTTGATAATTTGCCAACCACTTGAATTTAACTTGATTTGAGCTTGAGAACTTCTTTTTGGATCTTGATATTCTATAAAAAATCCATTCTTGAACCATAAACCCATTTAGGAGCTTGGAATCATTTTGATCATCTTGGTGATTCATGTATCCCTGCATTTCATCATAGTTATCCATAAAACTCATTAGTAACTTAATTATTTTGTGATTATCAAAATCAATGTGAGGTCAATAGGATTAATTTATTCCAATTTGATTTACAAGTGTTAGAAAAAATCACATCAAACGTGTGTTGCTCAATTGTTTTAGCTGCTTACATGAGATAAACAAAATCAAGCTGGTTCAGTTGAGTCAGGCCTCATCCAATATAAGAAACTCAAGCTAATTTCTTAAAATTAATCAATCCAATGACCGATCGATGTTCTATCACAAAATCAAGTTAAAGTTGACAAACCAAGTTGCAACCTTTCGAAACATCTAAGATGACATGTTGGATGGCTTCACAAGATCTAAGAAAGAAAAATTAGGGCATATTTGGATTGGTTCTCGAAGGTTAGCCGTGTTGGAGGCCACTTGGTAACGATTGACCTCCAACATTTGATTTAAGGATATTTGATAGTTAATTGATGGGTTTAACCAATAGTTATTGTCTTTTCAAAAGTTGACTATTAAAATCAGCTAGTTAAAATAGTTATTGGACTTAATAACTATTTAACGATTAAAATAAAAATTATAAAGATTTGAATGCCTTTATTAATCAAACCAAATTCTATCTCTCTCTATTTTTTTTTTTTTATCTTTCTTTATTAAACCCTCTGCCATATGTGATAAAATTGCTTCCAATTTGATGAGAGAAAGAGCTTAATATTAGGATATTTTAGATTTGCATGAATTAATTATGTCATTCAAATTTATAGACATAAGATTGCTTATTTATGAATTAGTATTTTAGGCTTTTTTTTCTTTATTTATATAACTCGCTGAGCCCAAAAAAAAAAAAAAAAGAAGATGTGAAATAATATATTATATTAAAAAAATCTTTATTGCTTATTTATTACTTCAATAGCAACAGTTATAATAGTTTAATCAAATATTGTAATAAAACATAATTAATAACTTTCAGCTAACAGCGATTTGTTACTAGCTATCAGCTGATTGTCAATGGTTAATCCAAGCAACAACTCATTCAATTTGCACTGCGGGGAATGGACCCGAGTAGAACAAGCACCTGGGCCTTGACGGATTTTTAGCCCAGCCTGCTTTGGACCGGTATATGAAAGGCTGTACGGCGGAGAATAATAAATAATTAGTCCCACATCGGAAGATAGGGAAGGCGATACGTTGCCGGTTGTGGTATAACTAGGGAGGTGCGGGGCGTTAGAAGGTATCTTTGCGCTTGGGGCAATGACGCAGCTAGTGAGGTTATAACCGAGGCGCGTCAATTGCTGGTTGAAAACTATTTCCAAACCCCCTCTTCGGCCCGGGCTTGGCCCGGCTGCCGTTGAGAATTTCTGGAAGGGCTCCCTCTAACCCAGGGTAAAGTCCTACAAACCGGAAATAAATTTTTAAACTATCTATCTTATTATAATTTTTATTAAGACATTAATCTAATTATGTTGGCAGTGGGAGGACAGTTTATTCTTTCTTCGATCCATCTTCAACCCCTCCCATCTCTTCTTTGATCTTCCTTTTGCTTCTAGGTCTTTCTAATGGTCATGTTCGGACTGCAGAAGGGTTCCAAGGAGAGATTGGTTGGTGACGGAATCAAACATGACGATACTAAAACAAAATGACGACCGCCAATTCCCCACCCATATCTCCAGTTCCTCCTTCGTCTCCGCGGCCAATGCCACCCCATTCGAATACCATCACGCGATATGTCTCTTTGGAAAACCCGATCCTCCTCGTCCCGTTCTTTGTCATTCGAGAAGCATCTCAAGTCCATGCTCGCCTCCTCCTCCTCCTCCTCCTTTAATTCCCACCCTCTCCCCCAAACCCTCCCCCGCCGCTCCTTCCAAACCCTAGCCTCCGTCCCTCCTCTCTTCTCCTCCTCCGCCGCCGGCCGAAGCTTTTCCTTCCTCCCCGCCCTCCTCTTCCGGCCGCAGCCGCACCGCCGCCCCCGTCTCCTTCTCGCCTCCTTCCACCCCGCCCCGAGGGCCCTCTCCTCGGCCTCCTCCAGCCAGGAGCTCCAGTGGCGCGAGGACCACCCCCAGCGGTCGCCGCAGGAACAGCGCTCGCTGCAGCCATCAGGGGCATCCTTCTTCGATGACGACGGCGATGGTGGCTACCAGGACCACCTCCTCGAGGTCCAGCAGGAGAAGCGGAGCCGCTTCATCCCCGTCAAGGCCTACTTTCTTTGCACCAAGTCCTTCCCCTCCCTCTTTCTTCTCTCCTCCTTTCTCGCTATTTTCTCCTTTCTTTACCCCCAGAATTCGTCCGTCGTTGATTCTTTCATGTTGTAATTGCAGTATTGATTTGAGAGGTCTGCAGTCTCAGAATGCTTTCAATGTCATCCCCCTTAACTCTCGGGCGGCCAACTATGTGGTTCTCCGGTACTACGATGTTAAGGGCAATCCTCAAGTAGGTTATCGTCTTTCTTTTCTTGTTCTGTACTTAATATTTTCTTCCTCTCTGTGTTTGGATTTATTCATCTTCTGTAACTTCTGCAGCCTGAATTGGATAATACTTGCTTGGTTCCATGCATACCTTCTCAGATTTCCTACATATTTCATTTCTGCACTAAGCTGATCGAACTTGATCGTTGTTCGATTGTATGGGAATCTTGATTATTGCGTGGTTTCCTCAATTTGTCCTACTTGTATTTGTCAGATGGATTCTGCAAGAAGTGATAGTTGAACAACAATAACAAAACAATAATCCCAAAATAGTTCAGTGATAGCTATTGCTACCAATTTGTTTCAATCTACATCATTGCTTTTGTTAGATTGATTTTCCACTTATAGGCTTTAATGAACATCTTTTTTGATCTTTCATGCAAACTTGATGATGTTTATCTGTATAAACACATTTTCTTTATGTTCTTAAAAGCATTCATGTTTCTGAATTGCCAACACTATTTTATGTTGTCATATGTTTTCTAACTTGGGGCTTTTTAGAAACTTATAGAAATATGATCATAGTATTATGTATAATAGGTTGTGGAGCCACTACAATATGTCTAAGCCAGCAATGCTGATTAGACACAAATTTAGACCATGTGACTTTATCTAATACATTCTTAATTTTCAGGGTCTGGAACCTGCTTTTGGAAATGAGAGTAATTGCCACTATATGGTAGTTTTTCATTATGGCTCAGTTGTCTTGTTTAATATTTCTGACATTGAGGCTGATGGGTATCTGAAGATTGTTGAGAAACATGCATCAGGTTTGCTGCTAGAGATGAGAAAGGATGGTAAGCATGCCAAAATTGCTTAAATCTCATTGCCTACATTTTCCCAAGCCTACTCACCTGGTCAATTCTTTAGTGTTCAACTGCTTATACCAAGAATCCAAAGCTAAGAAAATTTGAAAGGATATAAAACTGAACTCATGCATATGTACTTTCTTAATAAGAATCTTTTTGAATGCAGTGCATGCATGTATCTCCACTTGGATGATGCTATTTGAAAATGGTTCAGTGCAAGATGTGTTCAATTTTTTTTTTATCGTTCCATAAAATCCTGTTTATTCTCGTTAAAGATAACTTTATAAATGATGGAAGCATACAACAATGATCGCCATGGCCTTTAAAAAAACGATGGTATGTATTGAAAATGAGAAAAATAAAACTTCCATCAATATGTTTTAAAGAAAACTAAAAGGTAATAGTGCGATACTATATCATTGCTATGTACAGTCTGTAAAAAACTTATAGCATCACATTCTAATAATAGAAGCCATTTTTAAGCTTCTTGTTTTTGAAATTTGCAAGAGTTGATATTGATGTGGGAGAAGGTGGTCAAATTTCTGTCAGTGTGATAACATTTCTTATTTCACCTCATGATATGACAACCCCATTTTTGTAATCAATATAAAGTTTTCTCATTTTTGGGATGAGTAATGTTTGCTGAATTTTTTTCTTTTCATTTTTTGTTATAATTCAAAGAATTTATGTCATTCTATAACATGTTTATCTCTGTGCTATAAAATTTTGTTGGTTTTGCATTGATTACCACAAGAAGGCCTTAATCCTCTCCTTTCAATATTCTGATCACCTTATAAAATATTTTTCTAGCATGCTTTCATGTCTTAGTTGTTGCATCATATCCTATGTGTGGTCTTCATATCTCTTTTCACTATTCCAGGCTCATCAAGTGCTAGATGCTCAAGCTTTGAACAGTATTTTTCCCTTTAAAAAAGTAGGCATTGTTTTGATTTCTACAACTTTCACAGTTTTTGAGATCTACATTCTGGCCTATAGCATTACATAAATTTGTTTGTATACTAATCGAATATGCACATCCCACTGGGATGGTATCCTATGTACAGGGAACTTGTCATTCTGATTTGTATTTTATTTGCTTAAAGACATAAGGGGAATATCATGCATCAATAAAATATGGTTATGAATGAGCGACACTGATCTTTGAGGACCTAAGAGGTAAATAGTACTTTGATGAACCAGCATATAAGTGTGTGCCATTATATGTACAAGTGCTAATTGCAGCTATCAGAGACCTGCCTATTTTGTATCCATTTAGTAGGAATAATCTAAATGAAGCTTTATTAAAATATTGATGGGCAATGTATCATGTAATCACCCATGAAAGAAGTACAGTACTGGGAGATGAAAAGTTAGATGAAGACATTTGTAATGAAATTATTGAACACTGTAGCCTGAATATGATGATTTGGATATTTACTTTGTAATAATTGTGATCATCACATGCCAATGAGTGATCATCTTATTCCAAGCATACTCCAGTAAAATATGAGAGATTAAAAGGAAAACCATCTAAGACAAAAGGGAAGAAAAATTCAGAGCCTAGAAAGCCAGTGGCCTTCAGAGCTCATAGAAGATGACACCGAACTTGATATGTTTTACAACTAGGAAACATATGGTTACAAATGAATTCATGGAAGAAAGCTTAATAACTGATACATTTTGGATTGATCACATTTCCCTATTTCTTTCTTTGATTTTCTAGACCTCTTGGTTTTAGTGCAGAAATGATTGCATTCTGACTCTATATGTTTCTGAATTTATCTTTAGTTACTTTGTTTCTAATCTTATCTCGATTGCATCTTCTCCATTTTGTTGAAAGATTAATTAATTGCTTGAAAACAAAATCTTGATGTTAATTCATGGAGCAGGTGATAACGTGCATCATCATGTAGTCCATTAAGCATCACAACATTCTCAATGTAAGGATGCTAGGTTTACGTATATTAGACAAATCGTTGCTGGCCTAAATTTCAGCAATGCACAATCCTTTATAGTGTTAAATGGTGAATACTTCATATCATTTAATGTATATAATACATTACATCAGAAATAAATGCTTTGTATATCTAGGTATCTTGATTTGTATCTTTTCATTTGACATTCCATAGAAATTGGCATTAATACTTTACTTTTCCTGAAACTTAATGGTTTGAACTCCTGAAACTCTAGATTATGCGGTAGTGGAAAAGCCAACTCTGAAGACATGGATGCAAGGTGGGCTTGACTACATAATGCTCAAGAATTTGAGCATAGATGGTATTCGTACCATTGGAAGTGTTCTTGGTCAAAGTATCGCTCTTGATTATTATATTCGGCAAGTATGCAACTATTCCTGATGCTATAAAATATTTAAGAATTAAAGGAAAACTTGTGAGTGTTATTTTCGTTGTTTAGGTTGATGGAATGGTAGCAGAATTTACAGATATCAACCGTGGAATGGAGAAAACTGGTACCTTTACCATGAAGAGGAAAAAACTTTTTCAATTGGTTGGAAAGGCAAACTCTAATTTGGCAGATGTTATTCTAAAACTTGGGCTTTTTGAGAGGTAATTTTCCAATATTGTTGATTTGGTTATGTTGATTTTGGCAAAACGTTAACCTTAGAATCTTATTGCCTATTTTGAAGGTGACAGTGGTTGAACCTATGTTTGACCCTTATAACTGTTACATGTTTGGCTCTCATTCTATCCAGCACATGTATAGCAAAGGGTTTGTACAGAAAATCTTGCACAAACTTGTTTATTATAATTCTGTTTGATTGGTGGCCTCTTGGTCTGAAATGATTTTTTCTTGGGATTTTCTAATTGTAGAGTAGCTCCGAAACTATAAAAAAAAATTGATTGAGTTTCTGTTGTATTATTTATTGCATAATCCGACTCCTGAATTTTACAAATAATGATTGTATCATGTTGGAAATTGCATAATTCTTGTGAGGACCTGGTTATGTCCTTTCAGGTTGCTTGCAATTCTGAGAGATGCTAGAGTTGAATTTTATGGAAGTGAATTTCTGAGAAGGGAGATTTAATATCAGAGACTGGTCCAAACAAAATTTTCTTGAACATACTCAAAGATATCAGACATGGTCCATCATGCTGTTATTTTTTTTTTCCCACCTGGATCAAATGGTCAAACATGGTTTGATGATGGAATAAAGCATCTTATCCTGCTGTATGGCACATATAAAGGCAGCAAGTTATGCACCGTGTATAAGATTACCCACATATCTTTCATCTCTCCATGCTAATCAATATTAGTTTGTGCCACCATGACCCATAAATATTTCCCTCAAGCCCTAGAGCTTGGCTGTGTCTGGCATGGCACAACATATGCTGTGCTGAGCTGTGATTGGCATGGGTGTAGCACACGGTACCTTCACCCTTGGGCAAAATATGGTCAAGCGTCATGCCAACAGTCTTAACATGTTCTTTTCTAACTTCCTAGAGATGACTTTGGAATTCTATTGCTTGATACGGTGATAGATGTGCATTATGATATTTACCATATATAATTGCTTATAATTGGACCCTTTATAAGACTTTGAGCTTTATATTTATTTCAAGGCAAGTGGGTCTAACCTTAGTGTTCTGTGTTGTCACCTGAAATATGATGTGTTATCCTTTTAATATAATATACCTATGAATGAGAAAAATGTCAGCAAGGTTATCTCACAACTTTGCATTGAACTAATAATGGTGTCTTAATTTGGTGGATGTTTTGATCATACACTTTGAGTTTGCAAATTTTATATGTATTCTGGGGTACCATATGAACATTTTAGAAGTTGAAATTCTGTTAAAAGATTTAGTTTGTGCACATACAGGTATGAATTCAATTGCACCATCCACTAAGTTTCTCTAGCTACTGCTGTTCCCGTCTTTTTTCTGAATGCTGAAGATTTTCCTTGCTAAGTGGAGCTTAAAGCTTTGAACCTATTATAGGTGGCGAAAGGGAAGAAGGGGGGAGCCTGTGTCTATTTTTGGAATGCCCAATATGAAGAGATTTGTGTAATGCGGTCTCTTCTGGCTGATTTTTTATATTTCTAATTTTATAGCTGAGATTAGTTGTATTACTTAAATCTACCACTGTGACCTGCATATCATGAATTCGAAACATAGAAACAGTATTTCTACATGTGGGCTACATATATCTGACCATACCCATATCCTGCAGTGGTGGGAGACTCTTGAACTAAGTTGCCTTTTTCTTTCCTAAATCCATCATACTTGTATGTGGCATATAGAATGCTATTACTGTTGACTATGTGTCCTGTAATAAAGCAAATTTGATGAATGAAGATCAATGATCTTGATTATCATTTGCTCAATTGATTGCTCCTCTTTTACTGCCAATCATCATTTCTTTTTTCTGAATGCTGAGGATTTTCCTTGCTAAGTGGAGCTCAAGGCTTTGAACCTATTATAGATGGGAAGGGGGAAGAAGGGGGGAGCTTGTGTCTTTTTTTGGAATGCTTGCTTCAATATGAAGAGATTTGTGTAATGTGGTCTCTTCTGACTGATTTTTTATATTTCTAATTTTATAGTTAAGATTAATTGTATTACTTAAATCTACCATTGTGACCTGGGTATCATGAGTTCAAGACATAGAAGAGTCTCTCTACGGGCTGCATATATCTGATCCTCTCTACATCTTGCAGTGGTGGGAGACTCTTAAACTGAGTTGCCCTTTTCTTTCCTAAATCCATCATACTTGTATGCAACATATAGAATGCTATTACTGTTGACTGTGCCCTATACTAAAGAAAATTTGATGAATGAAAATCAATGATCTTGATTACCATTTGCTCAATTGATTGCTCCTCTTTTACTACCGATCATGTCTCACTTCTGTAATCTTGAAGTCCCATCCTTAAATGAAGCATCAAGTATTTGGACTACCATAAAAAGAAAGAATCTTATAAAAATAGAATAATGTTTAAATGGAAGGCTAGTACAAAACCTACAATTCTTTTATATTTATTCATGTGCTCATGCTTTTCAGATATACCTGCAACCATCCTATGTCTATTAAGCATTGTACAAATTATATGCTTGGACTTATAAATCCTTATTTACCTGTCATTCCTTCAAAAGGCCACCGAAAGTGGTATAATATTATTACAAGCTTTTCGGAAATCTGGCTCATAATAAATATGGATTCAAGCACGTGTCTTTCGTGGGTATAGCTTGAATATAAGCTGCATATTTCTACATTTTTCAACATTTTTCCTTCTAAAGCACTTGTTCTTCACTCTATCCTCATATTTTATGCAAATCCATCTCAAAAAATACACATTTTAACTCTTCAACTTCTATGAATGATAAAGTTGCATTTTAACTTTAGATTGAAAATAATTATCTCATGCAAAGAAATATCACATTAAATTTAAAATTTTTATACATCTGCGTTGAATTTAAACTACCTCAAAAATTGGGAGAAGAAACATAACCATAATCTAACAGTTCAATTATCAATCATCCCATTGGTGTTGGAAATGGCATGATTCGAGACCAAAGATTATGATTGTAGTTAATTACATTCTGCTGTAGATATCCTTCTTCAGGCTTTATGGTAGGATCAAAAGTGATAAAGAACTGAAAAGGTAAAGAACTGGGAAGGTAAACTATCTCATTTGCTTACTTCTGTATATCCAGCTGTGATGATAGATATGCCCTGGATCTGTATATCCAGCTGTGATGATAGATATGCCAGGGATTATACATTGATTTTTTGTTCTTCTTTAAAATAATAAAAAAAAAAACTTTATAGACTTTTCATCTTGGTTGGTTTATCAAGAAAACTCATATATGTCTAGTCTAGACATCTTCAAGGAAGTTAGTTTTAAAATTCTACAGTGTTCATCTAATTGGATTTGTTCTCTATTTAAATTGTTGGATGGCACTTTGCCTCAAAAGCATCTGTCGTGTTTATCTATCAAAAAACACACGCCAAAACTACATGCCCGATTCATGCTTTATAACTTTGTGTTCCTGCACCAGATCTGATATTGCTTGGAAGAATGCAAATTATGCCCAGATATGGGAATATCTTCGGGATGAATATGAGCTTACACAGAGATTTGGAAGCCTGGATTTCAAATTAAAATTTGTCGAGGTAAACGTTTGTTTCAGCTGATTTCCTTCCCCAAGAGGGTCAAAACACTACACTGGTCAATGCATGTCTAGTTTTCCTGATATCTTAGGTGTTCTATTTTGCAGCACAATATTCGTTTCCTCCAGGAAATTCTTCAAAATAGGAAATCCGATTTTTTAGAATGGATGGTCATCATTTTGATTGGCGTGGAGGTCCTCATTTCTGTCTTTACCATTGCTCATGGATCACTATGATAAAAATGCCCTCTGAAACCAGTAGAAGTAAATTGAGATTGAAATATAGATTTCTTGTGTTCTTTGGTTCACTATTACCGGACTTAAAGGTTATCAGGAAGGGGCTTCATCTCGTTTCGTTCTCTCTTGTAAAGTGGTTGCAGTACCTCGTGTACTTTTGTGGTGCCCCAGCTCTCGATGTGCAACTGGCTTTGGCACTCTTAATAATACAATCTTTATCAGTTACGGCACTGCGATCTAAACCCATGCACAGTTGTACGCATACGAGAATTTTTCTTCTTTTTTCTTCTTGGATGGAAAATTAAAGATTAGTAGATCCTTATCACAAACGAGAGGAGAATTGACAGATGGAAATTTGCAAAAAAAAAAAAAAAAAAAAAAAAAAAAGGAAAAAGATGATGGATAGCGACGGAGAATGGCGCCGGGCAACCATGGACGCCATACACCCTCTGATTTTAGTTTTTATTCAAACGACGGCATTATCTTTTTTTTTTTTTTTTCTCTCTCTTATCTTTTAACTTAACAGATTTAAAAGAAATTATTTTCCGTGCCCTAGGAGTTGCTCTTGGGGATATAAACGGGTGATGGGTAATGTTACTCCTGCAAAAAAAAGTTGTTGAGTATCGCATCTCCGATATAACTTGAGCTTTGGTGTTGATGCGATTAACATGATATCAAATCCAAGTCGATTAGGTCATGAGGCCATGCTGCAAAGCTAGCCTTGTTGGCACTCGTATAAATGGTGAAGGATTTCCATCTTATGCTTAAGCGGCGGTGTATACTCTTGGACGCTAGTTTTGAAAAATGGGGATGGGATCCTTCATGCCCTTCACGACCGTCCTTTATTCGTTTGATTTGCATTTTTTTTTTTTTTTTTATTTCTTTTCCGTTGGGCTTTGATCCTCTTCTGGCCTTCTAGAAAAAATTAAAATCTCCTCAAGATATTTATTTATGTATCCATGTGCAACATCGCTTATTATACTCTTATTACCCAATATTCCGGGCTAAACAACATTAAGAGGCTTATTATTGTTTTACAGAATTTTCTCTTCAATCATGGGAATTGTATCGATCATATAATATCCAGAAACACCTCTCTGCTTTGTCCAATCAACCCTCATTCTTTTAAATATATCTTCATCTATCTGTTTTTAAAATAAATCCTAAATAATGAATCACTTCATGGCATCTCTATTCTATCAATCATAAATGCCTCTATCCTCAAACTGATGCATATATTGATACCATAATCATGTACATAGCACACATTGGCTGTAGAAATGCACATATTACATGTTGATATATGCACACACATAGTTATATGGTGGTGCTATCAGGTTGAATTCGGGTTTGGTTCTACATTTTGTTCCTAAACTTACCCATTGAAGGAATGAGTTGGGTCTATATCTACATATTTAAAATATCATAAGGCATCTGATATTCAGGTCGAGTTTGGATATATTAAGATTTGTATTATGTCCAATATTCATCAAATTCAAATCATGTATAGATCAAGTGGAGGTTAAACTCATTGACGCTTTGAGAACTTCATTGGTGAGATCCAATACAAGCTTTAAAAAATTATTTCATGAACAATAAGTACTACTAGTTAAACATATGAAATAGTTGAGTGAAAAATGAAAATAATATGATTAATAACATATAAAGATGTTCTAATATATGATTACTTTTTATATTTCTCTTTCTTTAATACTATGTTGTAGAATATAAAATTGTCTAGAATTAAAATTAGATTAAAATTAACGTTATGCATATGTGTATATGTATGTATGTATGTTTATTTGTTTGTTTGTTTATTTGTTTATATGTATATGTGTCTGTATGCATGATGCCTTGTTCTTTTAGGTGTTCGATTGAAAAGTTAATCTTATTTGGCGTTGTTTGTACTTATAATCAATAGCCTTTCCATGAATGAGAACATAGTGATAAATGTAAGTACAAATGAAGATCTATAAAGCCATTGTTGAAGAAAAACTCCCGGCAAGATCTTAGTTCTCATGGGATGGGACCGTTTAAATTTTTTCATGGAATGAGATGTGAGATCGTCTTGATTCGTTTTGACATTGAAAATAGGGGATATCTCAAATATGTTAATCGAGATGTTAAAATGATCGTAGAATGATCCATCTCGATACTTAAGATGCAAATCATCCAGCATTCCATAGGATGTCTTATCGGAATTTGTCGCCATGATTCTAGATACAAGTGAAGATGAAAATCCATAGCCTATTGAACTTACAATACTAAAAAAAAAAAAAAATCATTTCTTGCATCACTTCTAAATCGATAGCTGGCATTAAAGGAAGGGGGTGCAAGAGGCAGCACATGCATCAGGCTTAGCATCTAATAAAGCACTGGCTCTGGTGCACGTAAAGAGTTATTCCTAGCTTTGTAAAAAAAAAATCTCATAGTTCGTTTCCTTTCTAATAAGCCTTGGGTTAAAGTCTTGCAGATCCAACCTAAAGCAAGCATGCTGCGCGTGGTCCAATCACTCCTCTCAAAGTTGCTAGCCCCCATCCTAACTCCTAATCTTTCGTAATTAGTTGTCTCATTGGCCAAGCAATCGATCCCTTAATAAGATATTTGAGCCACTCCAAAAACTTTCCTAGTAGAGTCAAGAGTTATGCAATAGATGGCTTTCAAATTAGCACTGATGACACGCATGTAGGAACAAGACGGAGGAATTTCTTGTCTTGGCCACTACACTGCCAGTTCCAAACCATCCCTCGATGAAAGGAGGAATATCAACTTTATATAAGATGCCGTCTATCCCAAATCATTATTTATTTCAGGATTATATATGAAAATTTTGGTTCGAAATCTCAGATTCTTTAGGACTAGACCTATATATGCCCTCGAATGTGGGTACCTGCTTGGGTACTAAACCGAGCGAACAAAGCTACTATAAATTTTAGAAAAAAAGAAAGAAGTTTTGGGTTTATTTTAAAATGAAGGTTTGAGTCTTGCTTGTAACTTGTGTGCATCGATCTATTTATTTATTTTATATAAAAATGAAGTCTATGCTTTTTTTTCTTTTTTTTTTTTTTAGGTCAAACTTTCCTTTATCCCCACATTAGGCTTGTCCTTGAAGTTGAAAACGTCTAAATAGGCTCTGCACATTTTTTTTTTCTAGAGAAAAGAATGGTCCAACAGGTAAAAACTCCTTGAAGTTGAAAACGTCTAAATAGGCTCTGCACATCTTTTTAGAGAAAAGAATGGTCCAACAGGTAAAAACTCCTCAATATCCATAGAGAAGGCAAAAGGTGGTAGGAAAGATTAGTTGAAAAATGAAAGAAAATGAAATAGAATCGAAATCTGCTTATAATCCTGCAACTTTTTCTAACTTTCATTATTTGACTAATTGCCTTTCACCTGGAAATCAGCATTTTTTTTAACTAAAGACTGAAAGCTTCTCATTCGGGTCTTGCTGTCCTACCATATACTAGAAGTTAAAGGTAAAGGTTTTATGCTATACACATGCGTACATAGATAAAAATTAGACAATTAATTGAGTCATGCATACGGTCTATATAAAGTCAAGTGGCAAACTTATGTACATACGAAAGTATTCTTATTATAGTTATGAGGAAGGGACCTAGTATCTTGCCCAAACAAAAATGAATTGTTTATGCGAAATAAATGGATTGTTTATGCGAAATAAATGGATTGTTTATATATATATTAAAAAACTCATAGGGCTTCTTTGGAAGAAGGTTTTTTAGGTCAAAAAAAAAAGGAAGAAAGTAAAGAATGAGTAAAAAGAAAGGCATGAACTTTACATTTTCTTTTTGTTTCTATATTTTATGAAACATCTAAATAATAGAGGAGTTTAAACTATACCTTTAATACTACACCACGTATTTTTGACTAAGGCAAGAGCTTTTAAATTTATTCTAAAAATAGCCTATACAAATTTATTTGCAAATCTTACACTATAATTTTGGCAAAAGCCTAACTCTTTACAAACTTTTATATTAAAAAAATCTCAAAAGTTTATATCAAGAAATTATAACAATAGTTGATTGCATAATTATTTTTATATCCCAATAGCCAATTTGAAACTTTTTAATTTGTAACTGCCTGTTAATCCATCATTGATCAACATGAGTGATATGTTTTGGTGGTAGTTTATTTAGGTAATTATCAAAAATTCATTATATATGATAAATGATGGAAAAAAAAAATAGATCTAATATGTTCTCAAGCAGTTTAACTGATGGTTGTGCTGAAGTGGTTATCGAACAATACTATGATTTTCATGTAGGCTTTGCTTGAAATCTTACCTACCAAAAAATTATCTTTTATTTCTTAAAAGCAAACTTATTATGAACGAGGTAACATAGTAGAAGAATTGATTGCTCTATTTAACATTGAAATTAAATTTTTTATCAAATCGATAGACTTAGCATGATAGATCTCAAAATAAAGAACGAAGAATAAATATTTTGATCTTATAGTGATAAAAGGAGAAGTATGGCAATGTGAACTCAATTAATCTTGTAGAGCATAATAATCAATTCTTAAATTTAAAGCTCAATATGATTTGATTATTCAGTTTCCATCTAATATCTTTATGAATCAAAAAGACTTAAGAAAACAACAATTTTTATATATTTAATAAAAACAGTCATTACATTCAACACTATTTTATTTTATAAAACTTCTATATTGACACTATACACAAATAAAAAAGTATATGCATGCTGCTCCTCGTTATATAACACTAATTTGTTCCTGTTCTTTCAGTTTTTGTTGATCGAGTCATGCAAGGTGTGGGAACTAAATTGTGAGATGGGTTGCTCTCATGTTTGAGGTGTGATATCTTCACGGTATGCATGACCGTGAATCAGGCGAGCCCGTTGGAACCTACACTCACATGTCAACATCTCAATATTAACTAAAATGCACCGCACAGCGTTAGGCCGCTCATACAGGAGCACTTAGCAATCCCATTTGGAAAAAAAATACTTGTCTTCAAACTGTATTCACTCGCAAGTTTGGCGTCCAATGAGATTCTGAATATATAATTATTTCGTCTATCATAAAAGTTGTTGTGAACTGATATTTAGGCATCGAGACAAGCCATTGATTTCTATTGAGAAACAGCAAATTTCAAGGTGCATTTCAAAGCCAACTATTTTCCGCTAAAGTTTATGCCACGGCACCCTTAAAATTAAAATTAATGACCTTCAAGCTGTACTTCGGTCCAAATTCAAGCTTCAAGTTCCGCATCTCCGACGGCAATCTTAACTTGTTTGTTTTGCGCTCAGCTCCCGAATGCTTTTAAAAAAAAAAAAAAAAAAAAATTACTAACGTTTCAAATCAATTCATTTTATTTTGAAATTTAAAAACAATGTAATCTGATACACATATTTTATTTATCTTAATTTTAATTTAGAAATAATAATCTTAGAATTTAAATTTAATAATATAAAATTAAACAAATTCTATAAATATATATTTTTATTTATCTTATTTTTATCTTGAATTGTCTTTTTAAAAAAAAACACTTTATTTTTAAGAAAATATTTCATCTATTTTTTAATTTATAGTTTGAAATCAATTATTCTTTTTAAGTTTGAAAATAATTTAATCTAATGCATATATTTTATTTCTAGTATTTTTAATTTTTGATCTAAAAATAATGATTTTAAAATTTAAATTTAATAATATAAAATTAAAAAAAATATTAATTTTTATTTTTATTAATATTATTGATCAAATCAGCCTTTGTGTATCGCATGGGTATATACTTAGTGTCATATAAATATGAATAAAGCTTTTCATTAGAGTAACAAGCGCGTGTTGATTTTAGAGATTGTCTTCTATTTTATCGTTTTTGGATTCCAAATATCACCTTCATAGTTTAGGGTATGCTATGATTGTTATTTTCTTCCTCTGAATGCTGTCTATTTCTCCACTTCAGTCTACAAAGATTTATATAAAATATTGTCTCTGCCAACTGATTTCTATTATCTATAGTTTTATGCCTCTACTATTCTAATGGGAGAAGCTTTCGCCACCAGCATTAGAAAATCCTTAGAATCCCTATCTAAGAAGTGGGTATTTAAATCTAAGAAATACTCAAAATATCATAACAAAATATTTTTTTATGAAAACATAGAATGCAGAAAGGTTTTTTTTATAAATATCATGGTTATGTTTTTGTTCATGTGCATAGCACATGCCCAAGACTATTAACTTGACTTGATTTTTAGCAACCTCCAATACCTTAGCCAATGAAACTTCTATGTGAAATATGCAGTATATCTATGGTCTTGATTAATGATTACTACCTGCAATGGATTCTTCATCGATTAGTCCTCTTGAAGTTCCTCTATTTAGATGAGGCATTGAGTTTTTGAAAGAATACAAAAGAAAAAAAAAATTGATTGAAGAAACAATATTTCATATTAAAGGTTTACCATACTGAGAATCGATATTATTTTGATATTGATTTGATTTGGTATAGTACTAAAAGTATACCATACTGACATATGTTATGCCTTAACGTACTGGTCAAGTGGACTAGTATACTATATTTTTTTCCTTTTTTTTATTTTTTTGAATAATTTTTAATTTTTTCTTTTTTTAATTGTAGTATATTTAATTTTAGCAATATTTTTTAAAAAAATTTATAGTATTTTCATTAGTGATTCAAAGTATTTTATAGTGTCGAATAAAATTAAAGTATATCAATGTATCACTAATGTAAATGTAAATAACAAATAACTAGAAGAAAATATTTTTAAATTACATATGAACATAAATTTTAAATATAATAATAAATACATAATAGATAATACATACCAACATTTAATATTTAGTGGAGTATCTATGCTACTTATAGATGTTTGGGTTTTGGTCGTAGGCTAGGCTTAAGAGGCTATCTTTGCTTTTATAATCATCGCATGCTCACTCCATTGGATCACCATATCTGATTCTCCTCTATGCCTTATTGCCATACCTTTGGTGTACAGTAAGATATTGTTCTAGTCAACAATGAACAAGTTAGAGAAATTCTTGATGTGGTAGAAAACTATCCCTTGTTGAAAGAAGGAATATCAACTTTTACAACGTACTATCCATTCCAAAATCACTATTTGTTTCATAATTATATATGAACATTTTGGTTTGGAATCTAAGATCCTTTTGACTAGGCTTATCTATGCCCTCGAATGTAGGTACCCACTTGGGTGCTAAACCAGGTGAACAAAGCTACTGTAAATTTAAAAGAAGGAAAGAAGTTTTTGATTTATTTTAAAATGGAGGTTTGAGTCTTGCTTGTGTACATCGATCTTTTTATTTATTTTATATAAAAATGAAGTCTATCCTTTTTTTTTTTTTGGTTGAACATTCCTTTATCCCGACATTAGACTTGTCCTTGAAGCTGAAAACCTCTAATTGCCTTTTGCCCATAAATCAGCATTTTTGGCTAGAAGTAAAAGTTAAGATTTTATACTACACACGCACGCGCGCGCGTGCATATATATATATATATATATGTGTGTATATGTATATGTATATGTATATACATACATACATATAAATTAAACAATTAATTGGGTCATGTATAGGGTCTATATAAGGTAAAGTGACAAACTTATGCATATAACAAAATATTCTTATTATAGTTATGAGAAAGGGACATAATATCTTACAAAATAAATGGATTGTTTATTAATATATATATATATATAAAGAAGAGGTATTGGGATAATTTAGGAGTTTTTAAGGAGTTTTTCTAAGTGGAAAGGAAGGATTTAGAAGGGTCTCAGTACGTCCAAATCCCTCAACAGTAACAATTTTTAACTCATGAATTGAGAATTTAATTCTTAAATTGAAAATTTATGAGGGTTTAGTTTATTAGGCATAAATCCCATCTTTTCCTTTTATTTTATGAGACTTCTAAACAATAAAGAAATTTAAACCATACCTTTACCTTTCTTTCATTTATTAATTTTTAACCTTTTTTCTAATCTTGAAAAGCTTTCGGTTCCTTTCACCTTTTTACTTCCAAACATATTGGTAATAGATGGCATATCACATATTATTTTGACTAATGCTAGAACTTTTAAATTTATTCTAAGAATAACTCATACAAATTTATTTGTAAACTATAACGCCCCAAGCCCACCGCTAGCCAATTAACTTCGTTAGTAGGACAAAATCACGTGGCCCAAAAACTCGAGTAGAAGTTAATGGATAGTAAGTGAACTTGAGTTATAAGCACATGACACATTTATTTCCCATTCAATATATGACTCTCTTGAGTTATAAGCATATGACACATTTCTTTTCTATCTAATATGAGACCCTTATAGTGCGATGATGAAGCACATGGCACATTTCTTTCCCATCCAATATGTGACCTTTATAATGCGACATCCTCATTACACGCTACAAGCTAGTCAGAATCTACCCTCGAGCCGGATCTCCACGCCATCATCCCATGAGTAGCCCTTTCCTTATGCCCAACCAACTTTCCACACTCGGGTCAACTCTGATACCATTTGTAACGCTCCAAGCCCACCTGCTGGCCCAATTAACTCCGTTAGCCCTAACCAACTTTCTACACTCGGATCGGCTCTGATACCATTTGTAACGCTCCAAGCCCACTTATTAGCCCAATTAACTTCATTAACGGGCCGAAACCACGTAGCCCATAACTCGAGTGAAAGTTAATGGGTAGCAAGTGAACTTAAGTTATAAACACATAATACATTGGGACTAAATTCGAGTATCACAATCTTTCCTCCTTATAATGCGATCCAATTAATTCCATTAGCGGGCCAAAATTATGTGGCTCAAAAATTTGAGTGGAAGTTAATGAGTAGCAAGTGGACTTGATTTGTAAGCATATAACACATTTCTTTCACATCCAATGTGTGACTAAATTTGATGTATCACACAAACCTTGCAATATAATTTTGGTAGAAGCCTAACTCTCCATAAACTTTTATATTAGAGAAATCTTAAAAAGTTCATATCAGGAAATTATAACAATAGTTGATTGTATAATTATTTTTACATTCCAATAACCAACTTGAAACTCTTTAATTTGTAACTACCTATTAATCCATCATTTTTGAAATGTTTTAGTGGTAAATTGTTTATTTAATTATCAAAAATTTATTTTTGAAATTATTTGTGAAAATTGTATAACTGGTGGTCGTGCCCATGACTAGAAATCATGTGGGCTCTGATTGCATATAAAAAAATTATTTTTTTCTCTCTCAAAACAAACCTATTTTGAACAAGGTAACAAAGTATAAGAATTGATTGCTCCACTCAATATTGAAATTAAATTTTTTATCAAATTAATAGACTTAGCATGATAGGTTTCAAAATAAATAATAAAATATTTTGATCTTATATGGTGATCAAATATTTTATTTTATCAAATTAACCAAATATTACGCCATAATATGACCGTATACTCTTAAAGTGAAAGTAAACGTTTAAAGCACTAGCTAAATCTCAAATATATTATTTACTAAATCAAGTTATCAATCCTTTATATGCCATTTTCAATTAATCCATACAATTGTATGTTTGAAGAAAAAGAAACTTCTAACTATCCTTACTCCCGGAGACCCTCCTAAAACCTTAAAATTCTGATATATCAGTAGGCTTCATTCTCATCCACTACAAAATAATAATACCAAAATTTTGATCTATCAAGCCAGCTTCATTCTCATCCACTGCAAAATAAGGAGTAATGAGCTAAAAGCTCATTAGAACTTTTATACATACCATCATATTCATGCTAATAAAATCAGAATAATGTATCAAAATATACTTTTACAGAAGATAATATAATGCATACATAATTTATCTTAAAAAAAAAGTCAAATCCACATGTACTTTTACAAAAGATAATATAATGCGTACATAATTTATCTAAAAAAAAGTCAAATCTACATGTCAAAATAAATGCTAAACCATCACTGTGACTGCAATCACAACCAAACCACCAATGCAACTGTAGCCATAGCCAAACCACCAATATGACTGTAGCCACATCCAAACCATCCATATGACTCCATATGACTGCAGCAATATTCAAACCATACATGTGACCACAGCCACATCCTCATTATATACTCAATGCGACTGTAGCCATACTATTTATTAGCGCACTAGTACATAAGACATCACTAAGTAAGACGTACGTAATATGCCACTTGGCCCCTTTCGGCACCAACATAAAGCGTCACTAGGTGAGTCGCTCCTTCAGCATGCAATCGTCACTAGGCAGTACTACTGATACATACTGGCACATGCCAGTAATCTATGCATAACGACCTAGCTTGGCGATACATCTTCCAATGGATTAATCTACATACTAGTATGCAGTGTGATAAACTCAGCTGATGAGTTAAGGATTCAATCCTCACCGCTCAGAATTAATACCATGTACCAATAGTACCACATCATAACCCTCAACCAAGCTACACCATACCACATTCATCATAAATTTACAAGCGATACTTAAAATCTCGAATCAAATCCAAAGCCATTCATAACAAAATAATATACCACCGTATATATGAAAATTCACAATAATCCACGATGCTCAATTTAAATTATGTTGAAAAAACCATCAATAAAATATAATATTTGTAGGTATGTAAGTTATGAAAACATATTGCATAATAATAGGTACAGAACTCTTTCCTCATATCGCTATTACAAATAACTCTTCAATGCAAGAAAACAATGAATGATCATCTGTAATTAAGTATAACAATTAATTAATTTACCAAAATTCATAATTAAAAAATTATCATTTTACCCCTTAGCCTAAAATTTATAAATGACTATTTTACCCCTATAATTCAATGAATATTAACCCTAACTATTTTTAATCAAGATTTAATTATTTTATAATTTTACAAATTTTTACCAACTTGGCTATATTTATAAAAAATTTTCTACTCATCCATGTTTAATTATCCTAATTTACCCTAGCCATTACTCAGTTTAAATATCACTACAAGATCTAGATTTACTACTAATCAGCATAGTTCAGTTATTTGATCATTAGGATTTAAATCAAATAGGTTTTCTTAAACTCATTTAAAATCATTTTATTCTAAACCAACATTAATCTTAGATGATCTTTGAGCGAAACAAAATCAGATTGAGCAATTCTAAACCTGGATCATCAGAAACCCACTGAATCAGATTAGCTAAACCAATAAATTAGCTAATTGAATCATAATAATTTTCATATAATTAAGCTGATGGGTAAACAGCTATCAGCACATATCAACCCAAACTATTTCCAGACAACCCGTTTAATAATTACAAGTCCAATCCAACACCATCTAATTTGACTATTGAGTTCCCATCTAATATCTCAAAAGGACTTAAGAAAACAACGATTTTTATATATTTAATAAAAATAGTCATTGTATTCAATAATATTTTATTTTATAAAACTTCTGTATCCTATAGACCACTATCTTTTTTTAATAAAAGTAGATAAAAACTACATATGTGCTGCTGCTCGTTATATAACATTATTTCGTTCATATTCTTTTAGTTTTTTTTGATTGAGTCATGCAAGTGAGATGGGTTGCTCAAATGTTTGTAGTGTGATATCTTATCGATACGCGTCACAATTAATATTTTCTAGGCGAGGCCGCTAGAACTTAACACTCACGTCTCAACATCTCAATATTAACTAAAATGCACTGCACCGCGTTCGGCCGTTGATACAGGAGCACTTGGCAGTCCAATTTTGAAAAAACAAACTTGTCTTCCAACAGTATTCACTATCAAGTTGGCGTCCAATGAGATTATGAATATGTAACTACTTCGTCTATTGAGAAACAGCAAATTTCAAGGTGCATTTCAAAGCGAACTATTTTCCTCTAAAGTTCATGCCATGGCACCTTTGAAAACCCAAGTTGCACTTGAGTCCAAATTCAAGTTTCATGATGTGGTCAAGCATCATAACTCCGACGACAGTCTTATAACTTGTTTGTTTTATGGCTCTCTAAAGACGGCATTGGAGTTGTTTCCATATTATGGTATCTTTTCATAATATCCATTTGTGCTTCAGTTCCCAAATGCATTTTTTTTTTTTTTAAGTTTTTTGATTAACATTTCAAATCAAAAATAATGTTGAAATTTAAAAATAATGTAATCTAATACACATATTTTATTTATCTTATTTTTAATTTAAAAATAATAATTTTAGAATTTAAATTTAATAATATAAAATTAAATAAATGATATAAATCTATATTTTTATTTTATCTTTCCTTTTTTAGTCCTTTTATTTTGGATTATGTTTATACATTTTAAAAAACTCTATTTTTAGAAAAATATTTAATCTTTTTAATCTAAAGTTTCAAATCAATTATTTTTTTTGAAATTTAAAAAATTAATCTAATAAACGATTTTATATATCTTATTTTTATTTTTAATTTATAAATAAAAAATTTTAAAATTTATTTTAATAACATAAAATTAAAGATATTATATATATATATATTATTTATCTTATTTTTATCTTGGATTATGTCTTTTTAAAAAAAATTATTTTTAAGAAAATATTTCACCTATTTTTTAATTTATAGTTTGAAATCAATTATTCTTTTTATGTTTAAAAATAATTTAGTCTGATGCATATATTTTATTTCTCTTATTTTTAATTTTTGATCTAAAAATAATAATTTTAAAATTTAAATTTAATAATATAAAATTAAAAAATATATAAATTTATATTTTTATTAATATTATTGATCAAACCAGCCTTCGTATGAGCATATACTTAGCGCCATATAATTATGAATGAAGCGTTTCATTAGAGTAAGAAGCGCGCTTTGGTTTTAGAGATTGTCTTCTATCTTACCTTTTTTTTTTGGATTCCAAATATCACCTGCATAGTTTAGGGTATGCTATGATTATTATCTTCTTCCTCTGAATGCTGTCTATTTCTCGACTTGAGTCTACAAAGATTTATATAAAATACTGAATCTGCCAACTGATTTCTATTATCTATAGTTTTATACCTCTACTATTCTAATGGGAGAAGCTTTCGCCACCAGCATTAGAAAATCCTTAGAATCCCTATCTAAGAAGTGGGTATTTAAATCTAAGAAATACTCAAAAATATCATAACAAAATATTCTTTTTATGAAAACATGAATCCAGAAAGGCTTATTTTTATAAATATCATGGCCATGTTTTTGTTCATGTACATAGCACATGCCCAAGACTGCTAACTTGACTTGATTTTTAGCAACCTCCAGTACATTAACCAATGAAACTTCTGTGTGAAATATGCAGTATATTGCCTGTAATAGAGTAGATGAATGGATATCTATGGTCTTGATTAATGATTACTACCTGCTCAATGGATTCTTCATTTTTTAGTGCTCATCCTGTCTTATTTTTGAAATCTTGAAGTTCCTCTCTTTAGATGAGGCATTGATATTTTGAAAGAATATAAAAGAAAAAAAAAAAAGCTGATCAAAGAAATAATATTTAATATTTAAGGTTTACCGCATTGAGAATTGGTACTATTTTGTTATTATTTGGTTTGGTGCGGTACCTAAGATATACCATACTGACATATGTTATGCCTTGGCTACTAGTCAGACAGACTCGTATGCTAAATTTTTTTTCTCCTTTTTTATTTTTTGATAAATTTTTAATTTTTTATCTTTTTTTATGTAGTATATTTAATTTTAGTAATATTTTTTTGAAATTTATAATTCTTTTCATTGGTGTTTCAAAGTACTTTATAGTATCAAATAAAATTAAAGTATATCAATGTATCACTAATGTTAGTGTAAATAACAAACAACTAGAAGAAAATATTTTTAAATTACATATAAACATAAATTTTGAAATATATAATAAATATATAATAGATAATACATACCAATATATAATATCTAGTGGAATGTCTATGCTACTCATAGATATCTAGGTCTTCCTCACAGTCTAGGCTTATAAGGCTATCTATGCTCTAATGAGCATCGCGCACTCACTCCACTGGATCACCATATCCGATACTGGTCTAGTTATGTAATGAACAAGTTAGAGAAATTTAACCCATAACTATTATGAGGCTATGGTGTTGGAACATAGTAACTACTCAAACTTTAAATGCAAGATATTCATAAGATGATGTATTGAATGAAGAAGATTCGTATCCATATCCATAAAAATATGTTGAATGATATATGGAATAGGATCCGGAATGGAAATTCGATTTAGATATGTATAGGTATCCTACTCTACATGTCAAATTGTTCATATTACCGTGTTCCTAACGACCTCGTGAGCTCCATCTCTTATAAACAATAGTCTTCCCACGGGCACTACTATGTTGCGTCGGCCCAGCAATGGGTTTCAACCTCTATTTTTTTTTTATCCGCAAGTTTTATCACTCGTATCTCTCTCTCTTTAAATCCAAATTCAACAAATAATATATTGCTAGAAAGTTTTCACAATCTACTTTCTAATTGTATCAATTTTATTAGTTAATAGTTTAATTAAGCAAGTCAAAATTAGGCTTAAAATTTCAAAAAAAATTGTTAGGTTGAAATTAAAATTTGATCTAACAATTAAATCATACCTCTATTTTTTTCCAAATTTTACAAGCGAGATTACACTATTACAATAAGCATATTCCTATACATTTCATGCTTTAAAACTCAGCATGGATTGATCTACCATAGTGATCACATCATAGTATGTATGAATTTATCATTAATAATCATAATACAATATGCATGAATCCACCAATAGTGACCGCAACATTGCATACATCAATTTATCATTGATAATCATACTATAGTATGCATAAATATGCCATGTGAGATGCAATACTATATAGAGGTGAATAATAAGTATTATTAATAATCATACTATAGTATGCATAAATATGCATTGCAAGGTACAATACAACATAGAGGCGAACAACAAGCTTAAGTAGGATAAGGCAAGCGAAATACAATATATCAATTTATTATTAATAATCATACTATAGCATGCATAAATATGCCATGTGAGATGCAATATAATATAGAGGTGAATAATAAGTATTATTAATAATCATACTATAGTATATATAAATATGCATTGGCAAGCGTAATATCTTTTTTGATATAAATAAATAAAAAAAATCAATCCTTGAATAAATAAAATAAATCAATATTCAATAAAATAAATCAATCCTTGGCTTGTATAACGAATCTCATTGCGTCTTTCTTGCCTCTTTTCATACTCTAAATCCTAGTGGGAGAGAACATGCATTTTTTTCGATGATCAGAAATAGTCAGCCTCATCCTCTATTTACAAAGATTATTAGATAGAACTCCTAGTGTCATAATATTAGATCTCTTTAACTACTCATAATCAAATAAAGGT
Organism: Metroxylon sagu; assembly: GCA_017589505.3. Classification (NCBI taxonomy): domain Eukaryota; kingdom Viridiplantae; phylum Streptophyta; class Magnoliopsida; order Arecales; family Arecaceae; genus Metroxylon; species Metroxylon sagu. The sequence continues at coordinate 1,051,475 of JACVBY030000658.1, read as the reverse complement.
TCTTATCCTTTTGTGATTATTTAAATAGGGATTTTTATAATTAACCCATATGGATAATCACTAAATGCGAATGTGGATGTCATGGTTGAATATCATACTGCCATAGCCATGGCTATTAAACATAGATCGGACTGGCTGGACTAGAAAATCGATGAACCTAGTACCTATGTAATCTAGAGTTGAGGTTGGACTAGACTGCATTTGATGCTATAGCAACCTAGTTGAATTGGATGAGAGGGTTTAGGGTACCTTACCCATATGTGGATGGGTTTTGGTTGAGGTTTCAATGACACGAGGGTCTCCTGTTCTGTATATGATATTGTAGTAGGTTGTAGCCACAAGTTGCAACCTAATCCAGTTAGCCCAAAAGCAAATGGTTTGGTGGATTCGAAGCACATCATGAAGCCTTCGGCCATTCAACCTCATTAAAATTGGGGTAAAACACCAGAACTCTAACCTGTTCAACCTATTTATACAAAGCCTTGCTTCAACGTGCTTATATGGATGGATCAGGTTAAGTCATGTGCTTCGGTTTTCAAATTCCTCAAAGTTTTCGCAATTTTCTTCATGTTCCTCTCTAGTTCTCAAAGTCATCATACAAAGTGCCTTGATGAAGATAAATAATTTCAAGGTGCATCTAGAAGCATCATCCTCTTCATCCAAGGATCATGCCATGTTCCCTTCAAAATTCTATATTGTTAAAGCCCGAAGAAAAGTTTCAACCACCGTAAATCACCAAAGAGTATCATCCCTCCCATTTTTGATAGCGAGGCAACTTAAAAATGTTTTGAGGACTCCACCCACCTTCATCAAAATTGGACAAGGTTAAATGAAATTACAAAGTGCCTGGCAAAACAAGCAACATGTATATAATGAAGTAACATGAATTCATTAGTTGTATAATTTGGTTCCTGAAGTTAAGTTTAGATGATAAATTTAAAATTTTTTATTGAATTTCCAGAAAACCATTGCCTACCTTATGCTTTTATATCGATTTGTATTATTTTGTTTCTTTAAAAATAAAATAAATTATTTTGTAACAAAAGTTTTGAAGATAGATTCAACATTTTCAGTTCAATTGCCATAAAAACTTTGCTTACCTTATGCTTTTATTTTGATTTATATTAACTAAATTTATTTAAAAATAAAACATTGTATGACATAGCAAAAGTTTTGGTGGTAAATTGGATTTTAATTATTGAATTGCCATAAAACCTTTGCCGACCTTGTTAGTTTTACATTGATTTATATTGTTTTAACTTCTTTAAAATAGGATAACTTATTGCACAATAAAAATATTTATATAGGAGTCTAAAAATAAAAAATAAAAATATTGTTATTAGAATAACTTATTGCATAACAAAAATATTTATATAGGAGTCTGAAATAAATACGCTCTACCGGCTGAGCTAAGACGGCAAGTGAATTGGACTAAGAAAATTAAATATAAGAACACAGTATGAAAATGAATAAAATTATAACATCAGCACTAAATGTTTATCAACTTCAGACTTTTGCGAACAAGGGCCAGAAGCAGATGTGAAGATTGAAAATGCTCCATCAAAATTCATTTCAACTCTATGTTAGAACATGATTGCTGAGTAAATATTGTCCAAAGAAAAGTTTTGGAGGGCTATAACGCCGCGATGTGTAACGCCGCAATCATCGTGGCGTTACCAAACCGAATTAGAGAAGATTCGGCTGCATCCTTCGCTTACTATTCATGCGATCCTCGGAAAGATAAAGAGGATTAAAAACCCTACCTTTCCTTCCCTCATCCCACACCTGGTTCATCTCTATTCTTCTCGTCGTCATCTCCTCCTCACAAACCTAATCCATCCATAGGTAATCTCTCTTTCTTTGCCTTTATTTTATGTTTTAGTCTAATATTTGATCCGAGGGGTGAAGAGATGAGAGCAAGAGGTAGAGAGAGATCTAGATTGTGTGTGAGAGAGGGAGATGGATCTGAGATCTAAGAACAAAAAAAAAAAAGAAAAAAAAAAGAAAAGAAAAAGAGGGAGATGGATCTGGGATTTGAGAACAAAAAAAAAAAAGAAAAAAAAAAGAGGAAGATGTATCTGAGATTTGAGAACAAAAAAAAAAAAAAGAGATCGGGCCATGGGTTGTGCATAAGAGAGGAAGAGGACCAGGAGAGATAAAGTGCGTTTTTGAAAAGAGGAAGAAGAAAAAAAAAGAGATGAAGCCATGAGTTGAGTGTGAGAGTGGGAGAGGACCAGGAGAGATGGAGTGTGTTTTTGAAAAGAGGAAGAAGATAATAATAATAATAAAAAAAAAAAAGAAATAGAGAGCGGAAGGAAAAGAGCTGAACACCTCTGTTTGAGTTTGAGTTTTAGAAGATGAGAAAAAAAAAAAAATGATGGGTTGGCTCTTGGCTATTCATTTGAGCCCAAAGTTCAACCCATTTGAGCCCAGTTGGGTTCAACTTTTGGAACCCAAATTAGTTCTAACCCAACCATTCTAGAATTAGAATTAAATCTGGGATAGCTCTAATTTATGAAAAAAATTTTGTTACACTATTTGGATTAATACAAGTTAAAATAATTAGGCCCAAGTTGGATCCAAAATTATACTCGGTAGAATGATAGGAATTATGTTGGCATTATGATTTTTAGAAATTAAAAATTCAAATATCATGTTGTAGGTGTTAGAAGCCTAAACAGTTGATTTGGACTTGTGAATTAGTGATAAAAGATAAGTAAGCTATTTATCACGAGTAATTTAGTAAATTATTAAATTATATAATTTTTGAATAAAATGTTTGTATACGTTTAAATATTACTTTTTATCTGCTATTATCATGCAAATAAATTCTGATACGTTATTTTATTCATTTGAAAGCTTAATAATATTATTTTTAGATTTTAGATAAATTCTGTATAACTCATAAAATAAATAAATAAATAAATAAAAATGATAAATAAATAAATAATAATAACAATAGTGATAATGATAGTAGTACATGTGATAATAATAAAAATAATAAATTAACATTGTTTATGCAAAATAAATAGTTATGATATATATATTCAAACTATAAATTAGTAAAAAAAAAATATTTGATATTAATATTATTAACATAGCTAATATGATAGGAATGTATGCCTATGCTAAGTTAACCTAAAGAATTTTATGGATAATATTTGAATAAGAAATGAAAATAAGTTCTGAATAAAAAAAAAATATCACCCGCGATCTACTATGATGTGACTTTGTGATATGATTTTTGATACCGGGACCCACCTCCACAGGGGATATATATATATGGAGGATACACCTTCATCCACAGGGTTAAATGTGGTATTCTGTTCTGGCCTTCATCCACAGAGATTATATGTGGTGTTTTGTTCTGGTCCTGTCATAGGGATATATGTGACCATAGTTTATGACCGTGGCATATTTATAATAAGATGAAATGTAAATGTTAATGATAGTGAATTATGAATGTGATGACTTAAAAACTTGAAACTGAAATTTTGAGACATAATATGCATTGTGATTTCAACATATTTCAAGCATATAAGTAACATCATATAATAAGGCGACATGAAAGTTTTGACATATGAAAGTAAGTAAATTCTGATATGTAATATTCTTGAAATTATATGATATATTTTATATTAGGCTTACTTATTGAGTGTGAACTTATTAAACTCGTTGATATTTTTCAGAGCTAAAGAAATGAAGAGGGATATGAGTAAATTGAAGCTGCTATCAGCCTAGTTTAGATAGAATTTATGTTTACTAATTTTGCATGTAGCTCAAACATTCGCTTTATTTGGAATTGTAATAAGAATGTTGCTACTTTTTAATGGCATATTAGTTGATGGACCTTTGATTTGATAATTGCTTCTATTATTGAACGCCTTGCATGCTTAGCATATGACGGGTTGCCACCTTCTGAATCCACTCTAGGGTCTGGGGTGTGACAAGGGCCTCAACATATAACTAGCAATTCACTTGCCACCCTTCTTTTTCTGCTGCTGAGTTGCAAATGGAGGCATCCAAGGTTAGTTTCAGAGAATAATTGGTGCTTCTGTCAAAATGTAAATTAATAACAAACAGCAAACTATGAACAAAACATGGTAGAGCTTTAAGCAGAATTACCCAATGTCCCTTTAGCCTCAGATTTTGCAAAAAAACCTCCATCCATTCATCTGTCAAAAGAAACACGCCTTCTTCATCTTCTAATTATATCATACGGTCAATGCAATTGTGAACAGATAAGAGAGCTAGTAAGGCAGGAACATCTTGGAGAGATAGGAAATCCATGTGAAAGGTGTTACAGCAGACCCACCATAGAATAGGCTTGGAAACCTAATGAATTTAATAATGGTGCAGGAGTTAATTTAATATTAAATATGTATAACAATTTTCTCTTATCTATTTTACATTAGCTTTGGTATCACTCATTAATGTAAACCGTATCAAATCCTTCTCCTAAATTTCACCCAGGCTCTTCTGTAGTTGACAACATTCAGCAACCAAAGTTACTTTGGACAACCTCATATTTATAATATTATCTAAATCAATCAATTTTTCATCATCTTCTAACTCAAAAAAATTAAACTGTTGAGCTTCTTCCATGGTAACCTTGATGATGATCTTTGTATAGGCTACTTCAACTACACTCCACCATAGCATTCTCATCTCCATGACGCTTGCTTACATACTTGGAGTTCTTGGATCCTATTTTTCACCTTACCAATGATACGGTACTGGAATTGTTTTCTTTTTTATAAAGTGCAGTATATGGTGCTTACAATGTATGCGTGATTTTAAATTTTTTTAAAATAGTAAATTTATCTAGATGAATAAATGATAATTAATGCAGCCAATTAGACATAGTTATTACTATTGATATAAGAGTTTTTACACAAAGATTTAGCTTGTGCAACATTACCTGGTTACGCCATGAATTGAAATTTTATTTAACGTGTAGCAAATATTAATGATGCTATTATTACTATATTTCATAATCATTATAATTCATTACTTAAGATATAATAAAACTAGGTATATGCTTGTGCAATGCATGGGCATTCGAGTGATCGATAATTTTTTAATAGCATATTTTTACAGATATGCCAAAGATGTTTTTTTTTTTTTTTTAATTTATAACTCTTAACATCCAAAATCCAAAGAAGCATAAGATAAATAAAATAAAGGTATTAGATAAAACAAAAATTTCTATGTTGTAAAAAGAGTTTATGTTATAAAAAACTGAGCTAACAACTCTTGGGCCTTCGTGAATCCCTAAAATTGGCTCTATTTTTTCTTGTTCTTCTTCTTTGATTGACATTAATTTTATATCCAGATTTGAGACTTAGTAGTATGTTGAGTTCTAGTAATTTGTTTTTAGAGATTTAATAGTGCTAAAGTTAGTTATGAATAATAGAGACTCTTTCTTTAAGGAAGAAAAAATTGGATTGGCTCAAATTGACTTGGGTCCGGTTGGAATTGACCTGAGTTAACCAGTTTATTTGGATTGGTCCAATAACTGGTTCAAATTAGGTGTGGTTCGGTTACTAGTTCAAACCAAGAACCAGTCACCTTCTTCCAATCTTGATTGAATGCATGCCTCAGACAAGTTGGAAATTGAGTACGATAATGATCAGATCCTCAGAATTTTATGAAAGCATGGATTACGAATTGCAGGAATAGTTGGGGTAGGATCATAAACTAAACTATGAATCCTAGAAGAAATACTATCCCAGTGCTATAAAAATCAAACTAAGCTATGCTTTATAAATAACTTCTTGGCCCTTGATTTTATTCACTTCAACGTGAGACAGAGAAATCCTTCCAGTCATTTGAATCATCCAAAAGAGAAGGGTAAAAGCGAGTTCGCAACAACTCAAAAATAGGATGGCAGCAGCTCCCATGTAGAAGAAGGTGATATTGAGGAGCTCCGATAGCGAGGTGACCGAGGTTGCGCAATCAATGGCATCGCAGTCGATGGTGTTCAAGTATAAGATCGAAGATGGGTAGGCAAAAGATGTCATCTTTGCCTTTAACATCGTTGGCCGGGTGCTCGCAAAGGTGATCGAATATTGGAAGAAGCATGCTGAGGGGGGCGAAGACTCCGACAAGGATGAGGAGGAGCGCAGGAAAAGGAGAAAGGAGCTTCGGGAGTGGGATGCCAAGTACGTAAACATGGAAAAGGTCTTGAGGTTTTGAGCCATGAAGGCAGCCAACTATCTTAACACCAACTCGCTGCTGCACTTGCTGGCATGGGCCGTGGCCGATACGATCAAGGACATGTCAGTGGAGGCTTGTCACGAATACATGGGGTTCAAAAATGATATTATTCCTGAGGATGAAGCAGATATCCGAGCTAATAACAGCTCTTGGACCTTCGAGAATCCATAAAAGATATATTTATTTTTTTATGTTCTTTTTCTTTGATTGATGTTAGTTTTATATTCGGAACAGGGAGTTAGTGGTATGTTTCTAGAGATTTGAAGAATTTAATAGTGAAAATTTTAGTTTTAATTAATAGAGGCTCTTTCATTATTTCCTTAAGAAAAGAATATTTGGTATGATCATGCATCTCTATAAAGCTTCAGTTGGCTGCAAATTTGCAAAGATTTGAAACATAGAATCATAGGTTGCATGGATTATATTCTTCTTACTTTTCAGACCAGCGCTTAAATTAGGATGTTAGCAAACAATATAAGGTTCAACTTATGTATCATTTATTAACTTATTGGTTTGATATTTATCAAAACAGAGTTATCAGCTCTCATATGCAAAGAGGAGGCGCGTTTCTAAACGCCACCCTTGTCGGTTTCAAGCAAGATTAAAAATCTTACATTCTGTTTGAAACAAATAAATTCCATAGTTTTCATGGAATTCATTTGTGAATCCATAATTAGGGTCTCTTCTTCTTCCATATTATGAGTAGATTGGTTGTTTTAATCTATAAGGCGATCTCTCTTACTTAGATTTGGTTAGAATTCGAATGTCTTAGTTCTTTGCTAGCTACGATCTGTAAAGTTCTCAGCTTTTCTCGTTTCCTTGGTGTTTGGAAGGTAGGAGGTGATTCGGAACTAGGATACTTCTCCCTGTTTCCTTCTATCTTCAGCTGTTCGGGTGATTTCATACGTTGTTTTTTAGTTGGAATAGTTCATCAAGATCGGATCTTTTTGGTTTCATTAATCTTTGGAGGATTGAGGGTGATCTGAGAAGACACAATCCGATGGCTGGCACGGTGGAGGCGGAGCAGGGTAAGAGCTAGAGCCTGTCCAATGGTGCTGAGACTGTGGGTTGCTGCGCTGCCAAGGGGCCAAGCGATGCATCACCCCCGGAAGCCATGTTGGAGCCTAGAGAGACCCTACTCTATGTCACTTGCATCCGTCATAGTGAAAATTCTATCCTTTTTTTGATCATTTGGTTGAATTTTTGCTTTTAGGGCTCTAAAAAATTTATGTGTGTTTTATGTCCTGCTTTAGTTTTTGAACAGAGATTTATTGTTTTGCATCTGCTCTTAGCCAGGGATATAGTGAAATATGCATGTCTTTCTTGGAGTTTTTGTTGTTTTCGCCTTTTCTAAGCTTAATGGATGAGATGTGGGTCTCTATTGCTCCAACCATTTGCAACTGAAAAGTCTTTAATTTTAATTGAATTATAAAGCTTAGGTTCTTTATCTTGGTGGAAAAGAAAGAACCTCACCTATGATTTTTATTTTTCCTCTTGGATTGCTTGGAAAGTGGCCTATTTTCTCTTTTCATTTTCGTAAGGTTTTATATAATTGGATGGTAGACATTGTGGCCTGAATGAAGGGAGCAAAAAAACACAGGTCTTGTACTAATTATAATTGTACTATTTTTACATAAGATTTTATAAACTCGTGAAATCTGGACAAAGGGCATTATAATATAAGACTGCCTTTCTTCGACTTCTTTTAGTGCGCAAAGAGAATAATACTGAATCCCCGCCGATTTCCATTAATGAAGCCTTCAACCAAAATTTTCAGTTGTGGCCTCTCCCCACTCGCTACTTGATAGGAACTGGAACTGATTATTTATCGTTTTAAGTCTGTTCCTCCATGTGGCTCAAAGCATATATATTACTCATTCTCCACTCTCCAGTTATATTTCTTGAAAAATTCTATGCATGGCTGGTGGTGAAGTTAGATGAAAGCCAGGAAGCTAAAATCTGCTTAGCCTCTCCCCACTCGCTACTTGATAGGAACTGGAACTGATTATTTATCGTTTTAAGTCTGTTCCTCCATGTGGCTCAAAGCATATATATTATTCATTCTCCACTCTCCAGTTATATTTCTTGAAAAATTCTATGCATGGCTGGTGGTGAAGTTAGATGAAAGCCAGGAAGCTAAAATCTGCTTAGGGACTGGTGGTAAATTGTCAAAAGAAGATAAAGCATGTCTTCTTCATCTTGGTTGGAAACAAAGCAGTTGTTTGGGAATGAGTTTGGCCCCTCCACGCCTCGTCCGGTGTACGTGTTGGATGAGAACCAATGAGGGAACAATATCATGAATCTCTAAAACCCGTTCCTTGTGGTAGAATCTCATTTCTAATTCGGGTTAATATGATAAATGATAAAACGGTATTGTTTCTGGCTGGAGAATGTACTACCTGATCACCTGAGCTTGTCAATTACTGGATGTGCGTACTCGTGTCTTACAGCACTCAATGTGGGCACCTCTTCTTCACTGGAAAGCATGCTTTCTTCTTTGACCATCACCAAAATCATGCCTTATCATCAATTATCATTGAAATCAGTAATAACTCGACCAGCCCTGTGACCAAGCAAAGGTGAAAATAGGGAGCAAATGGTAGATAGCAAAAATAAACAAAAATCCAGGATCACCATTGTTTGTTCAGTATGATCCTGCCTTCCATGGATCATCATAGAAGTGGATAACCATTCAAAACAGTCTAATGATTAAAGAAAGCCATAAATAAAGGGCAGGCTCCTAGGTAGCAAAAGGCCTCCGTTCCCCCCACGCCCTGGAATGGTGCTGTTGTTGCCTCCATTTTACCCTCACCTGAACCTTAGTACCTGTAGTGAGGGGGCTTGTAGGGCCCCTCAATTGGAACACTGATGTACTCAGCCTGGGATGGAGTGAGCTTGGTGAGCTTGGCTCCCAGCTTGCCCAGATGGAGAGCTGCAACCTTCTCGTCCAAGTGTTTGGGCAGCACATATACCTTCTTCTCATACTTACAGCTGGACCTCTCCTTCCACAGCTCCAACTGAGCTATCACCTGCAACCAAGCCACACCACAGAATCTCTTCACAAACCGATATGGAAGCAGGCATATTCACCTGAATATAAATGCCGGATGATCTTAAATAGTGATGAAATCCTAATTAGGGCTACTAAATGTCTATGGACATTCCGAGGGCAAAATTTACTAATGACGATAAATGGGATCTGCAAGAATTAGCAGCAAAAAATGTCTGGAATAATTACTTAAATAATCTTTCCTTTTCTTTTCATTTACCATTTTGATTACTCAAACCCACCCAGCGTGATGCATTCTATGATACAGAAAATATCATTTTAATTTTACAACCATTAAATTAGAAATTTTATACACATCAATTTTAAATTTTCTAAGATTGAGCCACAAAACCTTAATTGAACATGAATGTTGGTAAGCAACCGTTTAGCAATCTAACATTTAAGGTAGACTGATCTATATAAATGCAAAACCCTGAAACATGATGTACTCATGACAAAAATTTTCTCCAAAAATCTACAATTATGATCAGGAAGCATGATTCAACAAGCAAATTAATGCCCAAAGATATTCCTTTTTCACCAAAGATAGTGATGATCAAGCCAACAGCGACTCATCCAAAACAAGCATTAGGGGAACAAATAAGTAAACTTGCATGATAAATTAAAGGAAGAACGACTTAAATGGTATGGTTTTCAACATGTACAACATAAACCTAGACATGCGCCTGTACGAAATATGACTTGATGCATGTAAAAGGAAAAAGAGATAGAGATAAACCAAAAAAATCATATGGAAGGAAGTGATAAAGAAAGACTTAGAATTTTTATATCTAACAAAAAAGTATGACTCGGAATAGAACTGAATGGAAAAAAATAATTTATGTAGCTGATCTCAACTAGTTTAGGATTAAGGCTTTGTTGTTGTTGTTGCTATACATACACTTAAAGAATTGCCATTTAGATGCATGTGTGTAGGTGTCATTTTATGTTATCCTGATCTGATGAGTTGTTTTAGTAAAAATCTCTAAACTATTGTGGAAGCTATTTATTAAAAAAAATTATCATTATCAATGTTTGCACTCTTTAAATACTAATAAATATAGTCATGCTAAAGCACAACAACGTAAGCTTGAAGGTTAAAAATTACAAGTCATTCAATACTAAATACCTAAGGAGATTTATTTGCCAACTCTACCTACGAACTTCAGACCTGCTCACCTCTTTGATAAATAAACCTCACCACTTAGATGAACCTCTTCTTAAAAATAAAAATGAAAAAAAAGATTTCTTGCAAAAATGCAACAGAAAACTGTATCAGCAGGGACAAGGGTACAAATAATATGGATTCACGAGACCACCAAATCATTCGTATTAAAACAACCAGGAGTGAAGAAAAAACTAGATGCACCAATTGACTCAGTTATGGACATCCTCCGTACCATGAGACTGGTTTGCTACTAGATGCTTATTCTGATAAAAAATTTCATACAAAGCACACAAACTCATCTAAATTACAGACAGAAAGTAATTATCAAATGAAGTTAAAGAAATTCCTTTCAGATAAGAAGTATTTGAGAATGCTACCTGATTGGTGAAGGAACAGGACATGACAAAGCTTGGGTGCCCAGTGGCACATCCAAGGTTCATTAGACGCCCCTCAGCAAGGACAATGATTCCCTGTTTGGTCTCAGGGAAAACCCAGCGATCGGTCTGGGGCTTGATGGTAATGCGCTTAACTCCCGGGTAGGTCTCCAGCCCATGCATGTCGATCTCATTGTCGAAGTGACCAATGTTGCACACAATGGCATTGTTCTTCATCTTTCTCATGTGGTCCACCATGATAATGTCCTTGTTTCCCGTGGTGGTCACAAAGATATCAGCTTCAGAGACGACATCCTCCAAGGTGAGGACAGGGATACCCTCCATCAAGGCCTGGAGGGCACAGATGGGGTCGATCTCGGTGACGATCACACGGGCTCCGGCCTGCTTGAGGGCAGCAGCACAGCCCTTTCCAACATCGCCATAGCCACAGACAACTGCGACCTTGCCGGCAATCATCACGTCGGCGGCCCTCATGAGGCCATCAGGTAGAGAGTGGCGGCATCCATAAAGGTTATCGAACTGTTCGACCATCGTATAAAGGACCAAGTCAGAGATCAAAAGGCTCCGCATGGAGACATTGGAAAGTGAATCATCTGATCTAAAAACTCTGGATCAAGGAGATCTATGGGCTCCTCAGGAAACCCAAGAACAAGTGAACAGCATCCAATCAAATAGTGACATTCGAGCAAAACGATCGGCAATGTGTCATCACGAAATGGATCCAAATGCAACAGAGAGAGAGAGGAATAAAAAAGACGACCCTAGATCTGGATCAGGAAGTACGAAAAGAACACTAGATCCGGATCCAGTAATCAAACAAAAATGACATGAGATCAGCTAACCTTGCTCTTGGTGACGGAGTCATTGACATTGATGGCGGGGAAGAGGAGGGTGTCATTGGCCTGCATCTGATACAGCCTCTTGACCCCGGTGGTCGTCTCCTCGGAGACGCCGACGAGCCTTTCCTTCATCTTGGTGTACTTCTTGGGATCCACCTTGAGGCTGTCCCTGATGAGACCGAGCACGATCTGGAACTCGGCATTGTCGGCGGAGGCCGGGTCGGGTATCTTGCCGGTCTTCTCGTACTCCTCCTCGGCCTTGACCCCCTCGTGGATGAGGAGGGTGGCGTCGCCGCCGTCGTCGACGATGAGGTCCGGGCCGCCGGCGGGGCCCCAGTCGAGGCAGCGCTCGGTGCACCACCAGTACTCCTGGAGGGTCTCGCCCTTCCAAGCGAAGACGGCGGCGGAGTCGCGGGCGATGGCGGCGGCGGCGTGGTCCTGGGTCGAGAAGATGTTGCAGGAGCACCAGCGGACCTCGGCACCGAGGGCGGTGAGGGTCTCGATGAGGACGGCGGTCTGGATGGTCATGTGGAGGGAGCCGGAGATGCAGGCGCCCTTCAAGGGCTGGGAGGGGCCGAATTCGGAGCGGCAGGCCATGAGGCCCGGCATCTCGACCTCGGCGAGCTCGATCTCGAGGCGGCCGAAGTCAGCCTGGGAGAGGTCCTTGACCTTGTACTCGCGCCCAGAGGAGGTCTTCTCCACGAGGAGAGCCATGGCGATGCCTTCGAGCTCGAGATCCAAGAAAAGGCGAGGACCGGGGCGAGGAAGTCGGGGGCGAGTGTCGAGAACCGGAGGGGGTGTGAGAGGGTATATATAGAGATTTTGCTGATGGTTTTGATCCTTTACCGTTGCTTGGGTTTCGGATCTGGATCCGGTTTGTGGATAACGCGAGATCCGGCATGGTTAGTGACACAGTGACTGATATTATTGTACGAAAATGATTTAAAAGATTAGCTCAGAGTTAAAGCCTATGTAGATTAACGGTTTGCGATGGCCAGCTACTTAAAAGATAGCTTAATAATTAATGCAAAACTTATTTTCTATTTGAATTAGTTATTGATCCCAGTTATTATATAAGAGCTATCTGAATTATTAATCAGCAGTCCCTTAAAAAATATTTTAATAGCTAATTCAAACAAGATCTATGCTTTTTAAATGATGCTGAAAGCACTATTAATACGCATCAAATGCCTTCCTTTGCAAAATATTTTAAATAATTTATGATGTTTTATTATTGGTACTATTTAATCATCATACTAACTAGTTCATGATCTTTGCTAGCTTCAAGCTAACCTTTTGTAGCATAGCTCATTGCTATCCTTCCTACAAGTTTTAAATGTTCAAAACAGGCAAGAAATATAAGGGAAATTAGCATAAATTTAATTATAAACCAATGAGCGCATTTATTTTTGATTTTTCCACACAACATCGTTTGTTCATTCTCTAGTTTCTTTGAGTTCTAAGCATTTTAATTAATGTATTATCTCTCATTTGCAGTCATTAAAAGGGAATGAACAGATATAGATCCAGCTTGATCCGAACCCTAACTTGGATCCTAAGACTTAGTCTAACCCTTTACTTAGTGGATCTAGATAGGACTAGTCTCATATTAGGTTTAACTAATTATAATAACAACAAGCCAGGTCGATCCCGAAGTTTTTTTTTTTAATTTTATGAATGAAGTTATTTATTCAAACTAGTTATGTAATTACCTATGGCATGTAACCTACGGATGTATTTTGGCCCTTGAAGCCATAAACCAACCTTCTCACTCTACAATGTACACTAATATATAAACATATTAATCAATAATAACATGAATTACAAGTTATCTAATCTTATCTTATTAAGCCATGCTGATTGATGTGAATCATAAATCATCAAACTCAATGTTGCAGTGATACATGTTCTAGTATTAGCCCATGTCCTGCTCGACCTAAATAAACTTGGGCTCGAAAAATCTTGCCATCATTGATTGAAGTTGGCCGGGCTTGAACCAAATTATTTGCAAACTTGTCAGACAACTTCTCCCAACACATGATCTTAACAATTTTTTTCTTAGACATAACTTGTAGCATCACAAATGAATAATTGGGGTAAGGAATTTACTACTGTACTCCTTGAATATATTTTTAAAACATCCTAACCATCCATTAAATTAAGGTTAAATTAAAGTAACCTACTCAATAAATCTGATTCATGACATGTAAACCGTATGGTCAACAAAAAGGATAGGAAAAAGTGGGGGGATAAAAAAAAATCTGTGGTATATTGTAGCAAACAAAGCCCTTTTGGTAATATTTCACACTTCAAATGCATAAATATAACACTCTATACAATATCTCATTTTGCTCTGATAAAATTAGCAGAAAGAAGAGCAATCCAACTGATGGATTATCTTGAAGTTCTTTTTCATGATGAGCTTATCCATAAATTGGACTAAATCAAGGTTATACTCACGGCAATTAGCGCGGGCTTAGAGACTGTTAGATAAAAATTATTTTTCCTAAAATTTATTAAAAATTAATTTTGACAAAATTATTAGTATTTAATTAAACTAAACATTATGGAATTTGCCAAAATCAAAGTGTGTAAGATACTGCTTAGGGACAAATTTCATTCTTTCATACATATTGTCAGTAAGTTTGTCTAATTCAGCTCAATCTAGTCTATCTATTGTGAGCATAATTGTACAAAAATATGAATGACTCCTTTAAATATCCAAAAACTTAAGAAAAAAGAGCTAAAAATTAAAGCAATGAAATTTATAGACTTAAAAATTAAAAAATTTTGTTGTGTATGAAAGCCATTGGCTAGAGAAAGGCTCGATCTAATGGTTAGACATGCACATCTAAATGCACATCTCAGGTTGAGCTTTTAAAATCTAAAACTTTTTTTATCTAATCTTTTAGATCTCGTTTGGTAAATTAAAAAAATAATTTCTAAAATGTATTTCTTAAAAACTTAACTTTCTGAAAAGTAAATGCTTTGAGAAGTTTTTTTTTTTTTTTTTTTTTTTCTTTCTATATACGTTTGTTGGATGTGGAAAAGAAGTATGAAAAATAGGTGTTTTTAAGTCAGTCATTTTTTAGCTATTCTATTTTTTGAAAAGTAAAGGGTTATTTTTAAATTTACTATTGGATTCAATGAATGAAGTAAGGATCATTAATGCGTAAAAATATATTTACAATCTACAAGGCACTTTAAAAACATAATAAATATTATTATTAATAATGTCAATAAATCTAACGCGATATTTGTTTGAAAGATTTGAGTATATAAAGATTACTATTTAAAAATCATGATAAAATCTGGATGGATACTGACTCCCATAACCAAACAAATAAACTAGAAATTAGCTAATGAGCGTATATTATTTTTGAGAAGAATAAGGATATAATTTATCCGCACTAAAGTGAGTTATTACCTAGGTAATTCCATGGTGCTTTCACCGTAAATTTCCACTTTTATACTCATTAGATTAATCTATAATATTAGTTTGTCTATTAAGCAACAATGAAATAATTCAAGCATTAGCGTCTCTACGCAAAGATCCCACGAGATGGTAAGAAGGCCTTCTCCATCTCATTCGCGACTTCCGTACGGCGCTGGGAAGCGGCTTCCCTTGGAAAACCATCGGCTGGAATAAGCTCTGTTTACCATTCATTAGTGTCTTGAGATTCGTGTTCTGTGATCTTATCTCCAAGGAGTCCAGAGAAACTCGAATACAAGCAAGAGAGGGGTCCCGTTTGCATCATGCCATCATATCAATTGAGTGCAACTGGCCAAAAAAATAATAATAATAATAAAACTTTGGCACTAAACCGGACGCGTTTGGGGTTTGGCATTTGGACAGGATTGCTTCTGCCCGCTTATGATCGTGGGATTGTGTTGGTGGTATTTGTGATGACATGAAATGGTTGTTTTATAATAAGCAGCGAGAAGTTTACTAAGCTAATGATCACCATTTCAAGCCCATCTGAGTGGGCTCCTGATGAGTTTCCACCTTGCAGTTCTGACACCTTGCATCATCATCATTATTATTGTTTTTATAAGGAGCCCACATCTTTATCCGACATTAAGACGTGTTTGGCTCACTGATAAAATTAAGGTGGCATATGATAGCTAATCTTATTTCATTAAATTTAAGAATACGAAATGATATAAGATTGCTAATTCTAATCTTTACTTTTCCAAATATGAAATCATATTCAGTATAAATATTCACCTAAATCCCCATTGCGATCGCAATGCTATTTTTGAAGGATCTCGAGGCCTTACCTTAGAGACAAAAAAAAAAAAAAAAAAAAAAAAAAAAAAAAAAAGTTAGAAAGACTACTGAGGTAGGGCAGCCGGTGAGCTCAACCTCGAACCATCATTATTAATTCTTATTCCCTTCCTGCATGAACCTCGGTCCAATCAAATCTTTTGTTCGGGATTGACAGCTAGGACCGGTTAGAACTCCCATTTCCCAGTCGAAGGTTTGAGCTGCTATGATAAGCTTTTTTTTTATTTTTTATTTTTCTGAATAGTGGGTATGAAGAACCTATTATACCAATACAATTGGTTGGTGTTGATGATATTGGACCCGTTATAACCTCAATTGAAAGGGCAAGCTAGCTTTTGTTTTCTAATAGTGACTTAACATACCAATAGAGTTCTACCAAAGAACAGTAGCAGACGAGAGAGGAAGAAGAAGATGGATGAAGGATAAGTGAATGAATTATTTTTTGCAAATCATTTTTTTTGTTTTCAACTTGCATGTGGTTGAAAAAAATGAAGGCTTTTGACTGAAAAACCTCTATAGCAACGGTTTTATGAAATTTCTTTGATTTGGGTTACAGAAGATGCACCACTAAGAATTAGGTCATGAGATTTTTCCTAGTACATTTGAAGATGTACTTCAATTTTTATAACTTAGCCCATGGGGACAATGTACAGGATAAGAGATAATATTTTAATATTAGGATAAGAGACAATGTACCTGTTCAAATAAAGAAAAATATTAGTGGGATAAGTTGTTGATTGCATTAATTTTATTGTTAGATAAACATCCATCCAATTAAAGTTGTGGGCCTTATAAGAATTAGATGTGAGACCCCCTAAGGAAGCATGGCTCCTACTTTGTATATACTTTGTATCCCTCATTCAAAAGTCTAGTCACCAATTGTCCTGTTGGCTCATGCCTTTGGACAAGCTTTTGTTATCGTATAGAATTGCAAGGCCATCCCTTGACCCTTCTTTGATTGCAAAATTATTTACAGCAAAGTAAATGATTTTGTCTTGAATAAAGTGCTTGTCTTAGTCTAACTTAGGAAATTACAAGGTTTGTCTACCTATTTATATTGATTTATTAGGATTAAGTAAGAAAAAATAAATTTGAATTTTAAAGTACCTATTCTACTCAAGGTTTTTAAAAACTGTGATTTCAATCATCTAGATATATTTATGTTATTATTATTAGAAAACTTTTTCCCATTTAAGTAAGACTTCTGTGGGAAATCAAATCGGAAACTAGTGTGATTCTTCTGAGAAACTGGCTAGGAAAATGAATTTTGAAAGCTAATAAATTTTTTCTTTATGATCTTGAGAAAATCATTGTGATAAATTATTGATTTTATTTATTTTATTTTTAAGAAAAATACTAATGAAAGAAGATTCTTCATCAATATTTGTGAATTAATTTATAGCTACATAGCAAATCTATCCCAACTTGAGGTATCAATTAAAACTTGTCTAGAGCTAAAAAGTGTAAACCAATATTTTTTTATGATTTTTATTTTTTTAAATATATTTGTATAATATTTTTGCTTTCATTATAATCATGTTTTCACTTCTTATATTATAATTTTTTTAACTATCATTTCCTATTTTTTGTATCCATATTATTTCCCATATTGGTTTCTCCTAATGACAACTATAGTGAGAGATCTAAGATTTATTGAAATCCTAAGTTATATATTTGAATTGATATTTTTCTTTTTTCTCATACAATGTTTGACCAAAACCCTAATAAAGATAGGATTTGATTATAGGTCATTTTGAATTACTATCAAAAACTTAATCAACTTGATAAGTTGATACTTTTAGAAAACTATTTATCAGTATATATCAAAATCTCGGGCAAAAAACTTTATATATATAGACACACCCATATGTATATATGTACGTACATACTTTTATTGGCCATTAAATATATATTTTTTATTGGATATTATTTTTAAAAACATAAATTGAGATATTCGCATATAGACACATGGAAACTTAAATCTATAATTTATTGTTAATATGAAATTAATTATTAATTAAATAATTAAAATAAAATTTGAGAGAAATCTTTGACTATTTGATATGCTTTTTTTTTTTTTTTTTGGAGGGGGAAAGGGCGCGATAAGCAAGGAAGAGAAATTCTAATCTTTTATATTAATTTATATTATATATTTTTAGAGGTATCAAACAGGTTGGGTTACCTATAGTACAGCCTGATCCAGCATAAAGTGGGGTGTGCTGTGCCACGAAGTAGGTCATGCCAGGCACGGCATGCCCCTTGGGCTGTGCTTAGTCCCCTACTAGCCCATAGGCGGTGCTAGCATAGCCTCAGCATAAAAATTGGCTCAACTTGACCTGTTGCATGCATGGCATGATATGGGCCCACGATCAGACAACTATAAATATATTTAAGCAAGTATTTTTGTCTATTTCCTTAAAAAAAACCTTTTTACCCTTTTTCAATAATAAAAAATAGTTAGTTTTTAAGGGTATTCTCATCTATTACTTAAAAAGATTTATGAACCCTTTCTAACAGCTACGAAAAACTAGTTTTTAAGGCTATTTGATATATTTAAAGGCTCTCCAATCTCTATAAATACTCTTAACTTTTTTCTCTTACCCCATATTAAATTCTAAGCTCTCCGAAATGCTTCTAATCTTCCTACAAACTCTCCTCAGTTCTCTTAATCTAACTACAAGCTGTCCTAATCATCTCCTAAATCTTTTTTTAATTTTTTATAAGCCTTCCTAATCTCTTTAATCTTTAAAATATTTGTTGCTAATGGCTCTCACCCACCTCATGATATATTCATACTCGACATCAACACGAAGTTCCTATATTATAGGGCCAACCTTAGCATACTATAGTCATAAACTAGAATTAGTGTTCCTGACCCCCCGGACCATATGTATCATCTTTAAAGACTATAGTTGTAACACTTCAAGAAAAATTAGCCACTTGGACTAGCATTGAAAGAAATATAAAAATGCTAATGTTTTCACTCAAGCCCAAATGAATTAAATTCGATGCATGAAGTAGGTTATTAAAAATTTCTTATCCCCAGAAGGTAAATAAAAAAGAATTATCAAATTTAATTATAGGTAGTAAAATATCCTCTTTTTTTTTTGAAAATATATGTTTTGAAAAATATATAAAACTGCCTTATATCATGCACATAAAAAAAATCTTGAAATATTACAAAATGTAATTTTTTTGAATATAAACAAAATTTGATTTATTATCTTTCAAATTTTGATTGTAGGATAGCATTTATGTTCGATATCTAGTATAGTGATTTTATTTGTATAATTAGCATTTTATTAATTACAAATGCAAAAATGAATTATTAATTTTAAATTATTTAAATATTTGCACCATACCTCTAACATTTATTTGTATGATTTTCAATTAGTTTAACTAATGATAATATTGCTCTTGATTTATTCAAATAGCACTTATATTTCATCTAAATAAGAAATTATTTCATTTAGGATGTGCATATCACATCTTAAATTTAAACAAACAAAATGTTTTAAATGTTATTGAATCATATATAAGTAAAATTAGAGATGCCATTAAATATATAACATTTTTAAAAGCTAGGAAATAGGATTTTTAAAAATTTATGTATTTCTCTTTATAAAAAATCTAAATAGTTTCTAATTAGATCTAAAATATAGATCGAATTTTATATATTTAATGTTATAATTATAATTTAAATATAAAAAATATTATTACTAATTTTTATATCGATCACTCCTCTAAGGAACTGTTACTAGATTTTTATTAAGATACTTATAATATTATTATTCAATTTTTATAATGTATATTAATTTATTTTTATTTAATTTTTATAAAATTAACTTTAAAATTAAAAAAATAAAAATAAAAATTGTTTGGTAGGTTAGCTTGCCAATTCCAATAAGTCGAGTCCAGACCAAAAAAAAAAAAAAAAAAACAAAGACAAAGATTCCTCTCCAAATAACTTAAAATAAAAGAATGTTGATTTGCTCATCCATGAACAAAATATACATATTTTATTTATTTTATTTAAATTTTATAAAATAATTTGATTAACTGTGCTAATATAAAAAATATAAAAAAATTTAATTAAGCCGTGTTGACGGGATGAAACGGTGGGCTAGCATGCGCCTTGCTTGCTCCGCTTCTCTCTTTAAAATAAAAGAAAATAATAATAATAATAATAATAATAATAATAATAAATGCCGTCTTGGTCTGACGCCTCTAATATTTTATACTTAATATACTAAAAATATTTTAAAAATATAGATTAAAGTATAAAAAAATATTAAAATGGATTATGGCTAAGAAGCAATCTAGTCGGGGGTAAATTACTAGTAGAAGAGTCGAGATTGATCTACCGTCACGCAGATTTGACTTAAAAATTTATCAAATTGAATTGATGTTGACCCAAGGAATACTCAAATTTTATCTTGTAGATTAAAATATAAAAAATATTAAAATGGATTATGGTTAAGAAGCAATCTAGTCGGGAGTAAATTACTAGTAGAAGAGTCGAGATTGATCTACTGTCTCGCAAATTTGACTTAAAAAATTTATCAAAATGAATTGATGTTGACCCAAGGAATACTCAAATTTTATCTTGTAGATTAAAATATAAAAAATATTAAAATGGATTATGGTTAAGAAGCAATCTAGTCGGGAGTAAATTACTAGTAGAAGAGTCGAGATTGATCTACTGTCTCGCAAATTTGACTTAAAAAATTTATCAAAATGAATTGATGTTGACCCAAGGAGTACTCAAATTTTAGCTTCCGCGGTCGAAAACAAGCATCGTTATGACCAGAACGTGGAATGCAAGCAAGTGGCCAAAATCCTCACGCTTTGTCCTTCTCTTAGGGGCATTTTCGTCAATCCACTCCCAGGCACAGCCTTGTGGCAGTGCGAGGACGGTTGGTTGCCAAATCGGCAGGAACATTCCTTCCTTTGTCCCCCACCTTCGCATTCCCAAACCAAGGAGGCTCGTTTCTCTCCCATCCTCTCTTTCTTTCTGTCTCTCTTTTTCTCTCTCTATCATTCAATGGCCGGGACAGTCGTGCAGGCGGTCCAGTACACCGGTTACGGCGGTGGCGTTGCCGGCTTGAAGGTATACCAAGTTTTCCCAGAGTGCCCCTCTCCTTTGCTTAGGTTCTCATCTATTATTCTAATGTTGATCTTTTGTTTGGTTTCTTTTCTTCGAGTTCTTATCCCCAGACATGACGTTTTGTTTGTTTAATTTCTCTTTTAAGTTTGTGCTGCCTGGGATTTAGTGCACTCTGTGCTATTTGTAAGAGACATCGTAACATATATTGAGCAATCTTTCTGTTTTCTCTTTAAAAAGTAGATTTTTCCCCAGTTTCTGACACACAAAAAAAAAAAAAAGAAGAAAATGTTAAACCGCCTTCCTCTTCAATGGATGTGTTCCCTGTTTTTGATGAATTATTTTGAAAAATTAACTGCAGTTCCAAATGCATTTTCCACACTCTTTTTCTATATTGTTCTAATTTTTTTTTATAACTCTTTCTGCTTTAATGGAACTCACTTTTTCATTCTTTCTTCAAGAAATCGTTCTTTAGTGTAACATGTAGGGGATTTTGAAGTGGCTATTTCCATGCAAATTCTTGGTTAAATTGGCCGGCATCTGAAATTATTACGTTTCAAGTGCGAAATTTTTTTCTCAAGAATCTCATTTGCACCCAATTTAATTTTAAGAATATAAGATTAACAGGATGAGGGGTATTAATATTTGATTACCATGCGAATTTGAGCCGGTACAGTAAAATTTATTTCCTTTTCTGTGTCTTTTTTATAAGCAATTTCTTTTTGGAGTAATGCTATAGGGTGCCTGTTTCATGCACACGAGAATTCTGTGTCTCGCATGGTATATAAGGGTTTATTTTTGTAACTTATGGGAAATAGTGTGATGCACAGTGGATGGTTGAATGTTCAGTTGCCAAGCCAGCAGGATGTGAAATCATGTGCTTTTTTATGTGGACTAACTGGTGACTCGAGAATTTTCCATCTTTTTATATCTGTGGAAATATAAAGACTTAATATATGCCTGAAATTAAAATTTAATAAGCCATTAGTGCATTTTTACATACTTATGAGATTGTTCTTTAAAAAGTGAGGTTTTGGTTAGCTGAAAAATAGAAGAAAAATGACCATCAAGTCATCTCTTGACATGCTGAATTGGAGGTTTTCATGGTATCGAGTTAGACAGCATGATGTGATGGTATCAGAACAGACATGCAAGAGCATTGTGTGGAAGTAAACTTGAATAATCATATATTAGTCTTAAAATAAAGGATGGGGTAACTGCAAAAGACTGATCTGCAATATGAGGGCTTATTGGGACAAAGAAGATTGACTTTGGAGCTGTCCAATGATCTCCTAGAAACAGAAATGTCTTTTTGAATCCATTTTTCCAGACATACCTATTGTTGCCTAGTATTCTTTAAATGTGATTAGGTCTGAAAAAAAATGTGATAGATGCAAAGTGGTATCATTACCTTGGAATGCAAGTTAATGATGTTTTTGATGATAAAACAAGACATGGGTGCTTGTAGTTGTATTTTTGTTCGGTAGCTTCTCGGTGCTCTGACTTCCTTTATGATTTACAGGACAATTGTAATAACATTCTAACTGTCTTGTTATTTTTATTCTCCTTTGTGCAATTTTATATTTCTTCATTGCCTGTAGCCTCGTGAATTTGTCTTTTGGATCATTAAGAGAAATTATAATTTAAACATAAGATTTTCTCTCCAAGTGTTACCAAGAAAGAAATCCTAAGGAAGAACGAAACTTTGAAGTTTTTTCCATGATAACTCATGTTCATTGCATTGAATTGTGATTAAGTCCATCTTTGGATGGGATATTCTGGAACAAAAGTGTTATGCCTACTTAGAGGTCCTTGAAATCTCAATTAAATGAAAAGGAAGTTGCAGAATTCATGCTTCATGGAACACCTTATACTATTGTCTAGAAATGAATTGAAATTCCTCTTTTTTGCAGTCTAACATGATCAAGCTGAAAACCAACCAAACTTGATTATACCTCAGCCTATGAAAGCAGCACCAAACAGATGAAACTAGGCTTTCGATTAAGTTTAGCTTGCAAAGATAATGCCAACACCATTTCAGATGATCTCATTAAGTTACAAATTTTGACACAATAATGACAGTAGAAGTGCTCATGCAAGTATCATACTTGTCTATATACGACCAAGGCCAATTTTCTGCTCTCAACCCAAAACAGAGGTTGATTTCCATAGAGTGTCAACCTTCTCTAGATGGTATAAGCATTGAGTTCTTATGATTGGTGGTTGAGGTTGGTTCTTGGGCAAAAGTATAGTTTAATTTTTATCTGACAGTAATATTTAATTTTTCCTAACTTACAAAACTTGTTGACTTCTGAATTTTCATTTTTTTCTTCACTATCTGCTTGCATAGAGTTTCATATGCAAGAGATGAGATTAAATTTCGTTTTTGTAGTGAAAGTTTCTTGTTCTTCTATTCTGAAGCTCTTCTGGCTTGTGTTTTCCATACCTCTCCTTAACAAATTCCTTAAGAGTAAGTAGCTTGTCCCAGTACCTGATCGGTGCTGCCTCCTTGCTCTGCAACTGCCACTTGTTTTAAATTCAGTGTCACAGCCTAGGTTGAAATGGCCAACTGGCATCTTCATGAATCGAGTGAAGAAAGCATCTTTTTAGTGTGTTAATGAGAATTCTGCAATGTCAAATTGGAAGAGATGAGACAAGTGCAACATCTCTAGTGGCATGTCATAAAGCCTCAGCTCATGACGATACTTGTCAAAAAGCTTTGGGTTAAATTGTGGGAAGAGATAAACAATGTACAGAGTTTTTTAGCCACAAAAAATTAAGTCTTCCTCATTTTAATCTTCAGAACCTGCAATAAGAAACCCATTCGTTGTAGTATGATGATGGAATTCAATCATCACATAATGTGGTGTTGGCATTTCTGTGGTAGATCTCAACTATGGATTATGATGTTATCCGATCTCATCCTTATAGTGCATATCTTGATGTCTTCAAGTTCACAATCAAAGTATGGAAACCATTTGACAATTAGGAGGGGTAGTTGCAGAACCCCTTCTACTTATGTTAGTGTGAAGGCAACACTCAAATCTAGGCATCTACAAAGTCTAGGGACATCACCACTAAGGTTTAAATTCCGTGGGATGGTGGGTGTCTTAGTTTTTCCTTAAAACAAGATCTCTTATGACATCTTGGTAGGTACCTTGATAAGTATCTTCTGTCATTCTCCTCTTCTTTTCTTTATTTCTTTCTTTTTTTGTTTGTTTTTCTTCTTTCTTTTCTTTGTTTGTTTTTTCTTCTTTCCTTTGTTTCTTCTTTTCTTCCTTCATTTCTTTCTTTTTTTATTTTTCTTCCTCTATTTTTCCCTTTTTCTTCTTCTTCTTTTTTTCCTTTCTTCCTTCTTTCCTTCCTTTATTTTCTCCTTCCTCCCTCCCTTTCTTTCTTTTCTATTTCTTCTTCTTTCCTTTCTTTCTTTTTTTCCCTTTTCATCTTTTCTTCCTTCCTTTCTTCCATCTTTCTCTTTCTTTCCTCAAATGGGTTGGTTTTGGAGTCTCGCCTCCATTTCGGTCCTATTTTCTCACCAAGATATCTGGTCCCATTGGGATCTAAAATAATGATTTCTAGTTCCACCATTGGCAACTCCCAAGTAGAAACATCTTAAGACAATGAAAGCGGGTTTTGTTTATTACAAATCCATATGCACCCTTGCAATCACTAGAGTAGTTCTTATATTAGACTTCCCCTAAATTCCTCTTTAAAGCATGGGGTAGCTAGTTTTAGCTCTTTGACTACCTTGTGTTATAGCAAAATCAACCCATTCAACTTCCAAGGCTTTGAACACATCACTTCTGGATTCCTAACAACAATATCATCAAATTTATGGTCATCATTGTGGAAGACCTAATTGGTGTCTTTCCAATCTGTGTTGCAGAATGAAAGGAAAATGAGGAAGGATCCATTGTCAAAAACCTTTGTCATCCATTATATCTTGGATTTAACTAATATCAAAGAGAAACTTTTCTAATTAAGCGATATCATCCCGACAGGATTTGGTATATGTCACAACTGCTATTTGGCATCCATGGAAACATGATAGAAGATAATTTTTTTTGTTCATGGATTTGAGTAGATTTGCACCTGTTAATTGAATTTGAGGTTATCTTGGTCTTTCCAAAGTGAAAAGTGCTCCCAAACCCCCCATATGGAATAGCAGTAAAGTGCAGAGATTTAGTGTCTTATGTCTTAATTTATTTGAGAAAATATTGAGTAGAAAAGTAACATTCCACTCATTATAGAAATTCTTCTTATTAGTGGAAGAGGTTCCATTGGGCCGTCATACCTAATGCTACTCTTCCAAATACTCACTTTAAGATACAAGCCTTGAAGAAAATAAGAATTCATGGTAACAAGCATTCGAAATGCTGAGATTTTGGTGAAGAAAAGCATGAGCAGTTACTTCCATTGAATTCAACAAAAGTATTAAAAAAATCAAATTTCTTAAGAATAAAAAGTCAACCCTTCCTCTCAAGAATAAATTTGAAGAATATCAGGAAATTTTAGTCTAGCGAATATCAAATTAGGATACTTCCACTCTGAATAGAAATTTTAGAAAAATTGATTTAACTTATAAATGATGACAAAATAAAATACCGAAAAACACGATCTTAAAATACAATTTGTAAGGCTTTGATCGGCATTTGGTTAAACTTAAAGGGTTTCCAAACTTAGGATTAGAAATGGCAATGGGGTGGAGCAAATATGAAGGTACCTCCATACCTATACCTGTCAGAAAAAATTATAACCATATTTGCCCATTACCCGCTACAGGTATAAAATTTTGTTATCTCCATACCTACCCCATTACCTAGTCCCGCTTCATACCCACTCCATACCCGCTACCTATTCTAGACTTCGTTTCATTCATATCGTATTTTATTATTATTATTATTTTTCTTCAAATTTCAATTCTAGGCCTAGGTCTAAAGCAATTGTGAGCTGCTTTCTTTTTCTTCAATTTTAAGCTGGACAAATGGACAAGATCCGAAAAAATTATGGTTTATAGCTACCTTTAAAATTTTTTATTGAAAATTTATAACTATATTAATAAATAAAAGTAGTTAACTAAATTTACTAATGGGTATAATGTGTATGGGGTGAGATGGAGATTTCTTTACATCCATACCTGCCCCATACTCATGATTGGTGTTACCACATGTTTCCATACCTATATCCGTATCTATTTTTTGACTTCCATACCCATCCCTAATAAAGTGGAGGCGGGCGAGTACCTATGGGTTCGAAGAAAATTATCATCCTCATTTAAGATCAAAGTAATAATGAACCTCACATTAACTTATGCCGACTTAATTCATATCTTATCAAAATAATAAAATTCAACTTCCTATAAAATTCTAAGATTAAAATGTATTTCCTAAGGTCCAAACTATGACGTATCACTAGAGCGAAAGTCGAAATAATTTTTTTTCAACAGAAGGATCTCTGCTTTAGTAACACATCATAATATAGACCCTAAGAAATACATTTTAACATTAGGATTTTATGGCAAATTTAATTTTATTATTTTGATAAAATGTGAATCAAATTGGCATAGGTCAATGTGAGATTTATTATTACTGTAATCCTATTTAAGTTTAGAAACCTCATAAGTTTGACCAATTATTAACCAAAGCATTACAAATTATATTTTAAGATGATTTTTCTTGGTATTTTATTTTCTTATCATTTTTAAGTTAGATTGATTTTCTAGGATTTTTTATATAAAGTGAAAGTACCCTAACTTGATATTTGTTAAACCCAGATTTTCTAAAATTTTTAAATTTGTTCTTGAGAGAGAGAGAGAGAGAGAGAGTTGACTTTTTATTCTCAAAATAATTAATTTTCTGATATTTTAATGAAGAATATTTTCCTTATTTTTACAAGAAATCTTAAATAAATGCTATCCTTTCTCTTCTTTTCTTTTATTTAAATGCTTTCGAATGGAAATGAGAGAGAGGAGAGAGGATGAGAGCTCAAAAAAGGCTCTCAGCCTCATATACCACATAAACAATGAAAAAATTAAAAAATTATAAAAAAAAAAAATGACGAGCCAACCCGAATGGAATCGTTCTAGTACCAATTCACAGTTAAAGAAACCTTGGGTATTCACCATCAAATACTCTTTGAAACAATGAATCTAATTGTTTATAATTGGCTGTATAAGTTGCATCATAATCATTAAATTATCTTGTTGTTAACCTTGAAGTAACCACTTTTATGCTTTATAACTTTTAATTTTGCAAGAATTGGTGCTATCCATGTGCAGAAGAATGCTCTATTCTTGATTAAATTAGTTTTATGTCTTTATTGGAATTTATGCTTTTTGCAGCATGTCAATGTTCCAATTCCTTCACCGAAGAAATATGAGATTTTGTTAAAGCTGGAAGCAACTAGTATAAATCCAGTTGATTGGAAAATTCAGAAAGGGATGCTTCGACCGTTTTTGCCATCCAAATTTCCCTTCATACCATGTAAGTTTCCACTCTTAGAAAATTGAATAGGATAATTGTTCTTTTATGTGCTTGTGGTGATAACTCTTCCTTTTTGACATTTTATTAGGGTATCTTTGTAGGTTGTTTCCTTTGATAAAGTAGTCACTAAGGTCTGCCATACCAATCTTTACTGATCGTACTAGTAAGGTACCAATATTTTATCAAGTTTTGATTCGGTATGAACCGAACTGATTCCAACCAAGCTAAACTACCTTATATTGCTGGTATTGAGTGGTACCATTATTAAGAGTGAAAAGAATGAGCACCTTATTTCGGTATGGAGTATATACCATACCATACCAATCCATATCATACCGAATTGGTAATGTTCTGGTAGGGGTTTTGGTACAGATTTTATGGACCTTAATAGTTGCAAGTTCAATACTATTAAACTTGGTGGCGTTGTTGGATGTTACAAACTGCCTTTCAACTACAAATAAATTGTTCTGTCATCTTGCCTTTTACGAATGCCTTTTGTTTTAATTTGAAGATCTGGTCTGGGACAACCTTTTACGTTGGTAATGCATTTGTTTTTGTTTATATTATGTATGCTTAACCCAAGGTAGTTTAGCTATTAGGAGACTAGATGGTTGAAGCACATGGTGTATTGAAGAGAGATTTTTTTTCCCCCTTTTAATAAGAAGTGTTAATTGATCTTTGTTGAGGAATCTAGAAGCAGAAAAAATGACAGAAAACTGTAGTATAGCATTTATAAGTTTGTAAATGCACCTGTCAAACAATTTGAACTTTTCTTATTGTGCTAATTATGCTCTAGGTGGTAACAGTTTAAGCTGATGAATATATAACATGTTCCTACAAGGCGAAGCTAAATGTTGAGGTGAACAAAGGTGTAAGTCTCAAAATTTCAATTCAAATTATTTAATTGTGCCAAAGATGTAGGTGAATTTAGATTATACGGTACAGGAAAATAGATCATTATCATGGACTAATAGATAAAATTTGGATTTAGACCTTTGAACAGAAATTTTGTGTCCAACTATCATGTCTAATGCTTCTGGTGAATGACAAAGTGATTATTCATGAAATTGTTAATAAAATTGAATGGAAGAAAAGGAGAGGATCTCCAAGGATATGGAAAGAGAAAATTTATGTTGAAAATGAGAGTGGGAAGAATGAGGTTTGACGTAAATGTTAAAGGAGGATTCAAGAAAATTTGCATGATGGAGATGGATTTAATCTGTCGTAAAACCTAAAAATCATGTACAAGCCTGATTTGATTTTAGGGTCTGGAAATTAAAATTTATAATGTTCTTCTCTTTTTCAATAAACGAATGGCAAGTAGCATAACATGAAAGCCCGATAGCATTAATCTTGACATTTTCAGTGCATAACATGAAAGCCTATCATCACTGAGAATTATATGTTTTGTTGAGTATTATTTTTTCAATCATTTCTTTTCCTATTTAAAATGTTGGCTGATATCTTCCTGCTGTCCTTTTCTTTCTAATATTGCATGCTTTGCTGAATCACATATTACTCAATAAATTTCATAATGCGTTGCTCTGGTGACACAGGTGCTGATGTAGCAGGAGAAGTTACTGAGGTAGGTCCTGGAGTGAGCTCCTTTAAAGCAGGTGACAAAGTTGTTGCCATGCTTAACTTTTGGGTAAGTGATTAACTTCTTAAATGCTTCCTTCCAATTGCTTCAAGGGATGGTTGGAAGTAAATGAAAAGAAACCAGATAAAGCAGTATAAATTTAACTTCAGTTGTAGTTGAAGGAGTGAAGCAAAAAGAAAAGAGCCGCGTGGCTGCGGGGGAGGGGGTTGGTGTGGAATTCTAATTTGCCTCAGTGTATTTATTGAAATTCTAATGCTTTCTCCCTTTTTCGGACGACGTAGCCCTGCTTTAGATGAACTTCTGTTGACATTCTAATTTGGAACTGTCCTTTGTTTTTGTCATAAATCTGCCTGAACATCATTCTTGTGTTTGTTGATCCACATAAACATTGAGTGCTGTTTGAGACCAGACAGCTGAGTAACCATTTGGTGCCCATTCTCTTGTGCTTGTCTTGCATTTTACTGAATCTGGACTCACTTATTGACAGAATGGTGGTGGGCTCGCTGAGTATGCTGTGGCACCAGTGGCCCTTACAGTCAGTAGGCCTTCTGAAGTATCTGCAGCTGAAGGTGCTAGCTTGCCCACAGCTGCTGTTACTGCCCTCCAGGCACTGAAGGCCGGTGGGACCAAGTTCGATGGCACTGACAAGCCATCAAACGTCCTGGTCACCGCTGCCTCTGGTGGCGTGGGACACTATGCTATCCAGCTAGCCAAGCTTGCAAACCTCCATGTCACAGCTACCTGCGGTGCCCGTAACATAGAGCTTGTGAAGAGTCTGGGTGCAGATGAGGTGCTGGACTACAAGACTCCAGATGGTGCAAGCTTGAAGAGTCCATCAGGCAGGAAATATGACTCAGTGATCCACTGCGCTACTGGCATTGCCTGGTCCACCTTTGAGCCTAATTTGACTGCTTATGGAAAGGTTATCGACATAACTCCAAGTGCTAGTAGTATGGCTACCACCGTCTTCAAGTACTTGACCTTTGCTAAGAAGAAGCTGGTGCCATTGCTATTAGCACCAAAGGGGAAGGACTTGAAGTTTGTTGTAGATTTGGCAAAGGAAGGTAAGCTCAAGACAGTGGTGGATTCGAGGCATCCTTTAAGCAAAGCAGAGGATGCTTGGGCTAAGAGCATAGATGGTCATGCTACAGGGAAAATCATCGTGGAAATGTGAAAGATCTTTGAGCACTGGTGTCTCTAGACATTTATAGGAAAATATTAGGACAATGTAGTTATTGTTAGTAGGAGGCTCTTATTCGAAACTGCTGTTATATAGTGTGATTTGGTGCAGGATTACATTAGACTCTTGGTTCTTGCACTGTATTGGTAATTGTCAAATATTTCTGAATGATGCTCATAAACTTGCTATATTGTCTTCTCTCAAAAAACTTGCTAATCTGGGGCTTTCTGGAAGTAATATCATGTTTCATGTTCATGGTTGGTAGCTCATATCATTTGGGTTCTATTTCTGTCCAGTGCTCGAAGTAAGTGACCTCCACTGTCTGTATGGTTTGATGTGATTAGGTAGCTATCCTGTATCTGAACTCTCTCTCTTTTTTGGCACAAAAATTATTTGTTAAATCCTCCTGATTGTGCTAAGTTGTCTCATGGCCTGTTGGACAAGCTCGATCCAAATTGTGCCAAGTTGTCTCTTTTTTGGCCAAACTTGTCAGACAACTTCTCCCAACGCATGATCTTATCAATTTTTTTCTTAGACATAACTCGTAGCATCACAAATGAATAATTTGGGCAAGGAATTTACTACTGTACTCCTTAAATATATTTTAAAACATCCTAACCATCCATTAAAAAAAGGTTGAATTAAAGTTACCTACTCAATAAATCTGATTCATGTAAATCATATGGTCAACAAAAAGGATAGGAAAAAGTTGCAGGAAAAAAAATCTGTGGTATATTGTAGCAAACAAAGCCCTTTTGGTAATATTTCACACTTCAAATGCATAAATATAACACTCCATACAATATCTCATTTTGCTTGGATAAAATTAGCAGAAAGAAGAGATATTCAACTCATGGATTCTCTTGAAGTTCTTTTTCATGATGAACTTATCCATAAATTGGGCTAACTCAAGGTTATACTCATGGCAATTAGCCTGGTCCTAGAGAATGTTACATAAAAATTATTTTTCCTAAAATTGTTAAAAATTAATTTTTATAAAATTATAAGTATTTAAATTAAACTAAACATTATAAAATTTTCCTAAATTAAGGTGCATAAGATACTACTTAGAGATGAATTTTGTTCCTTTATGTAGATCATTAGTAAGTTTGTTTATAAGGTATAATAATTCAGCTTGATCTGATTTATTTATCATGAGCTCGATTGTGCAAAGATATGATTTGCTCCTTCAAATACCCAAAACTCAAAAAAGATAAACTAAACATTAATGCAATGAAATTTATAAACTTAGAAATTAGAAAATTTTATTGTGTATAAATGCTATTGGACTGGAGCCTATTTAAAGGCTTGATCCAATGGCTACACATGTACATCTCATTAGCACAAATGCACAACTCATTAGAACGAGTGGATGGAGCTTTTAAAATTTAATTTTTTTTTTTTAAAATTTCATCTTTTAGGCCTCGTTTGGCAAATGAAAAAGTAATTTCTAAAATATATTTCTTAAGAACTATTTTGTCTGGAAAGTAAATACTTGTGAAGATTTTTTTTTTTTTTCTACAATTGTTGGATATGAAAAGTAAGTATGAAAAATAGCTTTTTTTTTTTATTTTTTTTTAAGTTAGTCATACTTGATTAGCCATTCTATTTCTTCGAAACTAGATGATCATTTTCAAATTCACCATTAGATTTAATGAATGAAATAAGAGTCATTAATCCTTAAAAATATATTTGCAATCTATGTGGCACTTCAAATACACAATAAATATTTTTATTAATGTCAATAAATCTAGTATGAAATTTGTTTCAAAGATTTGAGTATATAAAGGTTACTTTTTGAAAATCATGGTAAAATCCGGACGAATACTGACTCCCATCATCAAACAAATAAACTAGAAATTAGAACTAGAAATTAGCTAATAAGCATATAATTTATTCTCAGGAGGAACACTGGTGTTAGTTATTAGCTAGGTAATTCCTAGCTGATACTCAATTCGATTAATTTATAATCTTAGTTTGCCTATTAAGCAACAGTGAAATAATTCTTAACATTAGCGTCTCTGCGCAAAGATCCCACGAGATGGGAAGAAGGCCTTCTCCATCTCATTGCTGGCTTCCATACGGCCGTGGCTTTTAACCTTTCGTACGGCCGTGGGAAGCAACAAAACCGTCGGCTGGGTATAAGCTTTATCTCACACGCCTCGAGTGCCATTTTTTTTCAAGGAGTTCCTTGTTTCTCTCCATGGAGCTTTGTTTCTCTCCAAGGAGTGCCATTCTTGTGATCTTCTCTCCAAGGAGTCCAGAGGAACTCAAATACAAGCATGAGAGAGGTCCCGTTTGCATCACGCCATCATATCAATTGAGTGCAACTGGCCAGCCAAAAAAAATAATAAAACTTTGGCACTAAACCGGACGCGTTTGGGGTTTGGCATTTGGACAGGATTGCTTCTGCCTGCTTATGATTGTGGGATTGTTTTGGTGGTATTTGTGATGACATGAAATGGTTGTTTTATAATAAGCAGCAAGAAGTCTATTAAGCTAATGATCACCATTTCAGGCCCATCTGAGTGGGCTCCTGATGAGTTTCCACAATGCAAGTTGTGACACCTTGCATCATTATTTGTTTGTTTTTAAGGAGCTCACATCCTTCTCAGACATTTAGGACGTGTTTGGTTCACCAGTAAAATTGAAGTGGCATGTAATTACCAATTGTATCTCATTAGATTCGAGAACACAGGGTGATATGAGATTATCAATTTTATATATTTTTTGACTTGGATTACCGATGAAATGATGGGATCTATGATAAATCTAACCTTTATTTTTTCAAATATGAGATCACATTCAATAAATCAAACCTGCCCTAATTTTTTAATAATGATTTAACATATAAATAGATTTTATCGAAGAAAAGCAGTAGGTGAGAGAGGAAGAAGATGGATGAAGGATTAATGAATGAGTTATATTTGCAAATCATATATATATATATATAGTCACACTTATGTATGCATACATACATACTTTTATTGGCCATTAAATATATATTTTTTACTGAATATTGTTTTTAAAAACATAAGTTGAGATATTCGCATATGGACACATGGAACGTTAAGATATCGAGAGCTCAAGAGAAAGGGAGTTCAATAGGGATTTGAGATAAGTGGGGAAGAGAAGTTTTAATCTTTTATATTTTATTTATATTATATATTTTTAGAGATCAAAAAAGCTGAGTGACCTATAGTATAACCTTACCAATATAAAGTAGGGGGTGCTATGCCATGAAGCAGGTTGTGTCAGGCACGACACGCCCCTTAGGCTATGCCTAACCCCCTGCTAGCCTATGGGTGGTGCTAGTATTGTCTAGGCATAAAAATTGGTTTGGCTTGGCTTGTTGCATGCTTGGCACGATATGGGCTTACAGTGATATAGCCATAAACGACTATTTTAAAAGGCATTTTGGTTTTTTTCCTTAAAAAAACATTTTTGCCTTTTTTTAACTATAAAAAATAGTTAATTTTTAAGGGTTTTCTCATCTATTGTTTAAAAAGACTTATATACCTTTTCCAACAGCTATAAATGACTAATTTTTAAGGTCATTTGGTACATTTGGAGGCTCTCCAATCTCTATAAATAATTTTAACCTCTCCTTCACCCCACACTAAATTTTAAGCTCTCTTAAAGTGCTTTTAATTTTCTTACAAACTTTCCTAAGTTCTCTTAATCTATCTACAAGCTGTCCTAATTATCTCCTAAATCTTTTTTTATTTTTTTATAAACTTTTCTAACCTCTTTAGTCTCTACAATGTTTGTCACTGGTAACTCTCACCCACCTTGTAATATCTTCAACTCGACATCAATACGAAGTTCCTTAATATAGGGCCAATCTTGGTATACCACAGTCATAAACTAGAATAAGTATCTTTAACCTTAGTACTACTACTAGTACTTGTACCTCAAGCATCAAGTCTAAAATTAAATTCAGGACCTTTGATGTTTAGAAGCATTTCATCGTTAAGGAGATCACTAGCAAAGGAACCCAAGCAATATGTATCATCTTCAAGGACTACAGTTGCGATATTTCAAGAAATATTGGCCACCTGGCCTAGCATTAGAAGAAGTATAAAAATGCTAATGATTCCACCCAAGTCCAAATTAATTAAACTCAGTGCAGAAAGTGGGTTATCAAAAATTTCTTACTCCAATAAGGTAAATAGAAAAGAATTATCAAATTTAATTATAGGTACTAAAATATCTTTTTCTTTTGCTGAAAATATGTCTTGAAAAATATATAAAATTATCTTATATCATGCATATAAAAAGAAATCCTTAAAATATTGCCAAATCTAATTTTTTGTAATTTTTTTTGAATATAAACAAATTTTGATTTCTTATTTTTTAAATTTTGATGGTAGGACAGTATTTACCTTCAATACTAGTATAGTAATTTTGGATTATCTTAAATTTGTGTAATTATCATTTTATTAATTGCGATTGTATTATGCAAAAATGAATTATTAATTTTAATTTATTTAAATTTTTGCACTACATCACCAACATCTCTAGTTCAATTATGCATACAACATGTGAATACTTTTTACATGATGAAATTTTTTAATTAGTTTAGATAATACTATTAAAATGTTACTGTTGATTTACTCAAATAGCTCCTATGTTCTATCTAAATAAGAAATTATTTCATTTAAGATGTGCATGTCATATCTTAAATTTAAATAAACAAAATGTTTTAAACGCTATTGAATCACATGTAAATAAAATTAGAGATACCATTAAATATATAACATCTTTATAAGCCACAAAATAGGATTTTAAAAATTTATGCATTGCTCTTGATAAAAAAATTAAACAATTTTTATTAGAACTAAAATATAGATAGAATTCTATATATTTAATATTATAATTATATTTTGAATATAATGATATTATTATTAATTTTTATAATCATCACTTCTCAAATAAACTTCTACTAGTTTTTTATTAAGATACTTATGATATTATTATTCAATTTTTAGAACATATATTTCATTTTTTTTAAAATTAATTTTAAAATAAAAAATTGTTTGGTAGGTGGCCCGTCAATTCTGGTAAGTTGAGTCCAGACAAAAAGAAAAAAAAAAAAAAAACAAAAGATTTCTCTCCGAACAACTTTAAAAAAATTGATTACCAGTCCACCCATCAACAAAGTACAAATATTTCATTTATTTTACTTTGACTAACTGTGCTAATATAAAAAATAAAATTACTTTGACTAACTGTGCTAATATAAAAAAATATTAAAAAACGGTGGAGTAGCATGGGCCGTGCTTGACTCGCGCCTCTCCCTTGAAATCGGAAAATAATAATAATAAAAAAAACATTCCGTCTTGGTTTGAAGCATGTAATATTTTATACTAAATTTACTAAAAATATTTGAAAATATAGAATCAAATATAAAAAAAATATTAAAATAGATTATAGTTACTGTCTAAGAACCAATCTAGCCATACAACTTGGACTAAATTACGTGTAACCAGAAGAGTCAAGGTTAATTCCAAATCTACCGCCACACAAATTTGACTCAAAAAATTTATCAAATTGAATTGATGTTGACCCAAGGAATTCTCTTCAAACCTCGCCACTGTTATGACCAAAGCGCGGTGTGCAGTGAACTGACCAAAATCCCAGCGCTTAGTCCTTCTTTCAGGGCAATTTTCGCCAATCCAGTCCCAGGCGCAGACTGGTGACAGTGCGAGGACTGTTGGTTGCTTTGCTTCTCTAATCCCCCACCTTCGCGGTTCCCAAACCAAGCAAACTCTTCTCTCCCATCCTCTGTCTCTCTCTCTGTCTCTCTCTTTTTCTCTCTCTATCATTCCATGGCCGGGAAAGTCATGCAGGCGATCCAGTACACCGGTTACGGCGGTGGCGTTGCCGGCTTGAAGGTATACCAAGTTTTCCCAAGGTGTCCCTCTCCTTTGCTTAGGTTCTCATCTATTATTCTACTGTTGATCTTTTGTTTGGTGTCTTTCCTTTGAGTTCTTATCCCCAGACATTACGTTTTGTTTGTTTAATTTCTCTTAAGTTTATGCTGCCTGGAATGTAGTGCACTCTGTGCTATTTGTAAGAGACATCGAAACATATATTGAGTAATTTTTCTGTTTTCTCTTTAAAAAGTTGATTTTTTCCCCCAGTTTCTGCCAAAAAAAAAAAAAAGTGTTAAACCGCCTTCCTCTTCAATGGATGTGTTTCCTGTTTTTGATGAATTATTTTGAAAAATTAACTGTAGTTCCAAATGCATTTTCCACACTCTTTTTGTATATTGTTCTAAATTTTTTTTACTCTTTTTGTATACTGTTCTAATTTTTTTTATAACTCTGTCTGCTTTAATAGAACTCCCTTTTTCATTATTTCTTCAAGAAATCATTCTTTAGTCCAACGTGTAAGGGATTTTGAAGTAGGTATTCCCATGCAAATTCTTGGATAAATTGGCCGGCATCTGAAATTATTAATGTTTGAAGTGCGAAATTTTTTTTTTCAAGAATCTCATTTGCACCCAATTTTAGGAATACAAGATTAACAGGATGAGGAGTGTTAATATTTGATTACCATGGGAATTTGACCCCTCTGACTTCAAACAAACCCATGCAGTAAAATTTATTTCTTTTTGTGTATCTTTTTTATGAGCAATTTCTTTTTGGAGTAATGCTATAGGGTGCCTGTTTCATGCACACGAGAATTCTCTGTGTCGCATGGCATAAGGGAATGTTCAGTGGATGGTTGAATGTTCAGTTGCCAAGCCAGCAAGATGTGAAATCATGTGCTTTTTTATGTGGACTAACTGGTGACTCGAGAATTTTCTATCTTTTTATATCTGTGGAAGTATAAAGTCTTGATATATGCCTGAAATTAAAATTTAATAAGCCATAGTGCATTTTTACATACCTATGACATCGTTCTTTAAAAATTGAGGTTTTGATTAGCTGAAAAATGGAGGACAAATGACTATCGAGTCATCTCTTAACATGCTCAATTGGAGGTTTTAGTGTGTTAATGAGAATTCTGCAATGTCAAATTGGAAGAGATGAGACAAGTGCAACATCTCTAAGGGCATGTCATAAAGCCTCAGCTCATGACAATACGTGTCAAAAAGCTTTGGGTTAAATTGTGGGAAGAGATGAACAATGAACAGAGTTTTTTAGCCACAAAAAAATAAGTCATCCTCATTTTGATCTTCGGAACTTGCGATAAGAAACCCATTTGTTGTAGTATGATGATGGAATTCAGTCATCACATAATGTGGTGTTGGCATTTCTGTGGTAGATCTCAACCATGGATTATGATGTTGTCCGATCTCATCCTTATTGTGCATATCTTGATGTCTTCAAGCTCACAATCAAAGTATGAAAGCAATTTGACAATTAGGAGGGATAGTTGCAGAACCCCTTCTACTTATGTTGGTGTGAAGGTGGCACTCAAATATAGGCATCTACAAAGTCTAGTGACATCACCACTAAGGTTTAAATCCCCTGGGATGGTGGGTGTTTTGGTTTCTCCTTGGAACAGGGTCTCCTACGACATCTTGGTAGGTACCCTGATATGTATCTTCTGTCATTCTCTTCTTCTTTTCTTTATTTCTTTCTTTTTTTTCTTTGTTTTTCTTCTTTCTTCTCTTTCTTTGTTTTTTTTCTTTCCTTTGTTTCTTCTTTTCTTCCTTCATTTCTTTGTTTTTTTTCTTTCCTTTGTTTATTTCCCTTTTTCTTCTTCTTCTTTTTTGCCTTTCTTCCTTCTGTCCTTTCTTTATTTTCTTCTCCCTCCTTCCCTTTCTTTCTTTCCTATTTCTTCTTCTTTCCTTCCTTTCTTTTTTCGCTTTTCATCTTTTTTTCCTTCCTTTCTTCCATCTTTCTCTTTCTTTCCTCACATGGCTTGGTTTTGGAGTTTCGCCTCCATTTCAGTCCCATTTTCTCACCAAGATATTTGGTCCTGTTGGGATCTAAAATAATGATTTTCAATTCCACCATTGGCAACTTCCAAGTAGAAACATCTAAAGACGATGAAAGTGAGTTTTGTTTGTTACAAAGCCATATGAACACTTGCAATCAC
Organism: Metroxylon sagu; assembly: GCA_017589505.3. Lineage (NCBI taxonomy): Eukaryota > Viridiplantae > Streptophyta > Magnoliopsida > Arecales > Arecaceae > Metroxylon > Metroxylon sagu. Next base: position 1,013,096 of record JACVBY030000658.1, on the reverse strand, counting down.
TAGAGTAGTTCTTATCTCAGACTTCCCCTAAATTCCTCTTTAAAGCATGCGGTAGCTAGTTTTAGCTCTTTGACTACCTTGTGTTACAGGAAAATCAACCCATTCAACTTCCAAGGCTTTGAACACATCACTTCTGGATTCCTAACTACAATATCATCAAATTTATGGTCATCATTGTGGAAGACCTAATTGGTGTCTTTCCAATACGTGTTGCAGAATGAAAGGAAAATGAGGAAGGATCCATTGTCAAAAACCTTTCTCATTCATTATATCTTGGAATTAACTAATATCAAAGAGCAACTTTTCTAATTAAGCAATATCATCCCAACAGGATTTGGTATATGTCACAACTGCTATTTGGCATCCATGGAAACATGATAGAAGATTTTTTTTAATGATGGATTTGAGTAGACTTGCACCTGTTAATTGAATTTGAGGTTATCTTGGTCTTTCCAAAGTGAAAAGTGCTCCTAAACCCCCCATATGGAATAGCAGTAAGGTGCAGAGATTTAGTGTCTTATGTCTTAATTTATATAGAGAAAATATTGAGTAGAAAAGTAACATTCCACTCATTATAAAAGTTCTTCTTATTAGTGGAAGAGGTTCCATTGGGCCCTCGTACCTAATGCTTCTCTTCCAAATACTAACTTTAAGATGCAAACCCTGAAGAAAATAAGAATTCAGAGTACCAAGCGCTTGAAATGCTGCGATTTTGGTGAAGAAAAGCATGAGCAGTTACTTGCATTGTTTCCAGCATCCTATGCCCTTTTTCGAGCAAAAAAGGATGGACATGGTCAGACAAAAATTGGAGTAGAACACTGAAAAGGGTCATGGTAAGCTATTTGTTTACTTATTCTAACCTCTTGAAAGTTTATCATGAAAGTGGCTACCACAAAATTGGAGTCAGACAAAAATGAATGCGGACTACTGAAGCAAGAGATGATTTTATGAATGGACAGTGATACCTTTAGAGTGAACTTATGCCGTAAGCATTCCTGTGAAGATCAAGAGTAAGTTTTTATGCCATGTATAGGTAGATTTGTCATCTATTGCAAAATCTTGGAGGAGCACATGCCATCCAACCAATTCTTAAAGTCCTTGAAGAGAAAAGGCTTTGTGCAAATCTACGTAAGTGTGACTCTAAACAAGTAGCCTCATCTTTTTTGATTCTTTCGTTGATCTTGGAAAAATAATCATATTTAAACATCATAATTGCCTCCATGGTATCCAAAACTTCCATAGACAACCCACTCTCCATTTGTGGTTCATAAACATTTAGTTTAATGATTGTCCTTGTTACCAAATGTTTGAAGTGTTTTAAGTGGATGGAGGAAGCGGAAAGGAGTTATAAACTCATCGAAAAAATAGAAAGGAGTCTCCTATCCTTATGCTACCTAACTTTGATAAATTCTGAGTTTTCTACTTTGATGCATGACACATGGAATTTGCTGCCATGCTAAGATAAAAAGATAAACATGTGGCATTAGCAAGAAGCTTAGTAATTCCCTTCAAGAAATTATCTCCCTATGATAAAAGAGTCTTATGCAGCATTACTATCTGAAGAGATAATCCTATATTGGATCATGAGGTATTGCACTTCATAATATACAAAACCAGCTTGACAATTGGTACTGTCATACGCATATAGTTCCTCCAATTTTTTCTCTTGCTTGGATTTGAGGCCGTTTATTTTAATTAAGGCTTAGTTGTTGTTGTTGTTAGATTTTGAGGAGATCCTTTAATGTCCTTGATTGCTTTAATGTAATGTGTGTGGGGGATTTTCTCCCCCAAAAAAAGTTTTGTTAGAAAACTTAAACTCTTAATGGAAGTTTAAACAATTCAAAATTTTCAGTTTTTAGTGGTTGATTGTTGGCTCACCACTACCTTTTAGAAGTATTCCCGTAACCATTGGACCTTCTTTTGTTTAAACCCATTAAAAGTATTGTGTTGGGATTCCACGGATTAGTTCTCTGTTGCAATCAGAGCATTGTAAACGGAAATTCTATTTTGTATATGGTAGTTTGCTTGTTTTCTTTTATCAAGTTTCAAGGTTGGCTTTAGCATTTTTCAAAAATGTTCCAAATATATGGGTGGATCATGTTGGGAATCCAATGGGTTCTATAATCCAGTGTACATATTTCTTGTTTTCTATATATTAGTTTTTGTTATCTCATGAGAAAGAACTCTACCTTTCCCTACTCTCTCTAAATGGGGCTCTTTCTTAAGGGACTCTGCAACAGAAATTTATTCGCTTTTTTTTGTCCAAAGATGTCCTGGGTGCCAAGAGACTGCTGACTCAAAATTGTACCACTCTTTGTTAGTGAACACAAGATCAACATGTGGTTGATGTGGTATACTTTGGAAGTCGAGGAGTGGCATTACCCCTATGCACCTAGAAAGATATAGTCTTCTCCATGAAGGCCATCATATATGGGCCTCCACTGCCCCAACCACATAGAGACCATTATTTTGTTATTTTATTATAACGTTTTTGAGTTAATTAATAAATAGAAGATCCTATCTTAGCATAATTACATCTGTACAAATAAATTTACTAGACTGATCAAAATAATAGGGATTTACATGCTTATTGATTTTTTATGGTGATGTTGCAAAGTTCCAAAATGCTACTATAAATTATGAAGAGAACAAAATGGAATTATCGCTAGTAGATTCAAAGAACTAGAGGCCTTTGGAAAACTAGGGGGATCTTTGTAAATTTTTGCTACTTAAATAATTTATAAGTTGGTTAACACCTTACTCCTAATGGCTTGCCCTTCGAGAAGTCTATGGTTCAAATCGTAGGTATTTCTTAAAAAAAAAAAAATCACAGCTAGTTTTTCTTAAATACAAAGCGCAAAGTTGTACTCTTATAATATAAATCAAGGTTAGTAAAACTATTTCGAAGCGGGTAGTTTAGGCCAAATTGAACCAAACCGATTTAGAATTGAGGCAGCTTGGCCTCTTGATTCAGTATGGAGGGTGAATCATCTGTACCGACCTAGTACCGGGTATTAAACCATGCCAAATCGATCTGTCTAGTTTGGTCTAATTCTGGATAACTCATGGATTAGGGCTTCCTAGTCCCCATCTCACCGATGCACCATCGATTTAGTATGGTACGCTTCATACCGAACTATATTGGTCCAATACTGAAATGGTAGTAGTGTTTAGTACCACAAACCTTTATATAAATGCATACAATGAAGAAAATTTTTGTATTAGAAGGTAGAACCAAACTGAATCAGTTGGTTTGGCTCAAATCAAACTGATCGAGAGCTATACAAATTCTAGTTTCAATCTAGTTCTACCCTCGAACCGGTTCGAATCGTGTCAAACAGCCTAGTTCGGTGGTAGGATGGATGGCATTGGGCTTATGTGAGCTCAGATCCTATCTTCTCTCTCTTATTAAATGCCATTCTCTTTTTTTTTTTTCCTTTCTTTCTATTTACTTAAAGTTTCTCATGGAAATAAGAAAAATATTCTTCATTTGAATTCAACAACAAATATCAGAAAACTCAAATTTCTTAAGAATAAAAAGTCAACTCTCCCTCTCAAGAATAAATCTAGAGAATTTCTAAAAATTTCGATCCAGCAAATATCAAATTACGATACTTTCACTCTGAATAAAAATTTTAAAAAATTAATTTAACTTAAAAATAATGAAAAAATAAAATACTGAGAAATTTGTAAGGTTTTGTCAGCATTTGGTTAAACTTAAAGGGTTTTCAAACTTAGGATTATGAATGGCAACGAAACGGAGTGGGTATGGAGGAAGTACCTCCATACTCATACCTGTTAGAAAAATTTATAGCCATATTTGCCTCTGACCCGCTATGGGTATAAAATTTTGTAATGTTCATACCCACCTCATTATCTATATCCGCTTCATACCCGCTTCGTACCCGCTATCGACTCCATTTCATTCATATTGTATTTTATTATTATTATTAATTTTCTTCAAATTTTAATTCTAGGCCTAGGTCTAAAGCAATTGTGAGCTGCTTTCTTTTTTTTCCTTCAATTTAAAGCTGAACAAATGGATCAAATCCAAAAAAATTATGATCTATGGCTACTTTTAAAATTTTCATTGAAATTTTGTAATTATATTAATAAATAAAAGTAATTAACTAAATTTACTAATGGCTATAATGGGTATGGGATGGGGTGGGATGGGGATCTCTTTATATCCATACCTGCCCCATACTCATAATTGGTATTGCCATATGTCCTCATACTCGTACCCCTTATCTATTTTTTGACCTCTATACCCACCCAAATGAAGTGAAGGCAGCCGAGTACCCGTGGGTTTAAAGAAAATTGCTCTCCTTACTTAGGATCATAGAAATAATGAACCTTATATTGACTTATGCCGACTTGATTCACATCTCATCAAAATAATAAAATTAAATTTGCCATAAAATCTTCAGATTAAAATGCATTTCTTAGGGTCTAAATTATGACATATCATGAGAGCAGAGGTCGGAATATTTTTTTTTAACAGGAGAATCTTTGCTCTAGTCACTCGTTATAATATGGATCCTAAGAAATAAGTTTTAACATTAGGATTTTATGGCTAATTTAATTTTATTATTTTGATAAGATGTGAATCAAATTGGCATAAGTCAATGTGAGATTTATTATTACTATAATCCTATCTAAGTCTAAAAACCCATAAGTTTGACTTTATTGAACAAAGCATTATAAATTATATTTTAAGATGATTTTTTTTGGTATTTTATTTTCTCATTATTTTGAATTTAAATTGATTTTTTGGGATTTTTATAGTGGAGGTACTTTTAACTTGATATTTGTTAAATCAGGATTTTCTAAAATTCTCCGAATTTATTTTTAAGAAAAAGAGTTGACTTTTTATTTTGAAAGAATTTGATTTTTCTAATATTTTAATGAAGAATATTTCCCTTAGTTTCATAAGAAATCTTAAATAAATGTTATCGTTTCTCTTCTTTTCTCTTATTTAAATGCTTTGGAAATGAGAGAGAGGAGAGAGGATGAGAGCTTGGAGGAGGCTCTTAGCCTCATATACCAGACAAAAAAATAAAAAAAATAAAAAATTATGAAAAAAATAAAAATTGCAAAAAATGACGAGCCAACCCGAATGGAATTGGTCCTGTACTAGTTCACAGTTATAGAAACCTTGGGTATTGACCATCAAACACTCTTTGAAACAGTGAATCTAATTGTTTATAATTGGTTGTACAAGTTGTATCGTAATGATTATGTTATCTTGTTGTTATGCTTGAAGTGACCAATGCTCAAAGTGACTTTTATGCTTTATAACTTTTAATTTTGCAAGAATTGGTGCAAGCTATGTGCAGAAGAATGCTCTATTCTTGATTAAATTAGTTTTGTCTTTATTGGAATTTATGCTTATTGCAGTGTGTCAACATTCCAATTCCTTCACCAAAGAAAGATGAGATTTTGCTAAAGCTGGAAGCAACTAGTATAAATCCATTTGATTGGAAAGTTCAGAAAGGCATACTTCGACCATTTTTTCCTTTCAAATTTCCCTTCATACCATGTAAGTTTCCACTCTTAGGAAATTGAATGGGATAATTGTTCTTTTATGTGCTTGTGGTGATAACTCTTCCTTTAGAGTGTTCATAGAATTCGCCTGACAAGTTTAGCCTATATTTTTTGCTCAAGGACCTCTTGATGATCTGATCAAAATGATGAATTTCTATGTAGATATATTCTGTTATGTACCTCCTATTGCTGATTCATTATTAAAATTTTTGACATTTTATTAGTGTATTATCTTTGTAGGTTCTTTTCTTTGATAAAGTAGTTACCAAGGTTTGTCGTAGCAACCTGTATCGATCATACTAGTAATGTACTAATATATTACTGAGTTCCGATTCGATATGAACCGAACCGATTCAAGCCAAGCTGAACCACCTTATACCGATGGTATTGAGTGGCACCATTGTTAAGAGTGAAAAGAATGAGTACCCTATTTCGGTACGGAGTGTATATCATACCATTCCAATCTGTATCATGCCGAATTGGTAATGTTCCAGTAGGGGTTTTGGTATGGGTTTTGTGGACCTTAGTAGTTGCAAGTTCAATACTATTAAACTCGGTGGTGTTGTTGGATGTTACAAACTGCCTTTCAACTGGAAATACACTGTTCAGTCATCTTGTCTTCTAGAATGCCTCCTTTTGTTTTAATTTGGAGATCTGGTTTGGGACAACCTTTTACGTTGGTAATGCATTTGTTTTTGTTTCTAGTATCTATGCTTAACCCAAGGTAGTTTAGCTATTAGGAGGCCAGATGGTTGAAGCACATGGTGTCTCGAAGAGAGACTTTCTTTCCCTTTTAATAAGAAGTGTTAATTGATTTTTGTTGAGGAATCTAGAAGCAGAAAAAATGTCAGAAAACTGTAGTATAGCATTTATAAGTTTTTAAATGCACCTGCCAACCAATTTGATCTTTTCTTAATGTGCTAATTATGCTCTAGGTGGCAACAGTTTAAGCTGATGAATATATAACATGTTCCTACAAGGACAAGCTAAATGTTGAGGTGAACAAAGGTGTAAGTCTCAAAATTTCAATTCAAATTATTTAATTGTGCCAAAGATGTAGATGAATTTAGATTATACGATACAGGAAAATAGATCATTATCATGAACTAATGGATAAAATTTGGATTTAGACCTTTGAACAGAAATTTTGTGTCCAACTATCATGTCTAATGCCTCTCGTGAATGACAAAGTGATTATTCATGAAATTGTTAATAAAATTGAATGTAAGAAAAGGAGAGCATCTCCAAGGATATGGAAAGAGAAAATTTAAGTTGAATATGAGAGTGGGAAGAATGGGATTTGAGGTAAATGTTAAAGGAGGATTCAATAAAATTTACATGATGGAGATGGATTTAATCTGTCGTAAAACCTAAAAATCATGCACAAGCCTGATTTGATTCCACTGTATAGAAGAATTTTGAAAGACAAAATTAAGGAAGCAGAGAGATTAGGAGGAAGTTTGAAGAAAGAAAATGCTTCACACTTGCTGCACATCAGTCCCTAAAGTTTGTTGACTTCTGGTTAATGGAGAGTGGCAGTGTAAAACGTCAGCCTCAGAGGGGCAGTAGGATGTAAGACAACCGAACATGTAGGCATATGAGTACTGCTATTTAGTCAAGAATTGGAATTGAAAATACAAAAGTAATATGGGTTGAACCAGGAGGAAATGCATTATTAGCCATACATGCAACTATGCCAATTAGTCTTACGGTACCCTCAGGCCTTACAACTCAAGACCCAAGCATTAGATGCCCTCAAGACTCAAGGCCTAAGCATTATGTATTTCTTTTAGCACAAGAAAATGCCAACAAGAAATTTTCATATAAACAATTGTATAAATCTCTATTAAAGTCAAAATTCAGACTACTCAATGTTGTTGTTGGTACTTATATGTATAATTCACCCTTATATCTTTGTTTTAGGGTCTGGAAATTAAAATTTATAATGTTCTTTTTTTCGATAGATGAATGGCAAGTAGCAACAGGCCTGATAGCATTAATCTTCACTTTTTCAGTGCATAACATGTAAGCCTATCATCACTGAGAATTATATGTTTTGTTGAGTATTATTTTTTCAATAGTTTCTTTTCCTATTTAATATGTTGGCTGATATCTTCCTCCTGTCCTTTTCTTTCTAATACTGCATTCTTTGCTGAATCACATTTAATAAATTTCATAATGCATTGCTCTGGTGACACAGGTGCTGATGTAGCAGGAGAAGTTACTGAGGTAGGTCCTGGAGTGAGCTCCTTTAAAGCAGGTGACAAAGTTGTTGCCATGCTTAACTTTCTGGTAAGTGATTAAGTTCTTAAATGCTTCCTTCCAATTGCTTCAAGGGATGGTTGGAAGTAAATGAAAAGAAATCACATAAAACAGTATAAATTTAACTTCAGTTGTAGTTGAGGAAATTAGTACAATGGAGTGAAGCAAAAAGAAAAGGGGGGAGGGGGTGTGATTTGATTTCTTATTTTTCCTCACTGTATTTATTGAAATTCTAATGCTTTCTCCCTTTTTCAGACAACGTAGCCTTGCTTTAGATGAACTTCTGTTGACATTCTAATTCGGAACTGTCCTTTGTTTTTGTCATAAATCTGCCTGAACATCATTCTTGTATTTGTTGATTCACATAAACATTGAGTGCTGTTTGAGACCAGACAGCTGAGTAACTATTTGGTGCCCATTCTCTTTGCTTGTCTCGCATTTTACTGAATCTGGACTCACTTATTTACAGAATGGTGGTGGATTCGCTGAGTATGCTGTGGCACCAGTGTCCCTTATAGTAAGTAGGCCTTCTGAAGTATCTGCAGCTGAAGGTGCTAGCTTGCCCACAGCTGCTGTTACTGCCCTCCAGGCACTGAAGGCTATTGGGACCAAGTTCGATGGTACCGACGAGCCATCAAACGTCCTGGTCACTGCTGCCTCTGGTGGCGTGGGACACTATGCTATCCAGCTAGCCAAGCTTGCAAACCTCCATGTCACAGCTACCTGCGGCGCCCGTAACATAGAGCTTGTGAAGAGTCTGGGTGCAGATGAGGTGCTGGACTACAAGACTCCAGATGGTGCAAGCTTGAAGAGCCCATCAGGCAGGAAATATGACTTAGTCATCCACTGCGCTACTGGCATTGCCTGGTCCACCTTTGAGCCTACTTTGACTGCTAATGGAAAGGTTATCGACGTAACTCCACATGTCAAGAGTTTGGCTACTACCGTCTTCCAGTATTTGACCTTCTCTAAGAAGAAGCTGGTGCCACTGCTATTAATACCAAACGGGAACGACTTGAAGTTTGTTGTAGATTTGACAAAGGAAGGTAAGCTCAAGACAGTGGTGGATTCAAGGTATCCTTTGAGCAAAGCAGAGGATGCTTGGGCTAAGAGCATAGATGGTCATGCTACAGGGAAAATCATTGTGGAAATGTGAAAGATCTTTGAGCACTGGTGTCTCTAGACATTTATAGGAGAATATGAGGACAATGTAGTTATTGTTATTCGGAGGCTCTTATTTGAAACAGCTGTTATATTGTGTCATTTGGTGCAGGATTATATTAGACTCTTGGTTCTTGTACTGTGTTGGCAATCGTCACATATTTCTGAATGATGCTCATAAACTTGCTCTATTGTTTCTCTCAAAAAACTGGCTAATCTGGGGCTTTCTGGAAGTAATATCATGTTGCATGTTCATGGTTGCTGGCTCATATCATTTGGGATCCATTTCTGCCCAGAACTCCCATGTTTGCAGTCATGCCAGTGCTCGAAGTAAGTGACCTCCACTGTCTATATAGTTTGATGTGATTAGGTAGCTATCCTGTATCTGAACTTCTCTCTTTTTCGGCGCAAATTATTAGTTAAATCCTCCTGATTGTGCTAAGTTGTCTCATGTCCTGTTGGACAAGCTCGAATGACCTTTGAGTTGCAGCATATAAGCGTTTAAAGTGCAGGGAACATGGCTTGGATAACTTGGAGCACATACCTGGGAAAGTGGAGCCTAGGAACTTCACAAATACTTCTTCTGGAGTTCCAGTTTTATAGCAGAATCAGTTAGTGTTTCTCCAAGCCAGTTGCAACCTAATAACAATGATTGGAAATCAAGCTCCATTTACTAGTTGCTTGAGCAACTAAACAACTGCATGAAACTGTCGTTATTGCAACTACTGCAACATGGAGTTAACAGCAACATTGGAAAAAAAAAAAAAAAAAAATCAGTTTTTTTGTAACTAAACATGTCCATACAGCATAATATCATGCAACTGATGAAGACTTGGTGAACATTTTTTGTCATGGTTCCTGGCGACAACTTGCAACAATATATAAATCGAAACAACAATTGTGAGAAGTTGGCCTACATGATATAGCAGGGCATCATTAGATTGCCATCCACAGATTAGACTGCCCTAAACTGGATGCCCCTATTATTTATCTGTTGTACATGGGATATTATTACCATGCATTGCAGGGAGATGCACCTAAAATGACAGATTGAAAGGGTTGCCAATAGGCTTAATCAGTTTGAAACTTCCAACAACATGCCTGTTTGACATACCCCCATTTCATGTAAAAGTTTATTTCTGGCATCACAAAGTCCTGGATTGCAGGTTTAATGGTCATTCCTACTTATCTCTTCCTTTTCCTCCTGCTTGCAGCATATGATTACTGTGTTCCATTTAGTTTGCAAATTTCCTTCTAAATATCATGATATGTAAACCTTGAAATAGAATGAGTAATTGTTGTCTGCTCATGAATGTCTTATGGTGCTTCAGCAGCAGTTTAATTTTACTTCCATGCATGCTATCATCAGTCAATCATGTTTTGCAATGAGACTAACTTAAGGAAATGTAGATGATAGACTCAAGCATCCCTAAGAGAAATTTCCATATACCAATTTCAATGATATAGGTATGCAGCTCATATGAGAAATAGAGGTGTTAGCATGAGTACTTCTTCATTGAAATTCTCCCATTGAGAAATAAAGCTACAATCATATAGAATATGTTTGTCAAGGTCTGGTTGACTTTGTTCTGATCAATTGGCTGAGCTAATTCGAAGAGTTGGTTTAATCTAGTCTACTTGCAGCTGACATTGGGTGCCATTGGGATCTAGTTTTGCTGCAGTAAATAGTAATTATGCCAATTATTATTTCACCAACAACCAAAAAGAAAGGCCATTGATGAGTGCCATGCCATGCCCATATTAACTAGTTAATTGGGCCTATTATGAATACCATCATGTCTGTATATAGTCCTATTATAACATGATATAACTTGCAAGCTACTCATGGTGATTGCCAAGAAGAAGAAGAAAAAGATTATGATCTATTTAAGAATTTCTCCTTGTGAAATCATGAGCTGGCCTCTTAGTAGTTGTCATTCTAATTCTCATAGTTATAAGAAGCAAGATATAAATTAATCCAGCAATAATTTGTTTGCTTTGTAGACTCCTGTAGGTTACTTAGCACAGAAGCCATCTCCAAGATGCCAAGCAGCGGCATAAACAATGGTTGTGGTCAGGGCCCATTTCCAAAGCTCTCTCTCTCTCTCTCTCTCTCTCAGCCTGTGGATAAGTTCAAAGCCTGAGAGGGGCTCCAAAGCTTTCTCACCCCATCCACAAGGGATTTATCTGTCCTCTCACACAGCAAACACTATTTTTAAGGTGATGTGTCAAGCTTTCATTGGCTCATCACCTCAATTGAAAGCTAGCAAGAGCATGGCACATAAGCTTCAATGCTCTTTGTTGTTTGAGAAGATTGGATTCTATATAAGAGAAGAAATAATAAAGGAAAAAAAAGTTTTACTAGTGCATAGTGATGGAGTGGGTCCAAGCATGGAAGAGCACCTCCATTATCAAGGTTTAAGAGCATATCCCCAAGATATTTGATAAGAATATAATTGTCAAAAGCAACATGCAATCACTAAACAGGGGGTGCAACCTTGGTCCTGTCCCCCACTTGGCTTTTGAGCTCAAGTCTCTTATATGCAGTATTAGAATCAAATCCATGCATTTTAGCCCTATCAATCATAAAGGTTCCTTACTAGAAATTCCAAGATTGAGGAGAACCAAACAGAGCTAAGTAGGACCTTGGCCACCAATGGCTCTTGGACTTCAAGTCCATAAGAAGTAACCATAAATGACATGAACCGGTTTATTTGAAAGAAAATAAGTAAAAATATAATTTTAATACTTAAACTTTTAATTATTATAATTTAGTTCTTTATACCTTAAAAATATTATATTTATGGCATTTCATTACATAAAGTCAGTCAAAATTAATAAAATAATCGGTATGTCATCCTTATGTAAATGCGTAAACTGATTGACAGAGCGATACGCCATTTCGAGTGGCAGTTTGAGAACCAAAAATATATTTTAGTCAAAAAAAATATATTAGGATTAACATGTAACATTAGCTATTACATTTCGAGATATGTTGGGCCGGTCATGTAAATTTTAATTTAATATAGATATTTTCATACTTCAAGGTATGCATGCAAAAGAAGTTCATAGAGGAAGAGAGAGAAACTAGATGCAAACATGCAAGTAAATTCTGACAAATTCTAGTTCACCATATGTTACATGTTACATTCTTCTAACAAAGCCCACTATCCTTAGATTATCCTTCTTTCTTTGATTTTATCTTCCATTTATTGTATTACTTTTATCTATATTTTCTTAAAAAAAATATAAGATGATCAAATTCTAGATAAAAACTTAAGGCAGTGTTATACTGTTACAATTTAGATGGACAAGTATGGACATTTGCAATCTGTTCATCTGCTTTCTTTCATGGTTGCTAGGTCACACATTAGCCAGCAACTAAGATGACATGAGGGAAAAGCCAATAACAGTGTCACAATTGGCCATTTAGGCTGTAACCACTCCTTTCCCAATACACAGCAAATCACAAACAAACAACCCCCACCCTCAACTTCGCTCAGCTCTTCCAAACCCAAACATGAAGTCTTTTCTGACATACATAATAGGTTGAGTCAGGTTGGGACAAAAGAGGAACATAGAGTGTTAAAGATGTTGAGTGAATAATACTTCATTTAAAACGAACGTAGTCATGTGTAATTGTTATATTATGCAATACAAAAGCAAAAACATGCGATAAAGATTGATCCATACTGATTTATTATTATTATTATTGATTATAGATTAGATTGTGGTGCATGGAGATGGCAATTTTGCTCCAATCCGATAGAAGCTTGCTCGAGCTTTTATCGGGTTTGAAGTTGGTTTTAAAGAAAATTAAAAATCTTATGATTGGAGTTAGGACGGAGTTGGTATATATACTCCCCGCTTTAAAACTCACATCAAATTTATATTTTTGAATATTTAAGTTTTTTAAATATTTTAAAGCATGTCTTTTAAATAATTTTAGAAAAAAATAAAAAAAAAAGCAAGGTTTACGATCTCTTTTCTTCCTGAGTTGAGTTAGAAATTAAAATTATTCTTCTAATGAGGTACAAAATGAAAATGGAGTGGGATACGAGAAGTTAAGGATAGAGATAGAGTGAGCAAAAATAATAGCTCCGATCCACTCCATTGGCATTCTTGATGGTGAAGCTCAAAAGTTAGCCTTATGTTTAAGCTTGGTTAGGGTGATATCATATAAATTAAGGTAGAAATTTGGCTGATATCCGAACTTTGGTCCACATCTGTGCCAACTTCCACGTATATCCACTGAACTTGGCCAGGATAAGTATAGCCCTGTCTCAAGTTGCATTCAAGGAAGAATAAATTTAAAGCTTAATTAGTCTCCCCTAGGTAAAGCAGAACAACTAAAACCGTAGCCGGATAAGCCTCACAATTTTTCCGTGTTTGAAATGAAAAGTTATGTATCTGACCAGTGGAATAATGCCCCAAGGAAAAATTGTCAAAGGGGATCAAACTAAAGCGTTCACGAAGATGGCACGGTACCTTTCCATTTGAGCATATGGGGCTTCCAAAGCAAGCTGCTAGTTTTATTGGTAAATCCTGCCATACTTTTGGGCCATATATAGATGGTGCCATGGATAATAAGAAATCTAAGGGCATAACAACATTAGACAAGGATACGAAGGCATTGAATAATAATTTTGAAGCTTAACTTTTTTAAAAAAGTATTTAAAAAAAGTGTGATAGCTAAATTCAACTCTATTAGAATGTTTTTGCCCTCATCATATCAGTTAGACATCGATCTTTCAAGAGGAAAGAAGCCATCTGTTAGACATCTATAACCTAATTGATCCAAAGAAACACCTAAATTTTATGTGAGAGGAATAAAAAATCTTTTAAATATAGCTTTTAACATTTTCAGTCATCTCTTTCATCATTGTATCCACACAGTTCACGGATCTCAAAGATGAAAAAATGAAAAAGATGGGATGGCTTTAAAATACATGTGGATTTAAAAATAGAAAAAAAATGATTGAATCCTACACTTGGCTACATTCCAATGTAGTCAAGTTTACCTCTATATACATATTTATGCATTCAAATAATAGAGACACTATATTCTAATATTGATTTACAAAGAATATAAGATTCCTGCTGATTATATGTTAATTTTTCAATCGCTGCAATGGAGTGCTATCCCTTAAAGGTGTGGTATTTGCAAAGATCAAGATCAATTATATCATCTCCATCATCCTTATATATGTTTTCAAAAATAATTGACCACACAAATATATCTATATTTTTAAAAATAATTTTTTTTTTTTTTACTACCAGATACCATCCGATCTCATTGCTAGCATAGTAATATAGCTCTTGCAGTCCCCACTACCATCACCTTTACGACAATGATAATATTTATACTTTCAAAAATAATTAATTATATAAATATGTTTATTTTATAAAATTTTAAAAGTAAATAATTTTTTATTTTTTAAAAGTAAATGATTATTATTTTTTATTTTTTATTTTTTATATTGAAGATTGCACTCGAAAGCAACATTAAACATATAATTTCTTGGAATATATATATATATATAAAATTTGATGGTCCCGCCGGCCTGTCACGCGGAGTTGCCCGAGCCGTTGCGAGCTTCGACGCGAATCTCGTCCGGCTCCGGTCCCAACCGCCGCACCAACTCCGGGAATATGTTGCCTTTTAAAATCCCTATTTAATAACAAAGTTACTCTCATATCCTCCCACCGTTCCGTCTACGGTTCCAAGTCCAATGCCTTTAACTATTAAAAAAAATTAAAAAAATAAAAACTACTGCAATCCAAGGTATGCCACTTTTATCTATTAATTTTCTAAATTGTTATTTGATCTTAGATTTGTGTTATTTTCCTCTAACTGAGGTGAAGGTTTAAAAAAATATAAAGTATTTCTATAAAAAAAAAAAAGAACATCGATAGTTATTTATGATATAAAATTATTATTTATTTATTATTCCATTATAATTATTATGAAAAATAATAATTATCATTTGTTCTTATATTTTATTTGATTATTCTTAGCAATGACTAAAATCATATAATAGCCTAGTTTGCCGTTATTATCTATTATTTAGTTACATGGTTATGTTATTGAAAAAATCATCTAAAATTTGAATGGAAAAATATAATAATGATAATTTTTGTTATAACGATCAATTACACTGATTTTTTGACATGTTGCATGCCTTGTATGGTACAAATCCAACCACAAAACAAGCTCGCTTATCATTTGGAGCCCTCACAACTAGATTTAGGTTATAATTCAAGTTGTAAGACCTTATACCTTAGGTCCAACTTATGGCTAAATTAGTCTCCTGCTCTAACTTAGGTTTTAAGGAAAGAGAAGTTAGCTTAATCGATGTTTGATCCTTAGGAAGACTGAACTTTAATATTTAGCCTTTGTTAACCAAGCTAGCCGGCCAATTTGTTCTTTAATTTTTTAATTCTCTCATTCCATGGGAACTATGTTTCGCATGAAAATAACCATGTCCACTAAGAAAATAAGACTAGTTTAAAGGTAATAAATCATATCAATAAATTATAATCAGACTAGATCAATTTTAAAAGTATAACTACAATGGATCAATTTGAACCTAATCTGTTTATTAATCAAGTCAGAAATTTAAACTCAAATCAGATCTATATATTATATAGGTTACATACTATGGCTTATATAATCCATTTAACTCATGTGACTTGTACAATCTGGATAACCTATTTGATATGAATTAATCCATATAATCCTTGTAACATGTATAAACTGTGTAATTTATTTATATTAATTCAATCATAAAGTAATTATATATTCAAAATCATAACTTCAAAAGTAATTATATATCTATTCATTGTAATTTTAATAGTTCCTAATCTATTTTCATCCAATCGTTTCTATTTAATGATAACATAAAAATTAATTAAAAGGTAATATTAACTTGAATAAATATGTTTGGCAGGTTGTATCTAGATTGATGGGTCAGGTTGTACAAATTGATTCATTTAACAATCTGATCAATTGATGATCAATTTCATGTTAGTAGGTCAATCTAAGATTCAATTTGTTTATTAATCGTATCTAATAGGCTAATCTATTTATGATTCAAATTTATTTATGCTCAATTCAAATCTGTTAACTTTATATCGGGTTCAAACCATCTTTACGAGTCAACACGAAATTGTGATTTGAGAAAGTTTTTTTATCAGCATTTTAATCTTTAATAAGGGTATTTAAGTAATTTAGTAATTCCATGAAAGAATTATATTAAATTTTATCTATTTGATTTCGGGTGGGGCCCCGTCTCTCTCTCTATTTCTCCTCCCTCTCTCTCTCTCTCTCTCTCTCTCCCTCCCTCTCCCCCCCCTCCCCCTTCTTTTCTCTATCTCTGTAGATCGAAACAGCTTCGCCTTCCCCCTTTCTTTGGAAGATCGCCTCCGATTGCGACGATCGCCACCCTAAATGATTCATTGATGTGCCCTCAGTTCGATGGTGAGCCGTCTCTCCCTTTCTTCCCCTCGTTCTCGCTGTCTCTCGGTTGCTAATCTTCGGAATGTGTTGGACTATGGCGATTTTTTGATCGAATTCTTGATGATCGAAAAGTTCTTCTCATATTGATCTAATGTGTTGTTGTGCCTTTTTGATTCTTCTCTGGTTGGTTAAAAGACTGGTTTGGAGTTGTTAAGTTTGGTTTTGATCCCTGTCAGATTGTACCAATTTAATTCTGTTTGGTTAAGAAAAATTGCTAATATGTTTTGGGTTTTCATCTTAAAGCTTTTGTTTTCTCTTCCGACCCTGTAATCTGGGATTGTAAAAGATAATGGAAGCATTTTTATGAACATTTTTCTATATTATGGATCGATTATATGGTTAGTTCAGCTATTTGGTTTTTGCTGATGGTTTCAGTATGATACAAGAGAATACTGTTAGCAATTTTGGTTAATTGAGTCGGTTTTGGAAGTTCTTCGCAGGCTTATTTGCCTACTTTTTATGTGAAGAAAATGATAATATGTGGTTTTTGTTTACCACATTAGAGAATTTTGTGATCGTTAACTTGAAATGCTTTGATTAAAGATCCAGAGCCCCACAAGAAGTTTTGTAATTTGCAAATAGACCAGTGGTTGTTCCTTTTCCCCGCTCGCCTTTTCAATTCACTCGTATAATTGTTTCATACGCGGTCTTATTATGGTCCGCGTGTTTTACAACATTATTCTGAAAATATTTGGGAGCCAAAATAGATTTGAGCGGTAGGTTTGTCGTTATCTTTTGTGGCTTTTTCCTGAATCTTGTTGTTGAATTGCTTGGTAATTAGGCACTATTTCTCATGTTGATCACTATTTTAATCTGGATGTCAATATGTGGTGTGCGTTGTGAATGAAACATTTGGATTTCTGATTCTATATCTTTGTTCTTTTTTCTTTTTTTAGGAAAAAAAAAAGAGTAAGTAGGTCTATACGGACCAGATCAGGTTAGAGCACTTATTTGTACGTCAGTTTTGAACAAGGTGAAGAGATAAATGCCATACAGAGGCCTCCATTTGGCCTGTTATATGAAAGCCCCACATCTGGAAGGATCTTCTAGTTATTTTAGCATGATTGTCATACAGAGGCTTTTGGAATTTGTGCAGCAAATTGGTTAGATGACCTTCCTAATTGCTGTAAAAATGTAGATATGAGTGTTAAATGTCTGAATTTAATATCTCTTGAATTATTTTAATGATTTTGGGCCATGGGCTTAGGGAAAGAGACTTATTTGGCCTATACAAGTTGGATGTGTAATAGCTGAGTTCTGAGACCAAGAAACAATTAAAATAAGAGAAGTGATCCCAAGGTGGTTGGGGCAACAAAATGGGGGAAAAAGGACTGAATTATAGCCATAATTAACTTGGTATTTGGTATAAGTCTTGACTCAGCTTGCTTCACAAGCACTCATTTATATGTTCTTTCAATGTAATAGGACACTAGAATGAAGCCGCTCATGCATTATTGAAAAAAGGTTATTATGGAAGTATTCTTTTGTAGCAAGACGATCTTTTGCCTGCCTTTTTTTTTTTTCTACATATGTCCATTTCAGACCTACACATGATAGGTTCAGTTAGTTGTTGATATTTGCAATTTTCTTTACTGAACTGCTTGATTATTAATTTTTAGGCTGTAGTTTCTGAATTTGATGGATACATATAATTTTTTTCCCCTTATTGGCAGCTCATTCAACCCAGTTTGTAACAACTGGGAAAAGCCTTTTGATAAATGGAGCTAAATTGCAGTAGTTTCCTGGGTCTTCCTCAAATTAAGTTGAATATTTATCTCTCTGTGCTAGTGCAAGAGTTGCTGTCTATACATCTGATTGCATGCAGATGATAGTAGTTGATTGCAGCTTATTGAGGCTGCATCAAGTGTGCCGACTATGTTTTTGGTGATGTTATATCTCTCATATAATGAGAGTAGCAATTTCTTGTATGTAATAAGTTTTTTGCTATCTACTATCAACATCTCTTGCCTACACGATTGTAAAGGGTACTGCGAAGCTGGTATCAAGGCTCATGTTTGTAAATTCTTTCGGAGTTCAGTGAAACAGTGTTGATTGTGGGCTGGTAAAAGTTCAGCTATGGAAAGGTAGGCCAGTGCTATTTTCTCATATCTAACAGTCTCATTATGCAGGGCTGATATTGCTTCCTACTTGATTTGCAGGTATAGAGTTATGAAGGAAATTGGGGATGGAACTTGTGGATGTGTTTATAAGGCGCTCAGTCTAGAAACAAATGAGATAGTATGTCCAGAGCTCCTTTCATTTAGAAAACAAGTTTTCTATAGACTGCAGTGCTTGGCATATGCATTAGATTACCAATTGTTTCTTATTTTTATTGCATCAGCTGGTTAGATTGATACATAAATATTCAAACATGAATTAGATTTACTAGTTTTGTGAACATTATACATGCATTAAGGGCCTGTTTTGATGCCTTTGCAACAATTTCAATGAAATATTCCCTATATGGCTTATTGTGGGTAGAGGTTAGCTGGTGGGAGGAAAGAAGATCTCCAGTTGGCGAAAAGTCAGATCATATGATCCAATAAAGGAAAAAAAAAAAAGAGATGCCTGAAATGACCTTTAAGGAGGAATCCAGCATCCCTGTTTTAATGGATCATGTGATCGGGGGGCTTCTCTTTTGGCAACCCATTCTTTCCGCCCTTCCTGCCCCTCATCCAAAGTTTTGTCTGTGTTTGGGATTTACACAGGCATCCAGGCAGACACCCAAAATATGTGTGCGCATGTGCACAACACAGGATAAATTTCACAAACAGCTGAATGTTAAAAGAGAGGTAGCGTTGGGATTTATAATCTCAGGGAACACAAGATCATATATTCCAAAAAAAGGGACAGAAGATTCCTTATAAAAGGTGATTTCCAGTATCCCCTTTTTTTGCAGTTACATGTTTCACAGTTTCTATGATAGGAAAGGTTCTTTCTCTTTACTGCCAACCTCTTCCCATCATCCACCATATTTGGAATATCCTAATGGGCATATCATTGGTTTATCCCAGCATCCAAATAGGGCTTGAATGTTTTGCATATAATGTAACTTCGACAGACATAAAAAGAAGTGGAATGATATGCAAATTTCCACCGAGTTGAGATACCTTATAAAGCACATCATTCATAGCTTGTTATACTGATATAAGCTCTGGATCAAATTACACATTTCCGTGAATCAAATAAAGGCCATAATATCACATTATTTTGTGAGCCTAAAATAGAGTTAACATATGATATTTCAGAAATATGGATTATGTAGTTTTAATTGCAAACTTGTTGTAGGATGAATATCATTATCGGAGGAGGTTATTTCTTGTTATGGCTATTACAGGGGGGATCACTATGTCAAAGCTGTAATCATCTAAAATCTTATCTATGGTTCTTAGGAAATGTTGGAGGTGTGGTAATGACTACAAACAACATATATCCCTAGACACAACTTGTCACACCATCAACTTCTTTATTTAAGCCTGTTAACAGTTCACCCCATCGGTTGATGCATTTGAACACTTCCGATAAGATAAGGTAATCCCACACTGGTCCTGCACTTATCATCAGGTGCAATTTGAGGCCTAACTATTTTCTAGCCCCCATGCCTTTTTGAGATTGGCATTTCTCCTATTCACAATATGAAGATTGCATTTAGTAGGTATAAATGTTTATAAACCTTTGCACTATTGATTCATTTAGATTTCAGTTACATGGTTATAACCATACTTCTCAGATATTTTATTAAAAAAGCATTTTGCAGACTTCTAGAGAAACTGTTATTTTTTTAATTAAAAAGGTTGGTTACTCTGTCTGTATATTAATTTCAGGTCGCTATCAAGAAAATGAAGAGAAAGTTTTACTTTTGGGAAGAATGTATGAATCTGCGTGAAGTTAAGGTTTGTCACTTTGTCAATATGTTAATGTATGAATGCAGCCATTTATATCTAATGGTGAACTTAATTTCCCTTATCACATAAGAAGTTTTATTCTTTTGCAGTCCCTTCGTAAAATGAATCACCCCAACATTGTCAAGTTGAAGGAGATAGTCAGGGAGAACCATGAGCTTTTCTTCATATTTGAATACATGGTATGTTGATATTCATGTCAGGTTCATCTTGAAGTAGGAATAGTTACGTAATGTAATTGCAACAGTATAATGAGTTTGTGTTATTTTGAGAAACATGGATCAGTGAGCCATGTTCTTGGGACCATGTTGCATTGTGAGAATCTGAGAGCAAAAGTCTCTGCTCCTTTTTAACTACTTTCTGTTTATTGTTCAGGGAATGGCAGAATCTAGGTTGTGGTTTATGACAAACTGTTAAAAAATATTGCAGTATTTGATGCAGGACAATGTTGTTAGATTTTTTTTTTTTTTTTCGATCTCTTGTGGCACTAACTCTTAGCTAAAGAGCATGTGTTGTAACACAATCCCTGCCTAATGCATCATATTGCACCTAGCCTAAAAAAACTGGTCACCAGCCAATTGCAAACAATTTACTCGACTTCTAATAAGCTCTGTCTGCCAGATTCGCTATCCATTATTTACAACATAAGACATTTTGGTTTTATGGAATTTAAGAATGCTGAAACCTTTGACACACTTGGAAAAAGAGATACTTTTCTATCTCCAAATTCTAAAATGATATTTCTCTCATCATTTCTATCTCCAAATTCATAACCTCCATATACTCTTTTAAAGCTTATGTTATACTTTTCTGCATGTCCATTCAAATCTCTTCCAATAAATATTTTTTCTCTATTAGGAATCTCTTGAATTAGTTCATTCATATTCTTTCAAAAACTTTGCTTTGTTACACTATCTAAATCTACTTGAGGAGCATAAGTATTAATAATATTTATTGACTCCTCATATATCACTAATTTAATTAAAATTATTTTATCTCCTATTCTTTTAATATTTACAATATCATCTTTTAAGCTTTTATCTACAATAATTCCTATACTATTTTTATTCCTATCTTTGCCTATATACCGAAGTTTAAAACCATCAACTTCTTTTGCTTTTTCACCTATCCACTTGATCTCTTGCAAGCAAGCTAATTCTCCTTCTAGTAATTGTGTCTGTTAGTTCCATTAACTTTCCTATTAATTCCAAGTTGTTAAACGTATTTTGTTTTCTTTTCTTTCATTTTTATTGTCTCTTCCGGGGTCTTGTCTCTGTTTCTCTAATTGTTAATTTTGAATATTGTTGTTTAATGTGATATTTCTATTCTGGCTGTTGTTCTTATACTGTTTTTGGACTTCTGACTGCAGTGCATGATGTTATTTCTGATGGCTTTTCTTCTGGCACCTCATGAAATTAAGAATTTTATGTTTTTATTTGCATCCACTCTAATTGTTCTAGCATGACTTTACTCTTTTTATCAGTTAACAAGTGGTCTTATAATCAAGCATTACTGGTTAATTTCTAATTCCACTATTATTTATGCTTGGGCATTAGTCGATGCTTGTTATACAAACATCATGAGGCTTTAATCCTGATAAGACTTTTGATCTGCCATTGTCTTTGCCTTCAGATTAAATATGCTGTCAGACATGTGTCATTCTTGAGCATTCTATTCTGTCTAGTACACATGATGTGTGAAAAGCTATCACCATATTCACTATAATCCATAGCCTCCACCAAACATCCTGAATTCTTATGTCTTCTTCAATTCACTTGTTCAGGAATATAATCTTTATCAAATCATGAGAGACCGTCAGCATGCTTTCACAGAGAAGGAGATACGGAGCTTTATGTCTCAAATACTGCAAGGACTTGCATATATGCATAAAAATGGATATTTTCATCGGGATCTGAAACCTGGTAGCTAAAAAATGTTCTTATTACTTGCATTATTTATTGTTTCCGCTGGGGAAGATTATTGAAGTACTCTTTTGCTTATGCAGAAAATCTGTTAGTCACAAATGACATTATTAAAATCGGTGACTTTGGACTCGCAAGAGAAGTAACGTCAAAGCCTCCTTATACTGATTATGTTTCTACAAGATGGTGAGATTATTGTAGCTTCCATATTAATTCAGTATCCTGCATTTACTTGTTCATGATAGAGGATGAATTGTTTTATCATCTATATATTTATCTAATTCATGGCTTCATGTTTTCTTACAAGGTATCGGGCACCAGAGGTGTTGTTGCAGTCTTCATCATACACCCCTGCAATTGGTAGTGACATTTTTGTTCTTTATCCATTGTCATTATGTATTAATTCTTAATCTGAAATCTGCTTTTTATTTTATGTTTGGCATAAAATTTTCCTTTGATATGTATGAAGTCTGAAGTTTCAAAATATGCAGGAAAAGGTAGATACTATTATTTTCATTTAATTTTTTAAGTGAAAAACATCTATAATTGCCTTTGTGAAACCTAAAGATATTCATTGGCTGTTTTTTCCATCAGAGTGGTGATGTTTGTTTGAAAATGCAGACCAATTTAAAGTCCAGATTGTCTGGTGCAACTTCTGCAATTTATCATCTTGGCCAGTTGCCATAATCATAATGAACAAACCCTACCCATCTATTTAAGGTAGCTTTAATGTTCAACATTATTTAAAGGATGTGATCTCAGCATTACCAAAAGAGGATGGAACCTCAGCTAAGGACAAATCCATCGACTCCTATCTACCTTTTTTTTTGGGTATTTTGCTTCTTTTCCTGGCATACACATGTAATGAACCCTGTCCAAAGCAGGATCCTGAATTCGACCAACTATATATGGATGTCTACAAAATAATAAAATTATTAACTATAGGGTCTTCAAAACAGAACAGTATGTAAATTCTTAGGAAAACTGTCTGAGTTGATCAGCTGTGTCTGATACAGACTTGCATCTATGGTTCTCTAAAATACTGAGCCAGATTAATCCTGGATCCTTGTTGAGTTTGAATTATATTCCAGAGTGCACTTCTGTTTGCAATGTCAAATGCTATAATTTTTTTCTAGTAGCTGCACCATCTTATGTCACATTACAACTTGCTGAACACAAATGTGTAGTACAGTGGTATGAAAATGCTATTGTGTTCTTAATTTTTTTGCACAGAATTATTCTTGTTACTCACTAGTTTATATTACCTGGAATGGTCTTGTAGTCATCTTTATAAAGCCAATCCCTAACAACTAGAATACCTTGCAGACATGTGGGCTGTTGGTGCAATTCTGGCCGAGCTTTTCACCCTGTCTCCACTTTTCCCTGGTGAAAGGTAAAATCTAAATCTCTACTCCAATTTTCATCCATCATGATGTTTTCTTTTATTTTGAGCACTGATCATAAAATCCAAAACATGCAATGAAAATGTACATGTTGGATGTATATATTAGTTCTTCCTGTACATACTTTTATTCATGTATCTCTACGGGATATCAATTATTGAAATTAATGTGTCTCTAGCACTCGCTGTTGTGGGTTTTCTCAATGTCCTACCATCTAAGCATGAGGATTATTATGTTGCATGTTCCCTTATTTATTTGATCTTGTGCGTAAGATTACTCATAATGGGAAAATATTTAGTGTTAGTGTCATGATTTGTAGTACTAGCTTTGATACCTATAATAGTTACATGGTGCTATAATATCAGTACTGGGTGGTTCATGGTATCGATATTCAGTATGGGAGACTGACACTTAGTACATCCCCTCTACCAAAAGTACATCCCCTCTACCAAAATTTGATTCACTGCCGATATGATACGATATGGTATGCCTGGTACTAAGTGGGACAATCCAATATGGTGAACCATGATTAGTGTGTACAAGACTAGCCCAACCTCTTGGAGAACGTGTATTCTACGCTAGCAAGTTCTGTTTTATGGCTTTATAAATGGTATTAACTTGTTGATGCATTTTCTTGACATGGTAGTTTGCTTTTCTTGTGGTTTTTTTTTCTTTTATACTTCTTAGTTAGTTATCCTGGCATCCTAACACTATATAAAAGTGGGACTATTTTCTAGCTTTTTAATTCGCATAATACTCCTAATTAGATTTTTTTTCCATTAAACGATGTTCCCACTTGTCTCAATACACTCTGACTCTAGACTTGTTATTGCTAGAGTTTCCTTGCCAGTTTTCCATCCAACATTCCTAATATCTCTCCTCACCCTTGCCAAACTTCCTAAAAATTTTTAAGCTTTTGGCAATCCACTATCCTTCGCTCGCAATAACCTTTTTTTTCCAAAAATTAGTAGTTAATCAAGTTTGAATCTTTTTAAAATTTATAATTTAGTTAAATTGTCCTATCTCCAACATCTTTAGTAGTCATGATGTGCAGTCAACTAGTTATCCATGATATTTTCCTCCTTTTATTAACCTTCAAAGTTCAATCTAAACTTAAGATCCCCTCTTCATCAACGCCATCTGTTCCAGAAACATGTGAAGTTTTTTTTTTCCCCTTGCACCATTCTCTATCGGTTTTATTCCTAGGATTCTAGGATTACTCTAATATACTCATTTATGATTTTTTTATTGTTATAAGATGCATCAGCTTCTACATTTTTCCACATTAGCTTATATCATTTTATGTTCATATGTTTTCTTCACTGCCAACATTTTTACAATGTAAAGCATGTCCTGAACCATATTAGATGTTCTATGATGTTTTAATTGTACATGTTGATAATATAACACTCTAAAGGTGCATTTTTACTTCATTTTGCTTTATAGAATATGAGATTTCTTACACATGCAATTCACTTGATCTAGCCTGCAGCTGCAATGCGTCTTTCTGTAACACTAGCAGGGTTTAATGTTTAGGACCTTATCTTCAGTCTAAAAACTGGTTTTCATATTTTGTTCCAGTGAAACAGATCAGATATACAAAATATGCACTGTTCTTGGGACCCCGGATAACACTATTTGGCCAGAGGGGATGGACCTTTGTCGATCAATCAATTTTAATTTATTTCAGGTGGAATGATACTCTAGTTACATTTCTGCTATTTCTTAATCATGTTCAATGATCATAACTCTCTTTTATACCTCATCAAAAGATTCCACCAGCCAATCTCTCAGATATCATTCCTAATGCTAGCTTGGAAGCAATTGATTTGATCCTGGTATGCTTATGAATATACTGTAATTTCACATTTTGCTTGCCCTATTTTTTGAGCTCAATGAATTTCCTACTGATTGCTTTTGTGCTTTCCTTGGTGATATGGTGATATACAAATAGCAACTTTGCTCCTGGGACCCACAGAGGAGGCCAACTGCAGAGCAATCCCTACAGCATCCCTTTTTCCATGTAAAAATAAAACATACTTTGTTTTCCTTTGGTTTCTTTTAGTGAAAATAAAACATACTTTGAATTGATGCAGGTGGGAACATGGGTTCCATGTCCTCTCCGGGATCCCTTTTATCCAAAGATAAATGAAACTGGTGAGAATGCTAATCACCAATGTTGTGTGAGGAATATCCATAGTTTTTATAAAATAGTAGGATCTTTGCAGGACCAAAGCCAAAACTTGAATTGAATCTATGGGATTTTGGCACTGAATCGGATGATTGCTTTCTTGGTCTGACACTGGCTGTCAAGCCTAGTGTTTCGGATATAGGTAATATACGGCATCTCTGGATTTTCTTTTTAAGGAACCTGGAGTGCTACTGGTACTCAGCATTCATTCTTTCCCATTAGTGCTCAAGGAAACCATGTTCTGGCTGAAATGTTTTCTTGTAAAACCATTTTTCCTTAGAAGTCTAGATTCTTAGAATGGTATTGAAGGTTACGAATGTTTTGTGCATGCCTGCCTCGAAACATGATAGGTCTCTTGGAGACTTAATTGCAAACCTTGCTAACTGATTTTTCTTTTTTTCTTTATATTTTAATCCACAGATGTTAACCATGCCTCACAACATTCAAGAGAGGTGAGTTGTGGTCAATATTAGTGGATTCATGGACACAAAAAAGCACGTGCAACATTATGCATCCTTGCACATGCACAGTTGCAAGATATGTTTATATGCTATCCTCCGATGCAATCCTGATGGCTGCAATATTTTGATATGCAGGAATTCCTTTTTTTCTCAGGCTATCAGGAAAATCCTAGGCATTCAGGTTACTCCATTGTTTTTCCTGGATTTACTATCGTTGGATTATTGATTAATAGTTACATTTGAATCATTAAATCTGGAATTGTGGTTTAAGGATACGTGGCTTGTGTTTTGTGACATATGCAGTACTTAAGTGTCTTAATTTGTTTAAACTGGATCCTAGGAAGCCCTTCCTTTTCCCCAAAACATAGGGGATGAGGTTAGCATCAGATACTGCCCATTGCAGCCACAGCCACACAATTTCTTGCAAGAAGCCATGATGCATGACATTTTGCTACTTGGATTTTGGATGATGTATATGGCCATGTGCAATGTATTTTGTAGCTGCTGCAAATTCTAAGCTGCAATGCATCAGTTGTCTTATGTCATGCATATCCTTCTTGTGCACTCTTTTTTCTTTTTCCCCAGGCAATATTGTGGGGATGCTGTTACCAGAATTCAAACCCTAAACCTCTCTAAGAATGCTAGTCAATGCAGCTAAGGGTGGCTGGCTGTTGCTTTTGCACCCTCACACCAATTTAGTAAACTTGATGTTGCTTTATCTTTTCTCTAGTTGTAATGCCTGTTGCATGTATTTTCATAATGCCCTCAAGCCATTGCTCACAAACTCACCCTTGTGTTTGTTGCATTGAATCTTTTCATCACTTGGCTCAATATGACTACCTCGCCATCATCCCCCCTCTACCCTCAGCCCCTACATTATCAACAGCATGTTCATTTGAAAATGTTCATGTGAGTTTCTTAGAAAAGTAAAAGAAAATAAAAACTGTGTCAGACGTTTTTGGAACTGCTTAGGAAGATTTGTTCTAGTTTCCCCCTTTTTTTTTCTCTTATATCTAGTTGTGTTATTAAATCCAGACTAATAAAATTGCAGCTGTTATTTAAGTACCCTACAAGGTTATAATACTACTGCTAGTAGGCTTTATGAAAAAAGTATTTTGCATGTTGTAGTGCTTGCATTATATTTATGATACTAATATGCTGCATAACTATAATGTAAAAATTCAGAATTGCTTTCAGGTTATTATATATATATATTTTTTTTGCAAAAATATTTTTTCAAATGCCACCTTAAAGACGTTACAACAAAGTAAAAGGACTTTTCTTTTAAAAAAATTAAATAATAATTTGGATAAATTTCATGGTCCGAATACTGTTGATTTTTATAGAGCTCTTTACAGTCACAGCTTTACTGGGAGATGTTTTTAGCCGTGTATTTAAAATTTAATTATAAGATAATGTTTTTCTAAAAGTTTCTTTCCTTTTCTACTGCAGTCTTTTGGCCTCTGATATCTTCAAATGAAACCATGAATGATGTACCGACTGTTCCTTCCTTGTCATCATCATGCTTGGTAAACAGGTAACAAACTTGTGCCCATTGATCTCCATCATCCTTATATCATAACTTTATTATTGGGCCTGATTCCAATTAAATCAGCACATGGTTTACTTCTTTGTTTGTAGCCAAGCCTCCCTGGAGACTGTTGGTGTTCCAGAGTCCTCTGCAATAACCTTCTCTTCACTGCAGCCAAATTTATTGGACAGCTGTTCATTTGGACCAATGATGACCATTTCTTCACCCATTCAGCAGGGTCATTTCTTTGAGTAAATACATGTCTAAATCATAGCTCTTTTTTTATTTCATCTTTTCCTCTTTCTATTTACAAATGCATGCATGATTATCATTTGAGATGGTATAATAAGCGGCTGATTTATTGTGGAAAATTGTAAATTATGGCTTTTATTTTCTGTAGAGCACACTGTGTGTATATTTTGCAAATCGACATTTTCAAGCTGTGAAAACATGATCAATGATAAACAAAATTCATCTTTAGTTCCTTGTGTGTCCTTTTCATTAAATGAGAGCAATTGGGTTCAGTTTCTTTCATCCAATCTCACAATCAGTCAATTTATTTCTTGAGGGCTTTTTTTTCACATTCTGAATCAGTAAAGAGATTTCCTTATGATCGATGTTTAAAGAATTTGGCCAAGGTTTGAACTGCAGTTGATGATTTAAATTGACAGCTATCCCTTAAAAATTAGCACCTAATAGCTCTGTTTGATGAAGTGGCATGGTCCCTCTGGGGCAGAGTTTCAAAGCTGTTCGGAACTTTTGGGAATTATGGGCCACCCTACCCTTCTGTCGTTTCTTTTTGAAACATTTTCTTTGTATAACACGGCAGTATGATTGGTATTGAAAGTTCTTACAAAGGAAAAAGTCAAAGTTTCTAGTTTCTTCTAAAAATATTTTTAATTTAGGCTATGAATTCTTTTTTAAAGAAATGCCAAACATGTCCTTAAAAACCTCTGTATTATCACACAGCTGTGAAAACCTTTCTTATTTATATTATTGAAATGGCATAAGAAATTTTTTTAATAATACAAATAAAACCCTTTGTTGGTTGATTTTGTTTCCAATTTGTATGGATAGACTTTGAGCATGCACCATGGATTAAAATATTATGGGTGCAGAAAAAAGGGAGTTTCACCTTTGCATTGGAAATATGAAGTTTATATGCATTTATTCAATTAAATATCAAGTTATGTAGGGCAAAGATAACTGTCATTTGCACCAACGATAAGTATAATCATGGACTACAGTTAATCGTTGTGTTAACTTAAAGATAGCGCTAATGCCAATGCAAATTGAAAACCCTTTTATTTCATTCTGGTTCGTATTATTATTCAATTGGCTAATGACCACCGAGCATTAGCGTGATGATATTATCTGTTGTCTCTTGGATGAGAGATTGGAGGTTTGATTTCAAGTGATTTGATTGGAGATTCAATTTCAAAAGATTTCAGGGGCATAGTAATATCTAATTGATAATGATGTGAGCCGAGCTGATCTGGTATGGATGGAGCACAAAAAGAAAGTGTCACCTTGACCAAGGTGCTACATGTTTCGAGCATTCAGGGACAAATATGATGTGGCCGATCAAATTGGCAAAAACAACATTTTAACTAGGCCAATTTATTTAAGAATCTTCTTATTAAAAGTATAGTCTAACTTGAATAGGAACCTACTATCCTATTTAGAAAAGATAGGATAGAAAAGAATCATGCTGAGTTATTTGAGAGCCAAGCATATTAGAGTTGACTTTAACAATGTATCTATAAATACAGCTTTAAGCCCCACAAATAGATAGTTCTAAGCTTTAGCTTTTAAACTTAGAATGCTTGTTCGAAGGGCTCTATATCTTTTTCTGCATTGCTCAAGCTAACTTGAGTGTATCAAAAAGTTTTCTTTAGAGGTATCTTACGCTCTTTTCTTATATCTTCTCATATCTTCTCGTAGGTAAGCCTTGGTTAAATGGGGAAGCATTCTATTAGTCAAGCTATAGATTGATTCCCATATCTTCTCATAGGTAAGCCTTGGTTAGATGGGGAAGCATTCTGTTAGTTCAAGCTATAGATTGATTCCTCTGTTAAGGTATAAAGATTAATTTTGAAAGTTAAAAAATAATATTGAAAAGTTAATTATGATTGTTTATCACAAAAGAAAGATACTTGTTAGCAAGGAGCCGCATCCATTTCCTCTCATAAATTGCAATTGTTGTTTGGATATTTAGATTCAAGCCATGGTATTTACAATACCTTGTTCTTTTTGCTGTAATGCTTGTAGTAATATATTTGTAATTTCCTTTATACTTCTCACAAAATGAAAAGTTGATACAAAATTAAAACTCTATATAGAATCCAATAGGGAACATGCTTCAATTATTTGTTCTAAGTTCAAGCCATCTTCCACAATGATATCAAGCACACCTATCATTGAAGAGAGTATGATAAACAAATTAATAAGTGAACCATGGTGACATCCCCAACAAGTAACACAAGCACGAGCAAGGCTTGTCTCTTGATCCATGCCTCTTCTTGTTGATGATTTACCAATTTGAAGTGCTGTTTTTGACTTCAATAATTTATTTTTCTTGAAGTAGATCGCCACATTTGCATGAATCTCCGACAACATTTAGCACATTAGTAACAAAATTGAACAACAAAACTATTTGAACATGATTTTTAGCAATAAAAATTGTTACTAATTGACCGAGTTTTCTCTCATCCTCATTCTCAATAAAATATTTACTCATTCTAGTCATGATCAAGTGCTATGTACAATCAATCATGCTGCTAATAATTCTTTTTTTTGTGGGGGTTTGAATCAAGCTTGCTACAAACCAAGCATCAAAGATGCACCAAATTACAGACGCTGCCTGAAGCAAGTAGTGTAGTGATAAATATGAATGCCTGCCACATAAATGTCTGCTAAAGAGAAAACAGTATTACAGTGATGAACTTGTGACTGGTTTTTTTCAGATCCCTGTTAATATTGG
Organism: Metroxylon sagu; assembly: GCA_017589505.3. Taxonomy (NCBI): domain Eukaryota; kingdom Viridiplantae; phylum Streptophyta; class Magnoliopsida; order Arecales; family Arecaceae; genus Metroxylon; species Metroxylon sagu. The sequence continues at coordinate 982,214 of JACVBY030000658.1, read as the reverse complement.
CACCATCTTACCACATACAAGAGAAAAGAAAAAACAAAAACACAAGGCTAACATATATTTCAAAGAATTGAGTCAAAAGTGAGATCAGAATGCATTTAATAATGATGATAAGATCAAAAAATGAACATGTCATTATAGAAATAGCTTGTGAGAGATCTATTGTAGTTTTGAGTAACCACAGAAAAGAGGACTTCCCAATTCTCAATTTAAATGACTAATATTGAAATAATTCAATTAGAACATTTGGAAAAAATAAAATAAAATGAGTGAGCTGGTCAATAAAATCGGGTGATATGGTGAGAGAGCTTTACTTAGTAAGAACTTAGAAATTAAAAAAAAAAATCAGTAATAAAGAAAAAGTACTGTAGTGGCCTAGGGAAAAACAGAGGGGCGTATGCATAATTACCCATGATATTATCGTTAAAATTATGGACAATTCCTCTTTGCAAAATGATTTAAAGATGGAAAGGAACAAGATTAGCTTTCTAGATTAGCATATGAGAAATTACTTAGGTAGAGAGCATATGATACGGCTAAATTTGCATGGATTGTAGTCAATCTGACCGGGTGCAATTTTTTTAACACAAGTACTGCCACCAAACGTCAAACTCAAATCCTTATCATTTTATGCTGGTCAATTTTTACAACGCACAGTGAACAGAATTGGGGCTGCATCATAGGATAAATAGGTCAAACAGACTTTGATCAGCTCACAATCTCCTTGTAGGTGAATCTTTGATCCATTTCTCCCAATCTTTGCCCTGAGCTCCATGAGAGCAGATGCAAAGTCATAAGACCTAGCTTGAATTTGTTTAAAATAGCCAAACTGTGACATTTGAACCAAATTTAAAGTTCACAATTCTTCCATCCCACCAAAATTCATTTTGACCGACTATTATGCACAAAATTTTAGCATAATCTCAAATAAAAACTGATTTAGTTAGTGTCTAGAGTCCAGTTGACCCACTTGCAGCTCTAATGAGGACAGACACAGGATCAAAGCAAGAGGTGAACCTCAGAAGAGAAAAATAAAACAAAGCAAATGCAATAGAAGTGGAGAAGAATATCATCACAGTCAATGGACAATTGATGCCACAATGATCATATTCATAGTATCGCATATACATAGAGATATGGGTTGTAACAAATAATCACATTGGATAAACTACAAAAACATGAGCAAGCTGAGTTGCTTGAGTGGCAAACTTGCTAGATAATGTCACGAGCCACATAAAACATTTTATGTTGCACCAGATGATTAGTAGGACAACATAAAGGTCAATGTCCCAGAAAAGAAAGGGGGCCCTAAATTGTGAATATTTTAGTTGACAAGGATGCATTTTGAATAAGGACCAAACTTAGGTGCAGTTGATGCAGATCTTTTCTAAAGAAGCAGCGCATGTACCATCAACCCACTTAAACAATAACACCATGTCTCTTAACCTTTGCTAGAAAACAATGGTAGATATGAAAATGAAATGACACTACACAGACACTTTTGTTAAGGGAAGAACCATACGAACCGCACCTAAAGATCCATAAATGTCTAGAACGTATGACACTGATAAGTTTCTCCAGCAGTGGCTTTAAAAAAGTTATTTATACTGTTTCTTTTGAATTTCTGCACATCCATCAAATGGAGACTCATATAATAAGCATGAAATATCCTCCTTTTCTTTTCCACCTACCACGGCATGAATGGATGCTTCAACTAACACAAATGAATGCCTCCTCTAAGCTACCACATAACAACCCCTTCCTGAAAGGCAAATAAAGTCAGCAGATCACCAAATAACAAAGTATGAAGGAATGACAATAGCCTCTTTCATATTCTTCTTTCTCTTTTGCCCCTCTATTGTACATTTCTAATTATCAAAAGATTTACATAATACAAATCAAAATTGTATGGTTCTGCAGCAAGCCACTCCCCCTGCTTCTCCCAATAAGAACTCAGATTCTTGAGATAAATGAAAACTTATAAGGTCTATCAACATTTCAGTTCATTGGTATGGACTTTGGATATCGCATTACAAGAAATTTGCACATGAAACAACTCTAATATTTGGTATGGACAAAGAAATGTTCATATATCCAAGTCCATTTGATCGGGAGCATGCAATGAGTGGTGACAAGTTTCACCTGATGAGTCCAGGACAGCATCACCAGCATGTACTGCTAACTGCAAGAAATCCAATCTCACACCTGGTAAAACAGGATTATAAAAAAAAAAAAAAGGCAGCAACCAAAACAGGCCATCTATACTGCCATGCTGCCATACCTTCAGTGAGAATTCAGGGATCAGCATTTTGAGAATAAATAGAACACCTGGTATCAGAAAGGAATGATATATGGCAAAGCAATGGCGTCCACTGACTCAATCTGTGATGTATGGGCCCACACCTGGGGTGTTTCATCAGCCTCTAACTTCATTTTAGGCTTTGGCCGAAAGTGATCACTGCTGAAAAGCCACCCTTGATCATCAGACTCAGGCCATTCTTCCAATTTGGGAACAGAATATATCTGGCTAAGATACTTGGCATCTGGGTGAGGAGGTTTCAAGGAAGCTTTGGCCTTCTCACCATTGCCTATAGCAACTGGGTGCCTCGAGTCAGCTGAAGGTGTCTTAGCTTCTGCGTTGCTGTTTATCTCTTTATCCTTAATTTTTTCTGGGACTCTTTCTGCCATGGTGTTATTTATGACTACAGGCTCAACGGAAGAACAAGGTATGGCGACAAGAGATAATTCCTGTGTTCTTCCATTCTCCACAGGGGAGTGGGAGGAAGGTGCTGCCCTTGAAAATTTGTTAGGCCGCACATCATTCTCTGTAGGCACATGACAAATGCAGTGATATAAAACTGAACAAAAACAACATGAAATTTATAACACCACCAAATTTCTAAATGGTGTCTTCCAGGAAAAATTACAACAAAAGGGAACTAGTAAAATAACTCACCATGCAAAAAACCATTCATCTTGAAATCTTTCCTCTTCTTGGTATTTTCATCAGTACCAGCACTATTGCCATTGTCTTTTTGAGGGGCCAAGGGCTTTATATTTGGCCTATCTATCTGATTCTTTTTTCCACTGTCTCTTGGTTTATGGTGTTCTTTATGTTTGTGCTCACCTTTCTCTCTTATATTCTCCTCCTCCTTCTTCTCTTTGTGCCTGTCCTTATCCTTTCCTTTGTTCTTCTTCTCATCCCGATCCTGGTCCTTCTGTTTTTCTCCCTTTCCATCATCCAGTCCCCTCTCCTTGGTCTTCCCCTTCCTTTCAATATTTTTAGCTGCAGCCCTCGCCACTGATTTTCCAGTTCCATCATTTCCTCTTTGCTCTGTGATAATGTGGTTAGGAATGCTTTCATTAACTTTTCCTCCTTCCTTCTCCATTGCAGTTGCAAGGCCCGCACCATCAATTTTTCTTTGAATGGAACCAGAGGATCCAGAGAGACTCTCTGCTGGCCGGCCCATCCCATCATGTGCCCTTTGCACTGTAACACTGGGTTTTGAGACGATTTTGTTACTCGTGCCTCTTTCCTGCTCTGATGCAGTTGCAATGCACGGGCCCTCAGGTCGTCTTTGAATAGAATGTATGGCATTTTCTGCTGGTCGGCCCATCCCAGTGTTTCCTCTTTGCCCTGAACTAATGCTGTTTGGAACCATTTCATTACTTGTATTTCTTTCCTTCTGCATCGCAATTCCAGCACCTTCGATTTTTCTCTGGAGGGAACTAGGAAAGTTATCCTCTGGACATCCCATCCCATCATTTCTCCTTTGCATTGTACCAATGGGATTTGAAACAGTTTCATTATCTGTAACTCTTTTCTTCTCCACCACAGTGACATTATTCGATTTTTCAATGCTTCTTTGAATTGAACAGGAAAAGTTTTCAGCCATTCTGTTTGCCATCCCCTTTTCCTCATCCTTGATCCTCCTGCCCAACTCCTCCGTAAATTTAAAATTTTCAATTTCCTCAGCCTTCTGGCCGCATTCCCCAAACCCATCTTCATGGTGACCCTCAGTCTGTTCCTTGGTTCTTCTATCCTCTGATGACCTGCTTTTATCCTTATCCTTTTTCCTGTCTTTGTGCTTTTCTTTTCGATCTTTCTTCTCTTTGTGTTTATCTTTACTTCTGTCTTTGTCCTTCTTACCTTTACCTTCTCTATTTTCTTTGTCCCTCTTCTCCTTTTTATGCTTCTTCTCTTTGTGCTTCTCCTGAAAATTGTTTTTCAATCTAGGTTAGCTACAAATTTGACCACAGCCAAAGTAGACCTCTCCTCAAAAATTCAGAGTCACTCTCGATATAACAAAAAATAAGAATAGAACATCTCATGCTGACATGTTTAAGGAAAAAAAAATGTTTAGAAGATCAAAACCACAAGACCACAGCATAAAAATACCACTGTCTATGCCTCTCAGATATCCCAAATATGACGATTGCAAGCTGTCTAATGTTTCAAGGACTACATGAGCCAATGACAGGACAATATGCCCAAAAAGGGATCAAAGAAGATATTGCACATGATTTAGGAAACAGACGATATGCAAAGAATCCACCTAGATAAACAAAACAAAAAAGCCCCTTTCTAGAATAATGTACAGAAAGAAGAACTAATGAATGAAACGGTTTTCTATTGTACTTCTTCTGTGTGCTGATTAAGATGACTCTAATCACCCTGTTGAACAAGAAAACAAATCTCACATTCTCCTTAATTTGATGGAGTAGCACGATGGAGTAGCACCACCAGGATGGGCTCACTGATCAAATTAGTGAGATCTCACAAGTAGAGCAGAAGCAATTAAGAAAGAGTGATAAAATCGTAAATACCTTTCACCACGAAACATGATTGAAGTATCATGCAATGTTAGCCACATTTTTTGTTAGAAAGTGCAAGCACATTTCAGGAATACATATTCACATGTCATCTTTTTTGGTATGTGTCAGACTAAATTGGCCCATGGCTCCATGGTAGAACATGCTAACCAGGACAGACTCAATTCTAACATCATGAGCCCCACGACATGTTCAGCACGGCAGGACAGTCCATTTTTATATATCTTAATTGTCTAAGGAAAAGTTTGAAAGAAAAGTGTAAAAATTACATAGTAGGAAAATGAGAACAAAGCAAAGAAAGTTAATAGGCAATAAACAAATCACATATGCTTGTTGATTTCAAAATATTATTAACAATGACAAGATAAGAACATATCAACATGATATAATGATTACATAGGATTGCTATGCCAACAACAAAAAAGTTCTTTCACATTGGCAAACAATTATATTTTGCATTTTTCTTGACTTAGAACAGAGACTCCATGAAGCATGCAAGCGTACACTATATAATTCACACTCTCAAATTCAATCAGGTTTCGATTGAGGGAGACTTGGACATTGCCATTTCTTCGATTAACAATCCTAGGGCATACATTAGTCTTGCCTATTGAATAATAAAGCCTACTGATGTCCAGACTTAGGGATAAAAGCCTATGATGTCGTCGAAGAAGGTAACAAGCCAGCAGATTGGCTGGCTTGTGTAGGGGATACCTTAACCCATTTGAGAACCTAGACTAGCAACTACCACCACGGTTGTTAGATCAGGTGCCAGCTAACACTCTGGGGTATATCTATCATAGATAGCATGTTCAAATACAGAACAATATGTCAACATCATGATAAACACATATTTATGTCTGTATGGCAATCAATACCAATGTTACATATTTGCTCAAGTTATTGTTCGATCACACTTAGTTATACCATGAAACTAAGGGAGAGTTGACGATTAAGGTGAATTAGACAAAGTGCTCTGGGACTTATGAATTTTATATCAGTACATATATTAACTAAGTAACAAGAAACTCTAGAATTTTATATCAATTTAGCTTCATAATATGAAAGTCAATCACAGGGGAAATCTCTTTTCTATGTGTATGCACGCTCATCTTTGTGATTTCTTAACTGCAAGAATGAGAAATTAATGAAACCTTTTAGACTGTCAAAGACAAATATGCAAGAATAAGACAGGTTTATAAAGAACTCATGTACAGATGTCCCGTTTTTAGTATGGCTTTACCATAGCTCATTGGCAATCAAATAATTAAAGGAAGATTCTCTGCTGTAGGTCGTGTGCAGAAGATGTTTGCTGATGAACCTAGGAATGTGGTAATCAATAATATGGATTAAGCAAGTCGTAAAATTTTGATGTTTAAAAGCTTGATGAACCAAAACTTCAACCATAAATTTTTATGGCATAAAGGAAAGAATTAATGAACAAAATCATAATTTAGCATCAAAAGATTTTCCTTGCAACATTGCATTACCTATGTGTCTAAGGGTAAATGTCAATGTCCTCAATAAAGTTACAGCAAGATGATTGATGAATACCACTGAGACATAATGGAAACTACATCATATAGATAGAAAACAAGATGTATTGTATGAATAAGGAAGACAGAGCAGTAAATAGACCCACAGCATAAGATCAGTACAGCAAATATAAAGATGCCATGTTGGCCATGGAGTAGAATTATAACAGGTAGAATTACAAATGAGAGCATTAGAGGAAAGTCTTGAGTAAGAGTCCCACCAATAGAAGATAAAATTGGGGAAAACATCTGACTTTGTAAGAGCATGCAGCATAAACTAGAGATAGCCCTAGGCCAGCATGAACAGGTTTAAGGCTCATAAAAGTGAGACCAAAGGCAACTTCGATGAAAGCCGTAAGAAATTTATCACCAGATTAAAATGCATAGTAAGAAATGTTTAAGAGATGGAATTATGAAAAACATGATACTGATATGCGCATGAACACAAGTTTGAGGGTATACCAAGAAAAGGAAGTGTTATAAAATTAGGAGAAAGAAAATATAACTGCAACATTAATAAAATAAGAATATATAAAAAAAAATCCAATACTGACTATTTCTATCAACAAGAAACCAAAAAAAAATTGAACCAAGAATCTGTCAATTATTTTCTTCAAGCACTTGCAACTTGATACAGGTATAAGAAGGCTTTCAATGAACATGTATCAGCTTTCAAGATAAAGCCTTCACAAGGATTTTGAAAGAAAAGATGACAGATGATTGCAAATCTAGGATTTTCTGAAGCGTAAGATCTAGCAATTGTCAAATGGATATTTCAAAGATAAGGATGGGCATCTGATGATTTTAAATAGTAAATGAATCTTGTCATGACAAGATTCCAATTACCAACAAGAACAAGGTGACAAAATCATGGAGTTAAACACAACACAAATTTGAGCGTGCATCGCAGAATAGTGGTTATAAATAGAAATGGCGGAGCAAGAAGAGATATGATGGGGCCAAAAAAAGGTCATGATTCAATTTTTCAGCTTCTAATCATAGATGGAGTATAGAAACTAGAAAGTTCTACAAAAGAATATGATGTGCCAGCAGATTAAAAAAACAGCTAAAATAGTTCATTATCCCTGAGAAAGGAGGGAAAGTAAGCGATGTTCTTCAAAATTCTAAGTCTAAGATATGCATGGACTGATATATACTGCTGCAAATATAGGACCTGAAACCTAGTCAACAACCACCTATCTTAAGAAAAAATGGACAAAAAAGGATAGAACAAGCAAACAATACATAATCTGCACAATACATCAAACTAAGGCCCTCAATCTTGGTAACGGACCTATACCGGTACCATATTGGCAAAGCGTCAGTACACCACATATGATGCTCGGTTTGGTGTACCGATAAACAGTATGCCCCCTTACCACATACTAGTTTGGTACCAGTATGGTACACCCTGTATGCACCAGCAGCATCAAATCTATGTTCAGATTTTAAAACTCTTCACTCAAAAAAATAAAGGGTTTTAAAACTCACTTTTGGTTTCAATTTCAATCCCCCAACTAGAGTTTTGGTTTCAATATTTTGGTGGTATTGGCAATTTCCCTCTGAGTTTCACAGTTTTGGCCCAAAAGTTGAGAAAAAAATTCAAAATAGGAAAAAAAAAATAGGGAAAGAAAATCAAGGCAAATTATTTCCCATCATTCGATTGTGTTTTTATCTAGGATCATAACTTTTATGAAATAGGTAGTTTCAAGCTGAAATTTGGCTGTAGGAAAGTCATTTCCTATCATCTGATTATGTTTGAAGTCATCTAGGATCATAATTTACATATTTTTGGACGGCTTCAGGCTAAACCTAATCTATGTTGAATATTAACACATTAAATATATTGCATGACAAGCACATGGGAGTATAAGATAAATTAGGTTTTTGCCTATTCAATACCACATACTATTGTAACGTATGCAAATAATAGCATCCACCATCATCATCGTCACCACCATGATGTGAGTGGGACTACTGACAGAAATGAGGATAATAATGAGATAGCTCGTCACCAATACCTTTAAATATGAAACATTTGATTTATTGTAAATAAAAATGTTATTTTTGTGCAATTTATTGTATTTAGTTATCTAGGATAATCTTTGTAAAGTACTATGAAAAGGCCCATTGGTGGCCTTGTCCATCAAGAATTACCTTTATTATGCATCCCAATTTTAACTTAAGAAACAATAAAATCCATATAAAATTGCAACTAAATAGATGATGTACTTTAAAAAGGAAAGAAAAGAAAAAAAAAATGTTACCAAATCAAAAACATCAAAAAGAAAGCTTTCAAAAACATTTATGGCTGGTTTCAGAAATCATCGAAACTGGACTGAAATGGGTTAACTTTGACTGAAATAGACTAAAACTGCAAAAACTGACCAAAATCCCAAACTGGGTGTCAGTTTCAGTTCAGTCCTGACTGAAACGGATCAACTTCAGCAAACTGATCGCTTTCAGCTGCAACTTAAAACAATGTCCTATGAAGGATCCTAACACAACTATACAAGACAAATGGAAGGCCATGTAGTAGTAAAACCAAAACAAATGGATATTATAGCAGTAAATATATAGGTTGATAAAAGGCAAGGAATTCTTGTTTTACATTTACAAAAGATTTTTAAATAAGATGATGAACCTATTTCATGACAGTTGAATAAAGATTTGCTACATTAAAGATATTTGCAGAGATGCTTAAATAAAGATTTCCTCTAGGGTCAAAGTTTTAGAGAATCCACATTAGGAAGTTTAGAATCTTTGGATTGATTAACACCACCATAGAGTTCCATGAGAAATGTTCAAAAGTGAGAGGAAAAGGGAGGTCAGTGCCCTGCTTCACAAGATTATGTTATTTCCAAGCAAACAAGAGCCATCCACCTTTCCCTGCAATAACCCATACGTCCCTAACAAAAGAAGATGATGCACGTGGAATGCTTAACAAAATGCAAGTACAAAAATCTCAGGATGATGAATAATTTAATTAACTAGCCTAATTGATAAGATCTTCGAAATAATAATTTTTTGAATGATTCAAAGAAATGCATTTTGATAGTAAATTCTAAAAAACAAGGTGATGCACTTAGTTGGATCGTTAGTATGGTTATGTAACAAGACAGCAAATCACAAGGGATGTGTCCTTGCACAAAGAAAAGAATTAGAAAAGAAGGGATGGGGAAATATAAGCATGATGCGTATCACTTCAAGAAAGCAAATAACAAAGAGCTGTTAATTAATGGTCAATTTGTGGCATATTGAAAACAGATATTAGCTACAATACAATCTCTCATAAAGGAGCATTATGAGAGGGAGATTGATTATAGCTAATTTAGCATGTTTCTCAATAAAGAACACCTACATCAGGATTTTGGATTTAGGCTATTCAAAGTACAAACTTGTCCTATTAGAAAGTGATTTTGCAACCGTTGAATTTGAAATTTCAAGTAGGATATAAATGATTTTTTTATGAGTTATGAAGATATGATGATTCAGATCATAAAAAGTACAGTTACATCTATTGCCTTTTTACCGAATGAAGGTTTTTTTAAAAAAACTTAGAGAATCCTTTTAACCATTTACCAGATTTATCCCAGCTTAAATAATAGAAAAGGCTGATTCAAAAAAAACTAAAAAAGGATAGAATTAAATTAAAATGTCAATAACATCCATCTTAATTCTCAACATATATGGTGATTTATAATACAAATCAGCACAGTGAAGTGCTGCCAAACACAGAGAACAAAAGGTAGGAGCTCATCTTAAAACTTAGATGAAGTGACTTTTTAAGGGCAACAAGTGCCCAAAAGAAAGCTAAAATGCCAGGAACTGTATATGATAAGGTACGAGCCTGTATACTTAAGCAAATATACAGCAAGAATGGAAGGTGATTTATAAAGGCAGACATAACAAAAACTAAAAAAAAGGGATAGGAATAAATTAAAATGGAGAAATCCATCACATCTCTCATTAGTGTAGAGATCGATTTCCAATAAACAGTAGCAAGGTCAGGCAGACAAAAGAATGCATTGAAGGATGACTATGATTTCATAACATAATGGAACTTGGAATAAAATGTTCATTGAGAGCAACAAGGGCCAAGTAAAGCCTAAATGAGTGTTTGGGCTTAAGTTTGCACCAAAGAACTTAAAAATAGAACATGGATGGTCTTAGATAAATGATAAAGGTCTGGATGTTACAGTTATAGGCATTGTGTTTACTGTCACTTTTATTGTAGAAGAGAAACAATACCAAACAATAACACCCAGAAAATGAAGAGTGAAAATGGATGAAGCTGATAGAAGTCCAAGAGTTATTAATTATAAGCAGAATGTAACTTTTCAAGAGTTGAGAATAAAGAAAGGATTATGGCTAAATATATATCAAGTATCAAAAATGGCTTAAGGTATCTAACAGAACATTATACCCATGAGTTTCATGGACCTTTGAGGATAAGCTTTTTACTTAAAACAAATAGTCCTCAATATTCAGTTTAATATAAGTGTTGTTGTAGAATGCTATCTTTTCTGTCACAGCTCCATAAACTTAAGCATCAAAACACAACTATGTGATCACCACTTTGGGTCCTCAAGCATCAACCTAATTCACTGAATGCTAAAAATTATAATTATGTTTTTCAAAAAACAAAGCATGATAGACATAACTTATTTTTGAGGGCAAACCTTGGTGCAAGAGTAAGGTTGCTCGACTATGACTTGAGCGTTATGGGTTCGAAACATAAAAATAGTCTCTTCATATACAAGTTTAAAGCCGTGGACATCTGACCTTCCTCAAAACCTACGATGGCAGGCGACTCGTCCACTTAAGGTTTTAATTCCCAATGGGATGCCCCATGGGACGTCATAACAGGTTGTTATCTCAAGTATCAAGATAAGACCAACCCTTCATCATCTCAATGTTTCACTCAATGTATTTAGGATACTCTCTATCCCAAGTGTCGAAAAGGGACGGGACAGTGGTGCATCTCTTTCCATAAAAAAATCGAGACAGTCCTATCCCATGAGATTTAAAACCGAGACATATATTGGCCTTCCTTTTCTTAAACCTAGCATATTTTGTCACCAAACAGCAAGTAAATAAATAAACAAGTCCATTTCTGGACAAAAGCAACTGCCTCCAGCTACGCTTATCTGATGTTACAAGTGATTTGCCCAGTAACATTCATAAATGCTTCGCTCTTTAACAAGTGATTTGCCCAGTCCCATTCATAAATGCTTCCCTCTTTAACAAAATTTCCACAGCAGAGTTTAATTTTAAGCTAGTATTGGTCTAAGATCCACTTGTTAGTGGCCTTTTTGTCCTTTAAACTGATGAATGCTTGGACAAGTAATTACCCTAAACATTTTCACAGACCATATCCACAGGAAAATCATAGTCACCAAAACTAACAAAGCCTTTTCTGATCAAACATAGGTCAGCAATGAAGTTGAATCTAAGTTGACAAGGCTCCATGGAAGAATTGAGCAGATTCTACAACCAATGGTGAACCAAATGCTAATCCTTTAGAAAATGGTCAAATTCCTGGCCAAAGCAAATCAATGCAAGAGACCGTTCCATGAAACTATTAAGTTAATTCACATGTAGGGCACCTACAATATGGTCACAATTTAAGCTGTCCAAATTTCTCATCATCTTGGAAAGACTCTAAATTAAGGCAAAAGATTATAACTTTCAGTACAGGAACCTGTGTTAATTCACATGTAGGGCACCTACAATATGGTCACAATTTAAGCTGTCCAAATTTCTCATCATCTTGGAAAGACTCTAAATTAAGGCAAAAGATTATAACTTTCAGTACAGGAACCTGTGTTCATCCCCAGTTAACAACTAAAACAAAGAGGCTTATGGGACATAGTCCCATTTTTGTCAAAAGTAAGAACTCCTATGCTCATCTCTAAAGTCACATAAGCAAAACTTCTGTTTTGTAAAAATAAAGAAGAACGGACCTAGATACACAAGAAAAACACAGTCCTAAGCCAAAGCTCTTGTGAGGGCATTATGTGAGTGAATGTTCAAAATCAAGAAAACAGCTTCTATTACATTATACTGATGTCCAAATGAAAAAAAAGGGAAATAAAATGAGGCTCTCATGGAAAAGGGACTTAAACAACACAATGATATGTAAGCTACAAGTAGTTCATGGACACCATCAATCATCTTGAAAGTATATGAATACTGCAAAATAAGTAGCAAAGAACTGGCACAAGACTTCAAACAAGAAGCTGGGGTCAGGTTTGGAAAGCAGTGTTTGTTAGTAATGCATCCATGATTAATGCAATGACTGTGGTGTTACACATTTTCCAACTATGAGAAAAAAGTTCATCTTAACATATGAAGTGGCCTCATCCAATAAAAGTCTTCAGATCTTCATTGTAACGATATCATTCATCGGTCACTCGTTAAGTTAGCATAACAAAAGTCTAGATAAGCAAACAGGAACTGAAAGCTCCATTTCCATACCAGAATAATTCATCACATAAAAGGGTTGCAACTGAGAGTCAGTGGATTTATATATAAACAGGAACAAGTAAACCAGCTTCGTGAATTTCTCCAGATGTCACTTCATCAATTACAGAAATTTCTTTGACATATCAGAAAATATGTTCTAACCCTGATAGATGTACAGTAGCAAAATACCAAGTGCATATTGTATCAATCCTCAAGAAACCCTTAAAAGGCATGTTACGCCACATTCCTGCTGCACCAAAATCTCAAAACAGAAAATGCATGAATACACTCAGCAGCAATAAAAAGCAAGTCTGATGGATATCAGTCCCTGCAGTAAATTTGCCCGTGTATCTGTGGTTGGATTATCACGCTATTCATGCTCATATTTGTCAAATCGTACTATACATAGAGCAAATCTTATAATTATGAACCTCTTTAAATCATAAACAATACAGAATCTATGATCATAAAGATTAAGATCAACAAATACAAATATAAGATCTTGACCACATCAAATATTAACTTCCTAATATACACTAGAAATTAAGGAAGGCAAGCATTTACAAGGTAGACAACCCTGAACATCCAGTGTGAAGAAGTTAATAAAATTGGCGCATTCAATGGAAATCAAAGCAAATGCATAGAAGATGCACCTTGGCTAGCAAATCTACGTGGTCACTCCTTGGTTTCTTTTCATATCCTGGTGGTGGAAATGGGAAGCAGCGAGACATTGCACGGAGACCCTGGATCAGCTACAAGTCTTAGTTTCCAGTGCAGCTGTTCCAGTGAGGGAACCGACCGCAGGCCATGCTCCTGTCCATGCACCATGTCCTCAAACTCATTTCCAGCTTGACAACTTCGCCATTGCCCTCGCCACAGCCCGCCGCCCCAAACCAACAAACGAAACAAAAGGAGACACCAAATGGAGAGATAATTAATCTACAAGCAAACTTTCTATAGGAGTAAAGCAAAATTTTGACCTCCTACTGTCAAGCCACACATTCTAAACCCAAACCGAGCCTCAAAAAATCTAAGTGGTCGTCAAGGCACTACCCCCAGCAAAAACCAAGATCTCATTTGCAAGAATAGTATCACCGACCACTGGAAACACCAAAACACGCGCAGAAAAACGATCACTTGAAGCCACTATGGCGAAATTGGAACCGCACCAATACGATCCTTAAAGTGCAGTCTTCTTCCATATCCTAAACCATGACGAGTTCCAAGCCTCAGGAGCAAAATTAGAGATTAAAAAAAAAAAAAAAAAAAAAAAAAAAAAAAAACAATTTTTCACCAAGAAAGAGAGGCCCAGCAAGCGAGATTGAAAACCCCGCAAGAACAAAGATCCAAAGGACCAGAGCCCATAATCCGATCTCCAGAACACACCAGGAGCCCCAAAAGACTGGTAAACCGATCCCAAGGTCAAAGCTTTCCGATCCAAAAGGCCGAAGCCGAGGAACCCCGACGCCGAGGGCGACCGGGAGAGAGAGCGGAGGAACCCTAATCAGAAAAGGATTGGCAGAAGGGGACTTTTTGGGTTCCCTGGGAGGGGGCGGAAAGGGGAAAAGGGGATACGAGAATGGGGCAGATAGGATCGAGATTTCGAGAACAATATCCAAATATTCGAATTCCACCCAAAATAAAAGCTTTGGAGGAAAGATGTGAGGAGAAACAAAGGAAGGGGGAGCCAAACAAGAAGAGAGAAAAGAAAAAAAAAAAAAAAAAAACTATAAAAAATCTATATCTTCGATGAATCTCGATGGAAATTTCCTTCTCCTCTGATGGAGGATTTGTTATTCTTCGGAGATTATCCGCAAGAGAAGAGGGAAGGGAAGCTGCCGCCTCTTCGTTCTTTTTTCTTTTTCCTTCTTCTCTCTCCCTCCTCGCTCGCTCTCGATCAAAAACCCCAGGCGAAGGAGAAGGGCGAGAACGAGATGGAGAGGCCCATTCACAGCAGGCTCTGGTTAAAAGAATTATTTTAATGCATGCTTTTATGTTATTGACCCTAAGATTTTTCTTTCTTTTTATTTATTTATGGAGCTGGCAACTCCAAGTAGGGTTAGACCTGGCTCCATAATCTCTACCATAATTGGAAGGGATTTTTTCCCCTCCCTTTTATTTTATGCAGATGGTGTGATCATTGGGAGATATGAGAAATGGCTCACAGTCCTCTGGATGGATGGCAGGATCAATTGACAATAAAATAATGTATTTTAGTATACATTATGAATGTATCTGTTATAAGATTTGTAATTTTGATATCAAACTATTAAACTTGTGTGCTAGTACCATATCAGAACATTGCATCCAATGTAGAATTGATTTGATGTATCAAAATTGGTACAATGAGTATTGATTGATTCAGCATCGATAAAATATAATATTTTGGTATGAAAAAATATATATTGATAAGAGTATTTTAATATGGTTACGTTAGATATTGTAATGATAGTTATTTTAGGTCTTTGATGAGATTTATGCCATGCATAGATTCCTTTGTCATGACGCTAGATGGTGATTTCAGAGCATGATCATTTATGATGGGATAAGGAATGTCACTTTATATCACCTATATTCATAATAAGTAAAATAAAGCAAAAGGGATAAAACACCAAAGCAACTAAATGAGAAAATTATTATACAAAATTATGATAATGAGTATCTTACGATTTTATAATAAAAAATTAAAAGGAATATAAAAATGGAATGATCCATGGAGTTGGAAAACATAGATGTCATTGAGGTTTTGTTTTTGAGTAGTCATTGATTCTAAAATTATAAAGGAAACATTATTAAAATCACTATGCACATGGGCAAAGCTTCCTTACTTTCCTCTTAAATTATCCCTCTACTTTTATTTTCTCCCTCTTCTTGCATCTTGTCTTTCCATCTAGTTACATGTAATAAACCAACTGCGGTGCACTTTGTCACCTGTCAATTCCCACAGATGAGGGTTAGTGAGTGAGGAGTGGAGGGTATAAAGTAGGACAGATTGGCACTTCTAGTGGCAAGGGTTTGAATAAGTATGTTGATCTCAGGGATAAGTTGTTGTTGTAGGGCTGACCCTTTTTTGAAACAACTCATTGATGTATTTAATATCAAATCTATTTAGGATAGGTCAAGATTTGTAAGACTCCTACCTAATTTGACCAGCAACATGTTTAAACTTAAGACCCTATTATTGTTCTAACCATTTCATTTCTATTAAGCAAATTTGGTTGGATGATGGTTCAAAAGAGCTCAATTCAACCACTTCCATTAGACTTGGGGACCATTAGGTTTGATGCACGATTCGAAATCTAAATTGTTTATTTTCCATATCCATTTGATTCACGTAGAAATTTGAATCAAAATTAAATCAAAAGTATGGATGGGTCGGACATCAAATGAGTAATAAAAAATGCATTAAAATGCATAAGAGAGGATAAGGGGGGTATTAATTGAGAAGATGGTGAACGTAAGATTACTATTGAAGGATGTTTTGATGAATAAGTTGAATGAATTCATAGCCTTATCTCAAGGATTTGTATTTCAAATCCTTTTGATACATAATTCTAATTGCAAGTATAATAGAAATTGGATCATAATTTCATCCAAACAAATGCTTGAAATTGAAACCAATGAATTTTATTTTGACCTAAAAGATCATTTCTACAAACTAAATAGACCCTTAATTTGATGTAGACCTAATCCTCAACCTAGGATGCAACCCATGATTTAGGCATTGGAACCCATGCATGGTTAGCCTGCAAGCAATAATGGGCTTATCAATTTGAACCCCTTGCACATTGTTTCAACTTAGGCTACCCAAAGTAATGCAGTCCAGATGGTTAGATTTGGTTCCAAAACACCAAGTGCCCAAAATCGGACCTAACTCATTTCAACCAATCATATAAATGGATCAAGCATGGCTCAATGTCATGATTCAATGTTTGAGTCAAATCCATGTTACATTGATTCCATGCCTGCCCAACTCAGCCTTTTACATTTTCTATTGGTAGGCGCAGTACTCCATTGATCATACAAAACTAGAATGTGGGACACGTAATCTTGTCTCATGGTTAACCTATATCCAAACCAGAATTTATCCTCATATCCACTCAAGACCAACTATAGCAATATTTGGAAGGATCCCAATTAACCAACATATTAATCAATGACAATGATGTAGCCTTAATAGAGCTAGCCTTAGATGCAACCTTTGAAAGCAAAGTTTCAAAACCCTCGATCAAAATAATGATATTTTAATCTTTTTATCATACACTATCTATAAATTGAAAGTTATTTTTGAATATATCTGATCTACCATGCGGCTTATAAATCAGATTAATTATGTGCAAAAATACAAGCAAGGGCTAGTTTATAAGCCACGTGTGGACTACGTCTGCCCAAAGATTTGGCTCCTAATACATCCTGACCTAATTCCAAAGTAGAAGTTGAAGGTGTGTTCCACGAATTCTCCAAGGAAAAGATTTTTTTTAAGTGCAAAAGTTGTTCTTGTCTGCGTGTATGATGTGTTTTAGAAACCGTCAAAGCTAGCGCAAGGGCTGGGCATGAAAGTGAGGTGAATAATATTCACGCTACTTTCTTTATGTTCTCAAGTTAGTTGACTTTGTCGTGATCTCGTCCTCGTCATCCAAATTGAAAGCGAGCAGATTAAGACGCAGCATCCATTGATCAAGGAAACATTGAATGGTTGATTAAGGAGATGCCATGTCAAGCTGGTGCATTGCATGTTATTCCCAAGAAAAGTCATTGAATTAGATTCTGATAACGATAGCATGCGAAGGAGCGTGGTTGAGAGCCCCTTAACGCCTTATCCATGGGAACTTTCAAATTTTGAGGAAGTTAGTCAACAAGTATATAATATGAGCATTTCTGTGGTATGTTCGACTGTGATTAAAAAAAAGGTTGTGCCTTAAAAAATTCATGTCCAACCGGAGCAATTAGGCTGTGTTTGAATGAAAAATTTTTAGGAAGGATTTCATTTAAAGTAAAGATTTTAGAGAGAGAGAAAAGTGTGATTTTAGAGAGAGACAAAATGGTTCTTGGGAAGGATTTGATTTGAAGTAGAGATTTGATGATCCTCTTCTTCTCCATGGTTGTAATGTCATTTTAGAGAGAGAGAGAGAGAGAATCAATAGAACAAAAGAAGATGAAAAGGAGTGGCGCTTATAAATTTCACACCAATAAAACAATGCAATGAAAAAACATGAAAAAAAGAGAAAAATTTCAAACATTTTGTCTTTTGAAGGGAAACATTTCGAACCTTTCGTCCATGGATAAGATCACCACCACCTATTAAGAAAGTGCAATATTGAACATCTTCATGTATCATGTATGCAAAGGGGATCACAACCATCTCTAAAATGCTTCCTTTCTCTTAAACCAAGCATATTATATTGGTAGAAACTTTTCACTAATTATCAAGATCACAACCATTAATAATGTCCTTCTGTACATGCTTTAGAGCCATTTGGTTCATCATTGGTAAGATCACTAATGATTCAATATCACCTCATTTGATATAAGATATTTCAATAATCAAAAATCACTAATGACTATAAATCATTGTATTTGGTATACTATGAGAATGAAAGGTCATCATGTATACAATATCAATAATATCCTTAAAATTTTATTTGCATAATATATTTTTTATATTATATAATAATAATATATATATTATATATTACATATAATGTATTATATAACATAGTATATTATGATATATACTATAATAATAATTAATAATATAATAATATATTTATACATATTTGTTATATATCATAAATATAGACAATAATATAATATTAATTGCTACATTAATATTATATATGCAGCTATATATTAATATAATAATATTAATATAGTATTAATGATAATAAATTATATATTATTAATATATTAATATTATAAAATATAATATATTATTATATAATAATTATTATAAATAGTATATTATATTATATTATTATAATATGGTAGAAAAATTGATAAATATAGGAACAAAGTTATCCTAATTTTTTATGAAGATCGCGATCACTATAATTATTCAACATTTCTATCTCTGGGTGGGATTAGGATCATTCCCAAATAATATTCCTAATCCTATGATAAAGATACACCACTATTCAAATAAGAATGCCAAAAAGAATGATCTTATAACCATCGACTAATAATCTTTGCAAGATCATTTCATACCAAATAACTCCTTTGTTTTCAAAAATCGGTAGTAAGTGGTGTTTGATTCACGATGATGTAATATTATGAGGAATCTTACATTTCTAGCAAACTTTATTATAAGGAATCTTACATTTCTGGTAAACTTACACTTAGTAATTAGATTCTTGAGAATAAAAGATTATTACATTTGGTTTATATTAATAAATTATGGTCATCAATTAACTATATTTTTAAATTTTATTTGAATTTTATTATAAATCTTTTTTATTTTTAAAGTGGTCTCCTCTTCTTTTTGGTAGAATATAAAATGTTCTGATAAAAAATTAATATTTTTATAAACTAATTTTAGAAATATTATATATTTAAATATTAAGATATCTAATATATATTATATATAATATAATATATATTATAATTTATTAAATATCCTATCATATAATATATATTATATAAATATCTAGTAATATATTATATAATAATTTGAAATGCAAAAAGGTCATAAATATTTAAAATTTAAATATTATTATATAAATATATAATAAAATATGAAATATTAAATATTAAATATTATATTAAAATTAAACGTAATATTATTATAAAAATTATATTAAATATTAAATATAAATATTATATTAAATATTTAAAATATTGTTTAGTATAAATTAAATATATAATCAACTTAAGTTTTATTAAATATTTTTGGAAGACAAAAGTATAATTTAAAATTATCAAACTTTGGTAATATAAATTATTCATGATTCATATAGAAATCGAATTATCATAATTTTTAATAATTTTTAATTATTAAAAATTAAATACTATTATTTAGATTATTATACTTAATTGATAAATTTAAATAATTTAAGATTGTTAAAATGAATTATCAGGAATCAAAGTAACGGAGTTATCCATGGTTATGGGCATTTCATCCATCCTGTGATCAATCACTGCCGTCCATCACCTGTCCAGTTCAATCATGCACCATCAAAGGAGGAAAAAAAAACTAAAAAAACCAAAAGCATGATATTTGCCGTGTGGGACCCACAAAAGAAACGCTGCATAACGGAGTAGGATATTTTATTGCTGAGTTGGCGAGAGGCCAAACCCTAGCCGCCGCCTCTTCTAAAACCCTCCCCTTTCCCCCAAACTCCAATATCCCTCCTTTTCAATCTTCGAGCGACTTTTCTGAAGGTAAGATCCTCCATTCCTGTGAAAATTTCTGTTATTTTCTTTCTCTGGATCTCCGGTATTCGAAAAATCAAATCAATTTCTTTTCTATCGATGGGCTTCGTACTACTTCGCTGTTTTTCTGAGCAAATTTTGGTTCATTATGTTTTAATGCTTTTGACTAAAGATTAGTCTCAATGAACTTATAGATGTAGAAAAAGTAAGATCCTCCATTCCTGTGAAAATTTCTGTTATTTTCTTTCTCTGGATCTCCGGTATTCGAAAAATCAAATCAATTTCTTTTCTATCGATGGGCTTCGTACAACTTCGCTGTTTTTCTGAGCAAATTTTGGTTCATTATGTTTTAATGCTTTTGACTAAAGATTAGTCTCAATGAACTCATAGATGTAGAAAAAGAGGGATTTTGATTCGATTTCATAGATGTAGAAAAAGAGGGATTTTGATTCGATTTCTTTCGTGTTTTGATGTAACTACGTGCTTTTAGAGTGTAAAGATTATAGAAGTTATAACCGGCACTGAAATATGAGATGGTTCACTCTTTTGGAGTAAGAACACACTAATGGCGAGGCTGCTACCTATTTCTTCGATTCATATGGTTCAAAGCTTATTGATCTTTGAGTGTTTTTTATTATTTATTTATTTATATATTTGTAACTATAAGCTTGAAGCTGTTCTGGGTAAAAATGGTTTCTGGTGCTTGCTTCATTAACTTAAAGTGAGTGTAAATAGGCTTGTTGGATGTTTTGGTGCTGTATGCTGTGACTCTTATATTAGGTCATTACCCAGTTATGTTCCTGACAACCTGGGGTCCTAGGAGGGGCAAACCAGGGACAGACCTAATCTTTGACAGTTTTTACACAAAGTGGCTACCCCAGGTTGAATCCTTTACCATTGCACCAAGCAATGGCCCCTATAGTTCGACTCTTCTGAAGCTAAATTGACGTACACTGTTTTATGCATACAGATGAGCGTTGTGCACTGAAAAATCATAACTGCTTATTGTTTATGGGTTTTTGGAGCTGTTGTTTTTGCTGGGCCCCCAATAATGTCAAATATTAGATCTATCCTTCTTGTTTGTGCTGAAGTTCATTGATTCATGATAGTTGTTGATAATGGTCTATGCCAACAACAAATAGGATGGTACACTTTAACATATGAGGATACTTTGCAGCTTATAATAACAGCAAGGTTGTAAAATGAATGATTGTAAAATTTTTGATGTAAACATAAAACCATGTTGAGAATTGAGAATGGAATTCTACAAAGTGAAGAAATCAAATGTTGTCTGTGAGACTTACATTACAAGGAATAAGCTGAAGACATGTTCTTATGTTTAGCTGCAGTATCCTTTGCAAGCTATGCTAGTTAATCTGTAGATAACATAATCTTGCAATATTAGTCAGATTTAAGAAGACAGCCTGCTGATGTGAATCTCTCTGACTGTTAAAATGAGGTGCAAAAATTAATTATTAGAGGACTACAATGCGCCATTATAGTTTTTGAAGGTCAAGTACGATTAGCGATATCAAAAGATAACCATAAAGGATCTGCTATGGCGGCATCACTGTTTCAGATTTACTTGGGGAAAAGTAACTACTATAACGTATCCAACCTTATCTGGTAATATAACAAGGTATCTTGCAACGATGTTGGATTTGAAGACAAGCTTTCATGTGTGACGTATGCTATGATCATGCTTGTTGAAAGTTAACCTTGAGGATTAACCATTGTATGAGGGTTGGTTTTATGCTGGTTCGAGGTTGCACAGGCTGACAGCCCCACTCTTATGAGGGGCTTTGGATTGGATCACCAGGCTTGATAATTGGACTAGCTTTGTGGAGCACTTTATTTTATTTTTATTTTTCTTAGTGATTGCTGTTTGTTGTTGTCGATTAGATCATGCTGGCATGAGTGTTTAAGTAGAGAATTTTAATTCGCACTGGCAACAGATAAGAGGTTATTCTGCAGCCTCATATGCTTAAGATTGGTAAATATCTTTGTTCTTCTAGACAATCTACAGGTTCATCCATGTAGTAGATAATTTGAAGGCCTAGGATTATTTAGTACAGTGCATATTGATTTTAGAAAATTGTTTTCTTGGGAACATGAGCTAATCTTGGAGACAATCTACTTTACATCTTGTTGAGGTCCAACATTATATAGTTTCTGCTTTTTTCTTTTGGTGTGTGTGCTTGCATGTGCATAGAAATTGTGAATTCAAGCTTCTATTTATAATTTTAATGGCTTGAATGTTGATAATTTTGTTCCGAAAGCTTAATCAATGCACCGGCTTGCTAGATTGACCTTTTGTCTTATTTTTACTTGTGCTAAGTTCAAGATGGATAATACATTTATACTAAGTGAAGTTAACTTTTGGTATTCTTTGAACTAATGATTCAAATCTTGGCGAGATGGGGTCCGAGATGGTTGTAATGTCTCGTCCTAGAGAGATTTCGAGACCAATCTCGGCTATCTCATTTCGTCCCATCTTAACCATAATATATTATAATGCCAATTTTAAATAGATTCAATTTATCATAAAGATATAACTTTTGAAATTCAAATATGTTTAAAAATTGAATAAAATATTAAAACTTCATAAACATTTTTTTTTAAGAAAAATCTATTCTAAACAAGTATTAGGACGCCTGATCGAATTAAAGACCGAAATGGGACGAGACGAGAGGCGCCTTGTTTTATAGAAAAATCGGGACGTCTCTGTCCGATGTGATTTAAAACCTTGCTTTGAACATCCATAATAATGCTTATGATCATAGACTTTTTAACAGATTGTCATGAACTAACAATTATATTAAGAAATGTAATTTGTATGCAGCTTTTCAATTTTGATTATGAACCATGGATGAACATTTCTGATATAGGAATCGTAGACATGGGTACATGATAGGGATATGACATGATATGGATCTATTGATATGGCCAATCTTGAAAATAGGACACTATGGGCAGGATATGTTAATAAATAGATAAACATTCTATACGCAGTTGCATGTTTGCACGCACATATATATGTATATATACATTCATGTAAAAAAGAATCTATATAACAGGGCAAGCTATCAAAATAACATAGCTGATATTTATATGATAGCATCAAGCTCATCATTTGATCATCATTCAAATCCATAGACCTCAATCCATAGTTCATATTCTGATATTAGCATCGTGGACTGCACAATTGATCATTCACTATGAAAAGGTTAATATGAAAAAAAGGAAAGAGAAGTCCTTCCTCTCATTTGTGTAGGTATCGATGGAGCATCTCAAGTGCATCCAAGAAGTATCTTAGGCTTCTTTTTTTTATAATTTTGAAAAATAGGATATTTAACATGAGTGTCTTATGTGTATATGAGGAGTATTGGTATCTGATATGAACATGGCATGTGATTTGAGGTATCCATGCTTCCTCATTTCTTGTTAATAAAGATGAGTTATTTAGAGAAAACCATTTGCATCTATTACATATGTATCTAGTTACATGCATATCTATGAATGTTTGAAGGAACATGCCTGCAATTCTGGGCTTTTGGTTTGCTTATGTTTGGACCATGGTTGGCTTGAATCTGGTCTGAAATGAGGACAGGCTTAGGAAGATGCTTTTTCCAATCTAAAAGCTTGAACCATCCAGAATGGGGCCTGGATCATGGCCCTTGGATTCACTTAGGCTGAAATAATTGAATGGTGGATCTTTGAGGCAGGTCGCCTATTGAAGCCGAAAAGCATAAGTAGGATATATTTGAGATAGTGAAATTTGGCTATTCCTATCAGGTTCAATAGGATATATTTATTTTCTGATTTCTTTCTTAGTTTGAGATAGTGAAATTTGGCTATTCCTTTATGTATCAAATTATCAAATGTCTATATGTTTTCCTGTCTTGCTACTCTGCACCATTCATCTATGTTCAAAGAAAATGGGTCAATTATATTTCCCTTGTGTACAGAAAGAATAAATTTCAAATGTGATTGTTGTAAAGCAAAGCTGATCAATAACCTAAGCTAATATCATGGATTAACAACATTGATGCTGTATTTTTCATATATTTAGTAGCTAAAGACTCAAAGGATAAAAAGTTGTAGTTTCAGTGATGTTGCACTTGTGGTTATGTTAGTATGTGCTATGAGAAACTTAGATTGTAACTATTTTCCATATGTGGGTTTTATTTCCCAGCAAACTTAGATTGGACTTGAACTCAATCTTTGAGTGGGCAAATTGAAGCTATTTCATTTTGTTTCTTGATTTCTTTACTGCATGATGCCATTCAGCTGAGCTGGCTTTTGATCATGAGATTGCTGTGTGCTATTGTAAATTAAATGCTCGTTGAATTTGAGTGTGATAAGGCCCTGTATTGTCATGTTCATGTAATATTGGCAATTGATAGTTTCAGCTTTCTATATTGTTTTTTTTTTTATATCATCAGTACCTTTTCTTTGTTAAAGCCCTTAAGGAGGCATTTAGTATGGAGTGATCCACCTAGGATTATCCATGATCTAGATGGAGGTGATGGATGGGATCATCATGTTTGGTTGCATCCTATATGATCTTGTATGACAGTAATCTCAAATCATCCCCACTTCTAGAATCACTGCTCAACCTAGTGATTCTATTAGATGTTCTTGAGCATGAGTGTCTAAGATCACCCTAAGGCAGTGATCTTGGGCTATAAGATTTGAGAACCAAAATGCATCTCATTTAGAAGCAAAAGGATGCTCAACAAAAAAATGTCCCAATATTATTTTTATATTAATATAATATAATTTATTGATATAAGATTATATTATAATAATATAATATAACTATAATATGAGCTGGACTTGGCTACATTCATGTGTAGTCAAGCCCAGATTCGGTTGATTTTTCTACTCTTGGATCTACATGGATCACAGATTTCAAAAGTGAAAAGAGGTGGGGTGGCGTCGAGATCTGTGTCGATATAAGGGTGAAAAGGACGATCGGATCTGAGGTTTAGCTACATACGAGTATAGCCAAATCAACCTCTTTTAATATAATAATTATTATAATAATACAATATAATTATAATATAATACTATAACAAATAATATTATAATTTGGTCTAAATAAATAATAAAAAATATGAAATAACAATAAAGCATCATGGTAGTTGCAAAATATGGTAGGGATAGTTTTGATATTATATGGTCAGTGATCTTGAATTCCTACAGTAGATCAAATATGTTGATCGTGTACACCCAAAGATCTTTAATCATTGGGATAAATCATATGAAACACGATAATTATAGATTATTGGAGATCAAATCATCTTGGGATCAAGATTGCTAGTGATCTAAGATCACCATGGTAGTCCCATTTGGATTACTAAACACGTCCCCTGAGCATTTCATTTTAAAACCCCAAAGTTAGGATGGTTTAGTAGGATAAGTAGGATTAATTTACAACACTTTTACGTGGTTTGAATTAATTTTAGCTACCGGAGCTGTTCAATCTTTTGATATAATGACTGGTTAGGTGGCACAACTGCTATAGGACAGCCATCCCCCCCAAAAAAAAAACAAAAAAGAAAACATCACACATTTTTCTTTTTATATAAAAAGGGTAAATTCAGACAGACATCAACTTACAGATAATTAAGTTTAGAATATCCATCACAGTTCTTGTGCTCTTGGTTGTAATTATTCTACTTGGGATTTTGTTTGACACACTATTACTTCTCCATTTTCCATGGCAATATGATGAAGCAAATGAAATGCTAGTTTTTCTGATATGCATTTCCTACTACTTCATTAGTATTAACCAGGCATGTTTATTTAAAGTTACTGATGCAAGTTTTGAACAGATCCAAACATCTTGGAGGGGAGATGGCATTCTGCGGCAAACTTGGTAATCTGGTTAGGCAGGGGATTTTGAAAAATGGTGCATCAAGTGGATCAGTTCCTATGATGCATTTGCTTAATTCAACCCGTTATATGTCATCCACAAAGCTTTTTGTTGGTGGTAGGAATGCCTTAAATGCTATATTAGGAGTTTTGAACCATTTCACGTACGTATGACCTTTTTTTTGGAAATGATGTGCATTTTATCATACTTTTTCGGTGCCACTTTCAGGTCTTTCCTTTGGTACTGATGACCAACAACTTAAGGAGGCATTTAACTGCTTTGGAAATGTGACTGAAGGTTAGTGGATATAATTTAGAGTAGCACTTTGGAAGTAGACCTAGTATAAACACCGCACCACTAGCAACACTTGGATGATTATAATCTTGCTGATAGATGAAAAACCCTGAATGTAAAATAAATGGTGATTTCCATGAGTCAGAATGAATGCTATATACATTCATACATACATGCGCACACACACATATTTACACTATGTTATTTATGGTGTATATAAGAATTAGTGTGTACATATTTACACGCACCATAATTTACATGGTGTGTGTGCGTGCACACGCTTATATACACCATGTAATTTATGGTGCATATAAGAATTGGTGGGTGCTTATAATCAGCCTATTGTTAATTTCCAATGTATGCCCTTCATTGCAAATCACCTTTATGATTTGATGCAGCGAGGGTTATCACTGATAGAGACACTGGAAGGTCGAGGGGATTTGGATTTGTAAATTTTGATAGCAACGAATCTGCCAGCGCGGCTATGTCTAGCATGGATGGCCAGGTTTGTCTGTCTCTTCCTCTTTTCTTTTCAACCACAATCTTAAAATTAGCCTGTTTGTGTATGCAAAGATTTCTTGCATATCACTTGCCAAATGATGGCTGCTTCATGTTGACCTTGTTATCTTCAGGAACTACACGGTCGGAACATTCGTGTAAGCTATGCTAATGATAGACCCACTGGTGGGTTTCGTGGTGGTGGCTATGGTGGCCGCAACGGTGGGTTTCAGGGGAGTGGCGGTTTTGGTGGTGGATCTGCAGGTCGGGATGACTTTGGTGGGGATTCTGGCAGGGGTTTTTGAAGCGTTTGGCCATGAAATTCTAAGGTTATGCTGCTTGTGTGCAAGTCTGTGCATGCCATAGGTGTTTGTCGGTTCTCTTTCTTTTAATTTTGTTTGTGACTGAAGCAAATCATTCTTAAGACCAACTTGCTTGGAAGTACTTTCATTGCCAGTGATACATTTTCATGAAATAACTTTTCATGATATTTGATGGAAGGGGTGAGAAAAGGACCTGAAAAAAATCAGTTTATGTGGAAGAACGTTTAAGGGTTCATTCGACTTGTGAGACAACATGCCCCTGATTTCTATTTTGAAGACATCAATATATATAAATCATGATAATCACAAGGAAGTTGCATGTTCTTCCACTAGTTTGCACAACTGATCGCATTTGTTTTGACTCTGTAATCTGGGTCAGCATTATACTTAATTCGTTGGTTCATTCTTATAGACAATATAGAACTGGCGCACATAAAAGCCAGAGTAGTCTCCAATATCAGTGTTTTGAGCTCGCCAGTGAAATGCGCATGGGCTCAACCAATCAGCTGTGCTTTGATGTTTGATTGACATAACATTTCTCTTTGGAGGTCTTGATGAGCTGAGGGACTTCTATTGATTCGTGATATCAGTGCCACCGTAATATCATGCTTCTTATATCAGATGCTTAAGCTGCATTCTGGTTTTTTTTTTTTTTTTTTTTTTCAGTGACATAATCGATTGCATTCTTGTGCTCAACATGCAAATTTTGACGGATATCTTACCACAGGCACTTGCATTTATCTTAAACTATAATTTGTCCACTGTTTAACAGGATACTAAGCTTCATTTTTCGGCTACATTTGCATCATAGAAAAACTAATATCCTTTTGTTTTGAAAGAATCCTGGAATATTTGTGGATTTTATAAAAATGATTGGACCTTGAGAACTCTAAATGCAACAGCATATAATACTTTTTCACTGTAAGAATATGGCTAGAATGAAGTAACATATTTTGGCCCATATTTTTCTCGAGACAAAAATATATGAGAAGGCACACTTTACTTAATGCATGTCAATTTTCTTCACTTTATGTAGGGAATTAGAGTAGGTGCTTTGTCTAATTCTGATTCAACAACCTCCCATATATTACTCATGAAAAAAAAAAGCTAGTACTTAAAGTCCCTAGTCTTTGTCAATAATAAAAGCTAGAATGGATTAGTTTCTTAAATAAAACTTAGGTGTGGCTCGTTAGGTGGAGGCAGAGGGTTCAAGCTAAAAAGGGATATTGGTTATAGACCTTATAACACTTCTATTCTTCAACCTGTGTCAGGAAATCGTCTTGGCAAAAGCAGTTAACATTATTGAATTTGTTAAATACTCTGGAATGTGAGATGAGCTTTGCTAAATTAAACAAGGCTTGTGGGTTATTTGTGACAGGCTTGCCTGTGAATGAGTGAACTTTTAGTGTTAATTAATGCCAGATCTGCTTTAAGTTTTGACAAAGCTTTAATGTTTGCTTCATTGTAGACAAATGGCTATGAATTATACTTATGCAATAATACTTTGAGTAGAAATGTGTCAACAAATTCAATCGAATGTTTAAATGAGTGCAAATAAAAGTAACCAAAAACGAACAGCTGTCGAAATAATCATCAAACCTGCAAAATATTTATATCAATTTAGAACATCATTTTAGATTAGAAACCAGACAATATTTAGAAATAAATTATAATATTTCCTTTTCTGCTACTAATTTTACATGTAGAAACATCAGAATGAATAATTCTAAACAGTAGCTAAGCAAAAGGAAAAAAGCAACTATACCATGTCAAGCTTTTAATTGGTTTATTACACACTGTGTCAATTTAGATGATCAGGGATTTACCATCTAATATCTATGGTTTTGAGTTCAGTCACTTGTTTGATCCTTAGATTAGTGAAAATCCTGGATGTCCAGTGGCCCTATTATTCCACACGTCCAGTGGCCCTATTATTCCACACTTATTTTTAGTTAGCGAGAGAAAGTTATGTTTAGTTGATGATATGCCACTCTCACTGTACAACAGAACAACTGCTAGTAGAGGCGATTTTATGCAATGGACCATTAGCTGAGATATTTGCCATCTGGGAGTTGTGCAATCATCAAAGATCCTGAGATTTGAGTAGAGATCACAAAGCAAATCTTACAGTCTACAAATATATGTAGTATTTTATGTGCTAGAGCTCATCCATGTTCATGCTAGATTCTATATGAAATGATTCGCTAGTAAATTCTTAGAACATGTGACATGGTTCTAGATAACAGAACATTTCTATTGGCACCCAACATGCTTATTTATTTATAATGATTTTTAAGCTGCATCCGATAACTTGCATTCTTTTACGATTAGGGGTGTGTATGGTCGGTTCGAATCAATTTATTGATATTTTAGGAACCAAATCGATTTTAATTAATTTTTTAAAATTAAAATCGAAACCAAACTGACTATTATACTAAATCGAACTGAGCTAAACCGAACCAAGAAATTCAGTTTGATTTTAGTTTGGTTTATTACTTCACTTGTGATTACTTTGGGTAGTAATGAGATTGGTTTATATGGTAAACTTTATGTGGTCAAATAACAGCTTAATTTTTTAAATAGAAAAGAATATAGCTTTCACATAGCCTATTTATTCACACATACTTATAGCACCTTAATTTTAACTGTAATATAAATGAAGTTTCATATAATATATATATGGGGTTCAAGTCGGCTTATATCGATTTTTTAGAAATTTAAACTGAAACCAAAAGTTTCAAAAATTTTTTAAACTAAAACCAAACGGAAAGATTAAAAAAAAAAATGATTCAAGCCGAACCAAAAATCTTGGTTCGGATCGGTTTTTACTGTTTAATTATTATGCATTCCTACCCAATGATATCTAGCCACCTGGATATCTATTTACCATAGAAACTAGGAATGCGGGAGTCAATTACATGAATAATAAAAAGAAAAATAAAAAAGGTGCAAAATTTAGTTAAAAAAATTATCCAGCACATTTTACAACCCAATATATCTTGGATAATATTCTGTTTATACTCTCTAACTTACATTTTAACATAAGCATGTTATTAGAACACAACACAACCATGAAAATAAAGCTACATTTGCAAATATGCAAACTAAAATTAAAAGCAAGAAAGATATGAAGCTAAAGGGAAAAATAAATTACAGCAATAAATATATAAAAGGGAACACAGTTTTCTTGAAGAGATTGGCCATTTAAATCTAGTTTCAAGTCAACATTTTCCTACATTAATGATGTACAATTGATGAATAATATTATCACAATTATGTTGAGGTGCGTTTAGGTCTACATTGATTGCATATAAGATAGATTTAATGTACACATATAAGATAAAGGAAACAAAATGACCCTTTTAGTTAGCCTTTTTGATTGATGTCTTGGGTTTTATAAATGATATCATAGTGGACTCAACTCATGTTCCATGTGGCCTATAAGCTAATCATAGTATTTATGATTGAATTTAATTTTAACATTTGTGATTGTATTTGATTGAATATAGATCCTTAACTTGGTAAAAGAATGTCTCATCTTAAAAACAGAGAGAATATACGTCAGTTTGCACTGCTATATATTTGTTCTCATATCAGTTATGTATTGAATAGATTTAGATATATATATCAAATCAAGAAATCTAAATAAAACTTTCTTTAACTTGTCTTTTTGGGTAAAGTCCGAGCTATTACATATATATATATCGGTAATAATCATCTTAAAGCCAAAATGTTTTGATTGTTTCTTGAGAAATGATACTTCTATCAAGAACTTAATAGAAAAAATTTCAATATTGCAATAGTTCTTACACAACTAATGACTATGTAGACACCTCAAAAGTGGATGTGATATTTGTTAGTTTTGTGGGAAAAGATTCAATATTTATTTTTCTTTCTTACTTTTAATTTTTAGAATAAAGTATTATGACTATGAAAAAATCTCACAAAACTTTTAGATCTTATGACATAAAATTTTTCAATAATATAATAAATACCAATTCAGTCAATAGGTATTTATCATAACCATGCTATCACTCTACTCTTAATTGTATAATAGAGTTTTGCAAAATAAGATGAAAAATTTTAAACAAGTTTTATTATTACATTTTTTTTTGTTTCATACTGTCTAAAAATAAGTAAGTATACAAAACTTTGCTCAAAGTGCAAAAAAAAAGAGATATCAAGCAATTTTCAATATTAATGTGTGCGCGCACCCAACACTCATTTATGTCCTTTTTATTATATTTCTTTTTATGTTTCAGCTTAGGGAAAATGCTATCATTGCATTACAAATCTAACACCTAATTAACAAAGAATAACAGATCTACAACATATAGTTTAAAAAATAAGCAAAAAAATACCATTATATATGTATGTATGTATGTATGTATATATATATATATATATATATATATATATATATATATATATATATATATATAATGGTAGAGTTGGTTACATTCAAATGTAGCCAAGTCCAAAATCTAATTACTTTTTTCATCTTTGGATCCACACGAATTCTGAAGCCATTCCATCTTTTTCATCTTTTTCATCTTTGGGATCCATGAAATATGTAAATCTAAGGATGAGTGAGATGATCAGATTTAGATTTGATTATATTTAAATATTTAATATTTAATAAATAAAATAGAATGAAATAAAATAATCTGAGATGATGAAAGTAGGAAACCTATTGTCCGATTAACATCCTTGATTCTTAGGCTTGGATCATTGCATGGTATGAACCCAAAGCTGCCAACTTTTGCGGTCCCTTTAGAACTCATTTGCTTTGTAATTCAGCCACCTAGGTCTCTACTTTCATTTCAGCAACATATTCTATTTTTGAGTTCCCTTCTTTATCCTGTAGATAGGGCATAAATGATACTCTAGATCTATGAAACTTTATTTGAACCTCTTACATCTAACGTACTAACCATCAAGACTAATACTCACCCTCTTGTTTCATCACTCTTTGCCTTTTATTTTCTTTCTCCTTTTTCAATTAGCGACTGTATGTTAAATGTATCCAATAAGGCAAATTCTACAATGCTTCAATTTGTATGTGGGTGATATTATAAATAAAAAAGTTTAAATGCATAAAAAGATGGTATAAAAGACTCAAGGCATTGAATAGAGCTTATGGAAAGGGATTAAAGCTTGGTTTTTCAAAAAAATATATATAAAAAAAATCCTCTCTGAACCTATGACTACCAATTTCATGTCACATTCTGGCTTCGTTTTGTACGTTTTTAATCAATGGTAATTGCAATAACATCCAAATTTATTATTATTATTGCTGAAGCAAAAAAAATTAGAGTCACATCAATCTAGGTTCCTAAAGAAACTTATGTTATATGTTTGCATACCACCGAGCTCATCTGATGGAGTTCAAATTGGAGTGGGCGGGTTACATGTTATTTTATTTTATTTTTTTATTTAACAATAAAGTTATTTAAGGTTAAAGTAATACACCTAACATTAGCCTTCAGAATATGCATTAAGAGGCAGGTGAAACTCTCTCTCATAAAAACAATGGTCACCCACTCTTGTTGTGTTAGCTAGAAAGTTCGCTGCTTGTTTTGCTTCATGGAAGAAGACATAACACCAATAGATAGAAGAAGCATTTGCCAAAAGATTGAGCAACTACTAAAAGATAGGATGGGAGCATTTTATATGCGTCATAATTTGGGTCTTGTTTGGATGCCCATGATGAGCTGAACTAACGTGATTTAATCTAAGCAGGCCTCAGATGAAAGAGAGCTCAGGTGTAGTTTTTATAACTCCTGAAATGGTTTTGGTAGAAAAAAATAAGAACTACGCACTCATAAATTTTAAGCAAGAGACTCTCTCTTTTTTTTAGAAGGTAAATACAAGCGATCTCTCCCCGTTTTTTACACAGTGTTTCCTCTGAGAAACTCAGAAGAGTATTGGATCGTTCTGCAACCAAATCTCCTAGCATGACAAAGACGGATGTTTGCTCCAATAGTATGATAAGAAAATTAAACTATAATTATAGAGGAATCATCTTTGATAAGGTAACTATAATCTAGAAACTTTTCGTATGAGCCCTTTCCAGCTGCTACAGGTTGATTCAAATCATCGATCGGACCTAAAGCTCTTGAATTTGAATTTGAATGCATAAGGATGACAAATTGTTCAATCCAAACGCAAGCATGACTTAGACTTGCAAGTGAGGTTATGTAAGCATGACTTAGATTTTCGTACGAGGTTATGTTGGCGAGAGTGAAAAGAGAAGAGACTTTTAGCTTGGAAGGACATCCGATTTGTACCGGAAAGCAGTGGTTGGGTGATGAGTTGGAGCTTTGTGTGGGGTGGATTGACGAGAGAGAGAGAGAATTAAAGGTAAGCACATGGGCTGTTTTGAGTTGGACTCCCATTGACCGGACAAGGAGTTGGCACAACGCCATCCATGTCTTTCTTCTCCCCCTTAATGAGTAGAAGAAGACAAACTACTTTTAACAACCACAATTAATAGATGACACCATGCAAACAATCACCCCTCATTGTACGCCAAGACTCTTATCAGATTTTTTTTAGCTCCCACTTTTCACCACCTTGCATAAGCTCTCTAGAAACTCTATTCAATTTGATCCAACCCATTGTAAGTTGGATTACCTACTTAATAAAATGATTAAATTTAATTTTTATTTTTGATTGATAGATTTTTGATATATTTTATATTCGATCCAACCCCTATCAACTTCAACTGGGCTTAGTTATCAGCTCCAATAATATTTCACTTTTTGTTACTATCTTTTTTGGGCTAGTCTTCTGAATTAAATGATATCTAAACATTCAAAAAAGAAAATCTAAGCTTACATACCTAAATATTTTGCCATTAAGCATGTGTGACGCATGTGAGCATGTTGCCGATGATGATTATCTTATTAGTTATTGAATGACTACTCAATAATCAAAAGTATTTGAGTGGCATGGTCAAGGGGTTGGATGTTATGTGGTAAGCATGTGATTCATCCATGAGGAAGGACATTTTGATAGATAGCTGCAACCACATTATTTAATTAAATGTTACTTTTAGTTAGAAAACATGTTATCAATTCCAGTGGAATGAATGATCATTTACCTTGGGAGATATGTTGAGATGATATAAATAAAATTAGTTGGGGATTTGCAAGAACGCTTTGACAGTACACATCAGTTTCAAATTCCCTTTCCATAACTAGCAAGAAAGAAAGTTGTAGACAACAAAAGAAAACTTCATGATGGTTGGAGGCATTTATTTATTCATATGTATAATGGAGTTGACAAAGGAAAAGAAGGCATGATTAATTTTGGTAATTGCGTTTTAAGTTGCATGCCAATGTTAAACATAACTCTACGTGCCACTTTGATACATTATCCTTGAGGCAAAGAAAGCAAGCGTGAGGCAAGCATTAGACTATCCAAGTTTGATAGCTTATGTTTGGATCAAGCTCAAGCCTCATGCGAGCTTAATGAAAATGGTTCAAGCTTAGTTTGTATATGTTTGGATAAGCTCAAGCTTGTTTGAAGTAGATTGAAGATCTTGCTTTGTGTAGGAAACAGAATATCACATCCTCTAAAAATTTTGCAATGAGTAGTTTTTTTTTTTTTTTTTTAAAAAAAATTAGCCTAATATGCTACATCAAAATAACAAGTTCCATCTTGGCCTCTTAATTATTAAGAGCAACACATTTGGGAAAGCAACTGTTTACAAGTTCCTCCTGTTCTTTTATCCTAGTTTACATTTTTATCTCTAATCTTTAATCATTTTTTTTATAATCTATTTGGGAAAATCTTTCTCAATTATCTTTCTATATAGCAATGATTTGTAACTAACAAATTCCCATTTAGATTTTCTGGGTGCAAGGAGGACTTGGGATGATTGAAGTTTGAGAGACTAGAGACTCAAAAAGGATGATTACAAGACTATAACAAATTCCAAAATTGGAGATTTTAATCCAAATTAAATGGATTTATTTTTTATTAGTATTTATATTGTAAGTTTCTCTTTGATGAATTCATCAAGGATTATGTTGCCACGTGTTGTGCATAAGGGAGCAGAGGAAGAAGGAAGAGAAAACAAAGAAGAAAATGACACATAAGGATTTAATATGGTTTGATTTGATTGACCTACATCTATACCAGCAAAAATGATAGAATTTTCACTATCTCTCTGAACTCATTGATGATGCCCTAAGATCAGGATTACATATGTTTATAGAGATAAAATATTTGCAGTTTCTTTTATAGATCAAGATTCATTTTCTACATATATTAGAAAACATATCTTTATTAAACTTGTTAAACTCAAAATAAACTCCAACAAATTTTCATCTTAACTTAAGGTTTATCAAGCCAATCATCTTGAAACCATGCCCTGATAGGCACATCCTTTACAGATTCCAGCCAAGATCAAGTAATACTTGAACTACCCTCCTGGAATCAGCTTAGTCATCATACCAGCATCTTCAATGATGATCTTTCTATACACTAAGCCCACTTTTGTAAAGCTTTTAAGCACTTTAAGATTAAATACTTTAAGATCCATTTCATGACCTGTCAGCATGTCTTCTCAGGATTACTCATATACTTGCTAACCAAACTAACAGTATGTGAAATGCCTCATTGAGTGCAAACTATCAATCGTGCTAATATAAGGTGCTTGCACTTTGTGCTCCACTTTCTCAGCTTATGGTGATAATCAAGCCGACAACTTGAAATGCACAATTATAGGAGTTCTCATCGGTTTGGACATATTCATATTAAAGCACTCAAGTATCTTATCGGTTTGGACATATCCATATTAAAGCGCTCAAGTATTTTTTTCATGTACTTTCTTTGAGATAAAATATAACTTGCTTGCTCACTGATCTCCATGGATCTCTATATCTACACTCTTCTTTACTGCAATTAAGTTCTTCATTTCAACTTACCACTCAATTGATTCTTTTTTAGAAACTCAATCTCTTTATGTATAGCCACCATCTTCTCAGCAGACTCTTTTCTATCCATTGCTTTCATATATATGATAGGCTTTTAATTTCTTTATACTCTCAACTGTAGCAAATATATAAGTAACTATATTTGTATATCATGCAAGTGGCTTGATTTGCTTCCTTTCACACCCAGTAGCAATGCTGTATTATTGTTGTTGGGATGTTTCCTCATCATGAGTAGTTTCTTCTATTTACACCTCTATTTTAGGTTAAGCTAGTAAGTCGTGTGACTCTTTCCTTGAAGATTTTACATTAAGTTCTACCTTCTTATTGATACTATGGTTTTCTACCTAATTTTTAGTATTTCTTTTTCTTTGGTTTACTATAACAGACTCATTGAAGGTGATATTTTTACTAATAATAAGTTTGAATGACCTAGGTTTTCTACACACCATAATTTATAATCCTTTGCCCTAGTGCCATAACTTAGGAATATGCACTTCTTTGCGATCATTAACATGAATATGTACAGGGCAACCAAATATCCTCAAATTAGAATACTCAATTAGATGATTAGATTATATCACTTAAGGAATATTCAAGTTGAGTTAGTCAATGATGATTGATTCATCAAGTAGTTTGTTGTGTTTATTGCTACAATCCAAAATAATTTCCCAAGTCTAACATTAAAGATTATACAATAGGCTCTCTCTAAGAGTATTCTATTCATTAGTTCTGTAATGCCATTCTATTATAATATCATCCGTATGTTATATTGTCTTACTATACCTTCATTCTTGCATAACTTATCAAATTCACCTTTGTAAAATTCCAAGCCAATATTCATATGCAGCATCTTAATTTGTTATCTGATTTACTTCTCCACGATGGCTTTCTACTACTCGAATCTAACAAATACATCATCCTTATGTTTTAACAAGTACACCTATACTTTTCTTAAGTAGTCATCAATAAACGTTAGAAAATATTGATATTCACTCATTGAAGCGTGAGGGCCAAGTCCCTAGTGATTTAAATAAATGTAGTCTAATACCCTTTAAAACAATGAGTATAATGCTACAATTTACCTTGCTCTACTTTTTATTTATGCAATGTTTATAAAAGTTTAACTTACTAGTCTTCACACCATCAAGTAGACCTCTCTTGGATAACTCTTTCATCCCTCTTTAATTCATATGCGCCAACCGCATATGCCATAACTAAGCGTCATCCAAGTCTGACACTTTGTAGATGAAGAAACTACAACAGTATCGGTAATAGTGCTTTTGATCATTTAATACAAATTATTCACTATCCTTTCTTTGATCACCATAAGTGCACACTTAAGAAATTTTCAGCATATTATTCTTAGTTGAGTATCTATAAACCTGAGTATCAAGTATGCTCAAGAAAATCAGGTGCTTCATCAACTTTAAAACATACCAAGTTACGAGAGACTTCACAATGCAACCAAACATTTTAATATGAATTATCCCCATTCCGATAATATCTACATCTTTATTGAATAAAACATTTCTCATCTTTGATTGATAGGTAGAAAACCAACTTCTGTTGAAGATTACATCCACTCTTTATCAAAATTACCAATGTTGACTGAGAGTACCTCGCTTCCTGCATCATCAAAATTTTTCATCATGTTTTTTCAACTACACTCACTCCAGTCCTAGAGACATGCTCTTTCTTATCCTTTCCTTTTGTCTTCAGATAGTTCCTCCTAATGTGTCCTTCCTAATAAAAGAGAAAATAAAGTTTTTAGTGTTTTGACTTTAATCTTGATTTATCTTTACTGCTTGAAACTTAGTAACTAATAAAGCTTAAAATATGAGCTTGAGCTTCATTCAAATGATTGAATAAGCTCAAATATAATGATTTACAAGCAACTAGGTTCATTTGCAATACTAGAAGAATTTATGTTTAAATATTTGTCAAGGTAGAAATTTTAAAAATCTAATACTTTCTTTTGTAGCCTACCATAGACATGGTAATATTTTGCTTTGCAGCACCTCTCATTCTTGTAGCCATGATATTTATTATAAGAAAAATAGCCATAGAATTGTAAGCTATAATATTTAACACGTTATATGGGTGTAATAAGCAAGAGTTATTTTATATATTTTTTTTTGATTAAAATATACTCTTTTGATTCTCAAACTTTTATTCAAAACAAATATTTTGATCCTTCAACTTTTAGTTATTAGTTTTATTCGTTATGCTTTAAAAATGTTACATTTCACATATCTCATGCGTATATGAGAGTATTAAAATTGCTGAAATAACTGCCAATATCATCCTGATAAAAGTTCGCATGTTTATGGTAAAATAACATGTTTATTATTTTATTAATTTTAATAAAATTTATGCTTTAAAACACTAGAAATATAATATTTTTAAAATATAATTAAAATATAAGAAATTAAATCAAAATAATTAAGTTTAAGGCTTCAAAGCTTTTTTTTTTAAAAAAAAAAATCTTATTTTGCCGCTGGAGTGCCAGCCAGTTGGTGGCCGGTGGCTTTCATCTTTAAATTAGATGCCATTCACGTACAATATTTCCGTATAACGTACCCAACAGCGTGCCAAGATTTGAGTAGCTATCAGTCATCCCTCATGAATCAAACTATCACTTGTCATTGTTTTCCACTTCTTGGTCCCCATTCGATTTTATGGACAAGATTCCGGGAGGAAAATATAAGTCACAGTGTATGGCTTCACATCACGTCCTGCTGTTAGTATCACAGGGCTGTAGCAGCCAATAATGAAAACTTTCTCCCTCCTGCTGTTAGTATCACAGAGTTGTAGCAGCCAATAATGAAAACTTTGCTCTCAATGTGATGGAATGCATGCAAACCAGAGGCCAAAAGCTGACAGAA
The DNA here is from genome assembly GCA_017589505.3 of Metroxylon sagu. NCBI lineage: Eukaryota > Viridiplantae > Streptophyta > Magnoliopsida > Arecales > Arecaceae > Metroxylon > Metroxylon sagu. The sequence goes on along the minus strand of JACVBY030000658.1, from coordinate 943,187 downwards.
ATGATTGCTGCTACCGTCCAATGAGGCCATTATCACCTGTCGAAATATCACTTGCTTTACAACCAATTTTCCATGTAGCTCTAAAAGTTGTTACCATTTTTTTAAGAAAAAGTTGTCCTAGATCTTGGATGATAGCAGAGATGTAGTGATCTTTTGATGGATGATGAGGTGATATCAGTTTTGAGCCCTCCATTGTCCTTTGCAATTGATGTGAGACATGTTGAAACCATAGGATGCAGTAGAATTTTCAAGAAGTTATAGAGTAACCAGACCTGAAGTTGGGGGAGATTCCATGAGTTCATCAGGAGAGTTTGGGGATGGTACGGTCGCCTTGTTTTGGGCCCCTTTTGTAAACAAGCTCAAACATTTCACCTAAGAGTATTATTAAATCAAGGATTGATTCATCGAATGTGTTATTTAATTTTATGGATGCCATGAACCGAATTGAATGGATCTCAATCCAAAATGTGTATCTAAATAATTTATTAAATATCTAATTTCTATCCAAAATGCAACTTAATACAAAACCTTTCTTGAATCCAGAATTAGGTACAGATATAGAGATTTAGATCTCATTTGAAACACTGATTAGCCCTCCCAATAGTAGCTATAGCTAGGGAATAATTATTTATAATAGTTGATGAAAAATAGTTATTGTTGGTTCTCTGAAAAGGTGGCCTTATAAGTTTAGATTAGGATAACATTTGATCAACATATTTTGATTTGGGTGCGAATATTGTGAATGCTGACCAACCGACACCCCAAATTTTATGACTTTCTTAATCATTTAAATTTTGAGCTGACCTAAGCCTATCATCACCCAACTATCACTATCATTGGCTTTCAGTATTAATGCAAAAATTTGGTCAACCCTAATAGAAAGCCAAACTCGTGCACAATCTATTCATAATCTTGTTGGTCTTGGCTAATCCATATCCAATGATTCACCAAATCCCATTTATTTTGGATGGGTTAGGGTTGGTTAATTTGTTTGAGTATGTAACACTAAGGGTGCAAGCCCATCCTCTTGCACAACTCCATTTTTTACTTTTCATAAAAGACCCCACTCAAATAATCAAAACTCTATACTGCTTTCATTGTCTATTGCAGCATGACTCAACTTGTGACCCCATGGTTAATTTTGCAACCATCAATATCATCTCCCACTTACACTAGTAGTTGCCATTTAACTTGCACATTCTTGTTTGGCTTCTTGATCATGTGATAGTTAGCCATCCATTCTTTTCCTTTCTGGTATCTCTCTCTTATATGTACATGTGGTCAAGCACATTCTTCATGTGTGTATAAATATATGTGCAAGTGCATGCACATGTTACCAAAGCAATGGAGACCAGACATAAAGGCCACTAGTTTTGAATATTCTCCCATTTGTAGTTGAGCTAGAGGTATCCAATCTCCAATCACCATTACCCTACATAATATAAAAGAAAACTCAACCTACCATGCAAGCCCATCAAATCATATCCATCATGTTCATGCCACCATGTACATATTCATTATGTGGAGTTTGTTGTGCCAATTATTACAAGAATTGACAATTTAAAGATTTGATTCATGACCTTCTCACATCGAAGTAAACCATGCACACGTGCCTAGGCTAAACCTCTGATGCAAGCAAATGAAAGAGAAATAACTATTAGTCTCGCACCAGCTCCTTCAGAGTCTTCGATTCAATATGTTTGACCATCCTGAGAACAATTTCAAATCAGAAAAAGAGATTAACCTCTCATAATTTTATTACTCAAATTATTTAATGCTTCAATGAGGTACACTAAGGGCCCATTTACAGAGTAAAACTGGCCTAATAGAAGTCTAACTAGATTCAGAACTCTTAATTAGACAAAAACTAAACGCTTTCAAAAATAAAAGAATAGAATCATTTCCTAATTCTATACTAACAAAAATAAAATTACTAAAAAAGAACCAAATAGGGCTTTTAAAGATAATAAAGTAAGTCTCCTATAAAGATTAGGAACAAAATAAGACTTCTAAAAAGACTCATAATGAAGTTTCCTTAAAAGCTAATTTTTTTTTTTATTTTTTTCTTTTTGTATACTCATCAACCTCTGTAAGTCCCCTTATCCTTTACCTTTCTTTTAATGCATCCAATTTAAATATCTTTTCTTTCCTAAAGTTTTTTTTTTTTGAAAGAAATATAATGTGTGTATTTGATCATGTATAAGAGTTTTTAAAAATTTGATAGCCATAGATTTCTAAATATATATTCCATTTTATTATGCATATTTTTGTGTGTATAATAAAATAAAGGCATTACACGAATTTGTTCTTGTTCATGTTGAATGAATTGTGATCTTGTATAATTGTGTCTAGTGAGACCGTCGATCAAGTGTCTCATATAGAGACTTCTTTATGCCTAAGGCTACCATAAGAATAACAATAATAATAGTAGCTACACCTTAATTTTAAATTAGTTGAGACTTGCTTTATAGATTCTTATCCCTTATTCAGCTTCATTTAAAGCTGCATATTTCTTTGCATATGATTTTTGATTAATTCTCTACTTCTCTTTCCTTCTATAAGTATTAAATCACACCTTCATAACTATACATTTCTTGATCTATATTGTATATGTTCAAATTAGTTAAATCATTCTTTTCTCTATTTATTTTCAATTAATGCTACTTCCACCCTTTATAAATTATGAATGGTTTTATTTCTTTATTTCTTATTTATTCCTTTCTCATATACTCATAAATCCATTTTGATATTTTCATTATAGCTGCTGATCTTATGCATATATTATTTTTGAATTATCCAGCATTTTGTATTATAAAGTACGACCGGTCTTATGACTATTATATAAAACTTTATTTTTTAACTTGATAGACATCCTATGATCATATAATATTTTATTTGTGCTTCTTTATTTTATCCAACCTACTTTAATCTTATGAAAAATATCTTCTTCATTCTTTTCTCTTTATAAATAATTATTTCTAAATATTAAAATAATCACTCTTAAAAATTTTATGTTTCTCGCCTTTCATTCTACCTATGTCTGTATTTCTAACTTATTGAAATTATATTTTATATATTCTATCTTAATCCTATTTAATTTAGAATTGAATTCTAACATACTTTTCCATGATTTCATCTCATGATTTTATGATAATATTTCATACTTAGGTTAACTGTATTTAAAAATCACATGAAAAAAAATTGGTGAAATTATAATTATCTATCAAATATTCCATGCTTGTAACAAACCACATGCATTGCAGCTATCAAACTCTATCTTTAGTGCAGAAACCATAGTATGTTTTCACCATGGATGTTGTTGGCTAAGGTAGCATCCTCTACATTTTCTGCAAATTCACCCTTATTTTAGTGACAAAATCCATATTTACTTTCTAATAATGACTTAGAAATGGATGTACATAAACCAAAACAGGTAGCACATATATTTTTCATCTTTACTCCAAACATTCATGATATGCGATAATTCCTCTTTTAATTCTCCACAGTTCTCCTTGCTTCTGAACTACTAAAGCTGCCACCAACTTTAATGCTGCTTGCTTGGTTATCAATTTCAACCACCATTCTGGTTCATCTCACACTGGATACTTGGCAATCACCAACTCATCATGTGAGAACCATAATACTTTTCCACCTAATTTCCACAGTACAATAATGCCTTTGTTAATTTGCAAGTTATGCAGGTCATAAGACTCCTTCACATGGAATCTATCATGATATCTGTCTACTTTTTTGGTTCACGCAATGATTTAGGTTCCATGGTATAAAAGGCTTCATTCATTTCTTACACGTCTGTTCATCTCCAAGAACAATGATGCTGGTTCCAGCTTCAATCTTGAGTAAGTCATTATCTTTTCTATATTTTCATCTCACCTCTCTAAATTTTGCCTTGCTTTCGTATTGCTATCCCTTCAGATCCTTCAACTTGCTACAGCTTCGTTGATAGAGTTTGTGATGGCAACTTATCTCCAGTAAGCATCAAGATGCTTTCCCTATCACCAAATAGCCAAGCTTTCCCCTATGGCAGTGGTTTCTCTGGAAAGCTTATGATCATCTAATCTGACTCAATTAGCCTCATTTGAGTTTGCTCCCTTGTGCCACTGTCATAGCCACCCAATTTCCTTGTTTGTTTATTGGTTAAGGTAAATATGTTGACTTATTTCAAGTTTGGATTTGTAATATAGTAAGGCCTTTGCAAATGAGTTAAGTTTATTTGGAGAAGAACAAAAAATTTCTTCTTACAAGATTGCATTATTCTATTACCAAATTATATTTTAATTTATACAAAAATTTCACTACTGATGCATGAAATCAGTAATACAACAGCATGCTGTAAAACATAGAGAAAAATGATGACAAGTTATAGTATTGTGAATAGTTTTCATGTTGCAATTTACATACATATACATACATATATATACATGTATGCATACATACTCGGTTATACTCAAGAATTTTCACTCAAATTCATTTAAGTTTATATTTAGATAATAATTATCTCACAATGATGATACAAACTGTTAAATATGATTTACTATTTTTGAAATATTTATATACTTAGAATCATATAATTTAAAGACTGCTAGCATATGTTTTAATTGGTCAAAAAGTAAGGTAGTCTAAATAACACCAAATAATAAATATTTTTTAACTTCTCAGTACATGGGCTAGCTATCTCTAAAATATATAATTTTTTATATGTAAATATTTTAAAAATAATAGATCATATTCAGTAACTTGAATCATCGAAATGGGACCTTTATCACCCAACTCTAGATTTGACTATTGTAATTGAAAAACTTCTCGAGTATAACCAAGTCAAGCTTTCTTTCTTTCTCTTTCCGTATATATAGATAAAGTCATAATTGGATGATAGGAGTTCAACATTCATGATCCGAGCTACTAGATATGATCCATTACTTCTAAACTATTTATATATAAAAAAGCATGCGATTTGAAAATCTCTTACCCATGCATCAAGCAGTTAAAACATATATATTATCTTATATTATTTAAATTATTTAATTTTTGGTCATTTGATGCAAAAAGTAAGAAATCTTTAAATCACATAAATTTTAATATGTAAGCAATTTAGAAATAATATCCCATGGTTTGGATCATTGATCTTGGACTTTCACCATCCAATCATACCTTGTCTATATCTGAGTGAAAATACTCTCAGGTATATCCTACAGCAGCACTATGCCTCCCTTAATTGTGCACAATTTCAATTGGCTTCTGTCATGAATCATGCACCTCTTGTAGGTTGGCCTGCATGCAGCAATAAATTCACCTCACAAGAGTCAAAAATGTAGGCTCATCGTAGAGTTTCCACTTGGATCGTGTTGTGCCTCCTCTCCAAACTTGTTTGTTGAACCCAACAAGAGCATTTGTTTTTCTTCTCTTTGTACACACCTTTGTACGCATACAATGCATCAGCATGCCCCACAAACATTCAACTCAACCAACCACAAGCCATGATGGCAAATTCCTTGTCTTCACCCGTCACCAATTTTCATGTGATGCCACTCACGCCATGTAGCATTAACATCATGCACCTGTTAGAGCAAGCATATATGACATCCAGTCAGCTATCTAGCTACAAATTAGAAGTGATTATTATTAATTTACCTCAGGTATCATTTCATTCTTACTAATCCATTTTGTAATGCCATAATAAAGTGCTGTGTAAACCATTAGTTTCTCTCATTTGAATGCCAAATACTATTTTTAGTCAGATTTATAATAATGTCTCATAATTAGCTAGTTTGGCTTCTACTGTAAACACAAAATACACTATACTTTCTTTGTCTCAATGAATTTTCGATGATTCATTATTCCTTCGATTTATATTGGCAGGCAGGCATGTGTGCATGTGAGAGTGAGTGAGAGTAGAGGTGTCAAATGGGTCAACCCAGCCTAGCCTGGCCCAGTCCAACCTAGCCCACTACAGGAGTCGGCCCATAGGCTGGTGTGTTATGCCGGCACAACTTGCCACACTGGAGACTCAGCTCGGCACGGCTTATAGGCTCAACCCTAGGTAGGTTGTACCAACCCACATGCTATACATGCCAATTTGATAGCTATGCTCGTGTTGGCCCACATGCTACATAAAATAAATTATATACATATTTTTGTTTATGAGTACGTAAGTAGCTTATCGTCGCAGTAGCATCATCTTATTATTCTCCTGCTCAGTCCTCTTCTTCGTCTTCTAGACATTCGGAAGAAAGTTTTCAATTTTCATCTTCGTCTTTTGTCTAACATAGCTTGGACCAAGTAATCGGTTCCTCTGAAAGTGTCGCAGTTGTAATCTTTCATGCATACTTTGCAGGCTACATAGAGCCCTTTGCTGATGATTTCCTCAATGTCGAAGTGCAACCAGACTCTGGAGGTCCTGTGTTTAGCCCTAGATGGCTAGATTTGACGGTCGATGTAGCACCAATGGTAGTAGTGGGCTTGGGGATATTAGGTTTAATCTATGACTAGTCTATCCCATAGTCCACCATGTTGACATCTAACTCAAACTCTTGGCCATGGTGTTGACGAGAGCTATCAGTACGAGATATTGTCGATTGTAGAGGATAAAGAGTAAAAGTAAAGACTTAAAGAGAAATTAAGGCAGCTAATTAGAAAATAGAAAGAAATTAAGATAGTCTACGAGGATTAGGAGGACTTGTAGGAAGATGAGAAGGGCTTAAAAAAGTCTAAGAGGGCTTTAAAGAGCTTACGGTTTAGAGTGGGATGAGCAAGAAGGATTGGAGCTTATTTATAAAGGTTGAAGGGCTTCCAAATGGCTCAAATAACCTTAAAAACTAGCCATTTATGGTTATTGATAAGGACAAATAGGTTTTTTTTATCAGAAAAATCAAAATATCCTTGTCGTTTATGGCAATTAGAAAGAAATATTTTGGAAATTGAACAAAAGTATATGCAAACTAGCCGTTTTTAGCTTTTTGAGGGGATATTTTGGAAAAATACTTGTTAAACCCAAGCATGCCATGCCTAGCATGCCTAATGGGTCATACTGTAGGTTGGTCCATTAGTATCGACTGTGCCCACATGCGTGTTGAGGGCCATGTCGTGCCAACCCATGGTAGGCTATCATATCGGCATGGTTTATAGGCCTCGAGAGGTGGCCCGGTCCAGCCCACCAAATAGGTCGTGCCAAGCCTAGCCTGTCTCATGCTAAACGATTCTAGACCCGAGCCGGCCCTGCCCATTTGACATTTGTGTGTGTATGTCAGAGAGAGAGAGAGGGGGAGAGAGAGAGAGAGAGAGAGAGAGAGGAAGAGGGGGAGGGGAGGGGGTTAAAATGGGCACACATCTGTTAACTAAGTCTCACCGTTTCAAGTGATGACAAATGTATATGTGCTACACTGGGGCATGGCACAACTTGTTGGACCACTTGTCCATCCATTTCCTCGTATGGACGTTACTCAAATGGCAGATGTTTTTCACTTTCAATTTGTTTTTAAAGGTGAAAATACAAAGCCTTCAAAGCCAAACATAATTAAATTAGGTCAAGTTTCACCATGTAGGCAACAAAATATGGACGGAATGCCCATTCATTACAATTTGATGAATTCATGCTTGCACTGATTTTTTTTCTAAAATGGCTTGCTCTTTCAAGTTCTTGACCCTAGTGATTTAGAATATTGTGATGCTTCATAGAAATTTTATTCCAAGTACTTGATATTTTTTTAAGAAAAGTTTTCTTCTGAAAAAGGTTTTCTAAGAGGAGGAAAAGAATATTACAACATAAATATCATCTCCCTAGTGATATTTATTTTCTGTTGGAAGGAAGAAAATGTATGTGGGCTCCACATACAATTTTTTCTTTATTGTCCAATAAAACATGAAAAAATAAGGGATAAAACTGCTTTTCCACCCAGTCTAAGAGTTAAGTACTTGTTTGGTATTTTTTTTAAAAAAAAATTAAAACAAAGTTTCTGTAAGAAAAAAGAGAATCAAAAAATAAATACCACTTTTTCTATCTATTTATCTCTTGATGGAAGAAGGGAAAATGTATGCGAGCCTCACATATAATTTTTTTTTCTACCAAATGTGAGAAAATGAGGAGAGCCCTCATTTTCTCTCCACTTTCCTCCCAATCAAAAGTAGGGTAATAGCAAAAACTATTAATGACCCCAAAGAATACCACACTAAGGGTCAATTCTATTGGAAACCTCTAGTTTCAGTTAAATTACCATCTATCGTAAATGTCATGATTAAGAGCAACAAGTATTGTCATAATTTTTGTTGAAAAAAAGGCATCAGTTTTAGGTAGTCAAAAGATCATAAGCAATACACTAGGACTTGATCAGTCTTTTTCAAGAATCACCAAGGTTGGTTAAAGTTTCTCCTGACTGAGAGCAAGACTTCAAAGCGGCAAGCCAATGCGTCTACTTTAGAGGGTAAAAGAAAGAAAGGAGGAAAGCAGACCCAAGTGGATTAGGAAGGATGGCACTGAGATTGGAAATTCCCTGACAAGTTTGCCATTCCATGAGAATATCACAATGGAGGGAAATACAAGCCACAGCCACAATGTTTTATGAAGTCAAGTGATCATAAGAAGTATGCTCCAGTTAACCAAAGTCTATTTTTTGGACTCACAAAGATCAGCTAGTAGCTCTCAGGTCAAACTAGCAATTTTATAATTTTTAAAATCTTTTAAAATTTTTATTTATTATTTTTGGATCGGACCGGATTGAGTCAGGACTCATATTTGGATTTTAGGTTTTGAATTATACTTCAATCTACCCCCTCATTGTTTCTTTCCATTTTAGCAGGTTTATTAGGTCATTAGTACCCCATAATTCTGGTATTATTATACTGCTCATTGTTCAACCTTAATGAGTTTAATAATTTTTTGTCATTATCTTTGAATCAAGTTGAGTCGATTTGGATTCATGCTTTAGTTTAAGGTTTTGGATTGGGTTTCAACCTACTACTTAATTATTTCTTTCCTTTTTGGCAGGCTTCATTAGGTCACTAGTGGTCTAACAATTCTTAGTTATTTTTTAGCCATCATCAAACTTAATAAGTCTAATAACTCTAGTTAATCATTTATCTAATTGTTTACGACTGTTTACAGATATTAGGCTAGTGTTAATGGATTTTTGATTGTTAGGGTGCTATTATTCTATCATGATAATGATTTTTAATAACATTGACCCTTGTTGGGATTTTTACTAGTCTACTGAGCGTCTCTATATAAGAGAGGGGGGGATAGAGAAGTAGAGAGCCATAGAAAGGTGCACCCATCGATGTAGATGGAGTACAATGTATCTTGTAGCCTTGTAGAGAAATTGAATCTGAAGCGTATACTTGTAAGACAGCTAGAACTCTAAAGACAATGTCTATCATGCCTTGGATCCTATGCTTATTTTATGTTATGTAGGGATGCTAATACACATTATAACTTATGTTGGTAGACACTATTGTGAGGCCATTTATTTGGTACTCACAATGTATGCCAACTCCCCACCAAACAATGTATGCCTCACTCCCGACCCCCCGACACACACATAGGTATATATGTGTATCTATGTATGTGTGTGTATGTATGCATGTATGTATATGTGTGTGGATAGCTACACTTGAATGAAGTTACACTCACATTCGATTAGAGCCGGACAATGGAATATAACAATGATACCTGAGATATTGAATGTGATGTACTACTTCAAAAAATTTTACCCATTAAAAATCTTTATAGACTCTTAATTCATACATCAAGTGGTTAAAATATAAATAAATTAAATAATATGAAATAATTATAGATGTAAAATGGGTCGTGCCTAATACACGGCCTGAAACTATAGGCTATGCTGGGCTATAAGTGTTTGAGGCTCATGTACTAACACGACCTAATGATGACTAGGAAGGTTTTTATCAAAATACTCCTTTCAATAGCCATAAACAATTATATTCTGGGAGTATTTTAGTCAATTTAGCATATAATAAATTAAAAAATTGGTTCATGGATCGGCATAGCTCGACATGAACCCTAGGCTAGAGGTCATGACCCGTGCTAGACTAGGGTTCTGATTCCATGAGCCATGCTGGCATGGCTTGTGAAATCACAAGCCAAACAGACCATAAGCTATGCTGGTCCGGCATAGCCCATTTTACATCACTAGAAATAATACATTTTTTCGTTCACTTAATATATATGTTAAGAAACTTCAAATCATATGATTTTTTATTTCCAAATATTTTAGAGATAATAAAAGTTGTTGATATCTAAAATTAGTTTTGAGACCTTGACTATTGATGAAGATAGAGGATTACTTGATAGAGCATTGACCATTGAAAAGAAGATCTATAAGAGGACCAACTACATTCTTTAAGGAGAGCTTTCAATGCTTAAGTTAATAGGATATACAGAAACACGGGGGAAAGAGTGTGAATTTTTGCAGGATGGGTTCTCTTATGTGTACCCATGGCCCTTGGCATCATATTTATGGCTGTAAAGTTTGGTCTCCTTAGGTTTTAGAAAACCCTTGTAGAGTCATTTTAGGATTCAAAGAACTAAGAGCCTAATAATTTGACTAAAATCATTAGCATTTATAGTTAGCCTCTATCTTTATTTGGACTAGAGTTGATTTTCAGACGAGTATCTTCTTTGCCAGATCGCTTGCTAATTAAGCACTTATTTTATGCCTTGTCAAATGCAATATGTGTTTTTTTTTTAGCCATTTGATGTATAGTCTTAGGATATCCAAAATTCATGATTTTTGGTTTTTAAATATCTTAAAAATAATAGATCATGTCTAGTGGGTTAGAACATCAATCTATATCTAATATAGATCAACAAAATTTGAGTAAAGGTCCACTTGAGTATGACCAAGCTAATCTCTCTCTATCTTCAAATAAAAGAAGCTTCATGTGCATCATCATGTCCTTGCTCACCTCTCTAAGGAAATAAATTTTGTTAGCTTACCACTTTATATATTACAATCACTTGCCTAGGTTCCTTAGTTGGAAACTCTTGTTTTTTATCAAACACCATCTAAGAGTGAAGATACACGTATTTGAATTTATTAGTTATTGTGCACGTGTGGAGTGAAGTATGGCATCTTAGGTTAGCTGGTGCCTACATTCAACATGGATCATTTTATTTGTCCTTTTCTGGTTCAAAATTTGTTGTCCTTCTTGATAGATGTTTGGATGGAACATCATCCTTTACAAATAGACAGTGCAAAAATAAGTTTTTTAGATGAAAATGACTAGTTGCTATTTTGCACTTTAAAAGGTAGGAGAAACAATATAAACATGCAGTGCATAAGCTGTATCATTGATTGGTTGTACTTCTTCCTGATCACCTATCTCATCCACAAAATATGAGTGCTGTTGAAGGCTTCAATCCCATCCAATGCATCAGTTGGTGCTGCTCTATAGTCCACAAAATTTCAATATCCAAGTAGAGGCTCTAGCATACTATTCATTTCTGTAATAGAATTAAAGAGATTGTTGATTAAACTCCATAAATGTTTGCATGAAGAAATAAGTTACATCTATCACTCCCTTACTACTAACAAATTAATTTTAGAGAGCAAAGTAAATTGTTTATCTTTACCCATCACAACGACAAAATTAGTGATATTGAGGTCTTGGATACCAAACAACTAATTGACAAACAACACACCTGACAAAATAAGTTGCATCTATCAATCTCTTGCTACTAAAAACTAAATTATAGAGAGCAAAGTAAACTGTTTGACTTTACCTATCGCAGTGACAAAATATGAGTGACATTGAAGGCTTAAATACCATTCAACTAATTGACAAACAACACCCTAACAATCCAAAATAAAATTCAATATCTAGCTAGATGCTCCACTATGCTATCCTTTTCTTATGCAAATGTGGAAACACTGCTGGATCTACCATTACTTTACCAGTAATAAGTCAAATCATGGTCAGCAAAATATGAATGTCATTGAATTCTCCAATTCCATCTCACTAATTGACATGTAATGCTCCTTGCTGATCCACAAAATGGTTACTAGTGAGAAGCAAGATGTACTCCACAAAACAAACAAAAGATTTTGACCCCCTCACATTAACAACACTTGAATGATGCTGAAACTTGAAAGCTGATCAGCTTAGCGAGTCCTTTGGGCTTTGGATGTTAAATACCACACTCTCCAGTGATCCACTAGATTTCAATATCTGATCATGTGCTCTCCTGATTTCATTTTAATATAAAAGTAGAAAGAGATTGGAAATTCCACTATGTACGGCTCGTCAACTCAGTGATCTTCCATCTCCCCCACTAGTTAAAAAGAAAGAAAGTTTCAGTCAACAAAATTAATAAAAGGAGACGAGTTAGACATAAATAAGAAGTCAGACCTCGTTTTTACACGAACTAGTCGAAAATTCTTCAAGATCTCCAGCTCAAAATGGTCACACAAACCTAGACCCATCACCCAAATTAATGCCACAACATTGACCCTGCTACCAAACACCCTTCCCAAGACTTATGCTTCAGATCCAAGGCATCCATCTCCCTCTGGTTCTCCTCTGAATGCCACCCCCACTGCTACCACCACCACCTCCAAAAGTTGACAATAACTACGTAATTAACCATTTAATTACAAACTGGATGGACTGATGAGATATATATATATAGAAAGAGAGAGAGAGAGAGAGAGAGAGAGAGAGAGAGAGAGAAGGGGGGGGGGGGGCAATATAAATGCATAGTATAAAACTAAAACTGTATCGATTTACATCCCACAGCAAAACCTTTTTTTTTTTTTTTTTCTTTAACAAACTCAATCCATAGAGTTGCACAAGTAGTTAAAAAACTAAGCAAAAATACTTTTAAAAAAATAAAGAGAGAGGATCCGAGATGTCATCTTTCTTCAATCCCAGGTCCTCCTTTGCCTTTTATCTTCTTTTCCTCCAGACAGTATCTATCCCCTTATCACCATCTTTATTGTCACCTTTAATCCTAATATTACCCATCATAACAACAGCAACAGCAACGATTAATCATGATACACACTTGCAGAGTCTACGTGTCGGCAGCCGACACCCTTTGCATCCTACGCAGACGCAACCCCTCCTGTATCCACACCCTTCCCCTCCCCGCCGACGTTCCCCTTGCTCTTTCCCTTGGCGTGGGGCGCCACCACCCTGTAGTACTCCACGTACCATTTAACGAACCGCCGGAGCCCGGTGGCGAGGTCGGTCGTCGGCCGGTACCCGAAGTCCTTCTCCGCCAAGCTCACGTTCGCGTGGGTGAAGGGCACGTCGCCGTTCCGCGGCATCGTCACGACGTTCTTCTTCGCCTTCTTCCCCAACAATTCCTCCAAGATCGCGACCATCTTCCCGACCGGCACCGGCGAGGTGTTGCCGAGATTGTAGACCCTCAGCTGCGCCGGGCGGCGCTTCTTTCCGCCGCTGCCGGTGCTCTTCTCGGCGGTGTCGAGGGCACCGAGGCAGCCCTTCACTACGTCGTCGATGTAGGTGAAGTCGCGCTGGACGTCGACGCCGTCGGGGGTCTTGAAGAGAGTGATGGCATTGCCTGATAATATGGATTTGGTGAAGAAGAAGTAGGCCATGTCGGGGCGGCCCCAGGGGCCGTAGACGGTGAAGAAGCGGAGGCCGGTGATGGAGAGGCCGTAGATGTGGTTGTAAGTGTGGGCGATGGCCTCGCCGGCTTTCTTGGTGGCGGCGTAGAGGGAGGCGGGGCGGTCGGTGCGGTGGAGCTCGGAAAAGGGGACGGCGGTGTTAAGGCCGTAGACGGAGGAGGAGGAGGCCCAGACGATAGCCGGCTGGGGGTCAGCGTGCTTGGCGGCGACCTCGAAGAGGGAGACGAGGCCGGCGACGTTGGAGGCGACGTAGGACTGGGGGTTGCGCATGGCGTAGCGGACGCCGGCCTGGGCGGCGAGGTGGAGGACATGGGAGAAGGGGACGACGTCGAACAGTTTGATGAGGAGGTTGGAGTCGTTGATGTCGGCGTCGACGACGAGGATGCCTTGTTGGGAGAGGAGGTTTTGGCGGGAGCGTTTGAGGAAGGGGTCGTAATAGGAATTGAAGTTGTCGAGGCCGAGGACGCCATCGCCGCGCTTCTTGAGGGCGAGGGAGCAGTGGGTGCCGACGAAGCCGGCGGCGCCGGTGACGAGGACGGAGAGACCGCCGGGATGGCGCGGGGTGGCGGAGCGCCGGACCTCGCGCTCCCAGGCGGCGCCGCCGTAAGAAGAGGAGGAGGAGAGGAGGCTGCGGTGGGAATGAATGGCAGCGGCGGAGGGGTGGTGGCCGGCGAGGAGGGGAGGGTAGTGGAGGGTGAAGAGTAGGATGAGGACGACGGCGGTCAGAAGTGTGGCGCGGAAGAGGAGGTTCGAGGAGGCGGCGAGGAGCTTCGTGCTATTAACTCGCCGAAGATAGCTGTTATACCTCTCTAGCTTGGTCGTCTTGCTGGTGTCCGGCGGAGGAGCCATGATCATTCACCGGGGTTGGTGACCGGATCCCGGGAAGTTGGTGGTGATTCGGGGAGGGAGGGGTGGGGCGGGTGAGGTGGAGGGATTGGAGAGGGAGAAGAGTTGATGGATATAAAGGAGGGAAAGATAGAGGGGGGAGAGAGGAAGAGAGGATAAGAGAGAGAGAGAGAGAGAGAGAGAGAGAGAAAGAGGGGGGGGGATGGTGGGGACCGTGGCAAGGTTGGTGTTGGTTGGATGCCACTCTCTTTCTTTTTTTTCTTCTGGTTACCTTATCATCTGCATGTGTCTGAGATCTATCATCTTAGCTCCTCTTACTCACTTGCTGTCTCTCTTTTTACCATCAAGACTACCACTACTGAGATAAAGCCAATAGCTTAAACTATAGAATGAGAGGAGGTGAGGGGGAGAGAGCATGGAATGTAAACAGGGGCTGGAGAAGGGGCAAAGCCTTGGTAGGGACCAACATGGGAAGTTTGGTGAGAGATGCGCAAACGTGCACCAGAGGTGACTGTACCAGGTACAGGGGTTTGTTTGTGTGCAAGTCGTTGGATGTTTACCTCGGAAGCCTGGAATGCTTTACGACCTACCTATGTTAAAAAGAGAGAGAAAAAAACAATGCTAGTTCGATTGGGTTCGATGGACCCAATGGCGAACGACTTTTACTCTTGGATAGACTGGATGTACCATATCACTCAATCAACCAGTAAGCATCAATAATTTTTTTCTTCTATATAAGCTCTCTCTCTCTCTCTCTCTCTCTCTCTCTCTCTAAACCATCTTTACTTAATTGCCAAGTCCTCCCACCCAAAAGCAGCAATAGAGAGCATGACAGTTATTTGATTGTACCGTTCAACATGCACATAGTAAGCTAAATCTATCAAAGAATTTCTTAAAATATGAGAAAAATATAATTTACAAGTACTAGTCATTTGTAAAAAAAAAAAAAGATCATCTTTTTTCACATTCATGGTCCATTCTTAATTTTCATATTCTCGAATGAGTAATAATTCGGATAGATTTTATCTTTATTTGTGCGGCGGATTACATTGAGTATATGTTAAGGTCTTCATCATTTTCACTTTAAAAAGAAAGATTTAATGTCTACCACTATTAATGAAAAACACAGAGATGACCAAAAAGTAAATAAAAATAGTATTTTTCTTTCGCACCTTCGGCTCTTTTTGTCAGCTTATAGGAGGACATTGGCCCAGCTAATAAATTATTGATAAAAACTAATCTGCATGATTAATTTATAATATATATATATATATATATATATATATATATATAGAAAGAGTACTGAATTTGACTACATTCGAATATAATCAGATACAGAATTTGATCTTTTGATCTTTTTCCCTACTTTTGGATCCATATAGATGCCGAAGCCATCTCACTTTTTTTACTTTTTTTTATCTTTTGAATCCATGAATTGATTGGATCCAAGGGCGAGAAAGATAACCAAATCTAAATTTCACTATATTCGAATGTAACAAACTCAACATATATATATATATATATATATAGTTAATTTACAAAAAGTAACATTTGCACTTAACATGCAATTTCTAATATCAAATTATATAGACTATTTATTAAGCCAGGCACATACAATCAACTTGATAGATGTCCAATTAAAATAAACTTAATTCATATTTTTTATATAAAATTATGCAAAAATTGTTTAACTACATGGATTATCCATGAGGACTATCATGCATAGTTGTCATAATTTAGCTATAGCAATCTTGTACCTAGGATAACTTCTTTGAAAGCTCATATAAACCCTATTTCTATATTTGCCTCTCACATCGTCATCGTATATCTTGTACTTAGGGATCGTTTAGTTTATGCTAATCTATCTTGATAATCTAAAATTACCATACAAATTATTATGTTAGGCAATTAGATAAGGTAATCTGAATGATAATATTTAATTTTCGGTAATATAAGATTATCATAAATCATGATAATCCGATTCTCTTTAAAAAGATAGGTATTTAAGATTACGAAAGAATGATAATCTTAGATTATGCTCTTGACTTCTATGTAAATATTTAATAATAATTAATTTAATTATATACTTAATATACACTTAGCAATATTTAAATATTTAATATTATATTTAAATTTAATATTAAATATATATAATAATAAATTATATTAATATTAAATTTAATATTAATATAATATTTAATATTTAAAATACTATTATATAATCATATAATAATATGTAAATATTAAATATTAAATTATTAATGTTTATGACTTGCATATTAAATTATTATTAATATATTACTAAATATTTATATATTATATATTAATATATATTATAAAATGAGATATTTTATAATATTATAATATATATTATATATTAATATTTATAATATTTAAACGTATAATATTGTTGATTTAATGTTGATTTCTATCAGAATATTTCATATTTTAGTTAAAAAAAAGAGACTCTCACTTAACTGATAAAAAAGATTTATAATAAATTTAAATAAAATTTAAAAATATAATAAATTGATTACCGTATTTTATTATTATGAATCAAATGCAGTAATTTTTCATTCTTAAGAATTTGATTACCAAATGTAAAATTATCAGGAATGTAAGATTTTTAGTAATGCTATGAATCAAACGCCAGTATAGGATCATCCTATATCCTGTATTTAGGACATATCAAGCTAAGCTCATGGAATTAGGGTTCTTTTCGGTGAAGAATGAAGCAAGGGTTCATGCATGCAAAATCAAACTCCGACAAGATCATGATATTTGATTTGAGATAGCTGCTAAGAGCGGTCCACAGTAGCTGATGTATTCTGCTGTCCTAACAGGATTTTAATCAACAAGGTGGCCTAAATATTTAACTCACGAGGTGGGATGTTTAAGTAGCTTTGATGTGATTCAAGGGCATCAAGATTGATGTGTGGTTGAAAAGAGAGAGAGAGAGAGAGAGAGAGAGAGAGAGAGAGATCAAAGGGAGGGACAAAATCATTGGAAAAAAAGGCTAAAGGGAGTCCCTCATCTCACGTCGCCCGGGGCTTTAGTTTGCGAACAGAATAAAGTTCGTAGATTGGGACATCCAGCTGGTGGAACAACTGAGCCACCCGAGACACGGCAACCCATTTACCGCCGGCCAACAGTGGCCACGTCCTCTCTCCAAAAGATTATCAAACTACCTGTCGATACGTGTCAGTCTCTAATTGCAACTGATGGTGTTTGGTGCAATGGACGAAGAATGAGCCAACTCTCTTCATCCTGAGAGCCCACCAAACAGCACTTTATACCCCTCCATACTAATATGCACTTCATTTGTGCCCAATATTTCAAGGAAGGGCTTTAAATTGTTAGACAATGTCCTTTTGTTTTAGAAAAAGGCACACCCCTTCAGGCTTTAACCAGGTCAGGCCATAATTTACTTGGAACTATTTTCCTCGTACGCGTGATGGCATCCTTTGCCTTTTGTCCTTGGTTTACATGAATTAGATGCACTTTACAGTCCACATCTCAGTGGTTTCATGCAGCTTGATTTGTATATAGTGACATGTTTTAGGTCATTTATGGTCTCAGCTTAGATAAGTGGCATGTTTCAGTAGTCCATTTTCAATATGGTCAACATTATTATTATTATTATTATTATTATTATTATTATTATTATTATTATTATTATTATTATTATTATTATTATTATTATTATGTAGAGGGTGATATCAATCTTCTTGCCAATAAAAGTGACACACAAACTAAAGCAGGCACCGGAGGCAACAAGCCTAGTGTGCTTTTGAAATCACTATCTCATCATCTTTGACCTAACGTTTGAAAATAGAATGACATTAGTAGCTTGCGAAATGTGAAAGCTTGTGCTAATATATGCTTGATCTCACATTAACTATATGCTAGGTAGTTCGATCTCGAGTACTTATTTAGAATTAAGAAGTTTAAATAATACTTTTTTGACTAATTTTTTTAGATGAGGTTTTGGATTGTTGCATAACATTATCTAAATTGAAACCAAATTTTATTAGAATTGGAATTAAAATTACTCATTCTTCTTACCTAATTGATTTGCACAAAAAGCAGAATCAAAAACTTGTATTGAAAATGTATCAAAATTTGTAGAAGATATCTATAAAATCAAACTCACTATTAAAAAACTAAAGAAAAGCTTTATCCTATCCTAACTCATTAGAATCTCATAAGAAATAATATAAAATATGAATATAAAGACTTGGTTCTTTTTTATTGACAATGTGATTGAAGGCTTGAAGGAGCATCGAATATGAAGAGAGAAAAAGAGATGTCAAATGAGAAAAAGATAGAGGGAGGCATTGGATTACAATCGGCTGAAATAAATGTACAATCTAGGATGAGAAGTCTGAATTTCAAATCCCCTTAATACAGAATTTAAATTCTAAATAAAATCAAAATCAAATTCTAATTCTATCTTAATAAATGCTTGGAATCAAAATTAGTGACTTCGATTCCGATTTTAGATGATCATTTCTACAAATCAAACACGACCTTTGGTTGATCTTTTCAATTCATATCTCGAAACAACTCTCCAGAAAAACCTAAGAAGAATACTTATCCTACTAATGGCAATATTGTAATAGCAAAATCATCCTCAAAGATTGCTATAGCATCTTTTTATCATCAAGTGGATCAACATCCATCCTTTGGTACCAAATAATTGGAGGCCAAATCTTGGTTCCATTCCATGCACTGAGGTTGCATGAATTGCCTCAACCATCATGAATTTATTTTAGATAGAGCATGGTCTGAATGGATAGGGAATTACATGCATGGAAATTTGCCGTACAATTCTCCAAACCTAATAAATAAAGTTGGGCCATGGACCGGAGATCACATGCTTTGCCGCGCAGTGACAGCACATTGCCACCCATGTGAACAAGTATATATATCAACTGTGTCCACAGTGGTAGGGTTGCTTGACCTCCACCCCGTGACAAATGGCAAGGAAGGGCACATGCCCTTGAGGCTTGGCGGTGGGGAGGGTGTCCTTGGGGTTTTATATCTGGGACTGGCCCTCGGAATGGGAGGGGAGATGGCACCACCTCCATGGTTGCATGTGTGAAGTGAATGAGAGGAGGAAACCAAGGGGGAGGTTCCACCTCAAGCTAAGCTACTTGGAAGGAGTGTAGATCCCAGTGGCTTAATCCACGTCCTGCTTTACTTCCCACTTCATCAAGTCAAGAATTTATCACGTAGTTTTAATAGATAGCCTGAATCAAAGTACATGAAACATTAAATACTAAGCTGTTAAGCCACCTGCAATTTTGGATGCTCACATGCATACTTTTTTTCTCTTTTTTAAGGGTTTGATGGTGTGTGTTGTTTTAAGTCCAAGATAGGATAAGTACAAATTTAATGACGAAAGGATACTTTTGGTCCTCCAACTTCAACTTAAAATTCAGTTTAATCCCTTATTTTTAAAGCTTTATTTAAATTACCTGCTGTATATTTTTAAATAATTATTTTCTTAATAATTATATGAGGTAGTTGTTAAAAATTAGTATAACCAATAGTAATTTCTAAACAAGCTCTAAAAATTTTGCATTCCTAATACTTCGTCATATGAGATCAGTTACGATTGATGGAATAGCTGATGAAGCAGTAAGAAAAAAGCTTTTATGTGTTTATATTACGGTGACATATCATTTGTTCTGTCAATGTTAACTGATTTATATAAGAAAACGAATATGTTTTAAACATAAGAAACTAAAATATGACAACTAAATGTTCGAGTATCAAGATAAAATTTGAATAAAAGTTTGAATAGCAAAGGGATATTTTAACCAAATTTAATTTTTTTCAGCTTAAGCATACATTTTGGAGGCTTGAGTGATAAACGCTCTCATTTTGACCTAGGGATCTCAGCTAATCTCTACTTGTTTTAGTATTGAAAACATATCAATATAAAACATTTGGGCTTGTTAATTTTTTCCAATTGATATAAACTCAGATACAATTTTTGCAAGCGTTGTTGCTATATTTTCTAGAGAAAAAAGCAATGAAACATAGTTACATAATTTTTTATCAATCTTTTTTTGTTTCCAGTGCCTAAGTGTTGTTCATTACTTAATTATAGTCAATTGCTTTTAAATGTTTACTGTGTAAAGTACATCTCACAAGCTTCAATAACTGCAATGTCCTGCTTGCAATTTTTTGCAAGATGGCAAACTAATTAATTGTCAAGTCCTCAAAAACATTTGTTTAGATCCTTAGCATTGATGAAGCTCTCATAAGGGCCCACAACCATATTAGTAACAATCATGATACCAACCTATTTAGCATGGTTGGGGACACATCTTTAGCCAAATAATTTAAAGCAATGAAGTATCATTTTAATGAGATATCACCAAATTGTTGAAATATATATATATATATATATATATATATAAGTTACATCTAGCATGATTCTTATTAAGTTATACAAAGTTACGCCTAACGTAACTCTTATTAAGTTGTACAATTTTTAAAGTAGACAATTAAACTCTTATATTGATAATCTAAACTATTGAACATAATCTACTATCTTTAGACTGGTTACACACTAAAAGTTATTTAATTTTAAAGCTTTTGATCTATGCATTAAATGGTCAAAATATATGTATTATTTCATATTATTTAAATTATTTAACTTTTTACCATTTGATACATAAATAAGGATAATACAAATTATATAATTTTTAATACAATTTAAAGATAGTAGATTGCTTCCAATAGTTTATATTATCAATATGAGACTTCATTATTTTTTTACTATCTCCTTATAATCCTTTTTTATTATTAAATATTAGAGTAAATAACATTACAATCAATGTATGATTTGTCTTATTTTTGTCATATTTGTCAACAAGGATATAAATAGCTATTATATGCATAGTTAATAGATCCAAACCAAACCAGCTAATTCGATTGGTGAACCGATAAATCAAACCTCTGATTAGTCTGATTTTTTTAATTAGACCAGTTGTATAATTAACTTGATTAAAATTGAATGATCGATCATTTTTTTAATTAATCCAATGATTTAGTGTGAACTAATAAAATTAAACTGATTTTTTCATATCCTTTAAAATAACTTTCTAAAGGTCTTTTTATCTTTTAGATCTAAATCCGTTTTTTTTTTCTCTTCTCTAACCGGTCTAACTCTCTTTCCCTAATCAATATACAGAGTCTCAAGTATTATTTTTTCAAAAAAATTTGAGTTTAATTTCGTGTACTAATATCATATTATTATTATAGTTTAAATAGCTTAATTTTAAGTATTTGAATACTAAAGTTATCAAATTAGTTAAACTTTAGAGCAAATAATCTTTACTCATCACTATATACTATATTTTAATTATTTATACAGTTGAATCATTGAACTTCTAATTAGTTCATTGGACAATTGACTCAAGGTCGATGTCCTTAAGTCCAGACTACCATGATCTCTTGAGTCTCAACTTATCAAATTAAAAAATATATATACATTTCACCTGATTCCCTTAGAAGAAGAGATGACCCTTCTTTTGGCTTCTAATATAAACTTTTTTAATTTATTTCATGGAATAGCATTGGACTGGCCTAACAAAAGCGCCGAAAAATGAGACAGATGAGAAAGCGGTAGAATAACTTCGTCCATACGCTGACTTCGTCCATCCCCGACCACAAATCTCCTCCCCCTCTCTCTCTAGACTGTCGGCAGCGTCCACCTTCTCGGGTACGCAAACTCGCGGTAAGTATAAGCGATACCATATTAATGTTCACCGATTTTTTTTTTTTTATTTCCATGCCACTAGAGAAGAAATTTTTTGATTGGGATCAGTGGACCCAGAGGTGGTCCTCGACCTAGCTATTAAAGATCTCCCTCCGTTGAACTGCTGAAGCTGATAGAATTAGGTCGACATTTCCTGATTTAGTATCCGTAGAATACCTTCTCACCAGCCCTATATCTTGGCAACCTAAAAAGGTGCTGAAAATAATAAAATTAAAATGACCAATGCAATGGTTCCAAACTTCATAAACATACCTAAACTATACTTATTGCACTATAAATAATGGCCAATGTAAGCTATACTTTATATAATGGCTTCTATTGATATCATTCTTGACGCATGTTCTTTCAATATTTCTAAGTCCTACCCTTAATATTATTGTTTGCTTACGAAAGATATATGTGAATATAGAATAGCGATTGTATTGTCGCTTTCTTTAATATGGTTTATGATAACTGTTAGAATTTGATTTGAGATTTAAAAGCTCAATATGGAGATAGTCCAATTTAAACAAGATCTGATATGAAGATTCAAATCCATATAAAATACTGTAAATTCTTTGTCTATATAAGCAAGCATATATAATTCTGATCTTTAGGGTAACGTCGAGCATCGTTGAGACATACAAGAGAGGGTTACGTTTGATATAAATGGGTTTAAGATTTCGTAAAAGTCTTGTAATCTTCAATTATTTTCTTATAAAATTATTCTCGTCTTCATTATAATAGATATAAATCAATCGGATCGAACAACCATAAATCCTCTTATGCACTATTTTCTTCATATTTTTTTTCTATTTTCTCTTCTGTTGATTCCTTCTCCGCTGTAGAGCACGTTACAGCAATAACTAATATGCTGCACATTAACAAGTTAAATAAAAAATGTGTCACTAATTTTTGTTTACAATGACACCTTTAATTATAAATGCCTGCAAGCACTTTCATGGCGAACAATATAAGTAAATTACAAAGGGAGGTAATCTTACCATAGGAAAAAAAAATAGTCTCCCTTTTATCATCCTCACATGGTGAACGTGGAAGTCGGTTTGACATGAATGGGAGCTTGTCCTCATCTGAACAAGCCATGTAGAGGATCACATGGAGTGCCCATGACCCCTTGCATGTTTATACAACTCATTTGTCTCTTCAATGGACTCTTTTCTGGTTTCTCCAATGTTACAACACCATGCTAGTTAAAGCTTTTTCATCTTAAAAGAGAAAGATAAGGGGTTACTTTGAAGCTTCACCTAGGGCTCCAAGGCTTGATGGTGTAATAGCAAAGATATTTCTGAGAATCATGGATACAAATCTAGCAGCTATCTCATATTTTATATTGCAATTTGAGTTTATATGTAGGTCCATCAAATTTAGGTTTTTTGGACACCTCTAGATTTGGTATGACCTTTTAGTTACATTATTTTGGCTCAATAAATCCTCAATATTTTGTCGGTTTCAATGAGCTTGGCTGATGGAATCTACTTGTGGAGCATAGGAAGATACAAATCCAAAATTGCTCCAATAATTTCTTTTGAATCTTTCATATAGAAAATGATGAATATAGATTGTTTGCAGTAGTAATTTTGAAAAAAAAATTAAGACAGAAGTCTTCCTTCAATTATTAATAACGAAATAAAACAGCAAGTATAATAATAACAAGTGCAAGTCAGTTACATTGATCTGTATAAAATCAAAGAATTTACTATAAATCTTTTTATCTAATTCTTTGTTAATAATTTAACAAGCCTCACAGCCAATAATGTCTCCATCATTAATTTAAAATTATATTTTATTATCAGCTTACTATAAGCATTCAAAAATTATAATATTATTATTATTTTTAATGGTATCAAAATATACTATCATTTTGCTTGGCAGATTTGGTTCGACCCTGTATGATCTCCTCATGTCAATCACTAGGTCCCATGTGTCACACTAATTCCATTTCAGGTAAAGAATTAAGTTGGGACCGTACTGAAATCCAAATTAGTTTGCGTATATTAAATCTTCAAATCATCCCAATCAAATCAATCGCATTTCTTGTGACATTTGGAGAATAAATAAGCATAGAAAACTAATGAAGTGCTGTCATGTAGCAAGTCAGCCTTCCAATCAAATATTGTATTATAATAAAAATGCCTATGGGGCCGGACATCCCTTAGTGGGACCCCATTTGTGGACGTTTGTGAGAATTTTATCTTTTGCAAAGTAGTCCTCTAAATCCTAGTATTTCCAAACGCTTTTATGAAATATGAACACCTAGCACATGTTTTAGTTTAGGGTTAGCCCATGGATCAAATGGCAAGTTTATCCTTCTCCATGTGCTACATTTCCATGGTACTTATCATGGGGAAGTAGATCTCTTTCTTTTTTTTGAAAAAAGAAAATATTGACAAGGTAACAATCCTTTTATTAGGACCATAAAATTGCAGAGAAATATGAGTTATGAATTCAGCCTCCCCAAGCTCTCTAGCTTCTTTAGTTTTCTTTTTCATCTCAGAAAGAAATAGATTAATGGACTGAGATGTGGCAATCAATTATTATTTTTGTGCATCAGTTGCTTGATCTCATGCAATCATCAAATTTGTGTGGGTGTATTCTAAATACAATTTTTTTTTTTTTTTTTTTTTTGACATTTCTGAATATGTTACTATAAGGGTTATATTTTGGTTTGGTTTCATTCTTGTCAATCTGATTTTGATGCACAAACTTCAACTGTTTGGGTCCAATTTCACAAATTTGACTTGGATGGACTAAAATCAACTTATTTAGTCAAGAACCTCAGGGACAACTTCAACTTCATTAAATAAAATAATCCGGTTTCGGTTTTTTTAGATTAGATGTAGTGTTGCTAGACCAGTACCTAATGGTACGATTGGAGGTTTAAAACCATAGCTTTGACTTCAAATAGGAACAAAAAAAAAAATGTAGGAATTTGAAAGAAAGATATGTCTATAGCTTTCTTTTCTCTTTTCACATTAGAGTGTAGGTTGGTGTGCTGCCCAAAGAGAGTAGCCACCCCTCTCCATATTGTCCTACACTAGCCCATAATAGTGCTCAGCTGTGCCTAATTGCCTCTAAAACAATGCCCTACACTTAGCTGAACTTAGCTGAACAATACATTATCATTTCTAATAGAATGTTGCTAGGTGGAAACCCTACACCTAGCTAACAATACATTATCATTTCTAATAGAATGTTATTAGTTGGAAACCTATGCGAGTGTACAATTTTCTTTGGGTGCACGAATATATTGATTGTTGCACGTGGATCCCTTGTAGTATAACATAAAGTACTATATGTATTTAGATAACCATCATACGTTCTATTTTAGATACGGATTATGGTAATATACTTAAAAAATAAAGAAAAATTTATTACATGCTAAATAGATATGGACTGTAAATGAAAGATGGCTATTCATAATCAAGATGAAATATGTGATGGCTATCCAAATATATACGGCACTCTGAAGGATTCTTTTCCTTGGTTGCTTAGTAAGACTCAAGTTTCTTGACATTTTCTGAATAATAGCTGTTCAAGTCTGTCATAACCATTATTGCTATATTGGATCGTCATGAATGAACCATAGATTTTACCCAAATGACGAACCAAACCAAAGTGTCATTGATTGACCCTATCTTTTAGAAGTTCTGCTGTCCATATAAATTTAGATTGCCTTTTGCCAATCCTCGTTGGCTTTGCTATTTGGAATCCATGATAGACACAAGTATTCATGGGATGGGAAAGAGTTGGGGCTAAACTCATCAACAAAGGAGGAAACTCCATTCTAAAGCAACTAAAGTTGATGTCTATGAAAGCCAATTATAAAAATATTGCTTGCAATCTCAAGTGTACTCGACTCACATGGCTTTCTTTGTGTTCTCTCTTGATTCACTCCTGGATTTGTTACCTCACAACCCTAAACAACTCTAAATTGTGTACTCTTGTGGGTCCGAGCTAGGCATGCTATTATTCTAGCATATATGCACCTTAGTACACCAAACTTATAGGCCACTTGGATAATCATCACTCTATTTTCTGTCAATAGATTAGATCTCTTATGTATAAGAAAAGTTGGAGACATAACATGTGCTTCGCACCTGTGCAATCTAGGTTGGATCCCTTCATAATCTTTTCCTTTTATAGATGTAAAATTGATGGCCAATGGTATTAGGTCAAGGCACTCAAAATCCACCAAGCCATACATTCAAAAAATAATTTAATAAGAAAGCTTTGTTGTTTCACGATCTTTCTACAAGAGTATCATTGCTGTAGGGTATAGTGGCATTAAGGCTTCATGTGACCAGATGGTCATCCTATATTTTAACTTTCACCTACCACACCCAGACTGTTTGAAGCTTAGGCTTTCAAAAGTTTCATGAGGTTGGTCGATAAGCACAGGGATCCTTGCTGGTCCCACTGGCGTCACAATAGCGTCACAATAGCATGATTAGGGAATTAGAATCATATATATATATATATATATATATATATATATATATATATATATATATATGTATATATATGTATGTATGTATGTATGTATGTATGTATATAATGCTAAGTTAAGCATGGACAATGTTATACTCAAGGCTTAAGCCATTTAACAGCACACTTCTCACTTCCTATTTATGTATAGTTTTAGTATTGATGTTCATAAACAAAGATAAATATATTTATCAAAAAACAAAAATATGAGGAGATTTATCGACCGTTGGCTTGGGGCATTTATGCTATATTAATACATGATAGAGATAAATTAAAAAGGTTACTAGCACTCACTTTGCTTGTGTGAGATTACATGGTCAGTTGAAAAGGAAGATATAGTATTACGACACATTAATTTGGACTTAGACTTTATAATTATTTCTACCTTTAGGGGATAGAGAGGAGAAATATTGAGAGAAATTTTTTTGTTAATAAATTGTTATTGAATTAGGGCAAGCTGTAGGTTTCTTGAATTGTAAGATCAGAGAACCACATATCATTATCTTATATTAAGAAAATTTGTTGTGCTTTCTTGCAATAGACATTATCAGATATTATGGGGCATCAATTACATGTACATGAATATTTCTCTTGCCATACGACACAAATAGATAGATTGGCTTTGCTTCAAAATTTAGTGTGACACCTTAGTTAGTTGGTTATCAAGTTGTGAGCTAGTGATATTTGCATATATTGCATAGCATTTTTTTAATAGTGCTTTATTACAAAATATTTTATTTCTTAATGATAAAACATTTAATAAGAAATTTTAATTTTGAACTATTAGGTATTGTCAATTAATGGTACCATCATTCTTAAATAAATAATACTATATGGAGTGTTTTTTCTTTTATTTTCTTTTCTTTTTCCTTCATTTGGTAAAGTATATCTTGTATTGTCTATATATATATATATATATATATATAAGTAAGAGCTCACTGAACCCCCCATCTTAAGCATGAGAAAAAACTTTCCTACATGAGAACTTAGAATGCAACGGCTAGCTAGCTATCATGTGCTTTTTCCTTCTCTTTATACATATTTTCCTTTCCTTTTTGAGCAATATCTAGTATTCTTTTTAAATATATATATATATATTATAGGATTTAAATCCTGAACCTCCTCTAAGGACAAACTCTTAAAAGAATGATGCTACCCATAATTTTCTTCCATTATTTTTTGTATGGTTGAACTACGTATTCTAGCTGACATGAGAGCATGGAAGCAACATGGAAGTATTGATAATCTCAACTATCCATATTCTTTTATAAAGAGTATACGAATATATAATTTTTAAATATCACTATTGAGGTCCTTTATCACAAGGACCTCAATTGGCCAAGGATACATATATGTATGCATGTTATGTGATCCTCATATCTTTGCAACTAATGATTAAATATTCACGCATGCATTCGCGCTTTGGTTTCTGTTTGCCAGCTTCTTTTTCTTTTTCTCTTTTTTTTTTTTTTATCTTACATTTGTAACCATAAGGAGTTCACCTGGCCACGTCACGTATCATGCCAACTTACATTTTGGCAACCAATAGCTGAATGCTTGAGCATTTATGCATGACTTCATCCATTGGCATGATAATTATGCTCGTCATATCCTTAATAATAAGCTTTGCATCCTTTGCTTCAACCGACAATTAAACCACCCCGAGGAGTGGAAGCCAGCATGTCTTAATTGATTGTTAAAAATATTCATAATAATGCAAATATAATGATATTGTTGTTATTGGATTTGACTCTATTTTCACTTACCATCTCATCTGTAAATACTCCACTTTTTTATAATAAACTTGTCTTGTTGGTTTTGACTCCAACTCTCTGAATGATGAGGCAAAATAAACATCAGTAATTCCTTCTTCCTTCCTTCCTCTTGCATGGAGAGCACATGCACTCAAAAAAATAAGTAATAATAATAATAATTAAAAAAAAAAAATTGCTCAGCGAACAACTGCTATCAAGCTACTGTTGGAAACCTTGGTACCACGCAAAAACGTAATGGAAATTGAAGTGATGGCTGGAAAGCTGGAGAAGAACGCGTCTCTTATGGGCCCAGTACTACGCGTTGGCTTGGGTCTCGCCACCAGGAGAAATATTGTAGGGTAGAGATTAAGGCTTTTAGGCTGAAGGATTTGTCCGTGGATTTGTCGGTGGTGAGTGATGCCGCTGTGGCTTGCACTGTCTGTTAGCATGGCATTACGTGTGTTGGGGGCGTAGATCGTGGCTCGTACCGTAAAGCATGCAACACGCGTTGACTCGGAGGTGATAAGATGAAATCTGAATGTTTTTTTGTCAACGGAGGGAATGGACCTAACAAATCAAACTCCACTTCTCTTCCATCCCACTGGAGCAAAAACTGCTTGTTTTTTTAATATGTGGTTTAGATCCATGGTTTCTCCACAGAAAAAAAAAAAAAAAAAAAAAAAGAGATCCATGAAAAATAGAGTTTTTGTTGTGGAAAATCTTATATGGTATAAATGAACATAGAGAATTAAGAAAAAAAAAATGCATAGGATTAAAATAGTTTAGTCACTAATCTGTCCATGGAATGAAGAAAGGTAGAAAAATTTTATGATCAAAAAATGAAATATTGAATACAATAAAAGTCTCTCAAGAAATTTTAACTCTGAATATTTTTAATTTCATAAAAACTTTTTAAAATAGTTTTATATAGGTCCATACTGCGTGAATGTTCAATGGTGAGCTTGGAGCTTGGGCCAATGCTACTGCAACAAATCTCACAAAATTTTTATTGAAGTTTTTTTTTAAAAAAAATAACAAATTGGATCATGCCGAGAAATTCAAGACGTACCAAATAGTTTCTAACAGGTTTTGAATGTGTGACGCTGAGCAAACTAAGAAGAGTGGAGTCATTGAGATTAGTTTCATGTGCATGTTTAATTACTATCTGATATAAATTTATCCCATATAGATTTTCAACAACCTTTCTTTGATGTGTGAATTCTGACTACATCTAACATGCTCTATTTTACTTATATTTTCACCACTCTACTTGCTAGATCATGAGCCTAGTCCTTCCAAGAATCATACTTATGCTTAGGTCTTGCCCTATTGAATCCACTTAGGATGTGTTTGATTTATCATATGGAATTGGAGCGGCTTGCGATTGCCGATCTAATCCAATAGGATTGGAAAACACAGAGGAGGAGCCAGTTTAGCAATCCCACATTTATAGCCATTTAAATTTGATCCTTATTTTTCAAATGTGGGATTAGATAGAAAATTCAATCCTATCCTATCCACAGTATCCAAATGTGAGATTGGATAAAGAATCCAATTCAATCTAATCCAATCCATGCCACCAACCAAACACTCCTTTATTATTCGCACTCAAGTCTTTTTCCTTACTCTATTGAGTTATTATGATGCAGTTCTGTCAATCAGTATATTATTAATAATAGAAAGATGGAGCATTTGAACTAAAGGGATTTGCCATACATATTAGAACTTAAGTTGATACAAATTTAAGGGTTCTTAACAAGGAGTCTCTTCGTGGACTTTGCTTGAGCAAAAAGCTCATGCACTAGTTTTCTTTAACAAGCGATTTCTGATAAATGTGTACGAATAAGTGTATGCATTAATGAATAAATACGTATAGTGGACGGATAAGTATATACACTGATAGAATAAATGTATATATTGAGAATTTAAGTATATATAGTAGGCGGATAAGTATATGTACTGATAAGATAAGTATGTATAGTGAATGAATAAGTTTGTATAAAGACCAAAAGTTATAAAACTAGTCAATAAGCAAAATTATAGCACCATCTTCCCATGGCCGTTTATTATATATCCCTTAAATTTTTCAATCATTTGCTTTACCATCCAATAGAGTTTTAAACTCAAGTTTTGAATAAAAAATAAAATGTAAAATAAAAAATATATGAATTTTTAGAGCTGCTTGCAAATGGAAGCTCCTAAATTCGAGGGGAAAAGACTAGTGTTGCTCAGAGCAAGTCGATTTTTCATTAAAAATCAAGATACAAGTCCTTTTTAATCCTTTCGATGAACAGAAGCCTAGAGTTTTTTTTAACCTATTTTTAATAAGCGTATAAAGCAGTTTGGATAGAAAAATATGAGCAGATTATCCATAGGGCTAAAAAGATGAGTAAATTGTCCATAGAACTAAATTTGGATTTTAAGAGTCTGTTTAGTTTGAAATTGGTATCTAAATCGGAATTAAAATTAAATTCCATTAGAATCAAAATCAGAATAGCTAATTCCTTCCACCTATTTGGTTCACATAAAAATTTAAGAATGTGATTGATTTTTATTGCTATTGTTTGATTTGATTAACCTTAGAATTAGAATCACTATATTTTCAATTTTGGTTTTGTGACAAAAGCTTTAAAATTTGATTTTTTAAAATTTTTTTTTGATATATATATATATATATATATACTCAATTTAATATTTATTTCACAAATAAAAAGACCTAAAAATTGATAAATAAAGATTAAATCATAATATAATAATATCAATATTATGATTATGTAAATAAAATAGCATTAAATTTAATTTCTGAATCTTGTTAATAATATATATTGAAATATATATGAAGTTATATATTATAATACATTATTATATATAATATGTGTTAAATTTATAATATATTACTATATAATATATTAGTATATCTATATTAATGTTAAATATATATTACATATATTATATTGTATTATTAATAAATATAATATTATTAATGTATTATAATTGTATAGTATTTATATTATATTACCAATAACTATATTATTATCATAATATATTTTTAATATATAATAATATTAATTATTATAATTATTATTTATATATATTATATATGATAAATATATTTAATATTATATTATAATATTAATAATTAATAATAATAAATTAATATATTATGTTATATTTGTTGAATGCATTAGATAATAGTTGACTGGAATGAATTTGTAATTTTGAGTAGGGGGTCTGAATTCCAAATCCATCCTAACATAAGTTTTAGATATTAAGAGGAATTGAAATCAATCTAAATAATCACTTAGAATTAATTGGAGTAAGTGATTCTAATTCTGATTCCTAGAGTGATTAACCAAATGAATCCTAAAAAAAAAATCAAATTTTTATACTTTTTGTTGAGAGGATGAATAGGGCAATACAAGATCTCGATCCTTTACCTAAGATCTTTTATATTTTTTAATAATACTGAACTCATCTTGCTAACATTAAATTTTTAGAAGTTGAACTAGTCATTTAATTTAAAATTTTATTCTGGTTAAAAAAAGAAGAAATGCAACTATGACATTTTGGAGTGTATCTATGAATTTTACAATAAGCATAATATATCTCTTGTGTAAGATTCTAATAAGTTGCTTTTCTTGTATCACACAATAATACCTTAAATTAATATTCACAAACTTTTATATGCCATTCATTAACGACAATCCATAAAAAATCAAGCACATGCCCATGCATGTCAATTAAAACTTATTTCATTTATAAGGGCTAGGATAAGTCCTGCGACAAACCCTATTGGCAAAATACAATGGCTACAAATAAATAAAGAAAATTAAGAAGAAAAAAAAAGATAAGATAAAAATGTAACATGATTCAACCGCTAGCCTATATCAAAGAGCCCAAAGGAATAAAAAAATTTAACCATCAATAGATAAAGTATATCATATAATAAAAGTCTCTCAAGAAACTTTAGCTGGTCCAAGCCCTATGCTACTGCCACATATCTCCAAAAAGAATAATATATATATATATATATATACACACACACATTAAAACTTCTCGAAATATGATATCAGAGTCTAAGTCAGGTGAACATGACTGCCATGGCAAGTTCTAATTCACAGCATGTTACATATGACCCTGATCTCACCCTTATCTGAGCCTCAGTATGTTGGAGGGAATAAAAATTATTGCAGCGTTGAAAACAAGAGCGGCATGAAGATAACGACAAGCTGCAACGAGTTGGATGTTGGTTCCACCACCCGGATGCTCCGGGAGAGCAAGACAGGAGGGATCCCTGTGGATTTGTCGGTGATGACTTTTGACTCCCTCTCTTTGATATTTTGGTTGGCCTCCCACTTGTGGAAGTCCACATGCCTGAGAACAGGAGGGGTGCGTGTTGAACATGAAGAGAAAGAGGATTGTTTTGTACCACAGGTTGCTACTGGGTGAATAGATCAAGCACATGCCTAACTGGCTTTTGATGAAACTGGAGGCTAGTTTCTTCTATTTAGAATTGAAATTAGGCTGAACAAACTCACTAAAGTCTCTTTTCGTTCGCTTGGAGGTTTGAAACTTCACTACTCCACATTCTTTTATAATGATTTTGTTCTAGAAAAACATACTTCCAAGGAAAAGAAAGGTAGTTAAAGTAAGGGAAAGGAAGAAGAAGAAAAATTAAGGAAGAGTTCTCACACCTTTTTTTTTTTTTTTTTCCCTTCCTCTCCATTACTGCTCAAATTGATAATAATTTTTACTTTCTAGTTATTCATCTCCACTCTTCCAAACAGGCTCAGGAGTTATTATATTTCTTCCCTTCTCTTTCTTTTTCTCTCATCATCTCCTTTAAAAAAAAAAATTCTGGAGTATCATTGTGAAGCCACTTTGGATTTTAGTGTAGAGCTCTAGAACATAATTTTCCATTGATTACAATTTTAGTTGATCACTTTGTCTGTGCTTCCATAAAGGAGATAGAGGAAGAAGACAAACGAACAGGTTTCTGACTTGATCTTTTCGTTCTCCCAAAATTTTTAGATTTTGCTGATAGCACAAACCAGCCAGTGCAAGTATAATATATATGACTGACCATGTTAACCATTGAATATAAACAAGAATAATATGTCTACATGTCACAATATGCATCACATTTTGTTTTTTTTGAAGAAAGAAGCATCCTTAACATTTAACATAAATTGATTTGTATATGTGCTAAATGTAGCTGATTTTAAAAAAAAAAAAGAAAGAAAATCCTAATAAAAGTTAGATTTTCTAAAATCCAATCATTGCCAATTGCCCAGCATTGATCTTTGGTCTGATAATTAGCATCCATGGCAACTTAATTCTGAACAATGGCTTTGGCTACCAATGCTATCACATTGTTGTTGGCATTTTCACAAACGGTGAGATCCGGCCTGGTTCCATGTGGTTCAAATTTTGCTGGACATTGGATTCTTCATCACTCTTACCTTATTCCTTGTATCCTCATATTTTAGTCCTTTATTTCTAGCCTCATTCTTTTCGGCTTTATCTTGTCTTTCATTAGGACCAGTACTATCTCATCTGAAGATTGTGTCATCAATGCAAATAGATTCTAAAGAAGGAACTTTGAACTTCGTGTAAGATCTCTTCAAGATCAAATTTTGTCAATCTTCTAGTATCAGATAGTAAAGGGAACATCTTCTCTCAGGTTCTTCTAGCACTGTAAGTTATCCAATCAAGTAAACTTTGAATAAAATCTCTTCGAAATCCAATTTCGTCAACTATGATCTCATTTCAGCAGTATGGTTGGAAAACAGAACATTCCCTCTTAGCCTCCTTTCAGCATTGCAAGTTAATCAGGTGAATTGGGAAATATTTTTGCTCTGCTCCAAATACTATGCGGCAGACAATGTGTGTAAGCTGTCAAATGTTACCATTCATCTAGACCACAAAGCCATAGTTGAGAGTAGAATGCTTGGAGGTTGGTCCTCATTTGCAATATGTGGGTAGTTATATCCTTGGTATCAAGAATGGATTGCACCTTTCAAAGAGAGCTCACAATAGGTACTTTGATAAGTCTAGGATCCTGATTTCATATATGGGACAAAAGTTGTGGACATAAAAGAAATTTCTTACAATAGATCCAGGGACATTGATGCGGCCTCATGAAATTGATGTGATACAAGGTATGCCGAACCGCTCGATATGGAGTGTACTAAACTATATCAATGCAGAATTGGTACGATTCATCATTTCAAAACAATATAGGGCTAATACCATCCTAAACCGCTCTTTATAGCCCAAAACCGCTTCATACAAATCTCATACTGATGTTGTATCATACTGAACTGTCTAGTTTGGCTTCATATGAGGTAGTTTATGGGTTGGAACCTTCTCGTTTATTTAATCTATACGCCATCGGTTCAATACAGTAAACTTTTATCTAACATATTTTAAAATGTATTATTACTCTCTCTTCAAACAAACTCGAAATTTTGAGAGAATGCTTAAATTTGTTTCACATAATATTTGGACATGATGTTGTATATTTGAAGGAGACCTAATTCAGTTAGCTCATACCAATTGTGGAGACTAGTATATAGAATTACATGGCCTCACTTGTTTCACACCAAGCTCATTGTTAATTTAGCATTTAATTTCTGTGAATCAACTCAAAACTTCTAGAAATGCATGGTTTCATTTTGTCTGACAACAGGCTTATTGCTAGTTTCTTATTTATCTTTTGCTAATGAATTTGAAACTTCGAAAAATATATAGTGTTGTTTGCTTCATAACAAGATCATTGTTCATTTATCATTTATTTCTTGTCAGTGAATGCAAACTTTGAGAAATATTAACAATGGATTTTCCCCTTGTTAGCTATATAAATATATATTCAGTTTCAACTGTTTCATTTGTAGCAAGTTGGTTGATTTACATTTGCATGCTAGATAAAATGCTTATTCTCCACAATTCTAGAAAGTATTATGAGAGTAGTGTGAAAAAGTGATAATAATGAGATTTAACTTTTATCTAGTTGGCTTTAAATATATGGTCACACTCTAAAAACAAGGAATTTTATGTATGATCCCTGTGAAACTTCAGTGTTATGGCTCATGCATGAAAATTGTAAATGCATTTGTAGCATATTATGATGAACTATCATCAACTTTTGTCAACCTAGTTAATTCTCAAGGTGAAAAAGTCAATTGTTACCTGTGTTCTTAAGGAGTCTGATGGTGATGACCAAATTTGAGGTGGTTGGAAGTCCTAGAGAATAAGCCTAAAACAGATCTTAGGAAAAAATAATCATTTGAAAAACAAAAGGAATGGAAAAAATCAGTTTAAAAGTGAGTAACTGCAGGTTTTGCTTGCAAACACTAAGTTTGATAAGGAGTTTTACTCAGAAAATTTCATAAGGGTGCTTGATTGTTGAACTAACATCAAGCATCTTTTCTCCTACAAACACAGTTTCAGAAGAAAGGAAAACAAAATCAAATTCTCTCAATTAGCATAATGCCGATGTTCAACATATCATTTCAAGAATTTCAACACCAATCTCCACTGCTTTAATGAATGTCGGTTAAAGCTAGCATCTGGACAATATCTAAAGAAAAGTCCTGTTATGGCCCTTACCATTCATACATCATGTCAAAATATTCACATATAGGCATATGGTCCATTTAAATTTACATGTCAAGAACTCCAATCATTTCCTGTACTCCTTGCCTTTGAACATCATGGGCCTACTTATTCTACCTTGTTACACGCAGAGGTATGTAATAGAAACTTGCTGTCATAGTATGTAAGGAAACCAGCAAAGGATTTGGCCTCTTTTTTATTCTTTTGTTAAGAGAAGGACTTGCCTCTCAAGTACATAAAAAAAAAATAAAAAATAAAAAAAAGTCTTTTTTAAGACTGGCTCAGAGAGAGAATATATGATGTTGAGGGCCCAATTCAATCATCAAAGAGATTCCTGACAGCCCAGCCCCACAGACTAATGCCCACACATGGGTGGGGTCAGTGAATGAATTTGGTATGATGGGAGGGCTGAGGTGCCTTCAAAGTCATCTCAGGAAGCCTCACCACTCATTCCAGGGAGCAATCTAGGCTGCCCTTCCATATCCTTTTGTCCTTTGTTCAGAATTTAATGAAGCATCAAATCCAAAGTCTTACATTTCATTCTCTGAGGGTACCATTCTGTAAGCTAAAGGACCCTATTTTCCATTGCTAGACGGTAGCAATGCTACTTGTAAGCTAGGGCTACCTAGGAAAATTTGTTCTTGTTGTAAAGATATTTCTCACTCTAGACTATTAAGACCCCATGCTGTAATAATTGTCATATGACAACAATACTTGTATCTTATAGCGCTAGATTAATCATCTACACAAATATGACAGCAATGATAATTCACACAGGCTTAATAATAATTACCTGTTATCGATTTAGTTAACGTTGACATTTTTTGCATGACAATAATCACAATCTAAAGGCTCAGACCATATTGATCGAGAATTTTCCTTGTCTGATAGCTTAGATATTTCTTATGGCTGAAAACAATTTTGGTATGCTAAAGGATGATCTAGCTGAAATGTTTCTTGGCACCCCATATATGAGGGCTAATCAGTTAGATGGCTGATTTTACTGCAAAGAAAATGACACTTAGGCGAATGTGTCGGCGCCTGCTGTTCATGGACGCTCATGTTCTTGACACCAAAAATGACTGAGCTTGAAGTCTGATATTTGATTTCTAACCTAAAAACCATGTCAAGTTCAATGCACAAAAATGTTAACCTGTGCTTGAGCAAAGTCCCAGCTGCAAGCTTGGCCCAATTATGGTTCTACTAAAGCTATATTGATTTGCCAGTTCTATGTTACTCTTGGATTCAGAGGTGTGACATATGACATAAATTGTTGAGAGCCCAAACAATTGTCCTAAACTGCGTGTCCGTAGAAAAGGAGCATGACATGTCCTTCTGAAAACTTGCAAGAAAATTATCTTTAGAGGCTTCATTTGACTAAAGGATTTAAATATGATCATCACCATCTTCCTCCTCTAAGCCTTTTTGCCATCAAATTTAGGGAGGATTGGTCAGGTTTCGTGAACTGTTATCCACCTAATGTCAACTCTGTAAAGAAATGGTGCAAGTATCCTCACTATCGATTTAATGACAAGACAAATCATTGAAGCAAGTCTCAAGTTTTCTTCTTCCAAGTCTAACTCCTTTCTGTCCAGTATTTATAATGTTTTTGTCATTAGCATTGAAATGCCACCTATATCATATTAAAATCAATAGCATTTTCTTTTCTCATTTCAAAATTCTGCACCACTGGAATCTAATTGAATTCACCATTGACTAACATCTTAAACTTATCTGGATCAGTTGTAAGATAAACACAAGAATCAGTCAAAAACTTGAGAACTTTTACAGGAGAGCAGATCTCATAGGGTTTCAATTCTAAGAAACCCTTCATTATTCCTTCAGCCCAGCAATTCCAGACTAGTTTTTCTGCTGAGATCATTCGAAAAATTTGTAGTACATTGCTACTGTAGATAATGAGCTCAAGAATTGATTTATAAGTGAAAACAAGTGCTTTAAAAGATTCTTGTCTACACGTATTTAATTCAGCCAAACTATCAGGCAGTGAAAACTTCTACAGTGATCCAGCAGCATGCATTGCAATTAATAGAAGATACTTCTGCAAAATATATTTATTCTTCTTTTTTTTTTTTTGGTGCTTTCCTGTATAAAGGAATCATTAATTTGATAAGAATGTATTACATTTTAAGAAAGTAATACATCAGAAAAAGGCTGAAACTTCATCATGATAACAACAGGGCATATCTGGCCTCGGTGTGCTCTTTCTCCCTTGCTGCCACACCCTTCTGCTCCTAGAGAGAGACATATAGCTGCTTCTCAGGTGCATCGAACAAATATTCAAGGAAATTCAAAATTATAAGCATTTATGCTAGCTGGAGAAAATCTCCACTCACAAATTGTACCTGCCATGCCCGTATGAAATGTGGACAGGAAATAAATGTTGACTATGTTGACTATAATCAGATCAAAACTTGAAGATACAACAAAATGAGATCATCAGCCTGATGCAGTACTGTTTGAAATAGATTGAAGAAACAATGCCTTTGCAGCAGGATCAGTTGAAAACTGACCCATAACAGCGATTGTTGCCGTGCTGCATCCCACCTTCTCGATCCCTCTTGATATCATACAAATGTGGTTGGCTTCCACAACCACCATTACTCCCCTACTGAAAACAACATGAACTGCCTCTGCTATCTGCCTTGTGAGCCTCTCTTGCACTTGGAGTTTGCAACCATAGTAATGAACCATTGACTGCAAAGTGGACCGCTCGATACCTTGGCCTTCTTCCTCGTCAAAGTAGCCTATGTGCGCCACTCCATGGAATGGCAGTAGATGATGCTCGCACTGAGAACAGAAAGGCAAATTCAACACAGAATGGATCTGACTTTGGCTATTAACATCTCCTGTCTTCTTATGTGAACTCAATTTACCAAGATTGAAACCATTCATCTTCAATTCCAGGTTAGAATTCTTAAAATTCATCAGCCACTGCACATAATGGTAAGGGGTGCCAATGAGTTCTTTTCTCATTGGGTCTTCACCAAGGGAGTGGAGGATTGAGGTTACTGCAGCAACCATGGCAGCATGAGTAGGTCCTGGCTTGGAAGAAATCTTACCATTACTGGGATTCTTTGTGCTATGCCCATTGCATAGAGGCACCTCCAGAGACCTCGATGGGCACCAGGACTGAATAGGAAAGCAGTTTTTACTGCACGCTTCCAAGTTTATGCCTCTGAACTTCAGAAGAGCTAAGAAGTCATTCCAGAAAGAGTTACTCTTATCGTCAAAAACTCCAGACCTAGAACAGACTGAAACCTGCACCCACCCTTGCATGTCCAGTTTAGAAGGATGCTTTGGGAGGGGATTGCACCTTAGAGTTTCTGGAAACTGGATGTGCCGACAGTGAAGAGCAACAGCCACACCAGCTGGGTTGATGCTGTTCTGCAGTGCTGAACAGATGTCATCAGCTAGCCTCTGCGGTTCTTGAAGCCTCTTAGCAAAGACATCTGCAACCCTAGAAAGCTTGCTTAGGCCAACAACTCGCAGCCCTGATGGGACGTAACCAACATGGCACTGAAGACTGAATGGAAGCAGGCAAGACTCACAGTGTGAGAATAAGTTGATGTCTCGAACAACCACCAGCCCACCAGCTCCTCCTGCATAACCTGTCCCATTGTCCAAACCAGCTTCTGGAAACAAAGCACCTTGAACGATGTCCTTCACCTTCTGTTTATAACCTAAAGCAAAAGTAAATCGAGTGAATGGAACTGTTGAAAAGATCACAAATCAAGCTTCTGTATTTAATCAGCAATAAAACATAATAACACAGTTTATGAATAAGTAAGATATATAAGCATGATACACCTAGTAGGAGATATTCACATATAGAACACCGTTTCCTTTTTTTGACACATTTAGTATTTAATTTAATGAACAAGAAGAGAGAATTGGAGTTCATATATTAATATAACCTGCCAAAAAAGGACTTAGTTGCACTATCATACTACAAAAAAGACAGCTCATCACTAATTGACTTTAATAATTTAATCAAATGACACAACAGAAACATCAGTGTGACAGTTCCAACTTAAAATTAGACTGGATGGTAACATAAAACAAACACTTGATCATAGACTGAAAGCTTCAAAAATTTGGCTGCTGAAACAGAGATGAGCTTTATATGTCAAGCATACAGAGTACCTGACGGTGAAGAAGAAGAAGATGATATAATAAAGGTATATTTTTGTGCTTCTTCCCACCTCTACCAGCACAAATTCCATCCTGAGTTTCAGTTAACCTAATTCTGCCTCAGCATAAGAGGAAAAGGATGGCTTGGATGGAACAGGGATTTTAGGTCCTGAAATGGCGAAGCAAGATTGGTGATGGTGCAGGTGCAGCAGAAGAAATATGTAGGAATTTAAAAAAAAAAAAAAAAAAGCTACTTTGAGCGTAGGTTCTGTTCAGTTGCCAACAATTGCAAGAACAAATTACTAAATCAATGAAAGAAAAGAAAGATGATAAAAACTTGTGTTTTGTTGAAGATAAATTCAAATTGTGCTGTAGAGAGTTGTTAAGATCATGTAATACAATACCATACTGAACTGCCCAACTCAGTTGGAATCATACTATAGCAACCATAAATCAAGATAGGTTGTGGCCTTGGTATGATATGTGTCCCGAACCAGGGTGAACTTATCCTTACTGAGCTAAATCTTTCAGAATCCATACCGTTCGATTCTGAGTGACTCAACCAGGTAAGGGCACCGGTAAGACTTCCTACAACTAGGACTCCTAAAATAAGAAAGTAATCTCCTATAAAACTTAGCATCCAACCCTTTCCTATTTATTTAATGCCAATTAAGATCTTGAAATATAAGATCTATATCCCCAACCACTTGTCAACATTAACCCCTAAAAGAAGAAAAAGAGGAAAGCTTTAAGCGTAGGCCTAATGATTAAAGTCTTGGGTTTTACCAGTCTGTCTTCAACTGTCCCAGATTGGACTAGTGAGATATAGGGCCCTAAGATGGGTGCAAGATCTTGATATATGAAAACCCAGGTTGCTCTAAGGCTGCGTTTGAGAGAGAGAAGAAAAGTGAGTTGTATAACATGGGCCCCACCAAAATGTTAGTTTGGTATGTCTAAAAAGACTAGATTGCCAAACCCAAGAGAGGCTTGGGAATGGAAAGCTGGTGGGATTTAATTGCTAATCCAATCCCACCTTCATCCAGCATAGGTTCCAAACATGCTCTAATTGGTAAGGACTAAGGACTAATACAAACCAAGACATTGACCAAGATGTCTGATACCTATTGTACCAATACTTGAGATAGCCCTTACATCCCAATACTTCATGGGGAGCCCTTACATCCCAATACTTCGTGGGGACACCATTTTTTGATTTTTTTTAATTCTCTTTGTTTTTAATAGTTTTTTAGAGAGATTTTAAGGTTTCGTCATATCATAATTTAGGGTTGAGGAATTGTTCAGGTAATAGGCAAGGTTCTGGCATCGATATCAAATTTTTTTGATTTTTCACAAAAATAGGAAGAAGATTACTAGGTTTTAATATATTTGATCTTGGAGGAGGACAAATCTGAGTGATGAAGGTTGGATCTACCTCTTTTCTCCCCTTCTCCCTCTCTTTCTTCTATCTTTCCTCATTTCGCATGTAAAGCATACAGAAATATTATGCCAATATAGATATCAGCACCGTAAACCTAATCATTGGCTTCAAAAACTTCCCCTAATCCAAAATTATGATAAACCAACCCAGAAAAACCTCTTAAGAAACATTAAATACAGAAAACAAGAAATTTTTAAAAAAAATGGCATCCTCCAAATTACCAACATGCCAGACCATCCCAATTGACAACATGGCACCATTCTGCTACCACATCAACCCAGACCTGACAGATATGGGGTCCCGGACCAAGATTGGAAACCTTTCAACAGTCACTATCTACAGTACTAAAGCATAAACCATTGGTTACAATTGCCTTTCAATGGTCACTATCTATAAAGATGTTTTTTTTCGTGGGTGTGTATACCTTACAATTGTTGCAATCATTTCATTAATGATAAATCTTATCACCTAAGGGTAGTGAATTTCTACAATATCAAACATTTCAATCAATTCCTTGGCTCTTAACAAGATACCAAAAAGCTTTGGCACCTTCTGAATCAACACAATCAACCTTTTTTGCTTGTTATCAGAGCATCCTCTCTTTTCCTTTTATCTATCTGCACAGCACATCTTGCTCGCTAGCTTTCCAATCATATTTGTTCAAGTGTTTAAGACATCAGCTATTCTACAATTGACATTCACTCATCATGCAGTCAGAATGATATCAAATTTGTGTGAGAGAATACTGGAGTTTGTGGAGGCCCCAGCAACAGCTCCACGATGCCCTCTAGTAGTTAAAAGGTTGTGAAATATACAAATACAAAGCGTCTTTTAGTTAGTAATGACTTGTACCTATCTTGTTGGATCTCTCTCATCATTTATCTCCTTAAGCCAGACTTTCAACTTGAGACTCCACCTCTCAGCCTCAACCTCTTCCTCTAGCAAATGGCTCACTTGTGAGTTCACAGTTACTTTCAGAGCTGCATATCAATCACCTTATTGACATTATCAACATGTCTCACTCACCTTTGCACATCAATCACTTGGTTTCGAAGAGCGCATTAATGATGCAATTTACTATTCCCATTCACTGGGAACAGTTTGACCTCATGTCATGTTCTTTTGAGGAACTATCACATACAGGTAGTTTTTTTACTGGCTTAATTCACAAAACCTTCAGTTTGAATTTTTCTCTGATTAAATTGAGTATGGTCCTTGTTCAATCATAGGTATCCTGGTACTCCTTAAAGTTCTTAAATCCTCTTTGTCTTCACATCTTGAATTCTGAAAAAGAATTTTCTTTAGATTTAACTTTGATTTTGCAAGTTTTAAGATGATCTGAAAGCAGTTGATATTGGGTGCTCAGAAATCTAGAGAAGTAAGTTCTATGACATTGGTTGGCTATGACAGAGTTTATATCACAAAAGCATTCAAACCATTATATGTTAGATTGTCACAGAAAAATAAACTTTCAGCTTTTATTTTTTAATAAATACAATATACAATTTTCTGATCGTCACAGCATGAAATCATCAAATGATACATGCAAAAATCAACATGTTTTCTAACATTTTTTCAAAAGAAATTATGGAGACTTTTTCTTATGAATAAATTCATCAAAACAGGAGTTGAAACTACCGAAACTATAGAAACTGAAACTCAGTAAACCCATAGAAAACAGAAACTAGCAATCAAATTTTCACACTTCTAAGTGATTTTGTCATGACAGGCCCTAATAATCATTTCTTCTTC
This sequence comes from Metroxylon sagu, assembly GCA_017589505.3. Lineage (NCBI taxonomy): Eukaryota > Viridiplantae > Streptophyta > Magnoliopsida > Arecales > Arecaceae > Metroxylon > Metroxylon sagu. The sequence continues at coordinate 899,726 of JACVBY030000658.1, read as the reverse complement.
AGCAGCTAATACAGTTCAAACAATTTTGACATCTCTCTTCTAATTGCCTAAGCCCATTAAGTTTCAAAGTTGCTATCTAGCAAATACTTTGACCAAGTTTCACAATCTCAGTGCCAGATCTCATACCAGTACCACACCAATACAGTACCAGTATGCCTAGTATGTTCGTCGGTTTGGTGTACCAAGACTCAGTATGTCCCTTAAGCCGAATCCTGGTTCAGTGCCAATACATTGCAGTACATTTGGTATAAGATGGTACGCACCGATATGGCATACCATGCTTTAAATTCCATTGGTGCCCACACACTTTTATTTACAGCATACATTTAAAGCCCTGCAGTCTTCAAAATGGATTCAGGGGCTTTTGGTCAAATGGCACTTAATGATTCCATTCTTATCATTAACATCTGACTCCTCAGTCCCAACTCAAACAATTGATAGTTGTAGGATTTCATTTTAAGTTAAACTCCCTAAGTTCTTAATTTCCTTTTACTGAATTTTTTATTTCTAACATTCATCAAGTGTAAGCACTTCTTAATGTTTGGTGACCAGGACAGATTGAGTAGGTCGACCTGCCCTCCATCACCCATGAGCCCCATTTGGTCGGGTCATCCAGGGACCTGAAATTCTGACAAAACCTTTCAATTCATTGGGTCAAATGGTTGAACCAGTTGAACCGGGCAGGTCAACTTGGATTCCACCCATTAGGATAATATGTTAAACAATACCAAGAAAAAGTAGATGTGGAATTGAGAATCAAAATCATGATCCTTTGCACAATTGCCAAAATCCCTTAACCACCAGGACAAAATTCAAATCTTATTTTAATATCATGTTTTGTTATACGTATGAAATGTGTATGCCATTAGATGAAATAATTTTAAATAAGTTGTGATTCTTTCAACAAAAAAATAAAATAATTTTCCCTTTGATAGAAAATGAAAAAATATATTCATTTATTATTTTAAAATTTTAAAAAAGCTTTACTATTTATAATAATTAAAAACATCAGTTAGTTCCACATATTTTCTTATATTATATAAATTTTTCTTACAATTTATAAAAATTAGATGATTGAATTATTACTGTAGTATTTTTCATGTTTTCTCTATTGCCCATTTTAGAATTTAAATATTTTTTTTCTATTTATTTATATTTACTTTTTTTTTATTTATGATGTTACAGGTTAATGGAGTGACCCATTGATCGCAACAACTAAAATGAGTTTGTCCAGGTCAATTGGCTCCAGATATTGACTTTCTCATTGAGAAATCCTAACAACTAATGTTCAAAAATCCATTAAAACTGAATATTTAAATGGTCACTATCAAGCTGTTGCAATGAATTCTGCAAAAGCTACCACAACATGTGAATAGCTCACAGCATGTTTGTCCAGACTGGCCAAGAGGGCTCTATCACTTGGGAGAGTTTATATGAAATTCAAATGATATCAAGCACACTAATATTGCATCGTTATGCACCTCTCTGTCTTTTTTCATCCCGTCAAAAATTGATTTTACGGTAAGACGCTTATGACCTCCCCTCCCCCCCCCCCCTCCTTCCCTCTCTCTCTATCCATCTATATACACATATCAATGTGTGTGTGTGGGTGCATGTGTATGCAAAGCCCATTTGCTCGATGATGGTCTGTGTTACCAAAGTCCCTAGTTTATTTAAGTAGGCAATAGATGCATGACCAACCCATCTTTAAACCGATAAAGGAATATGCTGGTACTACAATAATAAGTGCAAATGTTTGTACCGTTTATGGTTGGATAATTTTGCAATTATCAGATAAAGGTATTTATATTAAACCCTAATTTATTATCTTAACTCATTATTTTACTTAATATTCCTTTTTAATGTATACATTCCTTAAATTCTTTATTAGTTTTTGGCAGATACTACTGAAACAAGAGATGAAACTACTAAGACAACCACAACTGCCAGAGTCAAACTCATGAGCCCAGTCAAAACTGAAACCAAGTTTTTTAATCTTGAGCAAAACCAATCTAGTAAGTGAAGTAGAAAGTGATTGGTCAATCCCATACCAGTCCTTAGCTAAATGGAATAATGTCATTTACTTGTATTGTTCACTGTGAGTATTTTATTTACCATTTTTATATTTGCATGTCTTCATATAGCTTTACAGATTTCTGGTTGACTGATAGGATGTGAGATTATCTCTTGTGGTAAAAGCAACAAATACAAGCTGAGACTTAACTGACTTCATCCACATAAAACAGTTCATTCAGATAATGTGTTCAAAGCAGAAGTAGTTTAGGTCAGCTTTGCCCAGGTCACTCGAAGATTGCTGCACTCCCACTGGGTTCGATACAACTAGACACTACAAACTTTTTCTAGAGCATTTCTAACAATACCTAAATCTAAATGCAAACAATACAACTAGAAGACCCCACAGCCTAATGAAGGATAGTTGATGGATGAGGCTGAGTATCAAAGGAGTGGAGACATGCCAATAACTAAACAATAACATACAGAACTTCAACATGAGTAAGAGGTCTAGAAGGCATCTGAAAACAATATAACCAGACTTTGGATGAGAAACTATGGATGAGACTTACTCTTAGACAAGACATTAAGAAGGGCTAGGAATGAATCATTCATTACATATTCCACTAGATTCATCATTAACTTGTTTAGAAGGTCCCAAGACTCCAAGTTTGGCTGCATGTAATAGGGACTAGAAGCCAACAAAACTAGGATAAGTTTAATTTCTTATGCTCCTCTTGAGTAACAATGGCCTACATGTTAATAGCAATTACATCTTGATGAGATAGAGTATTTTGAATATTGAATTTGGGTGGACATTAGAGGTGATTCCAAGTTACCACCTCTCCTAACCTTCATTTCTTCACAGTCTCCAACTTCTTTTTCACATTGTCTACAACTTAACCATAAGATGGGTGTTCTAGAATTTCGCACCTAAGGGATATAGCTCTCCATGTATTTGCTAAGCAGCATTTTTGTTACCTCACAAGCCTCTTATCACTATATCCACAATATCACAATTCTTCAAATCATGTATTTATTTCTTCACAGAGTGACAAATGTGAGGGATTCATTATGCTAGTATAAAACTCTTGACTGCAAGCCTCCATTAGTTTGGGGGAGGTTCTGAGCATAAGTATAAATTAGCAGTCATCAAATAACAGTAAATTGTAATGAAACTAATGTGATGGCCACTGTTTAATGCCCCATTTGGTTCCTTTGGCCCCTCCTAATTCCATTTATTCAGCCAAACAGACCCTTTCCGTATTGGGTTAGAGCACTTTTGATGAGGAGTAGAATGGGAATTTCAGAAAATCTGATGAAAACATTTTGCTCTACCTAATCCATTTAACTCATCCATTTCCTCCAACAAATAATTCCACCTAATTGATTCAACCTGTTTTACCATCCCTGACATGTACAGTCATAATCAAACCAATTCGAGGACCACTACTTATGTTTGATACACACATGATGATGTGAATGACCAGGTTTGTAGCTCAGAATGAATGAAACACTAATGTTCTCCCAAAGTTTATTCATTAATAAACTTCACATTCCTCTAGCTTTTTAACCATGTTGTATCCAACATCCATAGAAAAAAGCTTGCAAACTTGGGATTCCCAACTTCATCATAGTATCACATAGACATAATGAGATCAATGTATCTTAGTAAAAAGTATTCCAGGAAAATATTTATTCAATATTTTAGCCTCATTATGTACAATAGAATATTGATATGGCTCTTAAAACCAAAAATTGAGCAGAGTCACTGTAGTATAAATGCACCCAAGGGCTCAAACATAGCGAGACATAAGGCATGAACCATCAAAAGGGAAGAAATCATTTTGGAGGGCAATGAGGCTACAGCACATGAATAAGTAAAACAGAGAGATGTTAAAATGTATGTGTTGGGAAGATAGGGAGTTGTTTACAAATATCTACTAAGAATTGAGTAGAATCTGTGTCAGTCACAGAAAAAATTGCTAGGAGTATGCAACCAGACGGAGAGGGAGATATGTGTTGTAGACAAAGAGTATAGAAATGGGCATGCCTACAGAACCCTGAGTAACATCACTACAGTGGTGGAGTCATATTGTAAGCGAGATTTCTGCAGTATGCAACAAAAACTATATGGATTCATCACAGTGAACAAGAAGATTTATCTGAGAAGTCGAAAGGAATGGAGACAAAATGCCCTTCCAAATTATAAATAGAAAAAATAAGACAATTTGAAGACGAATGGAAATATTTATTCCAGTAGAGGCAATCACAGGCAATGCTTAATCTAAATTCTTCTTATAAACCCATTTAAAACCAACAAATATTCAGTTTTGGAAAAAAGATAGTTTATAATGTTAAATAAAGATCACAACCAATAGTGCTAGTTGATAGTAAAGGGGTAACAGAGCTAGCAATTCATCAATGGTCTATTAAAGTGAAATGAATGGTATAAAGCACACCTATAGGCAGGTGGACTTTTGACTTTGTAAGCCCAGTTCAAGCAAAAGAACTATCTTCTACCCCTAACTTTTCACTACAAAGAAGGCCTAAGTTGTTCGTTTGGTTAGCAACAAATTTTTAAGGTACAAACAAGGTGAGAAAAGACAGAAGAAAAACTTGCCTTCTAGATGATATATGATGCCTTCAAAAAAATATATATATATTTTAGGAAACGTTAAAACACTGTCCCACACTGCGAAAAAGAACTTTTTTTTTTTTTTTTTTTTTTTTTTTGTCTTCTAAGAAGATTCACGGTTCCCTCAATTCCCATCCTTTATAATTCTTACAGAATCGCACCTAAAAATTCCATCTTTTCATATACAAGACATGAAACCGAGGTCAAATTACAATACAGATTAAAACAAAGATTCCGACTTTCTGGAATAAAACAAAACGCCAATACCCAACAAACAGATCCAGGCAAAAGAAACAAACAAGTAAGAGTGGTTCAAAGAGACGAACCTCTGGTACCCTCCAGGAAGGCCTTGGCGACGCGGAGTGGCGTCTTCCGGAGCCCCTCCCGCTCGTGGTCCTCACCGAGGCCTTGCAGCAGGACTCTGACGGCCTCCTCGATGGCCCGCGTCGCGTCGGGCTCCGAGCCCGATCCCGATCCCAACCCGGCGTCCAACTCCTCCTCCTCCGTCTCCTCCAGCCCCACCCCGTTCTCCAGCTCCCCCTCGAACCGCGCCTCCTCCAGAGCTCCCATACGCCGCCGCCCTGATCTCCAATAACAATCCAATCCAATCCAATCCAATCCAGGAGAGAGCCTAGAGATCAAAGCAAAGAAGGGGTGGGGCAGAGAGAGAGAGAGGAGGGAACGGAGGGATGGAGTTGCTCCTCCAGATGCGTGGATCGCCGCCGCCTCTTGTCGTGTTCTCTCCTTTGCGTAGATATGGAGAGGAGAAGGGGAGTCCCGCGTTACATGGGGGCGGATGAGACCCGCTCACCGGTGGGCTGGTGGACCTTGAACATCAAATAATAATAATTTATAATAATTTAATTGTAAAAAAAGAGAAAAAAGAGAGAGAAAAAAAATTAAGTGAAGGGAAAAAGTTTTTTTTTTTAAGAAAAAAAATTGAAGAATGATTCTTATAATATCGCTTTTAATATATAATGAAATGTTTATTAATAATTCATCAATAAGGATTGTTAATAAAAAGAAAGATAATGTGTTCAATTTATTTCTCATTTACTTGAGAGTCTATCTTTATTCCCCTCCTTAATAGCATGGTATATAAAGTATTATCTTTTAAAAAATATATGTACAAAGGGCAAACTTACAATGACCTTAGGATAAAGAAAAGTCTGAGCTCAGTTATTATATTTTTTTAATATTTATTTAAAAACGAAGCTCAAATCCAAATGATTCAACGCTATCATATCTGACATATTTAGAGCTAGTTATTTACAGCATCATTTTACAAGTAGATAAAAATATTATAAAATTTACCTACATGGTAAGAGAGCGTTGGAGGATTTGGATTTAAATTTTTATTTTAAAAAAATAAATATATATATATATATATATATATATATATATATGATTACTAAATTTTAAAAAGATTGTAATATATCAGTAATGCTAATGATCATCATCATAATTTTAATTCGCTTTGCTATATGTTATATTAAATAATTATAATTTAGATAGCTCAACGATCATGATAATACCATATGTTTTAGGATTGAACTGCTATATTTTTATAATATATAAAAAAAAAAAAAAAGAACTAATCTTTCTCCAAGAATCTACGGGCGCTATCTCTGTTTTCATTACCGCCATTATTAACATTTTAAAAAAAAAGTCATTATATTTTTCCTCACAAAACTTGAGGTCAAGTCAACCACTGCCTCTGTTTGGTATGGGAGGCGTGAGAATCTGTGAAGCTGTTGTGGATCCCACCATTTCTTGGAGCATTCAACGTTGGATTCTTCCGCGCCAAAGTTGAATGATCCTTACCACCCCTTTTTTTTTTTTTTTAAGGTTTTATTTGAGCGAGATATTTTAAATTTTTTTTTTAAATTTTGAAATACAGTATTTTAAAATACAATATTTAAGGATTTTATAAATTTTTATTTTAATAATTATTTTTAAAAATAAAATTTTATTTGGGAATTATAAAATTTTCTATAAGTATTGTTTTCTAATATTTATATAAATTCATGAAATTTTACATAACTATTTTAATATTTTTATGTAAATATTAAATATTTATATAATAAATATTTAATATTTATTTCTATAATACTAATCAATATTTTAATATTTACTTGTAAAATATTAATATTTTATTATTAATACTAAAATATTTATTATTAACATTATTATGCATATTAATAATATTTGTGTAACATTAATATTTATATATATTCAATACTATATTTATTAAATATTTATATTTATTATTTTTATTTAAAAATATTTATTTAATAATAAAATAAAATATCTATAAATAATATTAGAAATATTAATAATTAAAATTATATTTTTTATTTTATATATTTTTATTATTAAAAATTTATTTTATAAAAAATATAAATTAGTCATAAAATATTTATAAATATTTATTATTATGACGTATAAAAATAAAATTTAATTTTATAATTAAACTTGTTATAAATTAGTCATTAACTCAACAATCAATCCGACAGTCCAGATCCAAATCTTGGTTAAGATTACAAATGGGTTAGGTTCATTTTCGACCCGATTTGATTAAATCTAATTCAATCTTTATTTGAAAACCCATTAGCTAAGTCAAGTTTGAAATTAGACTTAAAACAAAATTTTAACTTATAATTGAATCTTGTATTTTTCAACATGACTAATATATCATTTAGGTCTAATTTGAGTCGATAACAAATAGGCTTGACTTCATCTAAACCTCATTTGATCCTACCTAAAAACTTGAATCATATAAAGTTTTTCTTTATCACTTTAATTATCTTTACCAGTTCAGCAAGTAAACTTTTCTTTTATCATATTAACAATAATGTCTCCTATCAACTATTTTCACTTGATTATATTTAGATATTTATGTTTGATTATTTATTTTGATGGTTCTTATTTATAATATCTTCAAGTTTATTAACATATATTTTAAAAATTATAATATGTAAACTTAAAATTGATCAATTACTTTGATAAAATTAAAAGCTTTTGAATGAAAATTCAGATTTAAGTTAGCTCATTTTAGTTTTATTTAAATTTTTTAGTGATTCTATATTTAATCATCAATTATTAGAGCTTAGTTGTAAAAGCTTAATTGGATGCTTGATTCTAATATAAACCCGATCTAACATGATCCTAACCTGAATCCAAATATTTTGAAATATGTTTGGATCATAGTTGACCCTGACTCAACCAAATGAACTATTAAATTTAAAATCTTTTCTATGAACCAAATCCAATCCACTCTAATCAATAAATAATTTAGGTTCGGATCTATATTCATGATTTGAATATAAAATCGAATTAGTTCAAGTCAAGCATGCTCTAGTCTACCCTAATTTGTTTGCAACCCTAATCTTTATTGAGTAGAATTGTAAGTATATTTATCTACATTTCAGCTTGTTGAATATGCAATTTAGCTCAGTCTTTGCTGATTTAATAGTCCGACCATTCAAGGCATGCTCGAACTAAGTTGTAATTGGTTTTTAATAGCTTCTAATCTAAATTAGATTGAAAATTTGCTTGGATTGAGGTTTCAGCTAGCGAAAGCAAAGATGCATGTTGTCTCTTTAATAATTCATGAAATTGGGTTAATTTTACTTAGTTTTTATTAACTGTGGGATATTTTCATATTCCTCTATAAACTCAAAAAATTTACAATCAACCTTTTAATTTCGATATAAGTTGCAATTGGCCCTTGTCATTTAAGTTGGGCGTTAAAAGAAAAGGAAAAGTAATCATGTGACCACTAAAAAAGTTATATTTTTATAATATATAATGTGGTAAAAAGCAACAACATTTGTTCTTTTAAAAAAAAAAGGTCTTGATCAAGGGTATAACTATTTTTTTCTTTTCTAAGCATACTAAATGGTGTTTGTAGTGGTCACGTGACAGTCATATATCTACTTCTTCATTACTTTGAACCTTAGATTTAAACGATAAGGGTTAATTGTAATTGCAATCAAAATTGAGGAATTGATTGTAAATTTTTTATTTTTTTTGTTAAGAAAGAAATGTACAAATATCCAAAGAGTTAAGTAAAATTAACCTGATGAAAATTCTAATTGTTCGTAACAATACAAAAGAGGATCCATGAGATTCTAAATAACAGCGGCTTTGCTGAGAGGCTACAGATTGAGACAGCCAAAGAAATACATAATTTTGTTAGTGATAGGTAGAGTGGGAGAAAGGTTGGGACTTAGCTTTTGACCTAGTTGAAAATATTCGAGTTAAATTGAACTTGTTTACCTTTTCTCATAGATAAGGCACTTGCTTGTTTATTGTGAAGGCAAGACATGCTGATGGCTATAACAATAAGCCTAAAAAGAATAATTTGGCATCGGATGCTTCATTAGACGAAACTTTAATAATTAGCTCTCATGAATTAACCATCTAACTTTTAATTCCTTTATGGACACATGCTTATCTTTTCACATAAAACAATTGAGAGGAACTAAAAATTAAAAAAATTTGATAGTTTGAGTTGGCTGTTAATTGGATACAAATAGGATTAGATATCAATTAAGCCTAAAATTAAAGTCAGACATGATTAAAAATGTTGTGTGATAAGTAGTGTGAGACATTTGATGAACCGTATGAGTCATGTGAGACTATGAAGGGTTCCTTGTCAAATGAGATGCATCACCTGATGATCCTTTTGTTTCACAAGCACTTGTGACATTGTGTCATCCATGTTCAATTAATAACACAAAAATGATTGATACAAAAGAAACAATAAAATCTCAGTCTTACACCCAAAAAGTCAGCAAAGTAGCATGAATTTGTCCTTGGAACCCATCTTTGACCATCCTTCTCAATCTCATTATAGTTTCCAACCGTTTGGAGGTGAGATTTGGAAAGCATATCCACACTTTGATAGAAAACATTTTTAATATAGTGTGATTGCAAGCTTATGGATTGAAATCTAGTTAAAGTAAGAATGTGACCTCATTGATGTGGAATAAGCAATGCCCATATAGCTGAATGGTTATTTTGCAATAATTGATGAGTCATGGTGACAAATTTTTCAAAAAAAGAAAAGAAAAAATTGATAGATAGTTGTGCTGTAGGAGGTTGCATCAAATATGTGGATTTGTATAATATTCTATGGCATGGGTTTATTTTATATTTTTTTATTATTAAATAGAAAATCAGTCTATGATAGATTATATTTTATAGATTATCAAATGTGATCATGCATCAAACAAGTTAAGTATGCTAAATAAATTTAATTTTTGGAATAATTTTAAAGGGATCCTTGTCTCATAAGCACAAAAGGTTAAGGCACAAGGGATAATCCTATTTTGCTATTTTGATGGAATGAAGTTATCCTATGAATAAGTAAAACTTGTGCCTTCCAATTTTTATTTTATCCCCATCTACTCTTTAAAGACACTAGAATGTGGGAGGGTTTTTTTTTTTTTTTTTTTTTTTTTTTTTTTTTTTTGGGCATGTGCTCCCTTGTAACTATTTGAAGTTGCATAACATACATGTTTACAAATATTTCATTTTACCTTTATATCCTTATGAATATATGATATACTCTCACAAATTTATTATTTATGTGCATACCTTTATAAATTATTTTTTCATGTATATTCTCAAAATTATTTCTTTTTACCTATATACCCTTAACTCAATAAAAAAAAAAAGGTGCAAAAAAAAATAACTATAAACTCTATATATAAATATAATTTTAGATATTTATAAAGGCATATATATAATCTTCTCATTTATCACTCTAACCAAATGCCTAAGAAAAGACTTTTAACATAAAATGCCTTGTCACTTCTATAGATAAGCTATAACTTATGCTTTCTACCAAACTAGCCTAAAGCATGGGGGGACATTTTGATCTTTTATTTAGTCTCAAATTGGATATATTAATGATAGGTTTGCTAACTAATACCACCATCAACTAGGGAGGTCCAGTTGAGCATGTACACCTTTGGGCTACACACCCGCACATGCATGGGCTCTCTCTACTCTAGAGTTATTTAGCATTAACAAACAACTAGGCTTTAGAAGACCTTTATGGCTGACTAGTTGTTATTTAGAGCCTTTGATATATTTATCATTAGGCCTTGATTTCAAGTAAAAGGTTGCTGAACCCATGCATCCAGCATCTATATATAAATAGAGCCCAATATCTAATGGAGTGATCGAAAATCTTTTCTAAGGTATTGCCCCCCTTGCTCTCTCATTCCCTTCCTAAATCTTTTTTCAACTTCTCTCACATGCTTCTCTCTATTTTCTTACAATTCAATTCCCACCATTTTCATGTATTTATTTTTAGGTAATTGATGGAGTCATCAATAGGCTAGAATCGACTTGGGGCCAAGCTTAGGCTCAAAGATAATTTTTTTTTTTTTTTTTTCAAAATTCTGACTTTAGATCATTTAAGCCCAACTTGAAATCCAATCAGGTCAACCCAATTGCCCATCAAAACCAAACGACTGGGCTTACTTGAGTTGCCAAATTGGCACCTGCATTTGTTTAATGACTTTGGTTTGTTTTCCTTCTCCATCTAATGCCATGATCTTCCTTCCACATTTATGGTGGCTGCTCTCTAATGATCCACTTCATTATTTTATTAATATCTGCCATCTTCTGCTGCACCTCCTTCGCATTTCTAAGGAAGCCGTCTACCACCCAGCATTGCCATCTTTTTAAGCTGGACCAACTCCAGCGCTGCAACCCTCCTTGACTCCCACCACACCGAGCTAGTCTAAATTCATCAAGAAGGCTCCACTCCTCTTGATCCTTGAGGATGCCACATATTACCATGTTGTCACCATCTCCGCCTTTCATAATCATAAACAAATTGAGTTTAAGATATAATGACAAATGGGTCAGAAATTTGAACCTAACTCGTATATTAATCGAATCAAAAATCTAAATCCAAATCTGACTCATATAATTACGGTGCGATTTGTGTAATCCATTTAACTTATATATGTGCAACCTCTGTGATTTGTATGACTTATATTACCTATGTAATCCGTATAACCTATATAAAACTAATATAATTTGTATCACCTTTGTAATACGTTTAATACCAATTCATTTATAAAATAATTATATGTTAAAAATCATAACTAAAGTATGAACAAATTTTTTTTTTATTTAAAAAAAAAGAGATAAGCATAAAATCGTTACATAAGTATATAATCATAATTATAAAATAATAAATAATTAAAAGATGATATTAATTTAGATAAATAGATCTGGTGGATCATATCCGAGTTGATGGATTGGGATGCATAAATTGATTCGTTTAATAATTGTATCAATTTCGGCTTAGCGGCTCAACCGCTGACTTAATTTATTTATTAATTATATTTAATGGATTAATTTAATTTTAATCTAAACCCATTTATTTTTAACACGAATATGCTAAATTTATATCGGGTTTAAATTATATCCATGAGTCGTGTCCAAAATCGCCATCCCTAACCATAATGAAGCCTTGAGGATGATCTTGACCATAGGTTTAAGTGATTCCTCCTCAATTCTTGGAATCTCAAATTCCTTCAAAATTGATCTTGTTCCATAAGATTTCCATCAAATTGACTTCTGGCTAACATCCAAATCCACTTGCCATCACACCCTCATCATCAATCACCTTCATCTTTCTAACGATGGTTTAGCAAACTTCATCAACCTTGCCACCATGGTTTACTCAAATAAGGTAATTTAACCCTGATGACATGATTCATAACATCAAACTACTTCATCTCTCGATCTACCGATGAGAACTTTAAATATCACTACAACTTAGCCTTCATCTTTTTCGTCGTTACCATTGTTGCTGCTAAGGTGACCCATGGAGGCACCTTGCCCACCTTCGCTAGCCCTCCACCACCTCTGTCGCACTCCTATGAATGCTGGGCTGGTGACAACCTCCCTCCCCCTCCCTAAAACGTTAGCTCCCCTTTCTACAGCATCATTGCCCAATTCCTAACAGCATCCCAAATCATCTGAGTGATGTAAAATATACATGTTTATTGGGTATCCTTGCTTTTATCAACTTGTCTGGGTGGTGTAGTTGGTTATCACGCTAGTCTCACACACTAGAGGTCCCCGGTTCGAACCCGGGCTCAGACATATTTTTTAATTCTTTTTTTTTTTTTTTTTTTTTTTAAGGACTTTAAAAGATTGAAGTTTGAAGCTATTTTTTTTTTCTTTTTTTTTTTTTTCACATTCTCCACCGCTTGTGTGGGCTCCATCAATTCCTTTGAGTTTTATCCTGTCAATTCCTTTGAGTTTCATTCTTGCAAATATACTTCCCATACAGAATACTTACCGTCTAGTATTCATCGTTTATAGCTAGGACTAACGAAGTATCTAATCCCATTTGCTCCCTTAACTTTTGTCTCTCAATGTCAGTGTCAGTCTAACATAGTGCTTTCGCCGTTAGTGTTCTTTTCGATCTCTATGCATTTCACCGCTGCATCGAAAATTCCTTTTGCCCCTACCGTATTCCAGCTTGTTAGTTTCCATCGCTTGTTCAAGGTTGAGCTCTGAGATTTGACAGCAGATTTGAAAAGCCACATACAGACGCTTTACGCCCAATCATTTTGGATAACGCTTGCATCATCTGTCTTACTATGACTGCTAGCACAGAGTTAGCTGATGCTTATTCCTCAGATACCGTCATTGCTTCTTCTCTAAGAGAAGAAGTTCACGACCCTTGGGCATTCTACCTCCATGCGGCATTGCTTTGTCAGGCTTTCACCCATTGCGGAAAATTTTCCATTGCTGCCTCCCGTAGGAGAATGGGCCATGTCTCAGTCCCAGTGTGGTTGATTATTCTCTCGAACCAGCTACTGATCATCGCCTTAGTAAACTATTGCCTCACCAACTAGCTAATTAGACACAAACCCCCCTCGGACAGATTCCTCCTTTTACTCTTCAGCCTACAGGGTACTAGCAACCGTTTTCAGTTGTTGTTCCCTCCCAAGTTCTTACGTGTTACTCATCCATCCGCCCTTAGAAAACATTTTGAAGAACAACTGCCAACATATTTTTTAAATTAATTTTTTTTTTTCCTTCTAAAGATTGAAGTTTGAAACTATTTCTTTTCTTTAAAAATAGTCAATATATTTTTAAAAAGATGAAAACCTCAAAATTTAAAAATATTATGAAGAACAACTACTGTAATTATTTAGAGGCACTCTTTTATCTTATGTATACATACAATTTTAATGGCAAACATTACATAGCCCTCTTTTGTTAATGTTATATAAAAGCTTGATATTTTCTTCACTATCTTTCTGAAACTTTGATATTCATAGCACTTAAAAAGATAATATTTTTATTTATGAGCAACCAATTCCACTAATAGTAATAATTATAATAGAAATTAAAGGCTAGGTTATTAAGTAGTAGCCTTTTTTTTTCTGCAATAGTTAGAAAAAAGTTGTTGGAAATAATGATTAAAATTCTCAGTTAGAAACAAAGAAGTGCAATTTATTTTTTTTTTTATCAAATTCGAAATTGATGCAAAACATGTGAGATAATATTAAAATAAAAATGAGAAGTATATCTAACTCATAAAGTAACACAAATGAAGCCTAATCTAGACAAAGGTGGACAAATAAAACTTAAAAGAACTGCTGCAGGGCCTTCCCGAAGAGAAGCTCGCATGGCTTTGGCAAACAAGTCATGTTAACTTTTCTTCAGTACCTTCTCCAGCTTTGACGCATGAATTATGTTTTATTTCAGTTGCATGGGAATTTGCAAGAACCGTTACCCCAAACGACTCATGTTAACTTTCTACAGTACCTTCTCCACCTTTGGCAAATGAATTATGTTTTATTTCAGTTGCTTAGGAATTTGCAAGAACCGTTGCCTTCAGAGACCACCACAAAGTCACATAAGCTGGCTAATACAGATCAAAAGCAACAAGTTCACTATCCTAGGAAAAAAATGAAAGAAATTTTAAATTGACTAATAATTTTGTCTTTGAACCCATGATTATGAACAACGTTATAATAGAGGCTACAGCGGTCATTATAAATGCTACAATAACTCTAAAATCAGACTCATGCCTGATCAGTAATGTTTTGAGGCAGGTTGTAGAACCATCTCTATTGGAAATTTTTAATTTTTTATATGTTTGTTGTCTAGCTTGTGCATGAAAATACCTATATAGCATCCTGTTGTGCATGTGAGCCATAGATTGCATGTCAGCTGAGGCTGAAAGTGGACCGAACCATATTGAGCCAGACCTTATCCAAGGTCAATTTGAATTATTTTCTGGATTTCAAGCCAAACAAGGTTCGAAAAAGTTTACCGAACTCAGGCCCAAGTTTGACCCGAGCCCAGCCCAAAACCAATTAAGCCTACCTGAATTATCTATTTTTGATCCAATTTTAATAATTTATTTTATAAAACTATTTACTCATTTGTTCAAACATATATATTATTTATTTAAACTAAATTAAAGTATATATAAAATGATTGTTTGTTTAGACAATAAATACATAAATTTAACTTTATATAAATTAGAACTAAACGAAGGTTAAATTAATCCAAACAAAAGCCTCAGGCTTAATTTGAACTTTATAATGAGGTCTGGATTGAGCTCTAAGTTCGGATCAATCCAATCAACTATTCCAGCTGGTCCGAAACTAACATGGGCTTCAATTGTAAGCCCACCACCTGAAGTTAAAAAGGGATATCTTGAACTACCGTGAACTCAATTGCATGAATTTTCCTTTGGAGCGGTATGGTGTTCAGGTTAGCCCGAGTCATAGTGATGATTCCACGCTGTTCTAGTGCATTAGCTTTTATTTTTCCAGGTGTTTAGTTAACGACTCGAACGGTCATGGCTCATCACCAGCTCTTGCAAGGCATCAAATCATATAAAAGGTGACCCATTCTAAAATGGATTGCTCGTGTGGCTAAACATAAAAAATATTTTGATATGCAATTTCATTTTGAAATATATAACAATTTTATGCAAATTATAATGGTTTTAGTTTCTTATCCCGCCAAGATATTGCCATCTCATCCAAACAATCCAGATTTTTTACCTATTTTTTAATAGATCCCATGACTTAACTAGCCTTGCGTTATTCCTAGGCTTGGTTGCCAGATTGTTGTATCCACGTTCAACCTTATCTTATTATATTTAATCATTTTGCATAGATAGCAAAAAAAAAAAAAAATTGTTTGCTATTATTTACTTTTTTTTTCAACTTAATCCTTCAATGATAGAATAACCCAATCCTTATCCATTCACCTACACTTAGAACACTAATTTTATAGGATGGATTTGTCCCCAGTTTTATCAGGATAATTTTTCTTCATTTTTTTAAAATTTATTTAGTAATCAAATCCTATTTCCCATTAAAAAAATGTCATTTAACGAAATTCTTTCCCACTGTTCTCTGATAAACTATGATGTGAAAGTGGAGCTATGTCGCAACAAAATATAAGGCAGGCAGTATTTGAAAGGACTTCAGCCTGAATATGTTGGATATAATCTATTATTTTTAAACTATTATCAAATCAAAAATTATTTTATTTGGAGCCCTTTATTGACCTTACATACTAAATAATCAAAAAAATAAAAATTTTATTTAAATAATTTAATTTTTGATCCTTGATGCATAGACTAGGATTTCTAAATTTTATGTTTTTTTCTTTATAAATGATTTAGATATTGTAAAACACATTCAATGGCTTGAATGTAAAATTTTTATCATTCAAAAATGATACAATTTTCTTTTGAGTAACATGTTGTGCATTCTGAACCTGGCCCTATACATATATGCAATCTCTTTTTCTATATAAATTATGTATCATATCTTTTTTTACATATTTTTACATATTTATATATTAATATTTAATTAATCTAAAAATTTAGTAAAATTTTAAATTATGTAAAAATATTTATTGTATTTCATCCCGCATCTCTCCTAGCACAGCAACTTGGAGCTTTCTGCGCTTCTTACACTATTATTATTATCTATCAAAAAATTACCCTTATCGTTAGGATCAAACTTTTAGCCACCATTCTGCTAAGATTAATATTTTTAATTGTAACTCGAACTTGCAATGATAGTATCAATAACAAGTAGGTCAAAAAGATTAAATTTAAATATGATATATACTTTATTATGATTGATAGGAAATTATTATATAACCTTTTCCAAAGGTGCAAACATATTTTTTTTCAATTGAGATACTAAACTTTATCATACTACAAGTAAGATTATGAACCAAGTGAAAGGCAGTCACTTTGACTCGCCCGTGAACCTTGTTGGCATCTATGATATGATTTTAATATTGAGTGGGCAAAGTGTATGTATAAAATTAAGAGCAAAAATATTTAAAACCTTCAAAAATCAAACTTTTTTTAAAATATAAATATAGGAACGAAAAATAAAAAAATATTTTTATTGAATAATTTTATCATTATAAAGAAAATATAAAAAAGATAAACATATCAAAATACTTTGAAATCCTATCATGATATCTATAATACTCCTAAAGACATAAATGAATTCCATCTTGATCGTCCTACGCAAAATATGCAAAATACCCTATAATAACCTAAATAAAAATATTTGAAATATAAAATATTTCAATACGTAGTAGCCATTTCAAATGCCTCCTCTTGTTACCAAAATCCATTAAAATTTTTTTATATTCAATAGTTTTAACTGTGAACTTATATTTGTGGGCTTCTTCACTCTTTCAAATATCTATTACTTCGGAGCTAGTATTATATCTTAAATAGGGCTTTTTATAAAGCTTATATGTAGCTGTCTGTATGTACTATACAATTAATATAATAACCATTACAAGACTGGGGTAAAATTTCGAAGTCCCATTTCTTTTTTGCTTTCCTGGAGCGAGTGATTTGATGAGTAACTCCACTAGAGAAGTCATAGGTGCAAATTTGAAATATGAAAATATTAAATTATACAAAGGATTCTAAACCATTATGCAAAGGATTCTAGTACCATGCGTTATTTGTTAAAGGGGAGCCACTTACCAAACAATGTTTCAAAAGATGGATTTTTGTTTGTTAGTTGATTAGTGGTACAATTATATTTCAATTATTGCTTTATGGTATAGATGAGTAGTTTAATTGAGTTTTAAATCCCTTCATTATAGATTTACCAAGTTAATTATGTTTAAATCTCAATTGAAATAACTTATATTTTATCACTGCATTCTTTGTTTTATTAATGATTGTTCCAATGCTAGATTTGGATGTTGTAAATTGCAGGCAAATTAAAGTAGCACACTAAGCTATTGACATGTACTTGATCAAATATTAAGACTTGCTTGTAATATTTAAAAAAAACTTTTTTTTTATTAGCTCACAATTATTTGTATTTTACTGGCTCATATTCTCTAAAATTATAATAGGTAACCAAATGGTTTCCTGAATTTTATGGTAAGACTAATTAGTTATCGCTCTATACATACATGCATAGAGGCACATACACATATTTTTTTTTTTTTTGGTCATATGTAAATAAATCTATTTTTGAGTGAGCTCAACGGTAAAATTTCACTTGACAATCAATATATATACTCCTTCACCTATCTAAGAGTAAATATATAATATAAACCTTATGTGTTGCTTGTTAGTTTGTCCTAAAATTTAATGCATATTTCTTACCTAAAAATAAAATCTAGGTATAAGTTATGATAGAGATATCATGGAGCAGTGATGTGGGATATAATTAGGTCATGTTGCATAATTTCTACATGTATGTAAGCTTCCACATGCATTTGCCAATAAATAAATAAATAAATAAATGGATGGATAAATGATACCGGGAAGTGGAAGAGAGGGATATCCAACTTACTTGGATCTTTGGCGGTCGGCGCAGCGAGCCCGTCGAAGGAGCACGACCCGCCGGTACGCCGAAACTGCTGCCAGTACGAATTGAACGCGAAGCTCGCCTGCGCCGCCAGCGAGTCGTTCCGGTAGCACGCCCCGCTGGGCTTGATCGCGTCGCACGTACCGCTCCCCTGCCCGCAGGCGTACGCGATCGCCCTCTTGACCTCCGTTTTATTCAGTTTCCCTTCTCTCAACACGCACCACATCTTGCCCTTGTATGGCTCGTTGTTATCCGCCGCCGGCAGCGGCACGTACGCCGACTCCGGCTTCCTCCCGGTAAGGTCCACGTCGTAGATTGCCGTCCCGTTCGGGTAAAACAACCCCCAGTGCCTCTCCGTCCCCCGCCCCGTCTTCTGGTTCTCGTCGCAGAGCGCGAAGAGGAAGACCGAAATCTCCGCCCCCGGCCGCGCCGGAGTCCCCACCGGCGGCCGCGCCTCCAGCCGCCGAGCCAGATTCCAGTTGTATGTCGCCGCGTTGTGTATATTCGCCCCGATCTCGTCCACATCGCCGGCGTTGGGCCACCCGGTCTCGGCGATGAACAACGGGACACTGCCGAACCCTAGTCGCCCCATGGCCGCCACCACGGAGTCCAGCATCTGGTCGAGTAGATTGGTGTAGGTGAGTTTGGTTACGGGATCGTGGTAATTGGTGCTGGGGTTCCCTCGGAAGAGGGCGTAATCGAGGGAGATGGAGGAGGGGTTGGAGGCCCAAGGGAAGTAGGGGTAGACGTCGATGAAGTAGAAGGACCTGGTCTCGTTAGCGAAGCGGAGGAGGGGGCGGATGACGGTGTCGGCTACGTCGGCGCGAAACTGGCCGGCCGACGGGGGAGAGGAGGCCTGGAGCGCGTCCATGGCGAGGGGGGTCCCGATCTTGACGTTGCGGATGGAGCGGGCGAGGAGGGCGCGGTGGAGGTTTTCCACGGCAGGGACGAGGGAGGGCCAGGTGGACTTGATGGAGTTGTCGGAGAGGACCTCGTTGCCAACGAGGAGGTATCGGATGCGGGTCTTGGGGTAGAAGGGGAGGAGATGGGTGGCGATCCAGGCATCGGCCTGGGACTGGTTGGCGGCGAGGGAGGCGATGACCAAGTTGGGGATCATGATGGAGACGAGGAGCCGGCTGCCGGCGAGGGCGCGTAGGATGGCCGGGTTGGAGTCATAGATCTTGACGCCGCCGGCGTGCAGGGATTTGATGAGTTTGACGGAGTTGACGGCGGAGGGGAGGTTGTCTCCCAGCGTGCCATAGTTCATACCGAGGCTCTCAAATTTCCCGCCTTGGGCTGCCCAAAGAGAAAAACATAGAAAAAAAAAAAAAAAAACGGAGCATTGCTTAGAGGAGGAAGTAGAAAACAGAGCATAGAACTTACGCATCCTTAGTAGAAAGTTGAAAAAAAACAGAGCACTAGAATTGGAGAGATTGACAAAAGCATTGGAGAAGAAGTGATGTCCCAAAACGAAAGGTAAGCAGAGTACTGTGAAGAGATTGACGGAGCTAGAAACTGGTGCAATCCAGAATGTAATGTGATGAAGGAAAACAGGGGATGGGAGAAGGAAATAGAGTTTTAGGGAGAGAAGGGAATGGAGTTGAGGAGTTCAGGAAGAAGAGGGTGGGCATTTCTTACCTGAGGAAAGGATGGAGACGAAGAGGAGGAGGAGGGGAAGGCAGGCCATTTCTCTCATCAGCTGGCTTCAAGTTCTTCTTCACAGTTCACAGCTTCGAGTGAAAGAGAGGGAGAGGTGTAAGAAATTCTGAAAGCGTGGATGTTTGAAAGATGGGGGTTGTCTTTTTTCCCCCTTTTATTACTTCAGAGGAGAGGTAGGAGACCAGAGAGAGTTTGATGCTCAATATGGTTAAAAGTAAATCCATGCAATTTTTAATTTATTTATATTCTATTTTTAATTAATTATCTTGGTTTAATTAATTTCTATGCTAATCTTGACTTATTTGTATTTATTTAAGTCTCTTTGTTTAATTACCTTCCATACTAATTTTTATTTATTTATATTTATTTAATTATCTGAATTATTATTTTGACTTATTTATTAGTTTGACTTAATTTAGTCTCCCTCCCCATGCTTGGTTTGACTATATTTTATCATCAAAGTCATGAGTTGGAATCCTCTCCATATTTCATTCATGAGTCTAAGTCTTGATCGGATCTAAGAAGAAATCCTCTCGAATGCAGCTCAGTTAATCTTTTTCTATATATATTTAAATATTTTTTTTATTTCACTAACTTTATTACAATTAAATCTTTTCATACACATATACGAAGAAGATTGTTGGCTACACTAACTCCTTAAGGATCTTCGAATATACATTTTTTATTTCTCTAAGTAACGTTCGACCATAGCCTTGCACTACAGTGAGCAAAAAAATCTCTTTAAGCAAGTTAACGAAAAAAAGTTAAAACTTTATTATTGATTTATTGATCATAATGAAGTGCAATTAAGCTTTGAATTAGGATATTGATCATAGACCTAATCGAAAATAGTTCTAAAATAATTTTGATTTAGAATTCTAAAAAATGTATTTTAAGATTTTCTAATTTGATTGAAATTTCTTTTCGTCTTTCTTTATCAGATAGCATCAACTCTCCTTTATCTTGGAAAGTTTGGCTCTTGATAATTATCTTGCCAAATATTTTTCAAAGAGATTAAGGTTAAGTCTTTGCAAATCTTCTCTAATAATCTATGTGCAATCTTCAAAGGGCTTATTCTTCCATTGAATAAGGGGTTTTTGTGGCCACATTTGCATGCAGAAATCACAGCATTATTAGAGACTTTTTCTATGTCTAATGGTGAAGATTTAAACAAAGGTGGAAATTGAAGATCAATTTTCTTATTAATGTTTTCATTGTGGTTGCAACAAGCAGTTAATTTGGATAAGTTGGTGATTGGGATTATCAGCATATTAGCTAGTAATTCAAGAAATTAGGCATTGTTACCTAGCTTCCTAAAAATTTTGAATTGCCACCATTTTTAGTCGTAACTTATGAAATGTTTGAGACACTAATTTTTCAAGACATAACTGAATCATCTCTTTTCTTAACTACATCTTGTTGCTTTTTATCTGCTTGAAGCTTGCTTAGTTGCTTATTTAGCTAGCTTCCTTTGTACGTTCACATGAATGCCTCAGATATGCTTAGCAAATTCTTGACTTCTTCATTGGATCTATAATGATAAGGAAGAGAATGGAGATTCATGAACAAACATAGTGTTAGACCTATTACAATCTAAAAAGGAGAATGATTAATAGCACAATTGATAGAATTATTGTAGACAAATCTAGTAATAGGAAGAAGAGAATTCCATTATTCTTTATAATTGGAAGGTTGCCAAACTTTATTTCACCACTTCAGTTTAACCATCAATCTTAGGATGATAAGCATTAGAAAACGTTGGTTTTGTTCTCACCATAGTACATATAGTTTTTCAAAATTAACTTACAAATTTGACATCTTTATCTCACACAATAGATTTCAACACATCATGCAACTATATTGCTTCTTCGTAGAAAAGCTTGGCTACAAATGAAACATCAAAATATGTTAAGGGATAAAATATGTCATCTTGGAGAATCTATATAGTACCACAAATATAGAATCAAATCCTTTTCTTATCTTCAAAACTCTAAGAACAAAATCTACTGCAACAAAATAGTCAATTAGTGACAAAACATTTTACTATGAAATATAATATGCCACTAATAAGAACCATAAAGCAACAAAATAAAGATTTTATCCCAAAATATCTCTTGAGTTTTATTTTTAGTAATAAAATATTAATTCATTACTAAGTTTTGTCACAAAACTTGTGGTGCCAAATATTCTCACTCTTGCCTATACATTTTCATATAACTTTTTCTATAAAATAGTTTTCATTACTAATTATTATGTAACTTTTCTTGCAAAGCTATTTGATATATATATATATATATATATTTAATATTAACTTTATCCACATTCATTTATTTTAATGTCAATATTGAAAGAATAAATATTAGCATTATATATAAGATTATTTTGATATATGTCCATATCTTAACTGCACATGATTTTTGATATCCACTATAGGAGGATTTTTTTTTTAAAAAAAAGTATGCATTCTAAATTTAGATATAAATGTTTATAACTAGTATTATTATTCTTTTTTTTCTTAATTCCAAGCAAGGAAAGTGAAATTTAGTCATGCTAAAGGAATATAAAGGATTAAAAAAGAGCCAATGATTCTATATAGAGGTGGGTAGAATTTGACTCGACCCAAAGCCACATAAAAATTAAGGTTAGAGTCTTTTTTTTAAAATTCGAATCTAAAATAATCCAAAAATTTTAGAGGTGGATAGAATTTGACTCGACCCAAAGCCACATAAAAATTAAGGTTAGAGTCTTTTTTTTAAATTCGAATATAAAATAATCCAAAAATTTTAGGTTCGGATCATGTTGGGTTATAGGTAACCTGAAATAATCCGAAAATAGCATTTGCCAAAAAATTCATAAGCTTTGATCATCACTCGTAATAAGTTATTTGGATATGAAGGTAAGATATATTTTTAATTTTATTTATTTTAAATTTTATAATTTTATTAGATAGTATTATATAATTTTATGAATTATTAATTAAATTATTTACAGGGTTAATATTTTAATATTTTATATTCTTTGATATATAATATAATTGGTGCTAAGGTGACTTAATAAATGATAGGATTAGAAGAGCACTTTTCAAGTTGAATATTATTGAAGGATAAACATTAATAGTTTCAAATACCCTTGAGAATAAAATGGAAAGGTAGAATTAGATATAACTTTACTCTTTTTTTATCTATACGATTAAGCACATTTTCAACATTTGTTAATTTTGTTTTGTAATTTTATTACTAATCTGACATTAATATTTATTTAATTTTAAAATTATATTTCTATAAACCATTGCTTAATTATATTACTTTGATATTTTATATGTTTATAACTATTATTTCTTTTAGTGTCTAATATGCTATAATTTTGTATCCATCTAGCATTTAGAATAGTAAATGGTAAAAGAAGGGAAAAAAGATTGAATTGATCATTGATAAATTACTTAAAAAGAATAAGAAAAAATATATTGAATTCTTGAAAAAAAAAAAAACTAAGCAACCCAAAATGGCTTGAACCCAACAATTATTTAGGGTAGAGTTTAGACTAAATGATTTGAACCCAACAGTGACTCGAATTCAAACATAACCTGAATCTTAAATGACCCGACCTAACTCAATTTCCACCTCTAATTCTATAGGGTCTCATACGAAGAACATGGAAGGGAAAGAAGATTCGGATCTTTAAAAAAAGTATATAATATATTTTAGATTTAGATATAAATAATAATGATTGGTATTATTAATCTTTCCTTTTTCTAGATTTCAAACAAGGAAAGTAAAATTCAACGATGCTTTTTCTTAATTTAAACAAGAAAAGTGAAATCTAATGCTTCTAAAGAAATATAAAGGATTAAAAGTGACTCCATGATTCTGCAGAGGTCTCATATGCACAAAAAACATAGGAGAAAGTAAAAAGTTAGATCTTAAAGATAACCTTTTGTTTTCTTTTCATTTTTCATCTCCTCCCCCAACTTTCTTTCTTCTCCTTTCTCTCTCCCTTCCAATGCCCTTGTATGGGTCATGATAACATACTTATACTTTATTTTTATGATAAGATTCTTTTATTGAATATTTTTATAGGACTTTTATTTTTATTTACTTTTTTGATTAAATCACTATTGACTAATTAAATATTATTTTTATTTTTTGTACAGATTAATATGGATCATGGATTCTCATACTGAGAGCATGAAGCATTTTTTTATAAAATTTTGGAATAGTTGTTCTTGCAGTTATTAGTAGAATATTGTTATTTATTAGGATTTAATTTTATTATGGAGATATTATAATAGTGAATATCGACAAAGTGTAGTGTATAGATGATTGATATTCTTGATTTATTTTAAAATTAATCATTATTCAATAGATTCCATAATTTTAAATTTAAATGTATTATTGGTAAATGATATTTATAAAATATGTTAACATATCCAACAATCATATGTTGCAATACAAATTTAAAATAGAAAAATATTTTTGAAAATGTTCTGACAACAAATCATATTTCATCTATAAAAGTATTTCAAGGTAAGATAACAATAACAATTTCATTGTAAAACAAGATAGTAACAAACTCCTATAAGAAATTAGACAATGATAATTTTTTATCACTAAAGAGTATATATTAATGATGCAAAAAATTTTCATCACTAATTTATTGTTTAGTAATGAAAATCATTTTACCATCAATAGTTAGCTATTATCAACGAAGATATATTCATCAATAATAGTTTGTCATTTACAATAAAAATATTTTATCGCTAATACTTGATTTTGAATGATGAAATAGTATTGCCGTTGATAGTTATTTATCCATGATGAAGAAAATTTTGTCACCCAAATATTTTGCTTTTGTCAAAATCATTTTCATAGCAAAAAATGTCTCACATGACTCTTGAAGTTCAGTTTTTGCGATGAATGTTTCAACAATAAATTATTGATGTATTAGCGATAATATTTAGTGATGAATCATTGATATATTAGCAACATATTTTTAAAGATAAAATATTTCATCATGAATTATTGATGTATTAGCAACAATAATAATTTCATGACCAAATGTTACATATTTAGTGATGAATTATTACTTTCATCATAAATGACTTTAACAGCAAGGCAATAATGATGAATCTAGCGATGAAATCTTTTCATTGCTAAAAGCATTAGGTAACAAAATTTATTTTTTAACAACAATTTTTTTAACTAAATATATAAATTCTTGTAGTTTATGTTAAGATCTCTCCATGATTTTTCAGGAATAGGAAGAGAAAGGTATAACCCAATATCCTATTTATGGCCCTTGTAAATTTGACATACTTCACACATTTTAATGAACCTCTCAACATCTTTTCACAAAAGATTAATAAAATCTATCCTTAGATAAAGCCAATGTTTTATATCTACTAAAGCATCCAATAAAATCTATCCTCAAGTAAACTCAATGTTTTATCTCTATCAAAGTATCATGCTAGTTTCACAGCATGCAATTCATAAATAAGAAAATCTCAAAAAGATGAATTTAAGGATACATAACTTATTAACTTAGAAAAGATAACCATCATAGATAAGGTATTTGAATCTTACACAAACTTCACCATCTTGAAGGTGGTACAGACCTTTTGAAGTCTTTATCTTGTACATGTTGGTTCTTAATTTTTTTAAATCTAGTTATTGTAGTAGTCATGGATTCTAGCAAATTAGCTTTACAAATTTTTGTAAATCTAGTTATTGCAGTAGTCATGGATTCTAGCAAATTAGCTTTACAACTTAAAGCATTTACAACCTTAATTATTCTTTATTCCAACTTTGTACTTGAGATGAAAAATGAGATAACTAATCTACTTAGCATGCTTGGAATTGAATTTCTTTTGAGAATTTGTGTATTTGAGCTCTTCATGCTAGAATACAAGACAAACTCCTATAGTGTCGTTATCGGTTGAGAGCTTGAATAATAACATAGAGTTACATATCATGCAGGGTACCATTTCTTGGCATTATTAAGCTTTTCACTAAAGAAGGCGATAGAATGTCCTTCTTGATTAAGCATGCCACCTACTTTGACATGAGATGCATGAAGAGCTCCTTCAAAAATTTTGTTGAATTTAGATAGGTGAAGAATAGGAGCTTGTGTCATCATTTACTTGATTAACTCAAGGGCTTTATTAACTTATTTTATCGAATGAAAAGAACCTTGCTTCACTAAAATTTTAAATATACATAAGTCCCCATGTATATTTGGTGGTGTTGGCAACTTTATTATAACTTTTATTTTCTCAAGATCTACCTCTATTCCTGATTATGATATGATGAATCCTCAAAGAATAATTTTTGGTTGCATAAAGGTGTACTTCAAATCAATATAGAGTTTTTCTTTTCGAAGCATACGAACCATTAGCCTTAGGTACTCCATATGCTTCTTGGTACTTAAGCTATATACGAAGGTATCATCAAAATAAACTACTATAAATTTTTTAATAAAAGGTTTAACTAACTAATTCATCATATGACTGAAAGTATTAGAAGTATTAGTCAAATTAAAAGGCATGACCATGCACTCAAATAACCCATCCTTGGTCACAAAAGCAATCTTCTATTTATCTTCTAGTTAAATGAGAATTTAATGATGGCCACTTTAGAGATTAAATTTAGAAATGATTATACAAAAAGCAAATTATGCTTTTTATAAAGAATGATAAAAATTAAGTGGGAAGAGAATGGCACATTAGTCCTTCCATCGATAGATTATATATGAATTAGTATGGCAATAAGAGGCCTATGACTAATTATTTTGAGTACAAGGATAACTCCCTTAGAAATTGAAGGTACAAATTTATTGTGCAAAAGGATCTAAATGGTTTGCTTGGAGAGTTGAAGCAAGATGCTACACTCCAAACCTAAACTAGAATTGAGAGAGTTCTCTAAGTTTTAGCAACCGAGTAAATATTGATTAGATTCGCAAATTTGCTAAGATAGCATATATAATCAAAATGCATCACAAAATTTAGATATGTAGTTGCGAGAGCCCATGCTAGCATATATTTAGTTCTATATCAGCTTTATATCGAGAAGATCTTGAGTATTTATATGGGATCAAGGAGTTCAAATAATACTTTATTAGCTAACCTCTTTGGGTGAGATTGTAGGTTACTATAAATAATATTAGAGCAAGCTAAGCTATAGCCCATATAGATTAGGAGACACTGTAGATAGGCTCATGATATCTATAAGATTCTAGGTTATTACAAATGGTATTAGAGTAGATCCAACCTATAGCCCATGTAGATTAGAGAACATTGGCGTAAATATTAAGGCTTAAATAAAAAGAGTATTAAGAGCTCGTGTTGATATGAAAATAGTCCCACATTAGCTATATATGAGGAAGATATTTGGTACTTATATAAGATCAAAGATTACAAATAATACCTTCTTAACTAGCCTTTTTAAATAAGAAACTGAGTTATTATAGTCGTATTGCACATGGGCATGCACAAACTATGTAGCCTTAACATGTTGCTAAGGTGATTTTAGGAGTCATAATAGTTTAGGTTCACTCCTTCTTAATGGTTTAGGTTCCCTCCTTCTACCTTTATGAAAAGAAAGAAGAATTTTGATCATGAATACAAGCAGCAACAATTATAATGAGACTTTACATCACAAAAATCTCCTCCCAATATAAAATAGCTAAAGAACTATTGTGAGTGGAGGGGCTCTTGGAGCCTTCCCTATATTATCTAGAGAGTTCAAATATGTTATTATTATCATCCTTATTTTATAGATTAGATGATCGAAACATGACCTTAGTTAAAAGGCTATGTGGGTATGAGATCAGGAAGCATCATTAGCTAGCAATTTCAACAAAGGAGTAAGATAGTTGTCCCATATAACTAAGCAATGAATGATGTTCTACTCCCTTGATTCATAGAAACCTGTTGTAGGTTGCACTATTGAAAACCTACAGTAAATTCTAATGCCTTATTTGGTTGCAGAAATGGAATCAAAAGAGGAATGGAATCGAGGCAGGAATGGAATTAAGATAGAAATAGAATGAAATGAATGTAGTGATTCAAATGTTTGTTTAGAGTAGAGAATTGAGCATAGAATGGAATGCTAATTTCATTCCTGTGTTTGTTTCTGTGTTTGTTATATGTAATAAAACCAGAAGAATGAATTATAAATTTAATATGACTCATGTGATATTAATATAATTTGCATCACAGTTATATTAATATAACTAATTCTATTATAATATTAAATTTAATATTATATTAATTACAATATAATAATATAGTCTAATGAAAGTTGTTATATTCATTTTTTGTGATGATGAATACAACATTAAATTTAGTATTATAACATTAAAATATAACAACTTTCATATTATAATATTAACTATTATAATATTATTAAATTTTAACATTAAATATCATATTATAATATTATAAAAATTTTAATATTATGACAACTATTACAATATTATAGTGAAAGCTATTATATTATTTTTTATAATATTATATAATATTAAATTTCATATAATATTATACATTAAAGTTGTCATATAAATTTTTATAATATTATAACACTAAATTGGGTATTATATTAATTATAATATTAAAAATTATATTATAATGTAAGTTGTTATATTATTTTTTTTGTGATGATGTATATAATGTTAAATTCAATAATATTAAAATATAACATCTATCATATTATAATATTAGCTATTATAATACTTTAATATTATTATTAGATTATATTATTATTATTATAATATTAGATTATGACAGCAATTTTAATGTTATTAAAAATATTATAATATTGTAATGAAAGTTGTCATATAATTTTTAAAATATTATATAATATTCAATTTAATATAATATTATGCATTAAAGTTGTTATATAATTTTTTATAATATTATGACATTAAATTTAATATTATAACCTTAAAATATAACAACTCTTGTATTATAATATTGTAATATTATAAGTATAATATTATAATATGGTAACAATTTTAATATTGTTATAACTATTGTAATATAATAATTGTTATAATATTATAACATTCTATTATTAAATTTATATCATATTGTTAACATTATATAACATTATAGATGTTATATCTAATATTTTAAGAATATTATATTATTATATTAAATTTAATATAAGAGTAATATGCTCCTCTAGGCATAACATAAGAATAAAGTTAGAATAATAAAAAATATGGCTCATGACATGGTGAAATGGTATTATGATTCCTGAGTGGAGGTGATGAAATGCCTATTCTCTCAAGTAAAAGAATTGTTATTATGAGGAATGGCAATTTTGACTTTATCTTAGGTGGTCAAACAATAGAATGGAATCAAGATTGAAATTGTTATTCCATTCCAGCATTGATTCCATTCAATCAAACATGGCATAAGAGTCTTTGAATTAGAGTAGGTTGGTTGGAGAATATCACTCCACAAGTAGTGGCTTTGATGGAGATTCCCATGGATCAAACCATGACAATGGCTTCTTGAATCTCCTAGGATTCAACAGCAAGGGAAGAAGGGGCCTAAATTATATATGCCTTTGCCTGAACAGGAGCCTCTATTGAATACTTGTGAATGATTCCTGCACCAGCCAACCTATCATTGCTTATAAATATCCCATTAGCATTAAACTCAACAAAATCCATGGGTTGAGGGTCCAAGCAAATCCCCAACTCCTTGGCTATGTTTTTATTAGAATTCTACAGCCCAAAGCATTCCCAGACCATGGCCTAGACTTTTTAGGTTAAAAGGTTAAATTTGGTACTCAGGATAAAATAAGATAAAAGGGAGGACAAAATAAGAGAGAAGACAATATAAGATAAAAATTATATTATCTCATGTTTGGTATGAAACGATATAATCTAATGAATAGGATAAAAAATTATTCTATACTATGTTTGGTGTTAAATAGGAATGGATAGGAATATGGATATATTTTTCTAGTTTTATAATTATACTCTTCCAAAAAAAAGTAGCCGACATTATGTGTTGCTAAAGATAAGGTCAAAAGAGAGAAAATGAAATAGTAACCAAACAGTATAAATATAAAAGTAACTGCTTTGATGTCAATGAGATTAGTAATCCCATGGAACAAAAATTTGTCTTGTCCATGTGGATAACAAATGTGGGAAAAGACTAAAAAAGTTCTATTCCCTTTTGGACTAGTATACCAAATGCTCCCAAAGAGTTTAAGAACATGACACCAACATTGGCTACAAAGTAATAGTCGCTATACATTCCTCACATATGATTAGGATGCAAAATCTAGGAATCTTGTTTTAACCCTACTTTGTGTTTGTATTCATTTCATTTCAGCATCAAAACAAAATAAAATAATGAAAAAACCAAAGCTATCAAACTACCTAGATGATCCTTGCTATTACATGTCTATTGATATAGAATGTTGCTTCACTAATATTAGTTTTTTTCTATTTCTCTTTATCTCAATTTCTTCATATGCCCATTTATCTCTAAGTGATACCATAACTGCTTTTCATGTCCTAACAAGGATTTTTTTTTTTTTTTTTAGGAAGCCCAACAAGGACTTATAACGACGTATGTTTAATCTCATATTTATTTTATGCTAAAAACATTTGGATACTTAATTAAATCTCATTAATTATTTTTTAGCCAGCCTTTTTTGATGAGATTCTTGACTATTAAAGGTTCATCTTAAACAACTATTTAATTAGCTAAAAGGTACTAAAATATTAAGGGTATATTTGGTTTTTAAGAATAATTCTATTTTTTATTTTTATTTTCATAAGAAAAACACTTGTGAAGACATGTTTGGTGAATGAAAATAAAAGCACTTTTTTAAAAAATACAACTCCAAAATGATAGAAAACCAAAAACAGTTTAAAGATGTTTTTACCATTTTCAATTAAAATAAGAAAAAAAAATAAAAAATAAAGGACCTATTTGGTATCACTTTTTATTTCCTATTTTTTACTTTTAAAAATAAAAAAATGAAATCTGATGTAAAAAATATATTTAGTTACAATATTTTTACTTTTTTATTTTTAAAGAAAGTTTTTTTAGGGAGCCTAAGATAACTTTTTAAAAAAGTAATAATATATATTATTAAAATATAATAATGATGTATATTAATATATTATAATTATATAATATAATCATTATATATATAAGATAATATTAATATTATTATATTAATATGTAACCGATATTATATTATTTATATTTATTATATGTAATAAATATATAATATAATATTATAATATAATATATATTTTCATTATAAAATATATTTTATATTATATATTGTATAATATTGTTAGATTAACAATATATGAAACATCATCTATTATATTGTATAATAATATTGTAATTTATATGTTATATAATATTATATTGTCTTATTATATATTGTAATATTATATTATTACGTATTATATTATTATATAAAATTATAATACTATAATATTATTATAATATTATATATCATATTATTGTTTCATAGAAGTTAATGATATTTCTTTTAATTTTTATTTATTTTTTAAAAGATATTATTTATAATAAAAATATCAAATTCACTTATCAAGCATATTTTTTAAAGATAAAAAAATAAAATTATTTTTAGAGAATGAAAATAAAAAATAAAAAATAAAAATATATTACGATCTCTCTCGTAGAAATTTTTATGAATAAATGCCCTTGTCATTTGTCTAATGATGTTCCCACGGATATTTCTATACAGGTGTCAGGAGGATATTCGTCCTTCACCTTGGATGGACCGTTCCGCGGAGGACAGCGTTTGCCAATTTCCGGGCTACGGATTTGGTAGCGGCTTAAGCTTTGTCTTTGGATTTTCCACAGGAGGGAGGGAACCAGGCGGCAGCTTTCATTGATCTCTCCCCTAACCTTCTCTCTGTTCTTTGGGCCTCTTCCTCCTCGCGTCCTCGGACTCCCAACGCCTCTTCCCCTCTCGCTTTAAATCTCACTCTTTTTCTATTTCTTCTCTTGGATTTCTCTCGTCCATTTCTTGGGGGTTTCTTGGTTTTCGGCGACGTAGATGGCGATCAGTTGCCATCCGAACCCTGTTCTCTTTGCCGTAAATCGTCAGCGAACCTCTCGCATGAAGATCAGTGATTTGTGGATTTCTCGTCGACGATGCAAAGGGTTTCGGTTTCAGCCTTCACGGGTTCGGGAAGTTAGGGTTCACTGCAGTTTGGAGGTGGATTTTTTTCTTTTTTCTTTTTTTTCTTTTTTTTGCTATTTTGCATTCTATTGTCTTTGGATACTTGTAGTGCATAAATATGCTTTCTTGAAATCTTTCAATTCAACTAGTTTTTTCTTTTGATGTGAGTTGGCTGCTTCTTTGGGTTGTGCGCGTGTGGGGAAGACATTTGAAAGATAATTTCCATATTATTTAACTTGGAAAGGTTAAGAATTTATGTATTGCCCTCAGAATTGATGTATCATTAATAAAGACACTCTGTATGGATATTGTTATGTGATGATTAAAGGAGTCACATTTGTCTAGGGTAAAAGTTTGCTGATTATCCTTGCAAAGCCAAAATTATTTGTATCTATCATGTATATGATCATGATTATTGAATCACTAATAGTGGCAACCAAACCATTCCAACCGTTGACCCCAGGCAAAGGTTTAATAGCGTGAGAACAAGTCGTTTAACTTTATTTATCAAAATGCTAGAACACTTTGAGATTGTCATAATTGTTTCATATCTAATTCTTGGGTAGTCTATACTCCAAAAGGTGCATTTTTTGTTATTTTATCGGGTGTTATAACTAACTCTTCTCAAAGGAACCATGGTGTAATTGCATGGACACCAACTAAGAGATGAGATGGAATCCCAGAAATGCAGTTTTAGACTCTAAATAAACTTTCAATATATATAGCAAGATTTTCTGAGGCATCATATAATGGGCTGGCTTGGAATGCTCATGTGGTGCAAATTTGTCAGGTTCAAACTCTAGACAATTTTTCTAAATAACATTGTTTGGGCTAAACTAGAACAAGGTTTTTAAAATCAAAGATATTGCTCTAGGTGGTGAAAACAGAGATGAACCGTGATCTTGGTTTATCTTGGTTTGAAATGTGGAGAAAATATGAATGAATCAAGATTTTCCAAT
Organism: Metroxylon sagu; assembly: GCA_017589505.3. NCBI lineage: Eukaryota > Viridiplantae > Streptophyta > Magnoliopsida > Arecales > Arecaceae > Metroxylon > Metroxylon sagu. The sequence continues at coordinate 866,389 of JACVBY030000658.1, read as the reverse complement.
ATCTTGGCCAATATGGTAAATCCGAGATTATCAAACCATATTTAGTCATCGAATTTGAAATTTATTGATAAAATCTATTTGAAGAAATAAAAGGTGATTGAAAAATATTTATTGGTGTGTTTCTATTGCAACGGCTGATATCTCTACATCTATTAACTTACATTGGCCAAGATAATGGGGAACAAGATAATAGGTTGCCTAATAGCAATGCAAATGGTGACTGTAGAGAAGATATTAGCTGAGATGAACCTTGGACTTACACTTTTTTATGATCACGTTAATCGTGATCAAATTTGATCGCCAGTGTGGTGTCATTATCTAATAGGTTGAACATCCTATGACCTCTTTGCACCTTTCAATTAGTGTCTTAGAAGAGAGTCAAAATTCATTTTAAAACCATGTCATTTGCTTAAAGTAGATCTTAATACATTTCAATTATTTAAACTAGAAAGCATTATAGCGATTTAGTATACATTCTATAAATCAAACAAAATTATATAAAATTCAGAACAACTTGCAAAGGGGCTGGGGGCTTGTTATCCACATTCTATGCAACTTAGTGCCATGTTGTTAACATTAGTGGTGGTTGCTATGGTCTCAGCTTGTTGTTTGAATATATTTATTCTATTTTTCATTAGTTGTAGCCACAATGAAAAACAAGAAAAGAGACAAATAACGGTGTTTACAGATTTTTATTTATTTATTTATTTATTTTTTTGTGTGGGGGGGGGGAGAGGGTTGTGAAGATGAAAGGTGACACCAGTAGAACTTGAGTTAGGTTGTTGAATAGCAATATGAATCTTTTATGATTGCCTAGGGCTGTTCTTAACTTATCCAAGTGTATTGACCACCATGGATCATTTCTCGAAGGCAAAATAACACAAACCTACCCCATAGTGAAAAATAAATGACCAGAGCCCACTGAAACAGAGTTGAATCTTTGGAGGAGGCCTAAAAATGTTATCTCTGGTTGTAAATTATCCAGAATTCTGCTTGCATGTTGTGCAAGCGACCTAATTTTAATTTTTCAAGGCCTATATATTTTGAACTTTTCTTTGTATCATTTTGACCCTAATTTTATGCCTCAAGTAGCAACAATCTCTTTTGAGTTCGTAAAAATGATGTGGCTCTAAACACACTAATAGTTGAAAACAATGACCAAGAAATGTTTGCCTTTAGTTATACAATTTTTTCTTAGAGTTGTTGTTTGCTTAAGAAAAGTTTGAAAATCAAAACTGTTAATATGATCCAAAGGTTCAAGAGTTATGGAGGTCCACAAACCTAAAAGACCAAAAACAAGAACCTTGTCCCGGATATCAGAGTGCCGAAGCCTACTAGCGTGCGTCTCATTGCTTCTTCCTCTTTTGTTTTAAGTTTCTGTTCTTATCCATGTCTCATTGGTGCCGTAATGGAAAATTTCAGCAATATGGAGCTTGCATAGTTTTTTCCCCTTTCATGATATTTTATCCTTATTGTATTTAAGACTTTCGCTTCAACAACTGTAGTTGCACCTGAGTAGTTATGCATCTACATGAAAGGAGAACACCCCATAGCTTGCCTTAGATTGGCTTTTTTCATCCAGACTTTTGCTGTCAATTATATGACTAGTTATAAGTTTTAAGATCACATATCTGAACAAGTTTCTCATACAAGAATTGTAGAAAGAAATAGAAACAACCAAAAAGCAATGAGGATTGCTGATGCAAGACAACTCTAGGGAACACTCCTATATGCAATGCATACAGGCTAACCGATTTATGATCCTAGTTGATCGACTTGTACTGATAAAAATAAAGGACAATAAATTGGATTCTTGCAGTAATTGATTAATCATAAATGCACAAGTGAATATGAAGTCTGAACTAGAATGCCTGCAGTATTCTAAAAGGAAATGAACAACAAGAGGTTTTAAGATTAATCCCAGCTTTGTTGCCAGAAGAGGGGCTAATCTGCAATTAGTTTTTAGCAAAAAAGTGTCAGGGTTTTGGGGATTTCAAAGGGGCTCTGTAGGAGATTAGATGGCTGTCTTGAAAGGCTACTGCTGCTAGGAACTGCCATAGGTAGGGCCAGCTGCAGCAGCAGGTCCAGTTGGTCCTGATGGAGTTTCTAGGGGATAGGGTGGCGGGAGAGTAGATTATAATTTAGGAAAATATAAAGAAGAATAAAAAGGAGAGGTGAGAAGAGAAATAATAAAGATGGATGGAAACAAGAGGAAGATGAGAGGAGGACACTCTAATATGAAATGCACGAAGGTTGTTACTGATTGTAGACTCTGATTGATCAATTTTGTGCTGTTAAAAGTAGAGGAAGAGGAATCAGATGCATTCAAAAATCAACCAGTCATAAAACACCCACATGAAGATAAAGGCTAAGCTAGAATGCCTGCAGTTTTCTTTTCTAAAAGGGAAAGAGCAACAATTTCTTCTCAGATCAATCCCAAGTTTGCTGCAAGAAGAGGGGTAATCTGTAATTATGTTTTAGCTAACAAAAAAATCAAGGTTCTGGGGATTTCAGAAGGGGTCATACAGGAGACAAGTTCGCTGCCTTGAAGGGGATGCTGCTGCGAGGAGCAGACACAGGTAGGGCTATCAGCAGCAACAGGTCCACAGTCTACTTGGTTGTAGATGGAGGTTGACTGCTGAAGAGTGGATTGTAATTAGGAAAAAGAGAATGGAGAATAAATAGAAGAAATAAAGGAGAAATAGACAGATGGAAAGGAGAAGAAGATAGGAAGAGGACTGTAGGAATCGATCTGTCACCAGTTTTGAGGAGATACATTTCCATGCCTCAAACCCTTTCATGGATCTTCCATCCAAGAGAATGAAGAGCAAATATGCCTGCAAGGAGGAACAGGAAAATACATTTACTTTCTCATCTGGCTTTTGGATTAGTGCGCAGTGCAGGTTGTGAGATAGATTGTAGTAAAAACTTGCTTCAGCCTATGACTGTTGAGGCATAAGAATGATACATACACTGAGAGATATACATGTATGTGTATCAGCAAGTTCATGCATCATGATATCTTTCCCGACAATATCATACCTCTCTTTGGTGCAAGGATGCTATAAAAATGGCCACCTTCACAGAATATAATGACAGATAAAAATTTAGTTAGTTACGAACATGATCAAGTTTTAAATCACAGAAGGGTTTCCCAACTAGGGATAGGTCGTGATAGTAAAGATCAAGGCAAGCGTTTACATACAGATGTTGGTGGAAATGCTGGCCATCTCCTGGCAGGGCATGTATCATGCCTGCAAATGTACTTTGCTCTGCCAAAATGAACGATTAAATAAGAACTTAATGCTTAATTAAAAATGTTTTAAAAATAATTAATTGGTGTTGCTGAATGCTGTGGCAATGGCTAATGCTGGCCCTTCATGATAATATATTCGTAGATTATTTTTTAAGATAAATATGGTTCAAGCTACAGTATGCAAATTTTGACTGTCTCTATTCACCACCCAAGGTACACTTGATGGATGCATGCCTTGCTATGATATCCTTTTCAGGTCAAACTTTTTGGAGCTAGTACTATATGAATGCATGTATTGAAAATTTTTGGGTGCCAAGAATCAGCTCGAATTTTAAGCTTGGTACCAGAGTAGGAGTTTGAGTCAGAGAGAAATAGTATTATGTCATCTTTTATGCAAAGAAAGCTTAGGGGTTGGTTTGATTACTGACATGGTTGGAAATTGATTTATGTTCCTTGTGGTTTAGATACTTTGCTCCAGTCATGTAACTAGGAGACCATTCTTATGATTTAATATGTAGAATCAAATAAGTTATTATGTTTGGGATATCTAAATGCCGTCTTCTTTGATATGCATGTCAGGTCATACACTTCACCTTCCTTATCCCTCTGTACTAGTTTCTTTTTTAAAGAATACTTTTTTCCATCACTTTGTAGTCCTAGTATTGTAAGGGGCTACACTCAAATTATAAGAGAAATAAATCCTTGTTAAGGATTCATGCTTTTCATTGCAAATAAACCATCCAACAACATTGAAGCACTAGGATCACCCATTTAGGAGAGAAGTTACATCTGAGGATATTTCTACAGCTACATGTATGCCTGAAAGGAAGTTACACAAATAACTAAATTATGAGTTTGATATTTTAGAGTACGTTTACTTGCAAGTACAACATAATAACGTCAATCTATTTCGTGCATCATATGTTATGCATTATGCAAGGTTTGCCATATCGAAAATTGGTACCGTTTTGGTATCAGACAGTACGGTTCGATATGGGGTATACCGTACCGAATCGATGGTGTACTGGTCATCTTGTATCGAACCAATAATGTACTGGTTAAGTGAATTGGAAAGTTTCAACCTATAAGTTGCCTCATATCGAGTTGAACTAGGTGGTTTGGCATGGTATGGGGCGGTTTGGTATGGTACGAGGTCAGTATGAGATTGGTACGAGATAGTTCTGGGCTATATAAAAGATTAGGGGTTGTACCAGCTGCATATCATTTTGAAATGGTGAACCGTACAGGTTCAACACCAGTACGGTTTAGTGTGCTTTGTGTTGAGCAGTTCGATGCGGTTCGACATACCTTGATGTTATGCTTCAATACATGTTATCTAACAAGTTTGCTCCTTTCTTGGAAAAGTTATTTGTGGACAATCTCTAAGTTGCATGTTTCTCAAAAAGCCATATCAATTATGAATATATGATCGAATGTGTTATCCTTGTTATGTTGTTAATTGTTTTTAGGGAACCTCTGACTTGTATCATTGATAACATTGATTTCTAAAACAAGTATCATTTTCTAAATTTCTTCAATGTTTTGGTAATTATATGGAGACTAATAATATTCTTCTTTCAATTACTGAACAATGTACCGAGCCAAACCGATTGAAATTTGGTTCAATTTAACCTTTCGGATCAATATTGCAAGCGAATTGGCTTGAACTGCTGAGAACCAACCTAAATTGTACTAAACTGCTATGTTCAGTTCAGTATGGTTTGGGTGGTTTTTGGATTGGCGTGGTATGCATGTTGGCTCTTGTGAGCTCACATCCTCTCTCTTGTTTCCATTAGAATCCATTTAAGTAAATGTCATCCTTTCTCCTTTTTTTCCTTTCTATTGACTTAAGATTTCTTATGAAAATAAAAAAATGCCTCCATTTGAATTCAACAAAAATATTAAAAAAATTAAATTTCTTAAGAATAAAGAGTAATTTTCACTCAAAAATAAATTTGAAAAATTTAACGAAATAGTGCTTTAGCAAATATCAAGTAAGAGTACTTTCGCTCTAGATAAAAATTTTAGGAAATCAATTTAACTTAGAAATAATGAGAAAACAAGATATTAAGAAAAAATATCTTATAATACAATTTATAAGATTTGAGTCAATACTTAATCAAACTTACAAGATTTACAAATGTAGACAGGATCATGGTAACAGTGAACCTCATGTTAACTTATGCTGACTTGATCCATAGCTCATCAAAATAATAAAATTAAATTTATCATAAAATCATAAGGTTGAATCGTATTTTTTAAGGTCCATACTGTGACGTGTGACGATTGGAATTCCTTTACTAAGTATTGACCAAAACCTTATAAATTATATTTTAAAATAATTTTTCTTAGTATCTTATTTTCTCATTATTTTTAAGTTAAATTGATTTTCTAAAATTTTTATCTTGAATGGAAGTACTGTAACTTAATATTTGCTAAAACACTATTTTCTAAAATTCTCCAAATTTGTTCTTGAGATGGTGAGATACCTTTTATTCTTGAGGAATTTGATTTTTCTAATATTTTTGTTGAATTCAAATGGAAGGTGGTCCCTTATTTTCACGAAAAATCTTAAGTGAATACCATCCTCTCCCCTCTTTTCTCGTTTCTTTCCATTTACTTGATAGTTTGTTTGGAACCAATTCTGATGGAAATGGAATTGGGATTCCATAGTTTTAATTATTTCCATCGGAATTAGAATTCCAATTCTTATGTTTGAAATAAAGTATAAAATTACAGAATTGAATTCCAATTCTTTTGTTTGAAACCAAGATGGTAATAAAACTCATAAAATGATTTTACCATATTACTCTTAATATATAAGAAAATAATAATTTTGAAAGATAAAAAACTTATAAGATAAAGAACTTAGACCTTGATGATTCAAAACAATAAACATAGATAATAGTAATATGGAAATGGAATTTATAAAATAATTTTATCATATTACTCTTAATATGTAAGAAAATAATAATTTTGAAAGATAAAAAACTTATAAGATAAAGAACTTAGACTTTGATGATTCAAAACAATAAACATAGATAATAATAAACATGTAACAAGATCATATAAGAAAATGAAACCATTTTCTTATACCCAAAAAAAGATAAAAGTAATAAAAAATGATTTTATGAACTACAAGAGGTAGAGAATCAAAGATTCAAACCTTAGCAGAAATTCACCACCAAAGAGAGATGAGAAGATGAGTGTGGTTTGATGGGTTTTTTGAGAAATGCAAAATATTTGACCATAGGTTCTATGAATTCCAATTCAGCTTTCCCAGAAATCTGACCAGTTTTGATAAGATTTTTGATTCCATAGTTTTTAAGGATTTGAAATTCCAATCCCATAGTTTTGTTTCATTCCAAACACTAGAATCAATCATTAAAACTACAGAATCGGAATTTCAATTCCATAGGTTTTAATGGTTCCAAATAGATTGTAAAGGATTTTGAATGAAAATAAGAGAGAAGAGAGGATGTGAGCTCACGGGAGGCTCCTAACCTTGTATACTACATAAAAAAGTAAAAACAAATGAAAAAATTGCACAATGGGTCGAACCAGTCCAAATCAACAATATGCTGTTGATTCGATTCGGTAATTATATGTTATTCTGCAGACTTTGGCATTGGTTCATGGTTCTGCTGACCTTGCTTTTAATAAATGCTAGCCTTTTTTTTTTCACCCAAATTTCAAAGTTACTAATAGGAACTAGGAACCTATCACTCCTTGGAGAGTACCCCAACTGGTAATTATATGTTATTTTGATAGACTTGTTTCCAGCTATTTCATTGTAATATGCCAATGAAAGGTATAGCCTAATTGGATCTTATAACCCAGGGGAGTTTGGATATGGTAAAGCCATTATGAATGTAAGTTCGTTTTTTAATCCATTAGATTCCGTAGACATTATTATTCTTGATCACTAGTATAGAGCAAGGTAAAACGTATCGAACTGAATCGATCAATTTAGTTCTGATTGAACTGAACCAACCGGAAACGATTCATTTTTGCCTGTCGGTTTGGTATGGACTCTAAACTGGGTAGAACCAGTGTGACTTGGTCCGAACCATGCCGAACCAGTCGATTAGGGTGGTTTTTGGGTTGGGAGGGCTGTGCTAGGTGTCATGTGAGCCCACATCCTCTCTCCTCTCTTTTATTTATATATCATTCTCTCATTTTTTTCTCTTTTCTCTTTCCTTTCCATTTACTTAAGATCTCTCATAGAAATAAGAGAATACCCTCTATTTGAATTTAACAAAAATATCAGAAAAATCAAATTTCTTAAGAATAAAAAGTCAACTCTTCCTCTCAAGAAGAAATTCAGAGAATTTTAAGAAATCGTGGTTTAGCAAATATCAAGTTAAGGTACTTTCACTTCGAATAAAAATCTCAGAAAATTATTTTAACTTAGAAATGATGAGAAAACGAAATGCCGAAAAAAGTTATCTTAAAATATAATTTGTAAGGCTTTGTTTAATATTTGGTTAAACTTATAGGATTTTTAGATTTAGATAGGATCACCGTAACAGGGAACCTCATACTGATTTATGCCGACTTGATCCACGGTTTATCAAAATAATAAAATTAAACTTGCCATAATATCTTAAGGTTAAAATGTATTTCTTAAGGTCTAAACTATAACTTATTCAAACTAAACTGAAAGGAAAGAGGAAAGTAAATAGGCGGCATGCTGCCGGTTCGGTTCAGTTGGTACGGGTTCGTGGTTAATCCAACCTATAGAGTAAGCGCTTACGACCCTAAATCAAATGTCAACCTACTCATATTTTAAACCATTAGAGAGGAAGGATACTTAGGCTCCATTTGATCTCTCTTTTTTTCCTATTTTTTATTTTTAAAAGTGAAAACACGAATTTAGATGCAAGAAAGATGTTTGATTCTCTTATTTTTGTTTTGAAAAGTTACTTTCGAAATTTATGGAAAAAATGAAAGTCAAAACTCTCACTTCCTCTATTTCTAAATATATTTTTTAAGCCACGAAACCAACTTCATCCCAACTCTCATGATTTAATTCTCTTCTTCTCTACCTTTCTCAACTCCCCCCTCCCTCCATAGCACCTTGTTGGCAACCTCATGCGAACTATTTTTTTGCTTCTCTCTCCCCTTGCTATGCCTGCCATTTCTTTGTCGTCCATGGTTTCCTTTCTTTAGGATCTGACCCTCTTTAGATGAATATTGACCCTCTTTCATATTCTCTAGCCCTCAACAGTCCCCAATCAAAGCGATCCCATAAGATCCCAATCAATCTGAGAAAAATCACTTATGAGGAGGAGGAGCTCAATGTCTCGAGAGGAGTCTCTCAAGTTAGCTAAAGGCTTTATGTTGCCAAATGAAAGCAGGTTCTGTTATCATTCATTTTAGATTTTTTAAAATTTTTGCTTGCCAAACATATTTTACTTTTTTTGTTGAAAAATAAAAAAGCACAGTGATAAACAAACATGTTTCTATTTGTTAGAAATTTAGAAAAAATAGAGATAGAATTCCTGTTTTTTATTTTTTTAAAAAATATAAATGACAGTGATGTCAAATAGCCGTAAGATTTGTTATTACAAATTGGCTATATGGTGTTCCTCTATTCTAATTCTTTACCAATTAAGTCCATAAAATATTTTAGATTTGGGCCTTACACTAGATTGATGGGATCCTAATTCTTTACCAATTAAATCCATAAAATATTTTAGATTTGGGCTTTACACTAGATTGATGGGATCCTATGTTAATTTACATTAGGGCAGGTAATTGCAACATAGAAACCCATTGTGCCTGTGCTCTTGAAGGTTAATATATTTGGATTAATTATATTGCAAAATAAAGCTTATTAACTTTGTCAAATACTTTTGTTGGTAATATGACAGATCTGCTTCTTAAGTAACCACCTATTCTGTCAAGCTTTGACAACTGTCTTGCACTTACATTAACTTGATATCTTAATCTTTGAGCAGGCTACTTGAATTTTCAATATTTAGACATAATTTCACCTTATTTTGCAATTTCTGAATACAAATGTTATATTATCCTAAATTCCTAATAAGAATTATGATAGTTTGGTTCGGTTGAATGTCAGACATTGGCAACTTGGAGGTCATAAGTTTCAATCCATCTTCTAAAGGAAAACTGATTGATCATGTAGCCATACTTGTACTCTTTTTATCTTATGGATGTTTATCTTTTGCATTATAGCTGGAGCATCCAATAATAAGGAGGAGGTGTTCCCCTTTTCTAGAAAGTTCATTACTGCCAAGTGCAAATGATTTAAGCTTGCATGAATGGAAGGCTGTTCCAGATATTTGGAAGTCAGCGGCAGAAAAATATGGTGATCGGGTAGCATTGGTGGATCCTTATCATGAACCACAGTCAAAGTTAACTTATAAGCAGGTTAGATATATTTTTCTTTTCTTCAGCAATAAGAAAAGTTTCTTATCAGTTATCGGTGTACCATAAATCTATTTTCAATGTTTCTGTTCAATACTTTTCATGTAAAGCCTTCAGCTATCTAGATGATAAAAATTAGGTTTCATGAAATGAATAATGCCCTTTAGATCCAAAATTCACTCAAACTGGATTTATTAATATCCATTCTTCAATATAAGTTTTGCACATGAATTGTCCTGGGTACACTGTTCTTCTTCATAAAATTGATATGATGTCAAACTTAAGAGAAATGGAATAAGTTAGAAGTTTGTTATGCATGTACTTCGAATACAAAGATATGATAAGTAGAAATAAGAGTGGTTGCTTTTTCCGTAAATTTCTAAGGGGTGTCTCTCTTTGTACTGCATGGCTATTGTCACACCCTCCAATCAGAATTCGAGCCAAGGAATGCGACAATCCACTGCATACGTAAAGTTGAACTTGAACCTTAAGTCATGCAAGGTGATAACCTGTCTAATACATGTTGTGCAATTGAATTTAAAATAACTCTGCACTAGGAGCATCAACACAATATCAAAGTTTTATTAATTCCAAACCAAATCTAAACTACCATTCTCATGACCATTTCCAAAATCTCAAAAGTCCATAAATAATCAACAGTCCACAATAACTAGATAGTTCTACAAACCATAAGGGATTACTAATCTAGTAGCTTACTCTAAGCCCTTGGCCAATCTCTACCTGTACTCTGCTTTGCTTTAGGCTTTGTAAAATAGAATCAAAGAAGAGTGAGCTATTGGCTCAATAAGTAACTAAAACTCTGGTTAGAATGGATCAAGTAATTTCAACCATAAGTACTTTAACCAATTAATGTAAACTACTAATAATGGCAGATAAAAATTTCATAATAAAAAAATATACATATTGTTTAAGAATGCAAAGGTCACATAATTTCATGTATTTTACTGTCATCAAAAATCCATATTTTAAATAAAAAGTCACAAGAGCACATATATAGATTGTAGTATCATACTCTATGCGATATTTCTTATATAATTCCAATAAGCAATTTTAAATTACTTTCAAAACTATAACTCATCAGTCTTATAAGACTATAGCCACATATAAGTTTTGTGATCAGAGCTCTTTGAACAATAGTACTGCATTCAATCCCTGTAGAGTAGGTTCACTGTACTGAATATAGCCTCTACAGAATGGGTCCACTGAATAGATGCCTACATTTGACCCCTCATAGACGGCATCCAAAATATAGCTTGACCAAGAGTTTGCATCACATATGCACACTAATTTCAAAAATTATCCAAGTTCCAGAAATAAGAAATTTCTTACTTGATCCAATTTGCATGTAAATAGAACATGCAAAATAATTTTACAATGTTTAAAGCATTTGACCACACACACACACACACACACACACACACACACACACACACACACACATTACATATATAATTTGAAATTAATTTAACTAGAGTAAGGCTATGTACCTACAATAAGCAATACTATGGTTAGATTAATTACTTCAAGGCTGTCTTCCAACACTTAATATTCCACAATATAAAATTCTTTTAAGTTCTCAATTAAATAATTTATTTATTTTTACATGTTCTCATTCCAAAAATCTTAATTAATTACCATAATCCTTGTTCTAAGCCCATTATTGGTCCAACCATGCTCAATGCTACATATCGTTGAATTAAAAGAAAAGATTGAAGTCTTACCTTTAATGACCGTAGAAATATGGGCTTAAGATTAGCTTTCTCCTCACTCATATTGTTATTTACCCACACAAATTAAATCATTCCTAAATTTAAAAATCATAAAGTTTGATGGGCAACAAATTAGGACAAGGTTCAAGGTGACCAATACCACCTCAAAGCTGTGGTCCCCACCACATGAGGTAGAATGACCCATGACTTTGCCTCATTTTAGAGAGAGAAATAAAGAGGAGAAATAAGAAGAGGGAGAATGAAAGAGAAAATGAGATAGAGAGGGAGAGTGAGAGAGAGAGGAAGTGGAGAGATGAGAGAGAATCTGAGAGACCTAGAGGAGGGGTAGTTGGTTACCAGACTTCCCATCGACGATGAACTGAAGTTTTGACGGCCTGCTCTGAGATGCCCCAACAATATAATAACCCAAGACCTCTCCTAAAAATTTTAGTCAATAAGATATTATTTGGGCTTCTTAATACTGTATAAGTATCAAGATCTACTCAGTGTATAGTCGATGTAAGACTAAACATACCAGCATGGGCTCACATACTTTCTCTATTTAAGCTCTAGCATACTCGCTAGGCTAAGGAGTTAAATCTAATCCTATTCATAAATACCATAAGCCCATCTGCACTGTCTCTAGTCTACATGGGCTATAGGCTAGGTCTTCTCGGGTACTATTTATTACAACTCAAAATTTCATCCAAAAAGACTAGTTGGAAGTATTATTATTAGGCTCTTTTATCTTGTATAAGTACTTGAGATTTACTCGGTGCATAGCTAATGTGGGACTACAATCACACCACCACAAGCTCCCACATACTCTCCTCGTTTAATCTTTGGCATCCTTGTTAGGCTAAGGGTTCAGATTCAAATCCAATTAAACCCAATCACAATCTCAAAACACCATGATCGGCTTGTAGTTAGCCCCAAAAGAGCCCATCTACTGTGTTCCTAGTCCACATGAGCCATGAGTTGGGTCCATTCTGATACCATTCGTAACAACTGAAGATCACATCCGAAAAAGTTAACCAAAAAGGTACTACTTAAACTTTTTAATCTTAGATAAGTGCCCAAGGTCTACCCAGTGAATAGCCAATGTGAGACTAAAAACATGCAAGCACAGGCTCTTACAGGCAACCATTGGTTTAACACCACTACAGAAAACATGAAAAATGAGAAGATCGAGGGGAATGATTTTCTACTGACCACAACTGGTTCTCCAACAGTGAGCAAGAAGAGCAAGTAGTTTCCTAGTATCCATAGGTGGAAAGTGTGATATATCGACCAAAAATTGGGTGAAGGGACATCAGAATCCATGAATAGAGTAAGGTTTTGTCTTGTCACCAAGCGGGGTGAGCAAGAAAAAGAAAAAGAAATGAACAGAGAAATAGGGGAAGAAGTTACCTGCCGTTTTTTTCCCTCAATGCAATCAAGAAACGGCCACTTGTGGCAGCTCCTACAACATGATGATGGTGATGGCGAGATAGGTGTGATGGCTAGACTCAATTTGAGGAAGAAAGAGAGAAGCGAAGAGTCATTGAAATATGATGTGGTGGTGGTAGTTTGATATGATGGTTAAATATTGAAAAGAGATAAGGTTGAAGGTGGCTGGCTCTCATGCCACCTCAATGTCTCGTCGACGAACGCCATCATCGAAATTTTGATGATCGGGGAGGGCAATGACCTGCTAAGGCTGCTCAATTGGGAAGAATGACCTGATAAGGTTATTCGATGGGTAGCTATCTTGATTCGATCTCTGATGGAGTTGACTCGGTCAAGGAAGCGTCAGTGAGTCTCACAACTATTGTACTAGTCTCTTTTTTTGTCCTTTTTTGAGAGAAAAGAGGGCATACCTTGGCACAACAGTAAGGCTGCTCCATTGTGATCTAGGTATCACAAGTTTGAAATACGAATAGTCTTTCTGCATGTTGGGTAAGGCTACACACATCTAACCCTCATTGTTAGGTGCCTTGTGCATTGGGACACCCTTTTTTTGGGGAAAAGCAGGAAACTTACCCTGAATTTAATTATCTTGGACCAAACTTTGAATATACACCACCTAAGACTCAAACCTGGAACCTCTGCCTCTTGAGCAAAGGGGTGCTACCCACAATTCAGATGGATATTGTACTAGTCAACATGGTATTACAACTATAGTAAGGTGGCATGGGTGCAAACTAAGGAATCAAGCTTTAACGTTGTTTTTCACTTTTCCTTTTGGTGTCTGAGGAAAGGTTTAGTACATCCAATTTGCTTCTAAGACATGTGAGCTATGTACTTATTGTTAGAATGGTGATAAATATCTCTACTATTTACATATATATGGACACATATACATATGCTTGGCATGCACAAGATGCACACACACAATGACATGTAGGTGCCTACATCTAGAAATGACTTAAATGCCTAGTGAGGCTTGGCATACTGCTGTGCATTGGTTTAGGGATGAATTACAAAAGTTAGACACCTAATAAACTGCCCTAGTGATTACCATGGTCCAGAATGCAGTTGCTTAAATACTTCATACCGCAGGCTCATCAAATCATGCAGATATGTTGATACTGTGATTCTGATAGTGGACTTATCTGGTGCGCAATTAATTTTTTTGCATTAACTGGGTATTATGGTTAAATCTTATTCAAACACATGTGTTACAAGGAACCTAGAAAACAATTTTAAATGAACTACGTAAAGTTCAATACATTTTGAGATATATCCTCCATATGCGAATGTGCAATTTTCATTTCATGCCACTATAGCTCAATGTCTTACTGGGAAAAACATCACACGAATAACATATTGTAGGATCAATCTTTATTATAATGTTGAGAATACATCTATATTGTATTTCTATCTCATCAAAACTCTTTAAGAAATCACTATAACTTGTTTATCTTGATAATGTGGTTTTAACCTAACATGCTTTCATTTCAGTTTACTTGCCTGAATGATGGTGGACCCTTCTCCAATACCTAAAAAGGGTTTCATTATCTTATAATTGCCATATGCTGGGTCTGGCAAATGAGTGAATTACTCAAATGCATCCCTAGTCATCATTTCTAGGAGCAGAGATCTGGAATCTCAATTCTTTCATGCAAAGTTTTAAGACCCAATGGGATGGGGGTGTCCCAGCCATCCTCTCTCATTCTTGTGAGAAAACAGGACTGGGGTAGGGGTGGGACTCCAATAACCTATACACATCAGGAAGGAGAAGAAAGATAAAAGAAACGATGGAAAGATGAAGGGAGAAATATATAAGGATGTCTTAATCTTTTTCCCTCCTAGCCAAGAAAGCCAGCGAACCAATGAACCTAGCAATGTGAAGTCTTTGGAGAGAGGAGATCTGCTACATTTGGCTATAGAGAGCATTAGGAGGAATTCCAAATGATGGGCTGCCACCGGAATGAAACTTGTGCCATAAAGGAAAAACAGAAACAGAAATAGATTAAGGGAAATTGATTTAAATCCTTCCTTGTTTTTATACTTATTCCCTTTCTCAAGCTGGAGCCTAAGGCAATCAACATTGAGAAGGAAAGAAACTCATCTTAGTACCAGTTATATTGGCAACTCTCCAGCTACAAATCAAATCACAGAAATATATGATTACCCTCTCAGCATAGTTGAGATTGGTTATCCCTACCAGGGACAAACTAGACGGTGCCAATTAGTATGGCCCAAAACTGAGCAGAAGTAGTTGGTACCACCTGGTTCAGCCCCCTGTGCCATTCTGAAAGCATGTATCGTCATGTACAGCACAGTTTGTGATGATATGGCAAACCATGATACAAACCTCAAGACAAAAGGTTTAAGCTTCATGGATTTTCCTATATATATGAAAAGGAATTTAAGAAATAAAAAGTATTTTGTCAACAAGCAATGCACTGGATATAAATGTTTGTTTGGAATTGGTTGTTTTACAAAACTTTATGAATCTAATTTTTGGTTTGATTTCATCAAGTTGTTTCTTTAAGAAGTACTGCAACATATCTAATAACGGTCTACCTTGGCATTTCAAAATGCCCGCAGTTCTTTTTGAAAAAAATCCTTTTTTTCTCTGGCTTTTGTAGAATCGATCTGTTTTGGACT
Source organism: Metroxylon sagu (assembly GCA_017589505.3). Classification (NCBI taxonomy): domain Eukaryota; kingdom Viridiplantae; phylum Streptophyta; class Magnoliopsida; order Arecales; family Arecaceae; genus Metroxylon; species Metroxylon sagu. The sequence continues at coordinate 850,915 of JACVBY030000658.1, read as the reverse complement.
TGTGCGATCATTATGCCTGACCTTCTAGTGATTGCACACATACAGCTTATAGATGCATGGTATAATAGTCGATGCATACATATGATAGGATTCCTTAATTTTGGAGATCCTTTCAAATTTTTAAGATTCCCTTAATTTGAAGGATCTAGTTATTAAAGGAACTTCCGATCTCAATCAATGATTGGTTTTCTTAGTTATGGATTGGTTACATTAAGGGATTTCCTTATATAATTGTATTAAGCTTTCCTTGAATAATTAGAGTTTCAACCCTATAAATATATAGCAATCCTTTTGGCTTTTCGATGGTGAATAATATTATTGGTTTCTTTTCTTTGGAGGTTCAACCCTCTTGAAGTGATTATCAGGAGATTTAACCCCTTCGAAGCGGTTATCTGGAGGTGTGATCTTCTTGAAGCGATCACAATTATCCCAAATTCTCTATTTTATCAATCGTTGTGATTGGGGTTCACAATAACATATTCGTAGAAGTGTCATACCTCTATCAATTATCCAACAGTGAGAAGCTTCTTTGCTATTTTAAATACTTAAGTTTAATAAGGTGTAACTTTAACAAACACCCACCTCAAGATCTCATTTCTGGTGTTCCATATTTCTGTTTTTTGTATTTTTCAATTCAATGTATTTTTGACCTAGAAAAACTAATACTGATAAAATTTCCTATAAGCACAGGATCTATAAGCTTATCTTCAATTCATCCACCAAATTTAATTTAATGGGTGTGCCTACATCAACATCTCTATTCTTTTTCCAGCAGATCCAAACTCAGAGATTCTGTATAGTGTACACCTTGGTCATTTTTTGGACAGGGGTGTTTTTTCTTTTCATCTGTATACTTAGAGAACTGCATTCCTTATACCGATATCATATTATGGTTGGCTTTGATATTTGGCCTTTATCTCCCAAAGATGGTCCTTTACATCAATTTTGCTTCTATTCCTTGATATTTCAAGTTTCAGTGCTATAACATCCAAGTGACATGCACCTTGAAACAAAGTGAGTCGCCAGTTAATTAATGAAGCTATTGAAATAGTTTGCTTGACAAATCTACCATGAGGTAGGCCTGGTGCGATTTAAAACTTATGTCTCTTCATGGTAGGCCTGGTGCGATTTAAAACTTGTCTCACCTTGACCAATAATGCTTACAATGGTACTCTAATGCTTGAGTGATAACCCTTTGTTTTGCTTTTTCTTCCTCCATGCCTATTAAATTCTATTCATAAGTTTTTCACAGGTAGCTAGAAGCCTTTCATCAATTCTAATTTCTTCCCTCCATCTCTCATTTCTTTAGTACTAAAGCTGCCTCAGGCCCTTACTGGTAACTTGGTGTCCTCTTTTCTATGGAATCCAAGTTAATCCTCTAGTTCTAAGGCATTAGTATTATGCATATGGTACTAGGAAGTAGGAACACAAGTTGCTTAAGACCTTTGAATTAATTTCAGGGAGTCCATAGGTTATCATACATATATAACTTGTTATTGTTGCTATTGTTGTTTCCATACATCTTAGCTTGAATCAAAGAATACATGAATTGCACTTTTATAAAAATTACGTTACTTGGCCACAGCACAGACCCTTTGTTGAACAGTGATTAAGTGGAAAATTCAGATAGCATTTACTTAGGTTACTTTCCATTAGATGTATGCTTGCTATATGTTTAGCTTTTCTTTAATAATGTCAAAACTTTTGAGTTCTGATTAATAAGTGGCTTATAAGATCTCATGGATGTCTCTTACTTGTCAAATTCTTCACTGTTCCTCTAATGGCAGCTTGAGCAAGCAATTTTGAACTTTGCTGAGGGTTTAAGGGTTCTTGGAGTAATCCCAGATGAGAGGCTGGCCCTTTTTGCTGACAATTCATGCAGGTGGCTGATTGCAGATCAAGGTACAGCGCATGCTTCATCTTTTACAACTTTGCTTCTAGAGTCATGGTACTGATAGTTGAGATTATACATGTTGATATTCTCTTGAATTTTAAGTTTTCAGTTCCTTGACAAGGATCAGTATCGAGCTATACTGCACAGGGGCAATGTTTATCAATTATTTCGTTTTTAGCAATGAGAATAACAGTTTCTTTTTCTGGTACACATTAAAAACGAATTCAAACTTAAAAGAAAAAGTTTGGCACTCCGTGGTTGATTCAGTTTGAGCAAACACCTAAATCATCTACTAATTTCATATAAAATGCAAGTTTTGCCAAGTCCACCTCACAGTCATAAAAATGATACTGGCAAAACTTGTTCCTCCATACTTCTAATTTCAATCACCCTTTCTTCATACTTTTAATTTAGAGCTGAACAAATTACCTATGATTTTCCTTATATATTCCTGCCATAATTCACGAAAAAAATGACTATAAAAAGTCTAACATTCTCTACACAAATAATGAATTCAAGCTAGTTAAATCAAGAAAGAGAGAAAAGGATCAATCTTTTCATGTCTCAGCAGAAACATTGACAATCCATAGTTGACAATTATAGGAACTATAGTGCTATTATATATTGAAGAGCATGCATCATAAACTGTATTAGGAGAATTCTATTAGTATTGATTTATAATTTGGACAAAGCTATGGCAGACTGCTATATTCTCTGAGTTAAGTCATCAGGGCAGTGCTAGATCAGATTTCAATGAGCACCTGAGGTATCATTTTCTGTTTTTAGTTCAAGAACACAATGTTCACCAGAAAAATAGATCATGGTAGTGTTGAAAGAAAACACATGCTAGCGTTTAGAAAGAATGAGGCATGCAGAAACTAAGGCCTTAAAAATAGTCCTAAAGCTGTTATGAAGGGAGAAAAAGTTGAGGCACAGAAAACCTCCTCCACCTCTTCCTTCCTTTCTTTTCTTTTACCCCCTTTTTTATCTCTTTTTCACCTTTTGCTCTCTCATTTCCTTTGACTTTACTTTTTCCCTGAAATCCTATTAAAAATGTCAACCTTTATCCTGAAAGATCCATTACAAAATTTTGAGATTCTATTTTTTCTGGTTACTTGAGCCCAAACAGTACTCAAAAAATTCTGATAAAAAAATAATATACAAGTTATATGTTGGAAGGATGAACTGGAGGTTTTCCGGGATGGAATCTGGAAGGAGCTTCAATGATATGGCTCAGAGGACCCTGCTTTTAGGAGAATAGCCAATGAAATATCTCATGGATTCAGATGGCAATTTTTGCCACCACCCATTTCTGCCCATAACATCAATATCACAACACAATGAAGAAACATATATGATATGTAGATATGTACATGCAGAGAAGAGCTGTTAGCATGCTGAACCATTCATTCTATAGAGGCATCAGATGGACCTCTATGTAAACATTAATTATCTGAAGGAGTCACATGCATATATTTGTTGCGCCAAAATGAATCAACTGAACCATGCGGCATGTGGATGCATAGGCATGTGCTCTAACTCATACTTGTTCGGCTTGGAGTTGGATTGATATTAGTGATGAGTGATTAATATTGACCGTGAACATTTATTTTCACAATCTTTATCCATTGCTATGAAGTTTTGTATGCCATCTGCATCAATGAAAATTGCTCTTATCTCATTCTTTTTTAGGATATATTGTTGAACATTGAAATGATTATTTGGAAAAAGGAAAAAAGAAGGGAATGCCAAGTTCATATATTGAAACACTTGCTCATATATCTTAAAAATTTGATCAATGCAATGAATTCTTTTTGCATAGGTATTTGTTATTCTCAGTTATGCAAATGTTTAGAAAAATTCAGGGCTTGTGTTCTTGCACTACAGCATATTTTGCAAGTATGTGGCTCAGTAACTTAGTTTGGTTATTGATCCAAAATAGAAGGTCAGATGTAATCTTTTAAGTTGGAAAATGCAATATTTGTTTTAAGGTCCAGTCTACATTTCAAGCTGTGCCATACGGGTAGTTTATAATAATACCCATCTGTGTTTGTAATTTATGCAATCAATTCATGATAGGTCTGAAATATCTCGATTCAAGAGATCTTTAGCTTATTGGTGATGCATCATGAGAGCTAACTTACTTATTGTATGGTCTTGTTTAAAACTCACATTTTTGGCAACAAAAGTTTGGCTGCTACAGAAAATAAGCACTCTTAGCTTGTCAGAATAATCTAGTTAAGGATATTTGAGTTATATTTGGTATTTTTATGCGTATTAATAGAGTTACAGATGGGTTATGTAGATCCGAAGCCAAGTTTTATCTGATCTGATCTTGACATGATGGTACTTGAAGTTAAAACTCATAAATGGGGTTTCAGGCATGGATTCCAATTTAGACCTGAACTTCAATTTGGTCAAGTGTGGGTCTCACAGAATTAGGCATTATTTGCTTGGACCAAAATATCGACCTTGACCTGAATGTGACCTGCCAAGTATTGGATTGGATCTGGATCTCAAACTTCAAGCTGAATGTCAGATCTGGGTCAAGCTAGACTTGGAGTCAACCTTATTTGACTGGTACTTGTAGTAATTAATAATAGGCTGACTTGATTTAAAATGTGTGTGGGAACACATGTATGTGAATGGGCTGGCTTTGATCAAATTGGATCTCTGTTTTATGTCTAAAAAAATTTGTTTACTTTTGCTTTACTATATTCTTAGATCTTTTATTTAGGTAAATTTTAGTATGAGGTGTAGTGTCCTATTTTGGGTAAGATTGGTGTGCAAAGATCCTATCATAGGTATATATTGGTTAAGAAATTCCTTCATTCACTAGGCCTTCATCTTAGGCAGTTTTTGTTGTCTTTCTATATGGTTCTTTGAGATTTCCCAATTCCATCCTGGCAAGGTTTTGTCCACTCACCTGGAATTTGATTACTTGGTTGTTTAAAGCCCTAAATTATCCGTAAAATAAGTCATCAAAAGGCTAAAAACAGGCTGGCCACTAAATGTGAATTGTTTGAATGAATAAAAAGTTCTCTTGGGCCAAGATTGGTTCCTCTTATACTCCCTTTCTGTTTTTTGTTTCTTTTTTCTTTCCCTTTAATCTCTTCCTTGTTTCTTACCTGATCCCTGTTATATCTCTTGGCTTCTTTCCTTCTTCTTCATTAAATTGCAATAGATCTCTTGTGTTTTCTTTTCTTAAATTCTGAAATATATTTTGTAGTCTAAATTTTGTCTTCCAGTTTTCTAAGAGCAATCTTTGGTTACCTTTGAAGTTAGAACTTTAAGGCTTTTCTCTTAGTAGCATTACCGTTTTATAAAGTTTGAAACATATTCTTAGCTTTGTAATTTAAATAATTGGTGAATCTGTCTCTTTCTGTCTTGTTTCCTCTAAAAGGACGAGGAAATGTTTTCTTCAAAACCTTAACTTTTCTCATTCTTAAAGTTGATCTATGGTTTTACAAGCCACCCCAAGGGGGTCTTGCTTAAAGTTGCCTTCTTGCTTTTTCTCAGCGATATCTAGACATGGCAAAATTGGAAAATTTTGCTTCCTCCTGCGACACAACATGATACACTTGTTTTGTGCATCCTTGTCAATAGACATGCATGCTCTTCCTTTGCAGTACTTCATGGAGAGCGTAGACCCCCTAGACTACTTAATCATTTAATCAGATTTTAGCATGGAAACTTTCCTTACCCTCTATTTCATCTGGCTTCTTTCTTTTGTTTGAAGCGCCTCTCCTTGGGAGAATAAAGCGGCACAAGGAAGAAAAAAGAAGGGTTGACTCAATCTAGTGATAATGCTGTGCAACTACTTTAAAGTTCAGATCTAATCTGATGTTGAATCAACCAGGCTACAAAATAGAAGAAAAAAAACAAAGAAAAAAAAAAGAAAGGAAAAGAAACAAACATTGGAAGAGGAAGGGATAGGGCTGGAAGCTCACCCTGGTTTGCACCTTTGAGTGTCTCTTCCTAGCATCTTTCCTTGAGCTATGTCATTCTCTTCTCCTCTCTTCCCCCCTTCTCTATTTTCTTTCCTTCTTCTTCTTTTCCTCTCTTCTACTTGAGCCAAGGTAGAGAGGTTCCCCTCCTCAAGAGGACAAAGGAAAGACAACACCCAAAGCACGATGATGTCCCCACCTTTCTTTAAAAAATATGCCCTGGACATTCTTTCCCCTTATCTGGAACAGATCGTCCAGTCTCTCCCCACTTCGTCATTTTCTGTAATGCCATTATACCTTTCCAGAAATATTTTTCTGATGGTTTTACTATGTGATCATGTTGTTGCATTTTGATTAATATTTGGCACGTTTCTATGACCTTTGTCTTGTACAATAAACTATTTTTTACATTTTGTTTTGGCATAATAACAATTTAAGCCCTATAGTTTTAGGGACTTTGCAACTTAAACCCTGCAATTAACAAAATATCAGAAAAAAAACCTAGAGCTCATAGCCTATTTCATTCTAAACCCTGTCTTCCTGGACTTATGACGCCATTATTGTGGGAGCACATGCATTGTATGTAGTAACTGTTTGATAGTAAAAGCAATCGTTGGTATCCCAACAACCTAATTTTTAATTTCCATAATATCAAATAGGCCCTTATTATATCAAATAGGCACTCCAATCCAACCTGGCAGCCTAGCCCCTTGTTCCTCCCAATGGATCCATCAATATCCCCTTCTTTTTCGCCCTTCACCTTCCCCTTCCTGATCCAATTAGGACTCTCGAAGAGTCGAGAATCCTTCAAGGCACATCGCTTTTCTAACCGAGAAGGAAAGCAAAAAAGGCGGATTGACAAGGGGATTAGATGGAATTTTCTCTCCTTATCTCTTTCCTCTTTCTTTATTTATTTTCTCCATCACTACTTTCAATACCCCTCAGAAAGCTCTAAAGATCCCCACAAAAGATGACCAGGTCTGCCTGAAAAAACCAGTAAAAAAAACCAGCCAACCAAAATTAACAGTCTAGAAAGGAAAACACCGGAACATTATGTAGATCTCAGGCCAAATTCAACCCAATAATCTCTTTCCCAAAAAGGAAAGAACAACAAGCAATATACCTTTCCTTCATGAATATATGCAGCCTTTTGGTGGAAGAAAGAATAAATTCTTAAGGATTTCATGAGAAGCCAACAATGGAGGTGACAGAAATTGAGAATGGAAATCAGAAATCAAATAGGATTGTGGATGATGGAGAAAGGAAATTAGGGATCTAACAAGCAGAGGATTTAATGAAGGTAGACAGATTAGAAATTAGGCAACGGATACGGCTGGATTTTTGGTTTTAGGGGTCCAATTGAACAGCTAGACGGATTCAACAGTCACTGGGATGTGGACAATCGCTTTTACAATCAAACAATTATCACGTGCAATGCACATGCTCCCATAGTGACGGCGTCACTGGTTCAGGTAGATGGAGGATTTAGAATGGAACAGAATATGAACCATAGGATTTCTTTTGATATTTTGTTAAGTGCAGGATTTAAGCTACAAAGTCCCTAAAACTATGGGGTTTAAATTGTAATTATCTCTTTTATTTTTTAATGGTGTTCTATGCACAAGCATTGAAAGCAATTTTTTAAAAATTTTCTGCTTAATAATGGAATGACAAGTGATGTAGGCGGCAAAGGAAAAGAAAAGGCTGATCATTCCAATGGACCTTCTTGGCAATTTATTGACAATATGGGAAAGCCTACAATCAGGAGGTGAAAATTGCACATTTTTGTGCAATTTTTGTAAAGGACTTTTTTTTTTGGGAGAAAAATTAAAGGGCATTTTTTGAAGGAACTCATTATCAAGTTAGAGCCCATATTTTAAAACTTCTAAAGCATACAATTAGAGTATGTCCAGTCATTAATGAGGAGCTGTTAGCCACCTTCAAAAAACATGTTGATATGGCTAAAACGAAGAATGTGGGAAGAAAAGGAGAGGGGATAACACTCTTTTTAAATATTTTAATGTTGCTATAAAAGATGGGCTTGAATCTTTGGTTGCTTGTGCTTTTTATTCCAATGGCTTGTCTTTTAATTTAATCCGATCACCTTATTTTAGGGACATTATTGAGAATGCGTGTGACAATTCCTTAGTGGGTCACACTCCAGCAACACACTTCTACAGGCTGAGAGAACTAAAATCGAGTTGCTCCTAAAAGAAATGAAACAATCATCGATTCATGAGGGAGTGTCAATTTTTAGTGATGGGTTGATGGATTCAAATAGAGAGCAGAGTTTGATTAACTTCATGGCAGTATCGTCGGTCCTTTTGATAGCAATAGATGCAACCGGTCAAATAAAGAATGCAGAATATACAAGATCATTCATTGAGGCCGTCACTGAAGTTGGACCTTCAAATGTGATACAATTGATTATGGATATTGCAATTGTGTGTTGGGTGGCTAGTGTGAGAGTTGAAGCAAAATATCCTATTGTCTTTTGGACACCTTGTAATCCCTTGATGATAAACCTTGTCATTTACCTTGTCATTTAAAATCGTAGTTGGCCCTCAATTTTATTGCAGATCACCTAAAGTTGCCTTAATGAGTAATTGGCACCAATTTCTGAAGTATTCTTGTTACATTATAGCTTAAGCCAAGCAATTTGTTTATGGAGCCTTCTTTAAGAGTTGCCGTCCATAGCTGACTTCATTATGATGGGAGAAGGGTTTGAATGATGCTGAAGATGAATCCCCATGTTACAGAGTGTATGCTGTTCTTATAAGATTATGCGCGCGCGCGCGTGTTGTTTGATTTGGAAATTTTCATCAGTTTGTGAGTAAAACAGTTCCATTTTTTTGTAGGGAAAAATTCTTTGCAGCGTATTGTTTTATTATTGCTGTTTCTTTATCATGTGTCACGACTCTTCATATCTTGAGTCTAAATGTTTGTATGGTAGGAATCATGGCTACTGGTGCAATCAATGTGGTTCGGGGCACAAGATCTTCGAATGAAGAACTATTGCAAATATATAACCATTCTGAAAGGTTAGAGAATGATTTTTTTTTTCTTTTTTTCATTTTTCTTTTTTTTGGCCGGGGGGGGGGGGGGGGGGGGGGGGGGCGCCTTTAAATTCAAGGTACTATTTATTGATGTTTTACAATTGTCTCTATTCATTTGGACAGTGACTTTGATCTGCATGATTCGTTTCAGTTATTTAAATTACATATTGATGCTGAACTTGAGTGAAAGTTAGAACCAACATTCGCTCTGTCCTCCTATGGTGGCAGAACCAAGATTTTTCTTATATGGTGGAGCAAAACTACTAATTAATATTATTGTCATGTTTTTGCTTCAAGCAAAAGTTCTAAACATTTTGATTAGATTATGTATATTCTTATTACATCGGAAAGGATGATACAAATTATGACAAAACCCCACAATGGGATGTACTACTGATAGCAAAAAGTGGGCTAAGTAGTAAGACTGAGGTTCTTGGAAATCGGATCAGTGTGCCAATCCAGGAACATGAGTACACACACAGGTATCTGATAAAAGCTGCAACTTGGTTTTATCTGTGTATCTGGAATATGCGGATATGCTCCAACTCATCCGCATAGATGCATCAATCTGGGCACCCAAGATCTAATCCATTTTCAAGATAAGCTATATTAAAACAATTTTTTTTTAAAAAATATTACTTCCGCCCCCCCCCCCCCCGCCCCGCCTTTCTGCCAAAAAAAAAAAAAATCCTCCAGTGACCACATCAATAAATAGCTTTTATGTACATGCTAGAAGAAAATTAACAATTCTGTTATTGGTTATAGTTATGATTTGATAAACCCCATTTACTGGGCCCATGAAACCTACTCAATCTGCCCAGATTTTTAGTTCTTTCTATTTCAAATAGACCATTTGACATTTACTCTGGTTTATTTTATTTAAGATTGTAGATTTCTTTAATATAGCACTAAATTAGCCTATTTTGTAAATTTTGTATGCATAACTAAATTGATTTGTTCTCTTGGTTGTATTTTAGCATGTCATTTCTATTTTAGCATATATTTATCAATGTATTTTACATGGTCTTTGCACGCAAGGTGTGATTCTTATAATGGTACACTCACTTTGTTGACCAACCAGCTTTCTGTCTGGTAGAGATATTGAATTATTGCCTAATTAGATCAATTGATGATTGGTTTTTTGCAACATTCATTTTCTTTATTAAATGATATCCTGAGCTCATCCCAAGCCTGCCACATGACTCTGGGGAACAATTTGAATATTGGATTCCTTAATCCCAGAATCAATATTTTGCTGCTCCATCGTGTCATGCAGTGCTAGACTTGTTTTCTTGGGGCATTATTGCCATGTGACAAGTTGTCTGACAAATTTCAAGTGTTTTGACAGAACTTTTCTCATTCTTCTTTCTTCTTTTTCTTCTTAAAAACTTATATAAATTGTTTGTTTTTCATGCTTTAATTTTGCCTTTTTGCAGTAATGAGTATGCTGAAAATTAATTTATTAGAATATGAAACCTCCATAACCTTGATAATATCTTAAAACCAAGGTACAATTTACATGTTCTCTCAAAGTGATTCTTGTGCATACTTTCCAATCACTTGATCTTTTGATGACATTTCATTTTATCATCACAGTGTTGCCCTGGTTGTGGACGGTCCACAATTTTTTGACAGGCTTGCAGAGTCCTTAATTCTGGAGGCTGATGTAAGATTTATTGTTCTACTTTGGGGTGAGAAATCATGCCTAAATAGCAAAGCTCTAAGGGACATACCCTTATATGATTATGGGGAGATCATAGAATTAGGCCGAGAAAGCCGTCATGCATTGCTTCAATCTTGCAAAGGAGGTAATCTTTCTTCAGACACATCCAGAGATTGAGTAGGTTGGAAAAAACATTTTTTTCTTCGAGATCTATATATCAATCATGTCTGGAAGAGTTTCCTGCAATGATTAATATAAATTGTTATTGCAAGATGCATTTTCAATATCTGTTCTCCCAAGGTCCACCGGCACTTAGTACGCTCGGAACTAGTACACCAGAAATTAGTTTTTGATTTTTTTTTCAATTTTTTTGTTTTTCAATGCTTTTAAGTTCTCCACATGTAAATTAACAAAAATATAGAATTTTAATTTATATATCCATGCTATTTTCAATTTTTTCTGCGCTCTTGCCTAGTTGGGGGGAAAATGGGGATGGGGGTAGTGGTCTTTGGTTGTTGGAATGCTAGGTTCACCATTTGTTTATCAAATGAGGTTTGGGGTTGGGAAAGACATAAGAATTTCAATTTCTTTTGGATTGAGGAACAGGGTACGGATTTGGGTAGGGTTGGTAGGGACTAGGGTTTAAGGAAGGACCTCTATGACTCTCCTCTTACGTTCTTGCTCTCCCACCATTGGAGGACTTTAGCATAAAATAAAATATATAGTGTGATTATTGTTTTATTTATGTAATATGTACGTTAAAGTGTAATGATAAGATTATGTGTGTGTGTGTGTGTGTGTGTGTTATATAAATATATAAGCAAGTTGGGTTGGATCTTAAATTTGTAATCAGGTGAGTTAAAATCTAACCTCGGGCCCAACCTGATTCATAGGCTAAAGGGTTGCGGTAGGTTGACGGCCAGCATAAAACTATAGACGCCCTATAAACAATTGGGTTGGGTCACAATAAGGTAATCAAGCCAAAGTTTGTATCTTTGTGGGTATCTAATATTGCCGTCTTGTGGTTTTTTGGATCTTTTATTACTTCATAGAACTCTTATATTTTCTTCTTTTTCATCTCCTTAATAATTTATACCAGCTATTAAAAATAAAAGGAAGAAAAACCATATGATATGCTGTAGTGATATATCGTTCCTCTGCATCGGTTTTCATACTTGTCGATGACATGCTGCATGTTTATGTTGTAGAGGTTGGTATATGGATGGACTGAATGACTAATATTTTGTAGGCCAGTATTATGCATGTGAAACCATCAGCCCTGAAGATGTTGCTGCTCTGATGTATACAAGTGGAACAAGTGGTACACCAAAAGGTGTAATACTTACGCATCAAAATCTCTTGCATCAGGTTTGAAGAATGGTTCTTCTGATCTATTCTTAGTCAGGCTTGAATCATTGTTTATTTCTTTATGTCAAGCAATTTCTGCTAGAACCATGTTCATGCTCCATGTATGTTGTTCAAGCCTGATTTGTAAATATTTTGCATAATTTTGAGAAACACCCAATTTATTTATCCATTTTAATTTTTGGCTATGCAAACATTTTATTAGTTTCCAAATTTCTACATACATATATACATGACATATATGCATGCATAAGCAATTTCTTCTAGACCATGTTCATGTTCTATGTATGTTGCCTGCACACACCCACACATAAGAGAATCTACCTCGATACTTTCAAATGGTTTTGGATGTCTTTTTTGTTATTTTCTTCCTTTTCTCCTATAAGAATCCTTGGTTTTTGTCTCTTTTCATCTGGTGTTTTAGATAAAGAACTTGTGGGACATTGTGCCTGCAGAAGCTGGAGACAGGTTCCTAAGCATGCTTCCACCTTGGCATGCATATGAGCGTGCCTGTGAGTATTTCATCTTCACTCATGGGATCGAGCAAGTTTACACAAATGTGAAAAACTTGAAGGTATTCTTCCTACTTCTTCAACATCCTTTGTTTGCCATGTTTGAATAACTCATGCCTTAGAACTTCTTTTCCTGTTTAACTTAACTGCTTGAATGTAGGCATCAAGGTGATGGGCCAGAAAGGTAGATTCATTCTTGAACGAGATTAGTTGTTTTTCAGCTAATTAATTTTCTAGATTTTTACAATTAGTTGAAGATGTGTGTTATCAATTGCATATGTGCTTCCTTTTTTGAATTTGTTTTGTTTTAATATTTTGGATAGGATGATTTGCAGCAGTATCAACCCCGCTACCTCATTTCTGTTCCTTTGGTTTATGAAACACTCTACAGGTTAGTACCGTGTATGAGAATATGCTAGAATGCAGCCTAATTCGAAAGTATTGGTGCTTAATCACGTGATATTATGATAATGGAGCCATTAGATCAATCCGACCTATGAATGTTACTGATGATTCCTTGATGGTCTTCTGCAGGTCAATCCAGAAGCAGATATCTTCAAGTTCTGCTGCTCGGAAGTTTGTTGCACTCACATTAATCAATATTAGTTTGTTATATATGGAGGCAAAGAGGGTTTATGAGGTACATGCCTAGTCCCTTTCACTTGTTCATCATAGAATTACCAACATGCTCAAATTCATGGCAGAGATATCATTTTTAAGGACTTTAAATCACTGAGAACTCCGGAGTATATAAACTGCTTAAATTTCATGGTTTACCCTTAAAAAAAATTATAGGCAAGTTGGTCAAATTGTGAAGTTGAGTTGCATTTTTTCTTCTATGTTTTATCTTGTCAAGGGAAAGGTCTTAACAGAAAAGCATGTCCAAAAATCATCCATCATTGTCTTGATTGACTGGTTGTTGGGAAGAATCGTTGCTGCACTTTTGTGGCCATTACATAACTTGGGAATGAAGCTAGTCTACAGTAAAATTCACTCAGCTATTGGAATATCAAAGGTATAATTCAAAAATGGCATTTTGTTTTGGACTAGGGAGATCTATCCTGCCTTTTTTTTTTTCAATTTTATGATAAAGTGATCATTTTATGCAATTTTGGTAATTGAATAAATTGCAGAGCTTTGTATGACACATTGCAGGCTGGTATTAGTGGTGGTGGAAGTTTGCCAATGTATATTGACAGGTTTTTTGAGGTTAGAATCTTTGGATAATGTTTTGTTGGATTGTTGAGGAATGTTCATGGTGATATTTTGTATTTCTACTTGCAGGCTATAGGGGTGAAGGTGCAGAATGGTTATGGTTTAACAGAGACTTCTCCTGTTGTGGCTGCTCGGCGACCAGATTGCAATGTAAAAAAAATCACTTTTGATCCTGAAAGGAATGACTTATACAATTTATACTTGAGTTTGCAAAATACTTGGTGAACATTAAAAACGTATAATATGCCTCCTTTACAAGAGCATAAGAGCTTTTGTGGTGGAAAATTGGCGGGTTCTTTGAAATGTTCTTATGGTTATTGCAGTCCCTTTTTTGCCTTTTTTTCGTGCTATAGAAGTATTTCTGTGCTTGACTAATTTGGATGGATGACTTATTCATGAAAAAAATATGCAGCAATTTTAGGTGTCCCAAAATGATCATGGGTACCTTTGACAAAAACATATATCACCATCTACTAACATTTTGCATTAAATTAGCTCCATGTTTCTTGATTGCCTATGAAGCACAGACAAGATACGGGACACAGATGATACAATATGCAGATATGACAAACCTTGAAATAGTAGAATATGATACAAATAGAATAGGTCAATGAATGTATAAATACACACGCACATATAATGTACCAAAAAATGAATACATATACATATGTATATGTTTGTGTATTATGTAAGTGAAAAAAAAAAACATAAAGCATGGTAAGTCATTAAAATAACAATCCATTTTATATGGTAGTATCAACTTTCACAAATTTATCATTTAATCTTCAATTAAATCCATAGGCCCATTGCATACTTCATATTTTAATATCAATGTCGTATACTGCAAAATTAACCATTATCAATAAAATATTAGCAATAAAAAAGAAAGCAAATGCCCTCCCCATATTTGAAGGTTCCAAGAATTATCTTGAGTCTTTTGGGATGTTCTCTTAATTTTTTTTAAAAGAGACACTTTATATAAGTATTAGGCATATATCGAGAAGTATCCAATGAATATTAATAACCAATAGGTACCCGAGATAGATACAACATGTGATTTGAAGTATCCATGCTTCTTAATTGATTATTAACACTTGACAATGGTGTTTCAAGATTCTATGAAAAATTTTAACAATCTTTATTTCATTGTAGCTTCCATTTGGCAGTTGCAACCATATATTGTTGTCTAGATTATTTTTCAAAATAAAATTTTATACTTTGTTTGCCATATTTATTATTTTTATCATGAACCCTAATTGCATTTAAGTGTTATGAGAGACTTTCAACAAGAGCTACTTTTAATATGACAGGGAGGTTCTACCCCTAATTTCAGAGGCTATGTTTTTTATGTTGGTGTTTTGATTTTTCTCTTTTTGGGTTTATTTGCATTTTATTCAGCACAATATTTCTGTTTCTAAGACTTCCATGAACAGTACAAGTCTGCATTTTTTTTAACCATTTTTTCATTTTATTTTATAATATATTTAATATATAAAGTTGCTTCTATAATAGATTAACTTACTTCCTTTTCTTGTTTCTTTTTTGTTCAAGGTTCTTGGCACAGTTGGGCACCCACTGAAGTACACAGAAATTAAGATTGTGGATGCAGAAACAGGTGGTATTCTCCCTGATGGTTCAAAAGGCATCGTCAAAATTAGAGGGCCACAGGTGATGAAAGGCTACTATAAGGTAAGAGTTTTCCATCTGTTCTCAATTCAATTTGCGTATCATTAATAAACCTGAAGTATTTTTTACAATATCTGGACTATGTAAACATTGTCCATATGAAAGAAATCATGTTAGGATACTATTCAACCATAGGTATTGTAGAAAATCTTGACATCATATTCGCATACCATAATGAGCTTATGTCAATCACAGTTCTTCCTGTTCATGATGAACCAGCGCTAGTGTGTGGGTCCCTGAAAGTTTGCTTGCATATTATGATAATTAGATGAACAAGCCCCCTCCTTGGCATTTTTAAAAAAATGATTATTTCCACATTTTCTACTGCTTTTAGTTATCTAGAAATAATCTTACACCTCAATGTAAGGAGCAGATGGGTCTAATGTCTTATTTTTCCTTGTGCCTAATTTTGAGAGTTTATATCTATTACAAGCTGGCTTTTTCCAGTTTAATGAGATAGTGAGCATATACGGGAATCTCAAGGAATTACCTGCTGTTGCTGCTGTAAGTATTTGGTGTTCTGCTCCATGGAAATTAGCTCGCTCCAAAATCCTGCTAAATGGCATTAAGTGCCTTCCTGAAAATAAATAGAACATGTGATGAATGCCAAATGGAGAAGAAGCAATGGTTTTAAATCCTGGTGAAACATCCCGTGGAATGCTAGGACAGATCACTATCCCAAGTGTTAGGATAGAACTGGCCTACCATTGTCCTATCATCCTAATCAGTGCGACTTGGGACATCTTCCGTTCCATGTATCGAGACAAAGCAGGACAGCAGCATGTCCTATTTCATAAAAAAACCAAGATAGTCCTATCCTACGGGATTTAAAACCTTGGAAGAACTTATTATAAGATATTATTATTTTGTTAAAATGGCATATAACTAATATATCCATGTTGTTTTATCATAGAAATTTGTTGAAATTTGAAAAAAAAATTCATGATCCCTGTACATTGTAAAAATCATGAATGTAATGCAGCATATTCTATGTGAATTTTTCTCACAATAAAGAGGTGATTAAAAATTTTTATATAAGGAATATAAGTTACCTTTCTTGATGTATTTCATTAACGGTGATCAAATATAATCCTTCTGAGATATGTTGGCAATTCTATAACCATGAAAGTGTTTGCAATTTGAACTTGATTTTGATGATTGTCCCATAAATGAAAGATTGGAATATATAATGAAACTTTGTAGAGGCTTGTGGAATTAGTATTATCAAATGCTTTAATGCCACTCCTTCCATCAATTTCTCATCCTCTTCTCTGTTAATAGAATCCATCTGCTACAAATGAAGCTCTAGATGAAGAGGGCTGGTTCAACACTGGTGATATAGGTTGGATTGCGCCCAAACATTCCATGGGACAGAGTCGTAAATGTGGAGGAATGCTTGTTCTTGAAGGACGTGCAAAGGATACTATCGTTCTTAGCACAGGTATTTTAAGAGACCAAAACTCTTGTAATATTGTTCTCAAGGTTTTAAATACTATGGAACAGAACCGTATTAATGTTTCCTTGAAACATGATGCCCACATAAGGTAAGATATACAATAATTCTAGGAGAATTTGATATAGATAATGGAAGTATAGATGCTTCTGGCATAAGAAAGTTGAAGGCCAAAAGATAAATGAGGCAATGGAGGAGACCTATTCTCTTCTTGAATAAGTTGCCCCTAATCAAGTTTCTTCTTCTTCTTCAACTACTACTACTAATCATATATGCAGCAGCAGTAGTATTATCCAAAAACATCTTATTGATAAACAATTAATATCAATTAGAATCTAAGGGAACAGATTATAGATGTAGTCAATTTTTTCCTTGAAGTAAATAATTTCTTTACTTAAAAAGAGAACTGATTAAAGATTTAATTTCTTTAATAAATCAAATGATGAGGCACCCACCTGAGACAAATGCGGCCCTAGGTGACCAGGTTACTTACAAGGAGAATTAATTAAAAATTAATGTCTTCATTCAATCAAAGAATGAGGTGGTTGCTCTTGGCCCCTAGGCAGCGAGGTGCCCACCTAGCCTCCAACCTTGCTGCTTGGCTGGCTGCTTCACCTGAACACCTGGAAAGAAGTGGATGACTAAGTGGTTGGGTTGTCCAGGCGCCTATGTGGCCACTGGTGGCAACTTTGCCTCTTATAAAGCTTGCAGTCAATAGCTGTGTCATTAGATGAGATAAATTCAAATTTCCATTTTGTTCCAATTAATGGCATGACCTGGTTCTTTCATTATTATTTTTCTTGCAGTCGTTTGCTGTACTGCAATACTCTTCTTTTGCTAACCACTTCCTGAAAAAATAATATTGTGATGAAAAGCCATACTGATCATGATGATCTCATGTTCATATTTACCCCCAGTTTTGTCAGAGGCTGACTTCTGATTGAAAAACATGTAGGGGAAAATGTTGAGCCTGCAGAGCTTGAGGCAGCAGCCATGAGGAGTAATCTAATTCAGCAAATTGTGGTCATCGGTCAGGTAGAGGAATATTAACTTAATATATTTTTAGAAAAAGGAGGACTAGAAATGTAATGTATCTAAAAGAAGAAGCCAAAACCTCTTATGTACTTCTATTCTTCAATTACTTCAAAGAATACAGTAGAACTATTTTGAAAGTGGCAATCTTTCTTTCATCTGATGGTTATGTTAAACATGCAAGGAAATGCGTTCATATGTTGGAAAAATTTTACCATCTGTTTATCACTTTTGTGAGGACACCTTACCTAAAGTAAAATACATTCTCCATTTGAAAGAAAAATCCTTGATGAGTATTCTGGGTATCAGGAACTTTAATTCGTAGCCATGTGTGTTTCATCAGACTTGTGTCTTTCATTCTGCTTTTAGCAAACTATTTAAATCCTTTTCAAATGTCATGCGTTCTCTATAAAAACTCCTTGTCTTTTGTTGCTCTTGATTCCACCAATTTTTTCTTTATAAGATGAAGAAGGTAAAAGGAGTTTCCAAAAAAATAAAATTGAAGAAAATTGTCTTAAGAAAACAGGCATACGTGTGTTTTTGTTTGTTCTTCCCTTCTATTAAGTCTTTTCTGAAACATAATTAAACATTGTGCCTTTTGCTTACCATTCTCTTCCCCTTTTTTTAATTGGACACAAATTTTTATCTATTTTTCTTTTTTTTCAGCTTCATGCTTTTGCTTTTGCATCAAATTCTTAACCATTCTGTTTCTTCATTCATTGTCAACATATGCATTGATTAAAAATGCAGGAACATGTTTTATTAAACTTTGTGCATAGCATGTGGAAGTATTTTCTTTTCTGATATGCCAGTAACAGCTTAAATTTTATATAGGATCAACGACGGCTGGGTGCTCTGATTGTTCCAAATAAAGATGAAGTCCTTGCAGTAGCGAAAAAGCTGTCAATTATAGATGGCAACTCTGAACTCAGTAAAGATAAAATGATGAGATTGTTATATAATGAAGTAAAAACTTGGTAAGTATTATTCTTAATTATTCTGTTTGGTAGCGTGCCATTTGCACAATTAAAAATGGAATTTTTCAACTTATTTGCACCATATAAGGTAGTCTTATCAGTACTAGCTTATGTGCTTGTGAATATTGGCATATACATTCATATCTGAGAGGAATACTCTGTGAAAAAATATATCTATGGTGTGTATATAAATTTGTTTAAAGACTTAAATATGTACTTCCTTTCTCAAAATTAATTAAAAAATATTGAAAAATATTAGATATGATGATATCCATATTCATCATGGCTTGAATATGTTCTCATAATCTTGATGTATAATTCTTGATTTGTGATGCATTTGTATTAGTATAACCAAGGTTTTAAATTCGATTGGTTGGAAGTTTCCTGATTTCTTCATGAAACAAGAAACCTGTTGTCCTACCTTATCCCGATGGCTATCCCGATAGAGTATCTCAATACCTCCATCTCTCTCTCTCTTTCAATTAATTTTTTATTTCTTTTATATCTTTTCTTTCTCTTTTTCCTTTCTTCCTTCTTTCCTTTCTTTCTTTCCTTTTTCTTCTTTCTTATTTCCCTTCTTCATTCTTTCCTTCATTTTTTTTTTCCTTCTCTATTCTTTTCTTTCCTTCCTTTTTCTTCATCTTTCCTTCCTTTATATTTTTCCTTCTTTCCTTATTTTCTTTTTCTCTAGTTTTTTCTTATTTCTCTGCATGGTTAGGTTTTAATGCCCCATCCTTGTCTCGATCCCATTTTCCCATAGGAGAATGAGACAGCTAGGAAGCTCCTCGTCCCACTGAAACTTAAAACCTTAGATATAACTAGTTTGTTATTTTTATTTACTTTATTACTTTCTATTAGGACCATTTCTAAGGTTGAAAGTTGTGATTGTGATCCATTTTAACCATGGTTGCAAAACAACCAACAATTTAGGGTTTCCATTTGCAATCACTATCTCACCATCTCCATCATTGTTGTTATGCACTAAAATAGTGTGAACTTTCTATTGTTCCTATACATTTTTTTGTTTTTTTGGTGCCTTATGACCTCCGTTTCTAAATATGTTGTTTGGATGGCAATTTGGAGTGAGCAAAACCATCAAAAAGTCCCATTTCGAAAGGTAGACAACTCAATCTCTCTTGTGATGGCCAAAACAAAGAAGAGAATATATAACATAAAGAGGTGATACATGTTAAACCTTTTTATAAAAAAGAAACCAACAACAACAACAAAGCCTTAATCCTAAACTAGTTGGAGTCGGCTACATGAATCCTTTTTCTCGATTCAACTCTATTCTAAATCGTATTTTTTGTAAGATGCAAAATTCTAAGTCTTTCTTTATCACTTTCTTTCATGTGATTTTTGATCTACCTCTATCTCTTTTTTCTCTACATGTATCAAATCACTCTTCCACACAGATACATCTCTAAGTATACGTTACACATGTGCAAACCATTTAAGTTGTCCTTCCCTTAATTTATTCTCAATTGGAGCTACTTCTACCTTTTTACGAATAGTTTCATTTCTTATTTTATCTTTTCTTGTATTACCACACATCTATCTTAACATTCTCATTTTCGACATTCATCTTATATGCATGTATTTTTCTAACTATCCAACATTTTATGTCATAAAGCATAGATGATTTTATGACTGCCCTATAAAACTTTTTCTTTAATTTGGCAGGTACTTTACGATCGCATAATATTCTAATTGCACTTTACCATTTTATCCAATCTACTTTAATTCTATAGACAACATCATCCTCAATCTCTCCTTTATAAATAATCGATCCTAAATACCGAAAATAATAATTGTTAGTAACTTCATGATTCCAATTTGTACTCTATATTCATCTTTATTTCTAATTGTACTAAAATAATATTTTATGTATTTCGTTTTTGTTTTACTTAACCTAAAACCTTTAAATTCTAATGCATTTCGCCATAGTTCTAACTTACGATTAACTTTAGTCATAGTTTCATCTATTAGTACTATATCATTAAAAAAAAAAAAAAAAGAAACCAATCCAGCATGATAATTTTTCTTTTACTTTTAATGCATGTTGATCTTCCCAAAATATCTCCCCAAAAGTTTACTATACCAATACCAGGTACTATACTGCTACCTTGCTGGTACTATATGGTATGCCCAATAAGGTATAGTACACTTCTCATACCAGTACAAGGTCAAAAGATCCTTCTCTCTTGTGCAGTCACGATACCACCTACATTGGGCACTTCAGGTTGGTACAGCATGAAGCTAAGTGAAACCATTTGGTTCTGCTCAATATTTGCTAGTTCAGTCTCTGCACCATATCAAACATTGGTAACATACCCATGCCATACTAGTGTGCTATGCTATACTTAGCACTAGGTGCCAGGCAACACGAGTCCGTACAGTGAACAATGATTACCCCACATTTCTAAGCCAAATCACTGACCAAACATGAAATACATGGTCACCAATTTGTTTGATCCAACTAGTATTTTGATCAACCTAAAATAAATTGGGCCATTCTTAAGTTGAATCACTAAGTTTGAAGCGGCATATCTATAAATAAGCTCTCCTAATTTTAAAGATCTTTTCTATGCTCAAATTACACTTAAATATGGCTGGAGTGAATTTTCCAAAATTTTTTATGGCCCAACATGAAACTAGAAAATATAGTCTAGAACTGGATCCAAAATGATAAACAAATAATAATGATCATGGATTCAAGAGTCATCGGAACGGGATGGTATGACTTACATCATACCATTCTGATACAAAACTGGCAGAACAAGCACTGGTACGAGTACCGAATGCCAAAACCCTTGGTACCAATGTACCAGCCATATTGGTCTGTGACAACGTATATTGGTGCATACTGATTATAGTGTTTCAATGAAAAAAACGGTACAAGGTTTGATATTGGTATTTGAAACCTTGACAAGGATGGTGAAGATGATAATGAGTGGTTGTTGAATAAGGTATAGAATAAACTGATTTTTTTTTTAATTTTTTGGATAAGGGAATAAACAAACATTATAGGCAAGTCATTCATAATAATGCGAATCGGTCCTTGTCAGCCTCCTTTTCTTATCCAAAGATAAAAAAGTTCCATGGCTTGGTCTTTGAATCAACCAGACGTATAAAGGTTCCATGTTGGGCTTTATTTCACATTTTTGACACGCCTCAAGGAAAAACCTAAATTTTAAACATCTTTCCCTCCCACACAAAGTGGGAAATAGGGATTTTGAGGGAGGGATATGGTAGTCCTGCCAACCTGCACTCTAGTCACAACTGTTGATGGACTTTCTGTAATGGCTTTCCATAAACTACTCACTGGTCAGCTAATGCGGTTCCAATGATAGATAAAAAGTATTCTTTTGCAATGGAAAACCATATTATATTTCTTGACTTCCAATTCAGAGCACCGATCCACTAACAATATTGACCATTTTTTTTTAAGAGAGCCAAAATTCTAAACTAAAAATTGTAACCTGACATCTCATCGAATTGTCATTTCCAGTTTTCCACCAAGTTTTGCCTTGTTTATACCTGAACATGGCAATACCAATCTGGACTCAACCAATTGGTTGAAAGGGGAAATAGGAGAAAAAATCGAAAAACAAGGACAAAAGTGGTTTTTTAATAATTGTTGAAAGTTAGACTTCTATATGAAGTTTGATGTTGGCATTAAGCTGAACATGATGTTCCTTGATTAAATTGATATTTAAGATGAATGTGATTCTTTTTATCATCATAATTTTAACTCAAAACTATTGAATTAAAGAGAATTAAAATTTATGGTGATAAATCATGATTGCAATTAAGCTTCAACAACCATCCATCAAGTAGCAATGATACCTCCCCTACATGAAGATCTTGGCCTCACCCTTGAGCTTGGTGGTAGTCCTATCCATGAATTGGGTTGGGTTTAGGTTGGGCCCAAGCACAATATCAAAGAGCTAGACCCTTGCCTATGCGCAACTTGGGTTTAATTGTTCAATCCAAGCCTAAATTCTTTCAATATAGCCCCACGAACCTCAATCCAAGGCACATCAGCAGGTTCCCTTTTTCAATCATCCATCACTGAAAAAGGGGAGGACCGAGGAAAGTTAACCGATACGAACAAGATCACTGGCAATAGTGAGGGATGACATGCTAGTGCAAGGGTTGAAAGGAGGGGTTGGCATAGCTATCTAGTGGTAGTTGTTCCTAGCAATTTCCTAGTTCAATCCCTAATGGAATATCCAAACTCCAACAGCATCTCTTCACCATGTTGTTGAAATTAATCCTATTTTGGTTGAGGGGTTATCTTGAGATAAGTTGGACAAGTATAGTGCATCTCTAAGATTATCTTCACCAGCATGTGAGAAATCCTTTTTTTATTAAAAAGGGGAATAAGCCCCTAATGCCCAGAGAGAGAACTGCCATACTACTTCCTAGTTTTTTTTAAAAAAAAAGAAAAAGCATCCTAAGCATCAGCTTGAACCCATAGAAACAATCTCTGTGGGAAATTATGATCCCAATGTGAATTCCAACCAAGTTGACATCCAAGATTAGCTAAAGAATCATTTAATTTCCCTCCCCATGCACAGGAAGTAAATATTAGAATCTCTGTATTCTAAAAATCTCTGATACCTGTTAAATCTGCATGACTAGATGGCTCATTCCCTCTGAGTCAGTTGACAGTAATTCCTAGCAATTTCCTAGTTCAATCCCTAATGGAATATCCAAACTCCAACAGCATCTCTTCACCATGTTGTTGAAATTAATCCTATCCTATCTTGGTTGAGGGGTTATCTGATGAACAAAGTTCACGGAAATGGTGTTTACCAGGGTGTGGTAATACCTAAGAGACCACCAACTATAATCAAAGATTGTGATGACAACATTGATGGCACGAACTCTTAGGCCAGAGAGAGAGAGAGCCATATGAACCAGCTAAGTAGGGGTTTAAGGTGATATAGGTGTTAGGTTGGGCTTAAGCTCCTCGAAACTCATATACGCCTTGAAGTTATTGGGGCTGAGAAGTTGGCACAGCTGAGGTTGTCGCAATGTCACAATCTACCTCATACTTTGAGCAATTAGGTTGCCCAAATTCTTTACAATACGAGGTTATAGAGCATGGTGGCCTACTGTAGACCACCTGCCAAGGAAAGCTTCCATGCCTAATGAGCTGGAGTTGGAGTCGATGTGGCCTTTCTAGATGGACCTGCAAATCTCCAAAACCATTGGTTTTTCTAGGAATTTTTCCCACCAACATATGTGATAGAAACTGCCCTTAGCTCTGGCAATCTATGATTACTTCATTCTCCTTAAAAATCATGCTTGCTCTTAGTTGTTTTGCACCATGTGTTCTCTAGCTAGAGAATTAGTTTGGCAGACTAGATAACACCACTACAAAACTAGCATAAGCCAAGCAGAGCTTCATTCTCAGGTTAGCAAATTGTTTGCCAAGCTAGCAAATGAAGCTCCCTTATGTTAGGCTCATACCTCTATAAGAAAGATTAGCATATTGATACAGGCAATTGAATAAATTGTAGTGAGACCTAGAAATTAGTGAAGATAATGATAGGAGTTGCGAGTTGTACAAATTTAATCATAATCTAAAGTCTTGCTACTTCTAAGAGTCCATCCTCTAAAGAATCTTATCCTTCAAGAAATGAAAGTTTGTAGGGTGCATCCTTATGTCAATTAATTGTACTCCCAGATAGAATAATTCTGCTTGATTGTTGAACCTCCAAATGCCCTGCAAGCTAAGAAGCCTTATCACCATTGATTCAAGGTAAGGTCTGTCGTTCCGATCCATATCGACTCATACCATACCGTACCAGCATAGTATTAAGGTTTAATTCAATATGAACCGAACCAATTGGAACCAAGCAGAACTGTCTTGTAACATCCGGTACCAATCCATATTTATCCGATTCTAGGGCCTTATCTTGGTATCGTATTAAATGTACCAATAATATATTGATACGGTTCTTGGTGGTGGTTTTAAAGACCTTGATCCAAGGGCTTAATAGAATAATAGATTTATTTAAGTTCAATAGATACTTGGAGTAAAAGCAATAAGCAATCATTACCATCTTCAAAATCAAAAAATCCTTTCAACTTGCCTTAGACATCAACAAAAAGTTACCTTTATAAAGATGGGATGCAGAGGTCGAGCCCTTCCTCAACCTATAGCCTTAAATTTGCCTGTCTCAAGTCTCCTTTAAGAACTCTAGATAATATGTGCCCAACGGATACAAAAGATGAGGGAGGGGTCATCCTTCTTCCCATAGATGAAAGAAACCACTTGGTTTGAGTTCCATTCACAAGCACAAGAAAAGATTTATCTTTGATACATTTTCCTCAAGGAATATAAAGTGCCCTAGGATGGCTTTGTTATTATTCCATTTCATCCTGTTCCTTCTCTCTCTCCTCTTTCAGCTTAATTGCCATGAGTGGCATGGAGAGAGAACAATGTTGGAGTGAGTGTATTGTCTCCTAGGTGATCATGATAGTGTCAATACTGCTCCTGCTTGGTAATGGGGGCTGTCTACACCTCAGTAATGAAGTGCCTTAGTACAATTTTCAACCTTTCAGCCAATAATAATTTTAAAGATCATGTTGCAGAGGATCATGGGTCAATGATGGCTAATTCTTGAGGGACACTCCTCTTCGGTATCATGACAATAAAGTAGACTTCCATCTTCTTGGCATCTTGCTCTTGGAGAAGAAATGAGTCATAGCCTTAATGACATCGTGCTTAATTATCCCCCACCTTGCCTTGCTGAAACTGGATAGGAGCTCATTGGGCCTGTGCATCTTGTCAAATGATGAGGTGCTTAAGATCACCCTGGGAGCCAGCTCATCCTGCTCAGTGGCATTCAAAAACTAGGAATAGGTAGAAGGAATATGGGGACAGTTTCACAAGCATTCTGCCACCCGGTTCTATTTCCCTACTGAAGTGACTCTGTTCAGATGTCTTGTGATGATCATCAATCTTTGAATAAAGAGTTTTGATCCCCTCCCTTCAGCCACTTAATCCTAGACCTTAGATTCCAATGCATATCTTATTCTAAAGATATAAAGATGGTTGTATCAGTTGCACCATCGCATCTGTAGTATATATTTGAGGTGCACCATATCTTCAATTCCTCCACTTAGATCTGTATACCCGATTCTATAATATACTGAAATAAAATAATATCAAAAGGCCATATTTTGATCTTTTTCCTCCCAAGTATCTAAGTCAAGCATAAATATTGCAAGGATAAACACACTGATCAACATTGGAGTTTCTTCACAAGTTTGAATTTTGAGGTCAGGTTGTTGCCCCATCCATTCTTTTTCCATTTCTATTATATTTCTTAAATTTGTTTTGGCACTTTACTCTATCCCTGCTAAAGCTGACCCTCCGCTTCTTTGATTGATCCCTTATTTTCTTATGGATCCTCAAAACCTTATGCTTTCATTTCCTCCCCCGAATTCTTTTGGACCGATTCACCATGTGTTAAATGGAGTATTGCCAATAACAACAATAGTATGGTCTCTTCCCTCAGTTCAGCTTCCCTATTGCTAATGTAAGTGGCTTATCAAACTGCAAGATCATATCATTGTAGACATGCTTCCCCATGATTTGGTTTTATATGCTTTTAAGTTCATTTGCAAGAATAGAAATATTTTGAGTGCTAGAGTAGCATTATTAATATCATTTTCCTGATTGTGGTGTGTTATCAGTCACATGTTTTCCTGAAGTAACAAAATTCTTGGGACTGCTAAAAAGAATTTTGAAGTTCTGTTCGAGTCAATGTGACAATCACTTTTTATTTATTTTCTTATATTAAATTTTTGTTTCAGGCTATCACTGCTCTTTAAGTTCCTCATGGTGCATGTTATCTGTATAAAAGAAAATTGTAGTTAAATCAATTCATATATAATAGAAACTCATAATGGTACAACCCACACATAGTTCAGCTACATGCCACCAGCTATGACAAATCGAGTCAGGGTGACATGATATTTAGCAAATTTAGAACTTGTCAAATTAATCAAAAAGTTCAGGAAAAATCAATCAGCACTTCCTCCAGATCAATATTTACAGGCCTGACTGCGCTTTAAGCTAAGTTTTAGATATCTCAACGGTTTTCTTTCTGCAATATTTTTTTAAGAAATCTAACACAACTGCTTAGTAGAAAATGAACTAGCTAGTTCTGTTTTATTGCAGGACTGCAGGTTGCTCTTTCCAAATTGGACCTATACTGATAGTGGATGAGCCATTCACGGTAAACATCCTAAATGTCTTTGGTCTCAATTTTTGCACTTAGATTTATTATTATTTCTATGAGATAAGGGATTTATCTAGATTATTTTCCTCTGGCTACAGATTGATAATGGTTTGATGACTCCAACCATGAAAATACGAAGGGACAAAGTGGCTGCTCAATACAGTGAACAGATCACAAAACTCTACAAAGTAGAATAGCTTAAAAGCTCTTCTAATTTATTTTACTATCTGAAAATTGGATGCTTGAAATATATCTGTATTTATTTTCAATAATAGGCATGACTTGAGGTATGTCATCTACCTGGAAGGGTTCAAGGACCATTGTTATTGGGCTTAATAAATGATTTGGCTAGTAGCCTGATTTACCGAAAGGGAAGTTAGGTTTCATCACTGATGGTGTGGATCAGTTTGTGTGATAATGTCATCTTATAGGACTTTTTGATCGTCATGCTTAGAGATGAAGTTTATGGCATATGCAAGAACTTGTGTTTGGCACGTGGTAATGATTGATGGCACTAGGCTTGTGATTCTTGTCCTGAGTACATGGGCCTGGTTCTTGTATTGGTATGGAAGCAACTGAGATATGGAGAGAGCACTAGGGGAATTTGAATCAATTGTTGCTAGGGGAGGGAAAAAAATTGCTCGTATTACCACAACCACAACTATTTTTGCTTGTCTACCATTATAGCACAGATTCCTTTAATTGATTACCTGTACCATGCCCAACCAAATCTGTGCTCTTTGGATCTGTCTCCAAAAGTCTCTACATGACCATACATAGTTCTGTCTCTAATACATGCACCTGGAGTTCTATGTTCATTTGATATCTACAGGGGATTTTGTGGGTTGGCAGATCTGTTATCTTTTAGGACCCAAATGTGTGCACTTATGCGGTCTGTGTAGCCAAAATGTTTATGAACTTGGAAGCTTCTACCATCATCATCAACCTAGCTAGACTGGAATCCTAGCTTCTACTAGCTTGGAAGCCAAAATATTTTGAGTCTAAGACACCTTCTTCAACCTCTTTCGACGCCCCTGCCAGCTTCTGCCTTAAAACTTAATTTCAATGGTGATTTCAACTTTTACCTCCCAAGTTGGCTGTTTCTTTCATCCTAGGAAACCTTTTAGACCAACCATTGCTTGCTGGTCTTGGCCCCCTTTGACTCAGTTATCTCTGCTGAGCTGCTTGCTGTTTGGGAAGGCAAGAACTACTTTGTCCATTGGGCCTCTGCTGGATATGGAAGCGGAAAGGTACTTTACAACTATCAATTGGTTCAAAAGCCACCTGATAGTCAAACTCGATCCTTGAAGACTGCATCCTTGGTCAATATGTCTGATCTTTCAAAGTTCAGCACATCCACTGTCTCAGATTGGTTGTCCAAAGTCAACATTTCTGCTACAGGCCCCTCTTTGTGGACTTAAAAATTTCCCCCCTTGTTATCCTCTGTTTCTATTGTCTCAAGTCATTGCGTACGTTTCAACGTTCTATAAATATGATCTACCTTATCCAGAAAGTAAAAAAAAGGTCTATGAACTCATGCTTAGTTGAGAAGGGGTTACGGTGGACAGATGTCCTGATGGGTCAACGTATTGATTTGTTGGAGAGTTTGCCTTTGGATCTGTATTTTTTTTTTTTTTTTTTTTTTCAACTTAAGTCCAATTAACTTTTAAGGCTGTGTATGGACATATGGAAATAATTGGCATTTTCACATTACCTCTTAGTCAGATGTTTTCCTTCTATGGATACAATTGGACCAAGCTTCAGGATGGAAGTATACGAATTTCTGCGCCGGTTGGTGGTATCTGAATGTGGTGTCTATGTGGCTCTGGCATGATATTATACTTGTGGTGGAATAGGGGTGTCTTGTTAGATCAATGTTCGTGGGTGATTAGGCATTAAGGTAAAATTTATATGCCTATTATGATAATTTACTTATATTTATGTACATTTGACTGGTGCGTGCATGGTTTGGTGTATGTGCACTACAACAGCTCGTGCATTGCAACATTGTTGACTGTGAACTTCCAATTTCATACATTAGTTTCTTGCTGAATTTGTGGGGATTTATAATTGAACTAGTATTATTTCTCTATGATATTAATAGATAAATCTAGCAGGTGGTTTCGTTTGTTATCCTTCCGATTTGATTTAGTGGTCCCATTTTGTTGTTTCAGTAATGCATCGAGTCTCCCCTTGCAACATGACAGACGTTTGTGTTTACACTGCTCTTTGAGCTGGCTTTTCATTCAAAAAGAGATAATCTCCTATTTGAATTAGCGTTCTGATCAATCGAGGTGTGTATAAAATACATCAAAAATTCGAATGAATGTCATCGGTAAAGCTTAAGGTGGTTGACAGAGATTGTATGAATGAGCAGAGAAAATCCAAACAGAGATTTCATTGGCATAGAAATTTAGCCTGCAATGAAAGCTCGTGCAGAACTACGAGACTGTGACAAAAGTATGGACTTAGTACTGTAGTTAGACCTGAGGGGTTTGAGTTGCTTGCAAAACTTGGGGTGTTTCGAGAGTTCGAAAGGTGCCGGGTGGGAAGTATAGGTAGGGGTGCAGTTAGGATTAAGCTCAATCTGAACTTGCCCGCCCAAAACCAGCTACAAGGTAGAATTGGGTTGAGGTTTTAGAAATTTTGGTTGACTGGGACTCAAAAAAAATCCGGATGTAGTTTCACATAAGTTCATTTAGGGTTGATCTTCAATCCAACCGTTATCCTACATGAACCAAATGTAATACATAAAGAAATAAATAATTCATAATTATGTCTTGTATGGATATTATTTATATAATTATATCTCTGGTCTTGTTTTGTTATATATGCATACCATCAAAATTTTTGACTCATTGGGGTTTCAATCAGATGGCATCAGAATTCAGCTAAAAAATCTTACATTGCATTTGGCACACCAGATTAGAAGGAGATAGTTTTTTTTTAATCCTTTTCCATGTTTTTTTTTTTTTCAAGAACAGAATAAAATTATCCCACAGGATAGCTAATTCCGTTAGAAGGGGATAACTCATCTTTCAAAAGAGATAACTTTATTTTATCCTGTTTGGCTATTACTTTGTTTTCTCTTTTCTACTTCAATCCTCAGCAATGACTGTTATTTTTTCTTAAGAGTATAATTGTCCCATCTGATTTGTTGTCCTACCCTTCACCAAACATGAGATAGGATAACTTTTATTATATCTTATTCTTTATCCTATCCTATCCTTTCTTTTATCCTGTCCTATTCTATATACCAAATGCAGTTTTAGAGCACAAATGGAGATAATGAGATAGATGGTGAGCTAGAGATTGAGGTATAATTTGATTTAGTCGATCCTGCAAAAGGAAGCTCAATACCAAGATTGGTGCTCCTGTAACGACAAAAAAGAGCGTGAAGGGTTTCGAGGGCTATCCAATTAAGACCCTTCAATGCTCAAGTCAATGAAGAAGGACTGAGACCCAACATGGACCTTGCAACCTTTCTGTTCTAAGAGGATAATGTGAGAAACTAAAGCTTACAATCAAGAAAGGTGCCAAAAAGAGAAAAGTCAGAAAGAAGTGAGAACCCTCCCTTTTGATGAGGTTTCTTCTTATAGACAAGTTCTCTTGTTCTAATAGAATATTGCGAGAGGCTAAAGCTTACATTCAGGCAAGGCGCCAAAGAGACAGAGAGAGAAGTCGAGAAGAAGTGAGAACCCTCCCTTTGGGTAAGGTTTCTTCTTATAGGCAAGCTCTGGTTCCGATGGCTAAAGCTATCCCCATAGTGGTAGTATGTTTTATCGCAATGGTAAGGTTGATCAATGATGAAATTGTTCCATCTACCATAGGCCATACCTCTAACGCAGGGACATTGTAGGAGTGGTTGTTGTCTGATCTCATCTACAATTCTATTGGACAAAATGGTTAGGGGTTTCTCTGGTCATGCCCTTCTAACACTGTTTGGTCTTTGCAAGTAGCAATAACATGGCTTGAAGGCCACGTACCCTTATGACAAAATGTTAGCTTGGCCCCAGCACAATTTGACTCCATCAATGCCCACTACTCTCAGGGCCTAGGTGGACTACTCAAGTAAGGGAGTAGATCTAAGTGAACATCATATTTGTCTAAAATGAGATAGTTTTCTTTGCTTGAGGTGGGTTTCTGATCCTTCCACCATGCTCTAAGTACTAGGCTGGCGAGTTCTCCACAAATGCTTTGAAGATGGTCTCTACGAGCTTTCTCTTTTTGTGAGGAAGAGTTCTTCTAAGCTGTTGGTCCTCCTCTGTCTCTTACCTTAGGCTAGCACATGTAGAGGTGGCAATTTATGTTTTCGTGTCGTGTCAAAGCCAAGGTATAATAGTTTATAGGTCGGCACGAATATGACACGATTAATTAATCATGTCAAAAATCCAAACATGAATACGACATGATTATTAGATAAATAACATTACACGATACACATAACCTGTTTAATAAACAAATAATATTAGAATGACACGATACGATTCACTCAATACGAATAGACTCGATTTGCTTAATATGAATAGATAGGATTTGACCTACTTAGCACGACCTACTTAATATGCTATCAACTAAATGAATTCTAAATAGATCACTTTCGAATTGGTAGGTCAACCCCCAACACAACACAATTATTATGTCATAATCGTGTCAGCACGTTTACAATACGAACTCACTTAAGGTCAACCCAAACCCGTTACTTCATGTTGGGTTCGAGTCATGTTCGTATGTCATGTTCAATTTTGCCACTTTTGGGCACAAGGATATTCATCAAGCCTATGAGCAAGTTGATGAGCTTCTCTAATAGGGAGCTAAAGAGAAGAGATTCTTCCTTGATATCTAGCAATAATGATAAGGCCGCATTAAATGTGAAAGCCACAAGTTGCCTTCTAAGCCTTTCTAATAGGTTCGAGTTTTGTGCTTCTTCCTTTTGCCTTAAAGGGATAGGACAAACATTGTGACCATAAATAGGGGTATGATTAGCAGTTGGTAGGTGATGGATTATTCGTGCCTTTAAAAAGAGTGCCCTAACCCTTCAATTGCTTTTCTACCGTCCTTGCTTTTAGTGATTCTAAAGCTTTTGAAGTTTCTAGTTTGCTTAGCTCCTTTAAACCTGACCGCTTTACAAGCGTATTTCTTCTCCTTTAGTCCTTTAACATGGGCGGTCCCTTTTTTTTCTTCGCTTGAGCAACAATTTTTGGGTTTTCTCACTTCATCAAAAATGGATCATTCTTGATTTTTGCTGGCATAAATCCAAGAGCATGCCACCAAGAAGAAACGACAGGAGATCTAGCAAAAGAAAACTGATTGGTGAAGGTGTAGTGTCACCCAATCCCCCACCTCCATTGCCCAAGAAAGTGGCACTTTGAGTGAAGGCACCGCTCTAACCCTATCATAAGCCATCTTTGCTCCTATAGCCCCTTCTGCTCTTATAACCAAGATATCAAGGTTCACCCCCTTCTGCTAGCCTTCAGGCTCTCATGGGTTTGGGTTTGGCTTCCCTGCCTGTGAGTTAGACATCCCCTCCCTATCTTCCGACAGACTTGATTTCAACCTAGGTAGGCCCACACTCAATGATTTACTCGAGCACTTCAATGCTGGTCCGTACTAATCCACTTGATTTTCTCAAGAAGATTGCATGGTGTGGCAAAGTAGCCCATGCCATAGCTTCGAAAGTGATGCTTCTAACAAACTGTGAGTACTTAGGAGTTTTCTCTTAGATTGAGAGTTGTCAAATATTGCTTTCCTTACCCTTTTCTAAAGAAATCGCTAAGCGATAGCCTCCTCGCTAAAGGCAAAGGAGATGAAGAAAAAAGCTTGATGATCTTCGGCAAAAGGCTATGAAAACCAAGGCGACATTATGGTAGAGGCAAAGAGGTTGAAGGTTGAAACTGGAGAGCTTGCAATAAAGTTGGTGGAAGCTGAGGCGAAGGTAGCGAACGCTAAAGCAAAAGCATTTTAAAGCGAAAGCCAAGATCACCAACTTAAAGGCGAAAGCATGGGCCATTGAGGTTAAGATAATGGAAGCTCATGTAGAGGCGGCTTTGATTGAGAAGTGCCCACTTTTTGCTGAAAGGAGCATAGAGAGGGCAGTGGAGGAGTTTAAAGTATCAATAAAGTTCAAATTGATCCTAATAGATTACTTCGTTGAAGCTCTCTATGATGCAACAAATACAGAAAAAATAACTAAATATCCAAATCCTGTCTTCTTGCCCTGAAAAGCTGTGTAGGAAGCTCACAGACCTATCATAGCCGTCAACACTGACTTGACAGACCGTATAATGGCCGTCAATAATGACTTAGAGTATACTCTTTTTTTTTCAATTGAGTATATTAACTTATAAAAATTTTTTAATAAAATATCCTTTTTGCCCCTCCATTATGCCAATTAGGATGGTCCGTTAAATCATCATGAAGAATCACTAAAAATATACTTGATCAAAAAAAACTTTTAAAAATTGATATGCTTAATTGAAAATACATACATACATACATACATATATATATATATATATATATATAAGAGGACTCAATTAAAACCCTAAATAAATTCATATATTAATGTAATTATCCTTTTGCCACAGAAATAATTACAGCAAGTATACATAGGTGATCCATAAGACATCTAAAAGCATGCTATTATAGTGGAAAGCAGAAAGCTTAAAACCGCTAACATTTTCAATGGAGGCATAATTATGCAAATATTCACCACACAAAAGAAAAGAAAAAAGCTCTCTTAATTATGTAAAATTTTGCTGGAGCCACAATAGTATTCAAGTTCTTGCAGTCTGTTGCTACTAAATTTTAACCATATCAAGAACAGTCTTAATTAGATGGTCTTAGAATAACATGATTGCTGTTACATGTAAAAACCACAACAAAGCCAGTTTAAACTCCTTGATATCACAACTACCACTAAGAGTTTAGCACTCTGCTCTCATGATTCAAGAATGAGAAACCCTTCCAGGAAAGGATAGACGGGAACTATCACCTTGTCAAACTAAATCATGGAGTAGATGGGCAAGTTGGTATGACGGTCTTCCTTTTCCTACCAAGAATAGGGGCCTTCTCTAATCTTGAACCACCTAGCCGCCACTTCTTGAATGCTGCCATTGAAGACCTAGCAGCTCCAAACACTTCCAAGAGGGAGGGAAAAAAAAAAAAAAAAAAAACATCATTGTCAGATCAACCAATGAATACGCTTAATTGTTCAATGAACAGAAACTTACATTGGGATTCTTCTTTTGTAAGACGTGTCGAGAATTTGGGAACCGTGGCAACAGAAGCACTGTGTGACTTGCTTAATATCTCTTTGTATCTACCAGTGAATGCATAATGAAGGAAGGATCCGATAGTTTTGTCACCAACCCTGTCCACACCAGAGCCTGAGATATTAGTCTTTCATGCAACTAAGAAGACTAATTCTTTCCGTTGCTTTTAATTAAAAATCAATCTCGTCAATCCAGACTAACAGTTTGGTTATAGGGAATACAAGTCCCTCAAAGAAAATTGCTAGTTTCAGCTAGTTATCATTTACAGAGTGAAGATTTTGGCAAAATTAAGTATTTTCATTATCAACAGTTCCACCAAAATATAAACTGTAAAATAGGACTAGAATCTGCTGACTAAATCACTTACCATAGAAGCAGCAGACAAAACAACATAGGATCAGATAAAATCAGCACTGCTCTTAATTCAGATCCATATCAGATCTCATTCAGATATAAAAACTAAATCCAGTACAGCGGCAAAAAGATAGAAAATTTGTCAGGCATAGATATATATATAGATTCTAAGTTTTTTTTTTTTCTGCATTTGGATTTTAGATATCTGGATACCTTTTCTTCAGGATTTAGATTCAGATATCCAGATACTTAACATATTAATAAACAATAAACATTTTTTATTGAAAGTGTGCATAGGTAACGTTAACATTGAGCACACATTCATGAAAATCAAAAACAGGGGTTCTAATCAGTGCTGTTAAAAGTGCTAAGCGCACCTAAGCGCAAAGAGCTCTTGGAGCTTAAGTACAAGATACAAAGCACAAGCCCGTGCGTCTGAGAGAAGTGAAGTATATATTTATAAATAATTTATATAAGCAAAATTTATAACACAATAAAAAAATCTAAAAAAATCTTAATAATAATATATTTAGCCTATTAGCTTAATGGAAAGCCTTTTCTTTCTTAGCTGAAATTTATAGTCCCTTAATGTTTTTCCTCCTCTTCTAAGATGATAGCATAATTTTCGATGTTTCATCTCTTTGTTTTTTAATTTTTAGCTTTTTTATAAGATAAAAAAATTAATTATGTATGGGATGGTATACCATAAAGTTAACATAGTCTAATAAATATAATAAATTTAAAAAAATATTATAAATATAGCTCAAGAAGAAAGACACGTCTTTCTTGAGTCTCAAATCAGATTAAAAGCATACATTTGCTCACCTTATGTGCGCCAAGATAAAGACACCTCACTTATGGTATAAGAAGCACCTAACCTGCCTTAAGCATGCCTTGCACCTTATAAGCACCTTAAAATATAAGAAGTGCCTAATCCTTGAGGCCTTGTGCCTTAGGTGCGCCCTTGATAATATTGGTTCTAATTATCTGAATTCTCGAAACAGCACCAGTAAAAGATATATGTCTAGATCCAATTCATGCTTCCACATATATACTTGCTGAAATAGTAGTCAAATACTTAAAATGAGACTACTCCATTTTCGTATCCTAAATGATATACAACAGAACATCCGTATCCATTTTGAGCAAGCATGGACATGATTAATATCCATTTCCTATATGTATGAAATAGATATGGAAAAAAATTCTAGTATCCTTTTAAATATAAATTAATATCCACTGAATGAATATGCATATAAATATGGATTCGCCAGCATCCATATTCAATCGATGATAAACCCTAAACATAGGCATGGAATCCCTCTGACTCCATCTTTTTGTTCGTGTAAATTGTCCTCAGCTTCCTTCCTTCAGGCCCTCTGATGATGGCACAAATCAAAAGCCACTATGAACCTTTAATCTGATTCTTTTCTATCCATGCAACTGTCGCACCTTGATGCTATTTTATTAGATATCTATTATCAAGATCCTTAATTATGATAGCTATATCAAACTAACAAGCTATAAAGCAATCTGTCACATGCATATGGAACCATACACAATCATGTAAGTGAGATGGTACAACATGATATAATTTAGACTTTGCAGTTGTATTAAACAACATACTTGTTCTGGATATAAAGAAATGTGCTAAACCATTATTGATGGATTAAAATTGTAGTAAAAAATAAAATTTTTAGAAATAAAGTCAACCATCTTCCTGCTAGTTGCATCTTTATCCCTTCTTCCCTTAACATGCTTAAAGCTTGAAGCATAACTTTTTCAAAACAAGTGTTCCCACAGAGGTCACTGTAATAATCTATGCGGCCACTTACAGATCAGAGAACTTACAGGGGAACAATCTTGCATCCCAATTCATAAAAGTAGGGGCAACGAATCCTCAAATCCACACATGCCGCATCAGCCTGGATTTCCTTCCTGGTTCTGTGACATCATGGAAAAATTTGCAAATATTAGATCTCTAAACCACTCATGATCTGGCCTTCACTACAGTAGAGGTGGTTTAGAGGTTGGTGCAGGAGCAGCACTGAAAAAGTTATAATCATTTCAATAATGTACAAGATCCAGTATAATGAAATTTGCTGATTTGTTTAGTCAGCATTGTTCTTATGGTATCGTGGAGGGCTACCCAAATGGCTGACAATGTGGAAGTGAAGTAAAGGACATCCACACACAAGACACCACAATCATTTTAATAAGAGATATGTGATATCCTGAAAAATTTGGTATCATGGGATCAGCAGGTTTCCTTATTCCACCCACTTCACTTCCCCTAATTCCTCTCAGCTGTATCTAGGGTTTTGTCATGCTCATGGCCTGCATGGATAATATCATATGGATAGGATTTTTGAGTAATAAATAAAAAATGGAACCTACCTCTGGCTAAAACAGGCAGGAACACTGATTGATACTGCTTGTCTCAAGTACAACTCGTGCGCAAGCCAAAATGGCAGGTCCACTTTAGCACCTTTTTCAACCTAGATAGAATCAAAGAAGAACATTAGAACATAGATCAGATGTCAAACGGCTTGTTGTTACCAGAAAACTTACACTGTTTGTTTCTGAACCAGGATCTAGTAGGCCAACACCATGTGCTCCAACTTGAAAAACAACTGAAATGGGCTGCAAGCAGAATATTCATCAAGACAAAAACAAAAAATAATTGTAAAGAATCTGCACCTTCTCAATGACAAGAAATGAAAATCAAGCAGTCCTAACCTCTTCCTCCATGATGATCTCATCTATATCATAGTATCCAGGCATTTCCTCCAGCTGAGATCAAAGACTGAAATTGCCCTTTTTCCACCAGCAAAAATAACAGGTTCACACTCTAAGACTGTCAAAAATGCTAATTGTCAGCTATTAAACCAGCAATAAAGGCTGCAGATGGAATTCATAAAGTTTCAAACTTATACAGGATAAGTAAGAATGAAGTGACATCAATCTATCAAGTTACAGTCCTGTGAATCACATGCCAGGAAAAAGCTGACTCCAGTTAAGAGTCCATTTCTCCCCAGAGCTCTTTAATAACTGGAGGATGTAAATCACAATATGATTTTCCCTACAATACATAATACAATTAGCTAGAATCAGGATAGCATGAGCCCCAATTTTCCAATAGTTGCAAAACAGTACAATATCCACCAACCTCTCTACAGTTGAAAATCTTGTTTGTGTCATAATTTTTTTTTCTCATTCTTTCTTGTACATACTTGTAAATTGCTTACATTTGCATTTCCAGTGAATATTGGGGTTCAGAACCATGAAAAACTGGAAATAGAGATCTTATAGCAGAGAAGCAGGCACTCTATTCAAGATAGAGAAATTTAGAGGCAAGGACCTTGCATTATGGCAACATGGTGTGCTAGAACTTTGGTACAGCAAGGTTGGAACACCACGGCATAAGATTAGGATATGCATGAAACTATAAATATCAATGACTAATAAAAACTAGAACCTGCATGCTGTGAGAACTACTTAATTTGTTTCACAGACAAGGCAAGTATTCATAAGTTAACAGGAAAATATCAACAGTTTGTATATGAAAAGCTTCTTGACCGACATATTGTTTCCCAGCTAGTAGGTTAACATGTCATTGGTGACAACAGAAAAAGTCTTCCCAACACTTCATTCATGTGACATATGGTTTTATCTTACATGAGCCAATACCATATTCATGCAGTAGAGTTCCAATCCTGCTCTTCATGATCAGACCATTGTGAGACCCGATGAGTATCCAAAAACCAAGAGTTTAGGTTTTGTGCAGTGAACTCTAAAACTATCCAGTACAACTTAATTATGTGGAGGCATCCAAAAATTAAATCAATAAAATGCAATAACCAAGCAATTTGATTAATTTTTAAATTGTAGCGGACGATCTAAAATATTGCTCCTGCTACAGCATCAATCCTAACAAGTGATGATCCTCATGAAATACATGGGAACCCTAAAGCTAAAGATTTACCTCGGAGGACTCACTGGCTCAGATCTATTCGAAGCAATCTTGTAACAATAAAAACCCTAGTTTCTTCATCATCTTCCTGAATCATAGCTCTCTAATGGATACGCATCATACTCTTCAAACTCATTGAAGCAAGGGGAAAGCACATAATAGAAACAGCATAATTTTTCCTTATATTTTCCAAGACAAATGCCAAACTTATCATTTCGAGTAACAAACAAAAAAACCCTACGCAAGAATGAATGCTGAGAATCATCCAACCAAGTTTTCATATAAAATAACCCAAATTAGAACAGAACCAACAAGATCAAACTGAGTGGGTGCATCTGCGGCAGCGTATCTACAGGAAAGGATGGGGAACAGAAGCTTATGGATTCAAATGAATAAAATATACGATTCTCAAACAAGAAACAACGCTTATAGGATGGCAAATAAAATAAAGTCATCGCCAAGACTTTGAGCCATTTTCTTTCCAAAATAAAATGGATCTGGAAACCCTAAAGATTTACCTCGGAGGGAAGAGAGACGATCGGCTGCTCGTGAGAGAGAGCGTGGTCGTGATGATAAGAGGAGTTAGGGGAGGAGGACGTTTTCGGAGGGAGACCGCCGAAACCCATTTCCCGTTTATTTTACTCTCCCGCGGCGGTCGAGTTTAAGCGGATTTGAAAAAAAAAAAACAATGGTAACAAAATAATGGAAAATAATAAATAGGATACCTTTATTGAAAAAATTAGAGACATGCCCGTTTATTGCACGGTTATCTTTAATTTTTAATTATTTTTTAAAAAATAAAAAATAAACTAGCTTCCATTTTTATAATAGATCCAAAAAAAAAAAAAAAAAAAATCCCTTACCACCCATTTGTCACTATTAATACATGCAATTCTCTTCCCCTCTCTTTTTTTTTTTTTTTTTTCTCTCTAAAAACACTTCGGTGGACAAAAAAAAGGCATTGAATGGTATTGAGCTGTTGCCAGACCAATGTTATCGATCGAATTGTCTCTTATCTTCTAAAACCTTCCTTCTCTCTTTCCTCCTCCATTGGAGCTAGGTGGTTTTCAAAAAAAAAGAGATCTCCCCATCATTCTAGAGCCATCTAAAACTCTCCATCTCTCTCACACTGACTTCACTTCACCTTCCAATGTAGCTTCTGCTCAAAAACTCGCATCTTGCAATGGTTTCAGTTTCAGTGATCCCTTTTTTGCATTAGTCTCTATTCCATCATTTTAGTAACATCATATCTGAAAAATGCAGGATGACAAACCAATGACCTTCAGTATGTTTTCAAGTCTCACCTTCAATCTGTTTTCAAGTTCCATGGGATTGGATCAGCAATTTCACACTGCTCTAATCCCATATGGCAAGTCAAATAAATCCCTGTTGGATGCATGAACTTGGCTATAAACCAACTAAAGTCTTTTTTTTTCAAAAATTAAAATATAGTTTTGGCCTTCAATATAATTTTAACTTTTTACTGCATTATGCATAAAGTATGATATTTTTAAAATAAATTATAATAACTACAAGTTTGAGGATGGATTTTCAGTGGAAGTGTAAAGATTAAAAGCATACGCTTGCTTTCTTGGAGGTCTAAGTTTCGCCATAACAAATGGGATCGCCGTTATCGACGGATCCGAATTAAGCAATCGCTTGCTCAATTAGTAGGCAACTTGAGAGATTTTCATATCTAAGTCTTAGGTAAATAACTATGGTATTCTCAAAAAAATAACACGCGACTACTAGAGCATGGCTTAATCCAAGCCAAATTTCTTGTGCTTTGTAACAAAGAACGAAGTGGCAAACTCTCAAGTCAAATGGCAAGGCTAGGCTAGCGTTCATTATTCAACTCAAACAAGA
Source organism: Metroxylon sagu (assembly GCA_017589505.3). Taxonomy (NCBI): domain Eukaryota; kingdom Viridiplantae; phylum Streptophyta; class Magnoliopsida; order Arecales; family Arecaceae; genus Metroxylon; species Metroxylon sagu. The sequence continues at coordinate 810,384 of JACVBY030000658.1, read as the reverse complement.
AGGAAAAAAATAAAAGAACATCGCATTCACATAGGTTTCTTATTTTTTGAGATGTTCCATCGGGAACCTCAAGTCAAATTATTTCTGTTTTTTAATTTCTAAAAAACTACGTTTGATTAGTAAAGATTATTTTTTATTTGTTATTTTCATTAAAAATGGTATTTTTTAAAAAATAGACAAAAATTTTTTAAAAAAATACTTTTTAACTTTGTAAACTTTCCCTTTTTTTATTTTTTATTAAAAACACTAAAAATGTATTTAAATTGTTTTTAATTTTTTATTAATTTTTTCTTATTTTAGAATTATATATTTTTTAAAAAACTGATTTTATTTTCATTCATCAAACACGTTTTCATAGGTATTTTTTATTTTCTATAAAATAAAAACACAGGAATGTACTCAAACAGTACTCCCTCCAAGAAGGGATCAGGACTAGCATTAGAACATACAACTTTTAAGGAATTAAAATCCTGTTACCTATGAGACTAAGTGACCTTTGACCTACACATTTAACATGATTCAATGTGGATTGGGGACCTGTTTGCCATACTTGCCATCAGGTTGAACTGCCTGACTAATGTGACAAGATAGAATCAATAGAACAACAAGAACATCAAAATGCTGGAGATGAGCACCACAAGTTCAGTGCAAGTGACAAGCGAATGTTAATTCTCAAGCTCATTAGACACTAGCAGGAAAATGTATCTGTAACCCAAGTAAGAATTTTGACCTTTGATACTAATGGATGGCTTCTTATCTTTATGGACAGCAACTGATGGTGCAGAGGGAAATGAGGAACATTACATCACATCTTACAAAATCTTGATGAACAATTATCACAATCCTGTGGGTTCACTCATTTTAATCTGGTGGACTAAGAACATATGCGACGATCTTGTAAGCTCACTGAGCCTGGCAAATTGTTGAAAATAGTAAGAACCGACCAGCTAGACATCTTGCAATGTCCAAAGTCCTAAAAACTGCTTATCCAAAAGCTGTTTCACGGATACCAGTTGAGACATTGAAACCTGGAGGGATGAACACAACATCATCCCACTTTGACACAGAGCTTTCCTGCAGATGTATTGGTAAGCTGAGCATATTCTTCAACAAATTTTGTATTTCACAAAAGGGCATTTCAGAGGTGTCGAGAAGCATTTACCTTCATGGAGTTGATAATTTCCTCCAGAACACAAACCTAAGAAGAAAAAATAATGGAATGTATGATAAGCTGAGCTTAAAATTCCTTTCAATCGCACAAAGAGGTATTTAATGCTTTACCTGAATGTCGCCCTGCCTCAAGGCAGGATTTAACTTATTCTGCTGGCGTGAAGCTCTAAACAATGACTCTTCTAGGTCCTCCTTAATAATAAGTAATAAAATTTAGACTCCCAAAAAGAACTTAACAGTAAGAAATCATGGTACAGTAACTTTTTCTTAACCTTTCTGAAGAAAAATGGGCAGTATCTCTTGTTCCGGCTCCTTAAGACCAAACTCTTTGACTGAAATACCCAGAGGAATATTGTTAGCATCATCCTCAAGGAACTAAGTCAAAGATGCATCCAGAAAAATTCAGAAATCACCAAGCATTGATATGCTTTACTTAAATCAGTAATAGATGTTAGCAGAAGTGCAAATTAAAGGATTCTGAATACATCAGCCTGAAAACTAGAGTAGGGATGGCAAAACATGGCACTTCTTTATATATATGACACGAGAGGCCTGGAAGACTACAGAAAGAGCACGTATGTAGGAAGGGGGGAGAGAAAGGTCCATACACAGATAGATCTCTTGATGCTTTAATTGTCATTGCCAACCTGGCCTGTGCATACGCACTCATACCACTTCTCGTTTTTTTTTTTTTTTTTTTTAAGGGTTTTTGACGCACACAACTGCTTATAGACCTCTTGCTTTTGTGGGTCAACGATATAATGACATCCTAAGAACAATTCAACAAAAGAGTAGAAACAAATGCATGAACAATCCTTGAGAACAAAAGATATAGAGGTGCAACCAAGCTGCTTGCATTCAAGAGGGAAATGAGAGATAATTCTTGCAGTTTAAAAAGAAATACTATGTACAAGGATTGAAGTGACATACAAGAAAAGGAACACATCTTCCCTACCATCATACAGCCAATTCTTTGAATCTTTGAAGTTGCAGTTGAGTAGAAAGATACAAGCAAAGGAAAGACAATATATACAAGTGAACATGAATGCATGATACATCCATTTAAGAGATGACCAGACATCAGAGATGCTATAGAAGAGAACCATCTATGACTCAAAACAATCTCTCTCTCTCTCTCTCTCTCTCTCTCTCTCTCTCTCTCTCTCTCTCTCTCTCTCTCTCTCATACATATCTCTTGCATGCAACTAAGGCTCTGAAAGGTTGTATACATGAGTAGGTATGAAACAAACCAGATCATAAATCTGTATCTGTGCGGCAATTGTTATTGGAGAATTTAGTCCCTAATTAATTAAACTGGTCCACAAAACTGCAAGTAGATGTCCTTAAATTTCCTAATCTAACATATAAACAATAATATTTGAAAGAGTCGTGATTTTCATACAACCAGAAATCAAATACAACAACAAAATCCTCAAGATACAAATGTATAATGCAAGACTTATAGACATCAAGTGAAGCATCCACTGTGAGTTAATAATATCCACAAGACATTGGTCAAATAAGATTAGAACCTGAAAAACTGGAACTCCAGAGAAACCATCAACAGAATTCCCTGCCTTTTCCTTCACCTGTGAAATGAAATCATAGAAATGATGCTGATTTAAAATGAAATACAGAAATAAAGACTGCATCTAAGAGGCCAAAAGTAGAATGTTCTATAAGTTCAAATAATTGAGAACATTGAATGTGCCAACTTTCACAAGTATAGCAGCTAATAGAATATTTATTATATGCAGAGAAAGAATGTATGAATGAGTGAAAAATTACCAAGTCTTGTTGCTTCTATTTTTTTTTCATTTTCATTTTCTGTTTTCTGATCTCTAAAAAATACGTTTGATAAGTAAAAACAAAAATTATTTTTTTATTTTTTATTTTCATTATAGACGATATCTTTTAAAAGGATAGGCAAAAAAAAATTACAGGAAATACCATCAATTCCTATATTTTTTAGTTCTCTAACCTTTGTTTTCTACTTTTTTCTTTCTTTTGATGGCAAACAGTGAAAACATCTTTAAACTGTTTTCAGTTTTCTGTCATTTTGGAATTGTATTTTCTAAAAAATTGTTTTCATTTCTATTCACTAAACAGGTTTTCACAAGTGTTTTCTGTTTTCTATGACTATGGAAATAGAAAATGAGATTGTTCTCAAAAACCAAACACAGTAAGTCTTAGGTTCTGTTCGCTAGAGGCCATATCTAAGAGCATTTCCATCCTTTTGCAACTCTAGTTAACCTTAACCAAGATTGATCAAGGGGCATTAGTGGAAAGACTAGTCTACACAAATGGAGCAGTTTGCAGGGATTAGTATGCATATATAAAGGAGACGAGGATTAATATGTGAATACAAAGATTACAAGGACTAATTTGCCAAAAAAAAAAGTTTCTGTATTTTCAGCTAGTGTTTAGTCAGGTTGACAGTCATATTTCATTCAGCTCTTTGGGTTATAATTTTGACTCAGAGATAGCTGTTACTTCCTCATATCATGATTCATGAGTTCAAGGCCTTAAGCTATGTGATTCATAAGATAGGTATCTTTACCTGCCAACTTGGTTTTTCATGCCCACATCCCTCTCTTACCCAATGTTGTCTTGGCAAGGAGTTCAGGAGTAATTTTTTTAAGCATTTGCTCATATTGATTATTAAATTTCTCATGGCGTGATGGATTGTACCTTGATCAATTGAGTGATTAAGCGTGGAGTATAATTTATCTACAGGAATGAATTCGAGCATATTACTAATTCCAAACTAACCTGGACATAGTTTTTTGGTCTCAAATTGTTGTGAAATCATAAAAGAATAAACATATCAGGAAAAAAAATAAATATAAGCTAATTGCCACTACAACAAACCTAAACTTGATACATGATCAATCAGTTTCAACAAAGAGAGCCCCTTAATGAATTAAACTACTGAATCAATAGCTTTTGTCAGGTTTGCTTTGCTCAGAAAGGTTCAATATGGGCATATCAGTTGCCATCCACTAACTACAAATATCATGCTTGATAACTGGCGATTCACTAGAAAATTTGTTGTCTTCTGACTATGTCAATAAGCAAAGTTCAGGATTCCAAGGTTCATGAAGGAGAGATGACATTTAAACAGACTTTGCAGCATCATTGGAAATTCTTGACATGCTTGGACTGCTAGAAGAGGCCTTCTTTTCCCAAACAATGTAAGAGAAATTACACAGATGCTCTTTCACAGATCCTCAATTTCCACTGAGATAACTTGGAAATAGATATATAACACAAACCACCAAATCTGATATCAAGCCCATCAAATGCAATGGTAGCATGTTATTCTTTTCGCCTCAGATTGATAAGTTTCACAGATGTTCTAATGCACTATTACAAAACATGCATAATTGATTTTTATTAGGACAATGGCGGTTCATCTTTTATGTAAGGGGGAAAAATATTTTCTGTATCCTATTGGCATGATATCAACAGAGCTCTCACCTTAATCGCATTTGCCACCTGACATGAATCTGGAATGAACCTGAAGGCAACTCCATCAACCTTAAGCTGGAAAACCTGCAGCCATATTTGTGTAAGATTAAGCAAAGGGTTTACTTGGTGATCATACAAAAGCAAAAAATATTAGACAATGGAAAACAACTTAGAGAATACAGACAAAGAATTGATACAGATTGAGAATGTAAGTCATCACAGTTTATCAAGCTTTTTATTGTGTAGGACATAAATAATGATAGCAAGAACTTAGGATACATATACACACAAAACATACATTACAGTAAAGCTTCAAAGCTACATATTATATTTCATTTTAAATATCATACTGGGCACATGTAATGCACAGGTTGATTTAAGGTAGATGGAGAGGTTGTTGTCATTGACTGGGGAGATCATGAAAAGCAATAGCAGTTTTCCTCTTAAAAAGGCATGCTTCAAGTCACAGAGGTTTTGTGATTATTGTTAGGAACTCCAAATGATGTGTACAGTATACAGAATGATGAACTGCAGGACAAATATAAAAGGTCTGAAATCTAAAAACTAAATCCATCAAGTAACTAAAATAATTTCTTTTAGAACTCATAAAAACTCCATTTCAGCAAGTATTATGCAAGGATGATTCCTTTCTAGCAAAATTGAGATCATTGCATAAGTTGGCAACTTCTACCATGGAAGTTGGTTAGATGAGAATTCTTGACTCCCAAGATAAGGTTCACATGACCCATCCTTTTCCACAGCCTCATGGATTTCAACGATGAGATGTTATTAAGGTTTATAATTTCACTTTTACAAGCACCAGAGGAAATCAGCAGACTCAAAGTGGACCAATTATCATCAATAATGTGTATCTTACGCTCAATCAAATTCACTATTAGGATAAGTGAAAAGCAAACGTTTATTCCACATCAATTATTTGAAAACCTTGGTACAAAAGAATAGTGAGAAGATATGTGTGTAGATGGAATACAATAAACAAGCCTTCTCCACATGTTGATTACCGAGTTTAGAGATGATCAGCACTCAAAATCATAAGAATGCTGCAACAAAGGACAAAATATGGGGAAGTTTTAAGTGATGGGTATTCTCTCTCTCAAAGTTAAAAGAGGTGATATAGCATTTCAGTGATTGAAAATCATATCTTATACTAGAATTCACATGATATTCAGAAGAGCATGAGAGAATCAGCTTTGAACAAGCTATTCCAGATTCAAACACAACATAACTCTATCCAACTTCAACCCTGGACATCATCATTTTACCTAGAAAACTTCCTCAACTTCATCACTTCACATTACCAGCTTTATCTTTAAATTTAATGCTAAGGAGACAAGCACAGTTCTACTAGATGAACTATTAGTACACACGAGTAATGGCTGAGATCACTTGCTCCAAATGAAGCCACATATTATTCACAACTGCTTTATAACAGCTGGGGTGGTCCAATCCATCACTCTTTAAGTCTTAAAAAAACAAGGAAAATCATCAAGCCTGGTATCTGACCATCTTTTCACTTTCAAAAGGAAAAGGCAAAACATAGACCATCCAAAGTTGGAAGAAGAAGCATCTGAACGATGCCCTGATTCTTCCTCTGCAGCTAATGTCAAAGATAAGACACCGTAGGACAAAGCAGAGAGAGAGAGAGAGAGAGAAAGAAAGAACGAGGATCAACAGAAACAATAATGTTGCTATGGATATCATCCAAAGAGAGAGAAAGAAAGAAGACCAACGGAAACAATAACGTCGCTATGGATACCATCTAGTCCTTGCACATCAAAATTTAATCAAAATCAAAGCTTGCTGATCAGTGATCCATAGAAAGTGAAATAATTTACTTTATCATAGAGAGAAATATCAGCTCACATACACAACGATATGTTTCTAACATTATGTATTCTAAGTTCTATGCTATGGAAAAATGGGGTGGAGGAAGAGGAAAAGGCAAGGAAATTATAAAAATTATATATATATATATATATATAAACACCTTTTGAGCCAGTATAAAAGAAAACTCCCACACGTGGATACAAATGAGCACCGTGATGTAGGCAGATAACAGCAAGATTAACATCTAAATCTCCAGCTAAATTATCAAATGTCTCCAAAATCTATCTGACTCAATCTAATTCAACGATTTCTAGCATCTAGTTGTCATCACCCAATAAACATATAATCAAAAACATTACGATAAAGTGCAAGTAATCAACTTTATAAAGATTCATTCAACTGCAGTAAGAATTCATGTCTAATTTGCCTCACCTTATTGAGAGCAAGGGCGACAACCTTGGAACCCCGCCGCATGTCCTGGTTCATCGACTTCATTTGGTCCAAGAGAGCCTCGGCGTCTTCCTTCTTGAAGCACAACAAGCCCAGAGACTTCCCGCTGTCGACGCCGGACACCAAAACGAACTCCTCCGCCGAGTTGCTGAGTGCGTAGACGGGCACCCCGGCAAGGCGCTCCTCGATGGTCTCCGTCGACATAGCGAGGTCGAACCGGTGGGCCGGGCCATTGCCGGCGAGGGAAGGCGGCGTCACCCGGGCCCACGCGGGGCTCCGGAGGGACGCCGAGGGGGAGGCGAGGCGGGAGAGGCCGGACTGGAGGGCGCTGCCGAGGGATACGAAGGCGGAATCGAGGTGGGTTTTGAGGGGATTGGGGTTGGAGAGGGAGGAGAGGAAGGCGGACAGGTTGGCTTGGAGAGGAAGGAGGGGGTTTGGCGGGTGGGGTTTTGGTTCGATTGGGGTTTTGGGGTGGAGTTTAGGCCAGGGGAAGGGCATTTTGCGAGGAGAGTCGAGAGTTTGGAAGAAGCCGTGAGGGAAACTGGTGACGATGGGGAGCGGGGAAGGAGCGAGATCGGCTCCACAAATGCCTTGCAGTCGGCCCGTGGGACGCTTTCGAAGGGTGGCACGAAAACATAAGTAAAAATTTAAAAATTAATTTTTTTTTTTAATTACAGTAAGAACCTATCAATTTTAATATATATATATATATATATATATATATATATGATTATATTTAAATGTAATCAAGTTTAAATTTAATCAACTCCTTCGTTCTTATATTATATAGTTGATAAATCTCAAAGATAAAAAAGTTAAAAAAAATAGGGTAGTTCTAAAATCCATGTAAATGTAAGAGTGAGAAAGACAATCAAATTCTGAATTTAATTACATTCGAATGTAGACAAGTGTACCTCTCTTTATATATATATATCATAAATTTATACATTTAAATTTTTCTATAGAAATAGAGAAAGAGAGAGCGCACTTAGATACACGTGAGAGAAAAAAAATTGAATTTAGCTATACTCATACGTAGCTAAATTCAGATCCAATCATCCTTTCCATCTGTAGATTTATACGGATCATAAATTTTAAAAATAAAAAAAATGGCTACGAGATTTACGTAGATTCAAAGGTGGCGCCTAGCTACATGAAAGTATAATCAAGCTCAACTATATATGTGTATAGTCTTAAAACTTTTATTTTGCTACATAAACGCACTCTTGTTTTTCACTCTATCTCTATTATAAAACGTTAGCATATGATGATTATATGGTGGCAAATCTTTTCGATAATATTAAGATTATCTTCAACCTATCCAAACGAAAGTAAAAGCACAATAATTTTAAAAAGAATAAATCCGATATTTCACTCAATAGCTTCATTGTGTTGAGATATAAATGGATGGTATAGATATTTGTACGTACTAAAAAGAAAGTTTTGAGATTTAGGAAGGGAAATTAGAATTAATGTATAAAGCAGGAGAATAATCCTTGGTTTTGCTTCAAATCTATAGCTGGTGAGCTTATTAGGTTGGACATGGATATGCTCGTGTTGGAACTGATGAATCCAACTACCATGCACATGCCAGTGGCTAACTTTGGATGCTTTGATAACAAGGATTATGAGAGATCATATACCATCTAACCTGAAAAATATACTAATAAAGAATGTACTAAATGTGAGAAGAGTACTTAAAACATTGCTCGTGTTTAATGTGACTGCATACCTATCTCCTTCCTATCAAATTATAAACTATATTATCTAATTATTATTAACCTAATTTCCTCAGCTAGCTTGTCAAAATGAACTTATTTGAAAGGTAAACTTAATAAGCTGCATTCAACCACTTCTATATAGATCTTTACTATTTTTACGGATAGTCTCCTAATAAGAATTAATTAGTATTGTTTAAAAAAATAACACATGTAACCCTTAAAGTAGAAAAAGTACTTTTCAAAAAAAAAAAAAAAAAAGTAAAGATATTGATCTTTACTACTATTACAAGAGGAATTTTTTTTAAAAAAAAAAAAATCAGAACAAGTTAGGAAACCAAGCTTTTGGTCCTTTTTTTTTTTTACTAGAAAAATCATTTTAAAAAGAAAGAGCAATACTAACCATAACTTTAATACTCTCTTCTCAAGAGCTGGCCATCTTCAATTCTTGATTTTCTACTACAAAATAGAAAAGTCAACCCAACCTACAAAATTGATTAGATCTAATCCTGTTTGAGTTAGGTATGGATCAAATATTTTTACTCAAACTTTAAATAAATCAGATAATTTTAACTTGAGCCATGTTAGAGTGTTATTCAAACCAAGACAATCTAAGTCAAATTGAGATATGACCTTGGATTATTTTATAAAAAGAGTTGGTCATTTTGAATATTAATTATTGAAATTATCGTATAAACAAATCACCAAAAGTGTATCAAAATTCAGCTAGACATGTTAGTTGCCTTATATATTGAATATAGCAAAATAGATAGTGTTCGATGAATTAAATATAGTTTAAGATTTTGTATGTTTGCCCCATTTCTAGCTGAAGCTTATCTCACTTTAGAGCCATTTGGTAACCCAAATGGGATTACTAAGGATCACTAGTAATGCTTATCTAAAGTGATCTTGTTTTCATTGATATAAGATTATAACATTTGATATGTTATATTCCAATGATTAAAGATCATTAGATATTTGTAATTAAGCTGTTTAGTATACCATAAGAATTTAAAATTTTAAAATTATGGGTCATGTAATACCTAAACCATCCTTAATATATTTTGTAATCATCATGATAATGTATAGTTATTTCATAATATTTATTATTATAATATTTAGATTAAATCATAATAATATTTTTTTATAATATTATATTAGAATAACATATTGTAATATTATATTACGTTGCATTACATTACATTATTATAATACAATCTTATAATATTAAATTATAAGCTAAAGTATATATTTAACTCTTGAACTTTGGGTAGCGTATTACTTTGGTCCCTATATTATAAAATTTTCTTAAGATATCCTTGAACTTTTTTTTTTTGTTTCACTTTAGTCTTTGCCATTATAAAATATTGGTGTCGTAAACATTCTGCCGATATGGCAGACGTATGTAGCGAAGGAAGGATGTTGTATTTGAATTCTAGCTTACATGGCAATTCACTCTCACTTAAAAACCTTTACTAATGGTTTGAAGGGCACTACGATCAAATCAAATCAAACCCTAACCTAACCCCTCCTTTCATCAAATCGACCACTATCTTCATCTAGCACTAGCCTTCGTCTTTATTTTCAGTTAGTGGTCAGCCCCAGCCCCGCACAAGATCGGCTACCATCTTTGGCCAGTGCATAGCTTAGCCCCCACCTTCATGTCTGGCCAATGCACTCAGCCCCTACACAAAGTATACCAATGGAGCATAGCTTCTCCAATGGCGAGCCAAAGAGGCTAGGTTTTTTGGCAGGCGCAATTCGTCCTCAATTCTCGAATGCTCTATTTTGCGATATAGAACCACTGAGATTGTTGTATGTGAGATCAATATAGACCATTTCAGGGAGATTCCCCAAGCTTGAAGGGATTGTGTTGAAGAACATATTATGGAAGAAGACCAATGCCTTTAAGGATCAAGCCATTGAATCTATTGTGGGAAATGTTGAGCTTCTCTAGCATGATGAAGTTATTGCCAAAGTCATCAGGCAAGGAATTGGTGAAATTGTTGTGGCTGAGAACGAGAGTCTTAAGCCTCTTGCATTAGACTAGGGAGCCAGACATGGAACCATTGAACAGGTTTTGCAAAAGGTCCAAGGTTTGGAGGTAAGAGAGATTGCTAATCTCTAGCGTGAGAGGGTCAGAGAGGAAATTCTTTTAGAGGACTAGGCTCTAGAGCCCCCTAACAGTAAAGAGCCCTAGGGGGATTCTGCCAAAGAGCTAATTGCTCCTTGGGTTTATGTGCCTGAGGGAAGGGAGGGAGCCAAGAGTAGAGAGGTGGATGCCGGCAAGCATCTTCTTGGGGAAGCTAAGGGAGACTACCATTCCTTCTCTGCAGGTAATTCCATTGTAAGAGCATGGATTTGAGTTAAAGTAGTTTTAATAATTAAGGGAGCCTTTTGGGTCCTCTCTGATGGAGGCCTAAAAAGTGATAGCTCCTCACGAATAGAGACAGTGGCTGAGTGGTGTGGGGCAGTGGTTGGCTAGTTAGAGATGGTTGCTAAGCGGTGCAAGGCAGCAGATGGTAAGATAGGGTTAGGATTTAGTGAGAGAAAGAAGATTAGGTTGAATACAACGAGGTGCTAGAATTCATAAAAATTGTCTTAACAATTTATTAGGGGCAGGTTTTGATTGGTCAATTCGATTCAATCCAATTCAAATTAAAACTTTCTATTCTCCATGTGGGATGCCCGCTTAGTATCCTCCACCATGTATGCTTGCCACATCAATAGAAAATTGATGGCTTCAACATTTTTTAACAGTAAGGATTAAGTTGAAATAAAAATGAAAGCTTAAAGATATTTTAAAAAATTTTTATAGCACAGAAATTAAAGTGAACACCCTCGAAAGTTTTACAATTAAATATATACTTTAACTTAAATTATATTATACTAATATGAAAGTAATATCAAATATTTTTTCAATAGATGAGAAGTGTTGTGGTTCCAAATCTAAGAACAAAGTCATTGTACAAGAATTGGTCTTGGAAACTTATCCTTTAAGATAGATAATAGGATCACTAAATTGGATAACGATTTTAAAAGTATGGATGATATAGGATCACTATCATATAAAATCATCAGGATGTAATCGAATGCTATAATCCAATCACTTTGTAGTTCATCATCGATTTTGGATGAATCATCCTATACAAAATATTTTTTAAGTCATTACCATCTTTTACTTTGATCAATGGGTAATCTTTGATTGACTGCCAGCTCCTCGCACAAGACACCAAGATGCAATCCTATCATTTATTTAGTTCATTGTTGATCTTGGATTGATCATCTCATATTCATTACCACCTTTTTATTTTTATCCATGGGTAATCTTAGATTGACCGCCAGCCTCTGCCATAAGACGCCAAGGCATGATCCTATCATCTTTCAGTTCATCTTGGATGGATCAACTCGCCAAATATTTCCAAAGTCATTACTGCCTTGTATTTTTAACCATGGGTACTCTTTGATCTTCTGCCAGCCCCGCCACAAGACGCCAGGGTAGCCCCTGCCACCATTTCTTTTCTTTTCTTTTCTTTTTTCCTCTTTCCCGAGCTATTTTTATAATTAGAGTTAAAATTTATTTTTTTAACAAATTCAGAGTGAAAACTAAATTTTTTGCAAGAATGGTGTTAAAATGAAAAACGTCATTTCAAATGACATTTTTTCGGAAAAAAAAAATGCTTCGTCAGCACCAGCGTGGATGGACTGGTTCCATTTAAAAAACGCCACTCTGAATGGCGTTTTCTTCTGAAAAAATACCACTCCCTCTTTCTTCCCTCCCATGCAACCCCCCTCACGGCCTTCCCGAGCCCCCACTCGTTTTTCCCTCACGAGCGCCTCCCCTTCCCGAGCCCCCACTCCCTCTTTCTTCCCTCCCGTGCAACCCCCCCCCCTTTCTCTCCCGTCCCCCAGTCCCCCCTCCCGATCTCCTCCCCCTGTCCCCTCCCGAGCGTGCACCCACCCCCCCGCAGCCCCCGGCTCCCTCTCTCTCTTGGGTGCGGACCGGGGCAGGGGAGGGGGAAGCTGTGGGGTCGGACTGCTGTGGGGTCTCGGAGGGAAGGGGAGGAGGGAGAGGGCGAAGCCGCGGGGGGCGGGGATTTTTGGAGGAAAACGCCACTGAGAGTGGCGTTTTAATTGCCACCATGCCAGCCATGCTGGCACTGACGGAGCGTATTTTTGGCTTAAAAAAATGTCATTTCAAATGACGTTTTTAAGTTTAACCCTTTTTCTTACAAAAAAAATTTCGTTCCCATCCTGAATTTGTTAAAAAAATTTTTTTTAACTCTAATTATAAAAAAGCCTCCCTCTTTCCCCGCCGTCCTTCATCCCTGGAAAACAATAAAAGCCCTCGCTCCTTTTCTCTCATCTCATTTCCTCTTCCCTCGCCTCGTTGACGGATAACGTGGAGAAGCCATGTAGAATATAAAATAAATAAACAAAATATAAAAACTTTAAGATAACGCATGCAAGACACTAACAAATTATATAACCCATAGCTTGGCCTCTACCATGGTTGATGCTGGTAAAATAACTGTTTTTATTCCATGGCAACGAAAAAAAGGTCATAAAAATTGTACTGTTGGGCACGTGGTTTAGCATGGTCAGCACTCTAATGATCTGAAATCGTCTCGTCTTGTCCTCGCACAGATAAGATTATTAGATGCCAGCAAAAGACAGAGACATGTGAGTGTGAGGGGCTCTCGGCCAACTTGGTCTTGTTCTGCCCTGGGTTTTTGGCAGTTGGGAGTGGGTAAGGCCCCATACCCATCTTTGATGAGGTGAGAGTAAGCAAAACATGACCCCTATATCACATGTTTGATGTTTCCACTCTTGTGCCAAGGGGACATGGAATTTCTGATAGTTTTCAGGATGGAGTGTGTTTGGTTGCATCTAGCCAGGCCATGGCTGTAAATAATATTGGGTTTCATGGATTCAACGCATTCAAATGGTGCCTGGTAAAGTGTTACTTGAACTTCACCACAGTGGACATCATTGGACATTCTCACAGAAAGATAGAGTGTGTTAATTTATTTGGTCATTTGCCAACAGAGGAGGCTGAGAGGTAAAATTGATGAAAAGAAAGATCAGCAGTATTTTTTTCATTGGAAAAATAGGGTATCATATAATTTATTTTTGATAATAATCTGGACAGAAATAATATAGAATATGATATATTTTAAGTAGAGGTACACTTGGCTCATCTTTTTAGCCAACAAAAAGAAAGAACATGTTACATCCACTTGAATGGGGTGAAATAACTCAATCAAAATCCATATCTTTAATGATAGCTAATATGTATGTATATGCCTGCATGCTTGCATTTATACATTACGTCTGTGCGTCAACTTCTCCATATAAAATTATATCAAGATTCCAAAACACACACATATATATTCTTTATGCCCATCAAAACTTTGCTTCTTTACCATTTTGTTTTAAGGTAAAATAGATGTGGTCTACAAGATAGGCGATATATCATTTTTAATATATATATATATATATATATATATATATATATATATATATGTATGCATTTATTTGCTAAAACAGAGTAACAATGTTGGCATAGATGGCATAGCATGATTGGCATTTTGTAAAAATAAATTCATATCTATATATGACAATAAAAAGATGCATCACCTTGTCCAAGTTATCTCTAAAATTTTGCTCCAGCCATCTATAACCAAGGCTTTTTTTCACATCTAAAAGAGAGAGAAAAGAAAAGACAATCTAACCCTAGTAAACCAAACATATATAGGTATTCTCAACAAAATATTAAGTCATAATTAAATCTTAAATTCAAAAAAAAAATTAAATTTATTATTATTAACAAGCAATTTTTCTTAATCATTGCTTGTTCTAAAAAATCACTCCAACATTTTAACAATCAACTCAAAAATCATAATTAACTTTTCATTATAATGAAAATTAATTAACTTCAAAAGCCATAATGATAGCATGTTTTCGTAAGTCAAAAAAATTGGTCACTTTATGGCATACATGTGCAATAACATCCTCCTCCTCTCAACTACTTGTTCAGAGATATTATTTTTGCAGATACTTCTAATGGATGCTAATGAAAACATTGTACAATTTTCAGCTATTGGAACCATATGATCAATCTTGGCTTTTATTTCTTGAATGCATTCCTGACAAGAAGCTATTGAAGGACAACAAATCTTCCTCCAGCTGGGGGTAGATTGCTTGACTTCCACACACCAAACAACAAGGCAGTGAGATTCGAATCAGTGGTCCTAAAAAAATACAGTGAACTCATGCCTTACCTTGAGGCCTAGCTGACCCAATCAATGTCTGGCCACGCCAAGCCTAGCTGAAAAAAAAAAAAAAAAAAAAGCCAAATTCGTCGCACTGCTTTACTTATTTAAGTGCTACGGTCCCCAATCAAAGCAATGAACTCGGGAAGTAAAGCGGGTGACAACTAAGGCGAATTCACGGATTAACCTCCCCCAACCCGGGAAAACGACATCACACGCCCGTGCACTTACCTTAAACCGTCGTTCCGCATATAAATCCTATGCGACCATAAAAAAATACACCATCCTCCCGGGTTCTGAGGATGCATCGACGCTAGAAAATCTCCCGTATGGTAACTTCTATGCGCGACCGCGTACGAGGAATTTGATCCCGGGTTCTCCTTCCATGCGCGCGCACATGGGCCGCAGCTCCGTCGCATCCGTGATTGATACAGTCGCCTCCACATGGTAAGTTCCCGTGTGTAGCCCCTCGTCGACCGTCCGATCAGCATTTGACGAATCTCCGCGCGGTGCAGAACGCCATCAAGTGCAATCCAACGGTAGAAAAAAGCTAGAAGGCGTCACCACACCGAGTTTCCCATATATAATCTTCTCTCCATCCGTCCCTCACCACCTTCCTTTAAACTCCCTCAACGACTCCCGGCCTCTCCCTCTCTCTCTCTCTCTCTCTAAAGAATCCAAAGAGGAGGAAGAGCCGGAGTCGCCATTGCCGAGTCCTCGGGAGATGGAGAGCGAGGAGAAGCGAAGGCCCCAGGCCTCAGGTTTTCTTCTTCTTCGCCTTGGTTTCCTCTTCAGTTCTTCTCGTCTTTGGATTCTTCTTGGTCTGTAGTTGCTTGGGGCGTAGACTTCTTCGATTCTGAGTTCTTTTTTGTTGATTCTCTGGAAGATCATGATGGGGTGGTGTGCCATAAGTGCGGGTGGGTCTACCCCAATCCCCACCCCAGCGCCAAGCAGCGGCGGGCCCACCGGAAGCATTGCGGGACCGCCGTCAGTGCTGCCGTGTCCACTGCCGGCGGCGGTGCCAGAGGTGGCGAGGGAAAGAAGGCCTCGGATGAGGAGCTCTCTGACGAAGACCACCACAAGAACTCAGGTGCGGGTTTCTTGGTTTATTTTCTTTCAGCTTGATTCTTTCTTAATGTATGAGTTGGTGTTTTTGTGGACTGAATTCTTGATGCGGGTAGTAGAACTGGTGGTGAGGGATCTGAAGCTAGGGTTTGAAGAGGGGAAAGAAGTGAAAGGTTGCGTAGCATCTGGTGGAGAAGTTGGAAATGGTAAAGATGCGATGTTGGAGACAAACAATGCTGGTATGTGGATTATTATATTCTTATTCTTCTTGATGCAATGCAATGAGCTTTCTGAGGGTTCTTTCTCAATTTATGATTTGTTGAACAATTTTGTCTCTGTGCAGTCAACGTAGATTAAGTTTTATGTGAATCCAGGGCAGGCTGAGTGAGAGTGTCGAATTATTAGATGTACAAGTTATAGTGATTGTTTGACACTTAGAAATGTAGTCTAATATTGCTGATTTGGTGGGGGATGGAGTTATCTGCTAATGGGTTTTGTGGTTATTTGAACTGTTAAGAGTAGGGCAGTGAAAGACGGTAATGAATGATTGAACTCAATGCGGTAGGATATTTAGCTGAATTGTTGATAATAAGAAGGGACTTGGTCAAGTTATCCTCTGGATCTGTTTTGTTCTGTGGACTGTGGATGGTGAATACGTCATCCATGAGTCATGCTTTTCATGATAGTTATAGATCTTTAGATGAAATTTGGGTTATGTTAGTCATTTTACTCCTCTTAACTATTCTCTCTGTTCAGTGAGTACATTAAAGTTGTCATGATTCTTATTGAGAGGGGTTGTTGTTTTTGTACTTGGCAATTGTGAGAACCGACAATTGAGTCTTCCATTATTTACTTTGAGGGACCATTCCCAACCTCATTCTTCTTAAAGTCTACCGCCTGCCAACATTTTTCTTCTGCACGTTACATAATACATTGCCATTATTCTTGAAAATTTCTTTGACTGTTGACCGTTGCAAGTCTCTAAGGAAGGAATGTTTAGCATATGTACGTACTCATATGTTGAGGATATGGAGGCTCTAGCTTGTTCTGAGATGTTTTGTGCACCACTCGGAGGTCCCCTGAGATTAGTATTATGTAATGTATAATTGTTGCTGTGCATGATATGTATATCTACATATTTTTATCAGCGGCTCATCTTGTACCATTTGTCCTGCACATGATTTGAGTGATGCTGTGTACTGTCCTCTATTCACTGCTCTGTTCTCTGTACGATATTACAGGAGGGGATTAGTGCTGTTTATGGGGGGTTTCTGCCATCTTTATCATCTTGATTAACCTGTTAAGTACTAGTCTCTCTCTCTCTCTCTCTCTCTCTCTCTACACACACACACCCATAAAAACACATTTAATGCCTTTAAGTAGATATTTTTGTGTAGACCAGCAAAACTTATTACATTTATGAGGTCCTCTGTAAGGATCAAGATATCATCCACCAAATTTCATGAACAATTAATATTCAATTCTCAGTTGGGTGTAAAATCACCATTGTTGGTGCCAAATTCATTTCCAGTACAACATTTCGAAAATAGGGTAGGAAACTAGGAAGGCTAGTTGGTGGAAAGTGAAATATATCTTACTATTTGTATACTTGAGGTTCATACAACTATTGTTTAATTCCACAATAATTCTGTAGGTTTCTTAGCCTCAAAGTGCTCACTAGTCTATCTTTGTTGAAATTTAGGAATGATAGCATATTAAACAAACCTACAGCAATCATAGGTCAAGGTAAACAATGATTATCAATTAAATTTGGTTTAAGCTTCAAACACAATGTGATTTTCCATATGTGGTCAAATTACTTCTATCAGAATTTGACACAATATATTATGCATCAACTTTTATATCTTCTATTGTCATAATGCGAAAGACCCTGCTTTGGTCATGTGTGGTTTGCTGATGCTGTCTGCATCTCAACTCTTAACAATTTCATAGCTTCTCCTATCTTATTTTTGGTACAGTTCTTGCTTCCTCTCATGTGCATTGTATGTAAGTGCCAACGCCTTGTATAAAAATGAAGTGTTGGAATAGTTGTATTGCACATTGGATTGTAAAATGCTACATTAGAATGTAATTGCAGCTGTAGCTACAACCTGGAGAATATAGAAAATTTGCGTTTTTAGGTAGATGTTACCAGAATAACAAAAATATGCCTTCAAAAATAGTACATAAGTCGCATTATCCTTTCCTTCCTCACACTTAGAGCCAGATCTTGAATTGGTTTTCCTGAAGGGTTAGAGGTACCATACATCTTTCTTTCTGTCTTGTCATGTTGTTGATGATATTGAATTTGATCATGATGCACAAAGAATATTAATTAATATGGTTCTGATCTGGAAGATCGAACCCCCTTATAGGTAGGGATCTGAAAAAATCCTGATCTGAAATAAATATATGAAATCTGAAATATGTTTGGATGTATGTGCAAAAAAGCTGCAAGAATATGTGCTCTTGAAGGTGATTATTTCTATGATTCAGGGTGCATCTTCAGGCTCAAAGAAAGAAGATGAGAAGTAACAAGAAGATAGAAGAATTTAATTTATTGCTTTCATTCATCATTTAATTTGATTTTGCATCATCTCCTTTTGTCAATTTGTAGATAAAGACGTTGTGAGGCTTACTAAATATCACTCAATTAACCGCTACACCTCTAGAACTTTTTTTCATAAAAATGAAGTAAGAAAAGAAGCAAATAAGGTACTGATAAATTTTCTACAAACCCTAACAAAATTTTATATTTTTGTACCCAACATAGAAAATTATTGTAACAAATCATCATGATCAATCAAAAACAGATTCTCATGACTTGACTCTTTTCGTCACACGGCCTAGACATGAAAGAGCTTGGATCCTTTGTAATTCATGATTGAACTGGAGAGGTCCACTTCATGTCACCCCTGGCCCAGTCAAGTCACCTGCCTTTCTGCAATACACAGATGGCTGGTGATTGCATTACACCTCTCCAGATGATCCAAACTCTAATAGGACTTGTACGAACCAATTCAAAGCAAAATAGATCTCAGAAACTTTGTACAATATAAGCCCCCAATTTGAATATGATATTCTCAAGATAATAGAAATAGCCAACCTTCATTACAAAGATCTAAATCTAAGACTCCCTGGACCTAATAAAACAGCACGTCAGCAGAAAACAAATCCAAGAAAAAAAAATTAATATATCAATTCAAACCTACATTAAACCTAAAATACATATACAACTGTATCAATCTGTTCTGAAACTTCCTCTTCAATATAAAACACAATCTGCTTTACCGCATATGATACTACTTAAATATGTTAGATTTACTAAACA
Source organism: Metroxylon sagu (assembly GCA_017589505.3). NCBI lineage: Eukaryota > Viridiplantae > Streptophyta > Magnoliopsida > Arecales > Arecaceae > Metroxylon > Metroxylon sagu. The sequence goes on along the minus strand of JACVBY030000658.1, from coordinate 791,056 downwards.
TATACTAGGAATTAAAACACTCAATATCATATTATATTTCATATAAAAATATGTTAAAAAGCGTACCTGCCATATCATCAAAATCACGACCATCTTCTTTTTGTGTAGCACCGATTTTTCCTCTCCCTTATCCCACTTTACGTTGTCATTCAATGAGAATGACAACCCTCTAACTCTCTTTATACAAGAGACTAATCAGAGTTATAGTTGAATTAGGATGGGAGTGGAAACTGGGCCATAAAAATAAAACAGCTATTGGGCTCTCCTATTAAGGAGCCCAAATAACCAGGCTCTACACCTCAATACCACTTACTCATATATGCAAAACCAAATAGAGATTGACCTAACCTAATACTTTACGGATCATGTACTTTATTTAGGCTTATACTAGTCATTTAATCTGAATCACATTCAACCTGTTTTGCAAACATAAAAGTACACAATTAATGTTAGACCACATTAAATTTAAAAATCTTACAAAATAATCCAAAACTATACTCTTCCCAATTCTCTGTCATATGAAATTGCACTTGCATCAGAATGTATGATGAAACTGTCTTGGCTTATCTTATTGTTTTTCTGATGTACATTTTGTCATCAGTTCTTCTTGTGCATTTCTACACATACAAACTATGGTTTTCCTTCCTAGGTTGCTGTTCATGTTTCTATTTGCAAGAGAATAAATTATAAGAAAGACATGATGTATGAGTTTGAAAAGTTCCATGAATGATGTGGAAGGAAATTTTTGACAACCATCTGGATTTAATTGCAACCTTTGTCTATTTTATTGTTATCCCTTTATATATGGAAACCATTTCTGGGTCTTTTTTGTTCATTCTTTATTTGACAAGTAACTATGCTTTTGTAACCCCATCAATATGGAACTAATTTACTTGTATATATTGGTTCTTAAATTATTTGGAATTCTTGTTTGTCTCAGTAAATCTATCACATGATATTTTCTGATCCTTTTGACTCTAATTCATTGTGGGAAGCATGGTTCATTTAGTTCTGGGGCTTCTTAATAAATCCATTGTTCCATCTGCAGATAATACTTTGGAACAATATGTTTTGCTTCATTGCATCCAAGTTCATGGTCCTGGCATGGAATGCGGTGCCAGTCCATTGGAAAGTGACAATCACTTTGAAATTCATGCACTGTCCTGCAATGCTGATCTGTCCTGTAGTGTGAATATGGATTCTGCTACCAAACCTACAGAAAGCTCTGATTGTGCTGTGTTAACTAAAGCATTCATTGTTGCTTCTGAAGAGAAACAAGATTTTTCTAGTGCTCAATGCAATGTTAATAGCGCTATGATTGTTAATGATACAAATGTGGGAAATTATGCAAAGAAGGATATTAATGGGGATATGGCTGTTTCTCCAACCCTACTTGGTAATCCTGCTAGTGATTCCCTTGTGATTGACTCACAGTTACAGAAGATGGATGAGTATGTGGAGATCAATATCCCACTACATAATGCCACAGTAAGCACTCCGATGAAGGTATTCCCTTCTGAAGTTTCTGCAAATACAGAGGAACCCAAGCTGAATGCCTGCTATGCACATGATGAGCAAACTGATGGAGGAGGAGAGCTGTCTCAAAATGAATCATTATCCAAGGGTGGATCATGCCTTATGGAAAATAATGATCGTGAGTATCTAGATGCTTCTGCTCATTCTGATCAACCTGAGTATCAAGATGGGAAGTCTGAAATATGGAAAGTGAATGGGAAAGAACTGGAGAATATCAGTGCTTTACAAATGCCATCAAACACTCCTCCAGGAGAAATTTTCAAAGTGAAGCCTGGATTCTGCGAGGATCATGGATCTGTGGAACCCAATTTAACTGTAATTCTTGCTGGTGCTGAGGCTGGAAATGAGCTAAATGATCATCTGGAAGATGAATCCCCTGAAATTGTTCCACTGTTCGAACTGGACAAAGTTGCCAATGATATGCCCTCAACCAAACAAATTCGTGAGAGCAATCCTCCCTATAAGGAAGCAGTTGGTATAAATGCATTCGATGGTCAGAATGATGATGACCAGAGTCGTAAGGATGAGCACGTTAATGGAGATGGGTCTACTCTGGTCAATGATTTTGATCTTGAAGCTGGGTCGTCTCTGGCAAGGTCCGAAGATTCTGAAGGGTTAGGATCACATGGGCTTGAAACCCAACCATGTTTTACAATTACAGGAGCATCTGGATCCCAAACAGTAACTTTAGATGATCAAGTTACTGGGTCACATGAAACATGTGTTGCATTAAATCAATTAGAGGGATTTGAAACTGAATTTCAATATGAAGAGCACTCCTACTGCCCATCAATTGATCTCTTGTTACATGATCATATGGTTGCCACAGAAGTCAGCACCCTTGCAGCATCTGATTGGAGTCAAGTTAATGAAACAACCAAGATAACTAATGAAATTCAACTTGTTATTGATGAAGCAGCAAAGGTTAGCAATCATTGTAGTGCAGGGGAGCTCAAACAGGAAATATGCGAAGATGAAAGTTGTCATTCGACAAAGACTAATTCTCAACCTAAATATAACACTCTGGAATCTGAGCCCCTACCCGATGAGTACATTGAAGAGAATGAAATGGAAAAGAGCAAAGATTTAAGTGCATCCACTTGTTTGGATGATGTCTCAAGCTTAGAACATAATGAAAATAATTCCAGGCACCTGGAGAATGGAACTGAAGATCAGTCAGATCAACTAGAACACAAAAAATTTGTTCAGATAAGATTTACCGAAAATACAGTTGGTGATAACACTAATGATCCTGATATGAGAATGAACCTTCAAGATGAGCACACGAACACAGTGAGTAGCCTTTTGGAAGAACTTCATGATGAATTGGATGACCACAAAATTCAGACTGAGCATGGAGAAAACATATCTGGATCTCAGCTGGTCTCTGAGAATGGCTTTCAGGATGATTCAACAGTCGGTGATAACACTAACGATCCTGATACGAGAACTAGACTTCAAAATGAGCACATGAACACAGTGAGAAGCCTTTTGGAAGAACTTCATAATGAATTGGATGACCACAACATTCAGAATGAGCATAGAGAAAACATATCAGGATCTCAGCAGGGACCTCAGAATGGCTTTCTGGATGATTCAATGGACCCTTCAGTTGGTGATGACAGTAATTGTACCATTCCAGAAACAGGTGTTTGGATTCCACCCATTCAAACAGAAAATGTTGTTGCCAAACTGTCTAGTGAAGAACCAGATTCAAAAGAAAGTTGTGTTTGTTTATGCATTCACAGGGCACAAGATTTCACTCTTGAGGGGCACATCACTTCAACATCAGTGGAGTCAGAGTCTACTGAAAATCCCATCACTTGTAATGACCCAGAAATGGATGGTAAATCTGGAGTTGCTTCTGGTGTCTGTTATCAGCCTTTGAAAGAAGAACATATCCATGGTGAGGCTAAGCAGCAGTCTAATATCTCATCAGATTCTAATGGCCAAACAGACAGTGTAGAAGAGCTACGGGGCTCTGTTCCTGGTGAGAATTTATCCCTTAATCTCTTGTTATGTTCAACTGCCTAAGCTGATTGAATAAGAGTTTCTTTAGTGCAGTTTATATTCTATATGGAATCTTCTTAAATTACCTGTGTTCGAATATAAATTGCTGTAAGCTTGAAAATTCAAAAATGCAATAACTTTTAAAGAGCTTCTGTGTTGACATGTAGAAATTGTTTGTTGCTTTTTTATTACATTCAAGATTAGCTATCTAATTAGGAATTTGATTAATTATTATATTTAATAAGTATTAATGTCATTTTACTGTTTTCAGCCCATATGCTTGCTGCTTTGTGAAAGTAGAAAGTTGGATGCAACCAATGATCTGGGTTGGACCAACTCAAATTCTGGGACTCAATCAATTACTTACCCCTAGAAGAGCATTAATTTTCTCTTACAGTGAACCATGTGGGTTGAATTTAATGACGTTACATTTCTTCTTTTCATCCTGTTCAATATTGTTGAGTTTTCAAGTTTTAGGATTTAGCATTTTCATTGTAGATGAGTTTTCAAATTTAAAGGATATGCATTAAGTTTTCTTTCATGTGTTAAAGAAATATTCCAGCCTACTTTTACATTGGAATCCAATCTTATACCTTACCTGCTTCTGTTTCATGTTCATGTTAAATCAATCATCAACATGACATAAAAATTCTACTTTAAATTTTAGATTAGGATGGACACAGCTACTGTTGTAATAAAAATTGAAGGACAATAAGTTAAGTAGCATGATTATCTGGTGTATAGATCAAAGGAATGTTATCTGAGGAGATTGGCTTTGATTTTGCATAAAAGGCTTTTTTCTTTCTTTTTTTTTTTCAAATAAAGTCAATTTTGCAACAAAAGTTGTACTGCTTCAGTTGAAAATTTAGCACTCATTAGCTACAATCAACTCTGAAGTATAAAATTATTTTGAGCAAAGCCTATGACACTTAGTTGTGTCATCCTAAGGGTCATTATTGGAAATTCAGGTAATTTAATCCTCTGATTTAACATATGATCACAACCCTGTCTTCGACATCCTTTCAAAATGAATTAATAATCCACTTTAATGAGTTTTGTTATGGTACAAATAATGATTTCATTGACCTTTGACTAGAAATTTTATTTCAAGTAGTGTCTTAAGTTGTAACTAAAGAGCTCACCAGTTGTGTATGTCATGACTTAGATTTCTGTAATTTGATATTTGTTGCTAATTTGATATCATCATGAACCTTAAGTTTATTTAGCCAAGATGGAAGGTTGCGAAGATTTTGGAAGGACCAAGATAGCTGTTATGTAGGCTGATATATACCAACCAATAAATTGAAATATTAGTCAATATGGTAAAAAATGAGACAAGTTATGGTTTTAGGCATTGATTTTGATATATAGTGTAAGATAAACCCATTACAAGATTATATTAATATCATATTGGCTGATATCTTGGGACAAAGTTCTGATATTCTCTTTATATTATGTTGGGAGTGCTCAATAGTGATACAACCTGGTATCAAACTGAGATGAAAACCATTACCATGGTTGATGCTCAACTTTCATTACTTGCAATTGTACTTCTTGCTTTCCCATGTTGCCGAACTCTCCTTTTCAAATGTAAAGTAACATGTAGTAATCTCCTTTCAACAACTGAACATCATGGTTTGCAATGAAAAACATGATGACCTGTGGGCATGAAACAACACACGCAACATTGTCAGAGACTTGCTTTATTGAGGACATGCCTTTATTGTATGACTAAGCGAAGCATTAGCCTGCAGATTGATCTTTTTAGAGCTTTATTCTCTGGCCCTCCTCTTGCCTACTGAGCAACAAACTCTAAGGGGTTGCTCGTGATGGTATAGAGAATGGGTGAGAGATCTCTAGAGAAGATGGATTCAGTGGCTGAAATTAGTAGAATAGTGTAAAAATATTTTAGTGAGGGAAGAGAGCCTTCTTGTGGGGTCTTAGCTTAATTGGGGCTTTATGAACTGTGCTTGAGACACTTTTTTGATTTTTCCTGCTAAATGATTAGCTACGAAAGGATTTTTTAGTGAACATGTCACAGCTGATTGCTCCTTTTCTTTTAAATTTATTTGATTGGTCATGGAACAAAGTATTTCTTGCGTCATTTATACTAGATCAACCACCAGTTGTTCACATATAACCATCCCGTACATGCATTACATTGTCATACATGCAGGCATTAGGACTGTTAAATAAGCAAGGTGCATGCCTCAGATATGAATGCATGGAGCTTGAGATTTTCATGGCTTACTTGTGTTTAGCTTGTATTGAGATAATTTTATATCATAATAGATATCTTAGTTATGAAAAGTCTACTTTATTTATTAGATGATTTTATATTCTTTATTGAGAAAACTGTTTCAGCTGATAGATCATGTATGATAGTTGGGATATCTGGTGATGACCAAATGTCTTACTTGTTGAATAAGACTAAAACAACTAAGACTAAAAGCTCCCATTTCATTAGCTTTGCTCTCATTTCATTAGCTTTCCCCCACCCAACCTACTCATTATTCCATGCCTGCAATTCTTTGAAATGCTCCTTTGTAGACAATATTTTGTTCAAAAGGAGTTTTGGGTGTTAAAAAGGGGAGAGAGCAAGCGAGATCCGAGGGTGTAGGTGGCCTTGAAACAAGAGGTCCATAGCCTCTCCACTATCCAGGTGCAAAGACTGTTATTTAATGGTGATGCAGCCTTGCAGTCTTCATGCATGACCCTTACTGCCAGCATCTACTTTTAATAGAAGCTACAAGGCCTTTCTTGAATTCCAATTGGCGGCCTCGTCTCCAGATTTGTTTCTGCTCCTCTCTCTCTCCCTCCCTGCCCCTCTGAACCCTAAGCCTTTAAATTCCTCTCCTCGACCACCATAACCAGGCCTGATCAAACCAAACTTGAGGTGGCTCAACTTTAAAAAAGCAAGTTTAAACTGGGCCTTCCCTGCTTCTGTCAAATAATAAGAAGAATCAAGCTGGGCTTGTTGATGATCGGACTCTGCTCAAGCTTGATCTTGTTCACTCAAGCTCAGCTCCTTTACACCCTTGGCAGGAATGCGGTAAAATGGCAAAACAATGAATCATCTGTGGACTTCTGAAGATATATTAAAACTAGAAGGATTTTATTTTTTGGCTATTTGGGATTTTTGCCATTTTTGAAATTCAAGCTCTGTCCAAACAGGAGCACTATTCAGACAACCTCGAAACAATTAAACATGTCTTATATCCAGAAAAAATTAATTATTACATCGGCTGCCTAGAGACATCCAGTTAAGATCTGTTGGATTAAAGTGTTGCATGATATGCGTTCATACTCTTCAGCATTTCAAGTTTAAACTGAATATCATTGTTTCAGTTGATATTCTTACTCTTTGCATAACTTATCTTTTAACAAGATATCTTGTGACTGTGCTATAACAAATTCTTTACAGATTTCCCTTGGTTTTTAAACATGGATACTATCATGTTATTTTTGCTTCATAGCAATGTAATCAATTGAAAATTACCTTAAAAGGTTTTTTTTTGAAAAAAAATAAAAATTTTCAGCCCCAGCCTGTTTCCCTGAAATTATATTTGTATGTTTAGTTGTTGCTGCAGATGGGATGGTACCATCCATAACACACAAAACAGATGGCATACCCATCCTTGATCCACAAATTCTGCCACCTGCAAATGCTCGGGCTCCAAAAGACCTTTGTACTTCTAATGTAGCACAGGAAGGTGCTCTTCCAGAAAGCAGTGACGTTGATGGTTTTGGTTTGGAGGAACCTTCTTTCATGAGCCAAGTGGAACCTGGTAGACGTTCAGTTTCTCATGAGATCCAATCGATACAGAACTCACAAGATGAATATGAAGCAAGAAAGAAGAAAGAAGAGATAAATGCAAAGGTTGCAAGGGGGAATTCTGGAAAAGTTCATATTCCTTTGAAAACCCTCCTTGCTGAGGCGAACTTTGAGAACCAGCAGTTAACAAATGTCCAAGAGCATGACACATCACTTCAGGACAAAAACAGTCTGGCCTCACGGGATGAGAGATGCACAGCAGAGGCCTGGAGATCCAAAATAGCTTCTGAGAAACCTACTGAGTCCTCTCTTAATCTATCAGATTACAAAGAATGGAATTCTCCTGCGAGGCTTCCTGTCACTAGGAACCAGAAGAAGAGAGTTAAAGGAAAACAGCCATGGGTGCCATTTATTTGCTGTCCATCCATTAACTGAACTCATCTGTTGTGCTCGGTGTCTCATACGTTGGTCAGATCATCGTGAGAGGAGCAGTGGCCTCACCACTTATCTTATTGCAGCTGCGATATAAAAACATTATACTTCGAGTTGTGATCTTGTAGATTTAGTCTAATATGTTGGTATTTATAAGTATCTCTCTTTGTTGGTGATTTGGTGTTTCCTTGCTTTCACTTGCTGGCTAACGGTCCAGTTAGTACAAGGTTATCATATCCTCGGATTGGTGTCTTTTAATGTAGTTTCAATAGAAACAATTTTAGAATGGTTTATCTTGTTATTTTTTATATTTAATAATCAATCACTTTTCTTCTGAGTTCTTACATTTCAGCCTTTCTTGTTTAACTTGTGAAAATATAGCTCGTTCACATGTGCGGATTCGATCATCCAGCAGACCACTCGGTGATGCTGGGTTGGGTTGGAAATCAACTGAACTCGTCTGATTCCAAATAAGGACCCAAAGTTTTTTGAAGAGTTGGTTTTCGCCTGACTGCAGTTGCCAAACACATTCATGGATACATTCAGCAGGCAAAGAACCGGTCTTGTGATGCCATATAACCAAAAAAAACGGACTCTGATGTGATTTCTTTTCTTTAGCCTACTAATTTTTGTTCAAACGAACAAAACCCTTCCTCACAATTACTATATTGATCAAAGAAAGTGTGACGATAGAATGCTTGAAAGGCATTTAGGCCTTTCTCCACTTCCCAGTTCAAGCTTATTAATTTTTAGCTTGCAAGAATGCTTGGAATCAAATAGCAAAAGATTTGATATGGATCTTGCTAGGTCATCAGAGAGAGGTTGGATTAACTTCATATTAAAAACGTATAGAGAGGGTAGTTTGGGTAGGAAGAGAGAACAAGTATACAGCCTTAGGTGAGGAAACAGTAATACTTGTAAGTTTTTGTGAAGTTTGTCAAGTATTTTGTCAAATACTATCTCTAGCTCTAGTATTTAAATAATATTTAATGAACCTGAAGCCTCCAGCTCCTAGAGTTTGCAATCTGTAGCAGAAATATAACTAATTTTACTTATATAATTTCTAATTATCTTATGTGAAAAAATTGATGTTGTTAAATTTTTCATAATTAGCATAAACCTTTCGATTACTTTAGTAAATGCTCTGGTCTCTCCTAATATACCATAAACATCATGGTTGAAAGAAGAAAGATCAAAAGAAAAAGAAAGAGAAAAACCCTTCTTAAATCTAAAGTAATACCATCCTCCACTGTTTAGTTGGTGCTTCAAGATAAAAAAAGACTAGAGGATAGAAGAGTTAATAGACTTGTACCCGCAATGCTTTAATAGGACAATATACCTCACTAGAAAGTACTAGGAATTTGGGATCCGTAGGGTTGAAGAAATTCCAAACTTCTGACAAGCTCTCAAAAAGGACTCATGAATAAAGAGCTTAAGCCCGACAACTATTGCATTTATATAGATGCTTAGGCAGCCTAGAGGAGGTTCTTAGGTTGAATTTTGCTTTGAGAATATTGTGAAGATTATCTCTGAAGAAATCTCATACTAATCCCTAAGCTGTATGAGACAGTCCTTTGAGATCAAGGAAGGTTCATCCAAAGCCCTAAGGAAACGATGAAAAAGCTCCATGACAAAAGAAATAGGGACATACTTAAAATGAAGTAGGCACCAAGAAAAAGAAGGAATGAAAAATCTAGGCATTAGATTGAGCACCAAAAAGAAATAAACCAAAATAGAAGAGGAAGGACAACTTGTTGGCCTTTAAAGAAATAGAAGGGCCAAAATGATCGTAGATTGGTGAAATTCAACCTTTCAACAAATGTGCTACGATTTTATAGGGTAGAATGTGGGTGCATGAAGATTAATCTTGTCTAGACACCTTAGGAAATGATGCATTCTCAAGTGCATTGAATGTTATACAATTATCGCATGGACACCACATTTAAGAATCAAGGAGGCGTTAGCATAACAATGTAAACTGTACATGATATTCGAAACGCTCAAACATCCATCCCACCTAGTGTAGGAATCTTAAAGAGAGGTGGCCTTCTGACCTCATGCTCTAAAGCTTTGACCATGATAGGTCAGTGTAGACTTTAAGCTAGGTTGGATCAATCCCCTTTGGAAAAAGACCTTCAGCCTAAGAACCTATATCCCACCTTGAGTGCAAGTCCATCCAGCGAGATAGAAGGCCCAAGTACTAAAGAGCAGGAGGCCCACGACCTACTCTAGATACTAAATCCCATAAACTGATGCTCAAAAGTACTAAATCTACTCTCTTATGTAAATAGACCATCTTGACCTCGGGAGTAGGAGGCATGTGATAAGAATAAGTCCTACAGACTTATAGCTAAGTAAGCATGCAATGAAACATTACTCACAATATGCCTAATTTAATTGTACTAAGAAAATATGTATAAAGGATTAGAAGGTGCTATGCAGTCGGTCGAAAAGGATGTGCCTACTCTCTAGCTGGCTAGTGAGGTCAATCATCTTTCTCTTTGTTAGGCTTGCGAGTCTAACCACCTTTTTTTTCCTTAGTAAGTTGGTAAGATTATCTACCTTCTGTAGAGAATGCAACTCATGATACGAGGCATATGTGCTGAGAGGCATGTGTACTGAAAGATGCTCCATTATGCTAGGATACACTATGCATAAATCAGACCAATTGTTTAGCCTTATCATCAAGTATGGATGCCTCTTATAAGTAAAAGGTGTGTGCAAGACAATATATCTCTTCCGACACTATTTTTCTCTTTTCCTCCACCTTTAGTAAGCCTCCAAATACCTTAATTTCTTTCGCTCTCCATTATATGGCTATGAGACATGCCTTTAGTTTTCTCTTCTTTCTCTTGCTAACTTGAGTGTTAGAGAGCCTTAGTCAAGCAGCCTTTGTTACCCTTCATGCTTGTCTTTTTTTTCCATAAGAGATCAATATCTTGAGTATATGCACTGATGCAATATTAAATAAATCATATTTGAATTCATCATAGAATCCATGGCTCCTTCTTTCTCTAAAACTTGATTAGCATTGTTTTGTGTGTATTAGGAGATAAGACATTTTATCATATAGATGGCAAAAATATTATAGCTTAATGGGTTGACTGTAATATTTATAAGGTGAAGATGGGGACCTTTCTTTATGATAATCAATTTAATACATGCTCTATTCATTAAAGGTTGCATATTCATAAGGCTCATGTTTAAAATAAGCTTATACTGCTATAAGATACATCAATAGCTTAATAACATAATAGGCTCATACAAATTACTCTATTAATTCAACGTTCTATTAATCTAGATTTTTAAAAAATGACTATGCTAATCCACACATTAAAAAATTCTAACATTGCCTTCATTTCTAATTCACCATCCTCACCATCTTTGTTGGGGCATGGAGTCTCATCATTGAATCTTAGCGCCATCACTATTGTATTTAGATTTAAAGTTCTAAAAATTTTAAAAATGATAAGTGATCACCTCTTTTTTTTTTTTTTTTTTTTTTTTTTTTTTTTTTTTTTAGCTGTATCTTACTTGCAGATTCGTAAAGCAATATTATTGATCCAACATTTACCATGCATCATTTGTGAAGTGGCCGGAGGCTGAGTGCAAACAAAATCTTAAATAAGGAGTTCAATTCATAAATGTTAAATTCATCAAGGCACACAGAGTTAGATGCCGATTATTTGGAAACTATATTTCTTCCTTCCAATGCTAATCTTTAATATCTTTAGATTACGTCTCGAAGCAGGACAAGGAAGAATGAGTTGTTTAGCTTATTTTCTCTGTTTTCATTCAAATGATCATTTGAACACATGGAATAAATTACACTTTCAGAAAGGTAGAACATATTTTGGAAAAAAATATTTTATCTTTCCTTCTCATGAACCATTTATCCCACTTAATATGACAATAACTACTCAAATCATGTTGGTGAAATAATTTAATTCTCCGGTTCATCCTCAGCTTATTTTATTGATATCTAGTATTCAGTTGTTTTAAATTTTTTATTTTGCCATCAATTTCTACCACACAAACATGTTAAGCAGCTGAAGTGTAACTCTCCTATTCGTCGTATCTACGTCTTATGCCAATAAGTTGGCCAATAGGAGAGTGCCACAACGACGATGCAATTTTTCTGCGCGAAATATCTTGTGCTGCTCTCATTCCACGGGTCCCGGTCCGTCATCCTTCTTAAGTGGCAGTCGGCAATTGGTCGCTCTACGAGGGAGAAAGGCGTTGCGATGGGAACTCAAAACTTATCATGCTCCGCCGGAGCATTATATCAGGCCTATTTTATAACTTCGGAGTCGAGAATCTCGAGATCAGTGGGAGGCTGCCGGCTTCGAGTGAGAACCATGGCGAGGCTTCGTCTGGGACTCGGCGTCGTTTTCGCCGCTGCTTTAATCCTACTTGGTGAGATGTCATTGCAATCGTTCTCCAAGATTTCTTTATCTTCGAAGTATGCGATTTGATCTCTCTGATATTGTTCAGATTTATTCGTTCTGACCTGATCTTGTTTTCTTTAGTTTCCGCGAAGAAATCCGGCGATGTAACGGAGCTCCAGATCGGTGTGAAGGTAAATATTTTACTCAATTTCTTTCTATAATTCCATCATTTCGGTTGGTGATATTCCAAGTCTATAACTTCTAGGTGATTTTTTTTGGTAACAAAGCGAGGAATTTTCCCCCTCTATTGTTAATGATGTGAGAAAGCAGTAGTGAGGATTTTTTTCCCCCTTTAACATCATATTTTTTGGATCCCTTGTCAATCAAATAGCTAGATTTTGATTGATGAGTGTAGATTTGTTAGGGTTTTGGTTAAAAAAAAATTCCTTTTCTGTTTTGGATGAGATAATAGAATTGTTGATTTTTTTTATTTTTATTTTTTATTTTGAGGTTCTTGTTTATGTCAAGGATTAGAGTCGTATCACATGTCGTTAGGAATATTTTTTTTCTTTCTTTAGTTTTTTTTAATAATGTAGATGTGACACTATTGAGGGTATTACATGTAGGGGAGAATGGTTAGGTTTTGTAGTTTGTACATTCTGATCAAAGATCAAACATATTATCACTTTCAGCTAACATGGAGGGATAAGTTAGATCATGTAGCCAGTTACCAATTTTATTTTAGTGAGTGTAAAAGTTCGATTTGGTGATTGCAGCGATGATAACCTAAGGAAAAAATTCTTTAGTTGCCCCATGGGAAGAAAGAAGGGAACCTTTTCGACATGGAGATAGCCAAAAACCATGATTTGAGGGAGAGATATGTTTGGCATAAATTCACCAATCAGTTCAATGCAACAATTCTTCTTTGCGTGATATACTTGGTGGTTTTAGTTGTGAGATTTTTGCCAGTATTCTAATCTGATAAGTTCACTGCTAGTTCCAAAGGTCTGATGGGATGCATTGGGTGCTATTACACGCTGCTGAATTGGTTGGCACCACATAGGAAGGATGTCAAACTTATTTTTAACCTAAAGTACATTGTTTCTCTGCAACAAGAATCCCAGCTGCTGTTCTGATTAAGGGCTGAACCAGCCCTTTGTCAGGTGCTAATTTTCTGCTTTGAGCAACAATCAATAATATACTTCCTATATGGGAGAGCAGCAAGATTGACCTGTAATACAGCAACAAATCTATAGTCATTTTTCATTTTTTTCCTGCTATCAGTTCCAAAGAACTAGGACATTGTTCATGCTGTTGGATCAACTATAGTTTGCTGCCAGCAACATTTTGTTGAATTAATCCTTAGGAAGAAGACTCTTGCTGAGATTTCTATGCATTGTTAGCTGCTGATTTTAGTTTTTGCTATGTTGTCCTTCTCTAAGGCATTCTCCATCATGTGGTACCATGTCTGGCAGTTGCTTAAAAAAGGATATGCTACAGTAATATAATATAAATAAGTATCCTAAAGGGATTCAAAAATCCTATAAGCACACTGTCATGTAAAATGGGTTCTTGTCTAAATTGTGTCCGCAAATGCTAAACTAGGGGCAATAATGCAGCATGTATCTGTAGGAGTTGACATAAGCTAAATTCACTCTAGAAGAGAAAAAAGAAAAAGGAAAGAATAAACTTTTTGCTGTTCTATTGTTATGGCTATACAATGTTACTCCAATGTTTTAAAATGGTCTGTATAGAAGCAGATTGATATCTGAACTTGTCTTCGTCCTTGTAGATGACATTGTAACCAGTTCTACTACCTCACAAGCTCTGTTGTGAGTGAGTCATGTAAAATGGAAAAATTGCAATAGATCACCATAGTGAATTGTGATGGATATTTTCATATACTAAGTAACAGCAGAATCATGGCCCTTCTGTCAGATGTACATAAATTTCTTCCGATATGTGCTAAATCATTTCTTGGAATCCATGAATTATGCATTATACCTATACAAACTCAAAGATGCACATTCCATTATAAAATATTTTGTTCCTTGGGTCTTTCGTTTCTCCTGTTTGCACTATTGCAATTGTCTTGCAATATGATTTAATTTCCCTTCTCTTCATGGTATGAGTTTTAATCTTGCAGCATTGGAGCCCCCAAAGGCAATATGATCACACAAGTTACTAAGATATACTGATGAAGTATAATACATATTTTTTTATATACTGGGTTTCCAACTCTATTGTTTGTACTATCATATCTATCTATTTATTTACTTTGGCTTTTGTGTTTGCAGTACAAGCCGAAGTCATGCAGCATCCAAGCTCACAAAGGTGACAGTATTAAAGTACACTATCGTGTAAGTAATAATGTGATTTATGTGCCTGTAACAAATTAGGGTTGCTTAGTGTCAGTCATTCCACTATGCATAATAATTATATGTTTCCTTTATGTCTTTTTCTGTTTGCTTCCTTGTCCTGGACCTACTGAGTAAAACTAATGAGCTGGAATTAATATTGTTGTGTGTTGTAATCAACCATGGTCTCATGATATATTATAGATGATAAGCTTGATTTGAGAAGCTCTTAGCTTCAGTTTGTTTGATTCTTTAGAACCTCAAAAAATGATGATGGAGAGAAACCAGAAATTGTTACCCAAAATTCAGGGCTCATCGCAAGGTGACAAACAAGCCTGAGGGCTAATTTAACAGTCATGGAAAAGATGCTAATGCTAACTAAACTTGAAAATAATCTCGTGCCATTGCACAGTTCTTTGTCTTAGTTCTGAAATCACTAGTGAAAGGCAATATCTTACTTTTTGCACTGTCGAGAGATAAGGGATTATTTGAGGGCTGGCTGAGAGCCTATAAGTTGAATGTGCAATCTAATCAACATAGTGGAAAGATTGACTTGAAGGAAGATGAATATGACAAGAGACTCAAACAAGCGGTGACTTTGTTGGTGCAGTAAAAAACACAGCAGAGATGGTATGGTATGGGCCTTTGCCGGGAATGCAAAGGGGATAAAAGACCAAGCAGATTGGGCCTTTGATCAGTTAATCGCTGCACAAGGGATGAAAAAGTGGCTTGCCATTGGTAGGTCAAATCTGAAATGGAGCTCCATTAGTGGTTTAAGAGTCTATGAGGCAGTCATGACTGGTGAGCGGTGAGTTTGGAGTTATTTTGCACATATCCATAAAAATTGTCATGGAAGAAGGCAATCTTGATGTCTACAAAATAATGCACTTGATCAAGCTCCACTTTACCAAAAGTCATTGAGATGTTGCTGCAAGTTGTATAGATTGTAGTTAATTATGTAATGTTGGAGACTATGCATGACTCCCATATATTGAGAACTGCCAAAATGAGCACAAGGAGCTTGACAGAGAACAAGCTTTGGCGGTGAGGATATGGCATAGGGATCTCCATTATAAGATCATTGTAAAGGAAAAAATAATTTTAAATTTTATTCAGCAGATTAGTCGTGTTCGAGCAATAAATATTGCAATAAAGTACACCAAAGCTGTCATCTTGATCATCGGGGGGGACATTCTCACCCAAAAAAAAAATTGCCATTTACTTGAGCAGACCGATTAGCGAATGATCCTAATTAAGTTTGAAGTTCCATTTATGTGGCCACAGGTGTTTTACTTCATCCTGGTATGTTTAATGACCAAGGAAGTTACTGTGATTGTGGAGAATTGAGATAATGTGATTGTGGAGAATTGAGACAATAGGGGGAACATAGGGGAGATGGGGAAAGTTGTATGGTGCAAAGGCCAAGTTTAAAACAGGGAGAAGCCAAGGTTGAGATGCATTGAATAAAATGATTGAATGTTGTGTCCACATAAAATTAGAACGACCAAGGGGAGTTAATTATATAGTATAGAACAGGGACATAAGGCATGAGCCTGAGTTCTAGGAATTCATGGTTATCAATGAAAAGAAATCAAGCCAAACTTGTATATCAACATCAACAACAGCAGTGGCAGCAACTAAGCCTCAGCTCATGAGTCCTTTTCCCACATACAAGGCAAACTTGTCTATCAAAAGCAGGCATAATTAGCAGTAGGCAAATTAGCAAGCACAAGAAAGGTATTAAATATCGTCTTGAAAATTAAGTAATTACATTTTTTTATTTTTTTGTGCAAATTCATTTGATTAGTAGGCTACACAATATTGGCAATGGGATGATAATTTTTTTTGCCAGTTTGATCAAAAAATATATTTTTAAGATAGATGGATGACAACAATGATAGAGTGGGTATGTATTTATGTGGACTCATCATTATAGTATAAGGCTCCGTGAAGGTGCCTGATCCCTAATCATGTAGGAAACACCTGTGAACCTATGGCTTATGGTATTTTTTGTTTCTTTTCAGGGATGCTCATCGTGATTATACTAGAAATAATGTGACGAATAGTTTCTTGTAGTCTTGGGTATAGCTTAACTAATTGTTTCTTCCTAACAGGGAAGCCAAGGATTGAACCTTTATGCTCAACAAGATAGTTTATTATGTTCCAACCATTATAAAACAACTAAAATGAAATACTGCACTCACATAAATATGTTAGTGCTTTGTCTATATCTATATCCCTTTGGGATGGACAATCCCTTTAACCACCATTCCAATTCCATACTTGTCTGTTCAAATAAATTTTGCACAAGGTTAGAACCTTGTGAAGACAAGAAAATAAAATAGTTTAATTAAATATATAGGTCCATAGTATTGATTGTCTTCTTTGGCCTGAATATCAACAATGATCTGTGGGCAAATGTTGTGTTAATACATATAGAGATGGATTATGCTCGAGAAGTTATCTAGTCCTCAAACTTTAAAACTGTTGGATTTGATTTTAAATGGTCCAGATGTATTCACTTTTATATGCTTTTGAAGAGATAGGTTTATGGACTTAAACATGACTAATTACTTTTGATTGAAGTTAATTACCTGGTTTCGTGACTCATGCCAAAATTCACGAGGCTGGCTGCTAGAAATCTGGCTTACTCTCTCTCTGTTCTTTGATTCTTTTTTCTTCTCTCTCATTCCACCTCTCTATTGTGCAATGCCACCACTCAAAGCTAGCCCAACCACCGTGAAGGATTTGCTCATGTGACCAAGCCTAACCATCATGGCTTGATGCTGACAATTTCCAAGCCATGCCCACCCATCCATTTAATGTGTTTGACTTCCCACCTGGCTTGTAGCTTGAGTCTCTGGGTTTAAGTGCATAGATGCTTTATTTTAAGTATTTTTTTGGGGGGCATTGTTGGTACCCCTTGGGAGTTCCACTTTGTTTTAGGGGGTATTTGCAGTATGCTTTTGAGTTTTTCCCTGTTGTTTCTTTTTGAGAAACTAAGGATTTAGATGGGAGTCCAAAGCTCTTTTCTGATATAATGTTTTTACTTGATGTTTGATCTTGGAGGGTCTAGTTGGGCTCTACTCGCTATTCAGGTCTCTAACTTACATTCTACTTCATTTGTCCCCATGTACTGACTTCTTTCATTTAGAAGATAGAAAAAAGTTGAAATTATGGTTTCCCCTTCTTCTGAAACTTCTTTTACTTTTAGAAAATTTCCTTTGAATCTAGGGCCATTGGACAACATTAAAATTCTCGAGGGCCGGGTGGAAGGCAGCTCCAGTGGAGTGATGGCGGCTGCTTTGTGTTTCTATGATGATATTGGGTGTTCCTTAGGTTGGAGGAGAAGCAAGGAGTGGTGTGAATGGGGCTTTGGTGGTGCTTGGCACACCAATGGTATGGTTGGTGGCACCAAAATTTTGGGTGCAAGGCTAGTGCTGGAAAGCACCTTGAATACAGGTAAGGGGTAGCTATGGTGTGGTTGAAGTTGAGCTAATCGATGGTGGGGCAACATGGTGGGGAGCACCAGTTGGGATGGTTGATTGCTCAGGTTGTTGTAAGTTGATGTTGGTGTGCAATATGGAGGTGGTGTTGACTCAACTGATAGGTGGTTAGGGGGTATGACGGTGCCCGTAATGGAGGAATGTAGAAGAAGAGAGAAGGGAAAAGGGAGAATAAGGAAGTTAAAATGCAAGCCACGGTAATAGTTGTTAATGCTGACTCACTGTGATGGCTATGTACAATGAGGTTGGAAGAGTAGAGGAAGAGAGAATAAAATGAGGGAGAAAAGCAAGCCATGATGCAGGTGGCCAATCTCTTAATATTTCGCATGAGTTACAAAATCTAGATAACTTACTTTAAACCAAGGTTTGCCGCACTACGAATCGGTACTATTTTAGTACTGGATCAGTGGCATCTTGGTTTGGTGGACTAGGGGCCCTTAATCTATGAACCATTCTGAATTGGGCCCAATTGGGTAGTTTGATTTGGTTCAGAACGGTTCGGTTCGGCTCGGTTCAGTTTGGTATGAGGTCGGTTCGAGATAGTTTTGCCTCCTATACTGAACCAAGAGGCTGAATTGTTCTGGTTCGAGACCGATTTGGTTTAGTTCACCCCAAACCACCTGGTTTGGAATGGTTCGACATACAATGCTTTAAACTAAAGTAATTAATTTTGTTTAAGTCCATAAACCTTTCTTTCAAAAGCACATACAAGTGAATAGATCTGAACCACTTAAATCCAAATCCAATGGCTAGGCAAGTGAGAGAACTAGATACGCTCTCCTCTTACGAGGGAGGTAGCCCATCTCAATATATAGATGGCTCGTATGAGATTCATCATATTATTGATTCCGTGGATCATGACAGTGTATAAATTGTTCTATTGAACCAGCAAATAGTGTACTAGAAAATTTTTAATGCTGAAGTTCAGACTTAATCTTCTTTTTGGTATATAGTGGGTTACTTGTTTCGTTTATTCCACACATTTCCCTCGCACCTTTAATGCATTTTAGGAGTTATTTAGTTGTAATTTTTAACATCAAATACTTGTTTTGCAAATTTTTGTGTTTATCTGCACCAGTCACTCTTTGCTTTTCGAATTTGGCTTGTGGAATTTAGTTTTTCATATCCAAACAATGAAATTTTTGAGCAATTTTTGAATTTTTTGAATTATATTGCCCATTATGAATTTTATGCCTTGGAAGCTCTTGAACTTGGCTTACAAGTTTTCTTGTTGATTATTTGCTTGACATTGGTGCAATGTGAGATCTTTGACTGAATAAAAATATTCAGTCAAAAAACAAATATTATTGTATTTTCTTGCTCACTGATGTGGGTTGTCTTATTTAATCATGTAAATCTGTTTGAGTTATTAATTTTGTCATGCTAAGTTGTCAATTTTGTCATTCTATCTTCATTTTCTTAGCCATTGGTAATTCATGCTGCAGGGGACACTCACTGATGGAACAGTATTTGATTCCAGTTTTGAAAGAGGTGATCCCATTGAATTTGAGCTTGGTAGTGGCCAAGTGATCAAAGGTACGCCCTTTTCTGATAAACCATTCCTTGTGACAAGTTCTTTCTAGACAATGTCTGGAGAGGTACAGAAAGAAGGGCATAACATTAAAATATGATTGACAAAATAAATACTATTTGCCTTCAACGGCTCTATAAATTCTTGGAAAAAAATAGCAGCAAGATAGCAACTAGAAACCCTAGCCTCTTGCTTCTTATGTTATCATTAAATGCAATATGATCTGGAAAAGTTTTGTAAGGCCTGTGTTTAGCACATAATTATTTAGGAAATTAACTATCTGAACTTTGAAGTTCGTTGTTGTTAGGAAAGTGTGGTTTGTAAAAAAATGACAATTGTGATAACCTATTGGTTATTTGTTTACAAGTTTCCTTGCACATGGATAGCCTATGCTACCTATGATTTTTTTTAATTATATTTGCTTTCTGAAATTATTAGAATAACTATTTATGATGGTATAGCATTTACACACACACACACACACTCTCTCTCTTTTGAATATAAAATAAAAGATTCCAACTTGACCAAGTCAGTAATTTCACCAACCCACGTTGGAGTATTTTTGATAATTAGTGTCGGTCTGTGTCATGGATTACCAATCTTTTCAGTATTTAACAAAATATAGAATCATCATCATTCCACTTGGAAAGGATGAATGAAATTAAAGCAAAATAAAACTGAATTGGGTATAAGGAGGAGAACGAACAGATGAGAGGTGAGAGAAGAGAGGGAAGAAAAGAGAGATTTCTCAACTCAAGGCTTCATTAGGCATAATCTCAGGTTTTATGTGAACAGGAGTGGGTAAGATTGCAATTCATTGTGTTCATCTAAATCTTTCACTACAGGAGATTGAGCATGTTTGCCTCATAATTTGAAGACTACACAATTGTAGATGATAATGACAATATTTCCTCTCCATTGAGCAAAAGATAAATATTCCAGAGGGAAGCTAGGAAGCCAAGCCTTAACTTCCCATGTCTGCTTGCCGTACATATAATAGACCACAGCCAACATCAAAGTGGAACAGCTAGAGGGAAACCATCCTCTTTGGTTCCTTTAGGAAAAGAATAACAGTTTTCTTATTGCCTTGTTTGTTTTCAACTCTTGTAGCCTATTACCCATGTCCCTTCCGCCATTGTTATCCATTGGCCCATCCCTCCCAAACTTTATCCCCTTTGCTTCCTCCGTGTAACTTGTCTCTGCCTTCTTGATTATTGTATCCTTGAACCAACACCATCCCTAGTTCATAATATCTTTGCTTTGGTTTGAAGGACCAATCTGTCACTCTCAATTAGGTCTGTAGGCCAGGTTTCTTGCCACTAATCCTCCTACAAAAGGAACATACAAGGATGTTCCTTGGTTCACAAAAGTTTTAGAGTGCAATTGGGGTGGGTGATAAAGGTGTGACAGAATTAGTGAATGTAGAGAGGAAGAGATTAGATATAGAGTGACTGGAGGGAGAAGAGGGAATTATCCTCCAAGAAAAGGAACTCCTAACTATCAAGCATTTGCTGTTAGCTCTAGCAAACTTTCAATATTTGATCATAACTTCTGTCATTGAGCTCTAATTTGCTTGATTCCTAGCACACTGTTAAGTTTCCTTGACAAGTCTCCCGAAATATGCTATTTGCTATTTGATCATGCTTTTGATCAAATTTGCACCTATACTATGATATTGGAGATCATAACAGAGAGATCTTAACAGGAAAGATAGTTTTCCCAAATTATTAGTTTTTCTTTCCTCTTTCTTCTAAACAAAGAGTGAGAAGCTTTATCCCAAGATGGGTGCAGATTGGAATCTAAGAGTGTGAGGGGTTTCTCTCAGTTCCACGTATATCAAACTGTATAAGGCTTGCTTCTATTGTGAACAGCACCAGAAGCACAATATTTTTGTCTCAGTTTGATATTTCATCGTATCATAATAACTAAACCATTTTCTTTTTTTCTGTAGAACAGTATGTACTTTTATGTTTCAGACTCATTCAGTCATTTAATTTTGATACGACCATTTCACTCGTCCTTGAGCTAAAATGATATTGCTTCATAGGGTGGGACCAAGGTCTTCTGGGGATGTGTGTGGGTGAAAAGCGGAAGCTAAAGATACCTGCAAAACTTGGCTATGGAGCTCAAGGGTCCCCTCCGAAGATCCCAGGCATGCAAATATTTTTACATGTTACAGTTGCTAACTAGTGCATCATAATGGATTATATTTGCAATTTCTGAAGCACCTTTAAAATTTTTTGGTAGCTTTTCATGCATTGGTCACTGTGATAGTTAACTGAGCCAATGATGATTTACCCTAAAGCCTCAAAGGGAACCATCCCACAGACAGCAATGCAGATTGTTTCATTAGTCTCATTTTGAGTCTTCATGATAACTTTTTGAATGTTTCTCTGAAATGATCCTGAAAAATGACAGGTGGAGCGACACTTATATTCGACACAGAACTTGTAGCCGTGAATGGGAAGACATCGTCAGATGGAGACAAGTCTGTAGAGGGCAGGAGTGAGCTTTAAGTCTGTAGGAGTTTGGCATTTGATCTTCCGGCTTAATTTTTGTTAGCTTTTCATGTAGAGTGCACCCCTAATTTGGGTGGACACTTAACTCAGAAAACAGGATAAAGACATAGAATCATGGCATTTCGGCATAAAACCGTAGTAGCAATCATATCTCTGGGAAATAATTTGCAATATGGTGTCAGAAGTTCATTCTTTACCTTATGCGGGCACTTAGGTGGTCTTCTTGGAGGACAATAACTAATTGAGTTACAATGTTTCAGCTGGCAGGCTTCGGATATATCTGTTCACAGAGGTTTAGTCCAAGCATGGGTAAATTGATTTGAATTCCTCAGCATGCAACACCTTTTTTAACATTGCACGGACATGGTGGGATGATCGAGGGAGTAATGAATGGAGTAACATTGGCAACCCTAACCATGCATGCAAGGTTTCGGAGGCTTAGCTGTGCACATGAGCTTTTAGTTCAGGGGCAGGTTGATGCATGTTTTATGGCATCTGACGACATGTTGTTGAGCCTCTGACGACATGTTGTTGAGCCTCAGAGTATCAGGTCCAAAAATTTGAATGAAAGTTAATGGGTAGAAAGTGAATTTAAGTTAATGGATAAAAAGTGAATTTGAGTTATAAGGATTGATACTTTTTTTTTTATTTAATATAAAATTATTTTTGAGGTATTATAATTTATAATATTTTTTTTTTATAATACGATATCCTTGTTGGTACTGTAAGAGTGGCTTCATGCTAATAGGACTTTACCATCGTTTATTAGGTAGCATTTTTTTTATACCCATCAACTTTCGCATATTTGAATTGTCTTTGATATTATTTGCAACGCTTTAAGTCCATTTGATAGCAGATCGAAATCATGAGGCCTAAAATCTTGAGTGAAAGTTAATGGGTAGCAAAAGAAACTTAAGTTATAAGTCCATAACATTTTTTTTTTTTATTTGATGTAAAATTATTTTTGCAATACTACAATTGGGAGGCTTTCAATCTCTACTTGAGCCGTTGCAAAGGTGGAGCCTGTGCATATCGTCCTCCTCCCCGCCCCCCCCCCCCATCAAATGGCATGCACTCAAAGTTGTTCCTTGTGTTCTCCAACATCTTTTCATCAAACCTCTCCGGCCTGAAGCTATCTAAATCGTCCGTGTTTTGGAGATCCCTCGATATAGCCCATCCGTTGATGATGACCCGGCGGCCCATCGGGATATCGTAGCCTTCCACTTCAAAGGTCTCGCTGGACTTTAGTAGGACCACAAATATGAATTTTAGAACATGAGATAATAAGTAAAATTTATTATCATATATCATATTTGATTTATGCAAAATTTATAGGAGCATAATCGTCTTCTCCTGCTTGTATAGTGCTGCTTCTTGCTCTCTCCTTTATCCCATTTTATATGAAACTTGACAATCCTTTTTTTTAACTCTTTTTTTAAATAAAAAATTAATTAGAGTTACAGTTGAATTAAAATGGAAGAAAAGCAAGCATAAAATAAAACAGTTAATGAACCTTTCATATCATATACTACAGAATCAAATTGAGATGAACCTAACTTAATATTATATGAATTATGCATTTTATTTGGACTTATACCAATCATTTAATTTGAATTACATTCGATACATTTTTATCAAATATAAAAATATATAATTAATAATAACAACATTAAGTTTAAAATTTTACCTGCAAAGCTTCTTTACGCTCGTTTAAGTTTAAAATTTTACATGGAAAGCCTCTTTATTGCCGTGATGAACTTTTCCCATGCACGCACTTCTTACAAAATGCCGCTCTCGCGATCACGACATTGGCCGTGAAGAAAACATCCGACTGAGGTTTACCGGAGATTACTCATCGTGGAGATATTCCGAACGAGGTTCGATATCTCCTCTTCTCTTGCACTTGCTGGCTCCAGCATGCATGCATGTCTTTCGGAGCTGCCGTAGAGAGAAGACCATATCGATGCCGCCAATAGCAGCGAAGGCGAGACATCGATGCCGCCCATAGCACACGGCCAGAGCGGCGAGCAGGTTCGGCCTAAAAGCAAAAGTCAGGTCATGGGCCGTCATGATCTCCTTCGCGGCCTCCGCAGAGGAGATGATGATGATGATGTGATCAATCCTGGCCAAGCCTGAGGTCGATGGTAGGCCCATGCCGCCGGGACGGCTGGCGGAGCTTTCATGGGCTCAAGGTGGCGACAGCCCCCGCCGGCGAGTTCATAAATCCGGAAGCGCGGTAGAAAAAAAGTGATGAGAGATGCTATGTCCGTTCGCGATTTGGCCGGTTGCCATTCAACGAAGCGGAAAGAGACGAAATGGCAGTCATTGATCGTGGAAGGACTGGATGATAAAAAAGATAATGGTTCATGATCTCTTTGAGTACCTAAAAAGAAAAATTTTTTAAAAAAATTTAAAAAATTTATTTTTGAATGATTTTAGAATGTTAAGGAAATTTTTTAAAATATTTTTTGATTTTACTAAAACATAATAAAAAAATTATTTAGAAAAATTTTAATTTAAAGTTTTTTTTCAAAAGTAATACTTGCCAAATATCAAAAAACTATTTTTATTAAATTTAAGGTTATATATTCAAAATCTTTGCTAATTTTAATATTAATTTAATAACATATTTCGAGAATGATGCTTTGTGAAACATATTTGAGATGCCATGCTTTAATTTAATTCACTGTGGCATTGCATTAATTTTTTTTAATCAAAAAGGCCTAAAATAGCTTGTTGAACAAATAATTTTAAAATCATCTATTCAACAGATAATTTTAATATCAAAAATATCATATATTTTATAATTTATTTTTTATTTATTTATTTTTTTAACCTCATCTTTATAAAACCCACCACAACCCTAAATTTATTTTATATTTAATATGAGCTAGCAGAAACAATTAATATAACAACTTGCATGATAATATTATATTAATATTATATTTTATAATATAATACAATATAGTATTAAAATCCTAAAATATCTCTACTTATATTAAATTATAATAGCTTTGTTAAACTATCTAAAATCATTAAATTAATTCAAAATATATTATATTTTTATTTAAATTTATAAAATTTTTTGATTTTTGTAAAGCAGTCTAAAATCATATTTTCAATTGATGATTTTAGACTTTTCATGTAACCCTTGCCTGAGGTGAATGATAAAATAGTAAAATTATTTGTTAAACGTACGACTTTAAAATTATTTATTCAATCGATGATTTTAAGCATCTTGATAAAAAAAAAAAATTAATGCAAAGCTACGCTCGGACCAACATGGCATCCCAAACATTATTTCGAAAATATGTTCCGTGCGAACATCATTCTCAAAATATGTTATTAAATTGACATTAAAATTCGCAAAGGTCCATATATTCAAACCAGCAAAATAACCATATTTAAAATCATAACATAATATTATAATATAATATAGTATAATTATTGTAATTATAATATTATTTATTTATATAATGTAAAATATAATAATATTAAACATTATAAAATTTTATAATATAGTATACTAATATAATATATTATATTAGATAATGCTATAATTTTGTGACATTACTATAATAATATATTGTAATATCAGAATATTATATTATTAGATAATAATTATGATAATTTTAATCATATATTACAATATAATTATTAAATAATAGAAATAGAACTTCTAGATCCCTTATCTTCATTTCTGCACCTATTCACAAGTATATCTATTTTCTTAGAACAGAAAGAAAGAGGAAGAAACTAGTTTTATAAATTATTTCTAGTGGTTCTACAGCAACCATAATAGCTCCTTGCTCCCTTTTTGATTTCTACACCATCATTCTCAACTCAAAGTGGCGTGTTTTTCGCAACATGATGATGACAAATAATTAGAGATCGATGCACAATCCCTTTCATCTTTTTGATTACAGCTTAACTTCAGATTATATATTCTGTTTAACAACTTATTAAATATTATTTCACATCTAATTACATATTCTGTTTAACAACTCATTAAATATTATTTCATATCTAATTTTAACATTCTTTAGGTCAAAACCATCATCACATCGAAACCCCCTGAGGTCATTGCTTACCACTTTATATTTGAGTGAATAAAAATTATCAATCGTTCGTTTTATAACATAAATTAATAAATAACGACCTGGTTATTTATCTATAATTTCTGTCGAATGTTTTTAATCATCAACATGGTGACCTTCCCTTGCTTGTGGCGGTGCACAATAACATTATAAAATAATCATGAAAAAAAAATATGAATTACCTTTCTATGCCGGTGCCAATGGCGCTACAGTGAAGGCGGTAGCATGGTTAGCGGTCGCCGCGGCATAGCATGGTAATGCAGCAAGGATCATAGAAAGGGGGGGGGATATGGCCGCCGTGCATGCAGACGGGCGGTAGCATGCCGCAAGCGGACAGACAGAAGGGGCCACAGTGCTGCACCAGGACGTAAGGCGGTTGCGTGTCATAGGTTGACGGATGAGGAGCAAGAATAGATCGATGGCCAACGGCGGGCATGACGACGTACACGGAGGTGGCTGATCATCAACGGTGGAGTAGGGAAGTTTGCATGCCCCAGGATTTTGAGGTTGAAGGATGTGATGTAATCCCATTTGCTGATCTTTTACTTAACTAAAGTGGCAATGGATGCCTGTTTCACTTTTTAAGTAGAGCTATAAATCAGGACAGATGATTTTATTTTATTTTTATTTTTATTTTTTTCAAAAATTCAAGTTCCCCACCACACTAGCATCCATGGCTAACAGAGCTACATGGCTGGACCATTTCATAAATAATTTAAAAAAAAAAACCCCAACTTGGGAAATACATTTTTTTTTTTTAGCCTGACGAACAAGAAAAAGGCTGACAGCGCTTCGGTTGTTTGCGCAGGAAGAAGGCTACATTATTATCTCCTTTCCCATCCGTGAGAGAGACATTAAACACACATGCGGCATGACACGCTCTAAAACCCACAACTGCGACAACCGAAAGACGTTCGCGCTGCAAAAGATGCAGCAGACAATTACGTGGCATTTCCTATTTAGATTCTCATCCCGTTAAATTCTGCCACGTCAAGTGCGCTGAACTAAAAAAAATACAGAACTCAAACATGCGATTCCCACCGCCGCATCAGAAAAGCAGCAGTTCCATTTGCTCTGGACACAAAAGCAAGCAATGGAGACCGATGCCTGTTCCCCATCCAGAGCGAGAGAAACTTCAACGACCATCTATAGTTTCTGAACAACTAAAACAGGAACATAGAGCGCAACAAGAGATGATGAGATCACATGTGCCCAATCAATTTGACAAGTAGCAAGATCAAGTTTTTGCACTCTCAAATCTCACTAATAAGCAGCATATCGTTATTTTCTACATCATGTTATAGATCACTACATCGTACGTCAAATATAACAGCTTCATAGCGATTTCTCTGACACTTCGTAGTCGAGGAAACAAACTCGGACTCCCAAAGCTGCAGCTTAACCAGACGAGAAACCAAAAAAAAAAAAGAAAAAAAAAGAAAAAGAGCTACGAAAGATCTCTCACTCAGCTTCATTATAAACTCAAGCTGCACTATCAATGCTCATCGGCTCTGTCTCCTGTTTTGGTGCAGCCTTCTACAATCAACCAAAAGTATGAAAAAAACAGTTAGAAACGCAGTTAAATGCATTATTAAAGATGAACCATCAGAAGGAGTCGTCGTCAAGCATAGAAGAAGATTTTCCAGGGTTAAATGCCTGACCTGGGCTTCCGCATGTTCTAATTTGCTCATCTTGGCAAACATATTACCATAGAATTTGGCCTCTTTCTTGTTGTACTCCCTCACCTTTTCCTTTAGAGTCTTGTACTCCAACTTCACATCCCTAAGGCCACAAAATCAGAAAACCATTAATACATTTACATAACCAAGAGGATGACAGAGATCTTTGCCCTTGCCAATGTGCATACCTATTGTCCGGATCGATCTCAAGAGCTTTCTTGATGTCCAGCTCTGCCAAATCCAAATCAGCAAGCTGAATAAAAGCTTGAGCCCTTCTGTACAAGGCCTTTACATTCCTGCCATCAAGCTCCAATACCTGATATTTTTCATAATATTCACATGCTCAGAAGACAAAACAATAAAATAGAGATGTTCTGTTGCAATTCTAAACGACAGGTTGTAAATCAATCTTCAATACCTTTGTGCAAAGCTTCTCTGCCTCCTTGTAGTCGTTAAGCTTAAGCTTGCAGGCTGCATTGTTGAGGTTACATGTAATCTTCAGCACTTTTGATTGCTTCTTTTCCTCATCACTGAATGAGCTATCATATTCAATGAGCTTTGCCCCCTGTGTGAGTTTTTTTTTTTTTAAAAAAAAAAAGAAAAGAAAAAGAAAAAAAAAATTGTAAGAGGGCAACCAAATCACTACTGTGACGGGCAGGCTATAAATAAGTGCATACTTAACAAAATGCTGAGTACAAGTACCTTTTCATATCTCTTGGATGCTCTTGCATATTTACCCGCTTTGAAAAGTGTGTTTCCTTCCTCTTTTTTCTTACCAGCTGCTTCAATCTTCTCTGCGTTGTTCATGTCCCAAGACTCTTTCTCCTG
Organism: Metroxylon sagu; assembly: GCA_017589505.3. Taxonomy (NCBI): domain Eukaryota; kingdom Viridiplantae; phylum Streptophyta; class Magnoliopsida; order Arecales; family Arecaceae; genus Metroxylon; species Metroxylon sagu. Next base: position 762,398 of record JACVBY030000658.1, on the reverse strand, counting down.
AAAGAAGAAAGCCGCATTACTCTCCAAACTATCATACTCACCAACTATAGCAATCAAGCTAGAAGAAACAAGATCAGGCATACCTTCACAAAGGATACAAGCTCAACCTCATAAATTACTGTGGAGTTTGGTGGAACCACTCCAAGGTCCTGCTTTGATTCAGAGGAAGAGAATGCATACTCAGGTGGAATCGTGATGAGAGCAACCTCGCCCTTTTTCATGTTAAGCACAGCTCGATCCAGACCCTCAATCACTTGTTCTGTCCGCAGCAATACGTGTTGGCTCTTGTTATCACGCGAAAAAAAAAAAATGAAGAAAAATACAAATGTATAGAAAAATGAAATATGGTTTACCTTCATCAGTCTTGAACTCAAATGGAGCTTCATCATCATAACCCTTCATCACAAACACTGTCCCATCTTGAAGCTTCCCAATTAATTTCACTGCCAACACCAAATTTGAATAACATTAGGATCCAAATAATATGACAAACATGTGAACATGTAAGAAATCACTGCACTAATTATCACCTGTCACAACTGCACCATCATTTGGACGTTCGTATCCCTCTCCTTCCTTAAGAACTTTCTTAAGGATCTTCTTGTCATCCCCTATCTCTGTAACAGTCTTCCAAGAGACTAATTCAAGCTCCACATTAAGGGTAGCATTTGGTGGAACAGCACCCTCATCACCAGAAGCCGGTCTCCCTTTCTCACCAAATGCATCTGTCCCCAAGAAAAATTTCATAACATAGATGTTAAAAATCAGATATATTTATGCATCAGAACAAAAGTGCACTCCAATTTAACAATGCTACAAACTTACATTGTGGCCTCACAGTAAGGAGCACCTTTTCAGCCTTCTTCATGGTTTTCACAGCTTTAGCCAATGCAGGACAGAAGAACCCTGGCTCCAAAAACATATTCTTGTTAAATTACTGAACTTACGGTTTATTAACGGGCTATACGAACAACATCAATGAACACCACCTACCATCTTTGACGGTGAACTCTACTCCTTCAGACTTTGAAACTACAGTTCCATCCTCAAGACGGGCCTCATATTTCACTGCATTCATAAATCAGATTTGTCAGATTCAGAAGCATGAGGCAGGAGTACAACGGAAATGACAAACAATTCAAAGGAACTGAATGTACCAAGTACTTCATCAAGATCTTTAGGATTCTCCCATTTTTCTCCTTCTTTTAAGATCTTCTTGATAATGCCTCCATCTTTACATATGTCCTTAACACTTGACCATGAGAGCAGTTCAACATCGAATTGGAGGGTGGCATTGGGAGGAATGGTAGGAGGAGAGCCAGATTCACCATATGCTAACTCAGGAGGAATGGTGAAGATAGCATTCTCACCCTTCTTCATAGTCTTGATACCTTGATCCCATCCCTTTATCACTTGGCCTTCAATAGGTAAAAAGAAGGCGGAAATTTTAGCAAGTTAAAGAAAGCTAAAGAATCATTATTTATGCAATTCTACATTCTCCAACATGGGACCCAGTTTTCAACAACAATTACTTCATAGAAACAAACAAAAGCATGCATAAACGCAATAATATTGACCCTAACAAGTGGGCATGATAAGTATTATAATTGACAGCAATCCTACAATATAATTAAAGATTTTTTATTATCTGAATAATCTAACAATTACACTCTTAATTTAGGAATCTATGTCTTTTCCTGTTGTTATCCCTCAAAGCAAAACTTGAACTACAGGACATATATTTGTTTCACATAGAAGTAGAGAAGGTAAGAAATGTAGATCCGATTGGCTGCGGCCAGCTGCAGCCCTATGGAAAGATCACTCTAAGTTTTGGTTTATATTCGAATGATAATACAACAACTTTCAATAATTAAACACCTCATGCTAAATAGATATGACTTCATAGGTAAGTAAATCCTTATGAGGGTACTTGATAACCATGGTGATCTTAGATCACCGATAATCCTCACATTGAGGTAATCTGATCCTTGATGATCTAAAATCACTGTGTTTCATATAATATATACCAGTGATAAAAGATAAAGATTCTCAGTCATCTAAGATTACAACATTAGGTATACCATAGAAATCTTAAATCACCGACCATAAAATATTAAAATTACCCCTATTTAATTAGCCTCTCTTTACTTTTAAAAAATAACATCCTTAATATATTTTGCAAGTATCATAATAATTTATCATTATTTCATATTATTTATTATTATAATATTATAATTAAATTATAATATTATATTATAATTAAATTATAATATTATATTATAATTAAATTATAATATTATATTATAATTAAATTATAATATTATAACGATATAATAATATAATATGATATTATTATATTATATTAATATAAAAATAATATCAAGTATTTTTTTTTTCATGTGGATGATAAGCGTTGTGGTTCCTAAATCCGACATCAAGATCAATGCCCGAGGGTAATTTTAAATATCCAACCTCATGGATGGATATAAGATTATTGAGTTAAAGGTGATTTTAGAAGTGAGGGTCATCTAGAATAAGTTCTTTTTTTTTAATGCATAAATATTTTTTTAAAGAAAAACCAGAGTTCGCTTTTTACAGCATAATTCTTTTATTGGTGGACCGAGACATAAGAAGCATCGCATCAGAATGCTTACACGAGGAACCATTGAGAGCATTTTAACACACTACAGTACTTTTACATACGCCCCTAATTTTCACATGATAGACTTCTTGCGAACTCTGCTTCTATTCCAGGCACCAGTTCCCGGTTAGGCTTTAGGAAAATAAGATAACCGAATATGGTATACCTTATGCTAACACATCTGTCAGTAAGCATTAAATCTCTCTCTCTCTCTCTCTCATAACCGAATATGGTATACCTTATGCTAACACATCTGTCAGTAAGCATTAAATCTCTCTCTCTCTCTCTCTCTCTCTCTCTCTCTCTTATACCTTATGCTAACACATCTGTCAGTAAGCATTAAATCTCTCTCTCTCTCTCTCTCGATTTAAGAGATACTATTCGACATAAAATCACAATGGATTACTCGATCAGACAATATTCAGGACACGAGCATTTTTAAATGAATGCATACTGACAGGTACGTAAGACAATAATGATAAACAAACACGAAGTCCATCTAATTCTCTTTTCTACCCATTCATCAAATCCATCAAAGATTACACTACAAGTCCAAGAATAAGGATCTACCATTTGTCAACGACAATAATAATTACCTTTTTTTTTTTTTTTTTTTTGGCCATAAGTTTAAGCCTATTTAAAAATGTTATCGAAACAAAAAGACCTCAGTCCACCAAATTGTAGCTCCCATCTTTCTAAATTTAGCTACAGCTCTCCAAAAAGATCGTCTCAGACATACGTTTGTGAGATAATTAATATGATCCATGCCCACCAAATCTTTTAAATAAACCTTAAATTTACTTCTCCACTTCAGAAGCATCATCCAATCATCCACTTTATATACTTCAGTTAAGAAAAAAAAAAAAGAACACAAGTTCAAAGTTCAAAACCCCAGCGATCAATCGAACAGAAACCAAATCAATGGAGGAGATAAAGCTCACCTTGTCCAAGCTTAAACTTGAACGGCGTCCCCCGATCACGGCTCGAATCAAACTTTGTCCCATTAAGCAGTGTTCCAGTGTAATGCACTGCAATCCAACATCACAAAGATCATATTGTTTCTTTCAAACAAATCTACATCCAAACACCAGACAAACAACACCCACATCCCACAACCCATCGAAAAGCCGGGGGAAAAAAAAAAAAAGGTAAGAAAAAGAGAAGAGATTCGGATCCAAATAGGCCTTCCGGTTATACCTTCGACCTCGTCGCCGACCTCGGGGGTGTCCCAGCCCTCCCCCTCCTTGACAAGCTTCTTCTTGAGCCCCTGCTTCCCGATCTCCTTCTCCTCCCCAACCTTGAGGACGGGGCTCTCGTCCGCGAAATCCACGGCGTCCTCGTTCATCATGTCCTCGCCCGCCGGCAGATCGAAGTCCTCGTCCATTCCTACACCTCCACGCGCCTACGAAAGCAAATCAAAGGCTAATGGTGGCAGAGAGCAATCGCCGATCAGATCGGATGGGATTGGGCGAGAAGAGACGGGAAAGAGTGAAGGGGTTTTAAGGGCGAGGAGAGGGTTTGCGGTCTTCTGGAGAGTTCCGAAGGGTAGGGAGAGACACGAAGGGCCCTGATGTTTCTAGAGACTGCCCTTTTTTAAGCAAAACTTATGGCTAGGGTTTTTATCCCGTTACGGTCTGGTGTTCCTCAAGTCTTTTCTCAACGCTGTTTCCCCTTTCCACAACGGCCTCCTCTAAAACTCTGTTATCATTGATGGTTAAATGCCAGGTCAAACTTTTGACTGGGTTTTTAGCATTGCAAACAAAATTAATTAAAATCTTGAAAAAAAAAAAAAAAAAAAAGGCTTATCCTATAATCTTACAAGAACTTCAAAATTCTAATGTGCTAGTATAAATTGCTTAATTTTTTTTTTTAAGTTCATGCTGATGTTTATATTTAAAAAGTATTTATCAGATAAAAAAAATGAGCTTGCACAAGGTATTGCCAAAATAATATATTTATCCATGAAATAATTGTTAAAATAAAATGAATAAATCACAATCTATCTAAATTTTAAATTTTTAATAAAAGATTGAATAATTCATAGTTTTTCATTAGCAATAGCATGAAAAAAATTCCTTAAATGAAGAAACACAACTTTAAGAATGAAAGATTTATTTTTTTAATAACAATAGGTGGAGCTTCTGTTTTTCTTTTTCTCTTTTTTTTTAATGAAAAATTTAAGAGAAAAAAAGGATGCAGAACCTATTGTAATTTTTTATTTTTTAAAGAAAAAAGAAATTCTATATACTATATAAAAGTTGTTAAGAGGTTTATAATTAAACATGCTAATACTATAGAAATTAAACAATACTAATGAAAATATAATTTATCAAAGATTTCTTGAAAGTCATCAAGTAGAGATTGATAATTTATAAATATATTATAGACAATATTTTCAAGTAAGAATTGTCTTCAACAAAAAAATAAATTGCTACGTGTAGGATTAGAATCCCATTTTTGAGCTAACCTCCTTTTTTTTTTTTTTGTAATTCATACATCCTTTGGGTAACTCTCACAAGTCCTTCTACTAAGAATTACTAAATCATTTCTAAATATATTATATTTTTTTATGTTAATGATTTAGGTGAATGTAAATATTTTGATAGTGGAAACTAGAACTCTAATCTCTAAAGAAAATGGAAAAGAGTTAAAATAATATATATATATATATATAGAAAGAGGTAGACTTTGCTACATTCGAATGTAGCTAGGTTTATACACACATATATATATATATATATATATATATATATATATATATATGTTATCAAGAAATATTGTTAAAAATTATCCACAATCCTCTTCTTTGATCAAACATGTTCTAAGCCATCAATCCCCTTCTCTTTTCCTTCTTATACATAGTTGGTTCACTAAATTCTTTTTGTAGGTAGTAATTAAGGGATTCTAATTAAGTGAATCTTAAAGGGTTGTAATCAAAAGCTAATTGAGCAAAATTATAGAATGATTAGTGGTAATGAAGGGATTTTAATTTGCTGCTGCATTTTCCTTATGTATTGTAGATCGTAATCAAGAAATTTTGGATTCTGATTTAGTGGGGAATTGTAATCACATTAGATAAATCATAGAGATTGTAATCAAATGCTAAGTAAAAAAATCATGGATTGATTGGAGGTAATCATGAGATTTTGATTCTTTGTAATTTTCTTACGTATACATTCAGTACGAATATAAATACCCATAAACCTTGTACTTTGAAATATACATAAACATAGAGATTTGTTTGTTCATTCATTCTCTTAGCTATTTCTTATGTTTTTTTAATATTTTTATCCTACGAAAAGAAGATTTTTTTCCTAATTTTGAATGAAAGATATATCCAAATTTTAATGAAATCAAAAATATAATTTTGCTTATAAAATAAGGGTGAAAATGATGAAAAAAAAATACAGTGAATGCATAAGTCGAGAGTGGTTTCTTTATTTTTTTCATAGTATTTAGATACTACAATATTTGTTAGAAAAAACTACACATGATGATAACTAAATAAATGGATTGTTATAATATAGGTGGAATAAATCATGAAACAAATAAATCTTTTGTTAAAACAAACTTTTAGCTGACCTCTCTTCATGCCCCACAAATGAAAGTGAGCTTATTTCTTAAAATTTAAATCTCTTAGAAAATAAGCTGTCAATGACCTTGATCAATTGTACAAGTAAACCCTACGTTGAGTTGTTTGTCTACAACTTGCTTAAAAATAAAGTGAAACTCAATTGCAATATGAATAGTTCTTGCATGGAATGTAGCATCGCAATAAGATAGATGATCTTGATACTATCACATCATAATATAAGAGGTTTGCGACGAAGATATGCGAGTCATACGAAAGAGAGAGAAACCAATACAACTTTGATGTGGCATAAAACATGACTTAATATTTAAATTCTATGCTAGGAAAAGGCTTCACCTATTGTTTTTTGAAACTTCAAGAGATAAAATTATGTTGAAGTAAAATGTAAAACCGATTGATAGTATGCCAATCATATTATAATACTTCAACCCCACATGCAGTATCAGCGACTCCAAGGATAGATTCTCACTAGCTTATAGCATGCGGTAAGGACGTTGATGGATAAAAAAGAAAAAATTGTAACACCTTATAAAAATAGTTTCATATTGAATGAGAAAGAATGTATTGAGATTATAACTCAAGTTCATCCATTACCAATTAATTTAAACTCAAGTTTTTAAAACCATATGGATCTAGCTAGCATGTGTGGTTGAGCATTATATAAGTAGATAGTCAACTCAAACAGCATATGAGAAATTAAGCATGCAAATAGAGGGTAGATGTAAGTTGCAAATAAAGCCCAATTAGCATATGAGAATGCATACAAAAGAAGGATGCATTTAACTATTGTCCGGTGATTAGATGTGATGTAAGGTGATATCTTGGAGACATTACTAGAGTGCTTTGATAAATTTTGAAATCCATCTGCAACTAGAGTGACATTTGGTTTTGTCTGATCTATTTTACATCTGATAAGTAGAATTTGGACATATTTTTGCTAAGATAAAATCGTACATTTACATATTGTATGAGCTTTAATGCTAAGAAAGTGAGAGAGCGATCCAAGATCATTGAGAATGAAAGACCAATTCATGTGAGAAATAATGGTTGCAAAGATGCTAGAGTTGTTTGTGATAATTATATAATCAATATTAGAAGAATAGTAATGTTATGAGCTATCTTTCACAAAAAAAAAAAAAAAAAAAAAAAAAAAAAAATTAGACTTGGTCCCATTCAAAAAAAAAAAAAAGAAGAGACAAGAATCATGTAAACTTCCTTATTCAAAAAATCACAAAATGAAGAATTATGTATATCTAATTGTTTAGAAGTCCAATTATCAGGATGACAAAATTGGATATAACATGCGAATACAACCCAACACAAAATAATCATTCATTATCACATATTGATTTGTTAATTTAAAAATAACATGATTTTTATAAATAATAAAATTTAAATTATTTAGTTTAAATGATTTAATATTATATAAATATTTGATATAGTTAAGCATTATGTTGAAAAATGTATATTCTTATATTAAAAAAAATACAGCAATAGTTTAGTATTAATTAGATCGTGTCTATTCTTATTAAGTAAATTGTTGAGCAATTTGTACCTAATCGTGTTGAGTTATTAAAGAAGTTATATTATATTAATCTAAAATAATTTATTTATTTATTAAATAAGTTACGAATTAATGATGGTGAAGAGGTTGAAGAGGGACCGCATGTGAAGCAGCGGTGGTGGGTTGGAAGCATGGAAATTGGTGCGTAAAGCGTGCCAAGGAAATGTATGGGTTGGTAGCGTGAGGTGGTGGGAATTGGTAGCGTTTCAGTGGGAGGCAACGTTTGCAGCAAGGTATCTTAGTTTGTAATTAGAGGACCGACTTAAAAATAAAAAATAAAAAAAATGCAATATATGGTTTGTCTGACCTCAGGTAAAGTATGACGAGTCTGAGCCCGATGAGAGCCTTTAAGGATTCAGGCTCAACTCAGATCCAATCTAATTCAATCGAGCTATATAAAATATATAACACATTCATAACCATAAAGATAGATAAGATGGTTAATACTTTGATCCTCTATTTAATACTCGTAGGACCGATTTTTATCTCCTTTATTTTTAAAGAATAATTTTATATAAAGATACACATATATGAATATATATATATATATATATTTATGTATGTATGTATATAAAATTTAAATATATAAAAATGTATCTTTTTAGATCAAGTAAGGTAGGATTTATTTTTTTAAGATCGGATCCAATCTGAAATTTGAATGGATTTAAAATTTCTAATTTAACCTAGGCCCTATAGGCCTAAAATGATAGCTTAAACCTTATTATTTTAGATTAAAATTGGGCCAACCAGCTCATGCCTAACCCTAAGAATTATATTTGAAAGAAATTTTATAATACAATTTAATTAAATTTTATTAATAAAATTAAATTAGAATAAATTTAGGATAGAATTCCTGCGTTTTGAATAAATCTTAAAATTTAACTAAAATAACAGACCAAATTGAATTAAATTTATATAAAACTTAAATATTATCCTTCTGAAATGTTTTTTTTTTTTCTTTTCAGCTCTTATCAAATTAATGTTTTATGATTATTAAAAAATATTAGTATCATGTGTTCTTTAATTTAGTTGATCTCAACCTTGTTAGGGCCAATAAATTAGGGATCTCTGAATTAGAATTTTCAATTTAAGATTGGAAAAGTGTGTTTGAGAGACTGAAGAGAGAAATAAATACTGGGTATTTTATTTTATTTTATTTTATTTTATAAAGGATCCCATAAAACAAATACTAGCTCCTGAACTTACGTCCAATTTGGAGGAGATTGAAAATCTAGTTAGTATTATTTTTCTAAAAAAATCATTTCAAACAAAAGAATTACTTCAAAAACAGATGGTTTGAATCCTTTATGTTGAAGTGATTCCAAGAAGGAGAAAATACTTCCTCAAAAATCGTCCGGAAATAAGAATCTTACCTAAACTTGGATCAAGGCAATACTGTGGCCTAGAAAGACGGAATGGATTTTTGGGGATTTAGATGTCAGATTTTTATGGGGCCAAGGATGCGAAACGCAACGGGAAACTTGCAAGAGAGAGCAGTTGATATGGTGGTTGATGCATTCAAAGTACTGTGGGAAGAATGACCTCGCAAAGAGGATGGAGCAGTTGGAGGTCACACTCGAGGGTGACTTGGCGGCTGGTTGTTCAGTGTTAATTTTTCATTTAGTGTTAATTTTTCATTTAAGAGGGTGGGCATCACATGCCATGTTCCTGCCGTCATTTGCACTGCAAGCCTTCATTGGCAAATGATGGGTTACTTTCACCAATCAAACTTGGTAAGAGGTTTTTTTTTTGCCCCCCTCAAACCCTAGCATATCCACCTATGCTTTCACCATATATTCTATGATTAAGTAATGTAGATGTTGTTCCTTGACTAGGATCAAAGTCCATAAACAGGCTTTTTTAAAAGAAATGAGTGTATAGTATCTTGGTAGATAGAATTTCATATTTCAAGTGGTTGTATTGCACAGGGCCCTAACCTAACAAATTTATGAATGATAGCCAATTGCTCATAATGCCCTTCTAAATCTTAAGTTTTATGTATCTCTTTGGGTTACAATAATCTATTCCATTGTTAAGATAATCATTGTTTGTCTCTCTTAATAAATAATGAAAAAAGAAGATATGTGGAGTGATCATAGAAGAGAAAGAGGAGATTAGGAGGGTTAAAAAAGAGGGAGGAATGGTACGAACTACTGGAAATAAAAGATATGCAGAAAAATCCACCTGGGATATAAGCTTTATGCAACTCATAAGTTAATTTCAAAACTCTACCTTCATGACCATTGCTCCTTATGTAGGGAGGTAGAGTAATTTGAAAAAAAAAAATAAAAATGAGAGCATTATATGGAAATCTATCTATTCCTACTTGGCCTGAATGAAAGAAATTTCTAAACTTCTTGGGTTCCCCGAGAGAAGTAGATGTGTATGACTTGAATAAATAAAAACTGGAAACTTCCACTTATGAAACTGTAACTAAATTTGAGTGCAATAACTGATTTTAACTTGTTAATTTCATCACTATGACTTCCATTTCCATATCTTTCTCATTTCTACTCCAATTTGGATGAGCAGATATCCTAGAAGGCTTCTCTATGGGCTTTGCAATGAAAATAGGCTCATCTTTCAGGGTAACTTTGTTTGCTTGGAAAAGGCTTAGGTAGACTGAAGTTTTCAGAAAAATGAGCTTTCTAGCTGTCTGGATAGTGGGAAAACTAAAATAATATAGAATCAAGTTTTCCAAATTTGACTAAATCTTTTCTTTTTTTTTTGGAAAATATTTTCTTTTTTCGTTTCACATTTTTAAAACAACCAAACATACCCCAAACTCATATTGTTCATTTCTTGGTAAAGCAAATTTTTGACAATTATAATTTGAGGACAGTCTGCAGACATAATACCATGCTTTACTATTTCCAAGGTCTGCACCACCCCCTTCCACTTCATACTTCTTTCTTTAAGCTAGATTGCATCATTTGATTTCTAGCTTCAGAGTCGTCCTTGAGCCAATTTGCCTCATGTTAATCACAAGTGTCTAGGGTAAGGGTTTCAAATGTTCAATTCTTTGGGAAGTTTGGAACTGCAGAGGACCTCCTGAACCCAGACGTTGATGCTTACTGCTTGCATTTGTTTCTCTCTAGAAGTTTATATGATGAAGTTGGTTAAACTTACTTTGTAGAGTACAGTTCTTATTTCATGCCAAGTGGATTGCACCAGGATTGTACAAGTATGGCTAGTCAAGGAGAATATGTGCAGCATTTATGAGAAAAGTTAGACTTCGATGCTGCTGATGCAAGGCATGCTAACCTCTAAGGTTTTGCAGCTATAGCCTGTCAATGAGAATATATGCAGCATTTATAGGAAATATCTGATTTGACTCTTTAAGTGTTGATGGCATAAGATATATTGGACAATGGTTGGCATAGCATGAATGGTGTTCTTACATAATTTTGTGCCTTGCTAGAACAAGGAGGAAAAAACTAAGGACTTAAGAGGATTTTTTTTGTTATTTTTAAAAAAAGGATTTAATTGGTACCTTATCAACCCAATAGCTGGAGTCGATATTGGCCTAACAGAAGCTGATACCTGATACAGTGGTCGTAACATAACTAATGGCAACAGAGAACTCACTAGTTCAACAACATTATGTGACCATTGCCTTGTCCTTTACATTTACATATGATAGCTTGTAAGGAGTTCCTTAAAGTTAATTTAGCAAAGAATTCAATTGATGCAGCATTTTTTAATCAACAGTTAATAGTTGCCAAATAGCTTGCATTCTACTAATAATGGAAATTGGTCTGCAAGAACTCAAGTCTTGGTGGGATGGCAAGGCTTACCACCATCCTGAGTATTGGGATGAGATAGGAATTGGGACAGTACAGGATATCTACCATTCCAAAAGTTGGGATGTGATGCATCCCATTCGATAGAAAAACTGGAATGATCTTGTCTTGCATGATTTGAATTCCTGATAATTTGTTTGATATCTCTCATCCAATCACTGCTTTTATGGCGTGAATTATTGAGTTTAAGTAATTCAACATAGTAGAACCCATCCTTCTAATAATTCATTCGCTGTCCATTGAAGCCTTTTTTTTTGTGGTAGCTTTTCCTTGATTTATGGTGGTTGTTGTATTTGTGGACGCTCAAATTATATGCCTCATTTTACTGCAACTAAAGCATCATAAGGTCAAGCACTTTCCCTTTTCAGCTTTTTTGGTAATATGTTGAGGCTGCAAATTATCTGGTGGAGAAGACAGAGATGGGACTAGGGCTAAAGGGTGCAAAGCTTCAATATGATGGTGGATGGGTTGAAACACTGTAGGAAGCATGATCTTCCAAGGAGGATGGAGCAGTTGGAGGTCTCACTCTGGGGAGAGTGACTGACTGACTGACTGATTGTTGAATGGGATTTGTTTATATAAGGAAAGAAAATTATGATTTACTAGGAAATTCTTTTGCCTATATGATCACTTTCATGAGGATGGTATCTCATGCTGTGGTCCTAGCATCATTTATGACGAAATACTTCATCTATAATTGATGGGCTGCTTTTGCCCATCTGTTCGGGTATGCTCTGTCCTTCACTATTATTTCTCTTATGCTATTCACCATGCATATTATTGTGAGGCAGTTAAGGTCTTGTTCCTTCTTGACTAAGAGAAACCACAAACTTGAATTTTAAGGGAAATGAGCCTATGTTATACTGGACAAAGACTTTCATACTGCAAGTGGATAAATTAAGATTTTCATACTACAATGGTAAGGCCAAAGAGAGTGAAATATATAAAGGCTTAAATCTGAATATTGTGGAGCTTGGAATCTTAATAATGTAGATGGTTATTGAACAAGAGGAGGGGGGGAAGATGAGGGGAAAGAGGATAGGGCAGAGCTGGCAGTACTGATGGTGCTGCTAGAGAGGAGGATAGAGATATGGGTGTAATGGATAAAGGAGATTGAGTTTAAGGATGGTAGAGAGGAGGGGGAGGGCAGAGCAGAGCTAGGAGGGATGGAGAAAGGTGGCTATGGTTGTGGCGGCATGTCAATAATAGAGAGAAGGGTGGGATTCAGATGGTTTGGAGAGAGGGGGTCAAGGAGTTGGAGATGGGGGTACAGCCATTTGAGAATCTCAAATTCCTTTTCTTTTTTGTTTAAAAAAAGTAAAACAAAAAAGATTTTCCAGTATTTTCTTTTAAAAAAATCATGCTAATGGTTTCAAAAGATAGAATATCAAATATTATTACCAAGTATATTTGTCACCTCCATTTTCATTTTTTTTTTTTTTTTTTTGTTCTCTAGATATAATAGTGAAAATTATAGTCTATGCCAAGTATGCCCTTAACTAAGAAAAGCCGTAAGCAATTTTTCATACATCTTGGCAAAGGATGTTTGTTCCTTTTTGAGTTGTAGAGGTTGATCTTTTAGAATGATGATTGTAAGTATCATAAATTTCAACCATTAACATGTATCCTGGCTATTTGGTATTGGCTTTACAACTCCTTTGCCAATCATTCCTCATAGCAAGCTTTTTCTAGACTTTTCAGCTCAAGTTTTATCCATTTTAAGTTAGGTCTAGACCTCCTCTTTCTCGACTGTTAGTAACGAAATGGCCCTGTGTGATACCCCAATTTTAGTCCCACATTGGATGGGAAAGAAAGTGTCATATGCTTATAATTCAAGTCCATTTGCTACCCATTAACTTCCACTTGAGTTTTTGGACCATGTGATTTTGACACGCTAGCGAAGTTGATAGGGCCAGCAAATCGGCTTGGGGCGTTACACCCTAATTGTTTTGTTTTTGAGCTTAGTTCCATATTGGCTGGGCCATAATTTTTAAACTTGTATGCCCCTTTATTTGTAATGGTATTGACTGTCCCAAATAAAATAGGAATTGATCACATCATCTGGCTTTGAGGTCACGGAATTAAAATTCCTTTTTATCTTCTTCCTTCCTCTTTGTTTCATTTTTCTTCTCTTATTATTGTTCCATTACCATGAATTCCAACATGGCATCAGAGTGTGACTGAGTTCTGGGCTGTGTACATATCTACCTCTTGCGACTAGTATGGACATTGATTTTTGCTGCTGCCTTTCTTCACTGGTAATTCTTACAGTACCCTACTTAGTGTTTGTGAGCTCTCTTTTCTATTGTTGGAGCTTATTAACTTTTAGGGGTTGCTTCTACTCAAGTTCTGGAAATGTTGGTTGAGATTTTGAGCTATATGGTTTAGAATCAGTTGGTTGTCGATTCCTCTCATTAGTATTTTTGATTGCAAGTATTTTCTGGAGTCTTTTCTTCAAATAAATTGCTGTTATGCTTCGTCTTAGAATGCTTTAGTTTTGTTGCATACTCATTTGGTATTATTTCATACCCGAGCCTCAATGGAAGGAGAAAACTCCTCATCCCCCAATATTGTCGAGTCACATGAGACTCACTTCAAAGGACATCTCAACAATCAGTCAGAAAAATCCAAGCCAGCAAATTACAGCAATGGAGCTGAATGGAAACAATCTCCTGCCATGGGTTAAGACTGCTACCGTTGTGCATGGTGGAAAATACCTGTTGGGGTATGTGAATGGAAAAATTCCCACCCCAGATGAAGAAAGTCCTAAATATAAAGAGTGGGAAGCAAACATTCTGTTGGGATGTCATGGCTTCTGAATTCTATGGAACCTTAGATTAGAGATGGACTCATTTTTTGGTCCATAGCAAGAGAGATATGGGAGAATTTGCATGAATTATACTTACAAAATGATAACATTCCAAAACTGTGCCAATTGCACCAAGAAATAACAACTTATAGACAAGAGGATAAGTTTCTAGCTGAATATAATGGAAGCCTAAAGAATATGTGGGAGGAGCTACTTCATCATGTCCCTGTTCCATCAAATTGTTCAGATGATGTGACAATGCATAGGATGCAGGTTGAGACTTGGTTTTGAGTTCCTTGCTTGCTTGAGCCAAGAATGAAACAGTTCCAAGTCAAATGTTGGTAAATGAAAAGCTGCCATCTTTGAATGCTGTATATGCTCTTTTGCAATGTGAGGAACAAAGAAGACAAGTAATGAACATAGCCTCTCGGCCCTCCCCCATCCTTGAATCAACAACCCTAATCTCAAATGCCAAGAACAGTAATCCTCATGGAAGTTGGGGAACAAAATGTTCAAATAATGCTGCACCAAATGTCGAGCAATGTAACTTTTTGTGGCAAGAATGGACATTCCTAAGAATGTTGTTGGAATCTTCATGGCAAACTATTGAAAGAAGTGGTTAAATGCTGGCACTAGGGGAAGGTTGGACATGTTAAAGATGCATGTTGGTATATTTATAAATGATCAAAATGCTCAACCGGTTGAAATATGGCAAATTCTTTATTGTTGGAAAACTCTACTCAAGAAACTATTGAGAACACTTGTTTCATTCTGAAAGTTCAAGGACTAAGAAATTCTGCCTCAACTTGCCACTTCTTGTCAAGACTCTGGATCATGGACCCTGGCACCTCGGACCACATAATGGGAAATTCAGCTAGCTTCACATCTTTCCGATCTATGAGAGATAAGAAAAATATTACCTTACCGATTGTTCACCTACACATGTTAATGGTATGGGAGACATCGATATCTCTTTCTTACTCTTTCATTAACGATTCATGTTCCTAGATTTCTCTCCAACTTACTATTTGTGAGTAGTTTTACCAAGTAAAATAATTGTTCTATTGCTTTCTATCCATCACACTGTGTTTTCCAGGATTAGAGGATGACGAGGAAGATTGTTGAAGGGTATGAGTCCAACGGCATGTATTTATTGAAGGAGGCCACCACCACTTCTGTGAGCAAAAAGGAAATTGTAGAAAAATCCCTTTGGCATTCTTGTCTTGGACATCCCTCTCATCAAATATTAAGTACAAATTCTCTATAGTGAACTTTCTCATATCTATGCAAATAAACATCATATTTGCACTAATTTTCAGTATTCTAAACACACTAGACGTCCTTTCACTCATCATAGTGTAGCTTGTGATGCACATTTTCCTATCACTAATTTTGATGTTTGGAGACCAGCCCCAGTTGCCTCTTTATCTGTTCAAAGATAAATTGTTCTTTTTATTGATGATTTCTCTTGATTTACTTGGCTTTGTCTTATGAAAAACAAAGATGATGTCCAATCATCTTTAAGCAATTCCGTAAGATGATTGTGACTCACTTTGATGCCAAAGTTAAGGTAGTCCGTACTGATATTGGTACCAAATTCACCAATAATGAGATGAAACAAGACCTTCAAGGGCCTGGGGTTCTTAATTATACCTCTTCCATCGATAGTCTTCAACAAAATGAAGTAGCTGAGAGGAACAATGTGTGTCTCCCTAAAGTCACTAGATCCCGGCTTTTAGGTGCAATGGTTCCCAAGCTATATCAGTCTGATGGTGTCTTAACTGCCTGCGACACTATCAATTGTTCATCTACTCGACTTCTCCGAAATGCAAGCCCTTCGGAAAAATTGACAAACAAACAACCTTGTATTTGTTTTGTATTTTTTGTTGCATATATTGTGTCCATCTTCCTGAAAGGAATAGAGAAATATTGGATGCTCGTTTTATAAAATGCATATTTCCTGAATACTCTTCTACTAAAAAATGATACATGTTATAATATGAAGGGGCATAATTTTTATGTTTCCCATGATGTCACCTTCCTAGAAGTAAATTCCCTTTTATTCTCGAGAGCAAGAGCAAGGGATTTCTGGGAGAGTGGATATACCCTCTCATTCATGGAATGAATTTCAAATTTCTTTCCCTATGTCTCATACCAATACCTTTCAGAATAATACCCAGCATGAATTATCATCCACTTCAATGCATGAGAATGTTTTGGTAACTCAGGAGGGAGTTGAAAGTGGCCACTAATGAGACAAAATTACTACTCAAAGTCTCATGCCTGCTAGCCAATAATTCTCTTCCAACTCAGCTGATGTGTCACAACATTCTATGGAATCTCTACCATCTTACTCTCTCGAGGGTTCATCTCTTGAATTACCAATTGCACTTTGAAAAGAAAAGCGAAATACTCATCCTAAGAATTAATATCCTATTGAGCAATTTGTTTCTAAGCATGTTTTTTCACCAAAATGTTAAATTTTCTTACTTGTGGCGAGAAGATAGTTGAACTTATGTCTTACATGAAGTAGTTAGTCACCCAGAATGGAATAAAGCCAAGGAAGAAGAGCTTTCAGCTCTCAACAAGAATGAAACATGAGACCTTGTGATCCCTCCTAAAGGGAAAAATATTGTGGATTGTTGGTTGGTATACAAGGTGAAAATGAAGCTTGATGGCAGTTTCGAATGCCTTAAAGCTTGTCTAGTGGCCAAGGAGTTCCCACAAACATATGGGATGGATTATAAAGAAAACTTTGCACTTGTGGCAAAATTGAAGACTATAAGGGTTATCTTTTCATTGGCTGCTAATTGGGATTGGCCTCTCTTTCAGATAGATGTAAAGAATGTTTTTCATTTTGGGAGACTTGAAGAAGATGTCTATATGTGTCCGCCACGGGGTCTTCTTGGACAAGGGGAGGAAGGAATGTTATGCAGACTCAAAAAGGCTACTTGTGGTTCAAAGCTGTCATATAGGATGTGGCTTGAAAGGTTTGGTTCAGCTATGGAAAACTTTGGTTTGCAGAGATGTGAGAATGACTACTCTTTGTTGATGAAGTAGGATGAAGGAAAGATCACCTCGTTGATTTTATATGGTGATGATATTGTCCTCAAAGGAAATGATTAAATATCCATGAAAGAACTAAAACATCGTCTTCAAATTGAAATTGACATCAAAGATTTAGGAAGGTTGCAATACTTCATTGGTATTAAAGTTGCTAGATCAAAGAGAGGAATATGTATTTCCTAGCACGAGCACACTCTTGACACGCTTAAAGAGACTGGCAAACCTCTAGCCAAGCCTCTTGATTCACCTGTTGAGCCTAATTGCAAATTCAATACTGATAAAGGGGAACTTCTTGATGGCATTGATGGGTATCAAAGACTTGTCAGGAAGCTAATTTGTAACAAAAGACTTTATACTTTGATGCAAATTTTTTGACAAGTTGAACATCATTGTTCTTTCGTTTGTGACTTCTTTCTTGACTGTTTACTCTCTTGTTGGTAATTTTAGTTTGAGGTGTCAATTTGATCAGGAATGGTGGAGCAACTGAAGCATTCTCTCACATGCTTCCAGGCAACTGGGAGATCCAGAGTTCATTGATAGCAAATCAAGCATGAAAGATCAAAGTAGGCCACTAATAAAATGGAACTAAACTGATTCACTAGTTTGCCTGGACAGTCAGTGCTGAACCAGCATGGAAGTTCCATATGAGAGCTAGCACCATCAGACAGGCTAGTTGACTGGGCTGCTGATGTGGATGCTTAATAGGTAACATTGATGGTTCTGTTTGTAATTCTAATATGGGTGACTCTGCTTCTGGCCTCATAGAGTGGACATGAGATCTTACTGTCGCTGCATTCAACCTTTTTTGAGTTATCAAAGCTGGATATGGTGCAGGAATGTACAAGAAAGATCTTCTAATGAGTTATGTGAAGTCACCTCTCTCTTTTAAGAAATGCAGCAAAAAGATTAGGAAGTTGATTAATACATGTAAATGTTTTCCTTCCCCCTGCACAATATCATTTGAAGATGAAATAAATCTCAAATGGTTTTGAATCAGATGCTATTTGGCCAACTAATATTTCATTTGTTGGCAGATTTCTGAGAATCTAAAAGCGATTGAATCTTAAAACAAGGGCAGCTCTATTGTTCAGAAACATAGATGCGGACCCTAAAATATTACAGCTCTCGTTCTGTAGCATTATAATCACAGGTTTCTTTGCAACATTCTTGCCCATATATGGTGAGTTGTAAATTTGATATGGTCTAACAAATAATTTGTTATTTTGAATGAATTTTGAATTGCATAGCTGATTTGAAGTATAGCAAACTAAACTGCTAAAAAATTTCAACTCATATTTATGTTTAAAATCCTCTAACATTTTTTTGTGTGTATGGATGACAATTATTTGCCTGCTGCTGCCTTTTTGAGGAGTGGATAGGGTGTTGGCAAATCCTGTTGTAATTTTGATAGGTGTTGTAGGAGACCAGGAGTTACTTTTTTGTGGTTTTTCTTCAAAGCTTGCTGTTTTATAATTAGAAAAGTTCTATGTTACATGGGATGTAGATTATCCTACACATTGGAGAGGAGGTATTCATTTGAAACAAGTAGAATTGACTGGATGAATAACATTTCATTCAAGATACCATCAACACTATAACAGAGAACATCTATTAATGCTATGTTAGACTGACCAAAACTAGATAGGTAATGCAAAGAAGATATGACAAGGTGGAGTGGCCCTTGGTCACAGGGAAAAATTTTATCCAGATGATTAAGATTATTTAGAGTTTACCATTTATGATGAAAAAGAATATGTGCCCACGCTCTGAAAAACTGACAAACTTTTAGATGATGAATAATGACTAGCTTGTAAGAGATTTCTATGACAATTACTTTTGATCCTGGTGATGGAAATAGGTGAAGAATGCTCAACCCAAATCAATAATGAACAACTTGATTGAGCCAAGGTGCTCTTTGGAGGCTCAAGCTGGGTTTGTTACCTTTTTCAGTGATTGAGCCTATTTAACCCAATGAATGTATCAAAAGTAATAATGAAGTATTTTTGGCAGCAAGAGCTGCAGTCGTAGCAATAGCAGGGCAGGGGCAGCATATGCGACAAGCCCTATTAGTAATGTAATATCACAAAAAATAGTTTCATATTGAATGAAAAAGAAAAGTTTTAAGTGTTTATAATTACTAATTAACTTCGACTCGAGTTTTTAAAGTCATATAGTTTCGGCTTACTAACAAATTAATTAGACCAGCAGATGAGTTAGAGACGTTACAAGTAATCTTTTTTTTTTTCTGAAATTATGTTTCAATATTGTTCAAAGCAATCGTCATGCAGCCATTGAAGAGGGGATTCTTGCATTCCATCTTATGGAAGATGCACTATAAAGTATGAATGCAAGCTAGAAGAGGATGGTGGTGGTGATGGTGGTGTTTTTGTTTGTGAGATGAGGTAGGACTTTATTATGAGGTTTGAAGATCAAATCTTCTAAAGTGTAAGACTCATAATCCACCATTTGTTTTGAAGACTCATGGTACAATGTCTAGAATGTTTGGAATGGAAAATTAAAATGTTTTGAGGATTTTTTGATGGTATTTTTGAACATTTCTTAACATGCTTGAATGCATAGCAAGAAACCTTCACCACATATATATGATATGTATGGAAAAACTTTCCCATTTCAACTTCATCCTGGTTTTGTTTCTATTTTTCAATAATTTCTTTTTTTTTTTTGGGATATTGGAGGCTCACTAAGCACACTTTCCTCAAAATTTCTGAAAAAAATCATGTGCATTGCATGTATAAAGAAACTTTCTCATTTCAAACTCTATCCAAGTTTGGATTATATACACACAAATCGGTTCAGAGGTCCACAGCGCATACTTTCTTCCACATTTCTTTTCCAATTCTTTTCAAAATCGCATGCACAATCCTAATGTTTATGGTCTAGCATCCAGTGAACTTCTAATTGAACAATGGAGGTCTAAATCATTAGAAGTAATTTACCGTTTCCAAACTACTTTTACACCATTAAATTATATGGTTATAGATTGCTAACCTGTGCATCAAATAATAAGTATATGCATTATTTCATATTATTTGAATTATTCATTTTTTGATTACTCAATTCTAATATTAGAGGCCTCCAAATCACATATCTGTGATATGTTAGAGGAAGTAGATCATATCAAATGGCTTAATTATTGGTATTGGATCTTTGTCATCCTATCAAGATTGATCAGATTTGGTTGATTAGATTCTAACCCATCTCTTTCTATTTAAATTCATAATCCAAAACGTTGAACATGATTTAGAGTATAAAAATTATCTAGAAATTAAAATCCATATGTTTTGGTGGTTTCTAACTTAATTATCAAATAGGTTTCAAAAGCATAATACTATATTTTACTAAGAACTAATCAAGATAACTTAAGAAATCTAAATCTACTTATATTTTAAGATGTGCTGATCATGAACTATGAAGTGGATTCTTAATTTACATATTTTGCCATGTATTTTTACTATACTATTCCCATTAATATTTTTTATTTTTATATCTACTTGATGAATAGGTCAGATGCCTCCTAAAATATATAAATTTATTTTTTCACTAGGATTGACGTCAAGAATAAGCATCTATTAAATAAATAGTCTATTCACTCTTAGTTAGACCCGCATAATATATGCCCATTGGCTATTGCTGATCCTTCATTCTTTCTTGGCAAAAATGTTAGCAATATACAATTATCGAGGAGGGCCGTCCAAAAGAATACTTTGACTTTCTCAGGAGCATATAATGCTTTATAGAAAGGATAGACAGCTCCATGATGGTTAATGAATTTATAGAAAAAGATGACATTAATCGTATCATCCTAGCTAAGCTTTCGATTTATATCAATTCTGAGTTTTGACATTAAAAGCTATGCAGATCTAGCTTATATCAGACTTATTTTTACTAAAAAGCCTGATTTGAATCCTAGGCTAGCTCATGAAGCCAAACTTAAGTTGACATGCAACTCACTCTTTCAACATTCAAAAGAGGATCATTTTACAGAAAAATATCAGATAATAAGTGCAAGATAAAGGCATTATATGACAAAATTGTTGTTTACATAACATATTATTTCTATATCAGCATCCTTGAATTAAAATATCAATATGAAATTCAGAATTTATATAGATGGAGAATACTGAATAACAACTTTTATCATTATTGACTGTTATATATGTACATGTAGCGCAATACCATTAAATCATTTAGTTTTTTACTTTTTTTTTATCATATTTGTGCCTGTATGTAGATAGTGATGTAAAAAAAGAAATATCCAAAAGTATAACAAGGTAGAAAAAGAGGCTGAAGGTATTCAAATAAGGCTTTAAATGAATGGAATTAAAGTTCGGTTTCCAAAAAAAATTATTAAAAAAAAATAGTTCAACATCATCTTAAAACTGCCAAAATTGTTTGATAAAATCATAATAATATATTTCAATAATTTCCTGCAAGACTGTATATAAAAGAAGAGCCACACTCTCATAGAAATGTAATGTTAGAGCCACACTCTCATAGAAATGTAATGTTAGAGATGTTATGGAAGTAAGTAGAATTGAACTCCAAGGAGTAGAGATACACTTCTAGATTTACATGCTATATATAGAGAGAGATGCCATAAAAATCACGATAAGTATTCACAATGTTACAAGAGATCCACAAGGCTCCACAAGGCTCTTCTTAAACAGACAAATGTTTGTAATTATTATGAAAGATAACATAACTACGGGCTTAGTAGTTGGTGCTGATAGAAATTCTAGATGCCTTGCACAAAGGATGACAACAGTAAAAGAATGTAAGCTGGAAATTAGGGATGGCACCTGGATAGGATGGAACGAGGGTCAGAATTTTTTTTATCCCTATCTCTGTCCTGTCTCCATTCCTACCTTGCTACTTTCAGCCTCACCCTATCTTCAATGGCATATATGAAATTTCAATAAAAAATATGAAATTAAAATTATAGTTGAAATTTTTTTTACTAAATATATTAATAAATTTAATATTTATTTCTTAAATTTATACATATCATTAAAATAATTAAAAGTTTAAATTAAACTAAAAACTAAATATCATTCAAATATATAAGGTTAACTATACAGAACCAACAAGGTAGAGATAGGGCAGGATGGGTTGAGGTAAGGTAAGAATATATTTATTTTCATTCCTACTGGCAGGATAAAAATAGTCTTCATCTATGTCCTTATTTCACATGCGCTGAGGAGTCTCTGATGGCCTCCCTTTATGAATTGAAATTGTTCTCTCTAAGAAAACGATGTCGATGGACTTGCCAACAGATGGATTGACTGTCTCAAATGTGATTCATAAGGAAAATCTAGTTTCAGCCATCCACGGTGAAGGTGAAAACTAGATTGCTATCAAAAGTAAAACATAATCCTAGAGGAATGTTGCAGATAAAAGTTGAAATAACTGAGTCTTAGATATTAGAGAGCTTAAGGGAAAATTAAAGATAAATGGGGCCATAAAATTCTTGCTTTTAGGGCAGTCTTATGGTTCTGTCCTGGGCCAGGTTTGCTTTGTATAATATCCCTCTCCACTTGTCAATCTATCAAGAGAAATTGCATCATGTATTTGTGCATACTGTTTGCTTAAATTGAAGAAGTTTTAGAGAGTGCTAATCAATTTAGTTGGTATTGTCACAGGGAGTTGGATGCTTTTGACCTTGCTTTAAATCCGACCTTTACCATAATTCATTATTTTAATAAATTTTAATGAATCCTACCTATCTTTTTTTTTAAAACAAAACAACAATAGTAATAATAAAATCTTAATCCTAAATTAATTGGGATTGATTATATAATTTTTTTTCTTCATTCTATTTAGTCTAAAGTAATACTTTATTCAACATATAAAGATATTATATCTTTTATTATTACTTCCTTTTATGTAACTTTCGATTCACTTCTGCCTTTTTTTTCTTTTTCATACATAAAATTACTCTTTCTTTCTAGTGCATTCCCAAGTTTCTATGTTATGAATAACCAAACCATATAAATTATCTTTCTTTCAATTTGCCTTCAATTGATACTAACTTTATTTTTTATAAATAACTTAATTTTTTATTTTATCTTTTTTTGGTATTACTTTACATTCATATTAGCATTTTCATTTCAGTCATATTTATTTTATATATATAATTTTCTAATCATCCAATATTCTATATCATAAAACAGAGCTAATCTTATAGCAAATAAAGAAATTTTCTATTTACTAAGGTATAGTGGTTAATAGGTTAGAAGCTCATTTGATCCATATTTTAATGTAAAATGTCCAACCTTGGATATAATGAACGAGTACTTTCGATTATTTTTCTCCAAAGCTAGTTATATATAAGAGGATTTAAACATAGTTTTTTTTCATGGCTTGAAATGCCAAAACTACATTAGTCCTACAATATTTGCCAATGGATATCTGGCACATTAGCATCCCAACTGCACTGTGACAACAAGAAGAGAAATTATCATGAGTAATATGATTGCCATGGCATTGTTTAAAACAAGACATATAACAAACAAAAGAGACAACATGAACCCTACTCAATCATGATCATTAAAATTCCTCCCACTGCATGATTGTCTTCCTGACCCTAAAGCTTTTATTGGACAAATGTCTCATTATTTTCAATGATTCAATGGATCTAGAAGAGAAAGTTCCAATCCAAAGCCAACATTGTGGTTCTCCCTCTCCAATAAGAGCTGGACATTTGTCCTTCACTAGCTTAGTCCACTATTGGTTCAGATGGGGCTTGAGCTTCCTCACCCTTGTATCAATAATGATCCAATCTCTATTATCTCAATCATTGAAGACCACGTTACCCAAGATTGATTCTTAGAATAAACTATTGGGATAGGCCTGCTTCTTTACCTGCACAACAGCAAGAGGCATCTTTGTAGGTTGGATGAAGGCAAATTAAAAATACCAAGTTACTGCCTCCAGTTAGCGGAGACTTTGATGTGGAGTGGGTGAGCACTCATAGAGGGAGAATAGGGTTGAGGTCTGTCTATAGAAGGAGCCAAAGGGATTGTGGTTGTTAGATCTTGACCTGATGTGAGCTATTATATGTTTAATATATATATATATATATATATATATTCTTAGAGGAATCACTCACTCACAAGAATAAGGGACTCTTTTTTTTTTTTTTTAATTTACCAGAAGTTTGTTGTGTTCCAAAACGCATATAAATTTTATATAATCCTTCTTTTATTTTATTTATGCATGGTTGTCTTGTTTAAGCTTTTCTCCCCCCTAATCCGGGCTGGTGCAATTTGAAGTTTGGATTGTCATTGAAGGCTTGCTTAATTGATGGGCGTTTTGACAACCAAGTTGTCCAGGTTGAGGCCTTGATGTATAAAACATCAAATCTCTTGAATATCATAACAAATAAGAAAAATTTAAAAGGGTCAGGTCAAGGGTTTAGGGGACACTGTTGTGTCACAAGATGGCCGGCAACGTAGACAAGAGATCCTTTTCAAAGCCATCAATGTCATTCTATAGGCATGAATAATGAATTTGTAACAATCTAGAAATTATTTGGGCTCATTTACCTGAGACTAAACACTCACTAGCAATAGTTCTCTTGTATTTTCTCTATTTAAGCTAAGGATCTACAACCAAATCCAATCGAATCGAATCAAAATTATATAACCTATCTACAATGACTCTTAGTCCACTTTGATCATAAATTGGAACTACTCTGATACTCTTTGTAACAACTCAAGACCTTTATCAAAAAGATTAATAAAAAATTATTATTTAGACTTCTTCATTCTTTATAAGTACCTAAAATCTTATTATTACATAATCGATGTAAAACTAAATACTCATCGACATAAGTTCTGATGGCATTACTATTGAAAAAAAAATCATGGATGCTATTCAACTTTAAATAGGGCCTATGTAATTAGATACATTTCTTTTGTATCCCGAAAATATTTTAATTTTAATTTGTCTTTCATCTATACTGAAGGCACTCAAATTCATGTATAATTAAGTTTTTTGAAAAAAAAAAGAAAAAGAGATTCATTCATATTGTAATAATATATGATCAGAAATTTATTGGGATACAACTGAACTTTAGAATTGCCAAGCAAGGAGGGGTGATCATGGGGAAGAATTCGGATTGGAATATTGCTCTTTTCTTCCCTGAAGTCATGCTATATTTTGGATGGTGGTGTATAAAGACGTCCGTTGATTATTTTCACTTCATTATATATCCATTACCATGTTGCTTGATACACACGAAATTTATGTAAATATTTGGAGTATGTTTGATTTTGAAAAAAAAAATCTTGCTTTATATTTTCATCTCCATGGAAAACAAAAAGTTCTTATGGTAATGCATTCGAAGATTGAAAATAAAAATATTTTTTAAAAATATAATCTAAAATAATAAAAATTTAAAATGATTAAAATATATTTTTATTATTTTTTATCAAAATTAAGTAGAAAATAGAAAACAAAAATTAGAAGGCAAGACCAATTGGAAGTGAATGATCTCACTTTACTTTTTTCTAAGAGACATCTCCTATAATGAAAAGCATTTTCCAAAAATTAAAAAGTTAAAGTTAAAATTAATTTTAAAAATAAAAAATATATTTTTTTTTTAAAAAAATCAAACAGAATCTTAATTTTACTTTTGCTTTGCCAAAATCTCATTTCCCTGCGACCTAAAAGGTGCAATCATCTAGGCATCTAGAAACTAATCCAAAGTCAAAATTTTATCCATTCAAAAAGCCAGGCATTCTCTTCAGCACATAACTACTCCAACCATGGATCCAAACAAAGAGATGGTCCAAAATAGTTGTTGTCATAAGGTTATAACCGTTATTATAGAGTGTTCTGGTGTTTCCAGTGTTTGTCGCTAAACTTTCCAGTTTTTATAGAGCAAGATAACATTTTTTTTTTATGGTAAAAGAGTTAGACCAGATCCTGACACGAATTTATTGCAACTAAAACCAAACTAAAATAGGCGAGGCTCATCAAATGCAGAAGAGATTAAGTTAATGAGATAAGAACAGGATCCACTTTTCCTCTCAGTTTCTCAGAGAAAGACTTAGTTAAGTCCTTAGAAGTTAGATGTCACCGCATATCTCTCTTGTTTTTGAAGACTCTTGAGTTCTTTTCCATCCAAAAAAAAAAATTATAATGTCCTTCTCGAACCCTCTGTGATTTAAAAGTCAGCAACCTTTATTGACTGAGAGTCATTTTTGTCAATATTTTAAATTTCACGGGATGATGTTGTTTGATGTTTTTATGAAACAGAATATTTCATTATCTCATCTTGTTCCGATGTTGGAATAATTACAGAACGGTTCTATCTCGACACCCAAGGCTGCAACTTGTTCTACAATCTCATTAAATATTTCATCAAAACTCAACACTGATTTTATTTAATAACTCAAAATTATTATGAAAATCAATATTATTGTGTATTTACTCCGCATCAATTATATATTGGAGAGACTATGAGTACTTATATATATAAGATTAAGAAGTTTAAATAATATCTTTTTAACTAATTTTTTGAATGAAGGGTTAGGTTGTTACACATGTTATCAAGATAAATCTAACGTGTAATGTATGTGAACTAAGAACAATGCAGATAAGTTCTATGTATTTCGATTTGATTTGATTAGATTTATATGTGAATTTAGGTTTGATTCTTAGCTTAGCAACGAATACGAGAAGCATGTAAGAGCTATATTGGCATTAAGTTCTATATTTGGTTAGAGAGAGAGAGAGGTGGAACATCTTAACGGATAAAGAAGAAGAAAAAGAAAGAGAGAGAGAGAGAGAGAGAGAGTCTGGAGTCTGCCATGAGTCTTTAGAATTGATTCCAGTTGTCTTTCTTTTCAAGTTCTCCTTCCTCCTTTGTTGCAGCAATGGATAGGGCAGATAAAATAGGATTAACGTGCCTCCTTCCAAGAAATAAGGATGCACTTGTCCGACCAATTAACCTCTCTTCCAATTTCTCTAGAAGTGGCCATTAATCATCCTTTGAGAGCTCATTACACTTCAACATTGCAGCTAGTCATTCCCCTTTACCATGTTGATTTCTTGAATAGATAAATTTGGAGAATGGTAATTTCATCAAATAACCTTTTATTGTATTCAAATGAGATTCTTTTTTTTTTTACAATTTTTATCAAAAATCAAGCTTCAATTCCATCTATTTAAAGTCCCATTTAAATACCTTCAGTTTCTTATACCATATCATTATATCATTAAACTTTCTTTTATTTATGGCACCACTTACATATAATCAAAAAAATTATAAAAAGATCGACTCTTATCTTGTATTGTTTAAAAAAAGAAAAAGAAAAATTCCTATCATGTATTATTTACCATTATGACGGGCATTGTTTTTATTATAGTGGACCATGAAAGTAACCCTATTACAATGGATCACGAGGCATTCTAAAGCCTTGATAAATAAGCAAGCATTTTGACCATGAGGCATCACCAAAAACTAATAGATTTTGGTAGGTTACCATAGTTGTTTCTCTAGTGCAATCCCACAGTCATCCACATGTATCTTCATACAAACTTAGGAGGTTGGGGGGGAGGAGGAGTCAACTAGTTCATGTATTTGTGTTAGGATAATATATTAGTTATTTTATTAATTTTAACTAAACTTATGTAATAGAACATTAGGAATGGAATATTCTTTAAATATAAGGGACTAAATTGTAAAAGCTGACAGTTTGAGGAACAAGATAAATTTTGAGTAAGAGTTTGAAGGAATGGAGGGGAGAGAGATCCTAATTTGTTTTTCCAGCTTTGTGGAACTATTGATTCATTAATATTATAATTTAGATCTAATGGTGATGATTAAAGGAGCTATATTATTCCTCCCCCCCCCTAGAAAAAGATTTAAAGCATTTTGGATGGTAGACATTATAAGTAGCTGTAATGGCTATGACATCAAAGAGCAAGTGATCTAACCATGCTTATAAAGTTACCACTACTTTGAGTGGGGTCCATAGCACATTAGATAGGGTTCATGAAACTAGTTACTTTGCCATTTGGATGTCCATTGTACTTAGACTTCATTACTAAGCTTTCTATTTCTCTGTAGTGCCTTTATTATTCCTTATTGGAGAGAGTTTTCTTCATGCAGTGTGGCATGTGGGTTCAATCAATAGCCAATATTTAGAAGTGGCAACCAAATTATGCATTTATGGATTGTGTTAACATTTGTGGCTGACTCTTCTCCCACTCTCTTGCTAATGCTGGTGAGGATGGTGGGTGATATAATTAGTTGTATTGTAGAAGATGATGGTGCAGAGTTCTTCAATCTCCAATAGATTAACACGTGGCAACCAAAACCATTTCAGTACAACTAATAAAACATTCAAAAAGTACATACCGATAGGTTAACACATACACGGTTCTAAACAAAATATCCTGTAATTTGATAGGATCCACAGATCATGGGACCATGAATAATAATCACCAAATGTGGAACATCCCATCGTGAAGATATAGAAGCTTAAATGCAAAGTATGTAACTCATGATACTTTATACAGTCCCATTCAAAGAGATCAATCTATCATGGTGAAGCACACAGCTCATAATTTGAGCTACCCATACAGTCTTATCATAAGACAAGGGACCCAAGCTAGGATGTCACACACCAATTTATAAAAGGAAAGCATGATCGAGAACGAAAAGATATAACTACTCTCTAGAGACAGAAGGCTATACTTTGCTCTCTATTATATCCCATTTCTTCCGCAAACCTAAAGGTTATAAGGTCTACCCTCGATCATCCTCACCATATAGGTATTAGTCATTATAATAAATAAGAAAGTGCCAGCCTCGTATACTCTAATCCTGATTTACCATGACATAGTAAGCTGGATTCATAGCAAGCTGCTACTTACTGGATTCATAGCAAGCTGCTATGTGTTAGAGCTAATTAGGCTTTACTAGAGGCCAAAGTGATTCGATAAACTTATATATAATTATTCAACCATATTTAACTAAACTAGCAACCTTTGATTTGGATGGTAACATTATTATTAATTATAGATGGAGCATTAACTCTAAGTTTAACCCTTGATTATAAATCATTTCGAGTGGTGGCTTGATTAGCTAGGAAGCCTAGGCTCTAAGCTAGGTTGGATAAAATAGATACAAAATAGAGGGTAAAAAAATAGCCCCCTCATTTTTCTTTAAAAAAAAAATAACTTATTTATATTATAACTTATTTATCATAAAAATTTAAATATTGATGATAAATTTATCAAAATTATTATAACGACTGTTATAACTATCATGGTATCATTATTTAAAAGTAATTTAGACTTTTACGAAAGCCAAAAGGGCTGGAAGGTAATCACAAAGAAGGAGATGAAAAGCTCCTTTAAGAGAACCGACCAGTGGGTAAAAACTAAATGCAAGTGGGTAAAAACTAAATGCATTAACTATGGTAGAGCCGGATTTTCAGCATGGTGGGTAAAAACTAAATGCTAGGATCGACCTTGGGGACATGAAAGAATTCTTGAACCCATAACAACTAACATTAACTTGGTGCTTTTGATTCACAATTGACATTTTAACCACTTCATTCTCTCATTCTATTTTCATTGACTCCAATGTTTTTACAACATAATGACCTCAAAGGCCCAAATTTCACCTTTTTTTTTAATGAGGCAACCACATTTTACCTTATTATTTAAATAAATGGTGCTCAAAGTAATAATAAAAAAAAGTGACCCACCCTTCTATCACTCCCTTAAACAATGTCCAAAGAGAGATTTAAATAAAGTGGATTAGGTTTAAAAATGGAAATCAACTCTAGGTTTAACCTCAATTGTAAGTCTTCGTTGAGTGGCTCATTTTGCTTGAAAGCATTAGGTAGAATCGAATTGAAATATATATATATACATTTATCAAAAAAATTTAAAAATAAACAATTTATGTGGGGCAGCATGCATGTAAGATAGAGTTTGAAAATAGTCCCTCTCATTTTTTTTTAAAAAAAAATATAACTTCTTATCACAAATATTTAAATATTGATAATAAAATTTGTCATAACTGTCATAGAATCATTATTTAAAAACAATTTAGGCTCTTATGAAGGCCAAAAGGGATGGAAAGTAGTCACAAAGAACAAGATGAAAAGTCCCCCTAAGAAAACCGACAAGGGCCGGGATTTCAGCAAAGATAGTGAAAAACTAAATGCAAGGATTGACCTTGGGGATATCAAGAATTCTTGAACTCATATTGACCAACACTACCCTGATGCTTCTAATTCACGCTTGACATTTTAACCACTCCATTCTTTCATACTTTTCTCTTTGACTCCAATGATTTCAAGACATGATAACCTCAAAGGGCCCATGGTTTCCCTTCTTTTTCTAATGAGGCAACCATAAATAAATGGCATTCATAATATTAATAAAAAAAAAATGATAGGCCACCCTCTCTTTAAATAATACACCTCTTTTTTTTTTTTTTGTGTCTTCTCTGTCTTAAACAATGTCTTAAATGAGGTGGGTCATGATATAAAGAATGGTGCTGGTGTTAAATCCACAAATTTAATAAGGATTAGGAGGGAATATGTGTACTATTCTAGGACTTGATTTGGGGATGAAGGGAGGAGGCCTTGGTGGACGCCCTCCATTGTTTACTCCCAACATGCATGTGACTGTCAACAGCAATCCCGAGGCATTGCCAGTAGAATAAGTTTGAGCAATGGTAGGCCACGAAACATTGGTCAGGTAACAGGCACTTCTTCGTAATGATGTCAACTTTAGGGTGGCAATTCCAACCTCTAAGATAAAGACCTAACCTGCACTGAATGTGGTGATCCATTTCATCCCATTCTATCTTTTATAAGGAACGAAATCAAAATAAAATTTATTTTTATCCTCAAAAATAAAAATAAGATGAAAATAAGAATAAATACATCTTATTCTATCCCACTTTTGTTCCATTAGTTTCGTATTTAAGTGGTATAATACTTTTATATTTTTTTTTATATATACAAAATTATCTTAATATATATTAATATTTTTTGAACCATAATTTCTTTTTTATTATTTTTATTTATTTTTTCAATCATATTATTAATTTTATAATTTTTATTAAAAATTTATATATATATTTGAAGGTAGACTGGCTACATTCGAATGTAGTCAAGATTAGGATTTGATTATCTTTCTCATTCTTGAATTCACATAAATCTTAAAGCGATTCATTTTTTTTCGTCTTTTAGATTCGTGAATTATGTGAATTTAAGGTGATTGGATTTAAACTTTGCTACATTCGAATGTAGTTATATTCAAAATTCGATTATCTCCTTCATCCTTAAATTTATACGGATCTCAGAGTCATCCCATTTTTTTTATTTTTTTATCTTTGAGTTTTGTAAACTATGTGAATCCAAAGATCATAGAGATGATCAGATCTAAACTTGGTTACATTCGAATGTTACCAAGTCTCATATAAGAATAAAATTAGGAGAGGATAGAAATTTATTATTTTTTATTTTCTTTGAAGTAAGAATAAGGATGAAAAAAAATTATTTATGAAAATAAAAGTAAAGATAAAAATTAATCATTTTCTATAAAGCGAGAGAACGCGGATGAGATAATTTTTTATTTATAAAATAGGAGTGAGGATGAAGATACGCGCTCCCCGCAACCATCCCTAGTTAACTTTAATAATAAAGTATGGTTTACAATATACAATATAGGAATAAAGAAGGCCTCCTCATCTCTCTTCTTCCGGATACAATGGAATAAGAAAGGGTAAAAAGTTAGAATAGGAAAGCTCCTCAAACCTCAAAAGGCTACTCTATAAAGCTTGGCCTGGGGAAAGCAAAATGAAGAGTGTAACTGAAGCAAAAATGAACAGCTAGCTTCCTCTCTCTCCTTTTCTAGCTTTCAAGTATGATAAACTTGAGATGAAAAATAAAAAATATTCATCTTTCTTGCATAGAAAGTTATTATACGAGGAAATGCTTACTGCAATCCAATAGACACCATAGGAGACACCACTCTGGGTGGAGAGTTGTGGCCACTCTATTCACATGATATTATTGACCTATATAATGGGTGCTGTTATGCTAACCAATCACTAGTTGAGGCTACAAGCTCACAATCGTAGAAGATTCTCATGTCTCTTTTATACACCCCTGTTTACTTGTTGAGCTTTGATTAAGTCATCCATCATGCTCATCTAGTGTAAAGCAATATGATGATGCTCCACATGATAAGGTTAAATCTTATTTGCCCTCTTTAAGCTATCATATCCTTTTGTGAAATGTGTCGCATCCAACATAAATAATGTCTACAAGTGATTTCAGATCCAAAGCCTCATGGTAATTTCTATGTAAACATACAAAAGAGAGAGCATTGTCCCTGCTTTCCCTCGTGCTAGGAAGGCCATCACAAAGGATTTAACAGCTTAATTCTCATCATGTTTCATTCCCTCAGCATATCTGACCACATTGAAAGAAAGAGAAAGGAAGCCTTGCAAAATGTTGAGCACCACCCAGAATGAATGGCCATCCACATCTCGTACATCACCCAACAAAGACTGTGAGGAAACAATAAAATAAAAAAAATCTTTCCTTGTTTTTGCTTAGGACCAATGCAAAATATAATTTATGTTAAATGAACCCGGTGTTAACCTCCCTTTGCCTCCCCTTCTCTCTCTTCATTTAATCATTGGAGACCTCTCAGCTCAGGACAAACAATCTTTGGTTAGGGACCAGCACAAAGAAAGCTAAAACCTCCCCCTTTCCTCTCCCTTGTCACCACTCTTCCTTCCTCTTCCCTTGTTTCTCCCTCACTTAATATTTGATGGCAGCAAAGTTGAATTGATGCCCAAGGATTTCCAAAGGCAGAGGTGACAGCTCTATTTGACCTCCATGGCCTGGCATCTGTGAGGCTATTTCTCCCTCTCTTCCATTAATTCCATTATTATATCTACCCATAAAAGGTCAACATTTCCCTTCTTTCTTCTCCCCTTCCCCTCTGTCTTCCACCTCCACCTCCACGCTGTTGCTTCTCTTCAAAACTCTCTTTTTTTTTTTTTTCCCTTTTCTTTTTACCCTCTCCTCCCACCACCTTTCCTCTCAATTTCCCCGAAAAAGCTTCCACCTTTGCCTACTTTTCTTTCTTATAACAGTGAATTATTATCTGGAACATCGATTTCTCAGCCAGTTCAGCGCTTTCTCTTCCATTTCGGCGCTCGGCGGTGAAAAAGGTGAGATTTTTCTGGCATTTCTTTGACTTAGGCGCCTCGCCGGAGATGAATTGTGGGCCGCCACCGGATCAGCTGCGACCGTGCTTCCTCAACCTTAACTGGGAGCAGACCATGGACCCGACTAGCCACCTCGATTCGGCGCTCAGCTCCATTATCTCGTCGCCGTCGTCCAACTCCCCTGCTCCAGCCGAGGCCCTCGCCATCAATAACCTTGTCGGGCGGCTGGCGAGCGTCTACAATTCTGGCGAGGAGATCTCCCCCCAGTCCCACTACATGGGCGCCCCTCTGAATTCCCCTCCAAAACTCAATCTTTCCATGATAGGCCACCTCGGCCACCACCACCCGTCCATCGGAGGCCTGCCGTTCTCCGCGAATCCGGCTCCCATCACCCATTTGGATGAGTTCTCTACCGACCCGGGGTTCGCCAAGAGGGCCGCGAAGTTTTCTTGCTTTGATGGCAGGAATTACGGCGGCTTTGCGGGCCAGTTTGGGCTCCCGGAGGGTGGAAAGCTCTCGAGGGCATCAAGCAGCCAGTCTCTCAAGGCAACTGGACCCCAAAGCGGCAAGGTGATGCAGGAGAGGATGCAACTGGAGGCAAATGATGCCGAATTTGGTAATGCTCGAGAGGAGTCCTCGGTGTCGGATCCAATCTCGGCAAGTGGAGAGGCGAGCTTGAGAGGTGCTGGTGAAAACAATCCAAGGAAGAGGAAAGCTGCGCCAAAGGGCAAAGCAAAGGATCCTCCCAAGGTATGAAAATTCTCATTTTAAAAAAAAAAAAAATGTATGAAGTTTATATTCTTGGTGAATTTCCACAATTGTTGCATCATCTAGCGTAGAAAAATATGCTGAAACTTTTCAATTTTCAGGCATCGGAGGAGGAGGAGTCGAATGCAAAGAAAAGTAGGTCTACAGAAGATGATGGAGCTGAAAAGGAATCAATTAACCCAAAGGATGAACAGAATGGCAGCGGTAGCGCCAGTGGTGATGGTGGTGGTCAGAAACAGGGGAAGGAGAACAATGCAAAGGCCCCTGAGCCGCCTAAGGACTACATTCATGTCAGGGCAAGAAGAGGCCAAGCCACAGATAGCCATAGCCTTGCAGAAAGGGTATGGATAGATTGTTGCTTTGATGTTCTATGGTTGTTTCTTGGCTCGTATTATCCAAATTCTTTCATCACTCACTCATGAATGCATTCTCTCTATCTGTCAGGTAAGAAGAGAGAAGATCAGCCAGCGCATGAAGTTACTACAAGATCTTGTCCCGGGTTGCAATAAGGTATCCTGAAACTTTCAAATTGGAAATTGATGTTTTCTTGTGAGACTTGAGAAGTAGTTGTGTTTCAAGAATTTGATTTCAAATTGGAATTCTTTGTTGTAGGTTACTGGAAAAGCTGTTATGCTTGATGAGATTATAAATTATGTGCAATCATTGCAACGCCAAGTTGAGGTATAGAGATTATGAAAAGAACAATCATTTTATTTATAGTAATTTCATTTATAGTAATTTCCTTTGTAGACTGAATTTGTCGCGTCTGAAATCCCTCCTATATTTCTTGTTGCAGTTTCTTTCTATGAAGCTAGCAACGGTGAATCCACGGTTAGACTTCAACAATGTGGCAAATATCCTCCCTAAAGATGTGAGATGAACATTTCTGTATTTTGTTTCTTGCCTACACCTTTGTCAGTTTTAGTTCTAGGCACCTTAAATTTGGTTTCTTTCATGAATTCAGATGCATCAAACTTGTGGGTCCATATCGAATTCAGTTTATCCATTAGAGACCTCAGGTGCAGCATTCTCATATGCCAATCAACCTCAGCAGGGGTCTCCTCTCCATTGTGTAGTGACCAATGCCTTGGAAACCCAGTGCTCTGTGAACCCATTAGACTCTACTCTCTGTCGAACTCCAAGCAGTCACCAACCTTTCATTAATGGATTTGGAGATGCTTCGTCTCAGGTAAACAATTGCCCACATCGATCACAATGGCGTGATCTTTATGAAAACTAGTAGCATTATATGATGTAAATTGAAAGAGATTACCAAAAAAATGAATGCTAAATTTTCAGCTGGGGGCTTTCTGGGAGGATGATCTCCAAAGCGTCGTTCCACTGGACTTGGGACAGAACCAAGAGATTGCCATCTCTTCTCAGAACTTCCTTGGTATGTAACAATGGATGTCTTTGGTGCTGCTGGTCAGTCATGAATTCCACCAAAAGATAAAAAAACACTTGCTCTGATATATTTGTTGCAGGCCCATTGCCAACAGCTCACATGAAAATTGAGCTCTGATCGTTTGAAAGCATTCAGAGTACAAGATTGTATATAACAGCATGTGAAGCTTCGGGCTAACAATCTTTTAGGTCTAAGCATAATTTCCATTATTTCCTAATTTTCATTGGGGCAAATGATTCTTTTGAGAACTCCCGCAAGTATCAGTGTAAGGTCTCAACAGACTAGAGACCTCATGTGGTGCAGATATTTCAAACACCACATTTAAGATGTGCCATGGTGAGTGAAGGAGAGAGATTTGACATCTTGATTCTGTTGTATTATCAAGAGAATTCTAGTATTAATTCATTAAGTTGTTCTTCTCCAAGTTATCTTGATTCTCGCCTGTGTTTCTGGGTGATGCCTGAGAATCTGGTGAAAAGGTCAAAGAGAAATCATTGTCAGACACTGTTGATAGTGTTTCTAGCTTAATTTCACAAGATTGGACTACTGTTTGTAAACAGTTATTCAAGGGACCCACTCTGGCCCTTTTGTAAACTTTGCAGATGATTTCGGAAATGAATTTTCCATGCTACTTTATCAATGCTGAAGTCAGATACAATGTATAGAATCTGAAGCCTCCTTTAATTGAGGTTTGCATCCTTCCCTAGCCAACAGTAATAAAATAGCTACTTGCGACACCATCCTGTATCCTCTCTGGCGCCAAATTCGGTTGCATCCAATGGCATTAAGAAATTAACAAAACGAGTGTCACCTAACCTCACTGGGATATGTGAAGTTGGCCAGGTTCCCACATAGCTAAGAGTCCTTTATCTTTCTTCTGGAATCCATCAGCCAAGGGCCTTACAATTCAATTTATGCATAGAAGAATAAATGGTCCTGGAATTCATATGAGGATGCCTTCCAGCACAAAAGTCTCTCTTTATAACTGTAAGAAACCTAATTTAACCCTGACAAGTATACTTGGAGGGTCACCTGTGGATAGAAGAACCACAAGGAAGGCTATGGTTGTCTGTAGTATCCAAAGAAGAATAAAGACCAGGAAGTTTACATGTCATGTTCCTCTGCTGCCCCTATTTTAGACAGGCATTGTTTTGCCCTTTCTTTTGGAAGCTTCATGGAAGGTAGTAGTGCAAATGGAAGGATGATGTAGCAGTGAAGTTCTGTCTAGAACCAAACCAGTACACAAAAAATACATGGGCATTAGACGTGCAGAAAGATAACGTATTGTTACAAAACATAGAATCTCTATATAAAAACCTGCAATCATACTGGGACCACAGCTTGCTAGATAGACCTCAGGTTCTCAAAATGTGCAAGTCTCAGCAGGTGGTCCTCGGAAGGTTAACGGCTAGAGAGAGACTTGTTGCTTGAAGAGCTGAAACGATCATTGCATGGACCAATCAACCAGGCTGTCATGGTTTCAATTAGTTCAAAAACATCTTCTTCATCCTTCTTTGCTTCAAAGACTGCTTTAATCTGGGTCAGTCTTCCTTGTCAGGTATTAGTAGTTGCACCAACCATTGCGCCGGTGTTTCTGTAATGCTTTCCAACTGTGATGAAGACTGTCATCTGATTGAGATCATTGACCACTCATATCACCATCACACCTCTTCCTTTCTTACAGAACATAATCTTCCCCAGATGCATTTTTGTTGTATTAGGGTCACTGTCAGAGTCTCCTTTCTCTACCATTCCCAGTAGTCCAACTATTATGATTATATATAAGTGACGTGGTTTCCAGCTAATTTTGTAGTTAGATTATCCATCGCTTTTGAACCTTTCTCCCTCGTGGCTAATGTGTAAGTGAGCATGTGAGAGCTCATGGGCATATGCTGGTGAGTGTTTAGTCTCACATCAATTATATAGTGAAAAGATTTTGAGTATTTAGATAGGATCAAAGAGCCTAAATAATAACTTTCTGATTATTTTTTTGGATGAGATCCTGAATTATGATAAATGATATCAAAGCAAACTTAGCTTATAACTCATGCAGATTTAAGGACACTACAGTTGTGCTCTTTGTATTTGTAATTAGATTCTATTAGATTTCGATATGAATTTAATATAAACGCTTAGCCTACTAAGAACATTAGGACTTCAACGAAGGGAGCATGTGAGAACCCATGTTGATGATGTACTGATAAGTTTCAGGATACTTATATAGGATCAAAGAACCTAAATAATAACTTAACTCATTCTCCAACTAAGTGATCCAAAACTTTGAAGGTTAAGCAAGCTTAGGTGCTCAGCGTTCATATAACTATTTCATCGCATTCTTTTTAACGTTCTAAATCTGGTCTGCTGGAGCAT
The DNA here is from genome assembly GCA_017589505.3 of Metroxylon sagu. Taxonomy (NCBI): domain Eukaryota; kingdom Viridiplantae; phylum Streptophyta; class Magnoliopsida; order Arecales; family Arecaceae; genus Metroxylon; species Metroxylon sagu. Next base: position 724,140 of record JACVBY030000658.1, on the reverse strand, counting down.
TCATATCAGACAATGCCTTTATTTCTTCTGTCTGCTTTCCTGGCTCACAGTTGGCATGATAGAGCCTTCCTAAGCTCAGTCTTTTTATTTGGGAGGCTACAGAATTAATTCTAGTTGGGCTGTCTACGTTGGCACTTTCATATCAATAGGATACAAGGGACATTGATTGGATCCACTTGAAGGTTTGCCTCCTATCTTCTTTTCATCCAGAGCTGCAAGAAAGATCATGTTAGCATCCTCTGTAGGCCTCCTGCTTACAAGTGGACCCCTTCCATCAATTCACTTACATTCTCTTTCATTCCACTGGACTGATGGACAGGCTAGCCCAGTACCTCAAGACCTCAAGTTTGTGGATAATATCATTTTCAGCCAACTGCACCACGGGACCAAACATTTCGTGTCATTCTCAGACGATCAACTTGAGTATGCTCAAAGCAAGGACTTTTTCTTTGGTAATACAAAATAACCATGCAGACATTCAGAAGTTTACAGAGCATAGAAAGAAGATGGCCGAAGGGGAGATATTTTTGGGAGTTTATAACTGTATGTCAGTATACATCATCCTTTTTTTTTTTTATTTCTGGTAAAGGTGGTAGAAGATTACACCATCATAAGGATAAGAGCAGGAGGAAAGTTGCCAAAGACTGTCAGAGCTTCACATCAGCTTCACATGCATGGTAGTTGGAAGAAAGGGCCCAAAGAACAAGAAACAGGCACCCAAATAGAGATGACATTTACTAGAACGAAGCCCATCTAAGCCAAGGTATTAACACTTTAATGATACATTCATAAAGAGCACCCCAAGCCTACCGACGGACCAAATCCAAGCTGTAATAAAATTCTATCCCAACTTAAATGGTAGCAACTAAAGTTAAGTTAAAAGGTTCTCAAAACAATTTTTTTCATTCAATGTAAAATTATTTTTTTTTTAGCTTCTAAAATGTTACAGAAGCCTTCCAAATTTCTCCACCAATAGAGACAGGAAGCATATTGATTGGCACGGTGCATACATACAATCGACGTGCTTTTAGTCCCTTTCATAAATAGTCAGCACGCTTTTTACAGGCACTCATATTACCAATTCAGAAAATCCCAGGTTTGTAATCAACTCACTGAATGCCTGATGGACAGCGGATTATAAGAAATTAGAGATGCACATCCAATATGCTCTTGGTTGCAATCAACTTTTCGTGTTGCTTTTCTTGCAAGCAAGTTAAAGATTAATAAGCTATTGTTTTCTGTGAAAAAAAAAAAAAAAAAAAAAATAGAGCAATTGAATGAATAAAAGTTCGCGGCAATATTTCAAGAAACATGTCACGTCATCGGAGCAGTGGGGTGAAGCATGGTGGGCCTAAAAAGCGATGCAAGTTGCATGATTGCGTGGGAATTCCGTTTCTTTTCGCGTTGCTGCAGTGGATAAGATTTTTGTGGCCGAACCGGATCAAACAAAAAAGTAAAGGTTTAAACAGTAAAAATTCTGATTCGAATTGATTTTGAGTTTGAGATTTTAAAACTCAATTATTTAAATTAGACTAGATTCAGATTTAAAAAACTAAATATTAAAAAAATATAATTTTTTTAAATTTATAAAAATTATTATATTTTAATTTTATTTACGCTGTTGAGGTGATATAAGAATTTTTTTTGATAAAAAAAAAATTATTTCAAATTTGAAACGAATTCGGATAAGATAATCAATTTATACCTAATTCTGTTTTTATAACTGGCATGGATACAATTTGACGGCAGGAAATCGGCTTTAAAACAGTTTGAGTTTTCAAATTTTAAAATCAGATATGATTTCAGATAATAATAAAAAAATATTCAAACTGATTGCTGTCCCTTTTTATGTATATATATATATATATATATATATTCCATGACCGGGGAAGAGGACTGAATAATTATGATAATCATCTCTATACTAAAATTTGAACTTCATTTTTTTTTTTTTTTATTTCGATGTTTGTAGATTTAATTATTCCTATTTGAGCTATTCTATTAATTCATTTCATCTCTACATAAACAGCAAATCATAAACTAAATAGATGCTGCATAATTTTGAAGGTTTCATTTAGAAACTATCGAGCCGTGTCACATATTTAACTCAGTTAACGGGTTGCTGCATAACAAAGCAAGCAAATGCAATGCATGAGGGATGAATTTGATGGAGGAGAGGTGGATGAAAGTAAGTAGTAGTTACCAACAAAACATGGGACTCATTGCTACAAATCTACAACGTTGGCTAAGGTGAGCAACAAAAATTTTAGTGATACATACACATGGTCGAGACTTCTTGCTGGCATTGGTCATAGCTCGCATTGGTCATAGCTAAAATACAAACAAGGCTTGTTAGGGATGACAATTGTTTTCCTTTCTTTCAATCTCCATGATAACCCACTCCAAATGTAATGAAAATAGAGAAATTTTTTTTCACATAGGGATGAAAATAAAAAAAAATTTATCCTCATAAACGAAGGTAAGGTGAAAATAAGGAAGACACTCTTCACCCTATAAAATCCCCGATCCCTCGTCTCACAAAATTTTTATATATTTTATATTACTTATATATTATTATATTATTTAATATCTAAAATATAACCCATATATAATTTTAAAATATCTTAATACTATATACGCTCAGCTTCTTTATATTTATTAAGACTTATGATTGGATGTATTTATTTCTTGTAAAATAGTTCATGAACACAAATTTATGTTATTATGCTCTTTAAGATTATGATATAATATATTTTTTATGAATTAGCTTATAAAATTTATAATTATACTAAATTTATTTAAATCTATTTCTTTTGTTATATAAAACTCAATAATTTATTTTTATTTTTAAAATAATAATAATTAAAAATTAAAAAAATATTTTAATGTCAAAAATGAGATTAATGAGGATGAAGTTTCTAGTAGAATAGGAATCTCTATAAAAATAAAAATAAAAATATTATTAAAAATAAGAAAAAAAAAGTTCAAATTCCTCCTTCAACCTTTGACCGCTAAGACTTGCCACCACCATATTTTGCCACAGCAGCATCGGCAAATTCAGGCCTCAAGGCTTCTTTTGGCAAGTGTCACTCAGAAAGGAACTGATTCATTTCACACATCTCCCTTTATATATATATATATATGTATTTCAAGTTATCAATCTCTTCATATGCCTTCTTAGTCTCTTCCACTGCCACCAAAGCTCGTTTCTGAAACAACATAGGAAAGGGTAAATCCATGCAACTGACTTACAATTTAATCAGCCAGCAACCTTTCAAACAAGAGCTTGCAGCACACTCAGCCATCCTGTAGAAACTTGCCTAGTTTGGAAGAATACCAATATTTATCAGTGAAGGTCAAGACCGAGAGTTTTTCAAAACTGGAAGACAACAGAGTAGCTATTTCACAGTTGCAAATTTAACTCTTTCTTTTTCTATAAAAAAGCAATGAAGAGGAAGGAACAGTTATGTGGACATTGGACAGAGAAACTTGTCTTGGACGGGTGAGTTTCCTTAAGTCAAGAAAAAAATAGCAACTAGTGTAGTCTCCAAATATTAATCCAGGATTTCCAAAGATCGTGTGCTCATCATTGTTCTTTCTCCAGGTGATGGAGCAATAATAAAACAATTTATATTTGCTTGTTTAATTGAATAAGCCATTCTTGTTTAAACGTACAACATGATTTTCATTGCAGCTCATGATGTACTGTTAAATGCAGTTGATCAATAATGCAATGCAGTCATTATTTTCTGCAAGCACAAATGTTCAAATAGAAAGTTTTAAACTGTTGTGGTTTTTCCTGTGATTGCATTTAAACTTTTGTATCTTCAACGTGTATATTCAAAAACAAGGAATGTATTTTTCCATGAGAAAATACTGAATACCAATATTAACAATCAGCATATATCAAGGATTCCATAAGGAAAGTTCAGGATGACACTTTTAATTTGAAAGGGGTTTATAATACACCAAATCAATATTATATTTTGATATGAACAATTGAAAATTTTGAGCGTAATTGAAAAGGATAGTCTGTAAAATTTCGATAATGTTTAAGAAATAAATTTAGTGTTTTGATGACCAGTTTTCTGTTGCGCTGATACTGCGAAAACCTGGTTAAATTTTATAAAGCATTAAAAAGGATGCCATGGCAGGTGGCATTAGTACAGATGCTTAAGATAAATACAATCCACATGCACACTCACAAAATCATACATAGTATTATTTAGGCATGCAGGCATGCAAACATGATGTGAGTAAATGAAGCAGATTAACAAACGAGAAGCACCAACATACCACTGCAACAAATGCACATGTTATCTATGAAGACTCTGAATTGCAACATAAAAAGTATAACTGCATGTAAATATAACTGAGCAATAGATGTAGCTCTTTTGCTTCCTCTAGCTCAACAAGTTCTCCAGAAGCTTGTACCGTTTCAGCAGTATCCCTGAGTTAAGCCTGTAGCCCTTTATTTTCATCTCTCCAGTATTCCACTCTTTCTTGTTCTCCACTTTTAAAGCTGAATTTTCAGCAGAAGAGGAGTTGATAGATTTAGATTCAGCATCTCTCACCCCTGCATCTGCTGCTGCTCTCCTTACATTGACAATCCCATCACTGATCTTGTGGTGCCTTCCAAGAAGGCCCAAGTGCTTCTCTTGAAGATCTGTTCTAGAATTTGGGCATGCCCCTGCATAGCTGTCTGCAATGCCTCCTTAAGATCCTCTATGGACTTCCTCTCAAAGTCAAGTTCATGTTTCAGCTTTTTAGCAAGAGACTGACTTGCTTCGAGTTCAAGCCTAAGCTCTTCTGAAAGAGAAATCTGCTTACTCTCTGTTTCAGTCTAGTGATGCCCCTCCTGTACGAGTTTTTCCCCAGCACTTTGTTAAGTCTGATTTTGTACCAAGGGAAGCTGAAATGGGCTCACTTGCATGTCTCAACTTCATTAGAGGACTTCCATTCTGATTCGATGAGGAAGATGAGTCCATATAATGTTGCAACTGGCTCCTCAGATACTGAATTTCTTCCAGTAATACATCCCTCTTGGCTCACAAAACTTCAGGATGGATCTCGTATTTCTGTTTTACAAGCTGCAATATTAAATTTTGGGTAATGTCAATGGATCAGATTCACAGTTTGAGATCAAATCAAGCAATATAAAATATAATGGATACTAAAACAGGCTAGCAACTATAGCACATTATTTCAAATCCTAGTAGGACTTTCTGCGAGATGCCAGGATAGGTTACCATTCATTATCTTAGCATCCCAATTGGCATGTCTTGGGACATCTCGCATTCCAAATATCGGGATGAACTGGGATACTAGCACACGCTGTTCTATGAAAAAACACTGTTATAGCAGACCTTGTGCTCATTCATAATAGAGATGAACCCTTCCTCTATAAAGTCTTTCGTGGGTAACTTACCATCCATAAGGCTTTCTAGGCTAGAAATTTTATCCGCACATGTCTATTCAATCACCGCATTGCATTCATGCTCATGTTTGTATTGTTCAACCTCTTGATGTCATTTATGAAGGCCCACAAAGTTGAGTTTCTAGTTCAAAATCTGGAAAGTGGGGGAAAAATTAACTCGCCAATCAATCTAACTGGATGATTTTAGCAGCTTGCTTTGCACAGATATCTTCAAGTGTCATTTTCCTCCTGATGGCACCAGCCAAGACCTCCACAACCTACAGAAGGCTAGACTACATAATGCAAAAATTCAATTTTAAGCATTCCAGCTAGTGATGTAAGACCAAATTTTGGAACTTGTTTAATACATTTCTCAGCTGTCTTTAATCCATCAGTAGGTACTATCTGCAAACTCATGCCCTCATTGACATCCTCATGTTCAAGAGAAGGAGATTTATTCTTGCAATAACTACATAGAAATGCAAGTAAATCTCCTGATATGTCTGATTCTTGAGGGAGTGTTTGTGTTCCACTATCAACCTTGACAATTCGAGGTCATGGCTTGAAATCAACAGATTGTGTTGAAAACTTAAATGACAACCACTTAGAGATGAACTGCCATGGTGCTTATCAATAGTTCAAAGACGACGATGGAGACTGACCTCCAGGTGTTCAGTAGGTTCTGGGGAACTATGACTTGGTTAAATGAAACAAGCATTTGGAGGATTGCCGTTCAAACCATCTGCAAATGATAAGTCCAACTCAGAATCAGAGTTTGTATGTTTCAATAAACATTTCTGAGATGCTGACACTGATAATGTTCTGAGACTCCTTCTGTTCTAATTCTCAGTGCTGGCTGAGACGCTTGACGCAGGTGACTGAAGAATGGGGTTTTTTTTGGTAAGACACAATGCTAAGATAAAACAGTAAAAATCTGAGAAGTTGTAAATTTCAGATACATAAGCATAGAAAAGGTGGAAGAGAAAGAGATAGATTCTACATGATGAGTAAATAAAACTTATCCTCAAAAGATTGTAAATCTCATAAATATTTGAAAGAAGGAAAGAGAACAATATGAAATGACTGATGTCAGATATGTATATGAGCTTAACCAGAACATAGTGACTAACAAGCCTTGTCCCATTAATTAAGATCATAGCAGGGCATTATAAACATGGGATGGAAAAACTGCATACAAAGCATCTAGAAAGGAATTAATGTTCCATAATTTTCATGCAGGATATGAAAACAATTATTATCTAACGATTGGATATTTAAAGTCAATTTTCATGCAGGATATTTAAAGTCAATTAATGTTCAATTTTCATGCAGGATATTTAAAGAAATACGAGAAAGTTGCTTTGCAATTCTAAACACAGTTATATAACTACAAAACATCTCATTGAACATGTAAGATCCAAGATAATCAAACCAGCGTACCTACCTTTATCAACAGCTGAATAACATCCTTCACTGTAGAGACCTACTCTTCCATCAGACAGTCAATGTAAACACCAGGTTTTACATCTTCTCTGATCTGAAAAAAGAAAAAATGACACATCATTTAAAGTAAAAAGTATTAAATTACTGCCATGAGAGGGTGAAATTAAAAAAAAAATGCACAAGCTAACATAAAGGAGCCTTTCACTTGGATTCAACAAGTCTGTGATTTGCTCATCATATATCTAAAAAATAATTAATTAAAAAAAATAAAATATAAATTATTACCCTATGGTTTAAGAGTTATCAAATTGCATTCCATGGTCTGAAATGTTATACAAATATCATGTATTTTAAGTGCTATCAAATTGCACTCATGTCGTTTGATATGTTATATTTAACTAACATGGATTTTAATCGTTATCAAATTGTACCTATATGAAAGTTTGAGCACATTAAGTAAAGCTTAAGTTGGTTTAAAACATATGGGTAGTTAGATATGACATTTCAAATCACATGGATGCAATTTGATAGTATTTAAAACATATGTTAGTTAAGTATAACATATCAAATCACATAAACATAATTTGATAGTACTTAAAACACATGATACTTAAGTGTAACATTTAAAACCACATGAATACAATTTGGTAGTGTTTAAACTATAGAATAGTAATATGTATTTTATCCTAAAAGAAAAATACAGAATAGCAGAGTAAGAAGTACAAACATTTAGCAGTGCTGCTGGCACACTTGCCTCCAAAATAGAGCAGTGACATTGATAAATCAGCTGCTTCTCAGAAAGCTTAGCTTGCTGCTAAACAGAATTAAAGATGTGAGTATAAGCGTATCAGGTGGTTGTATAAAAGCATGTATTGAGAAACATAACCACTTCTTTTATTCATGAAAAGAGGCACTCCAAGATGCTGGGAGTTAATCCCTGTAGTTCATTCAGTGAGCCATCATCCGACAAGGCACCCGGAGGTCCCCACATCGTATATCTCTTTCCACTGCCAGTCGTTTTCATTGAACTAGGTTGAGGAAAAGAAGAGGAACTGTTAATCTTCTTCATGAAATATCAGAGCAAAACAAAAGAAAACTAAAAGTTAAAGTCACAGAACCTGCATTCACCTGTCCATATGCGAATATGGAACTGTTGACCCAGCTAAGCAGTTCACCAATGGAAACACCACAAGATGGAAAATATCTTGCTCAAAAAATTCATAATTTAATTAAAGAACAAAGAACTTTTCCACAAGTTAAATGCCCTGAACAGCTCAAACAAACTGATAAAAGAGATCATAATTCAGATTTTCTATAAGGATATCTTTCTGGGAGCTTAACTTCTAAAGTTTTATCAAGTTACCTGAGTGGTTTTGGTATCAGCAACGGAATTAAAGGTGAAGACATGGTCCACGATAGAAATAGAATCAGAAGAAATCTTCTGTACGATCCAATCACCCTCTTCCTCTTGTTTGGAGGCCCTTAAATTTTCTATCTGGAGGTTCATTTATTTCCAAAACTTAGGAGTAGTCGGATCAAAATCCGAACTAGATAAGATGCAAGGCCAGAAATTTCGAACTTGGGCAGTGAGAAAATTCACCAATCCATTTACTGATATAGGGCTCAAATTCTTTCTGACAACAAAGAAAAATGCAAGCTTAGAAACCGGAGTCCGAGGGAGTTCACCAAAACCAATTCACGTACTGATCTAGGGCTCGAATTCTTTCTGAAAATAAAGAAAAATGCATGCTTGGAGACCGGAGTCCGAGGAGGGAGTTCACCAAAACCACTCCATTTACTGATCGAGGGCTCAAATTCCTTCTGAAAATAAAGAAAATGTATGCTTGGCGACCAGAGTCTGAGGGCTCAATCACCGGATCTCCATTCTCGAGTAGTGTTTCCAAATTCAGCTTCCTCTTGAGAGAGTTGCTGCTAGGGTTCGAGGCAGGCGATGGCGCCGGCCTTGGAGGAAGCGGGCTTCGGTGCCTGGCGGCGAGGGACCGAAAGGGAGAGGATTCCGGCCGCATGGAGCTGGGATCCAGGTTCTCTTTGGGAGTCCGCGGCGACCGCTGCCTCGAAGGGTTTAAGGCTCCGGAGGGCCCGCGCACCCGCTCCTCATTGGCAATGTAGGGGCTTAGATACCAAAGTTCTAGTAGGTTACCAACCTATATTCTCTTGGTCTGATTAAAAATAATAAATTAATAAATCAAACATTAACGATGAATCCATACATTATTTATATGATAACATTATTATTACAGCCGATAAGATCCATATAAAATATATAAAATTAATTTTAAAAATTTTAATACCAAATATATTGGATATCCATAGTCAATTAAGAATATGCATCGGTCAAGATCCTGAAAAGTTAAACACTATTTAATACTTATAACCAATAGAGGATATATATTGATTTATATTTTATGGAGGTTAAATGCTAATAATATCTCTAACTTTAGGGAATATACATTGATAAAGGCCTCTTCTATGGAGGTGAAGCTTGATGATAATTTTGAGTATAACCAAAACTTAAATATTAATTATTTAATATATCTATCCATCAATGATAGGTATTTAAATATTATTATTTTATTTTTTAGTTAATGTAATCATTGTCTAGTGAGTTGTATGTTGTATTATTATTATTATTATTTTTATATATTCTAATCCGTATAAGAATACTATTGAGAAAGTGCATAGTTAGGCAAGGTGAGCTAAAAAAAATTTAAGATTTTAGTTTTGTTCTTATCTAGTACTGAAATAACCATTGTATAATTTGGATTTTTGATTATTGAACTCAATTGAAAATTTTAATTAGATTTATTTTTTCTATTTATGCAATATTATGAAAAACAGCCTTGCATACTAAGTATGCGGTGGTTGTTGCATCTCTCAAAACTTTGGGTTGGAAGTATCACACTAGACAAGATTGAATTACTAACCTTATCTAAATTCAAATCTAAATTTAAATTTAAATTTTAATATCATAATATCGCAAATCTTTTTTTGACCATATTTTGTATAATTATTATATTTTGATATAAAAAGAACATTCTCTAAGTGTAAACATTCTATAAGTATAATTTTATAAATTATATATATATATATATATATATATATATATATATATATAATGAAAGTGAAATAAAAATTATCGTTATCATTAACATCAAATCATACGGTCTTGTAACTTTTGCAATTAATTTAGAGTTGAGTAAATGGGAGGTTCTTTTAATGGCCACAAATTATAGGAGTGGGTATGAAATAAATTGAATAAGTTTTAAACCAAAACCAAGAATCGATTCAATCAAGATTGGTTTCAGGATTTCAACCAAGAATCTAATTAATCATATCTTAGAACCAACTCAAAACTAACACAATCAGACCTATCTTAGAACCAACTCAAAACTAACACAATCAGACCAGTTCTAAATCGATTGCAGAGTAGAACTTATTTAATTTTTTTTAAGCATTAGCTCCGAACTTTTTTTACTAGTTTATCATTTTTTAATATATTAAAAGTTCTTCTTTTAATTATAAAAGTTGAGTGAGAGGCTAAGATCCATCGTAAAAATACTTAAAAAAAACTTACATTATTGATAAATATTATTCAATTTTTTTGAATGATATTATTTAATATCTAATGATTAATTTTTTTAGTTTTATTAATTAATATATATATATATATATATATAATATTTATTAATTAATCTAACATCAAATACCTTAAGTAAAGATGATACATTATTTGATTTTTAAGAATATTTTATTATTTATTTTTTTTTTAAAAAAAATTATGATCAATTGTCGGATGAGAACTAAAAATTTGGAATTGAAAACTGATCTAATAAGGAACGATTTCATGATTTTGAACAACCGAAGCAACCTGACTCATCCAAACCAGGTTGATATAGATTTTTAGATCATCTTAATCCATTGCTTATCCTTATAAATTTCACACGTAAGAGATTAAATCAAACGATAAAATATTCCCATCCTCATAAATTTCACATGCAAGAGATTAAATCAATCGATAAAATATTTAACAAAATATTCGAATCATCGTAATCCATTGCCCATCCCTTATAAATTTCACATGTAGGAGAGTAAATTCGATTCAGAACTGATGCTGATTCGATAAGATCTCATTATTTATTGACAGAATTTTATACATATTTTTATATATAGAATATAGTTACAAGATATGGCCCTTGGTTTGTTGTAACTTCTTCCAACAAAAAAAACAGCTCAGATAAGCTAATAGTCAGCCCTGCGACGGCTCTTTTTATTATTATTATTTTTACCAATTCCGCCGCATGGATCCAGGGATCTTCGACCCTTGCCTTTAAACGAACCCCGTAAAAACCAGGTTGAACGGTTGATCCTTTGTCCGCATATAAAATCCGATGCGAAGCGTCCCTAAATTTCTCCCATCAGCGTTCAACGCATGGAGCGGCTTTTTCCCCCCTTTGGCATGGGGACTTGGAGCGGAAGAGCCGAGTCGAGACAAGAAATTTAAATCCAGCGGCGCTTGGGAGAAAATCTAGGTTGTGGGTTTCGTCTGGAATCCGTCCGCATCTTCCGATCCCTCCGCTGATCCGGGGTTTTGAGGGCTGTAGCTCCTCCGTCTGGCCTAACGCCGGCGTTCCCGGTCGATTCTAGGGTCTGGCCGGCGGAAACAATGCTCTCTCTGCAGAGTGACGCGCGGCAGCAGCAACCGCCGTCGCAGCAGCAACCGCCGCCGCCTCCGCCGGTGGCGCCGGCGCAGCTGCAGCAGCTCTTTGGGGCGAATGCGTCCGGCGGCGTAGGGTTCCACGGGGCCCCTCACGGGAACGCCGATCTGAACGAGGCGTTGTTCGCTCTGCAACTGTTCGATGGCTCCGCTGATATCAAACCGTTGATCGCAAAATCGGTCGAAGGTTTTCTCTTCTTCCCATTTATTCTTTCAAATCGTTGTTTTTTCTTCCCATTTCTTTCTATATAGTCGTTTTTTGGAAATTTTTGATGCTAGAAGAGAAGACATCTTTTTCGGAACTCTCTGATCGATGATTTCTCTTGATCATTTTAAGACTTAACAGCATAGTTAAAATGATTCTTTTTGGGGGCCTGATATAAGTTTCGAACATCTGTATCTGTCTTGCTTATGGGATGTTGAGGTAGAACGTTGTGGGTTCCCTTTCGAAAAATGTTTTTTTTTTTTTTCTTTTTCTTTTTTTGTGTGTGGTGTAGTGATTGTTTTCTTAAAAGTGATGGCTTGATGGGTGACGACACTTTAACATCTAAATGGTTCAGACAATGAGGACATGCACTTGTCGCTTGCTTATCAGAATTATAAAGCGGGGAACTATAATCAGGCATTGGAACATTGCAATGCTATTTACAGGAAAAATCCAAAGCGCACTGACAATCTTCTTCTCCTTGGTGCAATTTATTATCAGGTCTGTTTTCGTGATATTGAGGTTTTTTAGCTCATTTAGTTATTGATGTTGCTATCTATCTGTTGATTTTTATTCACATTAAAAATTATTCACATTAAAAATCACATTTTCTTTTTCTGTTAGACTCTTAACTGTATTTTGTGTTGTTAATGTATTTCTTAATCTTATTGATTTTGTTTCTGAAGCTTATAGGGAGTTCAATTCTGTTCTTTGGTTTCAGCTGCATGATTTTGACATGTGCATTGCGAGGAATGGGGAAGCTCTTGCCATTGATGCACATTTTGCGGAGTGCTATGGGAACATGGCAAATGCTTGGAAGGTGACCAATAGTTCATTTTTTGGGAAAAGGGATGTCCAAAACTGGGAGCTTCCTGTGATGAAAAAGATTTAGCTACTTTCGATAGTGGTATGATTAGAAATAATGATTTCTCATGGAGAAATAATATGCATATCTCTTGGTGCAGGAGAAAGGCAATATTGATCTTGCCATCCATTATTATTTGATTGCTATTGAGGTATGCATTCTCAGTTCGCAACTTTTTTATCCACTCATCGTATCAAAGTTCACACACATGAATGGACTCTTATATAGAAATATGGCGTTATAAGGGTTAACCCATCTATTGGTCAAATATTATGCTAGAAAATTTAAATAGCTTTTTGTAACGTACTTGCAGCATGATGTCAAACCTATGTGATGAGATGCCAAATTTGTGGCTTAGGAAAGACAGGCTTGGAGGATTCTACCAAAAATATTGGAGTCAACCAAACCAGAGATACCATCTAACAATTTTTGTGTTAAATGTGTATATTATGCCTCCAAAGCATACTTCTAATTTGCAAGTCATTTTATGAAGCGGTAGAACTAGAGATATGTTGCTATTCTTATACTAATAAAGCAAAATAAAATAATGAAGCACCTAACTCATGAAGATATAAACTGTGAATGGTAACTAGAAACTATGAAGTTATAATCTGCATCACCAAGTTGAAACTTAAAAATTCCTGAAAACATGATCTTTGAATGAAATTAGTCAAAACATGGGCAGAACAAGTAATTTACTTTTTAGATATTATATTTGGTTGGGCCAAAAAATTGTGGGCTTGGGAGTGTAAGCAGTGAAATAAGGTCCTGGAAAATTTCAAGAAAGTGGTGAACTTGGGAAATATTTAGTTAAACTAATATCTTATATGACGTCTGAAATTAACTTCTCCCTAGTATTTTAGATTCAGAATGAGCAAAAATAGAATGGTGCATTAGAAGAATTAAGTCAAAGCAATTTAAATGACTGGTGATAAATCATACAGTTTGAAGGGAGGGAGCAGATGCAGTGGCCTATTTCCATGGATGAGTTGAGGCCAGTGCTTTGAGTTGGGGCTGCAGGACAGAAGCTGCCAATCGACTTTTCTTTTTTCTGCATCTAACAGAAGACATTTGCTAGCTTAAGTTCATAATATTTCACAGGAAATGGAAGAGAAGATATAGTTTCTTGGTTGTTAGAGCATTATTTAAGGGTCCAACGAGCATTATTGCTCCTCGATTCAGTATGGTTTGGTTGGTCGATGTGATACAAATTTATGCTGGTGCTGTTGTAAGTCCAATGTTATATTTTGGTGTTCTGAGTTTACCATAATGATACAACGGACATTTAGAGAGATTGATGGATAGTTCGTCTGCAAGTAATGCCAGTTTTGTGTTCGAGGATTTCTTGAATCAATTGAAAAGTAAGTGCAAATGTTTTTATTTTGTTTGCTAGATTGAATAACTGAAAAATTAGTTAGATTACTAATTGATTGCAGGACATCCCATGGGAAAAGGAACGAATAGAAGCCATGGGACGTCCTATCGGGATTTGAAACCATGGTCTGAAGTACCATCCCTCCTGTCAATATGAATTGTTTTGTCCAGAAGATGTCCATAAAAATGTTTGTTCTCCAAATGCAAATTTTTGGAAACATGGTATTGCTGTCAGTTGAGAGTTTGCTCTTGTCATATGATTAAAATGGCCTGGGTGTTATTAAGTGGTCACGGTTCAGATTCACTTTGTTGTATTATGCTACTAGCTTATTACCAATTTCAAGCTTAACATGGTAAAATTTTAATGAATTCGATTTAAGAGGAAGAAACACTAGTTCCACACTGTTATGATGGTGGTTGAAAGCCAAAGGCTTTTGTAGTATTGTGTTATCCTTTTTTGTAGTGTACATGGGTTTAACCATTATTCAAATCTGGGTGTATTGGATTTTATTTTTATGCACTAGCTGTAAACTTTTTTAAATGTAATTTAGCCCTAGAAGTTGATTGTTTTCTTGGTCATTTTTGACAAATTATTTGAAGCTTATGTACATCAATATTCCAAAAAGGAGAACCATATGCGGACAACTTTGACTGGGACTTGTTCGTTTTGTAGAATGGACTGCAAATTATTTTGGTGCTATTATGCATATGCGTGCCTTACTTTTATGTTTTATTGTCATATATTTGATTAGAAAAAGTATAGAGAAAAGAGATTAAATTTTCATATGACTTTTATTGATTTAGAATATATATATATATATATATATACATACATACTCCTAGAAAAGTCATATAGTAGGTGTTAGAAAAAAAAAAGGATATCTTAATCATTATCTTTTTGTGCTAGTTATGGATGAGTTTACTAGGCATATTCGAGATGATATTCATAAGATATGCTATTTGTAGATGATATAGTATTAGTAATAGGGTTTCTTGTGCATGCTTAAGAGTGCAGTGGAAGCGTATAGATTTCATAAATTTCTTAATGAGATCTATTTACATGAAACCCTTAATAGCCAAGATCTCCTTAATGGTAACAATCAAATGAATAAATAGTAAATGTAGGATAAAAAGAATACATGTAACGCTAAATCCAATATGTTGGAATATCCACAAGGTGCCCCAAGTGTTCATCCTCCAATGTTGATTCATACAGGAACTGGGTTCAAGACTCTAGCTCTTTCAAAACTTGGATCCTTGATGCTTAATCCTTCCAAAGGATTTGATTGGCTTGCTTTCTTTCCCTTCTAATTTTCTTTCTCTTACAAAAAAAAACCTTTCAAAGCCTCTTGTCCTAAAGGAGACATCCTTATCCTGTTTTAGGTCTTGTTTTGAAGACCTCCTTGTCTTGGTTTAGGACAAGACAGCCTCTTGTCCTGAAGAAGACCTCCTTATCCTGCTAAGTCTTCCTGAAGAAGACCTCCTTGTCTTGGTTTAGGACAAGACAGCCTTTTGTCCTAAAGAAGGCCTCCTTGTCTTGGTTTAGGACAAGACATATAAAAAAAATAAAATAAGAAAGAGAGGAAATTTATTTCTCTTCTGATGGATTCCTGTATTTTTATGAACCTCGGAACGCACTCCTATTTATAAGAGGCGGAGGGATGCATCACCAAGGGATACATCCCATTTACACGCTTTATCATGATGAGGCGTGTCTCAAAGGGTAGTGCCTCATCATGATGAGGCGCTAAGGGGTGGGGCGCATCTAAGAGAGCGAAAAGACGTATCTATGCGCTATCAGCTTCTCACGCTGATAACCTTACCTCACACTTATTTTATGATAATCCAATGGTCCAAATTAAGGCACCATCCAATGGTTCAAAAGCAAGACGCTACCACCAATGGTCCAGATTCAGGCGCTAACCAATGGTTCAGATTCAGGTAACAACCAATGGTTCAGGTCCTTCATCCAGGGAGCCATTCAATGATCCAAATCGAGCCGCTGACCAATGGTCCAGATCCATTATTCAAAAAATCATTCAATGGTCCAAATAAAGCCAATTGGGTTTTAACTCTTGGCCAACCCACATTAGGTCATGATCTAATCATATTAGATTAACCTAATACAAGAATCAGATTCGAATCCAATTCGAATCAGGAGCTAGGGTTTGCAACACGTGTTAGCATATCTAATCCGATTAGACCCTTGATCAGTTCCCTTTGTGTGACCCACTGGGTTCCACATCTAGCCAACGGTAGGTGTGGATGCAAATTGACCTATCATGATTAGAATATTTCTAATCCTTATAGGTCCAATCAATGCGATTCCAAACTTGATAATTAGAACCATTTCTAATTGTTGATCAAATTAAACTCTTTAATTTAATCAAACCTACAAGACAAGATTGACGTCTAGCAACGTATCATGTCTACCCGAAAGATATGAAATTTGGTGGATATACCAAACATACCCTTCAGTGGCAAGTTACCGTGCAATTCAATCCTTCAATCATACTGCATCCCGAATAAGTATATGAGTATGGATCAATGTCAAACTCAATTACTTATTCATATCTCTCTTAATCTTCTAATGATAATTCAATTAATGAAACATTAGAAACTCTTTCTAATTTTTTATTGATCAAAGACTTCCTGAATCATCATAAGATTAGAGCAAGTAGGATGTGGTCTTCTCTTACTAGAAGTGATTGATTTCTTGTTGATCTACTCACAATCTTCATACATAATCCACCATATCCAAAATACCTCGTACACAACTTAATGTCATGAATGAGTGTAAGCCAAATCATGGATTCATGTGCACGAGATACTATGGTGATTTCAGGTCTAAGGATCACTTGCACAACTCTCACTTAAAAAATCATCTTTTGACAAATAAGTAAGCATCCATAAGATGTTTTCTTGGTAGGTCAATTCAGTGAACTCATTCCTCTAATGAGCACCCACATCTTTGTATTAGTGTTTCACACAAGTGATTGTGAGATCATACATAAGATGTGCCAGTCTTTCCGGTAACATTGATCCCCGACTCAATGTACCAACGATTGAGAATGTTTTAGATTAGGGTTTTAAGGTTTTAGGTTTCACTGGTATGATTTCATCATAGCCCTAAAACCATTGCTCTAATCTATGGGGTTCATCATAATTATAAGAAGCAGCAAATGATGAAACATAATGCCTTTTATTTATAACCAAAATGTCATGGACATAATTTGAAAGAACAAAAGGAACCCTATCGCAATACATATTGCGATAGGCTTTTAGGGCACAACTTTTTCAATTAGCAAATAAAATTTTGATTGGGGTTAATTGTAAGTTAGAATTATAAAAAAGTATATTAGAATCTCAGGATTTTAGGCTAAGTAGAATAGAGATAGAATATAGGAAATATAATTTTAGTATAATTGAAAATAGAGATAAAAGTAGAGTAAAAATTAAAGATTATAAGATTCATAAAAGTATTTATTTTCAATATTTAGGATTGATTATTTAGAAAGAGAGATTGAGGAGGATGTTGTCGATATGATTAAAGTAGGTTGGATAAAATTCAGAAGTGTAAACAAAATATTATGTGATCATAAAATACTTAATAAGTTAAAGAGAAAATTTCATAAAATGGTCATAAAACCAACTATAATTTATCATACATAATATTGGGCAGTTAGAAAATTACATGTATAGAAGATGAGTATGAGTGCAGCTGAAATGAGAATGCTAAGATCGATGTATAATAATACAAGGAAAGATAGAATAGAAAATAAAATCGTTTGTAAAAAGTTTAAGATAGCACCAGTTGACGACAAATTGAGATGATGACCTAAATGGTTTGGGTATTTACAACATAGACCTAGAATGAAGGAATGATTTGACATACGTAGAAAAAGAAAGAGACAAAGATAGAACAAAAATTATATGGAAAGAAGTAATAAAGAAAGATTTAATATCTTTATATCTTACCAAAAAATATATCTCTAAATCGAGCGGAATGGAAAAAAAAAGATTCATAAAGCTAATCCCAACTAGTTTAGGATTGAAGTTTTGTTGTAGTTGTTGCCGTATATGTACTAGGAGCATTTTTAATTATCAAAAAGTCATTTCTTATGTATTACTAGCAAGAAATACATATTTTTCTTTCCGCTAATATTTATAATTTTGTTGTTTAAATTGAATTTTCTCCTAACCTTGTCATGCTGGTATTATGCGTTTTATAGCTGCGGCCCAATTTTGCTGATGCATGGTCAAATTTAGCTAGTGCATACACACGGAAAGGAAGACTTAATGAGGCAGCACAATGTTGTCGCCAGGCTCTTGCACTTAATCCTCGTTTGGTAACTGATTCTTTTTTTCTCCTATTTGTTTGCTTCTTTGTTTCCTTTTCTTTTTAGTAGGTGTACTTCTGATTCCGTGAAACTAGTATTGAACTCCTTTCAAACGTAGGTTGATGCTCATAGCAACCTTGGAAATCTGATGAAAGCGCAAGGATTAGCTCAAGAAGTAAGATATTACAGACAGTAGTATATTTTCATAATATTTGGCTTATTGTTCATTAGTGTTTTTTGAATTTGGTTTATATGCTCCATTTTTTATGTGTTATTTTTTGTGGATAGAAAACATAACAATGAGTTAAAGTTACAGTTCATCACAAACTTTTAATCTGCCATGTATTACCTGCTCTGCTAGCTGTGCATCTTCCTGGTATAACTTTGTTGGCATTATTACTTATGACTCTCTATATTTGCTGCTTATTTAAATTAATCTTTTTTCCTAGTGATTTATTGGGAAAGTTGAGATGATGAGTGGGCATCTTATAGCTTATAGTAGAATTCTTGACTTTGATATCTGACAAAACTAACCCAAAGTCATGGCAATATACCTCCTAGTTATCCAGACTAATTGACTGCAAAGAGGATTTTCTACTCTGATTTTTCAAGTCCAGTACTTTAATTTTTTGTGGTCTTTATATAATTTCATGCTTGTGATATTTTTTGTGCAGGCCTACAATTGCTATCTGGAGGCTCTGCGCATACAACCTACTTTTGCAATTGCCTGGTCTAATCTAGCTGGTCTCTTTATGGAGGCAGGAGATCTTAACAGAGCTCTTATGTACTATAAGGTGAAAGGCCCTTTCCCCTTCGTTGATATACAGTACAAGCATTTAGTCCAATCTGGATTTTACCTCTTCATTGTCTTCCAGTTCAAAGAAGTGGCTATCGAAATTTCTGAGAATATGTTATCATCATTTTTATTTAGTGTCACAAAGAAGAATTCTTAAGGCTGATCCCTTTCCCTTGTCTATCTTATCCATCATTATTTCACCTCCTAAGCTTACTTTTCTGTTATTTATAGAGCTTATTAGAGGAAAATATCAATCTTATGGGGTGATTTATTTTGAAATTTTTATAATGATGATATCAGATTGAACAGATGATGAGAATGTTTTTCCTATGTATCTTGGCTTTTGCTGAGAAATGCATCTGCAAACTTCTTGAAATCATGGAAACATGATAGCAACGGATATTAAGACAATGCAGAAAAGTTGTAACTGTTGGCGAACCTTGTTAATATCTGTATTATGTTTTCCTCCTTGCTGCCTCAATCTTGATTAGGCTGTGCGACACATGTGGTGAACAGTTGCCTATGTTGGAGTCTGTTTTTAGTGGAATTCTCTAATAAAATTTTAAGATCATGTGGGATATAACATTTGAAGGAAACCTTCTAGAAATTAAAGATATGGAATTTCATACTTATGGATTGTAGAAAATTTCTGTACTTCCAGAGAATTAAGAAACCTTTCTTTATTATTTTCATGTTCACTCTTGTGCTGGGCTTCTTTTGTTAATCCTTTTGGTATTAACTTTTGGAAGTGCTGTAAGTATAGGATTGCTCATTCCATGAGCTCATTCTGATCTTCAGTTACCAATTTTTAGCATCTATTATTCGTACCTTATTCACTACCCTTGGAGTTTAATTTTATGAACATGTTTGACTGGTCAATGCTTGTAAAATTGATGTACATGAGCCTTTTGGTTTTATTTAAGTTCTGTAGGTGTAGAATAATGCGAGTAAGAAAATGTGATTTTAGTTTTTGTATGCTCTAGCACAACTGCTTCACACAACGTATTCAAAGATTCTAACTATTCTCTATATGTATTCAGGAAGCAGTTAAACTGAACCCTGCATTTGCTGATGCCTACCTGAACCTAGGGAATGTTTACAAGGTAAGCCTTCATGTATGACAACAATAATGTCTAAGCCATAGCAACTGCAAGAGCCTGTACCTGTAGAAGAACAAATCATTTTCTTTTTTTGGTCTGTACCTGTAGAAGAACAAATTGTTTTCTTTTTTTGGTTTTCTCAGGCTTTAGGAATGCGTCAAGAGGCTATCATATGCTATCAGCATGCAATTCAGGCACGTCCAGACTATGCATTGGCTTACGGTGAGTACTTGCGTCTAGCTCGATAAAGCCTTTGTTAGTTGTCATCAAATACACAGTTGTCTGTGTGGGTCACTATTAGAGACACATCAGTAAAAATTAATCTTTGAAAATTGTCTTTTTTTTTTTGTTAAAAATATTGCTTATACGTAACTTTTAGTGTGGTTGTAGATTCATATGTTAATTGCATAATTAGGTCTTCAGATTTGTGGTCTCAAATTCATGTTATTAAAATTGAGAAAATTAAATCTGAGGATGCTACTTTAGTGATCTTTTCGCAGATATGGTAGTGATTGAGGGAGCAATAAGTTCAGTTGGGGTAGACATACCAAGTAGAAGAGACAGTTAGTAGTCCCTAGCATATGAAATAAAACATTGAGATTGCATTACATATCTTATCAATCAGAATCTTCTGCTTCATATGCATATCAGTTGCTCTCTTTTTAAAACTAGAGGGACAGCAAATGCATACTTCCTGGAAAAAATATGCTGAAGTGGATGCTGATTGCGTATATCACCAACAATATAGTGGAACGGACGTATTTGCTGCAGGGAACCTTGCTAGTGCGCACTATGAACAAGGTCAGCTGGATTTGGCAATTCTGCATTACAAGCAAGCCATCAATTATGATTCAACTTATGTGGAGGCATACAATAATCTGGTTAGTTTTGGTTTCCTGATTATGATATTTTGAACAAAGAATTCTTTGTAAACAAAAATGATTTTATTGACATTCTTTGTCTTATTAAAAAGGGGAATGCTCTCAAAGATGCTGGTAGAGTGGATGAGGCTATTAGCTTCTATCAGGTAACTCTACATTGTCTTTTTTTTTTTTTCCCATAACTTATTATTATTATTTCTTTTTATATATTTTGCCCCTTCTGAAACATTTTTATATTAATTTTATGAAGTCATGCCTTGCGTTTCAACCTAACAACCCACAAGCTCTTACGAACCTTGGGAACATACATATGGAATGGTGAGCTTTCGAAAATGTTTGATGTTGTTATGTTTATAAAGTTTATCATGGTTAACTTTGAATGATTATTCTGAACATGCAGGAACATGATGAACGTAGCTGCATCTTATTACAAGGCAACTATATCTATGACTACTGGATTATCTGCTCCTTTCAACAATTTAGCAGCGATTTACAAACAACAGGTTTCTGCACCCCTTGATTTTTTTGCTACAGTTATTAATATATCATGCCATATTTACTTTTTAGAGAGGAAACCATTGATGTTACCATCTTTTCTTTTTCACTTTATAACCATCTTTCTTGCCATATGAAATTAACTGAGTTCCTGGATCCTTCTTATATCAATAACAGGGAAATTATGCTGAAGCTATAGCTTGCTACAATGAAGTCCTACGTATAGATCCTTTGGCAACCGATGGACTCCTCAATAGGGGAAACACATTCAAGGAGATTGGCAGAGTTAGTGAGGCAATTCAGGATTATATTCGGGCAGTGACTATCAGGCCAACTATGTCCGAGGCTCATGCAAATTTAGCTTCTGCATATAAGGACAGGTTTTATAGACTGCTTATATTACCTTTTTTTTTTAAAAAAAGAAAATCTGATACATTGGCACTTGCGGGATTATTTGCAGCGGATTTGTGGAAGCAGCTATTAAGAGTTATAAACAAGCATTGCTGCTACGTCCTGATTTTCCTGAAGCAACTTGCAATCTCCTACACACCTTACAGGTGAGAAACAGACTATTAAGAGTTATAAACAAGCATTGCTGCTACGTCCTGATTTTCCTGAAGCAACTTGCAATCTCCTACACACCTTACAGGTGAGAAACAGAGTTTCAACATGCATGCTTCAATGTATAAAAAAGAGCAGCTAGGGGTTTTTGTAGTGAGTATTAGATAGCAGGCGCCGAGTCCCCAACATGGGCTGGTAAAACTTACCAATATTCTCTCTCTAAGTATCAAAAATTAATATTTTACATCATCTTAATGCGCACAAAAAAAAAAAAAGAAAAACATCAAAGGTGAAGCTGTAAAACACCGTCTAACTAACATCATGATGTCATGTCCAAGGTCCACAAACTAATAACATATTGTAATCCATTCATAAGATAAAAATATCTATAAACATATAACATCATCCATACAAGAAATATGCTTACAATGATGTAATGTAATTCACCAAACTAAGCGTCATTATCAATAGATAATACCCCACTAATGTAGGACAAAAAAAGTCAAATGACAAATTGATGATCGACCATCCCAATAATCAGACATCATTTGCTACTTCTAGGAGGTATGCTCCTTGAGCATCAGAACTAGAAGTGTCCTAGTCATTGAATTGGAAAGTGATTCAGCTTGATATGGAATAAATCACCTATTACCCATAGTGTGGTGGCCACTATAGCAGGTTTTCACCAAATATATTAGGCACTTCGTACCCAAGTATCTTGTAGCACCGCTATGATGATTAGCATAGTAGTTTCAGGTCAAAACCACTATAGCGAGTGTAGCAGCTGAATTTTAAAACAATGGCATGCCAATCAACCAATTGGTAGTCCTTTTCCTCATCTTGCTTCCCTGGTAGTCCTAGGAGAGCTTTATTCGGAAACTTGGTTGTGGAAGAAACCATAGACAGATTGGTACTTGAAATAATGACTGACACTAACGCAGATTAGCTGCGGTTTTAGGTATATTAGTTCAAACAAGTTTCTGAAAATTTTAGCATGCCAAAAAGTATCCGCAGGCCAAGAATCTCTCTTAAGACCTATTGGTCCAGTACTGTGCCACCTAACCCATTTTACCATGCTATGGAGTCAAGCATCTTATTACCAAATATCCCAGCTATTGCAGATGAAATTAGGATCTCTTGCAGATCCAATAATAGTGAGTCAAGGAATGTAAGTTGTACCCATCTTCTTTGCTTATCTGACTTCTTTTTTTAAATATCATTGTTCAGTGTGTGTGTGATTGGGATGATAGGGACAGCATGTTTGCAGAAGTGGAGGGAATCATTAGAAGGCAGATAAAGGTTTTTCTTTTTTCTTTTTTCTTTTAATAATCATAATGCTTTTTCCCCCTCCTTTGTATGTGTTGGAATTGTTTCATAACATGAGTTTTACTGAGACTAGCAATACTTTCAGATGTCGGTCCTTCCAAGTGTGCAACCATTTCATGCTATAGCCTACCCAATTGATCCAATCCTTGCACTGGAAATTAGGTGACTAGTTTTTATCTCTGAGTTTATTAGTTGTGTTCCTTTCCTGTAGGATATATACTTGATCCTTCGTGGATGTACTCTATTTCTCTTTTTTAATTTAACCTAAATTTGCTGTTCAACTCTATAAAATATATCTGAAAGTGAGCATCTTGTTTTCATTTCTAGCCGGAAATATGCAGCGCATTGCTCTTTAATTGCTTCTCGTTATGGACTTCCTGCCTTCAGACATCCCCTTCCTATTCCTGTGAAGGCTGAAGGTGGAAGTGGGCGACTCAGAGTGGGGTAAGTATATTATATGTTCTACTTATTGTGCCCAACCAGTATTTCTGTTTCTTATTTAACTGTTAATGGTTGCAGATATGTCAGCAGTGACTTTGGTAACCACCCCCTCTCCCATCTCATGGGCTCTGTATTTGGAATGCACAACAGAGAGAATGTCGAGGTTCACTGGATTTTCATTCACTCTCCTTTTAATGACCACTTTAGTCTCTTTGTACATCTCCTATTGATAAGCTTATTTTACAGGTATTCTGTTATGCCTTGAGTCAAAATGATGGTAGTGAATGGAGGCAGCGCATCCAATCTGAAGCAGAACATTTTGTCGATGTTTCTTCCATGTCATCTGACATGATGGCCAGAATGATCAATGAGGACAAAATACAGATCCTAATCAATCTTAATGGATATACTAAGGTATTCCCTGATAGTTTTCCTCATAAGATTGTTGGATGCTATGCTTCATGTGTTGCAACATATAGAGTTGGCAGTTCACAAATTTATTTTGATATATCTGTGACTGTTTATTATATTGATTCCTTAAGCAACAATCTTTAATTACTGGCAATTGAAGTCAAGTGCTCTTTTCCTTGATTTTGTGCAACAAATTTGTAATCCCCTTTTTTATTCTTTTTGTATTGTCTCTCTTTGATGTTAGATGGGGATTGATAACCCTCAGCACATGGTTAACCATTAAAAAAATGTAATTGGTTTTTTCTTTTTTTTTTAATGTGACACATTTCTGGTCTACTGTTACTGCTTGGTCTGAGTGTAGTGAATGGAATCATGCCTAATGTCAGTTTGGTCCATTACTCTGGAATAATCTCAGGAGTGGACAACTAATCTTTATTTGTTTTTGAACTATAAAATGATTTGCTGCAAACCTTATGACTTGGATTCAGTATATCATTCTTCCAGGCTTCCATATGCTGTCATGCTAAGTTAGTTGCCAAGTGTGACTTCCCAAACTAGTTAGTCAAATGCTTATGTGGTGGTTGATCTGACCAAGCATTCAGTTAAGTAGTTGTCTGGGGTTCAAATTTCCTTTGGCTTGTAATTTTCATACATCAAATAGTAATATTCATATGATAATAACACAAGGTACAACATGGTCATTGCTTAGAACTCTATAATATGCTCTAAAGGGTCCCCCAAAGAATGAAAAGCATATAAAACTACTAATTTTCATATATGTCAGTTTCAAAAGTTTATATTCTTGAAGCTTGTATAAATATACGTAACTATATGCTTTAGGAACAAAGTAAGAAGGAATAAAAAAGGGGAAAACAGAAGTTAATAGATTTTGAAGTCAAGTTGAGAGGAAAAGTGATGCAGCCCAGAAAAAAATGAATAAAAGAAATTTTGGTTAAAATAGGAAATTTTGATACATGTTTCTTCAGGACTCTTATTGTAATTGTTTTCAAATAAGTTTATGATTGTTATTTTAATTCTAGTAAGTTTAGGATTTTGTCTTTGATTATGATTTGGTTTGGACCAATTTAACTCTATAAATTGGCCCTATGTGTACCATATTGAAGCCATCGATTTAGTAATACAATGCAAAGTTTTTTCTTCTCTTGTTTGGGGTAATTCCTAACTTGCCAGGGTGCAAGATTACAAGATTACGATTTAGTAAGAGGTGATCGATGAGACGCTGTGATCCTTAAGCTTCTCCTAGAGAGGTCAAAGGTACTTAATTACTTTTAAGGAGTTGGTGCAAGACTAACAGTTGTTTTCTTTGAGCAGTCATGCTTGTATCAGAAAGCTAATGTCTAGACTCATCATTGAAGAGTAAAATCTATGTGAATAATTGTTGGGTTCTCACATGATGGATCAGCCCTCAGCAACTTATTTATGAGGGAGGAGGGGAGGAATGGTATTTTAAACTTCGAGAAATGAACTTTTTGTATTGAAAGTTTTGAACATGGAAGCTTGTTAATCAATTGAGAACTTGTTCCATGTTAATTAGCAAACTATATGACTGGTCAAAGTAAATTTTAAGAAATAACAGATATTTCAGTCCCTTCTATTGGCAATCAATTGGACTCTAAAGAAAAGGTGAAGAGAAAAGGTGAAGAGAGAGAACAAAATAAACAAAAAGTGCACCTTCTCCTCCATGTCTTTAAGATATCTAGGAAGGACTCTAAAGAAAAGGTGAAGAGAAAAGGTGAAGAGAGAGAACAAAATAAACAAAAAGTGCACCTTCTCCTCCATGTCTTTAAGATATCTAGGCATGTCTTTAAGATATCTAGGAAGGTGTGGAAAAAGGTGGAAGCAGGAAGCATCTTAATAGATGCTCTTCTAATTTATTTCTCGATATTTCTCAATATCCATGAAGACTGCCTATAGCCTAGGAAGGGTCGTTTACAGTACATCAACATCATGCCTTCTTGTAGTGGGGCATTCAAAATCAAAAACTGTCAAAAACTTGTTGGCCCTTGAGATTGCTGCAGAATGCATCAACTATTATTCTATGACATAATAGATGTATGTAGTACCATCTATGCAAACATATGCATATGTCTGGCTATGTGCTTCCATATATATAGATGTCTTTCTATGTATTGTATGAATTATATGGGGAAAGGTAGGAGGGGAGAGGGATGGAGGTGCTAGATGTTAAAGAGTGCATGATGGTTTATCATCAAACTAGAAGTCCAAGGAATTGCCTTAGGTTTGTACAGGCGAAGCTTGTTGGTTACAGTTGCTGTGGGATGAAAACAAAATCTGAAAAAAAGAATATTGTCATTCTGAAAGAATTGCACATATTGATGTCCTGACATGGGTAGGAATTGGCAGCAAAGTAAGAACAATGATATAACTCCCTGTGGATTTTCAAGCTTAATCAAATAGTTAATGCACTTTGGAGAATATATGCAGAAAGATGGCTGAAATTTGTAGTGTTCAATAAAACTGGATTAAGTTCCTGCCTGGTAAAAGTGGTTGATCGTGTGTCAGGCGCTCACCTTAGTTTCAACCTGGGCTCCCCATTGGCCACATCGCCTAGCGTCTTGCCAAGCATTGTACACCTTGGCATTAGGCTGCTCAAGCACCCAAGCAAGGCCAACTAGATGCCAAGGTGGCTCTATGACAACCTCAGGCACTATCATTTCTTGGAATCTCAAATAACTCGGTTTGATGGTTAATATGAAAGTGTTGCATTAAGGAATGAACTGGGTAAAAAATGAAAAATTAATTGACTGCATGCATTCATGTGATATTCTGCTGAGCAGGATTTGATGCCTCCTAATTTTAATGATAATGAAAACAGTGGCCTGTTTAGTTTAACTAGAAGCTCCTTTTTTTTCTTTTTGCATGTAATTGACAGTTACTGTGTAGTTTCAACTGCCATGTAGATATTGCAGCTGATTATTCTCGCATATTCATGCCACAGTTGATTATTATCTCTCGTTTGTGTTCCAAGTCATTTCTGTGATTTTTGTCAGGGTGCAAGGAATGAAATTTTTGCAATGCAACCTGCACCTATTCAGGTCTCTTACATGGGTTTCCCCGCGACAACCGGTGCAACTTACATTGACTACTTGGTTACTGATGAGGTGCAACTGACATCCTTCTCCCTGACTTTCTTATCATGCTTGAAGTCACTATTTTCCTTAATCTTTTTTTTTTTTCTTTATGACAGTTTGTTTCTCCGACACGTCTCTCACATATTTACTCAGAAAAGCTTGTCCATCTTCCTCATTGTTATTTTGTAAATGACTATAAACAGGTAACATACATATAACATGGATATATTGGTGCTGGATTGTTGAATTCTGGACTTATCATCGTGCTTTTTGTGAATATAATCTACAGAAAAATCGTGATGTTTTGGATCCAGTCCGTCAGCATAAGCGAGCAGATTATGGTTTACCTGAAGATAAATTTGTTTTTGCATGTTTTAATCAGCTTTACAAGATGGACCCTGATATATTCAATACTTGGTAATGTTTTTAATCCATCACAGGGCTGCATCTGTCATTATAGTTGTAGTTTTGCATGATGGAGGGTATGCACCTGGATATTGTAGAGAAGATAAATTCGTCCATTTGGCTGTGAAGTTTTCCCTGTACCTGCTGAGAAGCTGATTCATATCGCCATTTTCAGGTGCAATATTCTGAAGCGTGTTCCAAATAGTGCGCTGTGGCTGCTGAGATTCCCAGCAGCCGGTGAAATGAGGCTGCGTGCATGTAAGTAGATTGGTTTTTAATTGTTGATAGGGTTGCTAATGGCTGCTTGCTTGGTTGCTAACACCTTTTTGCCACTTGGGTAAAAGGGGTGGGGGTTTGATTCCAGTTGGAGTCGGCCCCCTGTGGGTGGGTAGGTGTAACGTAGAAAACTTAAAGTTGACAGTCTCCCTATCTGACAAACTGTAGTACTGTTCTGCATAAGTTGTTTCGTATAATATTTTCTCTAACACACAAACTCATGCAGATGCTGCTGCACGGGGAGTGAGACCTGATCAGATTATATTCACAGATGTTGCTATGAAGCGCGAGCATATCAGACGCAGTGCTCTGGCAGATCTCTATCTTGACACGTGAGTAATTTTTGTCTGAATAATTTTATTAAGCATGCAGTTGATTTGAAATGTCAACTTTTCCCTTGTGCCGATGATACGTGGGTTTGAATGGGCAGGCCCCTTTGCAATGGCCACACAACAGGAACGGATGTATTATGGGCAGGTTTGCCCATGATAACACTTCCCCTAGAAAAAATGGCTACCAGGGTTGCTGGTTCATTATGTCTGGCCACTGAAGTTGGGGAAGAGATGATTGTTGGGAGGTAACTTTTATTTACCATGTTCTGGTTCTTATTGTTTTTAAAATGACTACTGAATTGAATGCTATTTACTGTATTTCTTCTAGCCTGAAAGAATATGAAGATAAGGCTGTAGCTCTGGCTGAAAATCCCACAATGCTCCTAGCTCTTACCAATAAACTTAAGGCAGCGCGGTTGACCTGTCCTTTATTTGACACAGCAAGATGGGTGAGTGCATCTTACATTGTCGACACACGATGATCATGTAGGCATGTGTTTGTATCATGTGTTTGTATGCAAAAACACACAGACATAAGATGCAGACGCATGCTGTAGCCGAAAGATATGAGATGACAGAATACTGAATGAGATCAAATAATGCAGGTGCGCAATCTGGAGAGGGCTTACTACAAAATGTGGAATATTCACTGTTCTGGAAGACATCCACAGCCCTTCAAAGTGACTGAAAATGATGCCGAGTTTCCCATATGATAGATAGTTCCATAGACGAGCCTTGTAAATAGTTGAAAAGTTTCAGCATACCATGAGAAATATTGTCCAAGGTGATACTCCAAATGATGCGCTGGGATGTATTTGCACATCCTTGGCGTGGAAAGAGTGGAAAGAGGGCAAGGATTTTATTAGGTTTTGCCCTTAACCAGATGTGCGTGTCAGTGCGACGCGTACCAACTAGTCCAGTATATACATCTAAATTTCAATATTTGAATTATTTATTGAAGAGAAGTAACTGTATTTTGAGCGTCCTGACATCATCAGGTATATTTTGTTACAGTGGCAATTATGTTAGACTGTGATCATCGGATGGGCATGATGCCGTGGCTTCCCTGGATGGCAGAAATTGGGTAAGGTTGGCTGAGGCTGTACGGTTGCATATAATAATATTATATCTTAATTTATTGCATTTTCTTATATTATATAATAATAATATTATTATAATATAATATTGTTATATAATAATATTATTATAAGAATTTATGAATTAAAAATAATTAATAATAGCAAATTCTGATAGTACAGGTGGTCAAACAGTTAGAATTATTATGCGTTATCTTTTATTATTATATTATTATTTTTTATTATAGAAGTGCTTTCTTAATTTGGTTATAAAATAAATATTAAAGTTTTGTCATACTTTAAAAATGTAGTTAGTAGATGGTAAATAATTTTTTACAAAAATTTTACTATCAAAAAGTTATATCACCAATCACTAGGCTTAAGTGGAGGGGGAAAAAAGAAAGTGGTTAAGGAAGTTGGTAATTAGGTTATAAATTTTTGTATGATGTTGGTAATTGGGTTATAAGATTTTGTATGCATGAGAAGAAAAGAAAAATGTAAGTATAAAGTAAGAGCGTAGAAGATAAGTTGATGAATAATTTTTATTAAATAAATGTTGAAAGTTGAATCTATTATTAATATGGGTGCTTTCCTTAAGTAAAATTAGATAATAATATTTTTGAGAGAATGTGGATTGATTCAAGCGAATGCTTATAGTAAAAATATATTTATTGAAGGATATTTGAATGAGCATATGAAAAAATAAAATATAGTTTAGAAAAAAAGGTTAACAAGTTTGTAGTTTTGATTCTAAAAATGAGGAAAAAAATATATCATTTTAGAGTTGATAATGATATATAATTTTTAATACAAAGTTTTTACTGCCTTATCTGCAGTTTTCACTGCCTTATCTGCAGTTTTTTATTGAAAACAAAAAAAAAAAAAAAAAAAAATCAAAATGATGGGAGCACCACTTTAAATTTGATTGCAACAGTGAAATAGGCAGCAGACATGGTTCAGAATGAACAAAGAAAAACAAACTCCCTTCACAAACAAGCGAAGACTGCGCCAATACAAAAGCCTGAATGCCAGCCAATGCCCCCATTCGGCTTACGACTAGCTTCTAGCTTAGAATCTCCTTGTATATCATGGTGCTTTGCTTAATTGACATGTTAATGGATACTTCATAATGTCATTCAAAAATTCAAAATTTAGTTTGCAATATTATTTTTCTCAAAGGGATGGTTAGAATTTGTTTAAAGTATAAGAATTCTTATTTTAAGGAATAAAGCAAAGAAAACCATAAAACTCTAATAAATATAAAAAAAAAAGGTTCGTAGAATATCCTTATGCATATGTAGTTGAAAAACTAAGCGGTGATGTCCACTCATCGAGGTGTTAACTACAAGATTGACTAATAAACTTGCCTTGAACCATTGGAATGTATGACTAAGAATAATGAAGTCTCCCACATGGATCTTGATTTGATTTGGTGTATAGAAAATTAGGTCTCTTCAATTGTAAAAGTGTGAGACCCAACTCAGAGCCAGCATTCAGGAGACAAACTTGACAGGTCTAGGACTTATCAGAGACAATGGTCCTGGAGTTCCCTCCAAGCCTCATCCTCTTTTATTTAATTCTCTCAAAAATCCCTCTTCCAATCCAAGAAAACAACAGCAACAGCGAGTTATATGGATCACCTAGGATTCTATTATCTTCTTCCTCTAATCTGGTGACCCAATCGAGCTAGCAAGCCTCTTTTCTTTCTCTTCTTTTGAGCCCTTGGTTTCAATGGCAAGCCATCGATAACCACCGGGAGCCTTGAAAGCCCAACTTTAGCTCTCTATTTTAATGAGGGTTTTGACCGGATTTCAGACCAAAAGGAAGCTATGGCTATGGCTGATCAGCGATTGGGACGACTACCTTGCCAGCAAAGACCCCTTTTATGCATTGATTTCTTAATTTTATCCTGTTCTAACCTCAATTTTAGGGGAGCTCATGGCCGAATCTAAGGTCGTTGGACTGCTATTGTTCATTGCGCATCATCGGGTTTGTTGGCTGGAATGGCCTCAGATAGTCGAGAACCACTGGATTAAAAGCATTATCGGCCATCCCACGCTAGGGTTGAAGCCGGTTCAGACCAACCTTCATTGAGACCTTCTTCTTTAATTGGTATGAGTCGGTTGAGACCTTCTTACTCTATTTTACATGTTTATTTAATTCTTAATTTCTCTCCCCTTAGATTACTTGAATCCCTGCTAATCTAATTCCAATCTGGGGTGTACTGTAGTGGGGTGAAGGTCATGATCATGGGTTTGAGGTTAACCAGAAACCCAAATTTTGATCTTAATATGATCCGATTTTTGGTATTATATATGTTTGATTTGATTAGAGTAGGTGGACCATAAATTCAGATTCACCATGTCTAACCCTATTAATTTTAAGTATATAAAATATTAATTTTTAAAAACTATGTGAACTATTTGTAATTGTAACTACATACTGAATATTGTGCTATTATATATGAATATGTTATTTAAGCATCACTGCATTACATACGGATTTTCAAATAATTATATTTAAAATTAAATTATTATGCTTACTTGATTTTTCTAGTTACGATTATGATTTACTTATTGAGTGTTAGTTCACAAATATCCTTGCTCTCAAACTAAAATATATACAGGATGGGTTTCGGATAAAAACTTGCTCATGAATCTAGTCAAAAATATGTTAGTTAGAGAATTGATATAATTTTTGATTCAAAAAATATTTAGTTATTGAGCAATGATGTTAGAATCTTATTTGGATTTTAGTAATTGTAGTCATAAATGTAACATTTAGATTTCATCAATTTTATGGATATATTATTATTAGTTGAATTAAATGAAGTATTTGAATTCAATTTTGAATGTAACATTTGCATGCCATGAGTTTTAATTCAGCATGTGGTGAGTTGTTATGTCGTGAATCCACACTCAGATCCAAGGCATGACAGACATGATATGGTGCTGTAGATTTTGGAGAAGATCCAGATGAAAGCAAACTAGCAGATGGATTTTCATGCATGAAGGAGCTAATTTAAGCAGTGCAGGTTTTATGCATGGATGAAAGCAAACTAGTAGGTAGAGAAACCACCTTTAGGCTGTCTTTTACCTCCTTCAATCCTTTAATGGTTATCTGAAAGGTTCTCCAGGCTAGGTCTGAAAGATGTTTTACTATAATGATCACTGATAAATCATAACTAATTATGTCTTTTATTCCTCACAATATTGGCAGTTTGATTAATGGATCCTTTCATGTTCAACAATATTGCAAGTGACCCCAAGTTAGATAGATCTGACACTGACATTACTTGTCAAACTCTAAGCTTTGCCTATGCTCTCATTAGGACCTCATAAGAATTGTGATGAATAGTACTCAACACAAGGTTACTGCTATGGAATCCACCAATATTAAGCAGAGATTATGAGATCAAGTTTATCCTTACTTCCATGAATAAATGGTTGAATTGTTAGTAATCATTTTGTTGACCATATCTTGAGAAAAACTACTTGTTGACTAAAATTGTGAGGTCCGATCTATCCTATAAAATTTCTTTAATGCCAAGTATCATCCCTCTTATCGGATTTTTAAATAACAAATATATCCTTTAAAAATTCTAGCTTTTGCATTGCTTCCCCTTCTTGCCTAAATGATGAGCATATCCCTTTATTAATACGATAGTCTCTACTATTCTTCATTCCTCCTTTTGTTCCACCTTCAGTTCAAGCATCTTGCTTCTAGTTATAGATTATTCTTATTTTTTAATATTTTTTTTATCGATAAATGTATAATAATTATTTTTTCATAAAAATGTATGTAATTATCTTTTCACTGTATATAAGAAATATCAATGTTGCACACGAAGTATCTTTTTTCTCGATAGTATAGGGTTTGAGAGGTAACAGTATTATTTTGCAAATAAACATAGTGAAGAAGGATCTAAACATAAAGAGAAATGGTGTAATAGAACAAATATTACATGATTTAACATAAACTAGACCTTATAGTTCGTCGGTTCATTGATGGTCTGGTTAATAATTTGTGCTTTCATGATCCATATCTTCCTTGTGAATATTGGAATTTTCAAACCCAGAATCAGAATACTATAACAAGCAAGAAAGGCATGATCATTTGATACTGAAATCCGAAGAAGCTTAAACTCTTGTGAGAACTTAGTCATCTCAGTATATTCATATAACCCACCTCTATCCTTGGAGAAAAGATCAGAAAAAACCTTCATCACGTTTTATGCCCATAGTTAACACGTAACATTATTATATAAATTATATAAGAGCATGGCGTTACGTAGCTGTTAGCCTACAGGGCATGAAACTAATGTCTCCTGCCCACAGTGAGAGAGAGAGAGAGAGGCGGAAGAGTCGTCCACGCCATCCCGAGACGCGGCACGCCGCTCGGCCCGCCGGCCACCCGATTTACGTGTCCGGAACGTCACCCTCCCAACCGCATCGCCATCCCCCCCTCTCCCTATTTATACTCCAGCTTTTCCTCTTCCCCCTCGAACCAAACCCCCCCTTCCTTTCTTTTATTTTCTCGCCATGGCTTCCTCCTCCTCCTCCTCCTCATCCTCCTCTCGCATCCTCCTCCTCCTCCTCCTCGCTCTCTCCATCGTTGTCGCTTCGTCCGCCGCGGTCTCCCGACCGGGCGCCCGCCGCCGCGTGCCGAACGTGGGGTCCAACGAGGAGGTCCAGGGCCTCGGCCTCTTCTGCGTCGAGGAAGTCAACCGCCGCCGCGGCGACGGTGGCAAGCTCCTGACGTTCTCGCGGGTGGCGGCGGCGCAGAGCCAGGTCATGTCTGGGATCATATACTATCTAAAGATCGCCGCCTGGGACGGCTGCGACCGATTGTTCGACGCCGTCGTCGTGGTTAAGCCCTGGCTCGATTCCCGCCGTCTCGTTTCGTTTTGTCCCTCCTCGCCACTGAGGTCGGTCTCCGCCCGCCGCTGAGATCGGATATGGTCACCGTTGGGAGGGATCTTTTATAATAAGCTTCGAATCTAGGAATCTAGTAGTTTGGCATGCATGGTAATAAGAATTAATAACCAAGAAAAATTATTAGCACTCGAAGTGTTGTTCCTTTGATGGCTTAATAGAAAGGAATGCTAATTAATTATTTATTTTCATAGATTCTTTTTGAAATATGAGGACTTTATAATTTATTTGCTAGGGCGTATGTTTTTTTCGATAGAGTGGAAAAGATCCACCTATCACATTGCATGGATACTTGAGGCGACCAATAAATCGATAATAAATATCTTTATACAAAGAAATATTAAAATCATGTTTATTTCTTTTAAAAAAAAAGAATAATTAGATCTTTAATGTTACATTTCATTAAAATATAAATCTTTCATCCATCTTTTTATTGAACGATCATCTTTCAAAACTTTTCTTGATCTATTTCACTTGGAGATGATAAATTATGTCAATGAATTATAAATGGATTGGATCAACTTTAAAGTATAATGATAAATGGTTCAATCCAAATTCAACCTATTTATTAATGGATAAGAAATCTAAATTCTAACCTAATTCTTGTGTATTCCATGGTTTACATGATATGACTCATGTAATTCATTTAAACTATATAACTTGTGTAAACTGTATGATCCGTATAACTTATAGAAC
The DNA here is from genome assembly GCA_017589505.3 of Metroxylon sagu. Classification (NCBI taxonomy): domain Eukaryota; kingdom Viridiplantae; phylum Streptophyta; class Magnoliopsida; order Arecales; family Arecaceae; genus Metroxylon; species Metroxylon sagu. The sequence goes on along the minus strand of JACVBY030000658.1, from coordinate 688,919 downwards.
TTGTATAACCTGTATAACTTGTATAAAACCCATGTAACTCATATAACATATGTAACGTATTTAACATCAATATATTTATAAAATAATTATATATTAAGAATCATAACTAAAGCACAAATAAAAATTGTTTCGTTCAAAAGAAAAAAAAAAAAATCCTTACATAAGCATATAATCATCATCATAAAATAATAATTAATAAAAAGATAACATTAACTTAGAAAAATAAGTTTGATGGAACATATCCAGATTGATAGATCAAGTCACATAAATTGATCCATTTAATAATCAAGTCAATTAATGATCAATTTCGAGTTAGCGAATCAATCCATGATCCGACTTGTTTATTAATTCTATCTAACGGGTCAATTGATTTTGATCCGAATCCGTTTTTGTTCAACCCAAATTTGCTTAACTTCGTGTACGAGTCGTATTCATGAATCTTGTTTAAAATTGTTGCCCCTAATCTCTCACCTTCTCTCTCTTTGCATGACCTCCTTTCTTCTCAAATGTTGTAAGCGTTTGCTACTCTTTGTCCCTCCCAAGAGCAAAACCTTAGCAACAGCCTAACTGTGGTTGAATTCCATTGACGTGGAGCCGTCCATGTTCATGACAAGCGGTGAAGGACATCAAAGTGTGAGGGTTTTATTGTAGCCTACCAACTCGATTTGGAGGAGAAGACTAGCTTGAAGCTGTTGTTAAAATGGGTACAAGGTCAGCAATCATCGAAGCAGGAGAAAAAGATGAGGGATCCTTTCTCTGGGTCGGTTTCTAGTTCTCTCTCTCTCTCTCTCTCCTTTCATATTCATCATTGTTTTTGCTGTTCTTGTTCTTTGTTTTCCATATTGACAAAACAATGTTACTTTTAGATTCTATTTAAGGAGGTTGTGATGATTCCAACATGAAGATTTTGCTACATTATCAAGCAGAAAATATTTATATTTTTATGATGACAAGGTAATTTTGGATGGTTTGCTATAAGGGCAAGCATGGATCAGATTGGATCGATTGTAGGTCAAAATATCGAACTAATCCAGTTAATATCTATTCTAGAATTTTGGATGTAGAATCAATCCGATCATATCTTGAAACCAATTTAGACTAACTCAATCAAATCAGTTCGGTTCCAAGTCAGTTTCAGGGTTTAATAATAGAATTGATTTTTTTGTTCTTTTTTATTTGATGCCTGTCTGATATTTAATGGCTAATTTTTTCTTTAATTATGTTTAATAAAAAGGATATATATAATATCTGTTAACTTATTAATACTTAAAGTTTTTAGTAGAGATATTAGACAATGTATGAAGTATACTTGCGATTCTTAAAAGCACTTTAACTTAGAACCTAACCAATCCAATCCTATTAGATCGGGTTGGTATTAGGAATGGCAACTCATCCTTATCCTTACTTATTGCTAATTCTAGAAGTGGACTTAGACCAGCCCGAAGCCCTTTGGGTCAGGCTAGCTTTGGGCCAGGCCTGGGCTCAAAATTAAGGCTCATATTAATTTCGAGTGGACTCAGATCCAGCTCAAATTAGGCCCGATTATGAAGCTCTTGGTTAGATTGGTTGAATCTTTATTTGGTTTTAATTTATATAAAATTAAATCTATATATTTTCTATTTAAGCAAACAACCATTTTATATATACTTTAATTTAGTCTAAGCAAATAATCTGTATATTTGAGCAAATAATTTCATATAACAAATTGCCAAAATTGGATCGGCCTAGTGTTTTGGCCCAAATGGGCTAATTTGAGTCAGCCCTATGGGTTTCAGACTGAACTCAGGCCTGAGCTCGGGTTGGGCTCGGGCCCTAGTTTGGCAACAATTTTAGGGCCTTGGCCCAACTTTAAACCCAAAAAACAAAAAAGAAAAAAAAGGGGTTGGGCTTGGGCAACGGTTTGGCCCAACCTGGCTCGATCTACTTTTAGTCTTACTCGTTACCTCATCCTACCACTATTTAGCCCTCCATCTCCATCCTGACAAATGAAAACAAGAATTTTCCCATGCTCATAGGGATCCCATCCTCACTTACCTCATTTCTAATAAAATCTTTAATTTTATTTTTACAAAAATCCCCATCCTATTAGGGACCCCATTCCCCCAATTCTATTTTTGATAATAAAATATTTATTTTTAATTTAGATTCTTACTATATTTTAAAAATAAAAATAAAGTATTAAGTTTCATATAACAAATCAAATAAATTTAAATAAATTTGTCACAATTGTTAATTTTATGAGCTAATTTATAAGAAATATATTAAACCATAATATCAAAGAATATAATAATGTAAGTTTATGATAGCAACTACTTCATAAGAAACAAACACATTTAATCATAACCTTTAATAAAAATAAAGTAGGTGAGTGCATGTAGTCTTAAGATATTTTAAGATTATATTACTCTTAAAATAATATAATAATATTTAAATAATATAAAATATATGGAGACATATCAAGATAATGATAGAGGAATTCATAGGGCAAGGAGCACGCTTTTTATTCCTAGTCCATCTTCATTTATAGGGATAAAATTTTTTTTATCCCCATTCTTATGAAGAAAAAATTTCTCTCATTCCATCTCATTCGGAGCGGATTCTTCTAGAAATTTAGAAAAATAAAAAAATTTGTAATCTTTATTTTGTATCAGTTTTTGAGTTCTTCTAACTTGTTGCTCAGTCCTATTTGCTATTATTTTTTTTATGAGCAACTATTTCCAGCCATCATGTTTTATTTTGTTACTGTTTTTCTGCGGGCAGCCATGGTGCTAAATCTAAGACACCATTTCCTGCCCTCTTTCTCTCCCTCCCTTCCTTCCTTCCTTCCTTTTAAGCGCTCTATTTACCTGGCTTGTGGAGTGGCAGGAAAGGTTGTGACTCAGAGGATAGGAGAAATTCTCTAGATATTGGGAGATAAAGGGAAGGTAGAAAGATTCACTTATTAGAAGTTTTTCAAAGCTTCCACCTTCTCCAAGAAGAGATGTTACAGAAGATGATGGCGCAGTCAATAATAAAATAGGACAGGAGGCATAGATGAAAAAATGGCAATGCTGATGATAAAGATAAAGAAGGTGATAATAGAGATAAAAAAAATCACTCTAATAAAAATAAGTTTGAAGGAATTAAATGGTGATGAAAAATTTTTAAAAATTCATTAGGCTTGAAAATGAAGACCGGCACCCTCATTCCTGAATTTATCCTTAAGAATAAATTATTTTTTTGAATTATAATAAGTATAATTATGTAAATTTAGGTCTCCTATTGTACTCTAAATGTAAGGTTTAGATTCTTAAATTTAAATTTTTTAATGTATTTTAAATACTTATCAATTTATAATAGATTTTAAATTTTAAATAATTTTTTTTTAAAAAAATAAAATTAAATCAAAAGTTGATATCAATTCTTAAAATATATTTTTTTACTTAGAAACGGGTGAGCATAGGATATATATATCCTTTGCTCCAACCCTATTTATTGCCATCCCTAAGGAGAAATAAATAGCTTTAACAAGGTAAGAATGATAGAAGGCATGAAGATGGAGGGGTGCTTTGGAAATGAAAATGGATGGAAGGGTCACAATGATTCAATTTAGAGTTTCATGAAGAAAGAAAATTTTTAAAGAATAATGGGGAATAAAGGGGACAAATTTTGTGGCACTAAAATTGAGGTTGATAATGTAATTTTTTTTTCTATTGTAAATTTAGGAGATGCATGTGCTACCTAAGAGGCTACCCTCCAAAGGCAAAAAGAGGTTACATGAGAGAGTATTTGATCACCTGTAAAATCAATATTATCAATATTCAATAAACCAGTCTACTGTGACAGCCAAAAATTAGCATGGCGCTTGATCAGATTGGTGGTAGGAGTCAAGCCCTACCTTTTCTTCAGTCAATTACCAAAACTCATAGCATATGATATGAGGATAATCTGGGAGGTGATTAAGTTACAGAATCAATAAAGATTGACTTCAGGAATTGTAAATAGTAAATACAAAATTCAATGTGATGGATACCTTGGTAAGATTTTGTCTCATTATTATTAATGTTAAGAAGATAATTTTTCCATGAAAAATTCCTTATTATCTCATATAATAAGATATTGACATATGAAATTACCAAAAATTGTTAACCCTTAAATCTTTGATAAAACTTCAAGTCAAAACACAAGATAACTTGCATGCATCACTTAATTTTGTCTCAACCGACAACAGTTGATCGAAGCCAAGTTATCATAATCAAGGTTTTAAAAACCTTGAATCCCAACAAGAAGGGAAGTGTCTAGTGGTCTGGTCCCATATATGCGGAAAAATAAAGTTATGGCTACGGTGGAACGCTTAAACCCATTCAATGAAATAAAAGGGAAATTAAAAAGAGAGAGAGAGAGAGAGAGAATGAAACATGATTAGAGAAAAGAAAAAATAATAATAATAATAAAAGGAACGAAGAAAAAGGTGAAGATAGAAAGAAAGAAGAAAAATAATAAAGAAAAAAAAAGAAAAAAAAAAAAAAAAAAGAAAGAGATAAAGGATACACATCTCATTTCATAAACAAATTAGAACAATTCTCTCAAATAAAATTTAAAATCTTGATCACAGTCATTTAATTTACAAGCAACAGGATGAAACATTTTCTTTCATAGAGAATTTGAGGAAAGCAGCAGCTTACCGTAAGGAGAACATCGTGGGGCCTTTACATCAACATTTAAGCACAGCAGTGATCCATCTCATGGATCCAAATACAGCTTATATAGTCACGAAAAACATAGATTAGTGTGTCCCAGCCATTCAGTACTCTGATATTAAATGTCGGCTGCTGACAGGCTATGTCAACATTATTTCCGTCATGAACTAGTGAAATATAACTCAGAACAAGCCTTTCCTCAAATAAAAGCACGGGTAGCGTCTAACACAAGTCTACACAACTGATGACTATCTAAAGCTCAAAGGAACATAATCAAATAAGTGTTCTTACCTCTAATAAATGGTTATTGCGTTACAAAATTTGAATGTACCACAACATTTGGGGATCAAGATCTAAAACCTCAAAAAACAGTGAATAGATAGAAAATTTTAAAAACTTGGTGCATGACCAGCAAATTCAAAAGAACTTATCCAGCAGCACCAGCACCACCCTTGCCCTTCTTCCTCTGAATCTTCTTCATGTAAAACTCAAGCTCCTTGCCTTCTAATATGTATCTGTGATGCCACAGCAGAGGTGAGTTAGAGGGTAAATATCACTAGGTGGGGGAAAGGATATACCAGTAATACCGAGAATAGATTCCCCTTACCCATCAGCTCTGCCACATTGACCAGGGCGGGAAGATATAGAAGCCAACAGCCTCCCACCTCCAAATTGCTCTTCAATGTGAGGATCAAGTTTCCGACCTTGTTGGCGCTTCTCCAGCTTCCTAAGAACATGGTTGCTCTTCTTGGCTTCCTCTGCAGCACCATCACCCTCTTGCCCCTAATAAGCCACAACAAAGAATGAGAAATGAGGAACTTCAATGTTATAGACAGAATAGTGAAAGGTGCCAAACCAAAAGGCTTGTAAAATAGCAAGATGCAAGGTTGATGCTCTAGATTTTATAGAATGTATTCAACCACACTAAAATTCAGATGTTTTAAGTGTCGCACCTTGTTTAAATCAGCTTCAACTCAAACATATCAAATGTCCAGAATTGAGTAATACGATGGCTATAACTCATCAAATCTTAATTGTGAGTTGTAGACTATGCTAACACTATTTCTAACATTTTCCTCTCTCTGAATAGAATAGTGAAACAAAAGAGTGAAAAACAGGAAATGAAAAGATATCAGAAAGAAAAGATTGTACAATGCATCAGATTTAACTGCATCTATGGCTGACAAGCCCTATCCTCACTATATCCGATTTCAGCATAATAATGTCCTAGTTGTGAAGGGGGAAAACACCCTTCTTTCAAATCATACATACAAGTAAAATTAATAATTACACCATTTCCATACATGAGGTGAAATTACATGGAGTGCCCAAATCAGCGAATCTTCTTGCAAAAGTGCATATTTCAACACATTTTCATGAGAATAGAACCATGACTCCCCCAACTCACGAGAGAATGAGATTATGATTCATCCTGGAATAAACTATATTAATACAACTCAGGATCCACAAAAATTATCATACAAACAGATTTTAAAAGTGCATGTATGGTCTGATATAATATGAAAGTCCACAATCAGCATTTACTATATGGCTGGTGATCAAGTATTAGACATTCATCAACATCATTTTATTCAAAGCCAACCATGAATTTAACAGATTCCATCTCTAGATGAATCAAAAATGTTCTAATTGTTTTGCAAATCATGAGTACTTTTACTTAATATCAACAATCAAAAGTGTTAAAATTCTCATTCGCTTTTACAAAATTTGAGATGGTGGGTTGGGGGACTTAAAAGTATACAATAGAATGATTACTACTCGAGATGCTTGAGCAAGACAAATTCTAAAGCGAGAAAAAAAAAATCTACATAATATAAGTCAAATGCAAAAGAAAGTTTTTAAATCAATGTAATAATACAGAAAGTTCTTGAATTGGTTAGTTGTAATTCATTAACAAAGATAAGATAGGACTTAAGTTTGAAAGAAGTACCATGCAGCCTTAAAAAGTTTTTAAAAAGGGAGGCTCGAAGGATATTGGGATCAGGGTATTGCACGTAGACTGTGGGTCAAATCAAAAAAAAATTCAAAAAAAAAAAAAATGATGTGTAGCTTGCATCCAAATTGCATTTACTAAATCAGATGATGTCCACAAGAAATAAATACATGCTGAAGAGAGAAAGTAAGTGTTCCAGGCATTTAATACAAGCCATATGTCATGAATCAGTCAACATACTTGCACAGATCTAGCAACTGATTGCAGTGGAATATGATTGTAAAACAAGAAGCAATAACTATTAAGATAACAAAAAGTAACTGTAAGTGAAAATGGGGATATCATCATATATGGTGCAAAACTAAAAGCAGGTTATTGATGACAATGTTGAGGAAATTTCAAGAAGGATATGTCAAAAAAAAATTATGTAAACTGAGCACAAAGGCCTAGCATAGAAGCTGGCATAGGTGACCATGGGGCTATAACCATATATGGTGCAAAACTGAAAGCAATTTATTGATAACAATGTTGAGACGATCTTGAGAAGGATATGCTGAAAAAATTTTATGTAAAGTGTAAACCAAGCACAAAAGCCTAGCCAAGAAGTTAGCATAGGTGACAAGGGGACAGGTACAATTAATTAAAAAAAAAAAAAGAACATGACCTCTGTGTAACATTGATCCAATAAACATGACCAAATTGTGGGTCGCCATGGTTATCCAACTACAATGAATCATATTCCTCAAAGAGCAACATCTTCAACACTGAAGCTAAGGCCAGTCTCATAGTATGCAACCAAAAAATTCCACAGAATCATCAAATGAATACATTTTAAGGAATTTAATTAGTCAATTGGTTCTTTCAAATACATGTTCAGAACGATTAAAATTTCTGGGGCAAACACAACACCATGAAAATAAACACAACACCATGAAAATGAACTAAGATTGCTACAACATCAAAGATTTGTGATAAAGTACATAAAAAATCATGGTTAAGATGAGATTGTTTTTAGTGTAAGAATGCAGTCAACCTGACTATAGATCCTGACATCCTGACAGCCACATAGTACACTTCAGTTTTTCTTTTACATGTTTTTATTGTCCAAGTCCTATAAGAGATTCGTTGTGAAGTTTTGTTTTATGTTGAATAATGCAACTTCTTAATATATTTCCTTTTTCAAATAAGTAAACAGACATAGGGAAAACAATAAATATGAAGTTTGGTGTGAAATTGGAAGAACGAACATGGTTAGCTTTTTTAGGGTTGGGTTATGTTGTCCAATTGTAATCATTGGCGTGAACAAGTAAATAACTAATTATTTTATTTATTATTTTCAACCACTTAGCTTCGCCTCGGTATAAAGTTTTATACATAATCAATCCCAAGCCCGGATAAAGAAAGGTTGCGATAGGTTGATAGCTAACGTTAAACTATAGTCACACATTATAAACATGAATTTAATTAAAAAAAATTGTTAAAGCTAGGATGGTCCTCGGAAGCGATGTGCTATATCAAACCTTAGGTGTAGTGGAAAGTTTTGCAATAATAGTTAAGATGGTCTGCGAAAGCAACATGTCACATCGGTACCTGGATGTGGCAAAAAGTCAATAAGGGTTCTCACACCTTCATGAATGGGTGTGGATAAAGAATGTACAACCTGTACCTAACGGTACCGATTTTTGGTATGACAAACCTTATAAGAAACATCTACCACACCCAAGTGTCAAGCATGCAAATTACTAAATCCTAACACGGTGAGGTTACGACAATAAATAACAATAGGAGGTATTTCGAGTCCAGTAATTGGAATCACTACAATCTAAATTCCTTAATGAGGATCTAGCTCCAATAGTGTATAATTAGGTTGTTGTTGTCGTAGTTAAAAAGCTCAAGTTGGATCTTAAGCTGGGGCGGCCAATCCACCCCATGGTGTGCACTAACCATCCAAGTCCCATTTGTTAACAATGTGTTCCTATCCTCAACAAAAGACATGCCTCTAGCATCATTACATTGACGAAACTAAAGTGTTCATAGCAAGCCAATGCTCTGGATAAAACAGCATGGAATAACATCATAGCATTTGGGTCCAATTGTGTTGGCCTTTGGGTCCAAAGTAATGATTAAGAGAGATAGTGGGGGATATTTGTAATTCATTGTCAAAGGTGAAATTCTTGGATTTATGAAAGACCAACCATTGTGAAGGCATTTACTAAGGATGTTTCCATTAATCAACAAGAGCAGTTGGGGGCTCGAAGTTGATAAGATATTGTACTAGTTGCAACCATAAATGATGTCAACCAGAGATCAATGGATGTTACTTTTAGGATTCTACTGAGGATGCCAAGTTTTCAGAGTTGTTTGTAAGTATTATCTCATTAAGTGATTTTGATGTCATGATAACGATGCCCACACACATCAACCTTTACATGCATCAGAGTTATCAATTTAGATTGTCTGAGAGTTCAGAGAGTCCTTCAAACAGTTCAAATGGTTCACAAGTGCTATCTTTATTGAACATTCATCTATTATGACAGTTGATGCCCATGCTTCCTTCCTCAAGCAGCACATGCACTTTTTCATCATCTATTCTGTGATCATGAATACATAACAGGACACACGTGGGACTTTAGCCCTGCATTAGTGTTTTTGGGTTCGATAAGCTCATTAAAAAATGATCACAAAAAGAGAACTTGGTAGATAGCATATCATTTTAAGAACCATCTAGTTCAGATAAATCTAGATGCCAAATGACCTATATCCGACCTCTAGCAAAACATTCATATCTAGCCATCTGAACAAAAAGCTCAGTTACAGTTGTATTTTTATTAAATTGAAACTGCATCTGGTGCTTCTACAAATTCAATCTCAACCTCAAGATGCAAAGCAGAATAAAATACATGTACTAGTTCCAAATAGCAAAAACCAGGAGCATGTTCCTGTCTACAATAAAATCAGAATCAAAACTGGGGAGAAAAATCAATTAATCAACTACAACAGCAATTGTGGTCAAAATTTCATCAATCAAGAACCAATGACTGAATCAGAAAACAAGGTGGACATATGGTAGCACAATACCTAAAGTCATATTGAATTAACATATACAAACAAATATTAAATAAAATGCACAGCTCAAAGCAATATCCAAAGAGCTCTTCAATGAAGCCTCTCGGAATGGGAAAAGCTACCTCAGTGGTTTCCTTCTTGGCAGCAGCCACCTTCTTCTTCCTTCCAATCTCCACACCATAGTGCTGGAGGTACCACTGCTTGAAGGGAGCAGCATCAACCTGGACGATGGCGCTCTTCACGAGGGTCTGCGTCCTCACGAGCTCATTGTTCGAGGCATTGTACACCACATCAAGGATACGGGTCTTGCGAGTGACGGCCTCACTTCCCCACGAATAGTTTCCAGTGTCCAATCGAAGGGCCCTCCACTTCACGTTGCCTCCCCTCACCCGAACCCTCCGCACCGTCTTGTTGCTCGACAGCTTCGTGTTTGCCGGCTGCCGCCCCAACTCATACCTTTCAGTGAAAAGAGAAGAACCCCAAAAAAAATCAGCACCAATGGATCAAATTTGAAACTTCTCCCACATGAACTGATGAATCCAAGGAGAGGGCATATTAAAAATCCCTTAAGAAACCTCAGGAATGAAAATAAAAACAAAATCTTATTCTTTTTTTTTTTTTTTTTCCAAACAGATCTCAAGTTCAGGAAAAAAAACAACTAATCTATAACCCGAGGGCTGATGAACAGGAAAAAAAGGGAAGAAAGAGGGGCTTACTTTCGCTTCTTCCTCCAGGCCTTCTTCTTTCCACCAGTGGCGCGCCTCTTGTGCATGGAATCCCGAGAGATACCTGCAAGGACGAAGAGAAAACGCCATGAGAGCGAGCTCGCGTGAACGATCAAAGAGATCCTATGGTTTTTCCGATCGACAGAGACGAATCTGGGGGAGAAATCCAGGGTTTCTCACCCATCTTGGCAGAGGACCGGCGGCGGCGCGGCGGCGCGGCGACGGCGGCTCCTCCTTCGCTCCCTCGCTCTCTCGTGGTCGGCTCGCGAACCCTTCAGTTGGGCCCTTATGTTGGCAATGTTCCACATAACCCCCTAGAAAACTTCTATTTTGTTAATCCATATAAAATTGCAAATAACCCCTCGTATTCTTTGTTTGACTCCTTAGACTTTATTGTAGTAGTTTCAATAAAAACTAGCTATCAACCGTGCTTTGCGGTTAGTTTACCATCTTTTAATGTTTGAAAGATAATAATTCGATGAAATTAATACGATATAAAATCTAATATATGAACGCACTTATAATTAACTACAATATGTTAATTAACATACTTATATATCTAAGACAAATTTTGTTTTAGAAATTTGAGAAGAAAACATACTTTGTTGTCCGTCATTTAGTGTTGTTCGGTAGTTTAAAGCAAGCTTCAATAATTTCTTGAACTATGTTTAAGTATGAGATAATGATACACAAACCTTCTAAAGTATTTTTATCTATCATTACTTTTCTTAATACAAAGCGGCCGTAATAATTTCTTTCCACAACATAAATATTCACTAACTCTAAATTGTACAATGAATTTTGCTCAATATATTTTCTTCTATATCATTTAACTCATTAAATAATGTAAATCCCATTCTCTAATGAATATATTCATATTTTTAATCCTGATTAACCTTCTGATAGGGTTATATCTTTTCACTAACTAACAAAAAGATCTTGACGCTTTAAAAAAATCATTGCAAGCTAGCTCAATACGATGCATTGATATATATATATATATATATATATATATATATATATATATATATATATATATATATGAGACTCACATCTTGCATACTTTACATACAAATAATACAAATTGAATCAATAAAAAATAAAATAAAATAGTGGACAAAGAAACATGGTAAATTGCCACATGTACTCTTACCAAAAAATAAATGTTCACAAGTAGATGTTTACATATATTAAAATAAGCATTTTAATGAAATGCTTCGTTATAAAGGAAGAAATGGCATTATTAAGAACTCTCTCTTCTAACAAGTAAATGAAGCCTTCCTTTTTCTATTTGAACAGAATTTATCAAAATTATTTCACTTTTATCAAATGTTAAAAATGTTATTTGATTTTTATGATATTTACCTTGCTTCTATTTTAATTAATACATCATTAAAAAGCGTACAGTAGACTTCTTTTTTATCATATTTTCTCTTTCTTTTTCATCAAGCTGATCATAATTGTAATGTGAATTGGATTCAATAACCTATAATCTAATTATTCCTATTCTAAAGAAGATCTAAGCTTTTTATTTTTTTTCTATTTTAGGTGTAAGAAAGAGCTTCTTTAAGACCTACACTTTTGATAAACATGGTATCTATTTTGAAACGATGAGCAATATAGCATTTTTTTTCCTTATATTTTGGCTAGGAATTCATTCTTGGCTCATGATATTTTGTTTAAGAGCTCTATTACAAATGGTTGTAATATATTTGAGAGTGTAATATAGTTAGAACATAGTATTTTTGAAAATATTGTAATTTTGGCTATAATGAATGTTGCACCCCAAACTATTTATTAACTTTGAGTTTTAATTGCATGAAATATGGTACATGCATGTTTATCATAATGCTTTAAGATTTTCGTTAAACTACAAGATTTGATATCTAATAGTCTCTTATATAAAAAATGGCATATGTGCTTAATTATATCAAGCAACATGTACTATGGTGATGGGATCAATATTTTTGATTTGATAATGCCCGTCTAGTATATTGCTAACAAATTATTAGAATAACTATATCTCTACCTAAGATATAAAGGTGGCTAAAATTGTGAAAATTGCAAGCATTTATCATAATAATATTTGTTTTTATTTTCTCACTAGGGATAAAATTCATTTTATTATAATCCAAGAAGTGCAACTTAATTTATTAAACTAAAGTGATGCAGTATTGTACTTAAAATTCTAATTGTAGTTAGTGTAGTGATATAACTAAAAATTTAATTGCATGGAGGGTGCCTGGTTATATGAAAGTTGTAGGTTTAAGTGCATCCTAATTGTTTAAACTTCAATTGTATAAAGAAGTTCAGAATTTTCTTACTCTCGATCATTATTGGAAAGACTCCACTTACAAAATATTTACATTCATGCTTTCACTCTTTTCGTGTGGATCCATAATTAATTGTCAATCAAATTGGTTCTCAATTTGTCCATCGAGCCTATAAAAATCTAAAAATAAAATAAGGCCAAATTGAGGAGATCTTGAGCTAGATACCAAAATAAAGTGTAAGCAATGAGAATTCTAAAGGGTAGGAAATTAAATATTAAGAGAAACAAATGGTCAAAAATAAAAGGAGATCGATCAAAATGAAGCTCATATTTGACAATTTATTTTTCTAGAGGAAATTCATAATTTATTAAAAATTTCATCTTTTATGTGTGAAGTATACACAATGTTCTTTTATTATATGTGAAAGAAGTTTACAAGTGCTGTATGGCCAATAATAATAAACCATGATAGATATACAATCAATCTAGTCCAGCAATTCAACTATCCTCCTTTGCCTATTAGGTAAATAATAGTTTTTTAACTTTTATTATCATTGCTCCAACATTGGTTACCATCACTCAATCCCACAAAAAATGACCAATATATGAAAGATAATTACAAAGACTACATCTCCACTAGATCCCAGCCCAAAATCAACATGAACTATCATAATATGAACATTGATGATGAGGTATTGGCTAACCCTAATCTGCTACCAAAAACACCTTTTCTATTCTTTCTGTAGCTTTCTCTGAACATCATTAAGACATTGGATCATAATCAATTGCTTGTAGACCAAAAGCCTATCTTTCCTTTTGGAGGCCAGCAAAAATCCTAGTCAAATCAACTGCCAAGGCTCAATTTCTTTCTCCATCCATTATTTTTAATAATCATTTTTTACAATGATAACAATTTTTAATTTTTCACCCTATTCTTTTGTGAAAAATTAGGCAGAAATCCTTTTGTTTTTTTACCTTATACACTGTATAATATAATATAATATAATATAATATATTATAAATTTATAAAATATATATTATATTATATTATAGTATATTTTCTATTATCATAATATATTATAATATTAAATATAATATTATATTTATAGGATGCATTCGATTCCTAATCCCTCATTCTTCAATTCCGGATGGAACTTGAACTGGATTCTAATTCCTTTCAAATAATTTATTTCTACAGCGTCATCTCAGTGAACCAAACGGCCCTCAATAAATTCCGACCGGTTCGGCCGCTCAGGCCACTGAACCCGTGACGCCACTGCATTAACAAAGCGCCCACGGGCGAGAGTCTACCAGCCGAAAGGGATACTTCGATGCGAAGTACGCAGTAGAAAACATACTGTAGATTTATTACGAGGTCATGCCGCACGCTTCCCCACCCATATATATATATATACACACACACAGGCACGCACGCCCCCTCGTTTTACCCTAAATTCGTCTTCGCGTAGCGAGCGAGAGGGAGGCAGACTGTGCTCCGAGCGGCGACGAAAAGAAGGGCCTCTCGCGGCGACGGCGGCGTTCATGGCGGGAGGCCTTGGCTCTAGGGTTAGTGTTTGAATAAGAGAAGGATAGAAAGAAACCCTGGGTGATCGATCTCTCCTAGAGCCGAAGGCTTCCATGACACGGCACCTCAACCCCTTCGCCCTCCTGGGGGACGACGACGGCGGCGACGTCACGACCCTCATCGCCAAGGTCGAGGCCAAGATCTCGATTCCGGCGCCGGCGGTCACGGAGCAGCAGAAACCGAAGGTCGGTGCCGATGGCTTCCCTTCGAAGTCTCTCCCTCCTTCTGAATATGGTAAGGGTTTTTCATCCTTGATGCTAAAGATCTCTTCTTTTCTTCGTTTTATTTGATTGTGGAGCAAGGGTTTCTCTTCTTTGATGTCAAATATATCGTCTTTAGTTCTTTTTTATCGATTGTGGGATAAGGGTTTTTCATTCTTGATGCCAAGGTTCCCTTCTTTTGTTTTTTTTATTGATTGTGTGGTAAGGGTTTGTCATCCGTGATAGCCAAAGCTGCCTTCTTCTGTTCTTTGTATGGATAATGTCGTAAGTATTTTTAGTCATCGATACGAAGGTCCCTTCCTTTGTTCTTTTTGTTTTTTATGTGGTCAGGATTTTTGTTTTTTCCATCCTTGATATCAAAACATCCCTTCGTTTTTTCTATGGATTGTGAGGTAAGTGTTTTTCCCTCTGTGATGCCAAAGTTCTATTTTTTTCCTCTTTTGTACTGATTCTTGGATGGTTTTACTTTATTACAGTGAGGGCGGAGAGGGGTAGAGGGAGAAGTGGCCGTGGCCGAGGTACAGGAAGGGTTGGGTTTGGATCTGGTGGCCGCGGTGCTGGGGATGAAACTGATGGACAGTTTGGGAATGGTCATTCGAGGGGTTTCGGAGGTGATTCCAATGGACGCGGCCTGGGACGTGGAGGTGGTAGAGGAGGAAGGGGGCGTGGAAGGGGCAGGGGATTCTATGAAGACCGGCGATCTGGTAACGAGAATCAGTATAATGGAGCAAACGAGAACCAAGGCCAGGGTGGAGATGGGCTGCATGAGGGGGGTGAGGTCCAGGGAAAAGGTTATGGTTCTGGTGAAAATCGTCCACCCAGATATGAGAATGGCAAGTTTGGTGAAGAGGGCAGGAATTCGGATTGGGAAGAGAAAGGTTACAGCGGTGAAGGCCGTGGGTTTAGAGGCCGTGGGGGGAGGGTTTATGGTGGTGGGGGTCGTGGGTTTAGGGGTGGTGAAGGCCGTAGGTATGGTGGCCGTGGTGGAGCATGGAATGGATCTGAAAATAAAGAAGCTGCTGCTGATGGGACGGAGCAAGCTGTGAACAATGTTCCAAATAGTAATGGTGCATCTGGATGGTATGTGTCTCTCTTAAAGATTTCTTACTTGCATTGGTCTTTATTGTACTGTATAGTCTTTGACAGATAAAAAGTCACATTTTCCAATTTATAATTTAGTACTTGGTTTAATCTTTTGAATATTACATGATATCATTGGAAGAACACTAATACTTCATGAATAATTTATTTAGCTTCTTGTTTTTAAGTTTTATTATATTATTTTGAGTAGAGTGTACACTAGATCTACTATGTCAGACAACTTTTAATTATACAGAGTTGACCACCTTTTATTATGTAGAGTTGACCATGATGTTGTGGAAGTTTCTTGATATGAACACTGCTCCGCAACCTTCGTCACATCCTTAAAATGATAATACCTTCAATCATGATATGGTATTGTGACCCTTAAATGATAATACCTTCAATCATGATGTGGTGTCATATAATGTGATAGATCAAACTAGTGCATTTAACTTTTTAACTTATCATTCTTTTATATCTTCTATGAGACATTGTAATGTGGAATTTGAATTATGCCAGAAGATTGATAAAAAAATTCATCTGGGAAACGGTGATAGACTTAAAAACTATGGAGGTTTGTATGAGGAATATGATCTTATTATTTGTCACTGTTTAATAAAATAATACAGTGGTTTAATAATTGGATAAGTTGTCAAACTCCATATATGAGTTCAACCTGATTGATTTCAAGGCCAGATTGAGATGAACAGAGAGAAGTAACATATCTTAGTTTTTTTTTTTTTTTTTTGAAATAGGTATCTTTTGCTGCCACATTTTAGATTTTTTTATTTAACAAATTCATAACATATTTTTAATTCAACCGTCTATTTTACTCTGTCTATATTTGTTTATGCAATGTAATAACTTGTGTGTCCACCTGCATGCAAGGATTCTTGCCATAAAAGCTGTACTGGATTTGTTTCTTTCCGTGATAAATAGTCTCAAGGGTCTGAGTAGCCTGTTTGATTTCGTTTCTTAATGTTTTTATAAGATAGATAGGTACTCATATAGATTGCAATGGCAATAATTTGGTTTCAGAAAAAAAAGTATATGATCATGGCAAGGGCACTTTCTGGAAACAGAAGAGAACAAGTGTTATTTTACATAATAACTTCTAAGGAACTTCCTTTAAAGATCTTATAGTGCTGAAAGTGGTATTCACAAGGACTAGATTTTCCTATAATGTTAATCCCGTTGATTAGTTTGCTTATGTGAATGTTTTATAGACTGGTTGTTACTTGATCAATCAGAATTGAATATGTGGCTATCTCTTAGTTTGGATGATCTAAGAGGTTTAGTCAAAAAAAAGTTCACTCTCCATATCTGCTCCATAATATGTGCATTTTTATTGGCTCAATGCAGGGCAATATTATTGAGGACCTTAGATGTAGAATAATTTGATTTGGTAAAATTTATTAATTTTTATTGCAAAAAGAAGAGCAAATTCATTCTTGTGGAGTAGGTGTTTGGGCAAGTTGAAGCAACCATGCATGTGGTTAGTTGAAGACTTTGGTCTGAGTTTCATGCCCCAGAGATTGGTCATTTTTTGTATGATTTCTATTTTTCTTTTAATCACTTCTCACATAACTTTGGCATTTAGAAGGTCATTGTGCCATGACTTGATTCTTTATTGAGGAGCGGTGATTTAAGGGTGGAGGGGAGACTGGTAAAATGAATTAATTAAATGATGACTAAATTTACAATAAAAGTACCAGGAAATTTTGCTTGATTAAGAAGAGCAGATATTCTGTTTGAGTTGTTCCTTTTGGGAGGTGACTGAGAGTTGTAGGATTTTTATTCTATACTGGGAGGTGACTATGAGAGTTCAAAAAATCATTGCTTGTCAGTCAGAAAATAATTTCACTTTTGATAAATCAGACATTTAATTGAAACTAACTATGGTAGACTGCCATGAGGTATAAAATATAATTGAGTACCATGAGATTCATTATTATTATTTTTTTGAATAATAAATGCTCGTTAGGCCCCATAATATTGCTATTTCCATTTTCAATTGAAACTAAATGTGTTCGAGTTCCATGAGGTCCTTTATTGTTAACCTAAAATAATAGTTGAAAAAAACTATTCTTTTATCATAAATGGCCTAGTCTTAGTACCAAAGCAGATATACGCTTGTTCCTCATGTAATTTTATGTTTTTGGACGGTAGCACTTTCGGGGAGTGAATGATATCATGCATTGTTCAGACAGCAGATGGAGTGAATACTGATGTTATTCTTTTTGTCTTTCAAATTTATTACCTTGCCTATATAGAGCTTGGTTCCTTGATTTCAAGTGGGCTTGTATTTTTATCTTGTTCTTATTCTTTATATACATTGTTGTCTTTTATCATGCTTCAGCTTTGTAGCAATTCTGATGCATTTACATTTGGTTATTGATATATTTGACTAAAAATCATTTGGATCAGGGACATGCCTCCTACGAATGATGTGTCGAAGGATTCAGAGCCTGAACAATCAAATCCTGAACAAGTGGCTAATGAAGATGTTCCTGAGAAAAAGCCTGGAGAAGAGGATAATGTAATAATTCCTTCTGCAGTAGGCTGGTTAAATTCCATTTTGACCATGATTTAAGTTGTCTTCTTCATATTAAGTCTTTTTTTTTTATTTTCTGTGATCACAATTAACTGGGGCTCTTCATGGGCCGCCTGTGTGCCTATTTACTCAATAGTTTTCAAATCACGTTCAGGCTCATGTTAGAACTGGATTTTATGTTTTCTCCAAATAAGTACCTTATTTGTTTTTTCTTTTTTTTTTTTTTTAAGTCAATGACCCTTGATCAATATGAGAAGTTGCTGCAAGAGAAACGGAAGGCTTTAGATGCTTTGAGGAGTGTGGAGAGAAAGGTTGTTGCAGGCAAGGAATTTGAGGGAATGCAGCTGGTTGAGAAAAAGAAAGATGATGACCTCAAGCTGGTTAGTTATTTAGCTCATGGTTATAGTTAATGCTGCTTATGAATGTGTTCTTTATTATCATTACATCTGCTGACTTTTGAACAGAAAACTGACAAGGACAAGCTCAAGAAGAAGGATAATGTTGAAAAGGAAGAGAGAGTTCGCAAGGTATGATCAACTTCTGAACATAATGACCTTTTTTTATATGCTCCATTTGTGTCATGATTTATTTGCATGTTTATGCTTTTTATTTATATTTACCTTTATTGATACTAAATTCAACTAAGTATCTGCCCACTATTTATGGCTTCTTGATCTGTACTCATCTGCTTTCAGATGCACAAAAAGTACTTACATCCATTGCATTGATTAACATTTCTCATACTATTCCAGATGTAAGTCATCAAAGTTCTAATTTCGATTGAAATTACCAAGCATTTGTAGAATTTGAGGTTGTTGAAATGTTATCCAAGAAGTACCACAAGAAAGTGAATTTATCATCATATGCATGAATGCTTGATCTAAGATGTGAATATTACTACAACACCAGTAAGCAATGTTCCTTCTTGAATCCTTCATGCAAAGTTCATTTAATTAAGTCCCTTTCCTCTTGGTTCCTTTCAACACAGTACACACTTTTATTGGTTTTCTCAAAGAAATGCTACCAAATATTTATAATTTGACATCATAGGAATTAAAATATTGATGTTTAAGTGGAACAATAGAGATATATAAATCGAGACCCCTATGTTTTTCAAAATAAAAGCAAAGCTAAATAGTTAGAAATTCTTATGTCATTTAACACCATACATGATGAAATGGATAGGAAAAGGGGTGGGCATAAACCTTTCGAAGCTTACTCCACCAGCAACAACAACAACAAAAAACAAAACCTTAATCCTAAACTAGTTATAATCAACTGTATGAATCCTTTTTTTTTTCATTCTGCTTCGGTTTGAATCACATTTTCAGTAAGATGGATTAAATCTTTCTTTATTATTTTTTCTCATGTAATTTTTGGTTTATCTTTATCTTTTTTTTTCCTTGTACATGTATCAAAACACTCTTTCACATCGCTGCATCCCTACATGTATATTACAAATATAAAAATCATTTATGTCGTATTTTCCTCAGTTTATCCTCAATTGATGCTACCTCCACCTTTTTCAATAAATTTTATTTCTTATTCTGTCTTTTCTTGCATTACCGCATATCTATTTTAATATTCTCATTTTAGCCACATTCATATTATGTAGATGTAATTTTTCAATTGTCCAACATTTTGTACCGTTAAACATATTCGGTCTTATATCTATCTTATAAAATTTTTTCTTTAATTTGATAGGTATTTTATGATCATATAATATTTTAATTGCACTTTTTCATTTCATCTATGTTATGTTAATCCTATAGACAACATCATCATCAATCTTTTTTTAACGAATGATCAATCCTAAATATAAAAAAATGATCATTTCTAGAGATGTCATTGACTTTAATTTTTATTTTATATTCACCTCTATTTTAAATTATATTAAATTGTATTTCATATATTTTGTTTATCCTACTTAATTTAAAACCTTAAGATTCTAATTCATGTAATTCTAACTTGAGATTAACCTTAGTCTTAGTTTTATTTAATTATACTATAGCATCTACAACTATGCATCATGGAATACCATCATGAATATGTCTAGTAAGCTTATGTATAATTAATATAAAAAAAAGTAGGAACTAAGAATAGATATCTGATGCAAATTTGTTATAATTGAAAATTTATTGGTATTACCTTCAGTAGTTCTTACATTAGTAATCACTTCATTATACATATCTTTTATTACATTAATATAACTAATGGGTGCTCCTTTCTTTTCTAACACTTATGATAAGACTTCAGAAACTTTATCATATACCTTTTCTAAATCAATAAAAATCATATGAAGGTTTTGTTTCATTTCTCTATATTTCTTCATCAATCTTTTAAAAAGAAAAATAGTTTTTATAGTTGATTTTTTTTGGCATAAACTAAATTGATTTTCTGATATTTTTGTATTATATTTCAATTTATGCTCAATTATTTTCTTCCTAAGTTTTATGGTATGACTCATGAGCTTAATATTAAGATAGTTAGAGCAGTTTTGAATATCTTCTTTATTTTTATAAATTGCTATTATAGTGTGCATTTTCTTAGTCTTTAAGATCTTATTAAATAAATTTATTACCCAAGTTATTCTTATATCATCTAAATATTTTTAAACCTCGATAGAAATTTTGTCAAGTTCAATTACTTTTCCTTTTTCATCTTTTTCATTGCTTCTTTTGCCTCAAATATCCTAACTCTAATATCCTAACTCTAGTATACTCTAGTATGTCACTTTTCTATCCTCAATGGAATTAGTAAACATTCTAAATTGTCTCCATGATTTTAGTTTAATAATTTATTAAAATATCTTTTTCATCTTTCTTTGATCTTATCCTTAATCGAAATCTTTTGATTGTTATATTTGATGCATTTAACCTAAATCATATCTTATTTCTCGCAGTCTTGCAGTTTTATACATATCTCTCTCTATCTTTAGTTTTTAGGATGTAATAAAATTTTTCGTATGTCTTAAATTTAGCCTCCCATATTGTCTTTTTAATTTCTTTTTTAGCTATCTTTGATATGTTACTCTATTCTTATATTTAGGTAATTTTTTATAGCACCCTTTTTTAACCTTAATCGTTAATTGAATTTCTCATTTCACCACTAAGTTCTTATAATATGAACCTTTTTCTTTTGACTCTTTTAGCGTTTCTATAATTATTTTTCTAATATTATCAGCCATCTTTTCTCATATAGTATTGATTTCATCATTTAAACTTCATTTTCCTTCATCATTTTATCTTTAAAAGATATTAGTTTATCTCTTATCAAATATCTTTTAGATTGCCCTAATATTTTATAGGTTGTTTCTGGTTCCATTCATGATGGTCGAGAAGATTACCTGCTTAACAAATTTCGCAAAGCTTGTATTATATAATTGGAGTTGTTGGTTCAAGAATTTTTGATGTCTGCATGGAGCTGCCTCATGTCAACAATGGTCAACTGACAAAATGCCAGCGATATCTAGTAGGGCCTGACCTAATCATATGACCTCCATTTGTTCCTGTATGCAGTCAGTGAGCATAAATGAGTTCCTGAAGCCTTCGGAGGGTGAGAGGTACATGGGGCCTACATCTGCTCGGGGGCGCGGTGGCGGTAGAGGTCGAGGTCGTGGTCGTGGAGAGCATGGTGGATTTAGAGGCGGTTATGGAGGTCGTGTTGCTCCTGCACCTTCCATTGAAGATCCTGGCCAGTTTCCAATTTTGGGGGCAGTGGCTAAGGCATGATTTTGTTAGTACTAGTTAGGCTTTTTGTTTTATTTTATTTCTACCCTACTACTTGAAATACTACTTTTATATTAGTTTCATAGAGGTGTTTGGACTTTGAGGAATTGTTTACTAGACATTAATATTTCCATGTTATGGAAGGAACACTTTAGCTATGCTGATATTTATTTATTTATTTATTTTTGCCCTTTTAACCTAGCAGATATAATCAATCTATTTTTGTTTGGGTGATGTGAATCATCTTTGGATGCACTGTGAAGCGAATCTAGATTTGTTGGATTTTCAGATTGGTAAGGCTGGGGCCTGACGGCGTGCTTTTGTTGTTTTCTGGTCCCAGGTTTTTTACTTTGCAATTGTCGATTTGGATTTTAATAATAAAATGCTGTTACCGGGCCACAGATTGAAATTGCTATTCATTGACTTACTTTGCTTAAATACTAGATTTTGTTGACGAATGGTGAGTCTTTCGATAAGAAGGTTTAGAATCGTCGTCATGCACACGAGCGATCATCAATTGAATTATAGTCTCGGGAAAGCTTTTTGTATAGGCTGGCTGCAAGATTTGAAAATCTAGTTGCAAGATTTGTTTATCACTGAGAGGTTCAAAATAACTCATTGAATCTGATCCTTAGAACGCAAATGATTTTATTAATGAACTATCGTTATCAAATATGTCAGCACCTGCCACCCTTTGTTAGTCAAAAGGCAGAAGAGCAATGACCAAGAATCCAGAAGAACGAGCGTGCCACTTGCTCTTCACCAGAAACCAGTTTTCTCGCCCGCCCGCCCGCCGTATGCCTCCCAAATCCAACAGCTTCTCTCTCGTTCTAGCCGTTGCTAGTTTCCATTCACGTCCCAAACAAGGCCACCTCATCGGTTCTCATCTCCAGAAGGTTAAAGCTAGTCCATCGTTGGCTACGTATGCCAATGACTCTCCTTTGTCTCCGTTTGTCTTCTGTTAAGATAGTTGGCGCCGGAGTAGTTGACAGCAAACCAAACAATTGTCCAAGGTTTTGACTATATATGGTGACATTAAAGATGGCTGTTTCGTTTCTGGAACTATGACGGTGTCGTGAGATGTTATCCATGCCCACCCATGCCAAGCTGATGGTCTGCAAGGCTCCGGTGGTTGCCGGCGTGGTGCTCTACCTTTTCCTCTCTGCTTACATTGATGTTGGCCGGCACTCCACCGTCGGCTCCAAGGCCGCATTCTTCCCCGATGCCGGTCCGCCGTCGAGGGGTCGGTACACCTTATTTCACAGGTAAGCTTTCTTCTTTTCTAACGTTGCCTGTGATATTCTTCGCGAAGCTTCTAACCGATGGCATGGTATAGCAAGAGAGCAGCAGTGCCGTTGAGAGTTATCGAGAGACAAAATGGTCGCAATGGAGGAAGAAGAGGACAGAAGATGGGGGTTGTCCGGGACTTGAACATGGTACAAATGAGAGATACTCTGGGCATTGCTAAGAAAAATAGCAACAGAAATGGCAGCGACAGCAGTGGTACTACTGGATGGAAGGTGGTGAAGGGGGAGTTCACCTTTGCTATGGGCACAGCTCCTTTCAATAGTTGCCATGCTTCTACAATTGTCGAGGTTAGTTCGTAAACTTGATAGCTCTTTCTTGAGAGATCACTCTTCCTTTGTTCTTGGTTGCTCTTTAAATTAACATTGGATTTTATGAACTGTGAAAGACTTGAGTTCTAAAGAAAGCAGCAAAACAACTTTGGTAGGACTTTGCTTATGTTTGCATATCAAATGATTGTTTTGTTGAAATTAAATCAATGGAAAATCTCTCTCAATGAGTGGTGTTTTTGTTTTTGTAGATTGAGAAGGACCATTTCTTGGTGGCCTACTTTGGTGGCTCTCATGAGGGGGCTCCTGATGTTAAAATTTGGTTGCAGAGGTACAAGGTAAGTGAGGGCTTACCTTCACTCAAAGAAAGCAGTCTGAACTTTTTCCAAAAAATTAACTTCAGAGACCTTGAAGCATTCAAAGAGTGTGCTTGCTGTAAGCTTGAAGTGCACACAATCAACATGTTCTCTCTCTTGATTTAATTGTTGATGAATAAATAAATATAATGCAAGTATTTGCAGGATGGCTATTGGGATCCTCCATTGGTAGCTGATGAACAATTCAAAGTTCCAATGTGGAACCCAGTTCTATTCAAGCTCCCTTCTCAAGAGCTGCTTCTCTTTTACAAGATTGGTGAGGAAGTACAGAAGTAGGTTCTGAACCCAGTTTTGACATTCTTAATCTATAAAGAATGACATGTCATGCTGTGCAGCTTTGTTTCATGAATGAAGATGTTTAATACCTTGATTGAAGCAGAAATTAGATATTATAAAAACAAAGAAATCCAAACTAAGTAATATAACTTCAAGATACCTGATAACCATAACCATGACTTAGAAGTTCCTGATTTTTGGTTTGAAAGTTGTAGTATTTTTAACAATGATCTTATCTATCATCATACGTTTGTTATGCTTAATTTAATTGCAGATGGAGTGGGTTTGTGAAGCGTTCATTTGATGGTGGTGTGACTTGGACGGACAGAGAACAACTACCCCCTGGAATCCTTGGGCCCATCAAGAACAAGGCATGCTGGCAAACAAATTCCTTTTGCTGGATCAACATTAACTTCCAATGTAAATTATATGGAAGATGATTTTTTCTCGCTGATATAAGCTATTGCCTTGCAGCCTATCTTGCTAGATGATGGCCGCCTACTTTGTGGATCCTCTATCGAGAGTTGGAACTCATGGGGTTCATGGATAGAGGTAATGTTTAGGATGTGAATTTGTACATCTAACCATTGTTATATGAGTATGTTAATCACTCCACCTCTGCAAAATGTTTCAGGTAACAAAGGACTATGGTTATTCATGGAAGAGTTATGGACCTATCTTCATTAAAGATAAACCCCTTAGTGTGATTCAGCCTGTCCCATATCAGACCAAGAATGGGACGTTACGAGTGTTAATGCGGTCATTTGCAGGCATAGGAAGGATTTGCATGTCGGAATCTATAGATGGAGGCCTCAGCTGGAGTTATGCAAGGCCAACTAAGCTTCCCAATCCAAATTCAGGTTTGTTGCCAAATATCCTTCTTTGAATTAGAGGTTCAGAGATGGCTTATGCTTTTAAGTTAATCGTAACAGGCATTGATGCAGTCAAGTTGCAAGATGGTCGGCTCATATTGGTCTACAATACGGATTCAAGGGGAGTGCTCAACATAGCATTGTCTGAGGATGATGGTGATTCTTGGCAAGAATTAATGACATTAGAGAAGGATTTGAAGATGGAGTTCTCTTACCCTGCTGTGATCCAGACCATGGATGGGCTCATTCATATCACATACACCTACTATAGGACTCAGATCAAGGTAATCTTTTTAGCCCGGAACTTTGTTTGCTTAGACCTCATTAGGATCTCATTCTTTCTGAGGCTTAACTCTTTGTTATTGGATTGCAGCATGTGGTTTTACAGCCCTGAAAGGTAGGATGGCATCTGCAGTGGAGCAAGACTTGAAAGCAGATGCTCTTACTTAGAGAATCAAACACCAATCAAACATCATCATTGTAGATAATCTTTGCAAAGAGAGAGAAAAGGTGCTGGCCTTTTGTGTGGTTGTATACAAATCTCAGTTATGGATAAAGATGTTTTCATCATTTCAAATTATAAAATTAGCAGTGCTGCTACTGAATGACAAGAAAAGAAGTTGGCCATCCAAGCTGGCTGGGTTTTTCCAATCTTATCCCTGGGCAGAAAGAAATTAACCATCTAAGCGCATTATTACTATTTCAGTAGATAAGAAATCAAATCAAACTGAAAGGCAGCAAAACAAATGTTCACAGTTCTCTGCAGTATGAATCTGAGTGCATTTTTCTGTAGTCTTTCATCTGTTTCAGCAAAAGATGCACCACCTAACACTGATCAACCCACATGATCCAAAACTGGCCTTTTTTCTAGGAGTCAACTTTCCTCATCTGTAACCATACACCTCTCTCTTATTTTGACGCAGGAAGAGAACCCTATAATATTGCAAAGGTACTGAACATATTACTACTTGAAATTGTATACTAACAAACCCATCCAGGATGGTAATTTGATGGCAAAAAATGGGTTTGTGAATTTGTTAAGGAAAGTACATTATTGAGCACCCCAAGTGATGTATGTCAAGTTAGCAGATACAAGATCATTGTCTTTTGCCATGCCTAGAGTAGTTAGCCATAATAGTGCTTCTAAAATTTTATGTTTTGTGTTAACCGGAAGAAAAGAAAAAAAAATTGTTGTAGTCATTCGGAGTACATACTAAAAACATTTGCATATTAAAAGCTCTTGGACTCCAACATTCACAAATTCTAAACAAAAGCTTGCTCCAGGATACAAGTCCTGTTCAGATGGTACCAACTTGGAGGAGACCTTGGAGAGAAATTACTTTCCCCTTCACAACTAAAAGCAAATTTCTTATATTGCTCTCCAAATCAACAAGAATCAGCTTCTGTTCGTTAAACACCATAAAAAGCCATTTAAATGCAAGTAAGAAATGATACAATGGAACTTTTAACAACATAACAAGCAAACCATTTTGTTAAAGATGAATTCAGATTTTAAATGAATGCGATGGAAGTTAAATTCTCTGTTTATATGTCATCAACTCTGCATGTGTTCTCAAACGTGCATGCACCCACATACGTAGATGTAGTCTTGCAAGTTTTAATGAACATTTATAAGTGGCATGACAAAGAAATGAACATCTTCCAAACTTCAGCTACTCAATATTCCTCAGCTGTTTCTGGAACTTAAGGTCAGAAGATCATGATATTTCTTTGTCCTAACTCAGACACTTTTGTCCCTAGTATATATGTATTAGAACTTCACCTGCAATTCATATTGGAATTCAAAGACACTTGAAAAAATGACATTGAGAACAATGAGGAGGAAAAAATAAGATGCATATAGGAAGCAGAGAAGAGACACTTAAATCTGCAACATGTGAGGACAGAGACTTGAGGAGAGTGAGAAAAAGAAGATGTGTGCCACCATGGAAAGCTTCAAAAGCCAATCTTGTGCATGGTTTTAAATAACAAAGTTATAGACGTTATTACAGCCTTATAGTCATTAGGATTCCCTTATTTTGACAATGCTCTTGAGGGATATTTCACTAAAATTAATATTCCACAACTATAACGATGCTCAGCTTGGTGTTCTCAACCTTGGCTCGGTAAACACAAAGTTCTTAATAAGCCCAGTTGAGGGTTGCAAGTGGGTTGGGTCGGATATATGAGTCTAAAGCCTCTTCGTAACACTTTTTCATCCCACCCATTCATGGGATTTCATGGCCACATTGGCCAACACCAACCATGTAGAACCCTTTCATTAGACCCAGGTTTAAATCAAACAAGCCATATAACGAGCCCAAGTGGTGACAAGTAAAGCATTTGCACCTTCAGACAGTGGTAGAACATTGTATAGATGGGGAGAGGTTCAGATCCAATGCTCATCAATCACTAAACTCGCCGTTGAAACAAATTAAGATTTCCTGATAGAATAATAGATCACAGCTAAAAGAGCCATCGTTCCATCTGGATTCTATCACACTTGGATGTGAAGTGACTGCCAACTTACTCTACCTCAAAAGTAGGTTTTGCCCCCTCTTGCGATAATAACATGGGCTCCTTTTTGTCCCCATGACCAAGTGAAGGGCTGCAATGGCCCAGTTGGCTAAGTTGAGGCTCTTTACAAGATTGTTCTCCTCCTAAGCTTGTTGACAGCGAAGGACAAACCTTAAAAGACGTTCCACCAAAAGTGTCTGGAAGACACTGGTGGCCTTCTGGTTCTCTCTCCTTCTGCTCTGAAAGGGCGTGCCATTTAGTTGTCCAGGGATTGCTATGTTGGTGGAGAGCCAAAAGAATTATCTGAACAAAATAGTGATTATAAGTTCTTTACTTTATCATGTTTTATTCACAATTATCGAATCTTGAAGGCTATATACAAAGGCTCTTTAGCCTAGCCATAGAAGGCCCTACAAACTAGAAAGCTACAAGATTAAACAGTATCATGTAAAAACACAAGCTGAACCACCTGAGTGAGCTAAGCCCCATCCTATCTTTATCATGGTTTTCAGTTTAGATTAATAGGTTTAATATTATGTTCTCTTCTAGCCTTATCTCCTTGACTACAAACGCATCATTTAAGATATTTCCTACTCTCTTGGCCTTCTCATCGTTGTTGTCGTTTATTCTTTAAAAGGGATGGTTAAAATCTTGGAGTTGAGTAATTTACAAAAACAACATCTTAAAAAGCTTTGGTGATTGAAAGAAAACCACTTTGGCAAGAACAAAGAGCTCAGAACAAGGTAGTCATCACTTTCGATATTATATCTATATAACCTATCTTGTAATCTCTCACAACTTGTAAACCAGTTGTTGATGAGCTTATCTACAATAATTCACAAAGTTGTACTTTTGAAGAATATCTATCCAATAGGATTTTTTTTGTTTTTGATAATACAATATTTACCACTGTCAAAGTTCAAGTAGCTTAAAAAGATAAGTATCAAGCGGCTAAGTTACCTTCTTCCTAATAATTTTAATAAAAAGGGTGTTTGATTGGGGGAATTAGATAAAAGTCACTTTTTACCTCTTAAATTATTTTCATCTTAAATAATTAAAAAAATAATGTAGTGATTTTAGGCTATCTAAATCTTGAAGCTACTGAAAATATAGCAGTCAAAGAAAAGACTCCACATTTTCTTCGATATCAAATATGATCATATTTTTCAATAGGAAATAATATTAACAATATTATTTATTAACTTTATATTATTTAAATATTTAAAAATAATATTAAAATAATCAATAAATAATATATAGCTATAATATTATTTAAATATTAAATAAATTATTAAAAATAAAAATAATATTAATCAATCACTACATTCTTCAAAGTATACATATTTAATTCATATATTTATATTAATTCATGCTCAAAATAATGTCTTGAAATTACTTTTATCATCCACCTTCTGGTTAAAGTAAACAACAAAAAACTACTTCAATCACTTTTCAAAAGTTAATTACTCTCCATTTAAACCATTTTTCTGCAACCAAATACCCCCTCATTGCTAGAATATAGCACCATCATGCATGCATCTTTTAATTAAAAATAAAATATATTTTAATAAATAATAATATTTGAAGATACGTGAATCTTCAACTTGATGGTCAATAGTCAAAAGCTCAAATTATTTGCTCAAGATTGATCAAAAGAGAAAAGATGTGTTGAGATATGTCCCTTGTACAACCATAATAAAAAGTTAATATTATATAATGAAATAATGCTATGATAATTTCAAAATAAATTCACTTAAAAAAATTATTAATCAACTGTTGTAACTCATCACAATGTAAATATAAAGGAGGCAATGAGAAGTTAACACACCAGCTAAATAATTTTTGGCTTGCATTTGTTGAGTTACTAACCATATTTTATTATAATTAAGTCTTTTAGTAGTACATGTAGGGTTGCTTTTACTGTAATTTAAATGGATAAATATTTGCTTTCCACATCATCTTCCAGGCTTGGTACTGTAGCCATTCACTATGCCTGCTATGGAAGGAGACCCCACGAGTGTGATGTACAATCCAAACATCTTAGGGTGTGTCCCACGTTAATAGTACTAGCTCTGGCTGTGGCCTGGCATACCTCTCCTACGTCATTGTCCCACTCTTTTATCATTTATGAAGGATGAAACGAACCAAAGGTCCTTCAAGTCCCGTCATATCTAAATCAAACTGGCAAAGCTACAAACAAAGCTGAGCCACATCACGAAGAAGAACGCAAATGAGACACCCAGAACAAGCAGTTGAAACCTTTTGACCACAACTACTGTGGTCAAATACATTTGCAATGAAATTTACCACTCTGGCAGAAAGTTCAATTCAAGTTGATGCAGCTCAGGGAAAAAAAAAAAAAAAAAAAAGCATTTCTAAAAATCTTATTTTTTATTAATACAAGTTTTAGTTTTTACTGATAGTGCTAACTTTGAAAACATTTATAATTAATATTCTAATTTTAATCTGATTTATTTTAGATCAATATTACTTTATAAATAGATTCTTAATGTATGGATCATTATTTTAATTTTAGAAATAAAATTTTAATTTTTTTATTTTAAAATAATTTTTATTTAACATAGTGCGAGATCATAATCTTTTTTTAGAGAGAATGAAAATATTTAATCAAAGATTTTTTGATATAAAATTAATAATTATTTTTTTCAACAGCACTATTTGCATTAATATCCAATGATACATAAAGTAATATGTTCCTCCTCGGTAACTTGTATCGCCACAATTTATGAGTAAAAACTTGCAGTTTAGTGTTCTCTGCACCACAAGCAAATAATAAATCATTATAGTTATTTTCTCATCAAGGGATTATCTTATTTAAGATTAACGTGACTCAGTCAGCAGCAGTGTACGTAGCATCTTGTAGATATGATCAGCTTGAGTAGTTGTATTACCTAATGATCTGGCAAGACAAAGCCAAGGATCTCTACCTCAGAAGAGCGAGGTCCTTAAGGTACATCAAAGATCATAATTGGTATTAGTCTATTTCTTATCTAAACCAAATAATTTTATATACATTGTCCTCCGAGATATAACAAAATTTTATATGGCTACAGCTTATGGCTTAGTATAACTTCCCAGAAACCATGATGTGCCACTTGATGTTTTATGAGACAGCGACACCTTATCCCTTATCCTCTTGGACATCATCATCATCATATCATACAACCACTGCTAATATTATTATTATTTTGGAAAAGAAAGGGAGGCAATGCCAGCCGAGTTTTATTCAAATGGCTACTGACTTATCTTCTTTACCATGTGACCAGATCAGCTCAAAGCACCATTTTGTTTATTTGGTAAATAAAAATAAAATAAAATAAAACACCATGTTGCTGTTTTGAACCAACTATCCTGAAAACCAGATGTTTTATTTATTTATTTAAGTGCAGCGAACCTGCCAAAAGAGCTTACTGGTCGCTATGTATGAAATGAAAATATTAACCCTAAATCAATGCTAAATTGCTCTCAAATTGTATCAGCTTATGATGAACTACTCTGAAATCTTGTCAAACTAACTTGTAAGCAATTGCACTAGTATGTGCCCTTTGAACTTATTTGTGTGAATCTCACTCTCTCTCTGAACCAAATTACATTACTAACCTGCAGGCATCGCTGCTGCAAAACTAAGCCAAATGCATATTTCTACTAATCAACCACACTTTGGGAGGGGTTTCAAGAGCTGAGCTATTGTAATGCTAGCACAAAGGCAGGAATTGTTCATCCAAGCCCCTGAATTTCCTTTATATAACTATGAAACACCCATTGGGTGACCTGTATAGTTTGTTTTTAAAATAACCTTCTGTTTGGAGGGTGCTAAGTAGGGTGGCCAGTAAATGTTTCGGTGATGTTTGATTTATGATAATATAATATTATTAAAAATTTTATATTTTTACTAATTTTGTACTTAATAATCAAATTATCAGGAATATAATATTATCATGTTAGAAATACCTTGATATTATTAGCTCAGATTCCTAGCAATGTAAGATTACTGCATTTAATAATATTAATATAATATAATATATTATGTTATGTTATATAATATATATTATATTGCATTGTATTATATTATATTATACTACATGCAAGTGGGTGAGAGTACCAACTAGGAGGATGCGGATGGAGGCAAGAGAGGATGAGAGAGCATCAAAGAAGTCAAAAGTGTGGTATGAGATCACCGGACTTTGGTAATTTCACATATTTATCTTTCACATGGGAATCAAAATATTATAATTTATGATAATTTTAAATTATCAAAAATCAAATATTACTGCTCCGATTATTATCTCTAATTGCCAAATATGATAATTCATATCGTAATCTCAAATTATCAAGATAGATTATTACTAACCAAACACCTCTTAAGGGTTGGTATGGAGACCTGTGTTTGACTCTCATCTTAATGTGGGTTGCCTTAGAAGGATGAATCGTGATTAAAAAAGAAAGATGTTGAACCTAATAAATATGTGATGGGTAAGATAGGGGGAAGATTACATGGCATTTAATTATCACTCTCATATGAGTAGACAAATAGGAAGATAGACAGATAGATAGAGGTGTTGGGATAAGGATGCCACAAAGTAGATTGTGATGGAACATTGTTAATGATGACAAATTACAAGTGCATGTTATTTAACCATCAAATATAACCTACATGTGATAATAATATGGCATGCTATTTTTTAATTATAGACAAAAACGACAGTTCCAAGTATCCTAGTTCTTTTTATTATCATGATACATAAATATTACTCTACTAAAATAATAATATTTTAAATCTAATTTAGCAGCATCATGATATGATTTATATTATATGCTAAGAACTTTTCTAGGAAACGACCACCGTAACATATATGCAATGATAATTATCAAAACTTATATACAACGATCATTATTAACACCAATATAGAAGCATGCTTATAAATTTATAAATGTATATGTTCCATAGGGTGGAGCTAGAACAATATGGGATGCTGGAAGTCGTCCTCTAAGTCATGAGAGCAACCACAGAACGTGAAACGTGCTTCCTTATCCAGTCATATTCCTTGAGACATGTGAGCATTTATGCCAGGTCGTTGTGCAAGGTGGCGACGTCCTTGGTAAACGATACAATTTCCAGGTCCCAGATTTTGGTATTTATAACCTGTGTCCAAGATATCAATGTCAATCATCGTGCTGGGGGCTGGAAGGGATATAGGCCACGAGCTGGAAAATTAAATGAAATGGTTGGTTGGGTCCCAACATGGTGGAACCACTCGTTCATCTAAAGGTGGATGTCATGAGATTTGTCAAGGGAAATACCAAATCCATGTATTTTTCCAGCAGACGACATTCAAGTTAAAGGCTATATATATATCTCAGATGCATGCCTCAACGTATCTCACAGGAATAATACTGAGGAGATCAACCCTACACCACAAGCAGGCAACGTGTGATATGCGAGAGAGAGAGAGAGAGAGAGAAGGCATTCGTTGAGTGTTGTTCTTGAAGAGGAGGAAACCGCACGTGTGGAGGCAAAGGTCGAGGATGCTTTGGCTGCAGGAAGAGGATAAGAGTAGTTCTGCCTTATTCCACCAGGTAGCAGGTGGAATAATATAAAAGGAATTGGACACATAGGGTGGAGTGGTTGGCCGGAGATTGATGGAGCAAAGCCAGACTGCAAGAACTTGCAACTTGTAAGCTAGCTGAGGTAGAAACTCATGACTCTTAACTATCTCAACCTTTATCTATAGCAGTTTGCTAAATAATCACTCAACTAATTTGCTTCGATATGGTGACATGCAAAAAAGTGAGCATCAGAGCAAATGGCATATATATCTCTCAAAAGAGGATGTTGGGAATGTGACTGTCCATTTATTCATGGCATCACTGTAGTTGAAACAACTTCCAAAATAATTCTAGATCATTAGTAGTACAGAGACTTGCCGATGAAATTAAAGCTTCAGTTTAACTCTTTTAGAGGAGTTCTAGATGGATGGAAATAACATTGATAGTCTCAACCATGCCATTCTCTTGATACCTAAAAAGCAAAGACATCTGGTGGGGGTATAGACCCATCAGTCTACTCAACAAATGCTGCAAAGTTGTTCTGAAAGTTCCAGCAAACTGAATACAAACTCTTTTAAGGATGTGCAAAGTGCTTTTACCCTTGACTCTTGTGCTTGTAAAGAAAATAGCAGCAGTTCATATTTTGTCCTTTCACTCATTCTATCAAGTCTCAATCAGAGCTCTCCCTCATCATATTTTATGTGCTTAATAAAAAGAGGATATGGTTGGTCCATCATTTTGCTATTTTTTTGTGGGAAAAAAGTTTTAGATGGAATTAAGATGGTAACATCATGCAGCAAGATCAGAATCTTTCTGACATATAGGATGCATTGAACGAAAAAGCTAGTTGCCAAATCTAATCCATTTT
Source organism: Metroxylon sagu (assembly GCA_017589505.3). Taxonomy (NCBI): domain Eukaryota; kingdom Viridiplantae; phylum Streptophyta; class Magnoliopsida; order Arecales; family Arecaceae; genus Metroxylon; species Metroxylon sagu. The sequence goes on along the minus strand of JACVBY030000658.1, from coordinate 655,000 downwards.
TCCTTTAATTTGTATGCATATTAAACATCTGAGGCTAAGCCCATGCAAATGGCATCTCGGTAGCAGTATATATCTCACTCTCGCTCACGTAAGAAATAATGTAATAAAGGATGCAATGTTATCATGATTTAGACTTTGCCTACTTCATAATAATCTATTAATAATAAAAATTATTATAATTTTAAAATTTGCAACTCTTGCATTCACACGCTTGAATCCTAATGCACTCCAATAACTATTCTCATAAATCTCATGTATAATTACTCTTTGAAGTTTTAAACCCTGATTTACCATTCTCTTTTACTCAAAGCTACTCATAAAAAATTTCCTACGAAGTGAAGAAGAAGCGGGGGACAACATTTAAAGAAGCAGACATACCCGTTCTGAAGCAAAGGAAGCTATAATTCAAATTATAGATAGAGGAGATCCTACTTCTAAAGATAGGTATCGAATAAGCTAGAGATGATGGCCCCAATGAAAGAGAACATCGATTAGAGGTTTACATCAGTAGATTCCCCTTGGTCTCGCATCTTAACCTCTTTTATGAAATCATAAATTTTATTCCCCCAACTAAATCTCGAAAGAGAAACTCTATCAAAAAAAAAAAAAAGAAAAATCAATACAAACCAAGCAAATCTCTAAGAGAAGATGAAATTCCAACACAACCTTATTTTCAAGTAGATCCCAAAAGGAAACCTTGTTAAGAGAGAAATTTCCAATAAAACTTTAATTCTAAGTAAATCCCAAAAGAGAAACTTTACTTGAAGGAAAATTTTAATGAAACCTCATTCTCAAAAGTAAATCCTGAAAAGAAACTTTATCAAAATAAGAAATTAAAAATAAATTCTAATAAAGCCACATGATGCTGTTGTCTGTATTACATGTAACCCACTCCCACTTGATAGTAGGTGCGTTGCCACTAAAAGTGAAGGAAAAGGGATAAAAAATAGTAGGTTCATCAAGTAATGCTTAATTCTAAAAACAAAATAAAATGTGTTGTGAGGGGGAAAAAATAAATTAAATGTGAACAACAATGACTTTGCATCAAACGTTACGAATGATATAGAAGAAAGATAATTTTTATTATTTTTAACAAAGAATAAGATTTATTTTGGCATTGTGGATAAAATAAGAAAATATTGAAACTTTAGGGTAATATAGGAAGGTAATCAATTAGATAAGAAAAAGGTTATATCATCATGCTGAATATGTGAATGATATTTAAGCCCATTGTTCTTGCATCTATTATTGACTCATAAATAGATTAAAAATGTTTAAACCTGAGAGAAAAGTTAATTAGAGAAATCTCACATTCATATGCAACTATTTTGGATAAATTATTTTCTCATTTCATGTATCTGGTCTATATAAGAAAGAAGAAGATGATTATTATTATTCTTTAACGAACTCTTAACATTAAGTTGCATCAATGAGAATGAAAATAAGTTTGAAACTAATACAATGCAATTATACAATAAATTTCCAATTCAAGCCTTATTGAAAAGCTGAAGAGCTAATATATTCTCTTCATGATAGATGGAAGTAGCTTCTGATTACTCTAAATACATGTATTCAAAGGATAACTAAAATAAAATAAATCCTGCTTCCCTTTAGAAGCTTTAAAAAATATGTAACATTCAAAATATTATGTTCTATCATACAAAAATTTCAAATACTAATTATAACCTGTTCAATTAGCTATAGCCTTTGGTAGAAATAGTTGTAAATCTTGCTAAGATTTTTTGACATGTACAAGATACATTGACATATGATACATGAAAGCATCCTTTTAGGATTTTGCCCTTTATTCATTTGTTTTTGAGGCCTAGTATTTTGTATCTTTCATTTTCTTAATGAAACTAGGGTAAGTTAATCTTAGCTCTTCTTAAAACAAGATATATCAAAACTAGCTATCTAGATACAACCTATAAGCTTTTTTCCCCTTATTAATGTATTTCAAGTTTAAAATTAAATGAGAAATTACAATATATTCACACCATCACTTAATCTAACATTATTGGTGTTAGAAGGGTCGTGTCTTAATTAAGACAGGCATTATGAATTTTTTTATCGGGCAATTATATATAATTGATTGGAAAACTATAACCACCTCATTTACCCCATTTCAACATCCGAATGTAACTAGGTACGAAAAAGAAATTATTTATAAAGATAGCATCACATGTTAATTATGTTTATGATTTACGTTGAAAAAGATAGAAAATGCAAATTTGATGAACATTCACATTTTGGTTAGAGGAAGATTTTCTTCCCTCCATTTTTAAGCTCAATTTTTTCCTCTAGAAATATTATTCTAATTTTTAATATTACTTTGATTGTGTTGACATATATGATTCAAGTTGACTGGAAAAAAATAAAACATTAATGCTTGGTTTAAAAATAAAATATTAATGCTTAATTAACTTTATTTGTACTAATTAGGTTGCTATAGTTGAAAGGGAAATAGCTTGGTTTTATCTTTAGGTTAAATTCCACTAACTTAATTGATATTATGTTGGTTATATTCTCATCAATTATGGCATTGAAAAATGTACCATAATGGATTATCATTATCCTCTATTTATCATTACACCTTCAATGCAAATATTTCTTAGGTTTTTTTAATAGCATCTTTTCTTATAAAAAAAAAATTTAATTCTTGATTTATAATATTTGTACATTTATTTGATATTACTATCCTACTGCATTAGTTATACTAGTTTGCACCAATCATGCACTAATATATATTAAGCATCCTTATCTCGGTAAGAGGTTAAATGCTCTCTTTATCTCTATCCAATAAATGGCTACTAAAATTGATAAAAATACTATTAAATTCTCTCTGCAAGTCTATCATGGGTGTGGATAGAGGAGTATATATGCATTATTTTTTTAATTATAGATTATGAGTTTATGATTGTATGAACTAAAAAGATCCGAATGAGCAAGATTCATCAAGCAAATGTGGCTAAGATTAATGAAGGCAGAAACTATGCAATGTAAATTTTCTAAACTTGAAATTTAACACTATTGTTAAATGAATAATAGCCATAGTTTCTTGTAATCATACTTATGGTTTATATTAAAATTAATTTTTAGGAGTCTAATAATAACTTTTATCAATTAAAAAAACCAAATATATCAATGGAAAAATAATGCTCTTATTTGTTGAAATCATTGTTTATAGTATAGAAGTCCAATTTTTTGGTTGGTAGAAATAATTAAAATTAAAAATATCATTTTGTTTAGATGAACGGTGAAAAATATCATACATATGGCCATATGCCCATGGTGCAATGGCCATTATTAAATAAATAAATAAATAAATAATATCATTGTTTAGACTATATATATATATATATATATGAAGAGATCAGCTTATACTTCTCCAACCCCTCAATGCTACAGTGGATTGGTCATGCTTTGGGATACATGAAAAAAAAATATATATATAATCAAATATGATGTACAGGGGTTACATATAAATTTATATCGTCCATGCATGGCTAATGAGCGATTCTCCATTATATATTCAACTAAATTAAATCCAACAGCCTACCCATTTCAATCCACATGGCATCTCCAGCATGATGGACTCATGCATACTTCCCTTCCATCAATTGTTTGATCAATGACAAAACCATGAAATCATATGCATTTTACTACCAACAACTTGTAACAGTCCTTGTATTTAATTTTTTTCAGAAAAAATTTCCTCCTCTAAAAGCCATCCCCACGCCACGCCACGCCACCCACCAACGCGCCCTCCTTCCATCTCCCCGCGCCATCCATGCGCCTCCACGTTCCCGTTCGCATAAAGCTGCGTGCGACGGCATATCCCACCACGTGTCCTGAACGGTTCGACCGGTGACGGGATAAATAAGCGCTTCTCCATTTGCTCCTTTATTTTCTCTAATAAAAAAAAAATTGCAACGCGGGTGAGTTAAAATATTAAAAAGCATAACTTAAATAAAAAATTAAAGTTATTACATATAATAAAAATAAATAAAATATATAAATAGATTTCTAAAATACCAATCAAATATTAACCTTCAAGTATTTAAATATTAAAATAAATAATGAATTTAATAAATTACAAAAAAAAATAATAAAATATTAAAAATATAAAAACCTAAAATATAGAAAAGAGCTTTGCTAGTATCTGATCAAATTCTAATTCAAATTCAACTTTTCAACGTGATAATAATTGTTAAGGTCTAAATTAAGATCTAATCTTAAATTATATCAGCTATGAATCTCAAGGGAAAAAATTATTTAAAACGTAGGGTGACTTAATGATAATTCAAATTAGAGCCGTGGCGATATTATTATAGCTTATGGCATGGCAATTTTATTTTATTTTTTAATTTTGGTTTAAAATGGAGATTTCTCTCCCCGTGCGCTCGTGGAAATTAGAAACCATCCCACGCCGACACCCATCTGACGACGGCGAGAGGACGAATATTCGACGGCAGTATTCCACCCCAAAAGCGAGACAAATTAATTTTTCCAACGGAATTAAGAATTAAACCCAGTATTCCTTCTTCTCGGAATAACGTGAATGGACCCCATCATCAGTCGCTTCCTCTTATAAAGCCCCCATTAAATCCCCCCGCAACCATCCATCACCCCCTCCTCCCACTCTCTCCTCCGTTGTATCTAGGGCTGGAAGCTGACCGGCTGATGGCGGCGTTCATCCGCGCGAAGAGGGTGTCCGACCCGCTGGACGACAAGGTGAAGGCCCGCCTCCGCGGCGACGATGCCCACCGGATCACCGACTACGCCAGTGACAGCTGCGGCAGCCGGCATGAGGCCGCCACCAGCCTCTCCGCCCTTGTTCACGCCTTCCTCCTCGAGAACGCCGCTGGCTCCCCCTCCGCCGCTGTCCCTGGCGACCACGCCTCCGACCAAGGCAGCACGTCCGACGACGACGCCAGCGACCGCGCTGCTGCCGCCGTGGAGACTGTACGCGATTTGCTCGACCCGCCGGCGGAGAGGGACCCATTCCGGGCTCGGCTGGTTTCCGATGTTCTCGCGGCGGTGGAGGCTTTCGCCGGGGTGAGAAACAACGGATCGGCGTTCCGGCGGGCGGTGACGGCGAAGCTGATGGCGGCGGGGTACAATGCTGGGATCTGCAAGGCAAGGTGGGAGGCCTCCCGCCGGGTAACCGCCGGAACCTACGAGTACATCGACGTGGTGGCGGCGGTGGGGAGGGCGGGAGAGATGAGGTACATCGTGGACTTGGAGTTCGCGGCGGAGTTCGAGGTGGCGCGGGCGACGGAGGAGTACGGACTGGTGCTGGCGGCGCTGCCACAGGTGGCGGTGGCGGGGCCGGAGGAGGTGCGGCAGGTGGTGCGGGTGGTGGCGGATGCGGCGCGGCGGTCGCTCCGGAGTCGGGGGCTCCACGTGCCGCCATGGCGGAAGAGCCGTTACGTGCTCGCCAAATGGCTCGGGCCGTACCGCCGGACGGTGAACTCTCTGCCGGCATCCGCTTGAGCCTGCGCGAGTGTCGGCGGCGCGGAGGTGAAGGGTCGGACCATGGGGTTTCCGGCCGTGGTGGCGGGGAGGCTCGTACCTCCGGCCGCCCAGACGAGGTGGAAGAAGACGACGACAAAAGAGAAGACGAAAGAGATGTAAAGTTATTTTTATTAAAAAACCGAAGTGCGTTGGAGCGGCGACCTTGCTGACGTTGAGAGATGACATGTCTTGGATAAGGTTATTTTGTGGATAAGGTCTCATTAACTATAAGGGAGTTTTTTTTAATTTATTTTTATTTAATATTTGTATGGTTATCTAATATATCTATATCATAAATAAAAGAGAGAGTATTGATTTGTGTGGCCAAAGTGATTTTCCAATGACTGGGATTAGGGTTTGAACGGAAATTAGTAATAAATTTTAACAATGGCAAGGAAGTTTCCACCATAAATATTGATGCCGACATGCAAATACAAAAATTAAAATTTTATCAAAATATAAAATACTTCCTTAAAACTGCTCTACCTGTATTTTATTTTTTAAAAAATATCTAAGAATTTCATTGTATTTTATATTATTATTTCTTTTAATTTAGTGTTTTGTTATATATTTTTATTCATAATTTTAGCTAATGCATTTTTATTCATTTGTTATGTATTCTTTTATTTTATCTTATTTTTCCTATAATATTTTACTTTTCTAATTTATTAATCGTATTTATTATTTAAATAATATTTTAATTTTATCATTTATTTGTAAATTAATTATTGTTTTAACCTGATGTTTAATTTATTTTCTTCTATAATTATTTATTCTCTTTATCTATTTCTAATTCATTTAAATAGTTTCTATATTTTTAGTTTGCATATTTGGTTTTTATTGCATCTAATTTATCCCTTTATCCTCCATTTACATCCAGATAGGCATGTTAAGGACAAGTGGGAGAAACTATTTGAATATTAAGTTTGATGCAATGGTAGGCCAGTCAATGCTTGAGAAGGTTTAAATGGTAAACCAATTTGTAATTAAGTTGGTTTGCCGTGTAAAGTAGACTAACCTGTGATTGAGATGGTCTGCCATATGGGTATGCCATCAATTTAAACTAAAAATAAGGAAGATAAATAACCTCAAGATTTTGAAGTCTTATATTTTAAGGGCTTTCACTACTATAATAACACTTATCAGAAGGAGAGCAAGAAAGTACCGGATTGATAGAAATTAAATTATATCTACTCTTAATAAAGTTAAAGCTCAAATAAAATAAAAGATAAAAAATAAGTTGTATTGATTAATATGTGACATTTTCCACACACTTGGAACATCATGTGAATCATATAATTATCAATCAAGATGTGATGTAAATAATTTCTAGTCTTATTTATGTTTTGATATCTAATTTTATATTTATTTTACATTTTTTTATATTTTCTACCTTTTCGATTTTTATTTCTTGGATTCTTTTATTTTTAATTTTTCAAGACAATATTATATTTTTATGAACATATTTATTTATTGGTATTTTATATTTATTTTTCTTTTATTTTTCTTTTTTTTGTATATTTTAATCTTTTATTATCTATTTAAATTTTTCAAGCGATCAATTTTTTAATTTTATACTATGTATTTTCTTATTTTATTTCATTTTTCTATATTGTAATTATTTAAATTTTACTTTAACCTATTTTCTTTAGTTGTATATCTATTTGGATTTTATATTTTCAATTTATCTTTTCTTTGTTGTTTCATCATTTATTTAAACTAAAAATAGAAATTAAAATTATTATAATTGGTTGATTTTCTTCCTTTAACTACCACTATTCTAGCCAAACATGCTTTACCTTAAGAATATATAGTTTCAATATTTTTTAATTCCCATATCAATCACTTAACATTTGGTTCATTTCTTAAATTTCTAATCGACTTATTCTTCCTATTGGTTTATGTTTTTGTTTTATTATCTTATTTTATTTTTTGAAAAATTGTATTTTGAGGTTTCTACTATGCATTTAGTTTTATTATATAGATTTAATTTTTTTGGCATAATTTTTTAAGTTTCCCTTTATTAATATATAGTTCATCTAATATGTGTTTTCTTTTTTTTGCATTATAAGTTTTATTTTATTATAATTTTTTATCTTTATTTTTATTTATCTTGTTATTTTCATTTATCATTTTACTATTTATATATTTATTTTAACAAAAGAATAAAATAAAATAAATAATTTTTTATCTTATTTTTGTTTTAATTATCTTGCTAAAGACACATTGCATATGTTTATTTGCTACTAAGATGACAAGAGGAAGCCATATTGAAGTTTTTTCCCTATATTCCCTCTATTGTTATGTTATTTACATGAGATATATATATATATATATATTGAAGATATTATCATTATTTATTTTATTAAAATCAATAGATAAGATAAAAGCCTTTCATACAACAATTGAATTGAAAAATGAGCCATATCCCTAACATAAACTTGATTGACATTATGTAAGACAAATTAAATAATTTTTTCCCTTAATACAAACCTTGCCCTTGAGTTTAAGTATCAAATCAAAATGAAATTAAGCTTGCCCCAAGAGTATTTTGATGCCAAGAAAAACTTAAAGGGTTGATTGAGTAAAATTCATTTCCTGTGTGGTGCAATATAGATATCATCCAATAACCTTTGACCCTTATTAGTATCATGATTTACATAAAAAATGTGAGTTTAAGGTCTTTGACATGAACTGATTAGCATAAAGGGTTTTGCTATGGTATTCCTTTATTTTTTTAAAATATTAAAAATATCGATCATTCGATTTTATTTTTAGGAATGCAAATATTTTACTGGCAAGTTGAACTTCATTGGCAACTCTAAAAGAAATGGGATGGCTTCTGGGTGAGTTAAATACCCAAAAGATCCTTTACCATTGGTTCAATGGTTTTGATTTATACATATTTTTAAAAAATAATAATAAAGAAATATCATAGGAAATTCTTAGCCTAAACTATTTGCTTTACATTTTAGGCTTAGACCTAACTGACCTTACATCAATATAATTTGATCTATCAAATTATAGTTCATACAGCACTAATAACAACAACAACAACAACAACAACAACAACAATAACAAAGTCTTAGTTCCAAACTAGTTAAATTAGACTGCATGAATTCGTTTTCTTCATTTTGCTTAGTTTTGAGTCATATTTTCTGTAAAATATAAATATTTTAATTTTTTTATCACTTTCTCATATAATTTTGGGTCTACTTCTATCTTTTTTTTTTTCTTCTACATGTATTAAATCACTCCTTCGCATAGGTGCATCTCTAGATTTACATTGCACATGACCATCTAAGTTATCCTTGCTTCAATTTGTCCTTAATTAATGTTACCTCTATCTCTTTACAAATCACTTCAGTTCTTCTTCTATTTTTTCTTGTATTACTGTGTAGCCATCTCAACATTCTCATTTCAACCATATTTATATTATGTATATATAATTTTTTAACTATCTAATATTCTTTATCATAAAGTATAGTAGATCTTATGACTGTCCTGTAAAATTTTTTTTCAATTTAGCATGGTACTCTACAATCATTTAATATTTCTTTTGCACTTCTCTATTTAATCCAACATGCTTTAATCATATAGTCCTCAATTTTTACTCTGCATTTATCTTTATTTCTAATTACACTAAAATTATATTTCATATATTATGTCTTTATCCTACTTGACCTAAATGCAATTATCTATAATTATAACTTACGATTAACTCCATTCTTGGTTTTATCCATTATTACTATATTTATTTACAAATAGCATAATCTATAAAATATCATCCTGAATATATCTAGTAAGCCTATTCATAATTAAAGTAGAAAAAGATAAAGAGTAAGAGCATATCCCTAATATAAATTTACTGTAATAAAGAATTTACTAATATTATTGTCGGTAATTTTTATACTAATAAATGCCCCATCATACGCATCTTTTATTATGCTAATATATTTAATGAATATCATACCCACTATAAGATTTCTTTTAAGGACTCTATCATATACTTTCTATAATTTAATAAAAATTATATGAAGATATTATTTCTTTTTTCTATATTTTTTCATTAACCTAATTTTTGTAGTTGACATATAATATATAAATTAATATTAAAAAAGATAAGTTTAAATATAATATTTAACTTTGTTCGATTTGAAATTAGTTGTTGACCTTGCAATACTCAAAGTCAACATGTAGTAGATAATATAAACTTCCCTTGCATGTAGTAGATAGAGATTAAAAAACTAAACTTATATCTTTGTAATTAGATAAATATGAGGGCCAATATGAATATATATTTAGTTCTGCATCGGTGATGAAAAATTTGAACAATGACTCAAACAATATTTTTTGACTAATGTCTTTTTAGATAAGATCTTATATTCTAATAATGATAATTTTTAAATGTAAAGTAATATTTTAACATTATCCTTCATGCTGGTTTCTTCTAGCATTTCTGCATATACACAATACAAAATATTCTTAATTTACAATAAAAAATTAAAAATTATTTATAAACTATTAGTGTTAAATTTTAAAAATTTATTTTTTGAAATATATTATTTGTGCTAAACATAGTGTATTTTTTGAGAAAAAACAAGCAAATAAGAGTGAGTGATGCATGTGTGCAATGATCTCCATGCAAGATGCCTGGGGAAAGGATGTTATGAGACAGGTGTCTTCTCAATTCTTTTTCTAAGTCCTCCTACCTGTACTGAAAAGATCTGAACCACTCATCAAGGGAATTCTTTTGTTTAGAGAAAAATCCATAACAAAATGGCCTGAAGTTAAACTGGGTGCCCAAGCTTCTAAGGCACCTGTTTAACTCCAAGAATGTGACAACTTAGGGATGGAATTATGGAAATTAATTAACTGCATCTAAAGCAGAAGCACCATCTCGTCTTTATACTGCGATATAAGATAGATAATATATAATAATAGTGCAGCTAAGACATGCGTTAAATAAAGTATTGTCCTTAATAGAAGTTGCACCATGTGAGCATATTCCGAGCATTGCACCCTACGGATGAGGTCAAAACTTTGGCACCTACTCATAAGATACATTATCTTCTTGTCGGACAAACTACTCGTGGCTGACTATTGAGGTTAATAGATGCTATTGTGTATGGAATGATCTTGATAATATTATCAATAATCTTGAAACGATGATAAAATTATTTCATTTGATATTCTTATTTTAATAATAATATGTGAATAGCATTGGGATTATTGTTCAAAGAATGATCTTTCTTTTTCATGGTATATCAAATGCAATGATCTAACAGATGTTCTTTGATTATTAAAATATCATACCAAATAAAATGATATTGGATCACTGATGATTCCATTACTAAGATAAATCATCATAATGATTAACTAAACGGCTCCTTCTAGTGAATTGAGGCTTATCAGTTTCTAGCAAATAAAAAGATGTGCAAGCTCAAGCTGAAGCGAACCACTACTTTGTTCTTGGTAGCCTGATAAACCTGTATTTGGCTCGATTGCCCTAAAAAACAAGCAGTTATGCAAAGCTTGAATAACTTTATATTCAGCTTAGTTTAGCTTGCTTGTTGTCAAGTAATATGATTGTATATTTCATATAAATATACTTATTGGATTCGATAACCTTTTAATTGACTTTCAAATTTTCTCTTAAGAGAAAGGAGGGGACATACCTGTGCTATAAGTATTTAAATCCAAGTACTTAGAGATGCACTATCTAAGATTCAAACGTGGCATTTTTGGCTGCTAAGTAGAAGGGGTGCATGCATTGGACTTGGAGGATCAAGATAAGACACGTCACAACTAGGTTCATATATGTTTGATCTTATCTAATGTAATAGTCACAATTTGTTGACCAAAGTTACTTGAGTAAGCCTTTCATTGCTCAACAAATGAGCTTGTCTTGTATTAATTAGACTTGTCCACCATGCAACTAAGGTTGCGTGTATTTTTTTTAAAACAAATCACAAGCTAGAAGTGCCATGTTAAACTAAAGGAGTAAAAAGATCTATGTTGAATGAAATATTATATAATAACATAGGTTGATTTTGGACCAACTATAAGCAACCCTTTGATTTGAGTGACTGCAAGGACACGCAAGCTCAAAAACATCTTTTTCTTTGAATAAATAATGCTATAACAATATCTAATTTGATTAATTTTATTCTTCATCCAACAACATATGAATGACACCTGTGCATAGAAGTGTTTAACTAGGGAACAAGATACATATAAATCCAATGATAATAGCCCTGTTTGCCAGCAGATGTTCACTATAATAATTCAAGAGAGAGACTAATAGCTGACCCCTTCAGTTAAGGGGCACAGGTTGCTGATAGGAGCTGGTATAATGGCAATTTCAAGGGTGCCACTCTATCTTCTCTTAAGACTTAGCATTTATAAAGTAAATTAGGGAACAAGTGATTATAGAGTCAAGTATGGAGTATACTTAGCTATGTAGACCTAGGCAATTATAGCACAGATAGGTATCCCTTCCTTGCTTTCAAAATTGCTACCCTGTAAATAAGCTTGTCACTACTTCCTTTCTTTTCTCTGAATAAATTTTGGTGTTTTAATTCCCTTAGACTTTGTTGTTCAAGCCTATTTTATCCAGCATTTCCACTGTTTCTCTAGACGGAATGAGGGCCAAAAATTAGCATCATGGTTCCAAGCATGTAGGGTTAAACCAAAGTGGCTGAAGGCAACACTTTGATAAGTACAACTTTGAATCTTGAAAAAAGGGTGGAGCCGAGGACATCAGAGGAACATCATAAAGAGCCAGAGAGGGTGGGGCCATCATCAAGTGTTGGTGAGAATGTTGCCATTGTGAGAGGGGTCAGGATGACCCAAAGGTCACTAGACTCAATGTAGACCACTTCAATCACTATCCTCGAGAGCAAGATCCATTGCATTCAAAATGTTGGAAGTAAAGAATGTCTTAAAAGACGTTTACATATTTAACATGGTGATTTTAAGATATCATAGCTATCTTTTTACCTATGTTGAAAAGCAGTACTAGGTCGCATAGCACATGAGCTTCTGAGCTAGAAAAGAATCTGCAAGCCACTATTAGACAAAATGTTAGTGGATGGGATTGCTTTATTATAATCATGATGCATAGCACCTAATATCGGATTATAGTAGCCATTTTCTCATAGTCACAATAAGTTGTTTGGGCATTAACACTATAAGTATGTTTCATATTGCATGATCGATGCCTTGAGGCCATCCATTCGAAAACATTATTTTGGAGATGATGATTTGATAAGTACATAATACATGTGATTTTTTGACCTGAAGGCATAACTATCAACTATGATTTTGGCTCAATAAATTTATAGCCAAATCCATATTCACAATGAAAGACATCATGATTTATGTCACGAGTGAGAATAAAGATTCTCCTAATAAATATTTTCATAATAGATACACATTAGACACTAGTCCTGGCATCAAACAGTATTCTAATCAAACATATTTTTAATACTTTGAATATTATTTATTTTGAATATAACAAAATATTATTCGAAATTAGTTTTGTGTGTATATTGGTTTTCTGTAGTGTCCATCTCATGATACAGGATTCTAATGGACCGTGAGATAAATTGGTTTTGGATTTGACAATACCAAGATTTTTCAAATAATCAATTAAGGATGAAAAAAGGTTGAGAGATTGTACTGTAGAAATAGTTTTTTTGAGCAGGAAGAGAATTTCTCCATCCATTCCATGTACTAAGAATTAGTATGATCATATACATCTTTATGTATAGGGAGTCCGGTCTACCTTCATTGTGATTATGGCACATCCATCAAGTAAGATGGGACATATAAAATTTAAAACTCAAGTTGATCTTGAAGGCTTTCACTTGCCTACCATCCTTGACCTTTTTGAATTCTCACCAAACTCAAGCTCAATATTATTGAGTGTGTGAATCAGACCCATGGTATAAGCGCGGATTCATATAGGTTAGTATAAGAAGTATATTAGGGTAGTATTTTGGACCAAGACCCATACTCACCTATTGATATTCTTATCAAAAAAGGAGTGATCCTACTGATATTCTTCCTGCGTTTTATCCTGGACTAATTTCATGTCCTTCAAGAAAATTATATTGTGCACTATATTATATAGAGGCTCAAATTTTCCCATATGATATCCAATTGAGATGCTTTTTTTATTTAAAAAAAAAAAAGAACCTTGTAATCTTTGCAATGAAGCACATTAAGTGGTTAGGATCAGATTCTATCCTTTGGGCCTCAAAGTTGGCCCTTCAAATTTATTAAAAAAAAAAAAATCAAGGACTTCGATAGGCATATTTCTTAATTTAAGAAGAATTAAGTAATATGATTGAAGATGAAGTCGATGTAAAAGCCAAAATCTACCTCTTATAAGCTATTAGCCTTTTTTTCTGATTATTCTTACTAGACACATTTATTTCAACAAAATTGTAATATCTTTTAATGCAACCGTAAGATGAAAGACCTCATTAAAATAAATAGAGACTTTATAATGTAGTTCATAATTCATTAAGGAAATAGAAGGGGATTTGCATCTTACTTTCATCAAATTTTTTATTTCTTAATTTCTTTAATAAATCTAAATTAAACAAGTTAAAAGGAATCTCTTACTTCTTCTCAATCAAATAAGGGAAGGCTTGGGCCATCACAAGAGGAGCAAGTGAGTATGTGGACACCACCGAAGGTATAGGGATGGCGAATTCATCATTAGAGGGACCAGAGAGAGTGCCATCATCACGTGAGTGGCAGAGTAGGGCATGGCTATTGCCATAGAGGAAGGATAGTGTGTGGTCATTGTTAAAATGATAGGAGATTTTAGGGCTATGAAGAGGGGAAGCTAAGATTGTTATTCAAGGGATGAAAGAGAGTTGGGCTATTGTTAGAGGAAAGAAAAAGGGAATGTAATATAAAGGAATCAACAACTTGAATTCAAAAAAGACCTTATCCTTTTCTCCTTCATGCCTTCTCCTAACTCTAAAGATCTACAAAATCCCAACCCTACTCTCCTAAACCAAGACCTAGCAACATAGATAAGGGGGAAGACCTTAATCTTTTGGGTTAGATGCCTCTCCAAATAGATGCTAAATAAAAAAGGAATAAAGAGAGGAAGCGGCTTCGAGAATCATCAAGATGTTATATTTCTTAACCTTCCTTTCTTTCCCATTCGCTTTTCACTATTCTTTCATCCTTCCATCAAAACGTTAAGCCTACCATAAATTGGAAATCGAATGTTATATTTCTTAACCTTCCCTTACTTTTAGAAACACTACTCGTGGAAGGCGCAGATGCATCTTCAATGCTTTTCCCACACTACTCAAAATTCTAAAGCCTTCTACAAATCCTCAATGATAAGCTAAAAGACTACATAACTATAAATTATGTAAACCAAAGATATTGATATCTAAAAAGAAGACTCATAAAAAAAACTCATGTAATGAAAGACCATTAAAGATTAAAAAAAATATGACTATATCGAAAGTTATATATGAATAAGCTTTAAATGCAATCCTAAGATTTAAATGAAACTAAGATAATGAAAGATAAATTTTACAGGACCATTAGACTAATAAACATTTCTTTATAGAAGAATAAAATGTAATACATAATTTCTAGGTATCCACTATACTTAAATTTCAGAGTTTACCTCCAATTGCATTCGAATAAGTAATTCAATGTGCATTAGTCAAAAAAAGCTTCCCTAGCATCAATATAATTGAAATTTTTATGTAAATTTATTTTTACGATATCCTATATCAAGTTTGCTTTCCAACACATCTTAAATCACTCAAAATAAAGGTTAAATAAATAAAAAATTATGAGCCAATTATAAAAAATATGCTAGTGCTAACAAACTTCTCAAAAATTACAAAAATATCATTCCGTGGTCCATGATAGAAATTTTATTTTGTCCAAACTTTTATATTTATTTATATAGAAATTCATGCTACATTACTTACAACCTAATCAGAAGTTAAAAATCTATTTTTAAAAATTTATTTGATATTTATCTCTTTAGTTTTCTTTAAACAATTTGCATTCCATGAGAACTAAAAAGTCTATTAATTTTAAAAGATCTCACTCTATAAATAGATTCTAATTATATTATAACATAACAAATAAATTAATACTAAAGTTTTAAATTTTCTTTCTTTCCTTATTTGGAGAAATCCTTTGTTTGGCATGATATGAGACCATAATCTTGCGAAAAGTGATCAATGCGAAATTTTGACCTTCAAATATTCTCCAAACAGGTTAAAGGCTTTTAATCGAAGGCTCTGAACGAGTTAATGCAAGGCCAACAATTATCCTTTTTATATAAGTTTGCCATTATTAGATTTTGATATTATAGCCTAAAATCCTGCATCAGATTTATTATCAAAGGCCAAGATCCTTCTAATCTTGCATTAAATTAGTATCAAAGCTCAAGATCCCACTAATCCCATATCAAGACTTGGCTTAATTTTTAGGTCGAGTTCAGATATATAACTAGTACTTTTAGTATTAGGAGTCACCTCATCCTCAAGAAGTGTTATCAAAGCTGATAAATTATACTCCAAAGCAAGCTCATCAAAGCAATAAAGGCATGCCAAGAATGATCACTCTTGTAATCTATGAACTATTATAGTAAAGTTGTAGTGGCCACTAGCCATGATGCACCTAGTGAAACCAACAATGGTTGCATACTGCCTTGTGAAGAACCAAAGTTCAATTAAAATCCAATCTTCTATCCAGCACATTGTACAATGCACTCTCAAAGTATTCGCGATAGGAATTTCAGAAATATATATTTTTGAATGACCAACATGGGCAATTTGGGAAGATAAATGAGAATAAAAACATTCAGATGTTAATTAGGAGGTAAGCAGACAAATTGCATAGAAAAAAAGTAGAGGGCACAAGGATCAAAAGTCTTCGGAATGTCAACAACAATTTAAGAAACAAATCACATTTTATACAGGATACTGTGGGATGGATTCAACAGAGAATAATAATGTACAAAAAAGAAAACTTATATCTCCAGAGATATAGGTGAAGGGTTAAACAGAGTATGGAGGTCGATATGAGTTGATATTAGTTGTCCATTTTTGTCCAGCTTGATATTAGTTGATAAATTAAGCCTCTAAAATACACTTTCAGAAGTTCAAAAATCAATCTTTGCAAGTTTGATAGATCTGCAAGCATGTTGACATTAGATCAAGCTAAAGGAAACATGAATTTTGACACAATAAGATTCTCACAAAATAGCATATTATAATAGTAATAATAGTGAATAAATATTTTCCAATTTGTGCTGTCTTCTCTAATTCTTTTGTTACTAATATCATTTTTTTCTTAATTTTAATTATTAATTACTCAACAGTTTTCAAAAGGTATTAGACTACTGGAGTTATTGATGAAATACACAATGGTTCAAGAGAACACGATTTTCTCTAAGATGACATATAAAATTTATATTTTTCATTTCATTGTGGCTTTATTGTTTTTGGCTGAAATGCCTCAGCTCAAACCAAAACTGTTGTCGAATAATAGAAATTTGTACTGACCAGACTCAGTCAAAACCAAAATTGAGTTTCCAAACCATGCATGTATGTATGTATATATATATATATATATATATATATATATATATATATATACATATATGCATGTATAAGGGGATTTTGGGTCTGTCAACCTTTCTTCCCCTCTATCTCTCTCCCCCCTTTGCCTTCTGTCCTTCTCTTCTTACCTTTGTAAACGCTGGGTATCCTCTCATCCCCCATTCTTCTACCCTTTTCATTGCATTAATGCAATAAGAGAGAGAGAGAGAGAGAGAGACAAGCAGTTCAAAGAAAGAAAGGGAAAAAAAAAAAAAAAAAGAAACCTATTTCAAAGAAAGGTAACATCAAAGAAGACAGATTTGAAACTTGTGGGAAGGACCAGGCAAGATCCCCTGGAGAAATCTACAACTTATGATGATCAGCATGAAGTGTTGGCTCCAAAGAATAGAACCAAAGAGTAAACAAATCAGTTATGACAGCAAATGGAGAAGTTGACATAACAATGGAGTTATGAAGACTAAGACTGAACTATGAATTTGACAACAGATCACCACAGAATTGTTACTTTGATAAGTTTAAGAGAATATTCAGTTGCATAAACTAGACTAGACTAATTCCAAGTATCATTACTACGATTCTCTTTCCCAATTTGTGTTGTTATAAGTGCAAATTCACTTTGACTAAAGAATCTGAAAGCAGCTTGAGTTTTATGACTGTCCAAAATGTTCACTGGTTGAGTTGCATTAACTAATTGATAGGATAGAGGGATCCAAATTGAAGTGGACGAAGTTGCAAAAAGGAAATTGGAAAAGCTGCTTGTGAGAATGGGTACAGCCTTAACAGCAGATGAGACCGAAGGATTCATTGACCGACTCAAGCAGTTAAAAAGCATATTTATCAAGGTTATAATTAAATTCCTAGTAACATATGCTTAAAACAAAACAAACAAAACAATCTAATTTGAAAGCACCACTTCAAAGTACCACACTGAACAAGGAAGAAAGGTGTATTGAACAGTACAAGCATAAACATCACTACAAAATGGAACTTTAGCAGCTCAAAACAAACAGATTCGAAAATCAGCTACTTATAGTAGCAGCATGTGAGATAAGATTTCGTTTTATTAAATCTACATAGTTATTCATGCAACTAGCTTGTTCTTAAATTTCTAAAATTAGGCTGCTCAACCTGCATGCGTGATAGCCTGTAGGCAAAGGCTGGCTGCATGCAGTGCAAAACAACTCTTAACCTGCATTGCATTAGATTCACATAGAGCAAAGAATAATGGTGCTTGTTGTGTGAAGGTGATCTTAATGCATCAAAGCATAAATATTATACAGGACAGGACTGCAGCATGCATTCTATGTCATAGGCAGTTGATATGTCCCCAGTAATTTCAAGGGCTACAGCATAACAAAACAAACTTGCCAAAGCTTTTGAAGGACATACCATTTCAGGCGATCCCTTTTTCATCTTGGAAAGATATAAAAGTAAAGTCTCTATAACTAGAATATCCAAATGCTTCATAATAAGATCTAGGGCGAAGAAGCTTCATGCAGAATGCAAAGTATACATAGACACACTCTATCTCACCTAATATAAAGTATATATATAAACACTCTCTTTCTCACCTTCTATGACATCAGAGACAAAGAGGTTTGACATAGCATGTAAATTTGCCTACTAAAACAACTGGGCTAAAATAAGCAAACAATCTTGCATTAGCCAATGACTGCTTCACTTATAAAACCTTGGATGAGAAAAAGAGCAAATGGTTACAACTTCCTGACAACCAAAACAACTGGAATTTTTGGGAACATATCATGAAGTAGAAGGGGGAAAAACATTCGAGCAAAAGTGATTCCATTAAAATCAAACCATAAAACATATTTATCACGCTAAGAACTATATGCATTGTTCAGAGAAGACTGTGCATTTAGATAAGGATGATTGCATCATTTATTCCATTATCCACATTACCTTCATTTTGTTGATTAGCTTGAAATACCAAATACACAAAAGATACACATGATGCCACCATCTCACCTCCAGCCTCTTAAGTTCCTAAATTTTGGTTCCAAATCAATTAATGGGTCTAGAAAAGAAAACACTACATTAGAGCAGCACAAGCTAGATCAGCCCAAAAGGAATGGAATTATGAAATGTATAGGGAAGTGGAGGCAAAAATCCAAGGGGAGGCATGCAGCTTATCATGATCTATATGACGCCAAAGAACACAACCAACCAAAAAAAAAAAAAAAAAAAAGCAAAGATGAGAAAAAGGAGAATGAGAGATATTGACTTCGATGAACTATGGCCCTGCTGAAAATTAGTTAAACCAAGGGAAGATGAAGATGTTACTTTAGCAAGTTACTAACTGGGGTTTTTTAGTCACCACTTGCAACAAATACAATTCTATCTTTCCAAGTGTTGGTCATGTTTTACTTACAAATTTGCACAATTCAAAAAACAAATCAAATGCTACAACTCAATCTATGAACAAAACCGTAGTGAGTCAAATTTCATTAGCAGAAGACAACATGAGAGGGGAGGGAAAGGCCTAAATTGACATGGATGAAGCTGTGAAGAAGGATTTTGAAAAGTTACTCACAGGACTGGTAATCAAAGATTCATAGAGCTGATCCAATTCGTTAAAACAAGGCATTTTGTCATGGTCATTGAAAAGTAGGGTTATATCCAAAACCTTGTAAGCTGCAGAGCACCAATTCAAACAACTGCAGTAACTTGGGGAAGGGAGGTGGCAGGCAGAAGAAACAACTCGTCAAAATGGGATGTCTAACAAATTAAAGAGAAACAGAACAGAAGGTGAATAATGCTGTGAACATCAATATGCAAGATGGAGCAATGATATCAAATCTAGTAAGATCTAAGAAGTAATACTACAGACTAGTTTTAATCATTAAGCCCCTGTTTGGATATCAAATGGAGGAGTTGAAAAGGAGAGGTGGTCATGTTAAAGTTTCAAAGATCAAGATAGATGCCAACGCACCCCATCCCTGATAGTTAAAATAACAAAATTTGATAAGGTATTGCCCTATTCCTAAACAGTCCAGATAATGAAAGCATTGAAAAACCCCAAAGATCCCTAAATCTCTTGAATTTCACAATCGTCAGATGCTAGGAAAGGTTAACTACTCAGGCATCCAACATGACCCTGAACGTTAAGAAGGGTAAATAAAACATTAAAAAGAGCTCATAAATTTGAGCATACATAAGTTCACGTATTGTATTCTTCATGTAGGTTGGAAGCACAAGCTTAAGTCTTCTGCAATTAATATGGTGCACTTAATTTCAAGGGCCATCATAATTCCATGGCAGCTTATAACATAATTATGACAAAATTCATATATCAAAGTTTCCAAAGATATACCTTTTCAAACAATCTGTTCTCCAAATTTAGGAAAGATCGATGACCATAGCATCTACAATTAAAATTTCCAACTGTTTCATAGCAAGATCAAAGAGAAGGGTCTCAACATAGAATGCAAAGTGTACTTATTTAGAAACTCTTCATCTCATTCTTTATGTGATTGATGAAAAAGAAGCTGCATGCAGCATATAGCATTACCTATTAAAACAACCAAACTAAAATAAGCAAAAGATATTGCACTTAACATTAGCCAGCGACAGTTTTGGCTTGTCAAGCTCTTGGATGAGCATACATGAAGTATTGATTCAGCTAATTTCTTGGAATCCATGACATTTTCCAGGAATTAAACATACTTATTAGACGCTTATTATCAAGTAGAAGAAGGAATACATGCAAGTGAAAGCAACTAAAATTAAATTCTAGTTATAATAACACATCCATAATGGCAAGAACTAATAATTACCTTGAATCATTCAGAAAATAACAGTGTACTGAAATAAGGGAGATTACATCACTAATTCTATTCTCTGCACTACTTCAAATTTGTCGATTAGCATGAGATATGAGATATACATCTAGCTATCATCTCATCCCAAGCATCTGAAGTTCCTCAACTTTGCATCCTAAACCCAATAAAAAGGGGCCAAGAAAATAAAACATCACATCAAAACAACAACAGCAGCAGCAACAGCAACAACAACAACAACAACAACACCGTGTAAGCACATATCTACTCATAATTAAAACACTCACGCTTCAGGGGCACTCTTCTGCATCTCCTCTGCTGCCACTTCCACCATCCCCTGATCAGCTGGAGCAGCCTCATTACTCTTCTTCGGCGGCCGGCCCCGTCTTTTGACGACGAGCACCGCAGCCTCAGCTCCCTCTGCTGCCACGGGCAACACCACCTTCTTCGGCCGACCACGGCTCCTCTTCTGCTTCTCAGCAGATGGAGTGGTGGTGGCGGCATTGCCATTAGATGCAGCAACCACGGTCGCGTCTTTGCGCGGCCGACCGCGCTTCCTCTTCCCATCTGGAGCTCTGTCGAGCTTCAAGCGTTTAGGCACGGCCGACTTAGGCGGCCGGCCGCGCTTCTTCTTCTCTCCCGCCGTCGGCGGCACCATCGTGGCCGCCTTCGGGGGCCTGCCGGGCTTTCTCTTCGGCAGCGTGGGAACAGCTTTGGGCTTGGGCTTCGGGTATTGAGGAAGGCCTGCAGGCGCCGGGAGCTTTCGGGGCCGGCCGCGGGGGCGGGTGGTGGGGGCGGGGAGGTTTCGCGGCCGGCCGCGAGGGCGGGGGGTGGGCAAGGGGAGCTTTCGGGGTCGGCCGCGGGGCCTCGGGACGGGGACGGGGGTGTGGTTCAGTGGCTTGGCGGCGGCAGAGAGCTTGTAGGAGTTCTTTACCATCCGGAGGAATCCCTTGTTCTTGAGGCGGCGGAGGTGGTGGCCGAGGAGGGCGGCGTGCGTGGGCGGGAGGTCGGAGTAGGTGTCTCCGATGAACTTCGATATGGCCCGCCGGCTCGATCCTCCCCTCTCTTTCAACGACTCGATCGCGTTCAAAATCATCTGCAAAAACTAATGAGAACAATCCCGACTTCAAAAATTTAAGCGAAACGGACGAGTTTCAAGGATCACTACCTCTTTGTATGGAGGATGCTGGCGGTAGCGGGCGCCGGCGCCGGCGTTGCCAGGGGAAGGAGAGGCCGCGGCCGCGACGGAGACCATCTCGGAGGAGAGGAAGGTGGGGGTGGGGGTGGTGGGGAGGACTCGAGAGCGACCGAGAGAGGGAGAGAAGGGGGATTTTGTAGTGAACATCGGACGGTGGAGAGAGTGGGGATGACGAGAGGCGACAGGGAGTTCACACGGATCGATGAGGTGGACTGCTTTTATTCAGCAAGTTCCGGAGGGATTCAACCGGATAAAAATTAAAACGGATATATATATATATATATATATGGATGCCTTTTTTTAAAAAAAAACCAGAAACCACGAGCTTTACTCACGGGCTTCTCGCATTCAATGCGGTGCCCAACTACTATATATATATATATATATATATATATATATATATATATATATATATATATATATGGATGCCTTTTTTCAAAAAAAAATAAAATATATTTCTTGGCCTTAAAAACACATTCAAATTTTATTTGGTCTTCACTGTGTTGTCTTGCTGGCGTTGCGTGGATAGTGCGCAAAGACATAACAGCATTGACTAGAGATTGAAGGTATGAAATGATAGAATTTTATTTATTTTAATTTTCAAAGTTCAACTGTATTTAATTTCTTCTGTTTTAAAGAGGTTACAACCTTAATATCCAATTATATAAAGTTAATTAAAACTAATAGAATAACTAGGCGCCATTTTACTAATCAGATCACATATTTATTTCATAATAACATGATGATTACTTTGCTGATATTAAAAGACATCGGCAATACAATATTTTTAAAATATAAAAATTTAATTAAAAAAAATAAGAATTAAAATAAATTATGAATGAAAGTTAAAGAATTAAAAATATAATTTTTTTTAAAAAAATGATAGGATAAAAGGCATATCATGCATTACATGTGTAATGCAAGAAAGAATGGAAAAGATATGGTTGTTTTGAGAGTAAATAAATAAAAATATTATTTTTTACACCTTTCTGATAATTTATTGTATTTGACTTGAATTGAATGGCAATGGTGATGACTTTAATAATGTGAAGCTCATGTTCAGTTAAAAAAAAATTGTTTGGTTATTAAAAGAAAAAAGTCTCTAAATAGGTGTAAAGCATGAATCATGCCTAATTAACAAAAACTTATTTTATTGAATTAAAATTTTACTTTGAGTTAGGATAGACCTTTTTTTTAAAAAAAAGGTTAAGCCTAAATTAATATAAATTTGATGGTATGTTCTAAGCAAGATTGTAATTTGAATGCTCTATAAAATTTGTTTGTGAATCAAATATATAAGTTGGTAATTTGCAGCATGTAAATATGAGTATATTTAAATATTAACTACTCGTGGAATTAGAATCGAGTTCTTGCTAAAAGGCAACCATCTCAATTTAGTTTCCATGAAATATCAAGCATCTAGAGGTTTTGAATTTTCTATCTCCACAAAAAGCCACCGAGGACTTGCATAAAACGACAAGCTTGTCTCTTATATTTATAAATTTAGTTACTAGAAAATGGCACTACTTTATAAATTTTTACCATCTCTTAATTTTTGACTTAGGATTAAAAAAAAAGCTCGCTTGTTGCAGATTGGTGGAGTAAGGATGACATGGTTTTAGGTTATTTTGATCAAATTTTAGATCAGAAAATTTCTTTTTAATTATAGAATGGATTGCAACATGTAAATATTAGAATAGTTAAGTATTAGCTAATTTTTAAAGTCGAGCTTAGCTAATACATTTAACAATGGTAGAACCAAGGGGCAAAGTTCTTTAAAATTTCTATTTGAAATATTAATTGAGACTTCTTGTTTTTTATAACTATGGGATTATTTACTAGAATTAACATGCTTTCCAAGTTCTCTATTATTTTTGAATTCTCTAAAATGTTACTTAGAATTTATATTAAACAACAATCTTATGTCATAGTTATAGGATTATTTTCTATGGATGGCATGCTTTGTAGGCTTTCTACTAAATTTAGATAATTTTTTTTAGGATTAATTCCACTTAGTCCCTCTAAACTATGGTATATTTATACTTTCTTTTAAACTAAAAAATATTATAATTGATCATCTAATTGTAATTTAATTTACAATTCATCACTGTCATTTAAATAACTATTAAAGTTAACAGAAAAGTGGTCAAGTGACTATCACATAATTTCTCTTCGATGACTTTAAAGAGATTTTGATTAAATTATCTTTGATTAAATCAACAGCTGTTTTATGACTATTTTTTATATATGTTGATTCGTTCTTTAGCAGTCATATGATCACTTTTTTATTAACTTTAATGGCTATTTAAATGAAAGTGATAAAATATAATTAAATCGTAATTAGAGAGTTAACTATAAATTTTTTTTAGTTTAGAAAGAAAAATGTAAATATATCTATAGCTTAAAGGGTTAGATAGTATTAACCCTTTTTTTTTCTGATAATTATGGAATAGATTTCCACATTTAAATGTGATAATATTTAAATATTGATTATTTTTAAAACTACAATGAAGTTAATTGATTTCTTAATAGAAGAGATAGGAACAGTGGTCTCTAAATTTTTCATTTTCATGGAAATGGTATTTGAGACTTGCAATAAAAAAAAAAAAAAGTTGGCATGCTTTGGAGGTGCTTTATTATTTTAAAGTTTTGGTTTCTAGTTTTCTTCAACAAATAATATCGAGAACTTACAACTGTAAGCGTTTCTCTTTATCACCAAGGGATTAGTTATCAGGGATGACGTACTTTGTGGGCTCATAATTATGGAATGGATTGTGATGGATAGATGTGAGAATGTTTAAACGTTGGCTATTTTTTTAAATTTAAAGCTGAGTTAATTCATTTAGCAATGGCAAAGCCATGGAGCAACCATTTTTAAGCTTTCTGTCCCGTGAAACGTTAATTGAGACTTAGCGATAAATTATAGGCCTGCTCCTGAGAATTATTATGAAATTAATTGTTGGAATTGATATACTTTGCAGGTTCTCTATGGTACCTAAATTTTTAGCTTTAATAAAATATTAACTGGGACATGGTAAATAGCAAGCTTAGCTTGTACAACAACAGCATGAGTTACTATGGTCCTTGCATTTCGATTGTAAGACCTTAAATTTAGTATCACATTGAATGAAAAAGAAAGTGTTATGTGCTTACTATCTGTTAACTTTTACTCGAGTTTTTTTTTACTTACGTAGTTTTGTTCTGCTAACGAAGTTAGTTTGAAGCGTTACAAATGCTTTTAGTTTTGGTGAAGAATTTTTGACCCAGCTAAAACACTCTCAATTGAAAACTAACTAATTTATGGCTTATCTTTTATTCGATGGGTGGTGGGTGAGGGTCATCTATCAGCCTGTTGAAAGAACTTTGCTATCAGGCATCCCACTAGCTTGCACTCCTGTTACCATTGACTGGAGAGCACCCTAGGCCTTGGAAAGTTTGGTGCTTATTAATCTATGATGAGAGGAGGTGGAAGAGAGAGTTGATAATATGAACCTTTGGAAAGGTAACAAGATCTTAAAGTCCTCTCCAAAGCGGTGCCTCTTGAAGATTCATCTAACATGAGCTGGGATGATCTTGTCAACGAGATGATTAGACCTAAACAAGTTTCTAGCTTGCTCGATGATGATGCTTGTTGGGAAACATGCGTGGGATCAAGATCATGTTCCTCTTTCTTTAGGATTGGATTGAAATTATGTGAATTGGTCATCAGATGGACCTCTTTGGTCTTTTCACAATTGGAGACATGGTTACGAGAACCAAGTTTTCTCTTCCACAACTCAAATGCTTTCTCATACAGATCTTACCTCTTCTCTTTGGGAGTTTAATAAAGTTCTTCTCATCAAAGAAAGCTGATCGCTTCTCCTCTTTTTGTATAAGGCTCATTTCTTCTTTTTTTTCAACTCCCAAAAACGGAATCATAAGAGTTTAAAAAAAACCAACTATATCTGGGCTTCCTTATGCCTGGATAATTGCGTTAGGTTGAGTTAGCCCATCATAAACATTCAACTTGAACCTAATCTCTAATATCTCTCACTTGCGCATGATATGGTAAATCTAGATCTCAAGTTCATATAGATAGATAAGTCATGCGATCGTAAACATACCTGCACTTGTGAACTCCAAATTAGAATCCCATAAGGATCAGCATAGAGACATCACCTTAAAAATAAAGAAACATAATGTATCACTGTATCCAAACGTATTTGGTTATACTAGATCAAGCATCTCTTAATCTCTTAAGAGATGCATGTCTAACCTCTCTTTAACTTCACATGCATTCACAATTACATTCAAGTTCATCAAACCGACATAATTGGCTAGTTGGTGAATATAAATAAATGATGTAATTTTAAATTCATCTTCTTGTTACCCTAATATCACTAAGATCTGAATTAACTACTTTCTAGTAATATCTCTTTAGATCGCATCATTCATGACCATAAGTAACACACTAGGGTAGCAAATGCCCACTCTTTACTTTTATGACATAGTCAAAAGTCACATAAGGTATTTATGATACTAAAGTAATCTCTAAGGCTCACGCAATAAGGAAACAGAAATTCATTCACTTACTTTCTAAAGGGTCGCTATGCATATGCAATATGAAATGCATGCTACGGTGAAATTATTTTGTGCCTCAAAACGTATGTCTTTACTCTTAAACACTGCATGGATCTTACTTTGATTACATTTCAAGTGACTAATTTGAATTCACTATCTGCACACTATTTACAATGCCAAATAAAGATTTCACATCTGGCTAATTATAAGCTTGATGGATGGTACAAAAGAATCCATGTTGGCTCTTAAATATAAAGAACCTTATCTTTACCTTCATTAAGATGGTATATTAATAGATTAGACTAAGCTCATTCTCTTAGTGTCTGATTTCAATTTTGTTTCATATCTGTTCATCTTTTAGCATCAGAGATAATTATTCGTGTGAGTGAATCAATTTTAATCTATCAACGTACTTATTGCTTTCTTATATTTATAGGTTCCTTGATGGAGAAGGATTGATCATCCCTTGTTGGCTGCTATTTGAGAGCTTTTCAGGTCTCCACCTTCCTTACAGGCAGTCCATGTTTATGACGAGGCCAAAGTTCTCCTAACTCTTGAGCAGAACCAAATTACACGCACACAAAGAAAAGAATTAGAAATATCTTAAACAAATTCAAGAGATAAGAGTGAGAAAATGCCAGCCATTAACGTCGGAAAACGAAACAGGATGCACTTCGTAATAATGCAATGCAAGTTGACAAGCTGTTCTAAAGCTGATGTTGCTTAAAAACCTCATTTGACGAAGGGTAAAACTAAGGTGTAGTTAGCTAATTGCTTGCCAATCAATTACTCACTTGATAAGCAACATGTATAGAGCCTTCTCATTTAATAAGTGACACATTTTATCATCATTAAATAAGAAATATCTAATAAACATGTATCGGTTATTAAGCGAGTGAACAGAATGGCAAACAACTAATGAATTACACCCGTTTCGTCCTCCGATAAAACTATGCACTCCTCATTCCACGCCTTCTTATTTATACCTTAAACATATAAGACAGGACATGAAGGAAAAAATAGAATAAAAAACATAATATGATAAAAATTATTTTATTTCATATTTGATGAAGGATAGGATAACAAATCAGATAGGACAGTTATACCCATAGAAAATATAACAGTCATTATTAAGGATAAGAGTAAAAAAATAATAATAATAATAATTCGATAATATAAAAATAAAAATGTCTTATTTAGCAGAATAAGTTATCTTTCTTTCAATAAAATTAGTTATCTTATGAGATAAAATTTTATTCTGTCTTAAAGAAAAATAAATATGAAAAAAATTTAAAAAAAAATATTTTTTTTCTAATTCGGTGCGTGGATAAATGATGGTGCAGTCAATTCCCACTAATAAAACATGGTTGGGATTTTAACGGGCCAGCCCAAAGGCCTACTTTGGCTCGCGGGTAGATCGTGATTAAAAATGCTAGATTTTAATCAGTCCAGATGTGGTCTTTCGTTGAGCTGCAACGGTGGGCCTGATTTAATAGCGGCCCATATTATGGGCTTGTAAGGGCCGGGTGATTTTACATGATGATTCCTTCCAACCGGGCCTACCGCCGTTGCAAATCGTTGAATATAATTTATTATCTATACAATATGTAAATTTTTAAAGCTGGTTTAATTATGAAAAACTAACAATATTTTTTGAAAAAAAAAATTTGGTAGAGAATTAAAAACTGAATTTAATGCTTAAATCAATATTTTTGTCAAATTAAAAAACTAAAAAATTATTTTCTAGTTTTCTAATGGTAAGTCTAAAAAATGCTTTTAGATTATTTTTTATATTTTCTTTCAAAATAAAATAATATTTTAAATATATTTTTTACTATCATGCATATATCATTCATTCATTATCACCACCATCGCTTTTTTTTCACCATCCATCATCACAGGTGTCACTATATTTAGTATCCTTCATTACCATCGATATCATAGTTTCTTTCGTCACCCACTATGATACTTCCGTTACCAACCATTCTTTATGGTATACCTTTTTTTATTTTTTAATAATTTTTTTTTAATTTTTATTATATAAAAAATATAAAATATTTTTTAACACTACTCAAGAAGTTTATATTAATTAGTCAAAACTATATATTATTTCATATTATTTATAAGAGAATGTATATCGACGTATGTTCACTTTTGACTATTTATTAAGAGAATTTTAAGTATTTATATAGAATTAAAAAATTTTAATAATATTTTTTATTATTTTTTTAAAAAAAATTTAAATTATTATAATTTTAACTATTTAATGTTTGGCTATTGACGCATGATATAGAAGTTTTTAAATTATTTAATTTTTAATATATAAGGAATTTAAAAGCACTGATGGAGAATTTTTCAATAATTGCTTTGCCGGTTCATGAGGCCAAGTCATGATAATGGTATCATTTGTCACACGCATGGTCACCATCACACGCCACTGCTCCCACCATAGCAATCCATTGACAGCTTTGGTGATGATGGATTGCGATCTTGAAGACAACAATGTTAGGATTTTGAGCTCCAATTAAACCACAAGATTCTTAGTTGACGAAAGCCACCAAGGCATCAAGTTTTCATGGCTCTGTCTCCTGCCGGCCATGCAATAACGTACTTTCTTTTGTTGGAGCCACCACCGTCTATTAAGAAACAAGGCACCAGCTGTTAGAGAACGCGGTTTTCGGAACAGAGACCTTCTCCACCTATTGGTGCACGAATAATAAAGCATGTTTCAACCCCAAGCTCTGCTTTTATTAGCATTACTCACCATGCTACTGTGTTTCATGCTATAATCAAATTCACTCATTGCTTAATAAGCATCTTTGATGATTGACTAACTGTGCATGATAATTATTTACCTGATGGTATGCATGCATAGTTGCTGGTAAAGTTTATTATTGTTTTCAGCGTTCTTCTTTTCATCTTATATATTGACATAGATGGATATAAAGATGTTCTTAATTTTTTCACTAATTTATAGCTGCCATGCAGTGAAGATATACTTTTGTTCTTCAAATTTTTATTCAAAATAATTTATTTTAATTCTTAAATTTTTAGTTATTACACTTAAATTTTTTATATTATAAAAATATTATATTCTTAGAAGTCAATTAAAATTGATGACATATGTGATGTGCCATCCTGTTAACTAGTTTATATGTTCATGGTATGGTAACATATTAGTTATTTCGCTAATTTTAATTGATTTTATACAACAGAACATCAGAAATGTAATATTTCTAAATGAATATAACATCCTTAAAAATATGAGGGGCTAAACTGTAATAACTAAAAGTTTAAGAAACAAAATGAATTTTGAATGAAAGTTTGGGGATAAAAAATATATTTTAACCTTTTTAATAAATTTTTAATTTTTTCCTCTAACTTTATCATTGCCAAATATCAAACCAAATTCTATGATGTGATATTTAACGAAAGTGCAGGGACCTTATGATGATGTTGTTATATTTTTTTTATTAATTTATAGATAAAAATATATTTTTAAATCTTAAACTTTTAATTCTTAGATTTTTATATTTAAAAAATATTATATTTTTGATAATAATTAAAATTAATAAAATAGTTGATGTGTCGCTTCGTCAATTAGTATTTATAATAAAATAATATATTAATTATTTTATTTAATTTTAATTAAATTCATGCAACATTGTTGATGGTTAAAATAAATTTTGAGTGAATGTTTAACTACCACAAGCATATTTTAACCTTTTCATTTCAATTTTCTCCTGTAGCGGTATTTGTCTCAGATATGAAGCCGAATTCTAGACCTTAAACTATAATGTTATATAATGGAAGTGCCTGGGACCTCTTTTTCATTCATTTTTTCCCCACTTCTGCTCTTCCTGTGGGGCTGAACGGAGTGCTTTATGGCCGAACCAATAATAACCTTGGAAGCTCGTGGCCAGTATAGCGTTAGGTGCGAAGATTAGCGACCGTGCTGGCAAGGGCATCGGCATGAAGAATCCCGTGATATTTGACAGGCCAGGACTGAAAAAGACCCTTCCCTGCACACTTTAGCCAGTTGGTGGAGAACAAAGTTTTAGTTGAAGTTTCACATAGCCCACCAACTCTCCATGTGAGAAAAATAATAAAAAGATCAGTTCGGTGAAAGCTCCATCAGAGAACTTCCTTCTATTGTGTGTGTGAAGTCTCATAGATCAAGGACTTTCTTCGACTCCCAGTATTCTAGCAAACCCAGAAGAGACGTGAAAGAATATTATGACAACTAAAAGATGGCGTTCAATGCTCATTTAAATGATTCCACATCTTACTTTGACTCAAAATACCACAACTAGTTTCACAAGGAATAAATAGATATTGAAAGTGGAAATTTGTATGATAACATATATCCGAGTTTAAGTAAGAAGGCCAACAACCAGTATACAAGATACAATATAAAAGGCAGCCAAAGCGTGATGTGAAAATAAAGACAGAAAAAAAAGAAAAAATCCTATTCAAGAACACACTTCTACCCCTATAAGTGAAACTGATGATCTAAATTAACTAGCAAACCGCAGCACAGAGTCAATCAGACAGACAGTGGCTGTTGCACACCACGGTGCCCATTGGTAGGATTGGAGCCACTGTAAGGCTTTGTGGAGCTGTCCGACTTTCTCTTCAGTACCATAATCCAAGTAATAACTTCCAACAGCAAGGCAATGCCACCCAAAACACTTATCACAATGATATATGCTGTAGTCCACTTCTGATCAGTATTTAAGATTGAGAGGCCTTTGAAGACATTGATCACACCCAAGACAATGACTGCGTATCCTACCAAGTGGTGGTAGATGTTCCAGTAGAAGCGATACTTGTGATCCTTGTTGGGCCTCAGAAACAATGCCAAAACCTATGAAAACCAACTTTGGTTTATTAGATATCATAAGAAAAGCTTGTCATCTTAAGAGCGTCTGAGAAAGCCCTTGAACAACTTCATTAACTTGAAAACTGAGATCAAACTTCAGCTGTTTGCCAGAGTTTTCAGAGAAACACCCAGCATATAAGAAGAGATCCTAGAGGTACTGGAGAAATCTGGCTGTGTTAAAATAAGCATTGACAAAGTAATTCCTCATCTGGATTCTTTAAGAAAAATATATTCCATACTTTCAAAATTCACCAATATCAGGGGATTTGGGTTTAGATATTTCTTACCTGTATGGTGGCAAGAGAAAACAGGGTGATCCCAATGTTCCGATGAGTGGTGTACGTTACTCCCTTAGATTTGCTCCCAAGATTGAGACCGGTTGCCCAGCCGGCAACCCCCACGATGTAGCCGATAAGTTGGCATGACACATGAAGGTAAAACCATGCAGGGTCTGCTGACTGGAATGTCTTCAGATATCTTGCAAAGATTGCTCCGATTGGAAGCAAAATTCCCCAACTCACAGCATTCAAAACTCCATGTATCTAGACAGCAAAATTAATTAAAGATATAAGATGCGTTTCTAAAAATTTCATCAACAGAAGATGGAGAGGACATAAGCTCAATTCTGCTCATCGTCAAGAAAAGGCTAATTGTTAAGTTTTTATAGTCTTTTCAATGCATACATCCAAAGCAAAATGAGACCAACAAAATTCATGTTTAACTGTTGATTAACTCGTACTCATCTTTCAAAACCTATCATGCAAGCAGTAGCTTTTCATCAACAGTCAAGTCAATTGACTAGGCTTTAAACTTCCTTACTGGTCCAATTAAACTATTAGTATATGGTTATGTTAATTGGTAGCAAATAAACTTGAATTATAACCTTCTTAAACCATTTTGTTCCATCCGATACGAGACTTTTCTCACTTCAAGTAGTTAAAGTTCCATTGTAAAACATGATGATGCCACTGATAGGAACGAACATCCACTCAGCGTATTTGGAGACTCGCGTGTAATGATGGTGACTGAAAAAAACATGCACTCCTTGCGTATGGAGAGCACTAAACCATAAAAGAGAAGGGTGGCAGGGATGGATACCAGTTTATTAGTGGCCCTAGCGACAAAGGCAACAAGCATGCAGCAAAGTGAACAGCATACAACAAATGGAAATTTTTGAAATATATACTTTAGGTTCTCTCTAAAGCACAAATTGATGTCCTAAAAGAAGGCCTTGATCTTTTTTTTTCCTTTAAAAATACTGGTTCACAGAATTAAGAGTAGTGGCTTTGCTTTCTTCTCTGATAAAAAGTAAAAAAAGGAAGGCATATGATATCCAAAACATCTAAACAAACGATAGAACACTGCAGAGAACATCAAAATATATTATCAAAAACAAACAAAAGAATCATTAGGGCATAGATCTACAGCTTAAAGATGTGACTAAAGGCAACTCCAGCCAAAGAAACGTAACCACATATCAGATAGATTTATCAAGATCACTAACAAAAAGAGGGAAAGCATCGACATCCTCTCATATTCTCGAATAATCAAAGCAAAAAGAATAAAAAATTTGACCCTCTCATATTCTCCCATCAAAATACCTTTCATCTTAAAGAAGAACCCACTTTGGAAATTCAGAAGAAAAGAGAGATAATAAACTGAAAAATAATAAAACTATCCAGATCTTATGTTTAATTATAAATTTTCTAGTTAAAAAGATAACATAGTATACTGCATAGCAGCCACTAATTCCACCCTTCCCCGCTTTAAAAATATAGAAATTATACCAAAAAAAAAAAAAGAAAAACAGAGTGGACCAGCATTAATCTTCAACCCCCTCAAAAATTTCCAACTTGAACTTCTAAATTTAACCATTCAAATTCTCTTGGCACCAACCAAAGGTCAACTTTAAGTCAATTTTAAAAATCTACAAGTTCAACCACAGCTAACCAAATAAAAATACCTATTCCATATAAATTGAAAGGAAAATCCAAAAGAACCCTTTTCTTTAAGGATGCTCTAGTCTCAATATTTCGAAAACAAATCCAACTTTAATTTATGAATGAAATGATGTTTTTAAAAAATAAAAAAATAAAAAAACTAGAACTCACCAACCAAACAGTCAATTTAAAAAAGACCAAGTCGAACAATTGCTTATAAAACAAAAACCCTTTCGTATGGGAAAGCAATAAAAAAATCAACTTTAAATTCTTCCAACAAGATTAAAGGAAAAACAAAAAATAACTCACATTCCTCTTCCTCGTGATGGAACCCCCGGATCCGGAGCTCACTCCCCGGATCAAATCCAACGTGGCCTTGGATTCCAAATTCTCGGGATTGAACGCGTGCTTGTCCGGCACGCCGTTCGTCACCGATCC
Organism: Metroxylon sagu; assembly: GCA_017589505.3. Classification (NCBI taxonomy): domain Eukaryota; kingdom Viridiplantae; phylum Streptophyta; class Magnoliopsida; order Arecales; family Arecaceae; genus Metroxylon; species Metroxylon sagu. The sequence continues at coordinate 621,044 of JACVBY030000658.1, read as the reverse complement.
CCCCACCTGCCACACCTCGTTCACCACCGTCATCTCCTTCCCCAGCTTCAGCGTTCCGAAGATCCTCATCACCCCGCCGGTGTACTCCGCCGCCAGATCCGACGTCTCGAACGCGATCTTCGACTCGTTGAGCGGCGCGTAAGACTTGATGTCGTAGGTCTTGACCCCCATCCTCCCGTCCGCCTGCCGGAACGCCACCAGTGCCTGGGACCCGGCCATGCCGGTCCCGGTGGGGTTGATCGCCCACGCCACCCACCCCTCCGCCGTCGCCGGTGGAGCCACGAAGGCGATGGAGAGCGCCGCGGCTGCGCGGTCGTAGGTCCAGTGGATAGAGGAGGACAGGTGCGAGAGGTCGCTGCAGGCGGCGAAGACCCGGTTGGAGCCCAGATTCTGGGAGGCGCAGGCCTGCGCTGCGGCGGACGGCGAAGGGAAGAAAATGGCAGCGATGGCGGCAGGGAAGAGTAGTAAAGCGGCGGCGGCGGCCATGGTGGGCGGCGGAACAAACTCTCGCTTTTCCTCCTCCTCCTGGCCTCTTGGCCGGCACGCGAAAATTTAATCCAAGGACAAGAAAACTTTCTGAGATTTCAATGGAGGAGTTCGGCTGTGATTTGCCGTTCGATCAGGGCCCTGCTTCTCAAAAATCAGCGGAGAAGAGGACTCTTGGTGGCAGCGCTAGCGGCGCTGCTCTAAACATTTATAGCGGAGGGAAGCCGGGAGGGCGAGTCCGGTGATCCGCGGGAACGATTTAGCGAATTCGAATTGTAACACGTGTTTTCGTTTTGCTGGACGAGTCCTGGATCGGATGCCACGTGGATGGTAAATAGAGGGAAATGGTGCGTTCTGGCAGTCAAAGCGGATGCATGCGTAATTTGGATCGTTCGGAGGTTGGTAACTGGTAAGTGGGTTAATGGAAGCGATATATTTACCCATTTATTTTGGAGTCTACACCTGGTCTCGTCTACTTCTTTCTAAATACATGGAGTATATGTTAAAATTGATGTGTTTTTAATTTTTATCAAGCACTCCCATGGTCTATAGGTATCAACGTTCTTCATCATCATTCAATTATATATATTTTATTATTTAATATAAAATAAAAATTTGATAATTTAAAATTTATATTTATTATAATTTATTTTATGATATTTCAGCAATCAAAAATTTTGTAGATATAAAGAGGCTATCAAAAATTTTAACATAAAAATTTAAATTGCATATGATTTTTTAGAAATTTTTTTATTTTTTTTTATTTTCTAAAAATATTTTTATTTTTTTATTTTTTAATCTTTAAAAAATATATTTGATAAGTAAAATTTCTAATATAAGTAATATCTTTTAAAAATTAAAAAGAATGTCATTAACTTCTATAGTTTTAAATTTTTTAATCTTTATAATAAGTACTATTTTACTTACTATAAAAATAAAAGTAAAAAAAAAGATTTAAAAACTGTTCTCGAAAGTCAAATGAATTCTTAATTCGAATAGAGCTGTACTAATATTAATGATGATAATTTATTCTCCACTGTCATCAAATATTTATATAGGTTAGGGAGCTTGTTCGCGCGTCAACGTTGGGGTGGAGTGCCTCCCAACATACGTTGACAATCGCGGCAGAAACACGCTACTACTTCTGGTCAATAAAATACACGCACCACGTGTAAATAGAAGGTGATGCCACGTTGGAGAAATGCCATCCTTGGTCCCTCATTCGCCTCGGCGTTGCAATGATCCAACGGTGGGGAAAGGATCTCTTCGTGGTCGTGCAGAAGAACGGAGCGATGAGCGAGTCCGCAGGGTGGGCAACAAACATTTTTGCGGAGACGGAGCGGATGGTGGGGTGTCAGCTTGGGAGAGTACGTGTCGAGGGGTGTACTAAATTTTTAGGTCGAAAACAAAAAAAAAAAAAAAAAAAAAAAAGCCCGGCCCTCGCCTTCATATTGCGTCGGAGTGTCGACAGCGTGACGTTGCTGCGAAGAGTCCAGCGGTTCATCGTCAAAATGACTCGACGTTGGACGTCCCTCGGTCCATGAACGTGTGCATTGGGACGAAATTGAGGCCGAGAACGCGCAGGGGATTGAAGAAGACCACGAGGTTTGTAGCTTTAGCTTTATCGACGCATGCAATGAACAACGTTGGAATTCAAACACGTCTGGTTCCGGTTACGTCAACGCAGTGCATGGTGATTGTTGGAAAACTACGTCTGCTGTGGAATAATCAATCCACTTGGTCTAGACTGCTGCGTTCCGCAAAGCATAGGAATTACAGCACTAAATTTGGCTGCATTGGAGAGATTCTCCACTCAATTTGATGTATTGTTTTATATTATTTTAAATTATTTAGTTTTATATTATTTTTTAACTACTTTGATGCAATGTGTTTGAGAACTTCAAATATAGTAAATTATTTTCAACCATTGGATCATCGGTGCGAGACTTTTTTTTTTAAAAATTAATTAATATTTTATTAGATCGAAGGTGTTCCTTTTAAATATAACCAAATCAAACTTCATATATAATTATTAATTTTATGGGCTACAACTATGCTAGCATAATTCCATACTTCTCAAGATAAAACTAGCTTGAAAATATTTACACTTGGCAAAGAGGGTTGGCAACATCTTCCTTCTTGGCTTTATCATTGTTACATGCAGGCTTCACCCTATAGGGTGTATCGAGAAGCCAATAAGCTAATGTCATTAGGATTAAGGCTTTATTTGATAGAACTATTTGTAGTAGAATTTTTGTCAATAGAGCTTTTAAAAGTAAAATTTTTGAAAAAAATTATTTACTATTTGTTAACTATATTTTTAAAGGGCTATGAAACTTTAACATCTATTTGATAATCAAATTTAAAAAGTATTTTTAAAATAAAAATTATGGAAAGCATTGCATTATAATTTAAACTAACTAACATATTAAAAATTATTCTTATAATATTGTAACATAATAATATCATATTATAATAATATTAAAATAAATATCATATTAGAGTATTATAATATAGCATAAGAAAATATAATAATGATTATAATGTAAAATTATTATAATATATTATTTTACTATTATTTAATAAAAATATCATAATATGTTATTAAAATTACAATCACTATTATCTAATCATATAACATCACAATATTTGACATATAATTATTGTAATATTACAAAATTAAGCATTATATAGTATAATAATAAAATATTTATATATTATATTATAGTATTTTATAATATTATTATATTATCTTATTTTACATTATATAATATACTATAATTATAATAATCATATTTTATTTATAATATTTGAATATATTATATTATATTATATGAGCTAGACTTGGCTACATTCGAATGTAGCCAAGTTCAAGATTCAGTTACCTCTTTTATTGTTAGACCCACATGAATTTTGAAGCTAATCATCTTTTTCATCTTTTCTATCTTTCAGATTCGTGAACTATGTAAATTCAAAGATAAAAAAGATGATCGAATTTAAGTTTGATTACATTCAAATATAGCTAAATTTAGCTCATGTTATATTATTTAGTATATTATTATCTCATAATACTAAATATTGTTATTCTATATATGAGTTTCAAGTCTAATAAAAATACCTTTTCAATATTTGACAAATAAAACTTTTGGGAGTAAAGCTCTTAACAGTTTTTGGTAGAGCAAGAAAGGGCTTTAAAAATTTTACCAAACAATATAAATCCAAAAATGTTTTTGGGCCTTTCAAAAAGGTTAGCCAAATGAGACCTTAATTAATTGATAAGCTTTGAATCAACCAAATTTGACAAGGTCAACCAATCAGGTGGGGAGCTTTAATTCACCTTTATTTTTGGCATATTGGTTGCAACCCTGCTGGTTAATAAATACCATGTCATGACATAATTAAGGCTGCAAATGATCCAAATTGCTCATAAGTAGTTTGGATTTGGCTCGACCAACTAAATTCAGGCCCGGCTCAGCCGGAAAATGAACCCAGCCTGAATGGAGTCGAGAGGTTGGCTTCTAAATGAGCCGAGCTTGAGCTTAAAATATTTGTAAAATTATATTGAGACTCAATCTAGCTCAATAGGAATCTTAGCTACATTTTAGTTTAACAAAGCTTGAATATATTTTCATAGAGCCGCTTGAGCTTGAACTAAACCTAAAATACTCATGCATAAAATGAATTGAATATTTTTTTCTTATTATCTCTGTTATTTTTCATGGTGAAGAATGGCCTCTAGTTTATTCGCAGGAATTGATTTTGTGGAAAGGATTAGATTTGTTTTTTATTTGATTGGTAGCTCAATGGATTGAGTTTTAGGTTTTTCCAGAAGTACATGTATTAGTTCTCTGTTTTTTTGGTAATGTAGTTTATCTGATGTGAGATGACATATCTGTGGGAATTAGAAGGATACAGTATGGCATTTTGCAATTGGTGAACCACCATGAATTAGTTTGTTGTAGCAAAACAATCATTGGCTAAATGAGTCTGTAACCTTGTGTTCGAAGGATGAGTGCTTAGGCTTAATCAGCAATGGCCCCATCTTAGGATCTGTCCTCTACCATGACTGCAACGTCAATGCCAACTCCGAGGTTGTGAATAAAGGAAATGAAAAACTTATATGCCCTTCCTAGCCAATATTTATTATAATAAAATCAATTTTATCAATACACATTTTATTCATGGTACATTGTAATTAATATAATTATTAGATAATATTTCTATCCTTAGATTATATTGTATGGAGATCATATTAATAATAAAGATTATTAATAGAGGATGTCAATACTTCAAATTTCTTATAGTCTTAAATTTAATCACAACCTTAGAATATGAAAGCAAGACATATTTTATTATAGTTGTCATGTAAATGTCGTGGGTGTTGTAAGGTAACAAACACTGATTGAATCAATACAAATACTCTTTGACTAATAGTTGTTACAAAAGAGTTTCTAATCATACCTAAAGAAAGTCCTTATCGATCTAATAGTATTGCTAAATCTTACGTTGATTCTATATAGCTTTGATATTGTTAACTGGTGTTGCTTGATCAAAAGACTATATACGGATATGTTAGGTTGTATGTATAATACATGAAATCAGTAGATATTCAAAATAGAATTTATCACTTTTAGAGTAAGAGAGAATATTCAAGATTGTGTCTCTAAAGTATTGGACTAAAATTCGATCGATTAATTTAGAAAAGAAATTTTACTAGATACTTTTATATATAAAAGGCTTTATCTTATTTACAAATGTTTTCTAAATTAAGTTTCAATGGTGTGTTATAGAATTCTATGGGTTAATTTAATCATGAGTGAGTTACAGAATTCCAAAAGATTAAATTCATTATGATTAGTTATATAATTCTAAAGGCTATAATAATTATGGAGTTATAGAATTCTAAAAGATTGAACTCATTATAATATGGATTATAGAATTTTAAAGGTCATAATAATCATGAAGAAATTATAGAATTGTAAGAGCTTTTATAGGTTATGGAATTCTCAAAGACAAAGAAGCCATTGCTTCTATATAACGGGATTAAGGTTGAAGGAGAATTTGTGCAAGAAGAGCATGCATGTGAACTTAGGAGGACTTTGTAATTATCAAGTCTTGTAGAAACATTGCATGCTGCACTAAGAGAGTATGTGAAGATCTCGTGTGACTCTCGATAAAATCTTAAAAGGAAGATTTTATTTTTTCAATAGAATTTAGTAAGACATATTTATTATTTTATTATTTTTTAATAGAATCTAGTAAGGCATATATATTATTTTATCTGAATCCATATTGATTATGTGAAGAATGCCATGAACCTATTTTCACTATGTATTGAAAAGGGTGCATTACAATAATTAAAAGGAATTTTTTTAAAAATCTTGATCTTACTAATAGAAAAAGCTTTAAATTTTGAGTGTCATGTGCATTCGTAGGACTTGCAAAGACTTCTAATGCATGAAGATGATTTGCAATCTTCTGAAGACACCATCACATCCTTGGTTGCTCTTGAGAAAGTGGAGCATCCATGAAAAGTTTAAAACATTGGTTTTAAGAGACTATTTAGTTTGATATGAACATTCAATGCCCATGAGAAAAGATTTGATGGGGCATGCTACTAAGTCATCTCTTTCAAAGACATTATGGATGAATCTAAAACTTTACTTTACAGTAATACGATAATTAGTTTTCCTTTTTTAAATTTTTTTTTGAATTTTATTATATATATTTAAAATTTTTTAAGTAGCCTTTTTTTTCTAGAATATGAAGTATTCTAATAAAAATTAAGATTCTTTGTAAACTGATTTTAAAAATATTATATTTTTAAATATTATAAATATTTAATATATATTATTTATAATATGATGTATATTATAATATTATTAAATATCTCATTATATAATATATATTAATATATAATATATAAATATTTAGTAATATATTATATAATAATTTAATGTACAAGAAGGTCATAAATATCAATAATTAAAATTTAATATTTACATATTATTATATAAATATATAATATTATTTAAAATATTAAATACTATATTAATATTAAATTTAATATTAATATAAAATATTATATTTATTTTTAATATTAAATAAATATAATATTAAATATTTAAATATTCTTTAGTGTAAATTAAATATATAATCAGATTATGTATTATATATATATATATATATATATATGAAAGTCAAGAGTGTAATTTAAGATTATCAAACTTTGATAATCTCAGATACCCATCTTAAGTCGGATTGTCATGTTGTAATTTTAGATTACTAGAAATCAAATATTATTGCTTACATTATCATGTTTTATTATTAAATATAATAATTTATATAGTAATTTTATATTATTAAAGTGGATTACTGTAAACCAAATGACCCCAAGGGTGTTGGTTATTGCATGGGAAGGAAGATCAAGAGATGGATTTGGGTTATGGATCTAACAAGAAGACCCGGCATTATCTGTCTAACCTTTTCAAGAAGTCTGTGGTTCACAATGCCTCTGAGTTAGAGTTGCTTATGATGCACAACAGGTATGTATTGTTTCCCTTTTCTTTTTAGCATGCACCATACTGATGTACGCTATATTTTGATTGTAATGTATATGTATGGATGGTAAAGATCAGATGGATTGGATATTAGGTTATTGCACTATTGTTTCCTTCAATTATGCAATTTTCATGGACATGCATGAAAGCAAGCTTTATCCCAGCTTAAAAAGAGAGAAACAATGTGTGCATATTAATTGTCACGCCCCAGATCCAAAGGTGGTGGCCTAGGGGTGACAGCTCACCGCATGCCAGGCATGCAAGGCATCCAGTACAGTATCATTAAAAACAAGAAGGGGTAATAACTATATGTCATACAAAATTTAAATTTTTCATATTACAAATTATGTAATGTTGGGCAACAAACCAAAATTTCAAAATAATTCCAATTGGGGTTACATATAACAAAATATGGTCTATTTACATCATGAAGCTCCCAATTACCCCTGTTGTTGCCCTTGATAAATTTGTGGCTCTGAAAAATATTATGAGATTTAAATGAGCTCACACTTAGTAAGTAAGCCTACAGTAACATAATATAGCCATTTCAATATTTTAATGAATCAAATACATGTTATGTTTCTAAATTTAAAAACATTTCATCATATTATAGAATTATGCAAATCTCATGCTTAAATAAATTAGAAGCAAATATTATGTAATAATATTTCAAAATACCATTTCAATTCCAAATCACTGTAAATCTCATTTTATACTAATGTCCAACGTTCACGTAACAAAACATCTCAAAGATGTAACCTCCCTGTATGCCCCTAGTGGAGGAAGGGTGCCGGAGTCATTTAGCATATAATGCCATATCCTTATCATAGCATATCCCAAGGATGTGTGTTCTCCATATATTTCCCTGTAGAGATGGGTTCCGGAGTCATGTAACATATAATGTGGACCGTAATGACATATATAACATAATCACAAATAATATTTATATGTATAACTGTAAACATATATCAATTTACTTCTCACATTTTACCAAATTTGATAATTTCACATAATCATGTCCATAATCAATTGCAAATATAAAATGCCAATTTAATTTACAAAAATTAGCAATAATCAAGTCAAATAATCATTTGCATAAATGTGGTACCACAACTATCATTTTTCAAATAATACTATAAATAAATTTCATTATTTCAATAATGGCATAATTTAATAATGATTTATGAAAATCATTATAACTGGCTTACTTACCTCACAACGATAATCCCAAGGTGTAAATCAGCTATATGGACCTTTGGGTACCTACAACATAATTTTTTAGATTTTTAAATTCTAAATTTAGGATGTCAAATTTACTCCTACAGTCAACCCAATCTAATCCTAGGCCCAACTTGGGGCTTAAATATCTGCAAATATAGAAGCCCAAATGAAGAAATAAAAATTCTTCGACAAACTAGGATCCGAGCTGATCATAATCCTATTTTTCTTTTATTGGGCTCGGCCCAATTTGGAGCCCAAAAATTAGGCCCAAATGGGCTAACTGGACTAGGCCGAAGCCGGCCCAGTCCTCTTTCTTCTCTCTGTTTCACCCCTGGTTCACCTGAACCAGGGGTGGGCTGAGGATGGCCGGCGGCCTAGGGCCACCGCCGACCCCTCCCGGGGTTGGTTGGATGCCGACGATCGGCCCTAGGCCGGCCGCCGCCGGTGGCCACCCCTTTTTTTTTTTTCTTCTTTTTCTTTTCTTTCTTCTTCTTCTTCCGCTTCCCTTCATCGTGTCGGCGGCACGGCCGGACGGACCCCACCGGATGCCGCCCCGGCACCGATGGGGGCCGCCGGCCGAAGCCCGGGCCCAGCTAGCCGATGGGCATGCCGCTGGGTCCGAACCAAACGTAGGAGTCGGTCCGGCTCCCGCGTCAGGGGAGGGCCGATCGGCTCTCTCCCTCTTCCTCTCCCCTGCCGGCGGCACGGCCGACCTCCTCCAGTCGGCCGGACCCCACCGAACACTGCCCCGGCGCTGGTGGGGGCCGTCGTCTGCAACCCGAGCCCAGTAGGCCGGCGAGCACGCCGCCGAGCCCGAACCAAAAGCCAGGGGGCCATTAGGCGGCCCTCCCCCTTTCTCTCCTTGCCGGCAGCACGACTGGCCTCCTCCGACCGGTCGGACCCCATCGGATGCCGCCCTGGCGCCGGCGGGGGTTGCCGGCCGGAGCCCAAGACCGGCGAGCCGGCAGGCACGCCGCCGGGCCCGAACCAAGCGCGGGAGCCGGTTCGGCTCCCGCGTCAGGGGAGGGCCATCCGGCGGCCCTCTCCCTTGCTCTCTCTCTCCACTCTCCTCGTCGGTGAGAGGTTACCTGATCGGCAGCGAGGTGGCGGAGACGAGCAGAGCCGACAACGGCGACGGATCGGAGAGCCAAAAACGGAGGGTAAAGGAGACGGAGGGGACTAGCACAGTCCCCTCCTCTCCCTTTTTCTTCGGTGAGGGGAGGGCCTCCTCTCCCTTTTTCTTCAGTGAGTGGAGGGCTGAGCCCTCCCCTGCGCTCACATGCGCGCGCGTGGGTGCGCACGCGTTGGCATGCATGCAGCGCACCGCGTGCCGCACACGCCGCATATTATTTTATTAAAATTTTACGTGGGGGGTTTACATCATCCTCTCCTTTTAAAATTTTTGGCCTCGAAATTAATATATATCCAAAATAAAGCTTTTGAGACCCAAATAGGAAATTACAAGCTTTATTTATCTTTCTGATCAAATTACAATGGTAGATACTCTTTTGTACATATATATATATATCTACTCAGATACAAATAGGTGAGGATATTTCTTCTTCATCTCCTCTTCAAGTTCCCACGTAGCCTCCTGTTCAGAATGATTACTCCACTAAACCTTAACATAGGGATGCTACGCCGTCTCAAAATTTGATCTTTGTGGTCCACAATACGTATAGGATGCTCTACATATGTCAAATCCTTCTTCAATAATATGGGCTCCGCTTCTATCACATGGCTGGGGTTAGAAATGTACTTTCTTAACATAGAGACATGGAATACATTATGTATCTCAGAGAGTGCAGGAGGTAATGCCAGGCTATAAGCCACTTCCTCCACTCTGCTCAAGATCTCAAATGGCCCAATGTATCGTGGACTCAATTTTCGTCTAAGCCCAAACCTCATCATATCTTTGGTTGGTGATACCCTTAGGAAGACATGGTCCCCAACCTGAAATTTCAGCTCCCTTCTTCTTACATCAGCATATCTCTTCTGTCGTCTCTGAGCTACTCGGAGTCTTTCCTTAATCAGCTGCACTTTTTCTACTGTTTGCTGAATTAGCTCAGGGCCCAACAATTTTCTTTCCCCCACATCATCCCAACACAAGGGAGATCTGCATTTCCTACCATACAGAGCTTCAAATGGAGCCATCTTGATACAGGCTTGGTAACTGTTATTGTAAGCAAACTCCTTCAATGGTAGGTGGTTGTCCCAAGCACCACCCAAGTCCATCACACAAGCTCGCAACATGTCCTCTAAGATCTATAAGGTCCTCTCAGACTGTCCATCTATCTGGGGGTGAAAAGCTATGCTGAAGTTCAGTTTGGTTCCCAGAGCCCTATGAAGACTCTTCCAGAACTGGGACACAAACCTGGTATCCCGATCTAACACAATCGACTCGGAGACACTATGAAGCCTCACGATCTGCTCAATGTACATGGTGGCCAATCTCTCACTAGAGACCCCAACTCTAAAAGGTAGGAAATGGGTTGACTTTGTCAATCTATCAACAATGACCCAGACCACATCATTGCTTCTGAAAGTTTTGAGCAAACCTGTCACAAAATCCATAGTGATTTTTTCCCATTTCCATTGAGGAATCATCAGAGACTGAAGAGGTCCCGCAGACCTTTGATGTTCGGCCTTCACTTGTTGTCACACTAAGTACTTGGCCACATATTGAGCAATCTCTCTTTTCATCCCTTTCCATCAAAAATTTTTCCGTAGGTCTCTGTACATTTTGGTGCCTCTAGGGTGTACAGTATAGGGAGAGTAGTGAGCCTCCCTCAAAATTTTAGCCCTTAGATCCTCTACATTTGGCACACAAAGCCTACTATTAAATCTCAGGGATCCATCCTCCATTATTCTGAATTCATTCTGAACCCCTGACTGCACCGCTTCTTTAATCTTTTGCAATTCCAAATATTCTTTCTGGGAAGACTTAATCCTGTCAATCAGGGTTGACTGAAGTACAAGTGTTGCAAAACCAACCTCTAACTTTTCAAGGTCTTTATGAATGTGAGGCTGAAAAGTAATTATGGAAGCTAGCTCTGAGGAGGACTTTCTGCTTAAGGCATCAGCTACCGCATTGGCCTTCCCTGGGTGATAATGCAGGTTCAGGTCATAATCCTTCAGTAGCTCTAACCATCTCCTCTGCCTCAAGTTTAGCTCCTTTTGAGTGAAGATGTATTTCAGACTTTGATGGTCTGTATACATATTACAAATCTCCCCATATAGATAATGCCGCCAAATTTTTAGTGCAAAGATCATAACGGCCAACTCCAGGTCATGAGTAGAATAGTTCTGCTCATAAGGCTTCAGCTGCCTGGAGGCATAGACTATCACCTTCCGTTCCTGCATCAGAATACCTCCCAATCCCTTTCGAGAGGCGTCAGTGAATAAAGTATATCCTCCAAATGTAGATGGAAGGGTAAGGATAGGGGCTGACACCAGGCGCTACTTGAGCTCCTGGAAACTTCTCTCACACTGCTCTGACCAAACAAACTTTGCTTGCTTTTGGGTTAAGCGAGTTAGAGGTAAAGCAATGCGAGAGAAGCCTTCCATAAATCTGCGATAATAACCTGCCAGTCCCAAAAAACTTCTAACTTCTGTTACATTGGAAGGCCGACACCAATTCACGACAGCCTTAATCTTTTTAGGGTCTACAGATATGCCATCTTTGGATATGATATGACCCAAGAAGGATATTTGGCTCATCCAGAAGTCACATTTCTACAGCTTGGCATAAACTTTCTTCTCTCGAAGAGTCTACAGAACAATCCTTAAGTGGTCTTCATGCTCCAAATAACTTTTAGAATATATCAAGATATCATCAATGAAGACCACTATAAACTGATCCAGGTATGGTTTAAAGATCCTGTGCATCAAGTCCATGAATGCTACCGGGGCATTAGTTAACTCAAACGGCATCACCAAGAACTCATAATGGCCATACCTGGTTCTGAATGCAGTCTTAGAAACATCCTCAGCTTTTATCTTAAGCTGATGGTACCTGATTGAAGATCAATCTTTGAGAATACCTGGGCTCCTTGCAGTTGATCAAATAGATCATCGATCCTCGACAAAGGGTACTTGTTCCGCACTATTACCTTATTAATTTCTCGGTAATCAATGCAGAGCTGAAGACTGCCATCCTTCTTTTTGACAAATAATACTGGAGTACCCCAAGGAGAGACACTGGGTTTGATAAATCCCCGATCCAGAAGCTCCTGTAACTGACATTTTAGCTCCTTTAGCTTAGCAGGGGCCATGCGATAAGGAGCCTTGGATATAGGTCCAATGCCAGGGGCTAAATCAACAGTAAACTCGACTTCTCAATCCGAGGGTAATTTAGTCAATTCCTCCGTAAAAACATCAGGAAATTCCCGAGCCACCGGAATATGCTCCAACTTGTGTTCTTCCTACTGAAGGTCTCTGACCACCGCAAGAAACCCCTGACCACCTTTTCTTAGGTATTTCCCAGCTTGTAGAGTTGACACTAATATCGAAGCCAGATGTTCCTGACTCTCACTAAAACTGAATTCAGGAAGATTAGGAATTTTAAAAATCATCCTTTTTCTGAAACAGTCTATGGAAGCATGATAGGAGGCTAACCAGTCCATCCCCAGGATTACGTCAAAGAATTTCAGTGGGAGGTCTATCAAATCAGCATTCAACCTTCTATCTTTCTTGTCAATCAGGCAGGATTTACATACTGAGTCTACCATCATGACATCTCCATTTGAGAATGCAATATGCAACTCTTGCTTTAGAGGAACGGGTGTCAATGATGCATTCTTGGTAATATAACTATCAGATATAAATGAATGTGTGGCACCCGGATCAATTAAAGTTTGAGCATAAGTGTTGCCTACTTTAATCATATCTGTCATAAAGATTAATTTAACTTAGATGTCATGCAGATTCATAAGTTTTTCCCTCTATCTACTATCATAATTTATGCATTATACCAGGTATGAATGCAATAATTTTAAAGAAATATATTAAGTTAATAGGCATACCTGTCACCACAGAATTAGAGGCAGCAGCGTCTTTCTGAGTGAGGGTAAAGACCCTTCCTTGGGTCCTAGGCTGCTGCTGGCTCTTCCCCTGATCTGGAGGGAGCTGCTGGTCCTTTCGCAGGGGACAGGTGGCCATCTTATGATCCATTTTCTCACATATAAAGCAGGCACCAGTCAGCCTGCGACACTGTTTGCCCGGATGGGCCTTCCTGCAATGAGGACAGCTGGTCTCCTTATCCTTTTGTCCTGAGGGAGCCTGAAAGAAACCCTTCTTCTTCTTAGCCTGCCTTAAAAACTGGCCAAAAGGAGGTCTTCTCCTTTTCATCTGTTGCTCCCTCACCAGCTGGATGGCATTCATGTCCTTCTCAATTACCAGAGCCTTACTCACCACTTCACTGTAAGTGGGGAGCTCAAATGCATTGACTGCTTGCCTCAGCCTGGGCTGCAGTCCCTCGCTCCAATCTCATAAACTCAGACTCCATTTGTCTCTGCACACTCCTAGGGAAGTACTGGTCATAAAAAGCCTCCTTAAATTGTCCTCAAGAGATGGCCCGACCTCCCAATCGCTGCTCCAACAGTAGCCACCAATCATAAGCTTCCCCCTGAAGAAGGTATGTGGCAAATGCTCCTCCTCCTGGCTGCCAAGGGCCGTAAAGGCCTTTTCTATCTCTCTTATCCACCTCTCCGCATCAAGTGGGTTGGTGGATCCAATGAAGGGAGCAGGGGCTAGGCTCTTAAACTCTGTGAAGCTACGACCCTCTCCCTACCAGGGCTGAGATGGAGCGGGCTGAGCAGAATGTTCGGGCTGGGTCGGCTTAGTCTGCGGAGTAGGAGGGGCAGACTGAGTCCGCGGAATGGTAGAGCCAAATAGAGTAGACAATAACTGCTGAATCTACTGCTGTATAGCGTGTACCACCTGAGTCACTCTCAAAAAAGCCTGGAGCAACTCGGCCTGTAGCTGCTGTGGGTCGTTGCTAACTGGGGCAACGGAACTCGTATCTGCTGAGGCTTCTTGGCCTCCTTCCTGGTTAGGGTCACCAGCCTAGGAGTCCCCATCATGTCGCTGACTACTGATGCGACGAGGCATTATGAATTCCTGCCAAGGTTATGTTCTAATCAATATCATTATAAACCTCCAAATCTCAAGCATTTTTAAACAAGTCACTTGAATTTTCCCTAGAGTTATTACCCTCCTAATGTCATGTCAATATTTGGCCTAGAGTTAATTATTTGTTTGTCCCTAATGTCAAACCTTGATCTGATACTACTACAAGCTGTCACGCCCCAGATCCAGAGGTGGTGGCCCAGGGGTGATAGCTCGCCGCATGCTAGGCATGCAAGGCATCTAGTACAGTATCATTAAAAACAAGGAGGGATAATAACTATATGTCATACAAAATTTCAATCATCCATATTACAAATTATATAATGTTGGGCAACAAACCAAAATTTTAAAATAATTCCAATTGGGGTTACATATAACAAAATGTGGTCTATTTACATCATGAAGCTCCCAATTACCCCTGTTGTTGCCCTTGATAACTTTGTGGCTCTAAAAAATATTGTGAGATTTAAATGAGCTCACACTTAGTAAGTAAGCCTACAGTAACATAATATAGCTATTTCAATATTTTAATGAATCAAATACATGCTATGCTTCCAAATTTAAAAATATTTCATCATATTATAGAATTATGCAAATCTCATGCTTAAATAAATTGGAATCAAATATTATGTAATAATATTTCAAAATACCATTTCAATTTAAATCATTGTAAATCTCATTTTATACTAATGTCCCACGTCTACGTAACAAAACATCTCAAAGATGTAACCTTCCTGTACGCCCCTAGTGGAGGAAGGGTACCGGAGTCATTTAGCATATAATGCCATATCCTGTCACAACACATCCCAAGGATGTGTGTTCTCCACATATTCCCCCTATGGAGGTGGGTCCTGGAGTCATGTAACATATTATGTGGATCATGATGACATATAATAACACAATCACAAATAACATTTATATGCATAACTGCAAACATATATCAATTTACTTTTCACATTTTACCAAATTTGATAATTTCACATAATCATGTCCATAATCAATTGCAAGTATAAAATGCCAATTTAATTTACAAAAATTAGCAATAATCAAGTCAAATAATCATTTGCATAAATATGATACCACAACTATTATTTTTTAAATAATACTATAAATAAATTTTATTATTTCAATAATGGCATAATTTAATAATGATTTATGAAAATCATTACAACTAGCTTACTTACCTCACAACGCTAATCCCAAGGTGTAAATCAGCTATATAGATCTCTGGGTACCTACAACATAATTTTTTAGATTTTTAAATTCCAAATTTAGGATGTCAAATTGACTCCTACAGTCAACCCAATCTAATCCTGGGTCCAACTTGGGGCTTAAATATCTGCAAATATAGAAGCCCAAATGGGGAAATAAATTTTTTTCGATAAACTAGGATCCAAGCTGATCACAATCCTATTTTTCTTTTATTGGGCCTGCCCAATTTGAAGCCCAAAAATTAGGCTCAAATGGACTAACTGGACTGGGCTGAAGCCGGCCTAGTCCCCTTTCTTCTCTCTGTTTCACCCTTGGTTCACATGAACCAGGGGTGGGTTGAGGATGGCCGGTGGCTTAGGGCCGCCGCCGGCCCCTCTCGGGGTTTGTTAGCCGCTGACGATCGGCCCCAGGCCGGTCGCCGGCGGCCACCCCCTTTTTTTTTCTTCCTTTTCTTTTCTTTCTTCTTCTTCCGCTTCCCTTCACCGTGCCGGCGGCACAGTCGGCCTCCTCTGGCCGGCCAGACCCCACCGGACGCTGCCCCGGTGCCGGTGGGGGCCACCGACCAAAGCCCGGGCCCGGTGAGCCTGTGGGCATGCCACCGGCCCGAACCAAACGCGGGAGCCGGACCAGCTCCCGCGTCAGGGGAGGGCCGATCAGCCCTCTCCCTCTTCCTCTCCCCTGCTGGCGGTACGGCCGGCCGAACCCTACCGGACGCCACCCCGGCGCCGATTAGGGCCGCCGTCCGCAACTCGGGCCCGGCAGGCCGGCGGGCATGCCGCCGGGCTCGAACCGAAAGCCAGGGGGCCATTAGGCGGCCCTCCCCCTTTCTCTCCTCGCCGGCAGCACGGTCGGCCTCCTCCAACCGACCGGACCCCATCGGATGCTGCTCTGGCGCTGGCGGGGGCTGCCGGCCGGAGCCTGGGTCCGACGAGTCGACGGGCACGCCACTGGGCCCGAACAACCGGCCTGCGTCAGGGGAGGGCCATCCGACAGCCTTCTCCCTTCCTCTCTCTCCACTCTCGTTGCCGGTTAGAGGTTATCTGATTGGCGGCGAGGCGGCGGAGACGAGCAGAGGCAACAACGACGACGGGTCAAAGAAGTAGAAATGGAGGGTAAAGGAGACGGAGGGGACTTCCCCTCCTCTTCCTTTTTCTTTAGCGAGGAGAGGGCCTTGCGCTGAGCGCGCATGTGGGTGCGCGTGCTGGCATGCATGCAGCGCACCGCGTGCTGTGCACCAATGCTACGTATTATTTTATTAAAATTTTAGATGAGGGGTTTACATTAACAGTGGTAGTATATCTATCAGAACCTAAAGAGCAGCCTTCCATCAGCAAAAATGTCATTGGCTCCTGAAATGGAGTCAGAGATTTGAGGAGTTTCTTGGCTTTTGTCATTAATAGGGAGAATTTATTAGAAACTGCTGGAATTTCTTCTTATTAGAACTGAGGAGTTTCTTGACATGCACTGCAATGTATCATACCCGGCAAATCTCTCGTTTTTTTTTTTTTTTTTTTTTTTTTTTGGCATCTTCAGCTTGGGTCAGTCTTAATTTAGCCTGACTAAGTTGAATTCAGCTTCGATCTGAATTCCCGAGGACTCGTTCTATGACTGCGATTGGAGAACAATCTTCGATCGGGCGACACTTTGGGGCCGCGCCGGCTTCGCACGAGCCTACGATCAAACCGCTGGGTTGATGGCTCTGAATCACCATCTATACATAAACATTACGATCCGGCGACGATTGCGATGTCCAGATGTACGGCTGAGATTCACTAGAAGCACTTACCGCCGTATCGGATTCGCACCAAGAGTTCTCCTTTGAACCCTCGAAACCCTAGCCCTTTTTGTCCTCCCCTCTCCCTCTCCTCTTCTTTCGCATTAGGGTGTTTTGGAACGCCGCTGCCGTCTTTGTGAGCCTCCACGTTATCTGGTTTCCACCTCGATTCGAAGGTATTTTCTTCTATTAGTTGGAATCCTAGTGTCGGATTCTCTGTTCACGCACTCGAATTCGTGACTGGAGTCTTGTTCGGGACTTTTTGATTTTATGAAATTTTTTTTTGCCATATTATTGTAATTTTAGTTTAAAGGTTTTTAATTTTTTTTTTCCGTTTTTCTTTCTTTCTTGGCTGTTGATTCGTGGATCGAATTTCTTAGAAATGGCGGTCCCGTTGCTGGCGAAGAAGATTGTAAAGAAGCGCTTGAAGAAATTCAAGAGGGCCCAGAGTGACCGCAAGATCGCCGTCAAGGTAAAGCTTCAGCTTTTTCTTTTTCCCGTAGAAGTTGATGTCGAGTAAAAGATCATATGCCGTTTTAATCGATTTCCAATCCGTGGATTTCAAGAGATCTGGTATTATTCTTTGTCAGCTCCGTGTTTACTAGTATCTAGGAACTGCCGAGTACCAAATATATCTGATATGAGATGTTAAGGGGAACTACAAAGGCATGGGTCGCAGGTTATGAGTGGTGAGCCACTATGGACTAGTTTTACCTCGTAAAAGAACTACTGGTTAAAGGAGTTTGTAACCTTGAATTTGAATGAAAGTGCCTGTCTACAGCCACTATGATATTAACGCCGACTTTGAGCTTGTGAATAAAGGAAAAAGGCTTCGATTTTGAGTTCCATGTGCATTTGTAGGTTGATTTGCAGAGGTTGTTGGTAAAAGAAAATGGATTTACGGTCTTCTGAGGTCATTATCACATCCTTTGTTGCTGTAGAGAAAATCAAACATTCATAAGAACATGGATGTTAAGGGACTGGGTTAGATATGAAAAATTTGATGGGGTTATCTTTCTCAAGGACCTTTTGGATGAATCTTGTTGATATTAGGTTTTTAGAAACATGACCTTGTGGGTAACAAGGTTTGGTGTGAGTGAGTGAGTCATGGCAATGGATATCATCAGTGTGATCATGTGTTATTTTTTACCCTCTAGATTAAGAAAAATATGAATGAGATAATTACTCTCAGGGTGGCATGCAGTTAATTTTTGAGTCATCCATGTTTAGGCGTGCAAAACATGAAACCTTGTCTTATCAAAGGTCTTGATCACCATTTGGGGAATGATATTTGGATTTTCAGTCACTCTCTGGATTTAGACACTGTTGTGACTTAACCGACAAGTTCCAGTGACAATTTTTAAGTTATTTTAATTGACATGGAGTTAAGGAGTTGTGAGCACCTATTTTAATTGTTATTATCAAGCAGTCATAGGCATTAGGGATAATCTGCCTTTTTGGGAGCTTCCCTGTCAAGTACAAACGCATGCATTATCTTTAATTTTTGAAAAACAAATTGAATCTGGTTGAGATGTTATACTGTTTGATGTCCAGGTCTAGGAGACCCTTTAAATGATGAGCTTTGAAGGTTTGATTTTCAAGTCTTGACACAGATTTTTCATTGTGTAGTCTTTCATTGAAATAACCTCGTTTCTGTGTCTTTAAGCATGAGAGAAACACTTATTAGGTGCTTGATCACCTGCAAAGTGATGATCAGGAAGTCTTGATCTCCATCAAGTGTTTGTTCACCTATGAAACACTCGAAAATTCATAGCTAAAACTATGTGATGTTGATAAGATAGTTTGATGTAAGAACTATATATTTTCCTTATGATTTCACTTTTGTTCATTTATTTTCTTTGTTGTGCTCACTATATTCATTTTAGCACTCTATAATAGTCATACCATTGGATAGGTCGATACATAACAGACTGTGCTTTCTATTGCAGTTCTGAACTTTTGAACTGATATTAAATTGTCTGCTATTGCTTCTTGGTTGACTCTTTGAACCTTCTTTTCACTTTTTATTTTTGAATTTTGATCCATTCTTGTAGCACATGAAGGCTATATTATGGAAGAATTATTTAAGATGCATATTCTGTCTTCTGAATATGCTTGCATGAGGGGCCCCTGAATTTGTGAGAGGGGAAGTCTTTTATAAGTCTGGAAGTGAGTGATAAATTTAGTTTATTTTGGGAAAATGAGAAATTATGATCGAATCGCTTCATTACCTTTAGCATTATGATATCTTTTAATAACATAAATTTTAAAGTCATATTGGAAAGTGGAACCTATGTTGTGTTACATCTAAGTGAAGTGTCTTTAGGTTACACAGTCTTGTAGGAAATTAAAATGGTTTTGGTTCGAAGAACTTGTTATGATCATTGAAATAAAGTCTTGTCATGCTGAAGTGGCTCATGATTTTGTGAGTTCTTTTCAACTAGATGCTAGTAGTCTTGGCACCATATGCAGAGTCTTGTATTTCTGAATCCTATTCACTACTGCTTATTTATTTTACTGTTTTAACTTCAGCAATATGGTATGTGCATTTTTTTTTTTTTTTTGGGTGAAATGTCGTTCATTTGAAGTGGCTTTGCTGTTTGTCAAATGACGAAATTCTTTCTGGCTATTCACTGGTAACTGGGTTGAATTTTCTTGTATGATAGCCAAACTGGCGTAGGCCCAAGGGTATTGATTCTCGTGTGAGAAGGAAGTTCAAGGGATGCACGTTGATGCCCAATATTGGTTACGGTTCTGACAAGAAGACCCGGCACTACCTTCCCAACCGTTTCAAGAAGTTTGTGGTTCACAATGTCTCTGAGTTAGAGTTGCTTATGATGCACAACAGGTTTGTGTTTTTTTATCTCTTCTTTTCTTTTTCTTCTCCTAGCATTGGCCATGTACTTGTGCATGCGATATTTTGAACTTAATTTATTGGCAGTAAACATCAAATGTATTGTGTATTTGGTGTCTACTCTGATCATAATATAGTGTTGCATATATGCCTTTTTTCCCTGCCCACTTTTCATGCACATGCCTGTCTGTGCATGTATGTGCACGAACTTCTGGCTTAAGCTGAGCGTTATTGTTAGGAGAATATTGATGAGAAACTGAGGGGCAATTTTGGAAGGGGTATGCTTCTTAATTTGTTGCACTATTTCTCCCTTTTTTCGGTTTTTCTTGCCCCTTAAATATGTAATGCTCATCTATGATAACTTGAAAAGAGAGAGATGGAGTGTGTGCATGATTGTTAGGTAGATATTTATCAGAGGCTAAGGAACGAATTTGGATGGGCAAAAAAGGCATGAGCCTCCAAATTGAAGGAGTTGGAGATTTTGGGGAGTTGCTTGATCATTTGTCTTAGTAGTGCAGATTCCTCGGAAAAGCATGAGCCTCCGAATTGAAGGAGTTGGAGATTTTGGGGAGTTGCTTGATCATTGTCTTAGTAGTGCAGATTCCTCGGAAAATGGAACCTTGTTCCCCTTCTCGACATCATCAATTATTGGATATTTTGGGGAGTTGCTTGATCATAGTCTTAGGAGTACAGATTCATCGGAAAATGGAACCTTTCTCCTCTTCAACATCATCAGCTACAATCTGCGCCTATAATTTCTCTGTCTATTATATAATTTTTATTGGTTAACAACTTATGCTGCAACTAGTATGCTAATTTGATTTGGGAACCTGGTTTTATATCTTTTGGGGTTTAAGATCTTATCTCACCATGTTTTACTCAATGATTCATTCTAGGACTTACTGTGCTGAAATTGCACACGATGTCTCTACAAGGAAGCGCAAAGAGATTGTGGAGCGGGCTGCACAACTTGACATTGTTGTGACCAACAAACTTGCAAGGCTTCGCAGCCAAGAGGACGAGTGACCTGCTGGTTTTGGAAACTCAAACTTCTTTATACTTATCCATTATTTTGGTTTTGGAAACTTAGTTTTTCATTGTGAGGTTGTTATCCTCTTAGGCAACAGATTTTGTTTTGAGTTTGCAACTTATTTTCAGTGATGACTGAGCATCATTTGCCATTAATACTGATTGTTTCTCTCACTTGGTCAAGCTATTTGGAGTTCTGCTCATGATCATGCAGGTTGTTTTATCTTTGTTTATAGGAGTTCAAGGGCACGTATTTTATTATGAATTTTTATGAAAATATTTTTCCAGAATGATTTACACATGAAGCATTCGTCTTTACGTGTGGACACAGCAAATTAAAGCGGGTGCTCATCTCTCAAGAGCTGATGCTTATGTTGTCATTTGCTATGTTGCTCAAGAAAGCTGAAGTTTGGTAGGCTTGTGTTTTGTTCTTTTATTTCTACAACGGTTGTGGGTTATAGTTGAACAGGAGGTAGTCTCTTTTTTCAAATAAATTTGCCAAATGATATTGTGAAAATTTTTGCTAGTATGGTTGTGTGTTATAGTTGAACAGGAGGTGGAATAACCCCTTTATTTCAAGCAAATTTGCCAAATGATCTTGCGAAAGCTTTTGTTAAATGCATTTAAAGTCTTCTTTTCTCTGAGGTTTTTCTGGTTGGTGTGTTGTCAACTAGTTTGCTTTGGGCGGATCCGGTTTAATTGGGTATGTTATTGTTGTGCATTCTAGTCAAGACTTGGTTCTGAATGGAAGCTAAAGAATGCAGAGACTGGTAGGCGGTTTACTACGGCACCATGGAATGTTTAAAAAAAAAAAAAAAAAAAAGAAAACTGTAAGAGATGGTTTTCTGCTGGAGACGCGGTCTAATCGAGTTACAGATTAGTCTATCAGGAAGAGGAAATTCATGTATCAGTTCATTCTTGTTTTGGATTGGTCCTTAGGTTGATCGGTAAGTTTAGATTGGTCCTTTTATTGAAATCACTCTGGCTCATCCGACACCCTTTCACATGTTCCAAGGCGACCTTCACTCTTAAAATTTCAGAGGTTGGACTCCCAGTGGCATCCATAAAAGAATTTTTTTTATTTTTTTTTACAAAAATATACTTTCAATACTTAAACTTTCACAAAAAAAATTATTTTGATTTTTAAATTTTTAATATGCTGTTATATGGTTCAATTGAAATTAAAGAAATAGTTGATATGCTAACTTATTAACTAACCCATATCTTCACGTTAGAATGGAATATTAGTTATTCTATTGACATTAACCAAGGATTCCTATATTGGACTGAACCAATTGATGCAGTTTGGAAATGGTTTGTTCCATAACAAGTTCAGCTTGGATTCAATTTTTTTCTAACCCTTTCTTGCATTATTGCTCATCATTGAAGCTCATTGTTATTCCCTTCGCGATCGTCCAAGCGATCATTCATTACTGTCACACGGTTATTGAAGGTATGTTGCTTCGCACTTCCTTTTTTATACGGTTATTGAAGGTACCTCGCTTCGCACTCTCCCTCTTTTCTCTGTTGGCTTGACACACTCTCTCTCTTCTGCTTCTTTTTCTCTTCTCTTGGTAGTCCTCTCTCTCCCTCTCTTCCTTCAAGGCCTTCTCTTTTCTTCTTCTGGCTTTGAAGGTATGTCCCTCTTTTCTTATTATTATTATTATTATTATTATTTTCCTTAATAGTAGTGGCCCTCTCTCTTCCTCTCCAATTTTTTTTTCTTTTTAAAATCCGTATGTTTTCAGATCTGAGATAAAACAGAGCGATCTTTTCTCCCCATATTTGATGATTACCACCGACAATGGCTGACCCACACGACTACAGAATAGATCGAGCAAAGAAAAATAGGCTAGGTTACCTATTGAAAGAAAGTTGCCGATGAAAAAAAATTGCTACCGAAAGGTTGTTGCTAAAACCCCTATTTTCATATCAAAATGAGACAGTGAGCAACTTTTATGACCAACTCCGGCGATTTAGGGACCTAAACAAGGGAGAATATAAAATAGAGATTATGACCAACTCCGGCAATTTAGGGACCTAAATAAGGGAAAATATAAAATGGAGATTACTTAGTGAAGTTGCCAAGCTAATGGAGAAGTTGCCAGTGAAGGTCCGATGATGAATGGTTGAAGGTCCGATGATGAATGGTTGCAGAGAACAAACACAGGAATGATGAAAGTTTCTGATGCTTGGAAAAGAAGAGGGATAGAAGAAGAAATAAATCATCACTTGCCAAGGTGATTGAATGGCATTACAATCTTAGTAACACCACGATGATTCACAATCTTAGTAACGCCACGATTATCATGGCATTACACACTGGTAACGCCGCAATGGTTGTAGCATTACAGGGTGAGATGGATTAGCCATCAATTCTTGAGCATTTGAAGATGTCATTTTAAGGGGAAATAGCTTAAGGGTGCCCTAAGGTAGGAAAAAATTATAATATGCATCCACATTCTCATCTCAAGCGATGCATTGCCTATTTTAAACTAATCGCTATAACTATGCTATATAGGTCACTACTACCTATTGTAAGAAACAGAAAGAGAAGAGGTTAGTAAGAAGGATAAGAATAAGAAAGAGAAGAGGTTAGTAAGAAGGATAAGAATGGTTATAGTTGAAATGAGAATCATAATTTTACATAAGAATCAAGATTTGTAACCTCTTCAAAGATGATTCTCGGTTTAGATGGAATAAGAATTATATTTCAATTCTATAGAAACAAACAATTAGAATTAGAAACGGTGATTCTGATTTCCATTCTAGAGCTTCATTTTTGTGAATCAAATGACCTCTAAATTTCACTACATTTGATTGACAAAAATTTATATAAAAAATAGCTTTAAAAATATTTTCTTGTATTTGGTTGAAGGTAATTTTACATAAAAATTTAATTTAACTATAAATATCAATTTAACTATAATACCCCTAGAATAAAGATAACATGAAAATTAATATATTATAATATATTATTATATTATATTATAATTTAATATAAATATAATATAATATATTTATTATATTATATTATTATATAATGAGTTGGATTTGGCTACATTTAGATATAGCCAAGTTTAGGATTTGGTCACTTTTCACATCGTGGATCTACACAAATCCTAAAGCTACCCTATTTTTTTTACTTTTTATATTTTTGGGATCCATAAACTTTGTGGATTAAAGGGTGGGGAAGATGACTGGATATAAGCTCGGCTATATTTGAATATAGCCAAGTTTACCTCATTGTATAATATTATGTATTATATATTATATGTTATATTATATTCTAATTTATTGAATCATATTATAGTATACTATAGATTAGATTATATTGTATGATAATGCCGTATATTATATTATATTATGATATTATTATATTACTATATTATTATATTATATTATATTATAATTTATTAAATAATATTCTATTACATTATACTTATTATGTTATAATTTATCTATTATAATATAATATAATATAATACAATAAAATATGTCATACTATATTATATTATGTATATAATGTTATAATATAATATTAATTATAATATAATATATATATAATTTAATATATTATATTATATGATATTATATTATATATTTCTCATTTCAAGGTAGGCATCTTTTGGTGCAACATAATATTCTCATATGAATTCTTATGTCACAAATATAATATTATTCAAGATTAAAACTGGGACCACTTCCTATTTAAAAAGTGACTTAGATGGTTGGCCAGTGTATCCTTTCAACTTGGATATAGTTCAAAAGTTTTCACTATGTATTATTTTATAATATTATTTTCATATTGATGTAAGATAGTATCAATTATTATTAATTATAATTAATTAATAATTTGATATAAATATTATCATAAATAATATAAAATTATAATAATTATAAAATATATCAGGAGCTGTTATAATACTTCACAAGCTTCCCACAGCCTTCTGCAACATAGCAAATAGGTTAATAATGGGTACCTAATAATTTTTAATCGTTGTAATACATAGAACACTAAACATGATTGGTGACCTTACATCATTGATCGGATGGTCTCAAGCAAACCATCTCCTGCTGGTTACCAATAGCCTGATACATCAACGGTCCACCGACGATGGGGTTGTGTAGATGTACGGCTGTGATTGGGTCACTAAAAGCACTGACCATTGCATTGGACTCACTCCACGAGTTCTCCTCTCTTTAAGCCCTGGAAACCCTAGACCTTCGGTTCAGCCCCCGCCTCTCTGTCACGCTCGGGCGTTTCGAACGCCGCCGCCGTCGTCTTTGTGAGCCTCCACCTTTTCTGGTTTGCAACTCGATTCGAAGGTATTTTCTTCTACTCGTTGGAATCTTAGTGTTGTTTTCTCTGTTCACGTATTAGAATTCGTGATTGGAGCCTAGTTTGGGAGTTTTTGACCTTATGGATTTTTTTGCCATATTTTTGTAATTTTTATTTTTAGATATTGAAGTTTTACCCCTCTCTCTCGCTTGCTGCTTAGAAATGGCGGTTCCATTGCTGGCGAAAAAGATTGTCAAGAAGCGTGTGAAGAAGTTCAAGAGAGCCCAGAGTGACCGCAAGATCGCCGTCAAGGTAAATCTTTCTGGCTTTCTTCTTTTTTTCGTAGAAGTTGATGTCGAGCAAAGGATCATACGCGGTTTTTAATCGATTTCCAGTCCCGTGGATTTCTTTTATCTAGTTATTCTTTGTCGGCTCTATGTTTGCTAGTTCTATGTTGTGAGTTGTATTAGGAACTGCCGAGTGCTAAATATATCTTGTGTGAGGTGATGTTAAGGGGAATTATGAGGACATGGGGTTGCAGGTTATAAACTAGTTTTTTATTGTAAAAGAATTATTGGTGAAAGGAGTTTGTGACCTCGGATTTGAAGGAAAGTGCCAGGAACGGTTCTCTTAGAATTTCTAGTCTACCACCACTACAATATTAATGCCAGCTTAGAGATTGTGAATGAAGGAAAAGCTCCAATTATGAGTCTCATGTGCACATTTGTAGGATGATTTGCAGAGGTTGCTGATAAAAGAAATAGGCTTGACGGTCTTCTGAGGACATTATCACATCCTTGGTTGCCATGGAGAAAATCAAACATTCATAAGAACATTGATGGGGTTTATCTTTCTCAAGGAATTTATGGATGCATCTTGTTGATATTTGGTTTTCAACAAACACGGTGTTTTAGGTAACTAGGTTTGATTTCCTAAGGTAACTGACCCTTGAGTAAACATAAGGACATGGGCATAGATATCATCAGTGTGATACTGTATTATTTTTACCCCTTTCGGTTAAGAAAGTATGTATGAGATAATTACTCTGAATCAGGGTGACATGCAGTTAATTTCTGATTACCTACATTTAGGTTTACAAATCATGAAACTTTGTTATATCAAAGGTCTCAATTACCATTTGGGGAATGATATTTATGGATTTTCGGTCACTTTCTGGATTTAGACATTGTTGCAGCTTAACTGACAAGTTCCAGTGGCAAATTTTAAGTTATTTTAATTGATATTGATCTAATGAGTTGTGAGCACCTATTTTAATTGATATTATCAAGCAGTCATAGGCATTAGGATAAGCTGCCTTTGTGGGAGCTTATTGGTTAAGTACAAATGCCTGCATTATATTTAATTTTTGAAAAACAAATTGGAGCTGGTCGAGATATTATATTGTTTGAGATTCAGATCTTGGAGACTCTAAATGATGGGCATTTAGGGTTTTATTTTCAAGTCCTGGCACAGATTTTCATTGTGTAGCCTTTCATTGCAATAGGCCCATTTCTGTGTCTTTACAGGATGAGGGAAACTCTTATTGGGTGCTTGATCACATGCAAAGTGATGATCAGGAAGTCTTGATCTCCATCAAGTGTTTGTTCACTGCTTGCATTCATGCACTTGGAAATTCATAGCTAAAACTATGCGATATTGATAGGATAGTTTGATGAAGGAACTATATATTTTCTTTAGGATTTCAGTTTTGTTCATTTTGTTGTCTTCATTGTGTTCATTAGATTTGATTTTAACACTCTAAATAATAGTTGTAGCATTGGTTAGGTTGATACATAATAGACTCACATTTTCTATTGCAGTTCCCAAATTTTAAAGTGATATTAAATTCTGTTATTACTTTTTGGTTGACTCTTTGGACCTTCTTTTCATTTTTCTTTTTGAATTTTGATTCATTCTTGTAGCACATGAAGGCTATGCCATGGAAGAATTATTAGGGATACATATTCTGTCTTCTGGTTATACTTGCATGAGGGGCCCTTGAATTTGCGAGAGGACAAGTCTTTTATTTCAAGTCTGGAAGTGAGTCGTAAATGTAGCTTTT
Organism: Metroxylon sagu; assembly: GCA_017589505.3. Taxonomy (NCBI): domain Eukaryota; kingdom Viridiplantae; phylum Streptophyta; class Magnoliopsida; order Arecales; family Arecaceae; genus Metroxylon; species Metroxylon sagu. The sequence continues at coordinate 593,435 of JACVBY030000658.1, read as the reverse complement.
TTTGGGAATGTGGGAAATTATGATTGAGTTGCTTAATTACCTTTATCCTTATGATATCTTTTAATAACACAATTTTTAATGCCATATTGGAAAGTGGAAATTATGTTGGGTTGCATCCAATGGAGGTGCTTTCAGGTTATACTGCCTGGCAAGAATTTAAAATGGTTTCAGTTTGAAGAACTTGTTATGATCATTAAAATAAAGGCTTGTCATGCTGAAGTTGCACATGATTTTGTGAGTTCTATAGTTGCTATGATCAAGATTTGCCGTCCTGGTATCGAATCCCATTTTGGTACTATATTGGTAGAATGTCGATATGCTTGATATAGAGGTTAGTTCAAAGTACTGAGACTTGGTACATACCAGTACCTAGTATCAGCTTTTGGTTTGGTACTGGTATGGTACAGTACATCAGGGCACTAGTATGGCATAGTATGATCAAGGCTCTATTTAACTAGCTGCCAGTGACCTTGGCACCATATACAGAGTCTTATATTTCTGAGTCCTACTCGCCACTGTTGTTTATTTAGCTGTTTTAACTTCAGCGACATGGTGCTAGAATTCTTTTTAGTGAAACATTGTTCATTTGAAGTGGCTTTGCTGTTTCTGAAATGTTGAAATTCTGTGTGTCCATTCATTGGTAACTGGGTTGAATTTTTTCTATGATAGCCAAACTGGCGTAGGCCCAAGGGTATTGATTCTTGTGTGAGAAGGAAGTTCAAGGGATGCACCTTGATGCCCAATATTGGTTATGGTTCTGACAAGAAGACCCGGCACTACCTGCCCAACCGTTTCAAGAAGTTTGTGGTTCACAATGTCTCTGACTTAGAGTTGCTTATGATGCACAACAGGTTTGTGTTGTTTTATCTCTTTTCTTTTCCATCTACTAGCATTGGCCATGTACTTGTGCATGTGATATTTTGAACTTGGTTTATGGGCAGTGAACATCAAATGTATTGTATGTTTGGCACCTACTCTGATCATAATACAGTGCTGTATAAACACTTCTTTGTTTTTCCACTTTACCCGCCTGTGCTTATCTCTGTGCTTGTATGGGCACAAATATCTGGCTCATGAGTGGCCATCTTGTAAGAGGCATGCTTCGTAATTTGTACACTACATTTTTTTTTTGGGTCTCTTGTCCCTTCATTATGTGATGCTTGTGCATATATGGACGTGTGCACACTTAAGACTCTATGCTAAGAGAGAGATTGCATTATTAATAGTGCTAAGGGGAGAACCTGGAATGTAATAAAGGCATGGGTTTCCTAATTAAGGGGGTTGGAGATTTTGGGGAGGTGCTTGATCATTGTTGAGCAGTACAGATTCCTGGGAAAATGGACCTTTTTCCCTTTCAATATCATCAATTACAATCTGCATGCCATTTCTCTCTGTTATTTAATTTTTATTGCTTTGTAATTTATATTGCAACAAGTATGCTAATTTGGTTTTGGATCCTTTTTTTTTTTATGAATCTTTTTGGGTTTAAAAATCTTATCTAACTATATTTACCATGATGATTCATTCTAGGACTTACTGTGCTGAAATTGCACATGATGTCTCTACAAGGAAGCGCAAGGAGATTGTAGAGCGGGCTGCACAACTTGACATTGTTGTCACCAACAAGCTTGCAAGGCTTCGCAGCCAAGAGGACGAGTAGTCCATCTTGTTAAAGTTGCTTGTTATTTTGGTTTTTCTGAAATTATTTTTTTTGCCTCGTAGGTTGCTTCAGTCAGCAGATTTTGTTCTCCAGGTCCCAAGTATTGTTCTTAATTATTGTTTGCAGTGATGACTAAACATGAGTTTCCACCAGATTTAATCAATGCTTGCGTTGTTATGTTTATGCCATCAGCTGTTGGTGATATTCTTTGATATTCATAGTTAGGTTCAGAAAACACAAATTTGCCTGTATGTTTAGAGCCTGTCTATATGTTATATATATATATATATATTCTATTTTTAAAACTATTAAACCCACAGCAAATAAATTGTTTGAAAAGCAGAATTTTAATAACTAGATTTGATAATTTTTGACACGTTTTTCAAAACAGTAATAGTATTTTCCTTTCTTCCTATTTTTTTCTTTCAATTTTTAGGATGAGGATATTAGTTTTTAGAGAAGTGTGTCTAGGCACGATTCTTTTTCTAAATTTATTTTTTTATTTTTTAAAAATTAAACTATTGATATATCTTTTAGCAATTTTTAGGTCCATCATCTCTAACAAGTTCCCACCAGAGTTTATTTTATGCCCTCTGCTGTTGGTAGGTTCCCACGAGAGTTTATTTTATGCCCTCTGCTGTTGGTTATGCTCATGGTTTGGTTTGGAAATCTTGTTTAGTGTTCTAGTCATGATTGTGCCTGCTTGCCTTTGTTTAGTGGGTCTCAGCCCAGGAATAAGTTAGGTTGGAAACCCAAGTTGGAGGTCTGGTCATGACCCTGCCTTTGTTTGATTCATGTCTCTTGGAGAAAATGCGTTAAACCAGGAGCCACTGCGTCATCAGTGCTACGTTGCCTGGAAAGTCAATCTTTTATTACGTTGTTCTTGGCCTCAAAATGCTGATAATTTTTTATGAATAATTAATTTTAAATATCATAAATGATCATCTTTAGAAGCTTCATTGGTTCTCAATTTTATTTTAAATTATATTAAAATTATTTTTTATATATTATTTTTTTTGGTTTAATCTAAAATTTTTGAATTTTAATGTATTTATTTATAACTCTAATATAGTTAATTATAGCTTTAATTTTATTTATCTGTATTATATCATCGTTAAATAATATGCATTATAAAATATTATTTTAAATATGTTTAGCAAGCTCATTTATAATTCATACAAAAAAAAAAGCATTAAGAATAAATCTTTTATGTAAACTTATTATAATTAGGAATTTATTAATATTATGTACAATAATTTTTACACTAATAAGTATTTCATTATACATATCTTATATTACGTTAATATATGTAATACCCATAATAAGGCTTTTATAGTAATTCTATTATATACTTTCTTTAAATCAATAAAAATTTTATAGATATTTTATCTTTTTTCTTTATACTTCTTTATTGAAGAAAAATAATTTCTGTAATCAATCTTTCTTATTATAAAATCAAATTAATTTTCTATTTTTTTTGGTACATCTAAAACCATGCTCAATTACACTTTTTCAAAGTTTCATAATATGACTAATGAGCTTAATATTATAATAGTTGAAGTAATTTTAAATATTTTTTTATTTTTATAAATAGGTAGCTATTCTTTCATTCATTGGCATTTTCTTAGTCTTTAAGATCTTAAATAAATATGTTAGTTAAGTTATTCCTCTATCACTTAAATATTTTTAAATTTTGATGAAAATTTTATTATGTACCATTGTTCATATTTTTATCTTTTTTATGGCCTAATTTATTTCAAATATCCTAGTTTTATTAGTATAAATTATATTTCTCTCGTGAAACTAATAAGGCATCCTACATTATTTACATAGTTTTTATTTAATAATTTATTAAAATAATTTCTTCATCTTTTTTTGATCTTATCTTCCTTAGTTAAAACCTTTTTTTGATGCATTTAAGCTACATCATATCTCTAGATTTTTTTTAATCTTATAATTATATATATATTCTCTATTTTTAGTTTTTAGTTTACGATATAACTTTTCATATACATTAAATCTAGCTTTCTGTACTGCCTTTTTTAACTTCCTTTTTTTGGCTATTTTATAGTTTCATATCCTTTTTTATTTCTATATTTAGGTAGTTTTTTATAGCACTTTTTTTTTTTTTTAATCCTTAACCGCTCATTAAACTTTAAACTTTCTTATTTCATTTCCAAGTTTTTATTATATGACCTTTTTCCTTTTGACTCTTTTAACATCTCTTTAGCTACTTTTATAATATTATTAACTATCTCTTCTCATATAGTATTGATTTTACTATCTAGGCTCTATTTTCCTTTATCATTTTATTCTTAAAAACTATTAATTTATCTTCTTTTAAATTTTACTACCTAATCCTCAAATTCTTATACTCTTTTTAATTATTCGCTCCCATATATATATATTGAAAACTATCAATCTATATTGCTTGGTTAAACTATCACCTAATATAATCTTATAATCTTTATAATAAAGTTTAATCAATCGTTTTAGTATGCAAGAAATCTATTTAACTAGCATTATATTTACTTTAAAAAATTATTAGATAAGATTTTTTTTTTTTGAAATATATGTTGGTTAATACTAAATCATATACTATTGCAAAATTTAAAATGATATTTTCTTCTTTATTTTTATTTCCAAAAATATAAGATCTATGTACTCTTAAAACCTATATTATATTTTCTATATGTCCATTCAAATCTCTTTTAATATATATATATATATATATATATATTTCATTAGAAATCTCTTGAATTACTTCATTCATGTCATTCCAAAAGCTTTGCTTAGTTGCATTATATAAATCTAATTGAGAAGCATAAACACTAATAATATTAATTGGCTTCTCTTCTAATATTAATTTAATCAAAATTATTTTATCTTCTAGCCTCTCAATACCTATAAAGATTCTTACTAAGTTGTTTTAGCTCATCATATTTTTCTAATATTTTTTTACAGAGTCTTTGGATGACTAGCATGTGATGGATGTTGGGTAGGATAGAGGTGGAAGAAACAAGTTGACTCTACTAGAAATAATAAAAAAATATAGTTAAACTTTATTACTTAATATTAAAAATATTTTATTTTAATAAATAAAATGTTATTGCCAATGCTATTATTTTGAAATTAAATGTTCCAACAGGCTTTGCATATTTTTTAGGGGTACACTCTAGGGATTATGTGGTTGTGTCAGGAAATAGCTCTTATGTTGAGCTTAAGTCGTGACCAAAATAGTATCAAAGCCTAAGTTCAGAACCTTAATGTCTAAAGTTTAAGTAGTAAGAGTAAGTAGGTAGATTGTACATTAAATAGGGTAACTATAGATACAAATTTAAGTAAAGTAGCATAAAATTTTAATTATTAAAATAAATTGATTAGAGTAGTGCAACAAAAGTGTTGCACGTGGATAACCGATAAGATGGAGTAAGATTGTCAAATTGCTGATTATTAAAAGAAATCTCAATGGTATGGGCTTTATAGAATCATGAAAGGGATGTCAATTTGATTCTATCTTAGGCTTGTAAATTTTGAGAATGAAATTTTTGTTTGCGGAGAGAATGTGATAACTATTTTTTTTTTTTTTTTTTTTTTCATCCATCCAGGCTCTTCTCTAGCGTCTTCCCTCCCTTGTTTTATGAAATTCTCTAGCGTCTTCCCTCGTTTTGGAAAAATCTTTCAGCCCCCTATGCGTTGTTCTGTCTAATGATCAATCCACGATCTCTAGGGTCCTCAAGTAGTAGATGAAGGATCTCTAGGGTCCTCAAGTAGTAGATGAAACGGCCACGAAGCTTGACATAATGGGCGGAAATACCCTTGATTAAATGTGTCAAATGGGCTAGACCGATGGAAACACCCTTGATAAGAGGCATCAAATGGGTTAGACAGCACGGATTGACCTAACCTGCTATAAGAACTGGCCCATGGCTAGCACGTTGGCATGGCATGGTTCTTATAGCGGGTTATGCTGCTATGGCCTGACAGACTGTGGGTAAAACCTGACACGATCCATAGGCCTAGCCAAGGGGTGTTATGCCGGGCTGTGCCAGGCCTACGGGCTAGGCTAGCCCGCATGCCAAGCGTGCCGCCTAGGTTCATATCTTTGTTTGTAGGTGGATAAATAGTTTATCATCATGGTTGCAACGTCTCATCACTATATTGCTTGATCCTATTCTTCATCGTTAGATGTTCGAAGGAAAGTTTTCATCTTCATTTTTGCCTTTTGTTTGACATGGCTTGGGACCCTAGTTGTTAAGCTCATCGAGCTAACTTTCCAAGCAATTTTTTATTATTTTTATTATTTAATTTTAAAATTAATTTTAGAAAAATTAAATAAAATGAATTAGATGTACTTATCTCTTTTGGGGTCATTGGCATAATCCATCATGATCATTCCTTTCATTTGGCCTTTAGGACTGTGATGGGTCGTATCATCTTCGATCTTTGGTTTTCTACTCCTCTAGTCGTTCGAACAGAACTCTTTATCATCATTCTTCTAGCCTTACATCATGCCTTCTACATTATATCAGTACTTGAGACAGCCAGTATCTTCACTGCATTGGGCCTCAATTGTCTCCTTTTATCGTTGAGTAGCCATCCTCCTACAATAAAAGCAAATTCCGATGTTGTTATGGACATCAGACAAGTTAGTAAATCAGGGACCATAGTGACAAACATAAGATAATTATTCTCATGTGCTTCCACCATATCAAAATATCAAAATTATCTTTTTTTTTTTAAATTAGAAAATTTATAAAATCATTACTTGAATAAGAAATTATTCTAGATGATGAAGTTGTAGTTATTGATTTTTTTATCATATTTCATAATTAATTTCTACTACTACCTCCATTAGAGAACCTTTTTCCCTTATTATATTTTTGTTCATATATTATAAATATTTTATTTAATTACTAATTTTATCTTTAAATCTAGTTCTATTTATTTTATACATGATGTTCTTATAAATTGCTTTTAATATTATATATAAACTATCTAATTTAATTTTAGGATCTCTGATCAAATCTAAACAATGAAAATATAAAATTTCTTTCTAATATTTATTAAAATTTATTTTTATTTGTAAAATTATATCTTTAAAACCTTTAGCATTCCTATATTGTGAAAAATAGTAGGTAATATTATAAATTTGTTACAAAACTATCAAAGAGATGGAAAAATAAGTACTAGATAAAATATTAGTAGTTTTATAAAAATATTTCAAAAATTACATAATAATACAAGAATTATTCTAGTAAGAATCTAATATTGGTTCACAAGTGAACACTATAAATATTCAAAATATGATTGCAACCCTACATATGTAAAATTTCATCTTTGTTTTGCATCTAATAAAAATTATTTATACTTTAATCCATGGGCAATTTAAATTCTTATTTTCTAGCTCTTGAAGATTGCCTATATTTAATGACATCTTTAACTTTATATATATATATTTATTTTTATAACAGCTGAACCGTCTTGTATGATTAGATTTATGAAGTGACATGCACATCTAATATGAATTAATTTTCCATCTAAGATGGGACACAGTTTGGTTTGAATAACTCAGTAACCACATTATTATTAGAAGCATTATCTAAACTAATTTAAAAAATTTATCATATATATAATATTCACATACCGTTTGCATAATATGTGTGTCGCCATAAACTATTATATACGGCCATTGCTTAGTGTCACACCCTTAGCAAAGATCTTCGCTTCCTACATTACCATTCTATAGAGCAAAATGGATTCCATGGAAAATTCATAGATTATGATAATGTTGTTGGCTTGTTCTCGTTCATATGTACATTTCATTTGCTAGATCCATGCCAACGTGAGTGTGATGGTGGATAGGTACGTGTCACTATAAACTATTATATGCGTCGTTAACTTGGTGTCACACCTTTAACTAAGATCTTCACATCCTAGAGTAAGATGAAGGGCCATTGATCCATGGACCATGCTTCATTACCGTGACGTAGTGATGGACTGAGATAATCAAACCATCCAAAAACAACAATTCTAAAAAGTCCACCAAGAATCATAAAATAGCAACCAAGCCTCTCCAAAATTCCCAACCATCTATAACAAATAGAATGGAAGGGTCAACAGCAAACCATAGAGAATAGGAGCACTAGTATCATAAAGAGGAGCAATATGATCTCAATCACCTTCTCGGACTTTCCATCTTCAGATTTGCCAAGTCTCTAAGAGAGAGAGAGAAGAAGATGATTGGACAAGAGAGGGGAAAAAGATCAAGTATTCCCCTTGGAAGAAAAGGTGGTGGAAGGGTGAGGTAAACTGGAAGGTGAGGTGCATTGAAGGTGTTTGTAGTGATGCGTCGATTAAAGATGGTGTGGCAGAGTGGCCGTGGTGGTTCATGCCACTTTCAGAAAAATATAGAATAAAAGAAATATTTAAATAATTTTGGTTATTTATTTAAATATTTTTAAAAAATCTTTTGAAGATCGCTTTCTTCTTTCTCATATTAGTTATCATAATTTGCAATGATTTCAAGAGATGTAGATAAATAACGTTCTGCTACAGCTACAAGGGAGGTTTGCTCGAAAATAAAATTTTAAGTTCTAAATATATTGTATTGGTTATTTTCTATAAGAATTAGTCTATTATTGCACCAAAACAGATCTAGCATGTTTAGCTCTTGTTTCTACCTTCATATGCATAGCATATGTGAAAATTTAGTGTTGGAGAGAAATAGGAAGTTTGATTCTAACCAGGAGATGGGTTTGATGCAGCAATTGGAATCCCATTCAACTTAAAACTTTAGGCTATTTAAGTTCTGAATCCAATCATGCATGAGGCATTTAGTATGGGATATTCCATTTAAGATCATCGATGAATTTGGTGATGGTGATAGGATCAATGTATTTGATTGCATCTCAATGATCTTATATGACAGTGATCCCAAATCATCCCTACATTAAGAATCATCATCCAACTTTATGGTCCCATATCTATTCTTGAGGTTGGAAGTGATCTTAACTTAAGATTTGAGACCAAAATGACTATTGTTCAAAAACTTTTGATATTATTTTCATATTAATATAATATAAATTAATGTTATAAGACTATTTTCGGTACAAAAATTTATGTGTTTAACTATAAAAAAACTCATCGCTAAAAAATAACCAAAAGTATTTAGCGAAAAAAAAGAAAAAAAAATTCATCACCAGATTCATAGCCAATGCCCCGTAGCTAAAAGTTATTTGCAATGAAAACATAAATTTATCAGTAAATATGGAATCTTTGATGATGAAATCTTTATTACTGCTAATATATTAATAATTTGTGATGAAATATTTTATACTTAAAATATATAAATTTTGTTGTGAAAACACCTAATTTCATTGTAAAAGGTGAACTCTAGGAGCCAGGAGAGATATTTTTTGCTACAAAAATGGTTTTTTTTAATAATTTCATTATTAAATATTTTATTCATATTTCTTTTTATTACAAATAAATAATTATTGGCAATGACACTATTTCATCACTCAAAGTTATACATTAGTGATAAAATATTTTAATTGCAAATGACAATATATTGTTGATGAATATACCTTCATTGCTAATAGCTCACTATTGGTAATAATAAATAAAATAAAATAAAAATAAATTATTATACTAATTGCAAAACATATCAGAGGTAATTTTGGTATTACAAGGCCAGTGATTTTAAATTTTCATAGCATATCAAACAAATTAATAATGGATAGATACCTTTAATCATTTGGACATAGCAAACTAAATGTGATATTTTATATCACTAAGATAATTCACGAATAAGGATCAGTAATGATCTAAAATCATCCTGATAATTTTATTTTGGTTACCAAATACTCTTGTATATCAATTTATCCTCAACAATCTTTCTTTTTATATGCGAGCTAATTTCAATTCATCTTGATTTGAGCTTCTCACTGGAATCAATTGATTTGTATCATCTAGTTGTCAGCTATTGGTAAATGTTGGGCTACTCATGAAATTCTAATGCATATGATTGCTTTACGTAGGAATCAAATTCTACTATTGCATTGAAAGCCTCATTCTTGACGATGGGAGGTGCATCTCTACCTTCACATCCATAGCATGTGCGAAACCGAAGTCATCTATATCTTATGTTATTAAACAGAGAAGGCTTGCTCTCAGTTTTTCTGGAACCGGTTTCTTTCTCAAAACCACGAAAGGATTCCTTCTAATTAGGTGAGATGGAGGCTCACGGATGTACAATCCATCGTTCGTTTCGATGAGGCAGCGATCAGCATCTAACGTACCAATTCTAAGTCGACCAATCGTACAATATTATATCAGTAAAATATTAAAGTCCAATTTGATATGAATTGAATGAATTTAAATCCATCGAAGCTATCTGAGAACACACAGTAACGATCCATTTATCTTGTTTTAAGCGACCTTGCAATGAAAAGTGAAAAATATTATTATCTACCTAAATCCAGAATGCGTATCATATAGCATCAATCATATGATACTAAACTAGTAATACATTGGTGTAAAATTTTTACGTAGGCCTATAAGTCAAGATAAAATTATAATTTTAAGATTATTTATTTTAAATTTTTGATGAAAATTTGAAAAATTTAGAGTTCAAGGATATTTCAAATATTAAAGTTGAATTTATGGAACTAGTGTCAATTAGTAAATGATGAGCTGACTTGACATTGAATTTAAATTAATCGGATATGTTAGGTATAGAAAGGTGACATTATATTCTGAGTGGTGCTGGTAGAGATAAAAATATTAATTATATGACTTTTCTATAATTATAGAAGTTTTGTATATATATAAATAATTTTAAGGATCCTTATGCACTATCACAAGTATAGTAATGAACATTTTATGTGTATATATATTACATGGTGATGATTTAAATAAATAATTTGTAAGAATCCCTTTTATATTATCATTATATAATTATATCTATTTCTTTATATATAATTGCATCACATGTTCATGATTTTACATTTCATAATATCTATGTCATTTGCATCGAATTGTTCATGGGATATATTGTTAAATTATTTTGGCTTTGTCAGCATAAAAATAAAATTTTAGTAAAATTTTATTGATTAAATGGGAGGTATTTGGACTAATAATAAATTATGGATTGCTTTCATGGGTAGATATGCGGAATTATGGATTGCTGCCATGAGCACGTAGAAATTGTAGATTGCCACTATGACTTGGAATGGAGAGACCATGGATGCTTCTGTCATGGATCGATATGTGACATTAGGGATTATCACTATGGGTCAGTACATCGAGTGTGGAATGCTGCCATGGGTAGGAACATGGAGCATGGATGTTCTCATTACTAAGATATATTGAGAACTAGAATTTATCAAGGATTATTGAGGTTTGTCTGTTATGGGCTCAAGTATGATCATAATTAGTCCAATATCATAGATAATCATTATCAGATTCAGACATATTAAACAAAGAAAAAAGGATAGGTTACTCGAAAATACTATGATTGGAAGGATTATTATATATTATGTATGTGGCATTGTTAGAGTTTGTTTTGAAATTTATAAACTCAAGAAGAATATGTTTTCATATCTATGGAGGACTTAAGTCCTATTTATGTAGAGTTTATCTTAGAATTCAGAAGTTTAAGAAAAATATGTTTTCATATCTATGTAGGACTTCAGTCCTGATTCGTGTAGTACATTGTAAATCCCTCTTTTTTATAAGCATAAGTAGTCTTTGCTTTAAAGTTGGTCTAGTGACTTAAGCCAAAGCTTCATATCCGTGACCCAGAGGTGCTTTAGTAATCAAGAGTGTTATTGTGATAAAGTTAAAGAGAATGCAAGATTCTATTAGGTATAAGGAGGTACAAGTTTTTTATTTTTTATTTTTAAGAAAATATCTGGTGAGAAAACAATCATTGTAATTTAGAGTTTGATGAAGAACAATCCTTGTAATCTCTAGTATTGATGGTTAAATTTGTCTACTCTCTTTTGCTAGTAGGTATTAAGTTAGTAGCTGAATCGCGTTAAATTGTATGCGTCTGTTCTCTTGATTTGTTACTCTCTTGTTTCTCATTTCTCTCTCTAACTCCTATGCACCTTTAGTTATAATAAATGGTATTAAGGCTTTTTTTTCTACAAGCCTTTTGTCATAATAAATGATATTACAGTTGCTTCTGCATGCTTTTATTGTAACAAATTGCTATTGGAGTTTGGTTCTTAAGTGTGCAGGAAACTACAGAAACAGTAATAGATATCCTGACCATACAAAGGGATTGAGGATTGCACGGATCTCAAGATAGCGAGGTCATGGATCACCAGGTTATAGTGCAGCAGGAAGGAACCATATGAATCTCAGAGCGTACGGTCGCTCATACCCTAGAGGGACCAGTGGCCTCGATTTTTTCGGTCCCATCCAAATCAGACGAGCACTGCTGTAAAAGAGACGGATGGCCCTCCCATGATGAACTACTTGGGACCCCTCACTAATGCAACTTGGCCTTCATTTTGAACAGCATGAAGATCAACCAAATTTTATAAAAAGCAAAGCTCATATATATTTTCAACCATCCACATCTCGAATCTTAAGCACAATTTGTTACGGAAATCATGGAATAAGCTTGAAGCCATAAATAATCAAACTTAAGATAAATATTTGAAATTCAAGAAAGTTAAAAGAAATAATTTCACAGTGCTAATATATTAAAGAATATAATAATTAGTATTATAATTTAATGGTCATGCCCGATAATCAAGAGAATAAAATGCGTTCAATAGTTGCAAATATATATGCACAATGCGAAAGATGTGCAATACTACTGCAACAGTCAAACTTCTGAAGTAGTGCTTTTGTGGGCAAACTTGGCATTGAGTGGTGCTAGGTCATGCGTTCATTCAGGTCCTCATAGCCATCGCTTCTTTGTGAAACGATGGTGGGCGGTGGAGCCTCTATTCATAAGAATAGAGGAACAGAGAAACAGAGCACTGTAAATACACTAAAAATTCTAGTAGCCTTCAACGTTCGATATTGAGGTACATCCTTTCTGTACACAGCCGATAATTTTTAAATTATTGTACCTGTCATTTGTTAGCCTCATATCTTGGTGCTTCTTGACCAGGTCCTTTACTTCCTGAAGTTCCAGTAAAGCAAGATGGAGGTCTATGGATCCACACACCATTCTTCATTAGCGTGGGGTGGTGAGGGGACTACTCGCCCGTTTGCAGACTTCCACCCAACAATCTGAGGCGATTATTTCATTGTGAATCACCCATTACCGTCGAATCTTCAGGTTGGCTCTCTCTCCTCCACACAGACGTTTGTTTTCTGAATTCCTTAACCAAAGAAGCACTCTCCTTATCCATACAGGATCGAGTATAACAATTTAATCATGTAAAATCGAAGAATGTTTTCTCTTTCAACCTCGTATTGATGCTTTTTTTTTCAACTGATTCAGATTTCTGTGCTAAGGAATGTCAAATGTCGATATAAATTTTAAATTAAAGAAGGATAACTGTGTGTTTTAATCATTGCATCAGAACCTATGACTCTGGTCAATAAATAAAAAGAATGGTGGGACTGCCACTGTCATGAGTCAAACATTTAGGTCTCTATCTTGAGAGGTGAGCTGCCCGCATGGCAAGCGAAGCCCAATTAAAATGAAATGTGCCATAAAATTTGTCTGGAAATTTGTAACCAGGCGCGGCTAGTGCGGATCTTCTTAAAGATTTTCTCACAGGGATTGGTGGCAAATTTGTCCATCGGCTACCAACCCGAATTCTTGTTGCCGAAGCTTCGGCTCTTCAACAGAGCCTCTGTGTGGCTCGAGAATTGAACCAAATTGAGGCGGGTTGAGGACATCCCTCTTGGTTTTCATTCTTAACAACGACTGATCAAAAACCAGGTAGAGTTTGAAGCCGTTTGCATTGTATCTACCTATTGGGAACCAAACCGAGCTGCTGACAGGATGGTATGCATATATTGCATTGTATGGCACTGAGTAAACCATCTTCTAGATTAATTAACAAAAAGATTGCATTTTACCAAGAAAAGAATAATAGAATATTGATGAACCATTAAACTGAATACTTGAGATTGTTTTGAATTTGAGACAGATATTGCATGAATTGACATGCATGGATATGGTTATTCATCTTTAACTACTATGTAGACCCCTTCTTTCTTTTTTTTTTTCTTTTTCTTTTTTTCACCTTTGTGTGCACACGTGCACACTATATTGTTAAATGAAAGAGGTATGTTTTATATTAGATCTTGTCCACCAAGTTTTCTGACTAGCATACTTTTAGTTACTCTTTACATGAATATATTGAGGACTCAGTTTCTTCAAGATGTGTCAAACGAATGGAATTATAGATTTTTTTTTTATAAAAAATCTACATCTCTAACCTATTGGACTCTATTTAAAATTTAAAGACAAAAGAAAAGAAAAAAAAATCAAGATTCACAGCTCTTTTCTTCCAATCCCCTAATTCTCTGAATGCTTTTTTATTAATATACACTCCAAAAATTTCCTTAAATCTTATTAATCTATTTTTTTAAACATATATTGAAGTTATTTGGTGGCTTGCAAATGTGCACCGTATGCACTCATAAATCAACCATAAATCCTATCTAATTACATTGTCTAGAAAACCGGCACTCATTGCTGAGGTTTCCTTTATTGAGCTCATCTTTCTCAAATTTAATATCTTATACTTTTATTTATTTTTGTTTAACAAAACAAACCACAATCTTCCACTACGAATCAACCTTGACAAGTTGAGGCTTTACTTGCATTTTTTTTTGTTATCTTACCAAATTTAATACTTCTAATAACTTACATAAAGAGAACTCTAGGTGATCAATGATCCCTTAGTGTTTTCAGACAGTTCAACTATCTCACATGAAATCTCATATGAGGAAAACATATGTGAAAAATAAGCAATCGGAAGATAAAAATATTTATTAATTGAGATTTAGGACTCTCTCAAGGATCGGACACTCAATTAATTCTATTTTCTTTTTTAATTTTAATTTTATTTTTAAAATCAATATAAAAATTACAAACTATTTATATTTACTCTCTTCTCTTTGAGAGGGAGAGAATCCATATTTTAAAACATAAACCCTAAAATATATATTTTTAAATGTAACTTTCAATTTACAAAATATACATGTATTTATGTGTTTTGAAAGGATGGATAGAGATTTCATTTTAAACAAAGAGTCTATTTATCCATGACTATGATATCAAAATAGAAAGTTTAATAGTTCGAAAAAAGACTAGACATTTGATATCTTGTTAGGAAAAGATTAAAATAAAAAGAGAGAAAGATAAACGGATGCTTGGACTCCCAATAAACATGCTCTTTGTCCACATATTATATGCAATCACATAAAATGAAGAATAGTTAAAATGTAATTTTCTATGTCAAAAAGATAACTCTCAACTCTCAAATTCAACTAATACATCACATGTTATAGACTTTAGAACTTAGGGACCCAAATCCTAACAAAAAGTCTCAAGAAAGTGAATATATATATATATATATATATATATATATATATATATATAACCTAGATTTTTCAAAATTGGCATAATCTTAAAAATAAACACTTATATCCTTTTCTTAGAAAAATGCATCTGTTTTTGAATAAATAATTTGAAATTAAAAAATAATAACTACTAATAGAAGTTTCATGTTAAAGGACAAAGACTTTCACTTTAAATAGAGAATCTATCTATATCCAAATTAGGATTTTAATAATTAAAAGGACCATCCATTTGATATCTAATCTAGAAAAGATTAAAAAGGTTTGGAGAGCATGGATGCTTAGATTTTCAATTAACATGCTTTTCTTTCCATAATTCTTTTAATCACATAAAAAAATAAATAAAAGAAAAAAAAAATATTATCCTAAGAAGTTGGCTGTCAAGTCTCAATCTCTAATTAATAAAACATAGATTATGGATTTTGGCCCAGAATCCTAGCCAAAATTTCTTAATATAGAAAAGAAAAGTGGAAAAAAATTTGACTTTTCAAAATTAATCTATTATAAATAGTAAACTCTTAATATGTTTTTTCTCTTTTTTAAAAAAATATATTTTTTTGAATGGAGAACTTTCAGTTCAAAAAATCATAACTCCTACTAAAAGATATTTCACATTTCCTGTGCATAACATGTGTCTAGATTATAAGAAATATAGATAGATAGGTCCAACAAGTTAATTAGATTAGGACTTCATCAAAACATAGAACTTCTAGAGTTAGATATAATTCTAATTTAGATAAGTTTAAATAATGATATAATGATCTTACTCCAAAGCATTCATTTGCCTTATAATTTTAAAATTCAGATATTTTGTTGACCACAAACCTACAAATAATATATGAACTAGAAAATTTTCAAATTTGGTTTTCTTACAGCCTATCATTCTCAATAGCATAATCATAATTTTAGATATCTAGATTCCTTTTTCTTTTGAATTCAAATGATTCCATGTCCATAATTTTACTTATAATTAAAATGTTGACTAGAAAACGTTTAGATTTGGAGCTATTACTCTTTCAAGTAGGCTATGGGTGGCTATGTGTTTAGTTTGACATAACATACTTCCTATATATGGTTTCTTGGGTCCATGTTGTAACATCATTTATCTCTTCATAATATTATCTATATATTTGCAGAAATCAAAAGAATGGATCCAAAAAAGAATTGGAAAACTAATAGAGAACTAATTGGAGAATATGCTAAAAAATTCTAATGATCACTTGAAGAAGATAGAATTAATTGACGCACTACAACGCCTGGGAGTAGTATATCACTTTGAAAAGGAGATAGATGAGAAGCTGAACCAAATCTCTAGTGCCCTTATTGATAGTGAAGATTTGCATGCTATTGCTCTTCACTTTCGACTCCTGAGACAACATGGCTATAATATAACTACAAGTAAGTAATTTTTATATATTGTTATTGTTGTTCTTTTATGTTCACTCCAACAAGATGCACAAACTTTTGATTGGTGTTGTAGATATTTTTAACAGGTTTAAAGAAAATGAAGGAAGTTTTAAGGTTACCTTAAGAAATGATGTGAAAGGCTTGATAAGCCTGTATGAGGCTGCTTATCTTGGCACCACAAAAGAGGATATATTAGATGAAGCACTTAATTTTACAAAGGCACATCTCAAATCTATGGAGAGTCAGATAAGGCCACCTTTTGCAACACAATTATCGCAAGTCCTTCAAATGCCTTTACATAGGAGAATGAGGAGGTTAGAGGCAAAGAATTATATCTCCATTTACTAAGAAGATGAGGGACGAATTAATTTGGTACTGGAGCTTGCAAAATTGGATTTTCATATGTTGCAATCAATTCATCGAGAAGAAATTAGAAGTATCTCAATGTAAGTATTCATCCATCAAGTTACAAGCACCAGGATGTTGAATAGATTAATTTGTCATCATTTGTTTTAGATCAAAAATTATTATAAGAATTGCTTGTAATTATTAATCTCCTTTGGCAACATCTAAATAGATATTTTTGGAAAAATATATCTAAACAAAAACAAAGAAAAATGAGAAACAAAATGATTGTCGATTCTTGATAAACTTCATGTATTTTGCATGTGTGTGTACACACACATAAATACATACATGCATACGTATCTATCTATCTATATATATCTATATCTACATACATACATACATACATATATAAATGAAAGCTTGCATTTGTGTGCGTACATCTATCTATATATATCTATATCTACTTATTTTGATTTTCCTCCACCCATCTACCATTGACATGGCAATAAATTTAAACTAGCCAAGTTGGTAACAATGGTATTATCCATGAAAGTTCGCATGGTGATGGAGATCATAGTATGCCAAGCATGAAGAGACCTAGAAATATTTTATTATGGTTTTTCATGATTCCTATGTCCTCATTTTTAAAATAGAAACAAAATGTATTGTTTTACTATTAAATTACCTTTAGGAAAATGCAATCTTGTATGGAAACTAAACATTATTGAATAACCTTGTTTTTATTTGGATAGCAATCATTATAATTGAGAAGTAGATTGGAAGGAAGCTGGCACAAATTGATTAAAGGGTATGATCAAACCCAAACTTCTCCAATTCATGAACCAATTGACACTTTTCTTGGTTAGGAGGCTTTCATTAGTTGATGTATGTACTAAATCATTGGTCAAAACGTGTTTTAAAATATTCTCTAAATTTTCACTTCAAAAAATTCTTTTAATTGTTAAAAAGTTCTCTAATGAACCTACATATTGGCCCAATTAATCTATTAGTGATCGAGTCCATATGGCTTTAAAAACTTAGGTGCAAGTTAATTGATAGCAGACAAACTTGAGTTACAAGCTCCTTAAATTTTTCTTTCCTATTCAATATGAGATTATTTTGGGGTATTATAGTTCCCTAATGGTTTTTGATTTTTCAACATAATTATCCACTTCATACTTTTCTTGAGAATAAGAAATATTTTAGGGATGCCACTACCAAGATTTAAACTATAAACCTATACCAATTGGAATAGCATATCAAATAACCAAACCAAACTAGTTGATTGGCTGGGGTATTCTCATATAATTGAACCAAGCGAGAACCATGTAATATTTAAGAATATTACTATAGCCTAAAATTATTTTGGATTAATTCAAGAAACTTTATAGACTTAAAATTAATTTTCTTTTTTATTTCTTGTAACGACTAATTTTAATCACTTAAACACCTTATGAATGTTAGACAAATTCTCCTCAATTTTTTTATTAGTCAAATTATTTGTATTTTGTTTAAGAATTTTCATGTATTATGACTCAAAACCATAGCTTAATTTAATTTTCACATGTTTTTTATAACAATATTATAATTCAAAATTTTTAACTCTTTATTCATGTGTATTTATTATCATTTATTTATTTTTGATGAAGCTTCTTTGCAATGTCATTTGTATATGATAGTATATTGACATAAGTATTTCCTCCTTGTTTTAGCCATATTACCTCACACATGCATGAGTATGACACCTCAATTTTATTAAAGTTGTAGTTTTATTTAATATAAAACTGACAAATATTGTACATTTCATATAGGTGGTGGGAAGCACTTGGCCTTGCAAAGAAGCTAACCTTTTGTAGGGACAGAGTGGTTGAGTGTTATTTCTGGCCTCTTGGGGTATCTTTCGAGCCTTATTTTTCTAGAGCTCGAATATATATGGCGAAGATAATTTCTCTTCTTTCAGTCATGGATGATATCTATGATGCTTATGGCACGTTAGAGGAGCTTCACGCTTTCACTGAAGTAATCCAAAGGTTTGAGCATCTCTTGCTAGCACAGACTCTTTTAGAAACACTTGAAAGTTGGATAGATAATAAGAGCACCATATGGATGGCATCAAATTTTCCATGTAAGATACAAGAAAATTATACTAGCTAGTAAAATTTAATTAATTATATTGCTATATATCATAGACTCTAGGAGTTGGATTCCATAAATCCATAAAATATTTTTTAATACCAAAGTGGGTGTTGCTCCAATTCTCAAATGCTTCTCAAGATATCTGGATTCCTAGCTTCTAAAATATAAACTGATAATCACATTGATTCTTAAATACCATCTCAAACTTTCACGCTTGCATTTTTCATGTATTTTCTATTTCTATATAGCACATGCAAAAATCTAGTGGACAATTAAATAAAAAAAATTATGGGATTAATGACCAATTATCTCTGCCACATCATCATCATAATTACCACTATTATCAAATTGCCGGTGCCTTTCCCATCACTCCCCCTTATGATCTTCAAAATCCATGCTACCACAGTCAACGTCTGGGCCAATATCATCATGTTTATGCTTTTAAAATTATTAAACATAATATGGTTATATTTTTAAAATTTAAAAATAAAATAGAAATAAAAATTTTATTTTTATTTATAGAAATAAGAAATATAAAAGTGATGCCAAATGGCATCTATGACTTTTATGTTGTTTTCTGATTTACTATAAAATACTAAGATCAATTTCGAAACCAGATTATTTTGGAAAATTATTTTTGAAATACCAAGTTAAAAATTAAAGAAAACCCAAAAATGGGATAGATGTAGATAAGCAATGCCGCCATGCAAACGTATGGAAGGTTTTCTTCTTATACGACTCGAGAGAGAAGATTCTAAGTTATTGTGTGTGTGTATATAATGGCGAGTGTTTTCTCCTCGTTTTTCTTCTCTTTTTGTTATTTTTTCCTCCAACTCGACAATAATGGATATATACCTGCATGCAGGTGGGACATAGAAGCAGCTGATCAGTTAGAGGAGTTTTCGAAACTCCACTTCCTTCATCTATATAACACAATCAAGGAATTTGAGGACGAACTCGCAGGCGAGGAAAACTCCTATAGGGTGGACTATCTCAAAGAAACAGTACGATTACTACCTTAGATAAATCATCAAGCTCTTATTTCACATACTTTTAGTCACAAAATAACTCTTGATAACAGGCATCTTGGATTCGAGTCGACTATACATTAACCTTCCTTCTCTTGGTGTACATCCACAAATTCACAATCAACATTAGCTATTTCATATTTCATTTCATTCTTAGGAAGACGATTGTTGCTTGTGAAGATTAGCTTAGTTTTGTTGATATTTGAATCTGATGCAGCTCAAAGAACTGTCAAGAGCTTACTTTCAGGAAGCCAAATGGAGGGATGAAGGTTACGTGCCGCCTCTAAAGGAATATCTCTCCGTTTCACTGATCACCTCTTGCTATCCTGTGCTATCCTGTGCTTTTTTTATTGGCATGGGAGAAGAAGTAACAAAGGAGGCATTAGATTGGGTTACAAGCTTCCCACGAATCATAAAGGCTATTTCCTCGATCTGCCGGCTCGTTGATGACGTTGTATCAAATGAGGTAATCATATTTACAAGTTAGTAATCTGTTAGTTTTACCTGAGCCATTCTCAGGATGCTAATAAGTGGTGCTGAGCTGTTTGGCCTCAACTTGGCCATCCTGGTAGAGTGTCCCTGCTTGACATGAGCTTATGCCACGCTCAGTCATAAGCAGTCAAGTTCAGCTTGCGATCCACTTGAGCAAGCTGGCTCTTGAGATGAACATGAGCATGAATCTTCTTCGCTAGCTAAAAACAGCTGGAACGTGCCTTGTTTACAAGCCAAGCCCAAAGATCAAACTAGTGCTTTTCTGCTCATGAACTCCTAGACGTTTGGTATAATTATTTTAGTACGTAATACATTTTTTTAAATCATGTAGTTTGAGCAAGAGAGGAAGCATGTCTCATCGGCAGTCCAGTGCTACGTTAAAGAGCACGGCGCTTCAGTGCAAGAGGCATGCGAGAAGCTACGGAAAATGGTTGAAGAAGAATGGAAAATTCTGAACCAGGAGTGTCTTGATATGCGTGCCATGACAACTTCTTTGATCACGCCAATCGTCAACCTTGCACGCACTCTTCGACTACAATGAAAGAAGATCATATCGCATCATTGCTAGTCGAGCCCATTCCATTCTGAGAAGGCAACGGTTCCTTACTTTCATGCTATATATCAGCCTACCTACGTGTCATCGTAGATTTGGATGTTCCTATTGATGATCTTTCTGCTTTGCGAGGGGAATAAATGCACTGTTTCCATCTGTTCTCACTATCTTATAGCGCGTGTGATCTTTAAAATACTTTTCATTGTCATATGAACGAGTTAATTTTCAATAAAAATGTGTGCTTAAGTTATTATCGATCGAATTATCTTGACTACGGTAACAAATTTGTGAAAAATGGTGCACATTTTTCTTCAGGATTGCGCATTATCCTTACATGTATGCCAGTCAAAATTGTCGATCTTCTCTATAAGAAGCGCACAAGCTTGGTGGATGAACAATGGAAATATGGTTCTCTACTTCGTGTATTTTTCCGCATACACATGCTTAGGCACCTTGTTATGGAGTGACGGAGGAATCCCACTTGCATTTAACTGCTAAACTGCGCAAGACTCAATCTAAAGTTAGTTTAGATTGAGTCACTTTCTTTTGTTTGATTGAAAGAGTGCGTGAGGCTTTCGGGCTAATCGGCTGCTAAGCTTGAAGCTCCCGCAAGAGGTCTAATTTTGTTCAGTATTTATCATGCCCCCAACCCATAACTTAAAGCTAGATGCGTGGCGCAACCGTATAACTTCTAAATGTAATCCAGAAAACCATAAGGCCTACTATGTAATCCAGAAAACCATAAGGCCTACAATGTATATACTTTTTTTATAAAATAATAATAATAAAAAAAAGTTTACAATCCAATCAAATTTAACATCAACATGCTACAAACTACAAATTTAAATTTGATCAACTTATTATAAGGTTTCTGATATCGAAAATTTTAAGCTGTCTTCACTCTTTCATCTCACTCCAATCTCAACTTCATTAACTAAGTTTAAGTACCGTAAGATTTGGGAAAACATGTATATAAAATAGAATAAGCTATAACTTAGTAAAAGTCTCCTATTCACATACCCACATGCAATATGATTTATTATAAATACCTGATATATAATAAAAACCAGTGAAAATAGTCATTAAGCATGCATACTCCAACATAATTATAATCATTTAACAAGTAATAAAAAGTTTGCATAAAACATATATTATTGTCATGCTTTACAAAAGATAACATTATCAATATCGTGTATCAATATCTCAACATTCTTATTTTAAAGTAATTAAATTCAATGTTATCAAAAGAATAATTAGAAAAGCAAACTCGTCTTATAGTACTTGTTTCAATTTATGCAGTGTTCAGATTATGCATCAACCGCACATCAAGCTTATATTGATCATATGTTAGCATCAACTTTTCAATTGAACATGAAACCTATCTAATTGGACTTTGAACTACCACAACCATGCTTTAGTCCATCATCGGCAATCATAATGCCATGCTCTTATCCATGGCTGAACCATATCATTACAAAATAAAATATGATCATCAAAAAACTTTAAATTTCCAAATATTCCTAAGAATGCATTTTTCAATATAATCCATATCCATGATAAGTCATTAGATAGCCAATCTAACAATTAATAGCATCAAACTAGAATCATCAAAACTAGTTAGATAAAAAATGGACTTCACATCCCAAAATGTTCTCAAACATTTTAGCTATCTTCTCATCATCTGATCAGCCTTGATCATGATCCGGCTCATAACTGGGAAACCAACAATGCAATGCTTTGTCTCATGATCGATAATTTAAACGTAGTGCCATGATTTGGTTTATGACAAACAATCCACAAATAGTGCTATAATTCTTTTGTGATTGACAATCCAAATATAATGTCACAATTTGATCCATCACTGGCAATCCAAACATAATGTCACGATTCAGCCTGTGAACAACAATCTAAATATAGTGCCGCTATTCAGCTTGTGACTGGTAATCCAAACTGAGTGTCATGATTCAATCCATGCCTAGTAATCTGCAAATAATGCCATGATTTAGTCTATAATAAGCAATCCAAATATAGTGCTATGATTTAGTCCATGACCGATACTCCAAATATAGCGCCACAATTCAACTCCTGACTAGCAATCTAAATATAGTGCCATGATTGAGCCTCTAACTGACAATTCATAAATAAAGCCATGATTTGGCTTGTAATGAACAATCTAGATATAATGAGGCTAGTAGAACCATTTTTATTTAATCCAATGGTGCATGCCTTTAATTTAAATAATTAAATTATAACAGTTGTACATATCATGTTCAAAATATTTTATTTAAAAATATGAGATGCTATCACAAATCATGTGTAGGTATGCTCATCCATATAGTCATCCACACACAACAAGATTATCAAGCAATGCAAACAAGTGTGAGTGAGATTCCTACCTTGATTGAAAGTTGCATCTTATTCAAGTAAATCAACTTCAAACCAAAACTATGTTTTTATCAATTGAACAAGGAAGACTAGGCCTTACTTTAGCCTTCTTCTAGATCTGATAGTTGTCCATCTACATCAATAATATCATTATAGAATTAAATAATGAATTTATTAATAAAATGTTGGAATTGAAATTCAAGGTTTACAGTCTAAGACTTTGGAGTCTAAGATTCAGATTCAAGGTTTAAGACATATGTCAACTAAGTCAATATGGGTGAGGTCCTTGATGGTTGAAGAGTCATGTTACGGGATCATGCTTCCAGTGGCCTACTGACAACCATAAATATGGAGGAGAAAATAAACGAAGGCAAAAAAGAAAAAACAAGACCTCCAAAGCAATTCTACGAAAAGCTTTGGGAAGAAAATGGCTTAGGGTCATAAGACTCCACCTAATCTCTTACACATCACCACACCATAATCATGTTACTATTGCTGCTTTTAACTAGGAAGAAGATGAAAAATCCATTTATCTCTTATTTTAAAAATGTAGTGCAGCATAAACAAAATGTAGTGAAATCTAATATCCATGGTGTGATGATCCTCTTGAAGGTGGCCACACCCTTGTAGATCTCAAAAATTTTTCCAATTTTGAAAACAACAATGCCATGTTGTATGAGAAAGTTATGGCCTTTGAATATTTTGTCCTTGGATGTAATATATCTTGCTCCTGAACCTCAAAGAGACCTATCTTATATATGCTAAGCTAGTCTATAAGAGTTCTAGTGATACTCTTGCATCAATTCTAAATGCTTAGGTGAATAAAGGGTTTGATTCTAACTAGTGTGGATGAATAGGCCACACCCGTGTCCTATGCCACTTATCAATCTGTTCAAGTAACATGGTTACCATGGTAAATGGCTAAACATGCAACTAAAGTGCAAGGGGGGCTTTAAATTATTCATTCTCCTTTTTGTTGTTCTTGTAGCGGACTCCTTTAATAAGATCATAAGAGGCATAGGACAACAAAACCTCCGCCATGAATTTGAAAATATAATTGTTTGAGGTGATTTTAGTTAGCACCTTAAAACATCAATAAGTCATGTTAATGAAAGTATATCACTTACCAAATGGGTTAGTTTGGGCACCAACTCCAAAAAAAAAAAAAAACAAAACAAAACAAAACAAAAAAAAAACATATTTAAATCATGACAAAAGTATTAATTAGGGCTAGCAATCTGGATATCGTGCTTAATCCAACATCCTAATTTGGCCATTTGATCAATCCTACTGCATTGGATCAAGATCAGCATATGGGCTCGGCTAGTTGATCTAATTCATAAAACCTCTAGCATTGATTAAGAATCAATTAATGTAAATTGGATCAAATGCAATAGTTTGGCTCAATCACTTAGTTCGATTCTTGATCTTCCATCATTCATTGAGTTTAATTAATTTGGATTTCAAATTAACAAATCTAGCCCAATTCCCTTAAATTGGACCCAATTATGTTATTGCTGAGCAAGTCAAATTCAATTTAGATGGATTCAAGCCACATCTAGACTCAAATCCTGGATATCCAATTTAGAACATGATATATCATCAAAAGAAAATAAAAAAGAGCTTTGACATCAAATTTAGATGGTATAGTTGATTTAAGGTGACCCATGTGTCCTCCCTTTCCCCCTATAGGATAAACCATAGTCTAGTTACCCTATTTTGAGTTTAAGCCAAATTGGGCTAGATCAAGTTCAGATCAAGTCCGAGTTAAATCAGATTGAGCTAAATTGAGCCGGATTGAACTAGATCAAGTGGTGATTGAGCTAGATCAAGTAGTGATTAAGCGGTGTTTGAGCCACATCAAGCCAGATGAAGCCCAGATCAAGCTCAAAAGATTCTCCCTCTCTAATGTACACCTACAGAATCACAATGTTCAATAGCTATTTCATATTTCGTTTCATTCCTTGAAAAAGGATTTTTGTTTGTAAAGATATTCTTAGTTTTGTTGAGATTTGAATCTGATGCAGATCAAAGAAGTATGGAGGGCTCATTATGAAGAAGCCAAATGGAGGGACGAAGGTTACGTGCCAGCTCTAAAAGAATATCTGACTGTTTCGCTGGTCTCCTATTGCTATGCTGCGCTATTATGTGCTTCCTTTGTTGGCATGGGAGAAGAAGCAACAAAGGAGGCATTCGATTGGTTTACAAGCTTCCCAAGAATTGTGAAGGCTATTTCCTCAATCTGCCGGCTCCTGGATGAAGTTGTGTCCCATGAGATAATCGTATTTAGATGTTATTAATTTGTCAGGTTTACCTAAGACATTCTTAGGCTACTAATGAGTTGAGCTGAGCTGTTTAACCTTGTCTTGGTCATCTTGGTAGAGTATTCCAGCTTGACATGAGCTTATGCCAAGGTCAATTATAAGCATTCAAGTTCAGCTTGTGATCCACTTGAGCAAGCTGATTCTTGAACATGCCATATTTTGTCTGAAGAAAACTCGAACATGACATGTTTATAAGCCAAGCCCCAAGACATGGTGTGAATTTGCCCAATATTTTCTAAATGAACAAACTCAAACCAGAGTTTTTCAATCTGTTCATGAACTTCTAGGCTGTTTTATATGAGAATTTTAGTTAAATATTCTTTTCTAAATCATGCAGCTTGAACAAGAGAGGAACCATGTCGCATTGGCAGTCCAGTGCTACGTCAAAGAGCACGGCACTTCAGTGCAGGAGGCATGTGAGAAGCTACTGGAATTGATCGAAGAAGAATGGAAAATTCTGAACCATGAGTGTCTTAATATGACTGCCATGCCAAAGTCTTTGATCACTCCAATCGTCAATCTTGCACGAGTGATGGAAACCTTTTACAGGGAGTTTGATTCATACACGCACTCTTCGACTGTAATGAAAGATCGCATCACATCAGTGCTAGTCGAGCCCATTCCCTTCTGAGAAGGCAATGGTCTGTTCACTCTTCCATCTACGACACTAGGTTTGCATTTTTCAACTGTTGGTCCTTCTTCCGTGCGAGGGAGAATAAATGCTCTGTTTCGATATCCATTCTTGGTGTATGGTATAGCATGTGTACTCCTCTAAAACGCTTATCATTATCATATGAGCGAGTTGATTAATTCTCAATAAAATTGTATGAATTATTATTTAATCAGTTTGACTGTGATAACAAATTATCAACAGTTTTTTTGGTCTTCCGACCAATGGATGGGAAAATCTTGTTCACGAGTACAGTATGGCACTTTTCCAATCGGATGACTGCCTTCCTTCACTCAAAGAAAGAAGCATCAACGGTCCTAAAGTTTCCTTCAAGAGAAACCCTTGGATGCGAGAAGAGCCTTAAGTCTCTTAAATGAGTGGTCTAGGACACAGAGAAAGAAGAGAGAGAAATAAGAACTTATTTTACTTGGAATGACCTAGCTACTTTTATATATATCTAGAAGAGTTTTATTTTAAGTTAGACTCTTTTATGAGACAGCTTTTATTGAATCTTGAAGGAGATCATATCCTTATAGAAATTAGTTAGCTAATTTTTTTATAAGATTGGCCTTATTACATATAAGAAAAGTTCTAATTAAATTTAGACATAGTAACTTTTACGAAGAAGAGTTCTTATCTAATTAAAGTTTCTCTCTTCATGTGTGTATTTGACTGTACCATAAATCATCATAAAATTAGTTGGCCATACCAGCTCACATCATTTGCTCCCCCCCCTCCCAAAAAAAAGAAAAAAAAGAAAAAACTTTTGGGAGTTGAGCTTGAATCCATGCTCAAGAAAGTCGTTAAGCTTATTGATTTTTTCATGTATGACTATGCCATCATGTAGCATATTTTTCACCAAAGTTTCTAGTATCTCCACTTTGATCGAGTTATATAGTAGCTTATCTTTGGCTAAGTTGATTTATGGTTGGTAAATGAGTTACCGGGTAGCTCGGCTTTCTTTGAGTTATCAAGTAGTTGACTTTGGATCTGACCATTGGGTAGCTCGATTGTAGCATGTTAGGATCGTTGGCATCCTTGGTTGTGCAAACTCTTGCAATACATGTAGCATCATTATATTGATCAAGCTATCGAGTAGCTCGATTGATAGACGATTGTGCATGGAGAATTAGGTTATCGAGTAGCCCATCTTTGGATTTTAAAAAGGGAGGAGTCAGCCATCACTGAATGTTTTATTGTGCTAGCTGGGTAACGTGGAATTGTGAGGATAAGAGAACAAATGTGCTTAGCAGATCCAACTACATTGACCAGCATCAGTACTACCCCTATATAATATCTAAATGTGACACATATATATATATATATATATATATATAGGGAGAGAGAGAGAGAGCTATACCTCCCATAGATATAGCAAAAACATGGCATCTTCATTCCTTTGTGAAGGCTTCTAGATGTTAGGATATTTTTCAAATTGTTTAAGATTTTTTAAAAAAAATTACAAAAATCTAAATTTTCAAAGCCTTCATTGATTAATCTCATCAAAACTCTAAATGCAAGTATACCTATATTTATTGAAGTTCGATGACATCTAAACCTAGTTAGGCCATGGTGGAAAGTCAATGCTAATTTTGTCCACTCTGAATATGGGGAGACCATATAGCTTCGTAATGCAACAATATACCTTTCTATATTTAACTTATTTTAAATAAATTTTAAATTTGAATTAGACTGACTTGCAAGCATATTTCCATGACCAAGCAAGCTCTCGAGAGAGAAAGAAGATGACTGGACGAGAGAAGGGAAAAAAAAGGCAAGTATTCCCCTGGGAGAGAAGGTGGAAGGGTGAAGCCGGAAGGTGCGGTGCGTTGAATGCATTTGTAGTGATGCATTGGTTAACGAAGACGTGGCAGAGTGACAGTAGGTCGTGGCAATGATTCTTGGCACTTTTAGGAAAATATAGAATGGTAGAAATATTTAAATAATTTTTATTTTTTATCAAAATATTTTTTTAAAAAAACTTTTAAAGATCTCTTTCTTCTCTCTCATTATTAGTTGTCATGATTTGCAATGGTCGAGGGAGGTCTGCTTAAAATTAAAAAAAAAAAAAATCTAAATTCTAAATTTATTGCATTAGTTAATTTCTATGCGACTTAGTCTACATTGCAGATAGATTAGCATGCCTAGCTCCTATTTCTACTTTCATATGCATAGCATATTTGAAAATTTAGTGTCAAGAAAAAATAGAAAGTTCAATTCTAATCAGAAGATGGGTTTGATATAGAAATCGAAATCCCATTCAACTTAAAAGTTTAAGCTATTAAATTTTGAATCCAATCATATAGGGGGCATTTAGTATGGGATAATTTATCTATAATCATAGATGATCCAAATGATGGTAATGGAATTATCGCATTTGATTGCATCCCAATGATTTTATATTATACTAATCCCAAATCACCCTCACATATGGAATTACTATCCAACACAATGATCACATACCTATCGTTGAGGTTTGATATCCAGGATCACTCTCATGCAGTAGTAATTTTGACTTACATTCGAGACCAAAATGACTCTCATTCATGTATTTTTGATATTATTTTCATATTAATACAATATAATTTAACATTATAAGAATATATTATAATATTATATTATTATGATATAATGTTATATAATATAATAATAAAGTATTATAATACTATAATATATAATATAGTTATAATTAAAAAAATATAATATAATATAATTATATAATATAATGTAATATTATATTATAATTTAATTTGAATGGCAAATGATATGAAATAATGATAAATTATTATGTTGATTGCAAAATATATCAATGATAGTTTTCGTATTATAAGCTTAAATTCTCATGGCATGCCAAATAAATTAATCATGAATACCCAAAAATCTTTAATCAATCGGATATAGCACACCAAATGTGATGATTTTGCAAAGCCTAAGTATTATATATATATAAGTTTTCAATCCAACCAAATTTAATATACTACAAAAAAAAAAAAATTACTTTTTCATGATAATTAAAGTTGTCACATATGATAAAAACCTCATCACTAAAGATTTATTACAGCAACAAAAAAATGTTACAAGATCATCTCGTATATCTCCATCATTGAAAGTCTTTTCCTTCTACGACAACATTGTTGTCATCGTCAGAAGAAGAAATTTTGTAACAAATAATCTTGTCATAAAAATTTAAAGTCATCCCATATAATTTGGATGCTCTGGTCTCATCTCTACCCTTTTGAGCAGCGAACGTCCTAACTTTTCCTCGTCTCTGTCAGATCCGATAATTTGCAGCAAGCAGTGCAAATCTCTGGAAGTTTCTTCTGAGATGATGGCATTAGTATGTTGATGAAGCTTGATGGTCCTCTGTTATGAGATCCAGCAGAGTAGTGCTTAAACTTCTGCATGACGAGCATCAGATTGTTTTTCTCTGAAGTTCCATAGATCCTTTAGCTCTCCTCTAATCCCACCCAAAATAACAGTAACACCTGAAAATTTAACCGCGGAAATGGTCTATCATCCTGAACAATTTAAATATTCACGACCAGAACAAGTAGGTTCCTTACCTAAGGTGCAAGGAACCAAGTAGAGCAGGGCAGGCTGTCCGTGTCCGTTCATTAGGTATAAGCTGAGATATGTCAAGGATAAACCTGCAAAAGAGAGAGGGTTTTCTTAGGACAAAATTGTCAGAGGTGACCATGAGGACCCAAGCATTTCCCATTTGGTTCTTTGCTTTTGTACCACTAACCAAATAAAAGTTTCAATCCCATGCATTTCCCATTCTTTGGTTCTCTGTTTTGGCCAACAAAGTTTGAAAAAAATAAAAGTTTCAGTAAAGAGGTGTTATCTGGAAGATCACAAGATGCAATTATCAACCACGGAATGGTTTAACCATCTTGCGGTATCAATCATCAACCACGAACCAGTGCAGATGAAGGAAATAATAAACTACAAAAAAACGAAAAAAAAAAAAGTCTTATAATATGGTTGTTCAGCAGCCAATATAATAAAGTCTTGATGCTATAATAAGCTGCTCATGTAGCAAATAGATAATTTGATATACCAACATGGCCCGCTGGTACATGTATTTTGTTGTTTTTACTTTTTTAATGAGAATTAACTTAAGAAATCTCTTTGATGTAATTGACTTTAAGCTACCTTCCTTGAGGGCATTTTTAACTCGAACAATTTTGTGAGACCATATAAATGGAAAAAAATGGGAAAGTGCCTAAGGCTTGTGTTTAAAATTAAATTAGTTGATATATTTTTTAAAAAAAGGGAAAGTGCCTAAGGCTTGTACACCTTGACCATAATTGCCATTTTCAAACCCTAGCAATAGCATCTTTGGCTAAGCCCATATTGTTAAAACTAGGACAAGAATCTGGCAAACCTTGAAATGGCACAGCGTTCAGCAGAAGCATTTCCAAGAATAAATTTAAAATTATCAAACTGAAAGCAAGGTCATATTTGACTAAGAAAGTCAAAAGCCCAATTTAGCTGTTCTCAACCTATTTTCTAATACCAAATGCAGATGTTCAAGAAAATCCTACCATCAAAATTTGCTTGTATAATACAACCTAGACTATTGGGCTGACAGAAAGTTGGCCTTGCCCCCATAAAAAAACAAATTAATAGTCAAGCATTTAAGAACAGTGGCAAGATCAGTTCAACTGACCCTAGAACCTAGCCCACCTACAATACGGTGTAGATCAATGGAATCTCAGGCTGTCTAATGGTCCCAAGTAAAAATAAATAATAAATAGATAAAGAGAAGTTTCAGCTGCACTCCTCTCAAAGTTTATTGATCATGATTCAAGAAATTGATGGATAATCCTTGCTAAAAACTCAATCATCAAAGCATGCAGATGTAATATGGACCATGATTGACTATTAGTGATACATTTTCAAGGACACTGATACAGCAGGCTGGGATCCTCAAGGACTCTGATACGGCAGACTTGGACTCTTGAGCTATAATATATGGGTCAATCTCAGCATTAGTTTGTCTGTATGCATTGGAACTAGGTAAGCTAAAGTAAGAGGTCCCACTGATGTGCCATCCTTTCCATCTATGGTGTCAAGTCATCTGTTTGCTTTTGTTTTTGAGCAATGCTATAACATTGTATCTCTAGCATGCGGTACACTGTCAATCAGATAAAGTTGCACTCCATATTTAACTGAATCTATTGATGCTACAAGGTGTTCCCAAATGCAAGAGACAGCTTTTAAAGCAATAAAACACAGACCATGTGAGGCCTTTTAAGGATGAATATAAATCAACAAAGTACACTAATAAGATGAACCAAAACAGCAAGTATATTTGATCAGATTAGTTTCCTGTTAAGTCAAAAGCAGAAAACATCAACTTCCAACTCCAATAAAACATCAAGAAATATGGTAGAAGCAAGATTATGTAAGCTTCCATGCAAGGTTTTAGGTGAAAACTTGCACTGGCAGGCACAGGCAGTTGTACCATTTTCACCCAGTATGGTACAAGGGCTTGATACACCCCCATACCAATACAAGGTACAGGTATTGTTCCAACTCCAACAGCGTACATCTATGCCTACACAGGTGAACAACCTGTACTGGAAAGTTACCAGCACACAGTGCAGTGCTGAGACTTAAAATATTGCATCCACAAAAATTCATAATTGTGCATTTAGTTTCAACATGACCAACACCAACTAGATTCAATTACTTCATTATGCCCTTAAATATTCAAGACATCTGGGAAATGATCCGATGTTTCTATAAACAACAATAACCATATTGAGCTGGATTGCTATTTTATCTGTAAAAATGTGAAAAATGATGTTTGTTGATTTATACATCACACCAAAGGACTAATAAAGGCCAACATGCTTTCTAAATCCTTGGGGAGAAAGCAATTAGCTACATGCTATTTCAGGCTTCTTTAATGCTTAAAGATCACACCAAAGGACTAATATAGGCCAATATGCTTTCTAAATCCTGGGGAATAAAGCAATTGGCTACATGCTATTTCAGGCTACAATGCTTAAAGATCTTATCTCGAAAGGTTTGTTGAGATGTGTTTGCATATCTACATAGTTTGGCTTTACTTTTTCTAATTTTATTTGGGCTTTAGCAATAGTTTTTGGATTCTCTTTAAACAGCCTATAAACCATGGCAACAGCTTCAGGCATGACAGGTGCCCCGAGGGCATTTTGGTTATTCAACAAGACAGAAGGCACAGCCTGACACATTACACAAAAAAAGAAAAACATAGCCTTGAGAAGCAAACTTTATGCCACTTCCCATCTTTTTTTGTTCCTCTTCTATTCTTGCCGTTCAGTAATATATTCTTACGGAGCATTTGGTTCAAGAACAAAAATTCTGTTTAGCTGGGTTAAATGGAGTAAACTGGAGAGAAGAAATGGAGGGTTAAATTATTCCTCCTCTTAATGGGAGTAGGTTTTCATGGTTAAGCGGACTAAATGTGTTGGGAAGACAAAAAGTGAAGCATTTATCACATACCAACTTTTCAGAAATACCCATTTTACCCAATTGAAAAGGTGATTTAACTCAGGTGGGTGTTTGGCTGAAAAAGAGCGGAATAAATGGGTCGAAAGTTCATTATTCCTTCTTATTCTCCAACAATATGTGGTCTTAGCCATTTTTTCTGCATCTTATCCACATTCTCCAACAGACACCACAAATTCTGATCAAAGGTTCTCAACATCTGTGATGCTAAGTTAGTGTTAGGCACAAAATTGTATTTGAATCATGATGGAACAGTCCAAAACACCACATACATCAAAAAATTTGAAACCAACAAGCTTCTCATGATGTATCTGTGAAGATATATGTCATTAGGCTTTATAGCATTATAATTAAGAAATAGACACATGGTCACGACCCATATCAAACTTTCAAAAAGTAAAAGTGATAAATTCTTTGTCACAAATGCTAGTAAAAAATGTCTTCCAAGAATAAGGAAAAGTAAGTAACAAAACCAGAATAAAGGAAAAAGAAGACCTACCAAGTGCATAGCCAAGTACTAGCCACAGGAAATAGCCATTCAAGGCACCCTTTTTAGTTGATTTATCAAATCTGCACCAACAGGAGGTTAGTGATAATACTAAGAAAAGAAGATAACTCTTAACCAAGAAATGTGTGCCTTATCAAAGTGCAACACATAAATGAACTCAAATAAAGATATAACATCTGCATATAACATTAACTTGCATCAATCCAGGATGCAGAGGACATAAACAACTTGATATATTCTTTTTGAAGGAAAATTTGAACAGAATTCAACTATCAAAAAACCATGCCAACATTATAATCAGCATGGAATAATGAAGACATGAGAGGTAATAATGGAATGAAATTATAGAGAGAAGATGAAAGAAGCACGGATTAAGGAAGAGGACTGTGATTAGGGAAATGGGTGATGTGGCAGTGCACTATTTGAATAGGGAGGGAAATATGGTGTTGGACAATTGATTTTACCTTTCTGAAATTCAAGTCGCCAGTTAATTTTGACTGTTAGAATCTATGAAGGAATATGCCAAAATTTAAAACTTTTGCTCTTTAATAGAGTATATGTATATTAGACCAATAGGCGTGTATGCTTGCAATCAGTTCTTGCCAACTAGCAATCATATATTTTACAAATGCTGATTTGAACTAAAATAGTTGATGTCAATCAGATACAATATATATATTTTGATTTATTAGAAATTGGGTCACACTAGAAAAATAGAACTCATTTTTTGGACCTATACCTAGAAGTTCTTCATCACTTTAAATGTCATTGCAGTGCAAATTGTATCTTGGTCTTGCACCAGCTCTTTAGTGGCTGCCTAAGCACAATAACAAAAAGATAAGGGATGTTCAGCCAGCAGACTTTAGCTGCACTTGCTACTTTCTTATTCTGCCTCTTTCTTTTCTTCCTTCTTCCCATTTATTTTCACTGCTATCGAACCTGCCATCTTGCTTCCATCCTTGAAGCCCTTAAGGCACTCATGTTAATAGAACAAGGATCGAGGTTTGCATTAAGTGGTGTAAACAGGTTGGGTATTGGCAGAGAACAAGCAAGGTCCATCCCAACCAAACAAGCTGATCTGTTTCGATTTTTCCTTATCAGGTTCAACTTGGGTTCATATCAGCAGCCACATTCCAATAGCTCTGTATCAAATGTCCAAAATTATTGATTCTATTTGTATTTTTCTCCAACATCTTTTTTCTCAACATGTAACAGCCTTGTAATGGTAAAGTTATAAATACATTCATACCGAACAGATGCCAAGGATCATGGCCTTTTGTATACATTCTAGATTGCAATTATCTCAGATTTGATGTTTTGTAACTAAATCCAAAAGATGATACATATTTCCACAAGCACATTTACACAAAACACCATTTAACATTCATTACAATTCCCTCGCAGGACGGCATGCTTTATCATAGTATTTATTACCATCCAAAGTTGATGGATACCAAATTAAAGGAATATGATGGTTGGAATATATAAGATTTTCGGACTCAAGTTGTAACACATTTCAAATTATAGATGATAAACCACTGATGAACACATGCATGATATTGTATTGGGATTCAAATTATTATTTTAATGCATGAAACAACTCTTAATGCACAAGAAAGAAGTTCTAATTATCAAATTTACAACAAAGAAAAGAAAAATAAAGGAACAAAAAATCCCCATGCCAATAGGTGCCAGAGCGTGGTAATGGCACTCTGCATGTGCCCACAATGCACCAGACCATGCTGTGCATCAACTGCACCTCAACCCTTTGAATTATTTATAATGATATTCAAGATATTTATATTGATCAAGGTCTGTCATCTCAGTACTAGTATCACACCAATATAGTGTTGGCATGCGAGTCAAAGACGCACCTCATACCGAATCTCAGTTTGGTAGTAGTATGGTACGATACACCCAATACACCAGCATGCATACCACAATACTAATACTTTTTCTATAAAGAGAAAGGAACCAAAAGATATTTTTGCTAATAGAATAAAATCAAAGTGATCATACAGTATGTGATATCAATGTCATTTGTAATCTCTTTGGTTTTCTATAAAAGATTTGCCATTTACAAAATTTTCACAATATGAAGAGGTCGTTATATATTACTTGCAGAATATCCCATGGAACTTCTAACATGCACAAAGAGCAATATCTATACATTGTGCTTTGACAAAATAGAAAAGAGAAGCACAGTCTTTTTAATTTATGCTGACTGCAAAAAAATTTGGACATTAATGTTTTCAATGGCATGCTACTTTTATAGCATTTACAATGGGTACATTAAAGTGTTCTCTAGCTAATACCATTCTTTTTCCCTTTCACTAAGAAAGCTAATTCAAATTTCTTAGAAGTTCAAAGGTGATGACTTACGAGGAATTGGATGGAAAATATAGAGAAACATGAAAATAGACAAATAAACAAAGTAGCAAAGTTGAACGATGCAGATATTGGACAACCAAGGATTGTTGATAGTGGTAAGCTGACTAATATTTCTACAATACAAACAAATCACTTTCAGATATTGTATATAAGGTTTATACCAATGCTGTAGATAGACTATCTACATCACGCTTTGTCAATGTAGTTGGACTTGTATAATACTCTAAAATAGTCCCACATCAAATGGGAAAGAAAAGTTTGAAAAACTTATAACTCAAAATTCACCTGCTACCAATTAACTTGTACTCGAGTTTTTAAGGCCCCATGAACCCAACCCGCTAAATTGGACCAGTAGATGGGCTTAAAATCTTATAAATGGTATCAGAGCTGATCCGAATGTGCTGAAGTTGATGGGTATGAAGAAAAGGCTATCTATGGGATGGTGATAGAGCCCCGCCAAGGTGTGAAATTACCCTTGCAGCACCAATGACTCCGTCCGAGTTAGATTCTGGCTAGCTTGTAGCATGCAATGAGGACATCACCCAATAAGGAGGAAAAATTGTAATAATACCCCAAAATAGTCTCACATCGGATGGGAAAGAAAAGTTTAAACTCAAGTTCACCTACTACCAATTAACTTCCACTCAAATTTTTAAGACCTCGTGGATCCGACCTGTAATAGGTTAATTGGGCTAATAGGTAGGCTTGGAATGTTACAATCTGCTAAGCATATCTATTCTCCAAGCCTCATAATTCCATGTTAACCAGTTGACCCATTAAATCATGTAGTGAACATTAGCCGACTTCTCCCTTCTTAAGATCTAATAAAAAATAGAAATACCTTTTTGCATAGATGCCTCCACCTAAGTCCTAGAACAAGCTCTCTCTACTTGCACATCTATGAGTTCCCAATTAATCTCCATCCTCCCTACTTCTCTCTGTTTATGTATGCATATGTGCATATCTTTATTCCACATATTTAGAAAAAAGTAAAATTTCCAATGATAAAATCAAAGAATAGTGGTTATTGCCAAGGTTTTGAATTTTGTGAGATAGAGGTATCACAGTTTTTTCACAGAACGAAATGCCCCATGTCTTATCCTATCTCGATCTCCGATCTAGTTAGGCATCCAATACTTGCTTTAAATGCTTAAAAAAATTTATTTGTAAAGATTTATTGTTTATTTAATTTTTAAATGTATTTAAACTTCAAAAATTATATCTTTATGATAAATTAGATCTATTTAAAATTAACACTATGATGTATTATGACTGAAACAAGACAGGACAGGATGGTTGAGATTGGTCTCAAAATCTCTCTAGGATGAGATATCTCGGCCGTCTCAACCCCTATCCCATCGAGACTTGAATCACTGGTTATTGCAACTATAAGAACAATTAGAAGCAGATCATTAGTGTTTCCCATCATAATATGATATTAGGGAAATTGATATTTATATTAAGTGAGCCCTTTAATTTTTCATGAATGCATCACTTTTTGTGATGTCATTTTAATGCAAAATGGTGGCAATTCCATTAGGTTTCAATTTATCAAATGTTTAACATAGGTTGAAAAAATATATGTGGAGAAGGTATAGTGATAGGTCAATGGTTTTGAAAATGGACTAAAGGCAGTCTGCCTATTCAAGCCAACCAAGAGAGTTAGAAAGGTCAATTGAGAAATGATAAGTGTGCGCCCCAAATATCAACTCAGGCAAAGCAAAAGAAAGGAAAGAAGAGGCAGATCCATTGAAAAGAGTGGACAAGGAGCTAGTTCACAATGACTCCAAGACTATCAAGCCCTCCTATAATATATTACCTAGGTTATCTCATGATCCCAATGAATGATGACAATATGACTCTTTGATTAGTAATGGATTCAACAATCAGGGTGGAGGCAATGAACAAAGTGGGGGTGGAACATAATTCCTTTTGCTTACCCCATTCATTGGTCAGTCCTAGTTTTTTGAGTATGCGACATAAGATAGGGACCGCAGGCATAGGCCTGACAACAAAGCATACAATAAGAGGGAACCTAGAGGTGGTAGACATGGTACCAATCTGGCTGATGAGATGGTGCATCAAGTGAGAATCTTGGATATGTCAAGATCATCCTAGTACTCATGATCATCATCCTATATTAGATCATATTCTTCTTACTAGTTTATAATCCATATAGATATGTATCATTTGAGTCTTTATGTTCAAGTGTGTATGATCCCCCTAGTCTTGGTGAGACTCTAGATCAAATCTTGTTTAGTTCTTTATTGGATTTCTACTGCTATACATGATAGAGCAGTAGTATCAGCATGGCCATTCAGTACAAACCAGCTATTAGAATCCTG
This sequence comes from Metroxylon sagu, assembly GCA_017589505.3. Classification (NCBI taxonomy): domain Eukaryota; kingdom Viridiplantae; phylum Streptophyta; class Magnoliopsida; order Arecales; family Arecaceae; genus Metroxylon; species Metroxylon sagu. The sequence continues at coordinate 555,121 of JACVBY030000658.1, read as the reverse complement.
AGTGGGCATCATATCGAGGCTAAAATCAAGTCCTAAGACCTGAGTATGACCATGAGTCAACAGACATGCATGAGGGACATCAATACTTGACTTGGAATTGAATAAAATACATATATGTTACATTTTAAATTTTTTAATAAAAGTATTATAAATTTTCAATGGTATACTTAGTAAATTTAATATAACATATATCATATAGTAACACCATTCCTTAGGTATGTATCAAAAAAATTTATGTATCAAAAAAATTAAAGTATATTACATTTCAATCATAGTACATGATACTAGACCAAATTGCCCAATAGGATTGGTATCATACTATATTTACTATAAATCAAGATGGTTTGTAATCTTGGTATAAAAGGGGCATAAACTAATGCAAACTGATCGATACCAGGTAAAACCCTAAAAATCAAGCAATTTAGGTAGATTAGCCTGGTCAGGGCTGGTTCAAACCTGATTAACCCCTCTCCTCAATATAATTAAGGTAGAAAAGGTCTCCAAACCCTTTTCTCCCTCTATTTTGCACATTAGCAACAATAGCATAGTGAAAAAGAGGAGAAAGAGACAAGAAGAGAATAAAAAATAGGGAAAGAGTAGAATGGTGAGCAAGGAGGGAAAATCCTCAGTTTACCGATATATTTTCCTCAATTCCCTCTTTCATTTTCTTTTTTATATCTCATAAATGGAAAAATTGAAAAAATATGGAAAATCATACCAAAATTTGTATTTCGGTATAATTTTATGATATGTCATAGATTTTAGTCATATCTACATGATGGTATTTTTTTATTTTTTTGATATTTATTTTATTTTTATTTAAAATATATTTGAAAATTAACAAAAGAATACAAATAGTAGATTCTAAAAATTAGAATCATGTTCCAAGTCTCTATGTTATTTACTATCATTTTTAATAGTAATTTGATTAATTTTTTATATATTAATTAATTATTCAATAAAAACCTAACTTTAAAATAATTACTTCTCTGATGCCTAGCAGAAGCCACCACAAAGTTTAGGGAGAAGCCAGTTAGGGTCATAGTCTGATTCAGAGTAAAAGATCTCTAGTTAGAGATTTGATAGAGAGATATTGAAGAGATGTCGCCATGGCACTTGAAATAATCAAGGCAGAGGCAACCAAGGAAGCAAAGCTAGTAAAGGAAGCAAAATCGGTCAAGGCAGTTTGCATGTTCAAGCCTATCAAGGAGGTCAGGGAGGTAGATCAAGCAAGAGTAAGAAGCTAGTCCTCCAAACATCCACTCAGGCAATGAAAGAGAAAGGAAAAAGGATATCACCATACCACTAAAATTAGGACTCACCAACAAATTGAACAAGAAAATGAAATTGTCCATCATCCCCCTCATATCCACTGTCTTTACCCAGACCATCAAAGTTATCATCACTTGACGAGTCATTGTTATTATTACTTATGTCATCAGATGACCTAGGCAATCCCTAATAGAGGGCTTAGTAGTCCTAGAGTCACTGTGAATTAGCTCCTCATCTACTTTCTCTAATAGATATAGCTGATGAGGACACCATAGCATACAGGAAGAGGGAATCCTAAGGTGGTGGACACAGCACTGATCTAACTAATGAGGCAAAGTAGGGTGGTGCATCAAGTGGGAAACTCAGATGTATCAGGATCCCCCCCCATCAAACAACACAACCTTTACCAATCCTCCAACAATTTGTCCAAATTTTCATAGGTCCTTTTCTGCAACCTTAAGAGCCCCTCTCCTTACCATATGCCTCACTTTAATCTTTAGCAAAAGTAGTTCCTACATTAGAGGACATCATCTCAAGTCTCAACATTATAATTTTAGAGGCAATTGCATATGTACTTAAAACCATCTCCAAGTCACAGACTGCTTTAGATATTCTGAAATATGCTTCGTTCTTGTCAAGAAAAAGGAGAATATTTACCAGAGACCCGGAAGAAAACTGAAGAGAACAGACTACATGACGAATAAGAATCAGAAGGAAAAGCAATTATTGTAAGTTTGCTATAATTTTGCATCTTGTGAGCGTGCAAGGCAATATTTCCTTGCAACAACTAAAGTTGAACCATGGCATGATATCTCATATGCAAGTGTTCAAGGCTATAAAATGTTCACCTGAGGTTCTAAATTCTGGTACCCATTCTGGTCTGGTCTTGGGTGGCCACCACGATGTTCCCATCTCAATACTTATGGTGGGTTGGTTTCCCAATGCAGTACCAGGATGCCTCCCTCCAAACCCATTTTTTTCTTTTTCAGTTCTCTTAGTTTTTGTAACTTTCTGTTGGTTTTAACATATTTTAAGATCTTTTGAGTTCTCATATAGGTTTGTTGAACCAATGGTTGGTTTATGGTGCCAATACCAATGCCAATATCTATGGTTTGAAAAAAAAGAGAAATATCAATAAGTTTTAAGTTTTTATGTTATCAAATATCTTTTCCTTTCTCTCACATGAGAATCCTAGCCGACAAGATAAGAAAGCAGCTCATTGTCTTTTTCACTGAGACCAACCTATCCCAGTTGGTACTAGTTAGCCCAGTTACCAAATCAGGAAGTATCAATATATGCTCATTCTAGGAGAGACCTGAGTTCTAAGGCACATCCTAGGACACAATCACTCTCGGAATAGTGTGGTACTGTCAGAATGGACTAGGTCAATCATCGTGTCCTCCAATTTATATTCTTGTAAAGAAAATTACTTTAGTTTTAAAATAAAATATAAATTTTGTAAACAAACATATGGCATGATTTTCTAGAAGTGAAAGCTGATCATGAGTTGACATTTGTAAGCCGGGATTCTACAATTACATAATAGATTCTATGCACCATGAAACTATTAAATATAGTATCAAGGATCCTCAAAATGCAAGGAAAAAAGACTTTTAATACATAAAATTTCAGCAATTAATGAGGATACCTGAAACTGAAAGCAACAAGCAAGCCAGGGAATAGAATGTCACCAAAACCGATCATGTCATAGCCACCCCAAGGATCTGAAAATCTAGGAATTCTTAGAAGCATTGGGATGGCTTCTCCATCACTGCCATCACCACGGGCAACCTATAAGCCAAAGAGATATTGTAGTTATTATTAACAGTTTGAATATCTCAAGTATATGAATATTGATCTCTGTGAAGCAAACAAACTAAATGGAGGCAGCACAACAGTAGCAATGTAGTTCAAAAACTATATAATTGCCGTCACATATGATCATCATTCACATAAAAATTTGGTTTGACCATTCAAACAAACTAAATTGAGGCAACACAAGGCTAACAATGTTGTACACAAACTATATAATTGTCCATCAATGACCCGGATGTCCTGCTCATCCCATCCAATAATGGTTAGGACTGGCCTGTATCAGGGCCAGTACCTGAACTCTTGTACCAACTAACAATAATAAGAACTATCTTGCAAGAAGACAACATTCTAGCGAAACCTTGTTTTCCCCCAGTATAACCTGCAACATGCAGTTTGGATAATGCAACATTTTATACGTCATTGCTCTTGTGTAGCATGATCAGTTTTCATGTTTCAGTAGAAAGAATTTGAAGCTTTACCTAGATAAATTATTTGTGAATGAAAATGGTCATAATGGTTGAGTTTACCAAGATTATAATAATTAGATACAACAGGGGAAAAAAGACAACTAAAACCATCAACAGAAATTCTGATGCAACCATTGTCTAAATTTAGATTGTTGGCTTGAAGGAGAATCATTGATTTTTATCCTGAAGACATTCTTAAAACCTGCTGAATTGAGATGCACAAACAAGGTATTAGCAATCCTTTGAAAGTTGAGATATGTCATGAATTCATGAAGGTGAACCAATCATTATGTGTAACCTAAGCAATGCAGCAGAGAGGATGAAAGATATGGACCGTTCTGAAAAAACATGGCTTCTCTGAAAGACATGGACTGCTCCAGCAGATGATGCTGAAGAAATCTCACCACAGATTATTGAATCATAATCACATCATAAGGCATCTAACTTTTAATGACCAATGAAGCCAAGAATGATGCTGTCAGAAGAACCACAAATACTAGAGAAATAGATGTAAAGCACATCTGAGAAGTACTGTCTTTCTGCCTGTCTTTAGGTCTTTTTCCATCTTTTAATCCCAACTGTATAGGATATTGGTTTTACCACCATAGACTGGAAGTAAAAATATGTTATTGCAACTCTAATAAATGTAGAGAACCACAAATACTAGAATAATAGATGCAAAAACACATCTCACAAAATTCAGCATATGTTTTCAATAAAACAAATAATCTGGATGCCTAAAGAGCACAATAAGAAACAACGGATAACTAAGAAAACAAATATCACAGGCATTCAACATAAAGCTATATAAAGTAACCCATTAATAGTCGATGGCTTTTTTTTTCGACCAGTGAAAATGGCACTTGTCCAAATAAACCAAGAAGAAAATAATTCACAACATCAGAAAGTAGATCCAGTTAACAAACAAGTAGCAATATTACAGTTACTGTAGTAATCACACACCAGATATCACCCTAATGAGATTCTCGATAAACGAATGATATTCCCTCATGTCAATAAATAAGTTATAAGAAGATATTTTTGCATCTGAAAAATCAATAACAAAAACATGTCTAGGAGCTGCACTTACTGCAATCATAACACTTTTGTGGAATATCAAGGGTGACAAGAACACCCAGAATATATCATAGAAAAATGCACTGGTAAGAAGAGCTGCTGCAACCTGAATTTGAAAAATAAAAATAAAATGTTAGATGGTAGTATATTGCAGCTATAGCAGAATCTAGATCAAATTATTTCAAATTACCTTTATATTTGGTAAGCGGGCCACTTGCAACACTGTAATCATCAGACAGATGCCCTGAATGCATGGAAGATAATTACATGGAATTAAGTTCTGAACAGTACCTCCATAAGTGAGATACATGGAAGGAAGAACAATTTAGAATTTCAATAAATGCATACCAGAATAGAATGTTCTTATTCATACAGTTAACAGATAAACAATGTCACACAAACAATTTGAATCAGCAGGTTCATGACAAATTTTTTAGGTTTGCAGAATAACATTTTAAAGTAGGATTTGAATATTATATCAAAATGAATTCATTTTTACTTCTCCTATTGTGTTACTTAATCATTATTTTCAAGAGTAAACATATTCCCTCTTTTCATAATTAAGCAATACTAATTCTTCAACATTAGAAAATAATCTAATCCATATATAACAGATCATACTCTGTTCCATAAAACAGTATAGATAGGATAAAGCTTGCAGACTTAGGGTCTGTTTGGATTAACCGTCAGCCCCAATGGTTGGCCAACAGTTACCTCACAAAGCTGCTGGGAAACAGCCGCTTAAAGGTGTCCCAGACAATCCAAACAGGGCCTTATTTCTTCTAAATTAGTGGAAGAGAGCTTGATGGCCATATGCAAGTGAGGTACTGCAGAGGCAGTTCAAATGGAAGGTTCTATTCTGAAGGAGCTTCAAACTGAAATCAGATATATCAAGTGTTGAACCATTGGTACTGGGACCCATATTGGTACCTAACCTTACCAGTACAGTACAGAGACACATAATGCCTCCAAGTGTGAACACAGCAAAACAGAGGTGAAATACCACGTGTTAGTATGGTATCAGTACACCCTTTAGTAGTATAGTCCGGTACAGATGGTATGAGCTTATAAGCACAAGTTTGTAAATCCTTTATGACTGCATGCAGTGCCAAAGGAATTTGGAAAGCTGAACTATTTTATCTTAAAATATCTGAGGATCCTATCTGAAACTTATATCTACGATGAATGGAGATTAAATTACATGTATTTAGTGAGATGTATATTTCATTTTTTTAGACAGACTCAGAATTGCTAGCAATATCATGTATCCTGACTTAACCTTGCCCAATCAAAATGCATAAAAGAATTGCTCAACTGGAATTAAAATTTCCCAATGTCTTGGAGCCATGGTTTAAGTTCCACCCTGTGGAAGTCCATGCCAAGTGGCACTTATGCTGCCAGTACTAGTATCTAGCTATTTTATTATTTTTTAAGTTAATTAAAGGATTCCTTTTCTTTTTGTCAGCAGAACTTAAATTCCTTTCTTTAGAGCTTTCCCAAAGAAGTACTTAAGAAGAATCCATCAAGAATTCACGTTGGATCATGTACACATGGTGGAAGTGGTGTCCTAAAAACATGTTTCTGATGCATGTTACTTTCATAGAACATTGATCATATTAGCAAGGAGTTAATTGGTGAAAAGGTGCAGACGCTGGAATCCACCAAAGTAGGTGACCAGCAGACTTGGATGTGAATCAAAAAGACTTGTGGGACTGTCGAACGGATTTATGATTCTAGAGGATATAATGAAACTGAGAATAGGATTGTTATTAGTGCCCATACAAACCAACCGACTACCCAGACTGATGAAGCTTGGTACAATAGAAGAAAAACCTCTTCTGGGCATTGCCCCTTCTCACAGGATGATGCATCTCCTAGGACCACCCATCTATCGCAATTTTTAAATGTGGCTCCTACTTTAGGAAGAAAGAAGGATCAGGTAGAAAAACCATTACAGTGACAGTGAAATAAGAAGCTTGGTAGCTGAAAATGGAAAGTTTTTTCCCACATTTATGATGATCCCAAGAAGTGCACTACCGAGGAGGCAGACACAGAGAAATACAGGTATTTGAGGACTAAATGGACCTGAAAACAACAGGCGTGTAGATATCTCCTTAGAAACCTGAAAATGAAAGTGGAACTTGTTGAGTTCAAGTATAAATAGAATCTACAAAGGTCACCAAAATTTGAAGAAATGCAAGTTGGTTTGCTAATAGATCTAGCAATGAGAAATGCAGAATCAAGCTACTTTGGAATCTTGGATTGTCAATCTTATCCTTGGAATGGACCAATACATAAACTGCAGCCAATGTTCCAAAATGTGGAGATGTCAGGTGAAGCATAAGCATAAATGCATAAGATGTAGCCTTGTATTTCAGAATTTCATGAAAAAATGATGTGAAAATAAGAAACTTAAAGAAAGTGGGAATTGGACCTGATTAGAAAATATGGAGATGATTGCACGATCTAGGAACCAAATAGGCAAAAATCTTGAATATGACCAAACTTTGTCTGGAATTTGAGTCCATATATAATCTCATGCAATAATAATAGAAGTCCTCCTCCCTACCATTAGTCATTGAAATAGTATAAACCTAATGAATATGTCTCCAACATAGTATGTAATTTAAGGTGCAAGGTGTGGTCACCATATTAGAGAATGAGCTCCTCTATGCAGTATAGGTCGCAACAGAAGACTCAAACATGGCTGAGCCTCAAGGAAGTCTCAGTGCAATTGGCCTCAAGGTGTGAAGGAGGTGAGCCTCAGATATATAGGCCTTTTTGAACAATGCTTGTTTTGACGAACTAACTAGCCATTTCTAATTGTCTATAACATGTATTTATAACCTTAGCTTTGAAATAATAATTCTGCAGGAGCCGGAGACCTTAAATGGAGTTATAGCTGGAACTTGACTCATCCTAAGGTCTCCAATGTATTCAGATATTTGTCATAGAAAACTAGAGGTACTAGAGTTTCCTCATGACACCCTATTCATTTTATAATTGTTTGCCAAATGTAACTTGTGTGAGCAGTCTAAATTTGCAAGTTAATGGTGAGCTATTTCAATATCATTGCCTGCTCCTTGACACAGGTTATCTATATGTTGAGCTAGTTCAATATCATTCCTTGCTCCTTGACTATAGGTATACCTATGAGGAACAACCAATTTCTCAAAGTTCTCATCAAAGTCTTTAACTTCTAGATCTTGGAGATCCCTCACCTACATGAAGAACAATAAACAAGGCAACATAATCCATTCTGGTACCAGAGTCGAGGATAGCATGTTGGCTAAAATTTTCACAGTGGTGATCTAGATCAACATCTTCTCCCCAACTTCAGAATCATCACTCCCTATTTAGATTACTGAAATGCAAGTCAAACATCTGAAAATCTAAATGTCACAATAAGACTTCACTGGTCAATCTACTCACATATTCTTGTCCTCCACTATAAACAGACTACCAAGCAAACTCTTCAACTTTCTCACAAAGGCTCACACTGCCATGTAATTTCAGGATCCACTAGATAAGCTCTCGTGCCATACATATTGTGACCAAAAAAATAAGGATACTGGACTGCACATAAAAAAGGTACCCCAGTATACAAGGTTTCTGCCATTATGAGATCTGGGGAGGGTTAGATATTTATAGCCTTATCCCTGCAGGCAGAAAGACTGTTTCTTTATTTCAAACTCATGCCCTCTAGGTCACAATAGAGCAGTATTACTATTACACTAAGGCTCACCCTCATTACTAGACTGCACAAAGCTCTGTCAAAAAACATATATGATATTTTATGTTTGTATTTATGCCATCAACTCATTCATATATGATAAATTAAGACTTAATGTGAGTTTGCACATGCACCCTACGTCATCATTATAATACAAGTTTGCAGCATTTGCTTGAGTTACAATAAAAAAGTACTTATATAAAAAACTTGTTAGTTTTCATATAAATGCATAAGAACAGCTAGTCCACGTATTAAGTTCAAGATTATGGCACTGGGATTTATCAATGAATATAAAAAGAAGGAACAGGTATAGCAAAAGAAGAAGATTAGTGTGAGAAAATATCTTACAAGAACATCTTGCCCAATCCAGGCATGTGGTGAATTCCGATTTACAGCCCAAGAAATGGCGAATGCCACACAGAATGGTAAAACCAGAATAGAAAGAACCAGAACCTCCCCAAAAATGGGAAGCCTTATTTTCATCTGCCTACAACCTTTAAAAAATCTGCTCAATAGAGAACAGTAAACAAACAAAATGAAAACCAAAAAAGAAAATAAAAAAAGAATAGACTACAAATCTTATTCATAATATTAAATCAAATTAATGTGACTGTACCTTGAAATAAGTGTCACCATGCAAACATGCATTCCCTGACGAATAAAAACTTCAAAATAGAATCAGTAAAAAGAGGGCCAGTGAACAAATTACTCCACACTTGCTTCTCTATCATTAGCAAAATTACAAGAAATAAAATTCTGAAAATTCTGTACCTCAGTACTGCCTATGCAGAATAAGACAATCAGCAGCCAAATAAACCAAGAGGACATAAAAAAAAATAGAAGCACCAGGAAAGTAGATGCTGCTATAACAAATACTATGGCTCCCTTGGTACTAAGTTCTATGAATTCTTTCTCAGAATCTTCTTTCCTGCTGACTTCAGCACTAGGTCGATCCTGTCAATTGAAAGGCAAAAGAAATGAAAAAGCATATGGCACTTGATTGTACTACATCTTGTTCGAAGCAAACAGGAAACTCTATATTATTGTTTTGACTGACATCTGAAATACATGTAACTAAATGCATGTGCTCCAGCATTATTGAATCACAAGATGATTCTTATGCATTTCTATTTAAACACTTGGACAAATTATCTAGGCTATACTAAAAAGAGCAGACGGAGCCTATGGTCCTGTAAACCATTTCAGTTTTTCCCCTCAATCACCATTAGCTTTTCAAGCAAAACTTATTCAAAATTAACTTTATGGCATATCAGTGTAAGTTCATGAGAGATCATGTTCAATTGTATTCCACCAAACTCATTTGGAAACCTTACAGACTTCAATTTTTTTGTTGCTTCTAATCTTGAATTTGCATGTATTCATCTTCTAGTTCAGTTATAAAATAACAAAATTAAGGATCATGTTTCCTTATTTGATTAGTAACAATAAAAAGTAACTTCATAAACGAAGTCACAGAATATTTGCTTTCATGACAAATTTGAGAATTCAAACATTTGGGGCATTTTGAAACTTCCATTTTATTTTCTCTAACCAGTTCTTCGGTAAACTGGACAGGATGAAAAGTCCAAGGAATGCAGTGTATGAGAACAAAAAGATGGAGAAGCAAAAGAGACTATCAGGATCCTACAGATCAAAGGGGTTCATGACCTTGGGGTTGGTTGTGTCAAAGGTGTTCAAATTTGAAAGATGAAAGGATGTATGAACATCACAAAACTTATTAAAGACAAAGGATGAGGTATCCAATAGCGATGAATGGTGAAAAATATTCCATTAGTCATCCAAATAGAATTGATGACCGTGGCTGTGAGGTTTAAATGATTGGAGTGTGGGGAAGAATCATCAAGTCCCAGAGATTTTTGTTTGAGGTTCATTTAGGAATTTGCAAATTAATTGGACTCACAAGAACAAATTACAGAAAAGTACACGAATACATAAGTAAATAAGCAGATAGAGGGGGGATGATTATCAAATCTTAATGATTTGTTGCTAACTTGTTCGTATTTATACTACAACAATAACAATAAAGCCTCAATCCCAAATTAGTTGGAGTCAGCTATATGAATACTTTTTTCCATTCTACTTGGTTTTGAGTCATATTTTCTATAAAATGTAAAGATTTTAAATCTTTCTTTACCACTTCCTTCCATGTAATAGTGATGTAAAGAAGTAGAGATATTAATAACTTTTTCACATTTATATAGGTTTGATTTTGTTTCAAGTTAAACTTATACAATTCCATGTTTGAATACCTGATGATGTCGAGTAAATTGACAACATTTAATTGCAAGATTGATGATGATGGAGTGCATGTTGGGGGAGAGACCACAAAGAATTGCAATACCAATGTAAATAGGATTATATCATGTCTTGACTCTAGATATACCATACTTATATATTGTTGGTCTTAAGCATACCAATTCGGTGACTGTGTCACATAGATATACTAAGGCAATCACCCAAGTAAAATACAATTAAATACTCTCATGCTTCTTGTGTCCTAACTTTCACAATGTATGACAATGGCAAGCCCCTCACTCACATCAAGAACACCTCTGCAAAAGCATGGGTTTGTGATAGTGGAGATTAGCAACAACAATCCCAACATTGCCCTTCCTTGTCATCATCCCTCCTCTAAACTACTACCTTCATCATGAATGGTCATAAACCATTGTGTCTCTAGTGACAACCAAAAACCTTGTCAATTTATGAAATTTCTTTAGTTGTTTCCTTCTTCACATCAACAACTTTACATTGATATGGGAGGAATGATCATTAGCCATTTGCAAGGTGGTGGTAGATTCTTCTTGTTATTTTTAATCATCTATGTCAGCAGCTGAAGGAACTGTTTGAGCTAGATTTCACTTGTATGAATCATTTTCTCTCCTGGTATGCTGAACCGAACCAGTTCAAAATTAGGATAGTTTGGCCTCTCAAATCCGTACAGGGGGAGATCCGACCGAACCAGTCCTGAACCAACCATACCAAATTGAACCAAACTGCCTCGAGCCAAACCGAACTGCCCAATTCAGGGTGGTTCATGGATTGGAGCCCTTGTTCCACTTAAACGGCACGCCACCAGTTCAGTACAGTACAACTTGTATCGAACTAAACTAGTCCGGTACCGAAGCGGTATCGGTTCCCGTACTTGACCCCTTCGAAAATATTGAGGGGAGCAAATACTTGTCCCCTTCATTCACTGCTTCCTAGATCAGTCCAAAAATCCCCAGACTAATAATCTCTATAATTAGGTTCCATGTTCAGTCCAGTCATGCAGGTGAAGATTAGCTGAATCAAGAAATCTACCCATGGAACAAGAGGAACACTGTGTTCCAGAATTTTTTATGATGGATCACCAGCAGTAGCTATTTTCATGGAACCTCCAAATTTTGCAACAAGCATGCCAATACATTATCAGCATTGAGAAGATTATCATTGCCTAAATCTGTTCCTAATGCATCTGTTACAGAAATTGGCTATACATGAAAGTGTTTTCATTCTAACCCACCTTCCTTGATTAAACTCTGCCAAAATTATTACCAAGGATACCAAAAACTACCTCCCTTTAATGTGCCTGAATTATACTTTGGGTGCCTACTTGCCTCTGGAGATCCACTCGACCTTCTAATTCATCTTCTAGCATATCACTGATTGCAGCTAATTTTGTTGTTGGCATACAAGGTGCTAAGTTGTTCCATTGGCACTTGTGCGAAGCTTGCCAAGAAGAAACTCCATCAATGATGCAGCACGAGGTGCAGCCAACAAGTACTAGACCAAATAGACCATGCCGAGCTTTACAAGAGCCAACGGATTCACGAGCGAAGACTTTAATAAACAAATATTTGATTTTATTTCCATTTCATAAGCGAGCATGCAAGAGAATGGGATTCAAAGGTTTTCACTAGATTTTTCTACAAATTTTTCATTAGAGACAGCAACAAATTTTAGCCATATTTTTATATTTATACTTGAATAATTCTAATATACTCCTTATTACTAACTCCTTTTTTAGTATGATTCTATACTGATTTGATACCTGAGTTAAGGTTAGGGGTTGTGGTCTACAAATACCTCCAATGCATTGTATGAACATGACTTTTTGACATATTAATAAAATATTTTTTGGAGAGAACTTTGTCAAAGAAAGGGTTCTTCAATCTGGATTACCTTCAAATTTTGTGTTAGTTCTTTGAGTTAATTCCCAGCAATCAAACTGCTCTTCACATTACACCAACCGGCGTTATTGTTTCTATTGCTATTTCATTAGTCTTTCCTATGGTTGTTTAGCCTTTACCTGACGATGCTACTTCCCAGCACATCATGGATCATTTCAGGCAGTCAGATATTCATAAACCCACCAAACCCAAGCTGATGTTTTCAGTTGTTTATACTTGTATTTATGGCCAATGCCCATAAAGAAAAGCATCACAGCAGTGAATTGTGTGGATCATTATTTGTCTGTGTGTAGATAGCATTTTTTATAAGCTTAGCAAACAATTAGTAAATGGTCCCCCAATACAAGTATTATTTGGGTTCATGAATCCTATACAAGTATCTATGGTCCACCAATACATAATCAATGTGAGACTAAACATGGCTAGCAATGTTCCAAGCTAAGGGTCCATATCTAATCATGAATCCAATCAAATTCAATCACATATATCATGATTAGCCCATGGTCAGCCCCAAATGAGCCCATACTGCAATGTCTCCCGAATCCACATGAGCTATGGGTCATTACAATTAATACCAGAGGGGATGCTCATGGCCTATGTAGACTAAGATACACTGCAGTGGGGCCAATTTGGGGCTGACAACAGGCCGATCATGGCATACATGATTGAATTTCATAGGATTTTTATTGAATACATGATTGGTTTTGGACTCTTAGCCTGATAAGACACCGAGGTGTATATGAGAGGTACTAGCATGTGTTCGGTCCCCCATCAGTTATGTACCAGGGAGATCCTATGATATTTATGCAGGATTAAACAAACCCAAATAACACCTTCAAGCTAGCCTTTTTGAGTGAGATTCTGGGTCATTACATATAATATCTGAATTATTGGAAAATGTGCATATATAGACCAGATAAAAAGCAAAACAATTATGAAATCTTCCAAACCAAAGATAAAGTGAACATCTACCAATGCACACTATAGTTTCAACTCACAATATACCAAAGTTTATGATAGAAAAGCTGTAACTAACTTCATAACCATAAATATATAAAACTGAGTGTATAAGTTCTTTCAAAAGAAATACTATTTGATTTCAAAAAAAGGGATCAACTGAAAAACCTTTGGTGTCAATTCATTATAATGCTCATCAACCTGCTCGCATGCAATGTATTCATCCCACAGGGAAGCACAAACAACAGTTCCAACAGCCATTAACCACAAAAAGGCTGCTGCAGGGTCCATAGCTGGCCTATTTGGAGAATACAATTGAATATCCACTGCAACATTAAAAACAAAATAAGCAAAATCAATAAAATGAAAATTGAATAACCAAAACAAAAAGATACTAGAAACTAAAGTAAAATTTTGCTAAGTTTAAATTGTCCCTTCATATAGAGATGCAAAACTTGTGCAATAATCAGGAGAACGGAGTATTAATAACAATTCAGATGGCAACTCTGGTGGCATTCCAAATTTTATGAATCTAAGTTGCAGCTATTAAAGTGTAAGAGACATGCAAAGTTATTCTAACAAATCACAAGGACAAAAGCAGTTAACATCTAAATTCATGTAGGAAGAGTTGAGAGAAAACAATCCAATTCCATGTTCTTCTAGATATGGTCAGAGTTTGGGTGTCTACACCACGGATTAATGTGCCCATATGTAGCACACCACATTAATGGTACATACCATACTAACAGGTTCAAGTGCAAGTACCGGTGCTTTAGAGCCACAACAATATGCATTAAGCAATATGCACTAGCATAGACCAAAGCATGATGATAGGAGCTTCTGCCATGTTGTTGTATTCTAAATTCATGTCTAATAATCCTAAACAACCTTAAAACTGTTTAAGGTGTAGAACTCTTCCTTTTTTTTTTTTCTTTAAAAATTTGAAAAGGGACCTGAGAACCTGATTTGTAGACTGGATAGATTAATGAACAAAATATCATCATTGTACAACAAACCAAAGATCACAATTCAAGATAATCCATAGTAATATAAGCTTTCCACAATGTCACCGGCAAGGTCCATAGAACCGATACCAAGACCTGTATCGGTACATTATGATTATGGTACAGCAAACACCTCATATCAAGACAGGGTGTTAGTCCTTTTTCATCATTAACCACTCGATACCGAGCAGTTTGTGTCATAATTGGGTGGTTCGGGTTGCTTTGGACCAATTCAGTTCATACCAAAACAAAACTCTAATGTACTGAAACATTACCAAGACGATCAATATGGATCAATATGGTAAACCTTGCTCACTGGTATAAAGCTTCTCCCAAGCAAATGTGTACAACACCTACATGTGCTGTTATTATGCAAACACAAATAAGTATCTAATGTGGATTTTAACATGAACCATGGCAGTAATTATATAGTTTGATATTAGCATAATAGAGTAGTGCTAGTTGCATGACTAGCTAATTGGAACTCTTTAAAAGCATATGTTAAAACAGTAATCAAACTAGTTAAAATCATCTTATTTTGTTTAAAACATTTCTGCAGACTAGTAGGTAGCAGTTAAAATTGTTTCATGTCAAGGAAAAATGATTAAAATAGGGAGTCTTAGGGCATTAGTTTAGTTGTGAATCTATTTAACAAACCTATTTGTAATTCCGTGTTTTGCATGCCAAGTCTTGGCAAAGTGTGGTACAGTTTGCGCTCATTGTTAGCCCATGACCAACACTGAGACAATAAGCACTACCTTAGTCCTGGGTGCATGCAGTGTCACTGTTAGACCAATCTTTAACAAAGTGGAAAGTCAAATATATCTCATGGACAGCAGATTTTATACATTTTTGCCAATTCTATGGATTAGAATTCATGTCGAGGTATGTCTCATCATATAAAGACATCCTGAAAGTAATATAACCTACAGTCTTGTTGAGCTAAGTTATGGACAGCTACTGGTTAGCACATCAAGCATATGCCTGATTCACTTAGACTTGCATAGAATCTACCACCATATGGAATGGTAAAAGCTAAAGATATACTGTACATGGGGAAAAACTTTATGTGCAACTTGAGCTTCAGAAATAAAATCATAGAGTTACTCTCTATAATTGAGATGGGAATGTTAGAATTGGATGATTACATGACATCAAAACAGAATCGGAGTGTATAGGATGTTTGTAGAAATCAAGTTTGAAGCAAAGCCAAAGTAACCGAACCGATTAAGTGATTGCGTAAATGGAAAAAGGACAATCTTAACAATTTGTCAGGATACTAGCAAATGAATATTAAAAAAAAGAAAAAAAAAAACATTTGAAGAGGATATGGCCAACCAATGGGCTGAACGTTACTCCAACTGAGAATGTAAAATATGCCTAGCTAAGAGAACCTCCAGGCCTCAAGTATAATAAATGGAAAGCCCACCTATTTGAAATTTGAGCCTAAGCCGCATTGTAATCTTTTTAATCAGAAAAAAAAAAAGGAAAAAAACACATTGGAACCTCATTTCAGCTTTTGCTTCTTGGCATTCACCTCCTAATAACAACAAATTTAAGAAAAGGATGACTTAAAAAGTTTGGACATATACAATGTAAGCTGGAAGATATACCAGTATAAAGAATGATTTGATAAACTTAAAAAGAGAAAAGCATGGCCTTCAATCAAGCAAAATGAAGGAAAAGGATTCATAGAGCCAACCTGAACTAATTTGATAAACTTAAAAAGAGATTTTTTAAGTTTGGACATATACAATGTAAGCTGGAAGATATACCAGTATAAAGAATGATTTGATAAACTTAAAAAGAGAAAAGCATGGCCTTCAATCAAGCAAAATGAAGGAAAAGGATTCATGCAGCCAACCTGAACTAGTTTGGGATTAAAGCATAGTTGAGTTGAGTTGTTGATTCAATTTTTTTAATAAATTAGGGACTGAAATAATCAAAACTGCTGAAACTGAAACTCTTTGGCACAGCCAAAACTAAAATTAAGTAGCTTAACCTTAAACCACCAAAATTCCAAACTACAGCATATTCAATAGCCTGAATTTGACTAATTTAAAGTTCCTTAATTATTAGATTGAAACCATTAGGATTCCTTAAACCACCAAAATTCCAAAATACAGCATATTCAATAGCCTGAATTTGACTGATTTAAAGTTCTTTAATTATTAGATTGAAACCATTAGGATTCTTTAAATTCTAATGATAGCCAATCAAGGTCACATTGTAAAATCTTTAAGTCCATAATTTTAAGAAGTTCAAAAGGAGCCAATATAGGTAAGGGGTCATTTACCATTCATGTCATTGTAGCATGAATAGTGATGCTGCAGTAGCCATGGGTTGTTAAGAGTCAATAGCTAAGTTTATTTTGGAAACTTTTAAGGATTTGTTTCTATCTTTGTAAAGAGCCCTAGAAGGAATAAAATTTGTCAACTTATGGGTCAAGTTTCAGAGTCTCTATAAAGTGGTGATGCCCACTTTATGAATGGGGTTTTTTTCATGCTGGCCTTTTTATTATGAACACAATTGAATATCTTAGGCAAGGTTCGGCCCTCTTGTTTCCTCCCTCCCTCTTCCCCTCTCCTCCTCTCTATTTTGCTACTTATTCCTCTCTTCTTTCTCAATCTTCTGCTTCTTGATTCATAAATATGTTATTTACCCTCCTTTTAGGCTTTGAATAGATCATATCATCATTTATAGAATTCTATATGCATTATTTGATCTAATTTGATTATAAATTTATATTTGATTATCAAAACAAACTGTAAATTGTGATTTGGTTCATCTTCCACATATAGGACATGCTAAATAAATATTTTTTTTGAATAGACATTGATCTAAATTTCAAGCATTCTTATGGATTATCCTAATCTCAGAACCTAGACAGCAGATAATGAAGTCCTTCAAAACCCTAATTTATTGCTTCAATGTCCACCATTGCATGTTGTTAGACATAACCCCTTGCTGTCCTACATCAAATTTGGTATCAGAGCTGAAAGGATCCTACTTTGTGTTTTTTCTTTCTTGATCTTCTTTCTATTTAATTCTTATTTCTTTCCCCTTTGTCATAATTAGGAATCAGAACTTGAGTTTCAGAATTGTGATCTTTATAAGCATGTCAGATAAGATCTTTTGCCGGATAGACAATATTTCAGTATCTACCAAAAATGACGTGATGTCAATGCAGGCTACGCTGAAAGCAATTGTAGTGGCTTTAGCCATTAAAAAGCTCCCTGAGGTCAAACTACAGATCAAGAATCTTAAAAGATGAAGAAGCCAAAGAATTAAAAGAAGCAATGTGTGAAGAGCTAACAATCAATGCCCTATCATTGGAAGAGTCTGTTGTCCATCATGCAGCACTACCACCATCAAGAAATCATTAATTGAGAATCTGAAGTTAATGTCCCAGACCTCAAGGGCAAAAGATCAAAATAATAAAGATCCATACGATGAGAATATATGGCAAGATCAAGTCACTAATCTAAAGCCCAATGATCAAGATCAAGTCACCAATCTAAAGTCAATGATCAAGATCAAGCCATATAAAAATCCTTTCCTTATTGATTTGTTGGATTCCTCAAAGATCACCATCAAACAGATCATCCATGCTTTTTTCTTGTAAGGATAATTTTATGTGGCCCTCCATCCAATCATAAAGACTAATTGGAGGATCAAGCCTCTAGAAAAGATCTTGGGGACAAGATCCCTACAACGGCCTGATTTTATTGATTTAGAGTTCTTTACTTGTAGGCTTTAGGTTGAAAAAATTAGGGTTCTTTTGAAGTCAAATAATAGCCAAACAAGGTCCTATCATAAGATCCTTAGGTACATAATTTTGGGAGGTCCAAAATGAGTCTATTTAGGTAAATGGTACATAAAGGGGTTGGTTACTGTTTATGCCCACAAAGCATGAATAATCATGCTACAGTACCCTTGAGCTCTTAGTAACTAATTTGTTTTCGAAATTTTTTGAAGGATTTATTTCTATCTTTTTCTATTAGATTCACATTCACAAAGTGTGACTATAGTTTTACATTAGCCATCAACCTACTATAACCCTCCTTCTTTATTTGAACTTAGGACTGGCTATGTATAAAACTTTATAATCAAGTAGAGTTGAATAGACAAAAAGGATTCATGTAGCCAACCCCAACTAGTTTCGTATTAAGGCTTTGTTATTGTTGCTATTGTTATTTCTATCTTTGTAAAGAGCCTCAAAAGGATTTCAACCAAAAAAAAAAAAAAAAAGCCCTAGAAGGACAAAAGTTTGTTAACTTGTGAATCAAGTTTGAGTCTTTAAAAAGTGGGTCATAATGAATGGAACTGAAATTTTGAGGCTACGTTCAGCCCTCTTTTTTCCTCTCCCTTTCTTCCCCTCTTCTCCTCTCCCCTCTATTTTATGCTACTTATTCCTCTTTTCTCTCAATCTTCTTCTTTCTTTCACAAAATTTGTTGTTTGTCCCTACTTCTTTTGGCTTTGAACAGATCAAATTGTTGTCTACAAATTTCTATATGCACTTTTTATCGAATCTGATTATATATTTGTATTTGATCATCTAAGAGAGCACTAGATTGTGATTTAGTTCATATTCCCACATGTAGGACACCCTAACTAGACATTTTTTTGAACAATCATTGCGCTAAATTTCAAGTTTTCTTATTGACTATCCTGATCCCAAAACCTAAGCAACAAGGAATAAAGTCTTCGTAGCCCTAGTTCTTCGCCTCAAGGTCAACCATTGCATGTAGTCAGGCCTCACCCTTTGTTGTTTACCTTTAAAAGAATAGAAAAGAAGACAAAATTAAACCAAACTGTTTAAAATGCTTGAGTTGAAGTCAATGTAAATTATAGAATAATTATGGCCTAAAAGCAATAGAGCTTATATTATTGTTAAGTTGATGAATATCTAAAGCAATCTACTTAAGAAGGATAAAAGGTTCTCACTCATACCATACCATATCTATCATAAATACCATGTCAACTAACTATTAGGATGATATATATCTGTGTAGCCATATAATATCAAAGGCAACTTGTATCTTTATATTAAAATGGTATTCATTGATACATGTGAAGACATGGAAATACAAGCTTGTACGCTACTTTACCATTTTAAACAGTACCCAACCATTTTCAACAACCTCATTTCTATTCGGAACAATTTAAAGTTCTTCCAGGTTTTCTTTTTTTAATTTTTCTTTTTTTTTAAGGATTTATTAGCAACCTAAACTACATATTGGACATGTCAACAAACTGTTGCTCCTGTAACATGAATAAAACAGCAGAAATCACTGAAACCATAGTAAATAAGGTTCCCATAAGCCTAACCATATTTAGGCATCCAGCAATGACAAAAGCAGTTCTATAACACTCATAATTCGATGTCAATGTGTAATATATTAATATATTCGTCAATAGTTCTCATTGTGAATTTAAGCATATTTTGTCAACTGACATTATTTTACATCAAGGTTTAATAGTATATTGCTCCCTTATATAGTGGCTATTAACAGTCATTAAATAGACATTCTGCATATACCTATGACATAATAACAGACCTCTAAAATTGTTATAAAAGCAATTAATTTGCAACCTTATCTCTGCAATAAATTAGTTGAAGCTTCACAATGCACAAGTTAAACAGAAATCAAAATAGATATTTAAGATGATTTACAAATTTAGATTTCTATATAGTAGTTAATGGCTTTTTCTCAGAGTGATATAAAACAGTTAAATTTGTCTATTTTAAAAAATTAATGTGCCTATACCGAATATTTTAATAAACATATACATATATATATATATATGCACATAAACACACGCATGTCTGAGTGTTTACCATGTTAGAGCACAGCATATCATGGTATGCCTGCAATGGCAGTGAAGATACACAACACCTTTAATCCATGCACATGACATCAAATTAACTGAATACCAATGCAATTCACTAATGCATAAAACAACAAACCTCTTCCTCCATTATCCAAGGATTTTTTAATATTCTCTCCATCTGACTTTGACATGAGTACAACAGGAATTGTAATGTCAAGGGAAGTAGCATTTTCAGGGCACCCCATCTTCTCGAGTTCTAGAATGCAATATGTAGCAATGTCAAAAGACAGATAAAGCATGGATGAACTCTGCACATGTTCATTAAAAAAAAGGTTTTTAGCATATGTACCCTTTCAAATATGGCCTATTGCATATTTACCCCTCAAAATTCATTATCTGTATGTCTAACTATAATATCAACCTAGTTTTGCAAAGCTGCACATCCCGTAACATTTTTAGCTACTGGCACTAATAAGTAGCCATTTAAATGTAAAAGTGACTATTTTACTCTTTTGCATCAGTACTCCTAAAAATCTTATGCAAAAATAATTTTTTTTTTCAATACAAACTAAGTTTATAAGAAAATAGGAGTACTAGTGCAAAAGGACAATAGGACTATTTTGCCTTAAAAATAATTTCACATAAAAAAGGGTTACTTATTGAATCTGGTAGCCAACAGTTTAAGAGGAGTAACACTGCAAAAAGAGGAGGGGTACATAAGATACTGATTTTTAAAAGGTGAATATGCAATTACCCTTATTTGCTGGGGCATATACAGTAAAAAAAACCATATGTTTTTTTCTAATTGAATAGCAACATATGGATATAGGAGCTACCTTCATTATCATTTATCACCAATAAGCCTGCTGCACCGGCTGACTGTGCAATTTTTGCCTTGTCAGCAAAGTTACAGTCCCCACGCATGGCCACAGCAATAGAATTTGTTAACTGTAACAAAAGCAGTGTGCTCAAAAAGAACAAAGGGGAAATAAAAGAAAAGCAGCTAGAAAATTACAAAAGCAATTCTATTTAATTTCAATCCATTGAATTGAATGTTCCTAGGTTTCCTTTTGCATGTATACTCTTATAAATATTTGCAGGGATATCCTTCCAAAAATACTATTTGCGCTTATGTGCTTCAATCCCTTTCTATTTGTGAATATGCCCCTGCTGTCACACTATATTGGTTGATGTTGGCTTAACTAAGAATTAATTGTCAATCCTTGCTATGTCTAGACCTAGTAAGTTTTCACATGTTGAGTCAAATTAAGCTGCAAGCTCTACTCCTGGTGGTGCCCTTCCATCAATTCCTTTAAGTTTCAAACTTGCGAGCATACTCCCCTCGGAACCCAAAAACTTTGATTTCTCAAAAGGTGTCAGAAGAGTCCTAAAAGCAACATCCGTTGATCACCTTAGTTTTGGGCATCATCTTCTTAGGGTGTTATCACCGGTAGTCCAAAACAGGGGAGGGCTCCACCGGCAAGCAATTGAACCACCGATAGCTAAGGAAACTAGCTTAGTTGAACTGGAAGATCCTCCCGAGTCTGATCCAAAGGAGGACATTGATGTTCCACTCCTACTTCCGAACCCAAATCCGTTTCCTCCGCTCATCGAAACGTCTAGCAAGATTGGTAAAGCCGTACAAGACCTGATATCATTCTCTCCAGTTGAGGCCTCCAAATCTCCTAAAAATAATGATGAATTCTTCTCTTTTGGGCTATGGGCATCCTCAGAGGCAACTTTTAAGGAAGGAAAGGAGCAACCTCCTCAAATAGTTCGTGAAGGCCTAAACTTCGAGAAGCTTTCAAATTTGAATCCAACACCTCTTCCTTTGGTTTCGATGTTGGACCTGGACACCCTGACCCAGACTTGGGTTCACCTACTTACCTGGAAGCCATCTTTCTGCAAAGACCTATTGATAGCTATTCTTGATGTGGACTCTATCTTAGCCATATTGGAAGGTGGGAGCTAAACAAATTCAGCATTCCTTCTGAATTGGAACTCTGACTTCCCAGCATAGAACACATATGAAGCTACCATCCTGAAACGATCTCAACCTAAGCCTCTGCTCCTCTAGTCTGGCACAATATGTAATTCTCCTGATCCTCTGCTTCTGTGCAGCCCCTCTACTTTGAATCATGCTCAGCATATGATCTGTAACGCCCCAAGCCAATCTATTGGTCTAATTAATCCGTTAGCGGATCGAAACCACGTGGCCCAAAAACTCTAATGAAAGTTAATTGATAGCAGGTCAACTTGAGTTATAAGCACATAATATATTTTTTTTCCATCCGATGTGAGACTATTTTTGGGATATTACAATCTTTCCTCTTTATAATGCGACGTCCTAGTCGCATGCCACAAGCTAGCCAAAATCTACCCCCGAGCTGGGTCATTGATGCTGCAAGGGTGGCTTCACGCCATGGCGAGACTCTACCACCATCCCATGGGTAGCCCTTTCCTCATGCCCATCAATTTTCGTACACTCGGATCGGCTCTGATACTATTTGTAACGCCTTAAGTCTACCTGCTAATCCAATTAACTCGTTAGCGGGCCGAAACCACGTGGCTCAAAAACTCGAGTGGAAGTTAATTGGTAGCAGGTGAACTTGAGTTATAAGTACGTAACACATTTCTTTCTCATCCGATGTAGGACTATTTTTGGGGTATTACATGATCCTTAACGAATCCAAGCAAAGGAGTCCCTCCCCTTCAGTTCCATGAGAGGAATTGAGGCCTCTCCCCTTTCGAGAGTGGATGGCCCAGATATATGTAACAGCAAGGAAGACTTGCAACAACTCTTTTTTTTCTACCCTTAGCTCGCCACAAGGAAGATGCCATAGGCCCAAAGCAGTGGGCTCAATAAAGGCTGCTACTACCAAACTAATCCTGTATAGGAAGAGAAGGATTGTGGATGATCTGGCCTTGCCTCTACACTCGATGCCTATTGATCACCTACTTCAATAGGGCAAGGACTATGGGTTTGAAGTCTCTCAACAAGTAGCGTTAGAGGTGGCTAAGTTGCTCCTTCAACTAGAGAGTCAGAAGGTGGCTCAAGTTGTCCAATGATTTTCCTAAGGAGGAGGGAATCACTTGCTTCTGGTAGCACCTTTATGTTTGCTTCTTCCTATGTGCCAATTATGCTTCAGAATTTAGGTTTGCCATGTGATCTCAGTATCTCTATGGCCAAGTCAGTCAATCAGTTAGTATATTTTGGTTGTTATCTAGCATCAGTATGTTGCAAGCTCGACTTCCCCTTGCTTGTGACTTATCAGTATGCCCATGTTTTCTTGAAGCCAGTTGAATGTTCTAGTAGTTGCAATAGATGCACTCCCTGTGATTTGCTTCTTTTGACCAATATCTTAGGTTGCCGAATGATAGCGCGTGTGGCCATGAATAAGGTTGCACGAAACTAAGAGAGTTCATATTGAACTAAATGCAATATCATTATGTTGCACGAAACTAAGAAATCCTCCCCCTTCTATGCATTTCTCAGATCCCTTGAGGGAACAAAATTACTGATTGAAGCATCTGGATGCAATTGGGTTGTTTGGTGGATTGTTGATTGGTTGTAACCCATTTCACTTCTCTTTGATGAGCTCTTACTTGAGGACATATTCACTGTCGGTGGAGCTCCTTTGTAAGAAAATCAATAAAGTACTCTACATCTCTATTTTTATAGTTAGAACAACCGTAGCCTTCAACCTAGTTTCTTCCAAGAATTAAAGGAACTTAGATCAATCTTTTCAGGACCTTGATTCATTCATATGACTTTAATATTAGTAAGAATCAGTGTGAGCGTGGAGGAAACCCTCATTCTCTCCATGACAACTTGGCCTTTCAAGATTTTATCTCAGATCCGTACTTGATAGACTTGCAGGTAAAAGGGAGAAGTTTCACATTGAGTAACCAAAGAGAGAAGACTACTCTTGCCCGATTGGATAGATTCTTAGTTTCTACATAATGAAAAGACCTTTTTTCTGCTTCTATCCAAAATGCATATTGGCAAACGCCGCATCCGATCACTGTCCTATTGGCCTGGAGTGTGACCTTACTTTTTAGATAAACAGAATCTTCATATTCGAGAGTTGGTGAGTAAAGAAGCCAGACTTAAGCGATGTGGTCACTTCTATTTGATAGCCTATCAGTGGAAGCTCCAATCCAACAGCCAAATGGGTGGCCAATTTGAAATCTTTGAGATCGGTCCTCAAGAGTTGGGTTGCTAGTAAAAGAGCAGCCAATAAAGAGGTGAGGAAAAAATTTTTGCATAATATTTATATTCTGAATAATAAAGAGGAAGGTACTGATTTATCTGCTCTAGAACACTCCAATAAGAGGATCCTTCATCAATCATTAAAAGATATCTACAAGAAAAAAGAGTTATATTAGAACCAAAGGTCTCATATCATTTGGCTAAAGGAAGGAGACTTCAACACTGCCTTCTTTCACAAGGTAGCCAGCAGTAAAAAGCAAAGAAACCTCATTGCATCCATCTTTAGTGAGCTCAGAACTAATTAATCAGGAAGATATCTCGAAGGCCCTGAACTCTTATTTCTAATCCATCTTTGCTTCCTCTTACTCTCCCATAATAGGTATCAATTCAGAGAAATTATATGGGTAGCCCTCAATTGATTGGGGATCTCTATGTAAAATTTTCTCTATAGGAAATCAAACAAGTTGTCTTCATCCTCAGAAGATCTAAAGCCTTGAGACTAGATGGATTTCTTATTCTCTTATATCAAAAGCACTGGAATCTCGTTAAAGACGACATCCTTATTATGTTCAAGAACTCTCACATAAGTATCTTAGATCTCGGGAGGTTCAATTATTAATATGTCACTCTTATTCCTACGAAGGATGGAGACCTCACTATGAGGGATTTCTACCCTATAAGCTTCTTGAATAGCCTCTTCTAATTGATGAGACGTAGTCAGCTTTTATCAAAGGGAGATTCATCCTGGAAAACTTCTTAAGAGCACATGAGGTAATTGCCTACTACAGGAGGTCTAAGATTCAATGTGCTCTCTATAAACTTGACTTTGAGATGGCTTTTAATAAAGTAAAATGGACCTTTCTTCTAGATCTTACTGCAAGAGGATTCCCAACTAAATGGATGGAGTGGATCCAATCAATGCTCTTATCAGCCACAGCAGCATTTCTTATCGATGGAGAGCTAGACAAATAGAACCCCTGCAGGCAAGGGCTAAGACAAGGTGATCCCATCTCCCCAGTTTTATTCATTTTTATTACAAATGTGCTCTGTAGACTGCTAAAGCAGGTTGGTAGCTTGGAGCAGGAATTGGAAAGGATCCATGCATATCCAAGCTTAACATTCTTCAGTTTGCTAATGATCTTCTCCTTTTCTCTGAGGCAGAAGAAGAATCTTAATTGTAGTAAAAGCACTCCTTGCTTTTGAAAATATAGGAGGCTTGAGAGTTAACTTCCATAAGAGTTGCTTGATCTGTATGAATGTTCCAAATAAAGAAGCTTCCCACATAGCAAAGCTTCTGAATTATAGAATTAGATCCTTCCCATCCATTTATTTGGAGCTTCCACTAACTGATAGAAGACTTCCAAACCATTCTTAGATGCCTCTTCTTGATAGAATGGAGTCCAGACTTGCTTTCTGGAAAGGTAAATTTCTATCCATAGGTGGAAGAATTACTTTTATTAATGATGTGTTCTCTTCCCTTTCTTCCTATTATATGTCCATATATAGATTGCCAAATTGGGTTATTCATAGAATTGGTAAATTAAGACAAGATTCATCTTACTAAGAATCAGTACCATTTTGGTACCAGATTGGTACAGATTGGTATGTGACATACCGAAATATATTAATGGCATACTAGTCAGGTGGAACAGAGGCCCCAAGACATGAACCATCCCAAAATCAAGCCAAACCGGGGAATTCAGGATGGTTTGGCTTGGTTCATTACGATCAGTTTGATCAGTTCTCCCCCTATACCGAATCGATGAGCCATATTATCCCAATTCCGATTTGGTTCACCCTAAACAACCCGATTCAGGATGGTTTGGCATATCATAAATTGAGAAGAGCATTCTTGTGGAAAGAAAAGGAAAAAGTGAATAGTTTCAGTTGCTTAGTAAATTGGGATGGTGTTTGCCGAGATCATAGAAAAAGAGGTTTGGGAATCAAAAACATCAAGTCTCTTAGTTCTGCTCTCTTAGCAAAGTGGGCTTGAAAATTGTTGTATGGTCCAAAGGCCCTCAGGAGGAAGCAAATTGGTAGCCTTTACTATACCAAGAAAAAGATGAGAATGAGAATCCACCACTCTTTAGTGCATTTATCACTTATTTGGAGGGACATTAGTAGAAAACATGAAGCCTTTTGGAGTTGCTCACCCTTTAAACTAGAGAACGAACAAAATATCATATTTTAAAAGGATTCTTGGGTGGGATTGATTCCCTTGGCCTCTTTGTTCAGCAGGTTATATCAAACTATATCTAAGTGGAATTGCTTGGTAGCATCTCAATGGAATTGGTGGTCTCTATCCTGGCACATTTAGCTCCAAAGGCCACTATCTAGGAAAGACTCAGACCTCCTCCTCTCCCTTATGGATCTAATTTTGCCCCTAAGACCCTCGAGAATTATAGACTCTTCGATGTGGAAGCTTACCAATCATGATACTTTCTTGGTCAACTCCTTTTTTAAGTTTCTTAACTGTGGAGGGCTAATATAGTCGTTTCACAAAGTAGTCTGGAAAGTGGCAATTTCATTGAAACACAAGGTATTCTTATGGCTAGCTTTAAGGAATCGATTGCATATAGTGGATGTTCTAGCAAAAAAAGGTTGGCCAATGAGTAGTGAATGTTCTCTTTGTGGATCTTCTTTGGAAATGGATAATCATCTATTTTTAAATTGCCCCTTCTCTAAGAGAGTTTGGCGCCCAATTATAGATAGCCTAATCCTTCAAAGCTGGTCTGCAACTTTCAAGGAGCTATGGCTCAATTGGAGAAAAAGAAATGTCCAACCGATCATTAATAAAGCTTGGGACCAACTAGCGGGAGCGGTCTGTCGACAAATTTGGATTGAAAGAAACTTCAGAATTTTCCTGCAAAAAAGAACCTCTAACTCATCTATTCTCATCGAAGCTCTCCATGCATTCCAAAAGTGGGTCAATCATTGTCACTCTGAAGCTGCTTTACACAACCACCACCTTCTCCTGCAGACTCTCTCCCCTCTCCTTGAAGGACTACCCGACACTCCTCGAGATTAGCTGCTCCTCGAGTGCTCACTTTTTGATCTTTCTTTCTTTTTTTTTTTTCTTCTTTCTCCTTCCTTCTTCTCTCCTTTCCTCTTGTATATTTATCAATATTTAATTAATAAATTTTGGGGAAGTCTCTGACTTCTCCAGCTTTCCATCAAAAAAAAGGGAATTAATTGAGTAAAAAATTAAAATTTAAATAGACTTTCAATTTGGCTATTTTCCCTTAGTTAAATTGTTGAGCACTCAACTTGTTCACCATTAGGTCAGTAGCATTTAAGTATTTGTTTAAAGCAAGTAAACTGCATGAGAAGCCCCTCAACAAAAAGAAAGCTCAGAGTCTGTTGATTGTTTAAAGTACCAGCTTGTTGAAAATTGAAACATTTGAGGTAGATATAATGATGATTAATATAAAATAATACTTATCACTATGCTAAGTAGCATGCCTAAAGTTATTTGTATTTGCATTACCAAGAAATAAGCAGAACAAAATAAGATAAAATGAAAGAATATATGTTTCCTGAGGCCAGTTTTCCGAACTGCTCTTTACTTGCATGCTTACAGTCAAAATTGCTTCAATCATCCACGAGTGCACTTTTCAGTTTCTTCCAGCATAGACGGCCATGAAATAAATAGATTAGAGAAATGATCGGGCTAATAATTGTTGACCCAGACTCATTTGAATGTTTGATTCTATATAATGATATTACCCAACAATCAGTTGCCCCATGGCCATATATTAAAAATTAGTGTAAACAAAAAGATCAAAAAACTATCTGATGGGATATGGTGAAAGCCGTAAACAAAGATGAGAGAAATAGACCTTAGAAGATGAAGCAGCACAGCAATTGAATGGTTTTCCAAGAACAGCTGGGAGTTTAAGAGCATCAGAAATATGGATTGGCAAAGAGGCACCAAATCTAGCACTCATTCCATATATGCTTGGTCTTTCATCACCATTCACCCAATTCCTCATGATAACCTAATATCAAATGTAAAGCTTGTTATTGACTCAGAGTCAGTGCCTCATCTTTCATTCATACAAATAAAAGCATTACTTAGCAAATATCTAATTTAATCAAATAGCAATAAAACATTTCAGTTGGCTTTAGAAAGATGTATGGATGAGAAGAAAGTTTCACTTGGAGACACAAATCAATTTTCATTTTAAAATATTATTGTTATGATGTTTCCATGCAGGAGATGAGGACAAAAGGAAGGGCATACAAGGGATGATAAGTATTATAACTAATTTTTTTGATAAAAGGATGGGAAGACCTGTCACTTTGTTTCATGAGATAATGAAGTAACAAAAATAAAGAACTGCAAAACATATATTTAATTTCAGAGAACCATCTCCACCCTGTATGGTGTCGTGAAACCCAACTCTTCCAATAGTTTTTGAAATCTCTGATGACATCCTTAACACTAATGGCATTACCCTAAAAAGATTGCTTGTTTCTTTCATTTCAAAGCCTCCACGACATAGCCATTAAAATCACATCCCATCCCCATCTTTTTTTCTTTGCAACTCTTCATCCTCCAGATGAACCAACAAGATTTCAAAGACCCAGGTTACTTTCCATTTCCTGAAATATTCTTAAAATGAGTCCCAAAATCTCTAGATAACCTAGATCTGACTTACAAGTGGGACCTCTACTCTGCATATAGGTCACAAAAAAACTTGCATTTGAGTGTGGCCAAATGAGTTATAATTGTTAAAGATATTTGCTAAAAGGTAGATAATTATTGGTGTGGGAAGGTTAGTGCAGAAATCATTCAATTTATGGACCTTGTTTATCTTAAGAATATTGATGAAATAAAACCAATCTTCTATGATCTAGTTGTAGGAAGATTTGGCATTTTTGGAGGGCCATTTATAGCACTTTTCTATTGTAATCAGGTCATTGGCCAAGCCAAAATCAAGCCCAACTTAATGTATCAAACCCATATGAAAAAACACCCCTAATTAGTGGCCAATCCACACATGTTCAATTCATAAAGTTGGGTTTGATGAGGGCTTGACAGATGACCTGATTGCAATAGAAAAGTACCATATATGACATTCAATAATGTCAAATCTTTCTACAACCAGATCAGTCCATATCAAGCTCTACTTCTTCAATACTCTCAATATCTTATGTACTGTTAGGCTTATTTCTCTGGACCAAAAAAATAGTGAAACACCATTAATGGTGTACACCACTGTAAGATAGTATGGCTTTAAACAATTCTGGATTATTTAATCCTCATATCGAAGGTTTATTGTGAGTATGCAAATTCATTTAATAGAACAGTTGGGAAAAAGTATGGAGGGAAGCTCATTGTTTTCGATCTTGCAGAAGGGATTCTTAAGGTGGATCAACAACAGCATGGAAGCAGCATCTAATATATTGTTTGTAACTTTGAATGCATTGCCATGATATGATTTTACAACAACAGATTGAAAATCACAAAACATTCTGACCTGGCATGCAGGTTCCAACTTTTGTTTCCTTTTTAGGATAATCTGTTCAATTAAGTTGTAACTGATGTTCACATCAGAGACATTAAGTTGTACCTGATGTTCATATCAGAGACTCACAATATGCTAGTTTCAGGTTTTTTTCTGTTAATGCATATACGTGCTTCATTCTCTTGCAATCTATATATATGTCCTTTATGAATGTTGAAAAGAAAGTGAATAAGAAGGGTGCTGAATCCTTCTGATCATATTTAAATATCTAGGATTTCAGTTGATGGGTATGAGATCAATTAGTGCTGAATGATGTAAAACCAAAAAGGTACCAAATGATGTATAACATAGTTTGTTTCATGTATCAAAGGATTTGTTTTACATCTATCATAATATTCTTCATGAACTATAAAGTTCTATATTACTTATGTTAAGAGCATAACAAATTACCATATATTTACTTCAGTAACAAGTCATTAATGTTCATGTACCAGAAGAGGAAACTGTCATTATGCGTTATTCTGAAAAAACAACAATTACTTGTTCATTGTTTCTATTTTCTTCCAAAAGAAAATGATGAAGGCATGATCATTTTCCCCCAAAAAATCTACTGTGACTAAAGTTATTGCTTTTCTACAATTTTTTGCATGAAAAAATTATCAATTACACATTAATTTATTGCATTGGATCCCAAAATCCAATTTTAAATGTTAGAAATTTGAATGGGTCCAAGTTGTTCTATTTCGAAAAATGAACTTGAAGCACATCTAACTTATCCTGAATTTGACCTGGCCTCAGATGCTCCCGAACCACCATTGCTATCTAAGGGTGTGTCTAGTGTTGTTTTTGCATTTTAGAAGAGTCACTTTTGAAAATCAAGTTTCCTTTAGTTCTTTAAAAGAAGTGCTTCTTGATATATTTGGCATTTGGTAATCACATATGGTAAAACAACTTCTGATAGATAGGCTTACCATATTTAAAAGGCAAGGAGCAGTCTCACAAAAGAAAAGGCTGGAAGCTAGTTTTTCTAGAAGCATATTTCTGAATTCTACTTTTTGCAGAAGTACTGCTCAAAAAATATTGTCAGCCAATTTAACTTTTAAGGAAGTACTTTTTTTGCAAAAGGACTTTTTAAAGCAACCAAATGCACCCCAAGTCATCTGAGAATGAATATAATGTGGATTATTCCAAGAAGATGGCTAAATTGTTCATTAAGCAAACTTTATCAAAAGTAGTCAATTCTAGTTTAGCAGAGTTTAATATTGCTAATCAAGGACTCAAATCTTGTGGGATGAGGTCATCCTGAGTTTTTTGTGAAACAAGACATGCTCTATCTGGACACCAAGATAGTGCCCCATCCCGATGCTCAAAAACAGTGGGATGCCCTAGGATCCCACCAAGGCATAAATACCTGCTGCTAAGAAACTGTTAGCATAGATCATAAAAGGCCAAAAGTTTGTCTCTCCCTTTATAAAGTTCCATGGCCCTAAGCTACATGATGGTAGGAATATTGGGGATCATATTTTTATTAGGTTCCTAATAGCAGTTGAACTGAAGAAATTTAGTTTTAAACTTGACATCAAATGTAATGCATATTGCATCTGAGGCCCTTTGCCAACATCATTTGAAGCACACTTAGTTGATTATAATACATATGTCCATCTAAGGAGTACAAGTTATTTGTTGAATCAGGCATCTCAAAGATGAGAGAGAAATCTAATAAAATATAACAGTTCACTTGATGGGGGAAAAAAGCCCAAGATAAATTCCTATGTTAAAATGTCTTTAAAGAAATAAATCAATAAAAAGAAAGTGATGCCAAAAGACAGCAAAAGAGATAGCCAAAAAGATGTCCAAACCCAAGATATGTCTTTTTGCAAAAAGAAACCTATCAATTTTTTAGCATGATGCTATAAACTAAAGCATTTAAAGGAGAAGCAGAAAAGGTGCATTGAAATCTCAATTTGTTTTGTATCACATCTAGTTGGTGTTCCATCTCATAGTTGGCAGATGGATTCAGGCTTGAGGGTCCACATATCTAAAACATTAATAATTCATGTTCATAAGGAAATAGGGTTTGAAGCATCAATATTGGTAGTTGGTGCCCATACTGATACCTTATAGGATGATATAGAACAATACGATACGGTACCATTCTAACACAAAATATTCCTCTTGGTGCCAGCATAGCAAACAGGGGGTGATGTACCACGTGCACTTAGAGGTCAATACTAAGGGGCATACCAATACCAGTACCTTCCCAAATGGTGCAGCCAATACACACCAATCCTCATGGGTATCAATGGACAAACAAAAGTCTTAGGTTCAGGATTTTTTATACGGTACTTAGTTGACCAACTATAGTTTCTCAAACATTGTATATGCACCCAGCATTAGGCATAAATCCTTTTAGCCCCCAAGTTGGATAAAGATAGCTATCCTTTTTGGATTTTTAATGGAGCTATCTTCATAATATTAAATAACATTTTTGTATCTTATATGTAGTCATAACGGTATTGATGGCATGCATGTCATTGATAATTGTTTTTTCAATATTGTGCCATAGTCTGGAATCACAAATGCACCTCATGATATTTTAAAAGATCATTGCCTGTGTATTTTTTTCTTGGCCATGGCATTTCAATCGTCTCAATTAGTTGTATTTGTCTAGAAAGATCAAATCATGATGGAATTCTCAAAGGCAGATTTCTTTGACCTTGGAACATTTATTAGTTGTATAGAGAGATAGATGACTTGACAACCATCTCCAAAAGTATCAAGGTTTAAAAATTTATTGGATCCGATCCATTCAGATGTTTGGTCTTCTTTTTCTAAACACCATTGTGCCCTTATAATAATTCACCAAATTTCCTATATAATTCTTCTATATTAACACCTAAATTATCATACATGCTTAATAATTACCCAAAGATCCTCTCTAAATTAATAAAGCAATCTCCTGTGAAAGATCCTCTCTAAATCAATAAAGCAATCTCCTGTGAATGTATAGTTTTGTCATGCATCCAATGCTTCATAAAATGATCTTCATAAACTCCAAGCTAATCTTATCACAAGGGTTTAAAATTTTACACATCAAATAAATTGCCAATCAGGAGACTAGGAACTCTATATTGCTAGGAACTCTACACCTTTTAAGTACTCATATAGCCAATTGTATCATCTATGATTTGTTATGTTTCTACATGAGGACTTATGAAGAAAATTGGATGTTTTATTTTTCACTTCATGTACTAGCTATCTGCATTGAAGATGTTCTATCTCAACATTAGTTACCTCTCATTAAATATGATCTTTTTTAACATAATGAGCGTTTATAATTTATTAAAATTGAGTCATTAATCCATTCAAGGTATAACCACATTCTTGATATTGAACTAAATAGATAAAAGAGGAAAAGTCCTATTGCTTGGTGCCTATGCACTGTAGTCCAATACCACATCACACCCACCCTATCATAACATTGCTTACTAATATTTATGCTATCACCAGTAAGCCAGCACATTCTCTTCCTGTTACCAACTTCCATTTGTGATCCGAAAAACAAAATGCTACTTCCAACTTTTTGCACCAGATTCCTAATACTATCGGTGTTTCAAGAATCAAAAAAAGATTCAAAGGCAGAACCCAGAGAGCAAATTATGGAGATGATATATCAGGATAAGGAAGATAAAAGAAGACCAAAAAGAGGTAAAAGAGAGAATTGTGGAATTCACCATGATAAATTCAGTATTCCATAACTTTTCTTGTCTACCAACACCGATACCTAGCGAAAGGACACTTTGATGAAAGACAGAATATAATTAATCAACAAATTCAAACTGAACCTTTAGACCAGATTTTGCCCCTTAAAGCATTTGAAGTCAGCAGAAGGCCATAAAAAATCAATTGTATGGGTCCAACAGACCTTTCTAACAAGTTTAAAATCACTGGACCAATTTCTGTGTGCAAAGTTATGCCTTCCAAAAGCTTACCGGTCTCTTGTAAGTTGCAGCAGGTTTTGACAGTTCAATCTGATGTACCTCCATTCACATGCTAATATTTAATAAGAGCAGTCTGGTTACCACTTTGTCATCCATCCAACATGCCTAGGCTAAGTACATGGATATCTAAACAGAGCATGAATGGGGTTCTTTTGGAAACTCCAGGATTTCTCATAATCTTGATGTTCACCATACAAATCTTCCACATTCAGCTTCTACCAAAATAGCTGTAGCATTTGTAGATACTTGACAACAAAATTCTGCATTTATGGTCAAACATGTTCATGTGGTTTGACTAGAAAAGTTGTTTATTTCATATATGATATCGAATAATTGATACTAAGCAGACTAATAGCAGCCATCGGTGTAGTGAGACAAGGCATCCGGTTTGGAATCTCATGTTATGCTGTAAGTTGGTCATAGTAAGCCAATATTAATAAGTTTATTGAAGCTCTATTACTTCCCATGCTTCATTCAGAATAAATCAGTAGAGAGCTTTTCTGAATCCATCTCTTACGCTGCATTACAGAAATTCTCTAGTAATTGGCATTCCTAAAGTGCTTCTTTACCCATTAAATCTCTGGTAGTGCCAGGACCAATCGATGGCATCTTTCCAGGCAAACTCAGTGCTTGACGGTTGCATTTGGCATCAAGAATTGTGAACCAGTTTTTCTGATATTACAAAAGAAAGCTTAATTACTTCCTTCTGAATACGTAACATATAATTTTCATCCTTCCATTTCATTTTTGCTTCCTTCACCTCCCAAAATTTCAAAGTTCCCACTTCTCCACAAGTACAATATATGAAGACAATGCTGTCATAATGTATGGGATAATCAAGATGTTAGGAAATATTAAATCAGGAGATTGACTTTAGTTTTAGGAGGAATCCAAATCCCAGAGGTTGACTACACAAGGGTTCCTACTTTTTCCTTATTTTTCTAGCAAGTGTAAGATACATTAGTCATATTTCCTATTTCGCTATCCTAATCCTTGTAGGACAACTAACAGTGAATCTTATAAATATGTAGGGCCTTATAGTGCATAGGCCATCTATTCAAGCAATCAGTCAAATGAAATTTGCCTATAAGCTCTAATATGGTCCAATCCTGTCAAAGTAATCAAATATCACTTCTTACACCTTTGACAAACACCAGGGTCCTACCACAATATCATTCCTCTTAATAGAAAACACGACAGGAATATTCAATTCAATTGATGGATCTATCATATGAAGAAGAAGAAGAAGAATTCCTGAAAGCTTCTTGATAGAATCCTCAACATAAAGCAAATATGCCCTTCTTTCCTAAATGAAGAGGTGAGAGTCTGTATCATCCAAAAGAATTCTCAAGTGAATGTTTTTTCATCTTGGGACGATGCCATACACCAATAGACAAATTTCTTTATATCAGATTAGATTAGGCAAAATTTAATCCCTAATAATAATTCACCAAGTTTCATTTTTGATGTCTCATAATTCACCAGGTTTTGATTTTGACTTGCTATTAAGAGTCAGCTTATCAGATCTCTTCCATACCAACGAGAATCACAGGATCAAAGAGAAAATTTCCACATTTAAGCTTTTGGGAAAAAAAAGAAAAAATCCATACAAGAAAAATCATTTGATCATCAGATAGAAATCAACCGCTAAGGAAAAGAAGAAAGCGACGGGGAGGGATTCGATTACCATCCGGAAAGTATTGTTGCAGCCTGGAAATTTGGCGATGGAGTCATCTTCTTGGATGACATCCTCAGCGGCCAACACGACTGGATGCGAGACGAAAGAGAAGAAGCAGAACATGGCGATGGTGTAGAGGAGAGGAGAGGACGATGGTCTAGGAATCGCCATGGCAGAGATCTCTTTCTCTAATCCTCCCTCACCCTCCTCCTCCTGAGAAAATAAAATAAAGAAATGAGAAGCGGTTTTTTTTTTTTTTTTTTTTTTTTTTTTTTTTTGCTTTTATTCTTTCTTATATTTTCTCTCGCTCGCTATCTATATATATCTTTTTCCTCCCCTCCGCTGTTCCGGGATTGCGGAGCCCGCTGGAAACGCGGCGTCCGTCGAGACGTTGTTACGAGGTTTGATGTCTGGGAGGAGGAGGGAGAACGTCAGGAGACGGCAAGCTTTTGAACAACCGCCGTTGTTATATTTAATAATATTTATAACCGCTCTAACGGTTTCTACATTTGGACGGCATCGATTTGCTCTAAGCGGTCACTTCCAAAGGTAAGGTCAGGTTCGGTTTGGTTTCGTTTCCTCCCCCAACCCTCATCTTCCAGACTCCGCCCCACACAATCTCCACCACGTCTTGTGAGCAGCCAAAGAAGGGTTTGGAATGCGTCCCAGCATGCGGATCGATCGATGACTACCGGTGCGAACGCCGTGCCACTGGAGCCGTCCAGATCTAGTGTTGGATCTGTTTCTTCCCCCAGGTTCGTGAGATTCTTTGCGGATCTTTTCAAACCCTCGTCGAAGATCAGTGGAGGGATCTCTGCTCGTGATATGAGATCATCATCTTTCTTCAAGATTTTGGGGAAAAAAGCCTTCTCCTTTGACCGACTCCGAGTGGTCATTTGGAGTAGGAAACCCCTCCTAGACCTATCCCCTTAGCTCCCCCAACCACCCTCCTTCCCACCTTAATGGCGGTTTCAAGGCGAGGCGTGTATTCCCCTTTAAATCAAGGAAGAGCTCATCCTCTAGGGTTGGGCCCTCTCTCCGCTGCGGTGAACTTGGTCACATTCGGAGTCAGTGCAGGAACAGTGTGCTCTACTTCAAGTGCCGCGGAGTCGGCCACATCGCCCGCTTCTGCTCAAGCCCTCCTCCGTCTCCAAAGATGGACCAATCTGAAAAAAATAGGCAGGCTGGCAGCGGTTCGCCCGTTCAGGATCCCACCCTGCCTTCCTCACGACGCTGCAAGCCCCCGTCTCAACGTGCCGGGTAAACCAGAATCCAGCGACATCCTCCTCGAAGTGGAAGCCAACCACTGGCAAAGGTATCATCTGTTGGAACGGGTTGGGATTGTTGAGCTTTTTACCCTGTGTGCAGCTATTATGAATTCCCAGATGTAAGCAAGGCCAAATAAATCCTCGCTAGAAACTTTCCTAGTGATGGCTGGAACTTCTGTTGTGATCCTCTACCCTTTGGTCCGGCATCCTTCTTGGCGTCGTTGCCTTCGAGAGCCAGTCTTCTGATGGTGGTGTTCTGGGAGGGAATCAAATGGGGCACCAATTATTGCTGTTCCGTCAAACAATGGTCGATCCGGGACGGAGGCCAGCCCCATGGTCGATTCAGGAAGGAGGTCAGCCCCATCTTCTCCAATTCAAAGCTTTGTTGTGCCTCCTCATAGAGCGAATTTGGGCTCCTCACCTGGGTCTCCGGTCGCCTCTCTAAGATGGACTTATCCAAATATGAATTGTCCATTTAGTGTGCCTCCATTGATGATATCCCCTTGTTTGTAAATATGATCCTGGGAGACATCTTCTACTCTATCGAGATGAAAATTACTGATGTTGACGCCATCTCCCCTCCTCGACTTGGCTATGAGAAGAGCCCAGTTGGAATGAAACTTTTTGTAAGAGAGATGTTAAAGTGAAAAACGTCATTTCAAATGATGTTTTTTTTGAAAAAAAAAAAAAAAATACTCCGTCAGCCCCATGGAGGCTTGATGGAAGTTAAAAAATACCACTGTGAATGACATTTTTCGTTGAAAAAACATCACTTTAAGTGGTATTTTTTCAATCTCCTTCTTCCTCACGACCGGGGCGAGGGGCCAAGGGGGGCTCGGGGAGGGTGCGACTGGGCCGAGGGGGCGGGGCGGGGGGGGAGGGGGCCTGTGTGCGGACCGGGCGAGGGGGCCGGGGCTCGAGTGCGGACCGGGCGGGGGGGCTCGGGTGCGACCGGGCGGGGGGCGGGGGGGCCTCGTGGGTGTGGACCGGGGCTTCGCTCGAGGGAGGGAGAAGCCGTGGGCCTGGGGAGGGCCGTGTGTGGGGTCTCGGGAGGAGGGGGAGGGGAGGGGAGGGAGGAGGAGGGCGAAGCCGAGGGGGGGCCTTTTATGAGGAAAATGCCATCGAGAATAGCGTTCAAACGCCACTCTGAGTGGTGTTCAAACGCCATTCTAAGTGGGGTTTTTTCAAGACGCCACTCAGAGTCGCGTTTTTTAACAGCCACCTTACTCCCACGCTGATCGAGCGTTTTTTTTTTCCGAAAAAACGCTATTTGAAATGGTGTTTTTCACTCTAACACGTTTTTTGCAAAAAGTTTCGTTTCCACCCTAAATTTGTTAAAAAAAAAAATTTTAACCTCAATTATAAAAACAGCTCTGCAAGTTGGGGACAATTCACTGGCGACTCCCTATTAGAAATCTCCCAGACCTCATTCAGGTTGATGACTCTAATTCCAGCTCAGAGCCGTTGGTGATTGATCCCTCTGCCGCTAGCCCCAGCTCCTCCTCCTAGGTTCTGAAATCCTTCTCCCTACCAACTTAGCCTTAACCCTTGGTCTCACTATCAGAGATCGATCCACCCCCTTATTGGAACTCATCTCTTTTGGTGAATCATCGCGAGACCCTCCTCCATCCTTTGGTCGACCTCCTCTGGTTGCCTGGCGGGCTCCATCGCTTCGGATCCGGCATCAGGTTTTAAAGTGCACTCGATCTCCTCCCTTATTATTAGCCAGGTTTGACCAGCTTCTACCCCTTCCTGAACCTGATTCCCGACTCTTCCTCCTGCCCGAGTATCTTCAGCGCTGTTGGGTCTACTTCCTCCCTCTCCTGGGCCCGAGCCATCTTCACCGAGCGAGGCGATCCTGGTCAATCATGTTTCTCCGGAGCTTCCATTCAGGTCTCTAGCCGGCTTCTCCCCTTTAATCAAACAAATGGCCCTTCTCCCTCCCCGCCATGGTATGCTCGCTCGGCACTCCTCATCCTCTCCAGTGGCTCGGTCTTCCTCCTCACCACCTGACGTCTTCTATCGAGAGTCCGTTCCTGAAGAGCTCCCATCCCCTAGAAAGCCTCCCCCATCTACTCCTGCTGACCCCTCAGCTTGCCTTCCAGAGGTAGCGACTAACCCCCCCCCCCCCATCTTGTTCTTACTCTCCGAAAATCTTCAAAGGTTGCGGTCGCCGTGAAGTCGATCACTGCAAGGCTTCTCCCAATCAAAAAGCTCAAAAAGAGGGCGGTGAAGTCCAACTCCTCCTCTGCTGTGACTGATCCCCGCCATTCCTGCCTCTACTTGCCTTGGAAGAGCAATCCTTGATTGACTAGGGGCATTCCTATGG
Source organism: Metroxylon sagu (assembly GCA_017589505.3). Classification (NCBI taxonomy): domain Eukaryota; kingdom Viridiplantae; phylum Streptophyta; class Magnoliopsida; order Arecales; family Arecaceae; genus Metroxylon; species Metroxylon sagu. The sequence goes on along the minus strand of JACVBY030000658.1, from coordinate 515,807 downwards.
ACTTGCTATTCCGAATGATGCTGCCAGAATTATAGTGGCCTCACTGCTGAAGGTTGAGGATGCCAAAGCAGGGGAAATCTCTATCAATATCTAAGCTCTCTTCGTCCTCTGTTCTGCCTATGAAGAAACGGATTGCCTACTGGATGGTTTCTTCCAAGATGCATCGGGCTTCTTTTGGTTTTCTTCTCTATGTGATGGTACAGCTGCCCATCTTTTGTATTGTCTTGTCATACCTTGGTCTTTTCTTTGTTTGCACCCTTTGTCCATTGCTTCAATCCCCAATAGTTGGCTTGTTTGTATTTTTGGCTGTTTAGCAGCGACGAAAAGATCGATCTCTCTTCCCTTTCTTTTGTCCTTCTATGTTATCTGGATTAGGTTTATGAAGATTCTCTCACGAACGTTGGAGCCAACAAGCATTGGGAAATCAAAGACGTCATCGCTTCTTCCTTATGTGACATGGTTTTTTTTCAAGAATCCAAACTTTCAGCCCCCTAAGAAAATCCTTAAATCTGTGGGAGGAAATAGAATGGACGAATGGATCTCTCCGGATGCTTGTGGCTCAACCAGTGGTATTTTAATTGGGTGGAACTCCAAGTTCCTTTCTCTTCGGGGATAATTTATTGGCACCTTCTCTATTTCTGTAAGCTCTTCTGCGAGGAACTTATCTTCACGTCTGTATCTTGGGCCAATGATAGAAACCTTCGATCGTCTTTGCAAGGAGACGTTCTTAACGCCATCAGGGGCGCAAAAAAGAGCTATTTTTATAAGTAGGATAAAAAAATATTTTTTTAACAAATTAAGGGTGGAAATAAAACTTTTTGTAAAAGAGGTGTTAAACTAAAAAATATCATTTCAAATGGCGTTTTTAGAAAAAAAAAAACATTCCGTTAGTACCAGGCGTTTTTTAAAACGTCACGAACACGCCACTTAAAGTGGTATTTTTTTAAAGTGCACCCCCCCTCCGCCTCCCGATCTCCCCTCCCCCTCCCTCTTCCCTCCCGTGCACCCCTCACGAGCCCCCGCCACCCCCCCTCTCTTTCCTCCCGAGCCCCCCTCGCCCTCCCGATCTTCCCCCCCCCCCCCCCCCTCTTCCCTCCCCCCCTTCCCTCCCCGAGCCCCCCCCCCTCCCGGCCCCCGGTCCCCCCGCCCTCCCGATCTCCTCCCCTCCCTCCCGAGCCCCGACCCCCCTCCCCTCTCGCGAGTCCCCCCGTGCGATACCCCCCGTCCCCTCCCGAGCGTGCACCCCCCGCAGCCCCCCGGCTCCCTCTCTCTCTCGCGCACCCGAGCAGCCCGGTCCGATCTCCTCCCCCTCCCTCCCCGAGCCCCCGACCCCCTCCCCCTCGCGAGTCCCCCGTGCGATACCCCCGTCCCCTCCCGAGCGTGCACCCCCCGCCCCCCCCGGCTCCCTCTCTCTCTCGCGCACCCGAGCAGCCGGTCCCCCCTCTCTCTCTCGGTCCATCTCGCGATCCGCCCCCCTTCCTCTCTCGGGCAAGTGGTCTCCCAAGATAAATTTTTTTTTAATTTAATTAAATTATAAAAATTTAAATATGCTTTGTTACTAACAGCTTCACATTCATCTTTATAATAAAGAAATTGATAATTAAAATAATGATATTTTTAGTTTAATTACATCAATTAATCGCAACAGAAAAACTAAAAAACAAAAAAATTTATGTATCGATAGAAATAAGTAAAGGTTAGTTAGCTTCTTATGGAAAAATTACATTGTTTGATGAGTAAAAAAAATTCAATGAGCATGATCTATGTTATTAGTCATGATGAGCAACGTTGACAACTTGATATGCCAATATATCTTATTTTAATAATAATACTTAAAAAAATAAATGCTTTGGATGTCAAGTCTCTGATATAGTCTCATTTTAACTATACAACAAACACACAGAAAATAAATAGGTTAATATCAAATATTTAACAAGGTACGCATCTATTATTTAAATGTTAAATGCTTATGAAATACGTGCATATTTCATTATTAGTTTGTTTGCAGTTAATCAGTAGAAAATTTATACTTATTTCAGTTTATGCTTGATGATACAATATTATGTATTGATGCTAGATTTATTTTGAATGTTATTTTTCAGATGAGCACCGATACTGTTCGATTGCTACTTTATTATGATGGATCAATTGAACATGGCTTAGATGGAATACAATATAATCAATCTCCTTGTAAAAGTTTTAGATTGAGCATGGGAACCCGTTATGTTGAGTTGATCAAGCAGGTTTATAGTGTGCTTAAAATTCCAGTGCAGCAATATATTTTGAGATTGATGTGGAGATCTCCAACATTGCATCAGAAATATGTGCTTCATCCAATCGAGGAGGATGACGATGTGGAGGAAATGTTGACATTTCCTTCCAAATTTCCAGATTATCGCTATGTTTAATTATATGTTTTCAAAGAAGATGCTCCAGCTCCATACAATGTTGATCATACAGAGGATATTCAGGATAGTTCTCCTATTGCCCAGCAGCAGATCAGAACTCCAGTGGATTTCCCGATGATGGAAGGAGTTATGCCAGTAGTACAGAGTGTTGATGTGGCAAACAATCAGAGTGTTGATAGTCGGGGACTTGAGTCAGACGATAGTGCAGATGATGACTATTGGTCTGAACATGATGACTCTGACGAAGAGCGAGATGAGGATGAAAACTCACATGGAGATGATGTAGTTCATGAAACTGGTTGTAGTTCTGTTCCTATATCTACTCATCCAAAAATTGTTCCTAGTCAGGTTTATGAGCATCAAGTCTTTGCACATAGTCAAATACCGGAGTTTTATCATGACTTGAATTTGCAGGATGGTGGTTATGTTAGCACTCAAAGACAATTACCCTTTAATTCTCAATTTTGGGATTCATCAATGACTGAGTTTGCTACAGGATTGTTGTTTACTAGCAAAGATGAACTGAAAAAAGCATGTGAAATTTATCACATCAAGAAGCATCGCACATATAATGTTGTGGAGTCAAAGAAAGCATTCTGATCTATGAAATGTGCATCTTCAAGTTCTGCATAGAGTTGTCATTGGAGGTTGCGTACTACAAAGTTGAAGAAGCATGGATTTTTTGAGATCACAAGGTATGAGGGGCCACACTCTTGTTTATTCAGTCATGTAACTCGGGATCATAAACACATAAGTTCACGAGTTATCAGTCATGCGGTTCGACATATTGTGGAAAAACACCCATGTGTGAATATTGAAGCCATTATTGCAGCTGTGGCAGAACAATTTCATTATACTGTGTCATACTCCAAAGTATGGCGTGGGAAGCAGAAGGCATTGAATGATGTATTTGGTGAATAGGAACCCTCATATGCTAAGTTACCTAAATACATGCTTGCACTTCAGAATGTAAACCCTGGAACGGTGGTCTGTTGGGATTTCTACAATGCAAGGACATCTAATGTGCGTGTCCTGAATTATGTTTTCTGGGCATTTCATCCATCCATCGAGGGGTTTCGGCATTGTCGCCCAGTCATTTCTATTGATGGAACACATCTTTATGGAAAGTACAAGGGGAAGATGCTCATTGCAACAAGCATTGATGCTGACAACAGGATATTTCCACTGGCCTACGCAATTGTGGATGAAGAGTGCACTGCTAGCTGGAGTTGGTTTTTGTGGAATCTCAGGAGGCATGTTGTGAAAGACAGAAATGGCATTTGTCTTATTTCAGACCGACATCCAGGTATACTAAGTGCCATAGCAGATGACAGTAATGGATGGGCTCCACCTCTAGCTTATCATCGCTACTACTTGAGACATGTGTGCAGTAATTTCAGCTCAAGATTCTTTGATATTCAATTAAAAAGAGCTGTATGGAAAGCAGGGAGCGAACATCAGCTTCGAAAGTTTAACTTTATCATGGAACGGATCAAGACAGTTAATGCAGAGGCTTGGACTTGGCTATCGGAGTAGGAGCCAGAGAAATGGACATTGGCACATGATGGGGGCTTCCACTATGGTATTTTAACAACAAATCTCTCAGAAGTTTTTAATAGTGTACTGAAGGGAGCTAGAAATGTGCCGATAACGGCCTGTTTTCAGATGACATTTTATCATCTTGTCAAGTATTTCAATACGAGATGCGCGGAAGCCATGAGATATGTGCAGGATAATCGAAATACTTTTTTCACTCCTCATGTGACAATTAAGCTTGTTGAAAGTCAAGCCAAAGCTAATGAGCACAGAGTGTTTAGATACAACATGCAGAGAGCCACCTATGAAGTCGTTACAAGAAGGTCAAGTGAAGCTCTTAGGGGTGGAGGCAACGTTCAGAATGTGTCACTCATAGACAGAAATTGTTCTTGTGGAAAGTGGACAATTTATAAGTATCCATGTTCACATGTCTTAGCCGTGTGCCACGAAATTGCCATGGATACAACCCCTCTTGTTGATGAAGTATACACAATTGGCTCTTATATAAATGCATGGGGAGGTGAGTTTAATCCGTTACCCCACGAAGACTACTGGATGGACACATTCACATGCATTCCTGATCACAACCATCTCAGACTGAAGAAAAAAGGTAAGCCTAAGTCATCACGCATTCATAATGAAATGGATGAGGTGCAGCCAAGAAGTAAAAATCGTTGTAGTATTTGTAAGCAAACGGGTCATTCTCGACGCCGTTGTCCTAATATAAATGTTGGACCTTCAGGATCCTAAATTGTATTATCTATGTTTTATGTATGAAACAACTGCATGTAAAATTATGGATCACTAGTATTTTTACGTTTCTTGTGCTTATACTCCTGTTCATGTATGTGCTTTTTATTCAGTTTGAAACTCATCTGATACTCTTTTGATGCACTTCTTAAACTTTTATGAAACTTTTCTGAAACTCTTCTAAAAGGTATTGCTTTTCTGAGCAACATGCGGCAGAGCGTCGCATCCTCCGGTCTCGCATTTGATCATTAAGAATCTCATTAGGGGTATAGTTTCGACCGTCTTCCGAACGAATCTTTCCTCTGACATGATTAGGTTCTTCTTTTATGGTCACAGACAAAAGAGAGGATATTGCGAGGGTGAACATGGAGAAATTTAGTTCCGTCACCACCGAAGTAGAGAGCCTCCATCAACTCGGTAAGTCCTTGTAAAAATCTCGAAACCCAATCATTTTACCCTTTATTCTGGAAAATTCTGCGCAAAATTCTTATATTGGGTTTAAGAAGTTTCAAACTCCATAAATTAGTCTGAAACTATCATCGAAAGGTGGTTTTCTTCCATCACAAACAATTTCATGGTAGTTGCAATTTAATGAAACGTTGGTGCATTAAAACAACTTCTGCATGGTTGATTGTAATAAATGAGAGCAAGAATTTGAAATTTTGACAGACTTCATTTAGGCTATCTGCACTCAAGGTTTAGTGTCTTGAATTGCTTGATTTTTCTTCTACTTTTTCAGGGTATGTTTGTTCTTGTTTGAGTGGGAGTCTCAGATAGAGAGAGTTACGGTGGCTCAATGGACATAGGCTCAAAGAGACGAACCACATAAATCTTGCTCTCTTATGTTTGTTTTGCTATTATCTCATTGCCTTTGTTTAATGTCACATTGATTGCACACAGGGTTAGGCGCAAGAAAAGAAAAATTATAGCAACAGATGAGTGTTAGGATTACTTGGCGGTTTTATGATAATGTAGCTGCATGAGTCAATAAGGAAACTATCAGAGTTGAGAGGCAGAGTTGCTCTTCTTTTCTGTTGTTTTCTTGACTATACCATCTTGATATATGATTTGCTGCTATGTTGGCTCAACGCTCTTGTTCTTGCCAATTAATTTGTAGACATTTTAATTGCTATGCCCTGTGGTTGCACCTTTATTTAAGACCACTGGGAAGATGTGGAGCATTTGCTGGATACAGCTGTTTTATTTTAGGCCCTGCCAATGCCAACATTTTAGCAGTGATTACTTATACTAGTTTTAAGCTTCATCAAGTAATTGCGTTGATTTGATTACAATTTAGTGATTACAACTAAATTACAGGTGTTTTACTCCATCGGCTTATCTATACAGCAGAGTCTGGGCTACTCTTTTCTATTTGTTATGCTATGCTGTGATATTCAGTACAAGATATTCCTTTTCAGTGCTTACTTCATTAGAGACTAACTTATGTTTTGTGGGTTTCTGATCTGACATGCTTTTTTTTTTTCTTTTTTCTTGGTGATGACCCTATGCTATGTTCCTTGAAATTTAGTCAATTAAAATGCTGCCAAGAGTTGGGGGAACAGGCTGATTTTTGTTCACTGGTAGGTGTATTATACTTAAATATTATTGTGCTTCAGATAAAATTAAGAATCATCATTACTTCATATGCCTTGAAGCTCTGATTTGATCAACTTGTCTGCTCTTCTAACTCCCAGAGTTGCTCATTCTCTTCTTTCTTGTGCATTTACTATGGTCAGTTCAGAAGCTTAGGGAATAATTCTAACTCCCAGAGTTGCTCATTCTCTTCTTTCTTGTGCATTTACTATGGTCAGTTCAGAAGCTTAGGGAATAAGTAGCTAGTACTGAGGCTTTATTGGCATAGCGAACATCTCAGTAGCATTTGTCAGGTCACAGTCAATCGGAGGAATAAACCCTTCTAATTTTGTAACTGCACTGTTGAGGAGCTATGGGCAACAAAGTAGAGGAGCGAACTTTGACAATGCTCCCAACTTGTTTTCATGGGTGGACGCTGGGCATGTTGTCTTTGACGTTTTCATGGAGCTCCCTAGATATTGCACTATGTAAAGAAATGTTTCCAATCCTTCTGATAGAGCAACTTATTGTGAATGTTTTGTTGTCTCATTCTCTCTTTTTTGGTGGATCTAGCCAGTTGGCTTGGACTTTGAAACAGTATCTCTGTAGAGTAATTCCTACACACATGTGCAATTCTATCTACTTACATCTTCTCATTTGCTATGGCAGGACAGGTCCCACAAATAATGAAATGAAGCATCTCTCTAGCAATACCCTTTGTCAAAAAACAATTAACAACAAAGTTCCATCTGGCCAATAGGTACCAAGAGATGTGGTTGCATATGATCACTCAATCAAGAAAAATCTCGGTTCAGCTCATCATGAAGATGAGCATTTTCAGTGCCTTGTGCTTTTATACCATAGGCACAAGTTAAAATGTTAAAGACTTTGAATGAAATGATATTTCATGATATATAAATTGTTCTAAGTTAGAAGGATGCATAATTCTAATATTTATCCTAAGGAGGCCATTGAGAGTGCTATTTATCATATAGTGGATCATTTCAGCCTTTTTTGTGCACTTAAAAAAAAAAAAAAAAAACTTTTAGCAAGATATTTTTGCTAGAAATTGTATTGATAGGCCCACCTAAAGTTATCTTTGATTATTTTTCACTTTCAATATATGCTCATGTTTTTCAAATAAATGTCAATATATGCTCATGTTTATTGCTTTCAATTTCATCCCTATCACCTTTCTGGAATAAGTTTGTTACAGGAAGAGGAGGAAAATCAAAAAAGCTGTGTCATACTGAGGTTCATGAAAATCGCTATCAAAGTTTCTTGGGTAACAATTGTATGCCTCAGAAGTAGCCAACACATATGAAGAGTCATAGGCTGCATCATCATTGCTCATCCTGCAACTGACTAGCTCAGCAGTTTGCTAGGGTTCTTCCTTTCATGAGCATATGATGTGTCTGTACAGCTATTATTTAAATCAGAATATGTCTCTAACTTGTTAGTGGTATCACAAGAATCTTGCCCATTTTTTATTACTGCATCCCTAATGTCATTTTCTCTTGATAGAGTCCTCATATCCATCACTTTGGACCCAACAACATAAGCAAGGGAGCCAGTACCAACACTTGAGTGCATCATTTGACATTGCCGACCTGAAATCGTTATATTGTTCCCTGCATTGAAAAATTATACGTTAGGTCATTCCTTGGAAATCTGATGGTAAGATTAGTTCAGTCCCTGGGGGCAAGAGGTTGATCCAAGATAAGTGAGAAAAGCAGCATGTTAAAGATATCCTGCTGATATTTCAAGGAAATGGATTACCCTTTATTCTTCAGCTATCACTGGGCATACTTAAAGCATGTCAGAGAACTATCTGATATAATTTGCATCCATACTACAATATGCTTATTTGCAGACAAATAGCTTTGACAAATTGAAGTTGTTGACTAATGATGATGTCAACAAATTATCACATTGTTGCTAAATATTGAAAAAGGTATTTAAACTTGAAAAAATATGCAAAACTGCTAATATTTATTACTTTGCTGCATATTCAAATGCAGTTATGATATTAGCCAAAATTCAACTTTCCTTGACAGGAAAAAATCATGCTGATCATACAAATGAGTTGGCACAATGTAGACTGTAAAATATATTAGGCAGTAATGGTTCAGAATTTGTCATGCACCGAAAGACTACACATGCCCAAAATGCAATAGGCTATTTGACCTAGAAACACATTCCACAGTAGGACATATTTCCAATTATAAACTAAGAGAAAAATTGCATGTGCAATAGCCAACTAATCAATTACAGTCTACAGTGGAAAACAAAAGTAAAACCTTCGAGCCATCTTTAATTGCTTCTGGTACTCAGCAGTACTGCTTAAAGCATAGCAACCAATAAGAAACTCTCAAACTTCGGCCCGTATAGAAGGATCCACACCCTGCTTTGTGTAAGAAAAGGATGCGCATACAAATCAGAAATATATAATTAATCTTCTTCCATAGGACAAGAGAAAAAAAAACTAAAAAAAAAAGATTGAGATAAACTGTTTAAGAGAACATTTAGAATATCACTTAGTTAGCATGAAGCCAAAACTCTTGCTTTAAATATTCCAAGTGGTTCCTACTTGCTACTTTCAAATTAAGTCACTTAGTTACCATATAACTAAACTGTTCAAGGCAACAATTTAATAACGCTTCAATAAGTCAGAAACCATCACAATATCTGAGCAATACAAGAAACAACTCAATGGATGAAACATATTTAATACATTAAACAAAAAAGTCTTTACAACAATTAGTTTATTTACATAGCTTAAGTACGACAGCCCCGTCTAGGAGGTCGTCGAACTCGTCTAGAGCATCGCGCATATGTCGCGATCGGTCGAGGGCCCTCGTCAACCATATGGGAGACCCCCTCCTACGCGGGGATCGTATCTGTCATATCAATGTCGCAAAAATAGTGGGAGACATCATCGCCGACCTTGGTGATATCCGTATCAGCAATATCAGTAATCAGCAACGCCCTCTGATCATGACTACCAGATGTACCCTCACCTGCATGCCCCATGTGTGAAAAATCGTATGCATATGGCAACGGCATGTATGAAGGCGATGGTGTATAACGAAATCTACTCATCCTAGGATCCTCATATGCGTGTGTCATCGCCGGTTTCTCATGAACTCGTGCCGCAGCAGGTGTACTCCTCACATGTTGATGGCCAATTACAGAAAAAGTGTTATCTAAAATCGCCCTCATGTCCAAATGAATCCTTTGCCGCTCGGCCTTCGATGTCGAATGCATAACTCGATCCAAGTTCAAGGACAACTCTTGAAACCTCTCATGCTGCATGTTTATGACAATATAATATCAAAAAACAAAAGATAATAACTCTAAAATAAATGATATTAAATAATCATTTTTTAATAATACTATGAATTCAAATGAAGCTCCTCTTTCGTAGCCCGCAGTATGATACTCGGAACGGCTAATGCATATACGTGTTATACTCCTAAACCATTCCATATACTCAGGAGTAAATGGGACTCCCTCAGCAATAGGCTTCCCAATAATGATGTTTTCACGCCGCTCATTCCATGTAGCAATATGTGTGGCGTGTATGACATCCCACGAGGCATATGCCCTCCCTCGTCGATCTATCTAATGAAGCTGAAGTGACATATCGCATGGTGATGGGATCGATTGGCGGCAACCAAATTGCCGAAGCACTCAGTCCGGGAAATGCCACTCCACTAAATCAAAACAAATAAGTGGGGTCCGTGCCATCCAAATATCCGAACCGAATAAGCAGCTTAGAGGCAAAATAGAGAAAATCTCGGGCGTATACGAACACCATATGAATTGCATATAAAAAAACCATCAATCCACAACTTACCTACATAAAATAAAAAAATAACATTGGAAATAGATTTGAAATTTAGTAATGTCATACCCGTTGGGAACTATCATCCAATACGTCGAACTGGTCTCTATAGGCACGCAGTGTATGAGTTGGGACATTTTTTTGGTTCAATCTCACATTCCATCTATGCCCCCACTGTGCACCTAAGTGCCAAGCATCATTTGCATCAGCAGGTCTAGCCTCCGGAGTCTCAACTCTGATGGGACGAAAAACAGGTAATCGTTCCCATGCCCATACCTGAATGTTCAAATAATGCTCAATATTAGTAAACAATACAAAAGAAAAAAATCCAAACTCATTCGATATAATCAACTGTTTACCTGTAGCGAGGGCAAGTATCCTCCTATCTCTGTCTGAGTAGGACTCGTTCCGCGATAGAGTGCTCGATACAAACCGGCAAGTGTAGCAGAACCCCAGTTATATGCAACAAATGTTCCCAGGTCTTCTAAAAGAGGCACATACATCAACTTCACTAAATATCCGGATGTATCTGGAAGGATGACTCCACCTATAATTCGGAGAAGTTGCCCCCTCACAAACTACTGGACAACCTCATCATCTGCATCATCATCCAAGTGGAAGTCTTGGTAGAACTGATTGAAGAATGATAAGCAGAAACGACCTTTAGAAAATGCTTCGGCAGGGGGTTCAACCCCAAACAACCTCACAAATATATCTTGCCACTGCTCTAATATATAACGCGGATCAAGCCCAGTAACCGCTAACCCATCAATCCGTAAACCACTCAGAATACCGACATCCTGTAGTGTGATTATCGCCTCACCAAATGGAAGATGAAATATGTGGGTCTCCTGCCGCCACCTCTCAACAAGTGTAGAAATAAGGCCGATATCGAGTCGAATCTGGCCTATCCGATATATGTCATACATGCCAACCTGCTCCAAATAATATTGCACTCGTGGGTGTGCCATGCCCGGTGTCTCCTTCCATTCTACATGTCATGTCGACGGCATCTAAACACCAGTAATTCCTGCAATAAATTCATTGCAATAATACATATAAATAACATAAACGCATGCTAACTAATTAAAAATCATCGATCAATAATGCATACCTCGCCCTCAAATATTTTAGTTGATCTATGTGAGGCTTGCAGAGTGAGAACACTAGGATCGCGAGGCCCTCGATGTAAAACATTATGAGCCATCTCATACTATTCTGTCAAAACAAGTAAAAACATCACATAAGAAATTTTTTTTTTTCACTGATAATAACAAGTAAAAACAAGTTTGATTTATTTGAACAAAAAAGCATAACTACAATGATAATAAGATAGAAACCATGATGATGTACAATGAAATTTTTAATAAAATAATTTTTATTAGAATAATTTTCAATAGAATTATTCCAATGAATGTTAATCCAACAGCAGTAAATAACTAAGGCAATAGCTCAAATATGATATAATTTTAAAATAAATTATATTTACCTGAAACTGAGAATGTATTTACATAAGTAATTTATGGTTCAAGTAATTTTGCGAAAATGCCATGCATTTTAAAAGAATGGTGCCATGGTCTAGAAAATCTAAGATTTTTTTAAACCTGATGTTACAAGAGAGGCTATTTAGTTGATATGTATGCTAAATGTGGCAGTGTTGATGATGCTTGTTATGTTGTTGTTCTTAAGGAATGATGTCTCTATGACTGGCCTTATTTTCCTCTTGCATCATACGAGCAACACATCCAAAGCATTCATTTTTTTCAATTATTATTATTAAAACAAGACATATTGGCATATCAAGTGTGTCAATGTTGCTCATCATGACTGATAATATAGATCATGCTCATTTAATTTTTTCATGCTCATTGAATTTTTTTTACTCATCAAACAATGTAATTTTTTCACAAAAAGCTAACTAACCTTTACTTATTTTTTTCGATACATAAATTACTAATTTTTAAATTTTTCTATCGCAATTAACTGATGTACTTGAACAAAAAATATCATTGTTTCAATTATCAATTTCTTTATCATAAAGATGAATGTGAAGCAACTAGCAACAAAGCATATTTAAATTTTTATAATTTAATTGAATTAAAAAAAATTACCTTGGGGAACCACCAGCTCGAGAGAGGAAGGGGGATGGGCCGCGAAACGGGCCTCAGATGGGTCGCGAGAGAGAGGGAGCAGGGGGGACTGCTCGGGTGCGGGAGAGGGGGACCGGGTGGGTTCGCACAAGAAAGAGGGAGCAGGGGGACCGGGTGGGGCTCGGGGAGGGGGGGGCGGGGGGGGGGGGGTGGGGGATGCGTGTGGAGTGGGGTCCCGGTGGGGCTCGGGGGAGGGGAGCCGGGGGTGGGGTGGGGGGGCGTGTGTGGAGTGGGGTCCCGGTGGGGCTCGGGGAGGGGGGGGCGGGGTGCGTGTGGAGTGGGGTCCCGTGGGGCTCGGGGAGGGGGTGGGGGGGGGGGGGGGGGCGGGGTCGCGTGTGGAGTGGGTCCCGGTGGGGCTCGGGGAGGGGGGGGGCTCGGATGCGGACCGGGAGGGGGGCGGGGGCGGGGCGGGTGCGGCACCGAGGGCTTCGCTCGGGTGGAGGTGGCTCGGTGGGGGGGTGGGTGCGGTGTGGGGTCCCGGGGGCTCGGGGAGGCGGGGGGCTCGGGGAGGGGGGGTGCAGCGGTGGGGTCCCGGGGGCTCGGGGAGGGGGTGCCGTGGCGTGGGGTCTCGGGGGACCGGGGGGGCTCGGGGAGGGGTGGTGTGGGGTCTCGAGGGGAGCGGGAGGGGGAGGAGGGGGGGAGGGTGAAGCGGGGCGGGGTGGGTGTTGTATTAGAAAAACGCCACTGAGAGTGGCATTTTTTGAATGCCACCCGGGATGCTTTTTTGCTCGAAAAACGTCATTTCAAATGGCGTTTTTCACTTTAACACCATCCTTGCAAAAAGTTTTATTCCCCTCCTGAATTTGTTAAAAAAGTATTTTTTAATCCCATTTATAAAAATAGCTCCGCAAAAAAATTCGGCAATAGAGGACAGATAGTTAATGTGAGATCCTCCTCTCCGAGGCCTTTGGCGATTGGAGGAGGCTTTAATGCAAATAAATCCCTAGTTGACAGAAAAGTAACACCCAAGTCATTTCTGCCTCTAGCTTTTGGGGACTTTATTACGAGCCTCCAATTGATAGATCCGAAGATCAAAGGCCAGGATTTCACCTAAAGCAATAAAAGAGACTTCCCTTCTTTGACTAGGCTCGGTCAATTTTTCATCTCTCTAGAATGAGAAAGCCTCTTTTTGGCCTCGTCCCTTCTTACCATTCTTTGCTCAATGTCTGATCACTCTCCTATTATTCCCGATGTTGATGTTAAATTCTCTTTTAATAAAATATTTAAGTTTAAAAATTGATGTTTACTTGAGAAGGACTTCAAGGAGGTGATTCTGTTCCATTAGCAAAGTCCTTCTCTCTCTTCTAACTTAGCTTCGCCTGCAACCTTAAAAGACTAAAATCATTCCTTAAGGCTGGTTCTTCCAACATATGGGAAGCCTCTAGGACCCTAGAGTAAAAGATTCTTTATGATATCGGCATCACCAATAGAAAAGAGGACTCTTTCTCATTATCTAAAGTGAAAATATAAACTCACAAAATCCTCAAACAATCTCTTCTAGACATTTGCTCCAAGAAGGAGTACTAGAAAGAAAGCGCAATATCAATGGCTCAAAAAAGGTAACAACTCTTTCTTTCACCAAATGGCATTTACTAGAAAAAAAAGAACATATTGTCTTTATTTATCATAATGGTGCCGAAACCTTCGATCAACCTGAGATTGTAGTTGCCTTCCATGATTTCTTCTTCAACCTATTTGGTATATCATCGAAGCCTTCCATCCCCCTCAACTGATGGGATATATGCCCCCCACCCACCCTCCTTTATTCTTCCTGACTTTTCTTCTCTATGCCATCCATTCTCCTTAGAAGAAATTAAGAATGCAGTGTTCGATTTTGGCAAGGACCTTGATGGGTTCTCTTTGATCTTCTTTCAGAAGTTTTAGGAATTGATCAAGTATGACTTGGCCCTCATATTTAAGAACTACTTCAATGAATCTCCGAATATCAGTAGTCTCAATTATGCCTTTATTGCTCTTATCCCTAAAAAGAATAGTCAGCTATCTGTCAGAAAGTGCAGACTAATTAGCCTACTCAATAGCTTATTCAAAATTCTATCGAAGGTGGTCGCTTCTAGATTGGCTCCCTTTCTTCCTTCATTGATATTGGATGCGCAATCAGCCTTCATCAAAGGAAGGTTTATCTTAAAGACTTTCTTGGCAGCTCAAGAAATTATTGCCCACCGCAGAAAATCAAAGGCAAAGAGTTTGATCTATAAAATTGAGTCTTCAATAACATAAGCTAAGATTTTCTTTTTCATCTTCTGAATACTAGAGGTTTTCCTTCCACCTTTGATCTTCTCAAGCTAAGATTCAAATCATTCAATGAGAAAGTATAGATATGGCTTAAGAAGATCCTTCCACCATAACAGTTCAAGTCTCATTTCAGCCATAGGGCCAAGACTAACTACCTCCTTAACAACCTCAACGAGTCATTCAATGCTATGATCATGGAAGGTAGAAATGTACCTATATTATCTATATTGGAGTAGGTTGGAATCAGAATAATGAATAGGTTTAATATAAAAAGACTCAGTATGAAGAAGTATGGAGGACCAATTTACCCTAATATTTAAGACAAGCTTGAGGTGTTAAAATTGGAGTCTAGAAATTATTATGCAACACATGCTTGGAGGTTGAAGTATAAGGTAAACAATAGCTATGAGATACATACAGTTGACTTAACCTCAAGAATTACACATGTAAGATTTGGGATCTCATTAGAATCTCTTGCAAATATGGTATGGCATCCATTATCAAGTACCTAGAGCAACCAAAGAAATATGTTCATCCTTGTTACAGCAAGAAAGTTATTTGGCCTGTTATCAAGAAATCAACATATGATCATTCTACTATAGGTACTACAGGAACAAGTTGGTATGGGTTTCCATAAGCCAAAACTCTGAGTTCTCTCACTCTGTTAAATAAAGCCATGAAATCGCCTATTATATCTCAATGACATGGAGAACATGATATATCCTTTCAAATTCCTGAAGTTTCAAATGTCACTTTAACGACCAACAACATAATGGCCAAACAATGTCCGCCTAAAAGTCATATATATATTTATAACCGTGACCAGAAACTCTTGTACTTACTATTTGGGTCAGCTCTGGAAATCTTTATTTGTCATCACTCTCTTTTAAATGGTTGCATACTCCTGCCATGGCAAGCTTCATGTTGTCCTGATTCTATCATCAAAATTGAGGGACTTGCCTTCGCTCAAGGTTGTCAGATATTCATTTCACATGCACATACCATCTACGATCTCAGTTGATTCCACACGACTTTGTCTCTAATCGGCTCGTACTTGTGTCTCCCTCTTCAAATTAAAGACACATCAAAATATGGCAATGTGAAAAGTATTTCCAAACTTACAAATAGTATAGCTGTTCGTAACTTTATCTTCCCAATATCATTTTACCTTCTCAAAGAATATGAAACATAGACCACTCACTACTTTTTTGACGAACCAGAGCAGGCAAAAATAGACATAACAAACAGTAACTTGAATCAGAAACTGAAGGAGAAAGACCGGCACCATAAAGCTTGCAACCTTTGAACAAACTGAGGCAACGCTACCAAATAGACGGACAAAAGCCTTCTTCTTCTTTTTAACTGTCAGAACTCTAATTAAAGACCAATGCCAACAAGACGCGACTCTTTCACAAACAGAGGCCGTGCTACATTGGAAAAAAAAAAAAAACTGTCAATCAAAATTAAGACGAATCGCACCTCAGTAACTCGGTCAACAAAACCACTAAATATATGGAAAGAAAACTAGATCCAGACAAAGGTAAGGAAAGAGCGAATTTGAGGGAAGATTATCCTCGACATGCTGAACACCCGCGGCGGTTGAAGAACTTGACAAAAGGGAGAGAGCAGGAAATAGGCCATCCGACATTTTTATATCAGAAGTGGATTGATTGGAACGGCTGAAATTTCTTGTTATAGTGGGGTGCAAATTTTCTCTCTATCTTTTTGTAGAGGGAGGGGATAAATTAAAAAGCCCTGTCAGCCATCACTTGCTACGTTAAAAATAAAAATAAAAAATAAAAAATAAATCAACGTAAAAAACTGAAACAGATAAGGAGTAAGATTAAAATGATGGATATTAGCATTTTCGAGTGATAACAAATACTTATCCTAGCTAACATGTTCATAACAAGTATTTGGCTTAAATCGATAAATATCAAAAAATAGTAAATAATATGTGATGCAGTCTTGCAAGGATCATGGTTAATGCAGTCTTGCGAGGCATGACCAAGAAAGCAGTTGAGTCTAATTGGATTGGGATGAAAGCTCAGGAAAAGCTGTTTAGTATTGCCTTATGTTTTATGACTCATAGCTCAAGTGACTTTATTGTTTTTATTTTTGATAGAGTTATGAGTTCACTATATTTGGGATTTAACATCACTAGTTTTGAAAGATATGGGTGCTTAATTAAGTGGATATAAACTTTCTAGGATACCATAATAAGATACTTTCGAGTGACATGCTTTGTTGGCTTGATGGTGACTTAATAGAGCATCTCTCTTGTGCGCATGCTTCTTGTTAGGTTACACACTCCATTTCCATTACGAGAAGATGAGTGAAACAGAGATTTAAAAAGATCTTAGAGATAACTGGCCTTATATGGGTAAATGGAAGATGTTAATAAACGAGTCAAGTTATTGGATCCGAACCTTAATAGAGCATCTCTCTTGTGCGCATGCTTCTTGTTAGGTTACACACTCCACTTTCATTACGAGAAGATGAGTGAAAGAGAGATTTAAAAAGATCTTAGAGATAACTGACCTTATATGAGTAAATGGAAGATGTTAATAAACGAGTCAAGTTATTGGATCCGAACCCAAAGTCCACTTACATAGGTGATTGGTTATCGATGACTTCTACGTAACTATCATGCTATTGAAATAACTCCTTCCCCGATGACTTCTACGTAACTACCATGCTATTGAAATAACCCCTTCCCCATAGTGAAACTGATCAAAGCATTTGACCATATTTCCTCTCGAAAACTCTTCTTCATTTAAACTCTCTCTCTCTCCCTTAGCACTCTCTCTAAGGATACCACCATGATTCCCTTGATTTTGTGAGCGTTGAATCATAGGAGGAAATCTTGTAGCCTCTCCAACTTTGGATGAAATCCATGTGTGCAAAGAGTGGTAACATCGCTGGTCCAAATTTTGCATCGAAAAGTTTATAACAGCAAGCAAAGGTCCAAACAAGTCGGTTGAAATCCCATGATTGCTGCATGATAATATCTAGATTAACAACTACCAAAACTAAGTTAAAAATATGATCATATTGATGTATATAAGAAAACATGCCAAAGATCAGATATGCTGGTCCTAGATGTGTGGCATGAGAGAACAGCGTTTGTTGTGGAGTTGGATATCATCTACCCCATCATACCATGGGCTAAGACATGGTGCTGAAGAAAGGTACTAGGTTGTTATGTCTTGTAGTATGGGAGGATTGGGTGCAATTCATAGAAGTCGATGAAATTCATGGCAGGATTATGATAATATGAATCTCTTTGTGACATGGCAGCAGGATGTTTTTGAATAGAGTTGGATCTCAAAGCCTTTCTCCCCCCCCCCTCAAGTACTCGAAGCATTTGGTTATGGATCCATATAAGCATTCTTTGAAATTTTCTGAAATCCCTATGCATACAAATGGAGCAGAGCTTCAACCAAGTGCACCTGAAAATCTCTCTCGATCAGGTGTAAACCGGGACTCCCACCAGAAAATTGATACCATACATCATGAGGTAGTTGATTGCTAAGTTGTCATGCTAATCCTCCTAGCTTCGATAGAACTTTCACGCGCACGATGCCAGCGCTCTAAAACCTTCTCCACCTTGAGGCCTTTCATGCGCACAATCCGTGCGTCCAGGAAGTCGGAATGCTGATCCCACGAGTCCCAACTCCAACCTCCCCTCTTTCTTCCCTTGTGTGCGCCACTTCTCCCGTCTGTGGCCGTCTCTCTTTCTCGGTTACTCCAACCGCTTCAATCCCAAAAGACACCCAACCTTGACCCTTGGCAACAGCAATGATATCCCCAAATGATATCCCCAGACAACGAATATGCTTGATTGATGTTCTTCTACTTCTGACTGTTACTTGCCCCGTTCCACCTGGATCGCTTATATCTTGCAATGATATTTCAACAAAGAGCAATGAAAGATTAAAATGACATTCCGTTAGACCGTAATGTCTAAAAATTCGGATTTTTTTTAATGTATTTGATTGATATTCTAATATTTCTAGTTGAGATTCTATCATATTATAATTTGATTTCTATGAGATGCTACTAAATTTATGAACAATGCTTTGATTGATGTTCATACAATTTCAACAGTCAAGAAAGTATCAGACAAAGTACATAAACTCATTCTATGCAAAGCCCATGTTCTACAGAGAATAACAATAAGGCACTGATAACACTAACCTGAACAATCTGATTATAAATTGATTATTCATAAAACCAAATTCTATAAACTTGGAAAGAAGAGTGTGCAATGACTAAGCGGATAATTTCAACACCAAACAGAATGGCTGTTACAACAGATAATTAAGGTACAAAACCTTCAAATTAGCAACAAGCACCTTTTTCTAAGTTCTATTTAACAATGCAAATTTTAAGTATAAATAAGACAATCGGATGGTACACAAAAACTCTGTAACCTAACGATTTGCCTTGGCAACACGCTCGATCTCATCCTTCTTCTTAATTGCATAACTGTCCAAAAAAAAATAAAAGAAAGAAAACAGCAAATACATTTTTATGAGAAGAATGATTTGAAGGAATAACCTTTTCCATAAAATGCGAGGAAAAGGAGAGAGAATCAAGGATAAACCACCTATTAGAAGAACCCTTAGCAGCATTAATCAGCTCATCAGCAAGGCACTCAGCAATTGTCTTGATATTTCTAAAAGCACTTTCACGTGCACCTGTTGTAAGGAGGTATATTGCCTGGTTAACTCGCCTCAATGGGGAGATATCAACTGCCTGGCGTCGAACAACACCAGCTGACCCAATTCGAGTTGCATCTTCTCTAGGTCCACTGTAACACACAGGCAGCAAAATGGATTTGAAAAAAAATAATAAAGAAACAAATAAATAAACAAGTTGTGCTCATTATATGATTAAAAGAAAATAACTGAAGTAAGAGGGACAAATTAAAACTCTGAAAAAAAGGAATTCATATAACAATTGACATAAGAAAACCTAAATAACATTAATAAAGGTAACCACTCAAACTTTAGAATACCCAAACAGAGAGAACAAGTTACAAAACCAAGTTAAACAACAAATCCAAATGCCTCAGATGAGCAACCAGAGGCTTCAACAACCAAAAAATTTCATCAGTCTAACAGTACTTAAAAACCACTTGAAGAGTGCCTCCACTGCCAAAATCAGAATGACAAGGTTTACCATGCATCCACATAATCCTGAACAGAAAAATAAAGCTGCTATGGTGGAGCCTTAGGTTGAGATAGAATAGCAAACAATGTCAAAAGGTTTCTAAGGATTGCAATTTGCACATTAATCAAAAAAAGCAGGCTAAATGCCTTTGTCAGAATCTTCATTCAGAAATAATATCAAATTTTAAAACAATGTCCAAGAAGGCCTCCCAGGCCACCTCATTAACCACAACCATAATAATGGAGATTAGCACTACCCTATAAAAAGCAATTTGACTGTCTTTCTATAACAGGGAAAGTGCTTTGATCTTTGAAAGGTGATTTTAAAATCACTATTTTCTAAAAGATATGGATCTCATAAGTCACTAACCAATGATTATGAGTGAATTTGGAAAAAGTAAATCAATTTACAACATTAGTTAATTCACTAAAGAACAGCAAACAATCTCTCTGTGTAGTGCTTGCTTCTATTTTTCTGAAGCTCCCACCAATCCACCAGTAGCTTCCATATAACCATTGGTGAAGATTTTAAGGTTGCCCAAATCAGAACACAGTAAGTATGGCAGTAGAATGCATCAAACTAGGGGATAATCAAGTTTTCCAGTGCTATCATGGTTGAACCCCTTCCACTCAATGCAAGGTGAACTGCAAGTTACAAACTCAAAATCAAACCTACAGAATCAATAATTGTGGACGTTATCCTGCTTAATAAACTTTGGATGATTTTGATATGAAACTATATAACCAATAGTCAGGTCAGGGTTTAAAAATTGTGCAATCCTTGTGCAATGGAAGTTAAGATCATAAGCAGATCATACGCTAAGGATTAGCTTGGCATGACACATCCTACACAACTAGTGGGCATTCTTGTATTTGATCAGGCCAGTGGGTCGAAATGAACTATGCAGGTGTTTAATTTTAACAGTGATAGAAGGTGTTAAGAAACCCAATTTGGTTGCTGGCATGTGTTAGGGGCTTCTAAATGTTTTGGGATCTCGGCCTGCATGATGGGAGTGTACGTGGAGCAGTTTTTTTGTTTTATTCCAACAGATTCTCATGCTTGTTGAATATGGAAGCCTGCGTGGCTTGTCATCAAATGTATTATGAAATTGAAAAACAATTTGATAAAACAAGTTTGCTTGCCTGTTAATTACAGCATCCACAATAACTTGGATTGGGTTTGCATCAGTGAGCAGATGAATAATTTCCATTGCGTGTTTGACAATGCGAACAGCCATGAGCTTCTTTCCATTGTTACGACCATGCATCATCAAAGAATTGGTCAGTCTTTCTACAATTGGGCATTGAGCCTTACGAAATCTCTTGACAGAGTACCGTCCTGCAGTATGTGGAAGATAAGTTGCATGCTTGGCAGGAGACACGGCTATGTAGTCAGCAAGCGAAATATCACTGACCTGCATTGTGGTGTGGAGTAATATATTTCTGAGTAACTCACTAGTTTGCCTGATGCAATCAGTTTGACATAAATAAAAAGCTAGAAGGATCTTTCTATTCCTTAGACATAACAGTATGCAAACATTTGATACAAAAAGGAAAAAATTAAATGGACATAGTGTAAATGTAAGACTCTGCTGCCATCAGCAAAAGGCAAACAGATTAAATGTTTGTGACAAGGCTTTTAACAAATAAAAAACAAGAGATACTTGCTACAAACTTTTACATGCTGAATCCACAGAGATGTAAACCTTAGCCATGTCGGTTTACGGTGTATGCCTCCTTTAATTTAGCTAAACACAATGCCCTATGCACATGCTATGACTCCTTGATTCTTGAAGACCACACCTGTAGCAGCCAGCCCAATAAACTCTGATAAACCTTCCTATTATTTCTGATGGCTGGTAACAGTGGTGACCACTAGCCTTTGCCTCATCTACAGCTTGGCTCACATTATTTACAAAATGATAGAAATCACCTATATATATCTTACTGGTAATAATTTCCATCAAAAGTTCACAGGAATTAACCTCACAGCACCAGCACAAACAAAGACCTAGAAAAAAAAGGCCAGATAACTAATTCCTTGCCAATGCCACTCATTCGACTCAAGATAAAATTATTCTATATTCGAACGTAGTCAAGTCTGAATCCAATCATCTTTTTTATTCTTGAATCCAAACAGCTCACGAATCCCAAAATAAAAAAAAATTAAAAAAAAATGAAAAAAAAAGGTAGAATAACTTCGAGATCTATATCGATCAAAAGATGAGAAAGATGATCGAATCCTGCACTTAACTATATTCGAATGTAGCCAAATATATAATGGCCAGAAAGAAGGTTCAGCTCTGGAAATCTTTATTTGCCGTCAATCTCTTAGGTAGTTACATAATCAGACGTACTGCCATGGAAAGCTTCTCGCACCTCTCCACATTGTCTCTTTCCTGATTCTCTCATCAAAACAGAGACACTTTCCTTCACTCAAGTTTGTCAGATCATGCCCATACCATCTAAGTTGATTCTACACCACTTCGTCTCTAATCAATGCTTATACCGCACTCTTCACATCGGAATATGGCAATGTGGAAAGGATTTCCAAACCTACTACTGGAATAGCTGTTCCTAACTTACATCTTCCCAAGATCAATGCTCCCCGAAAGCCTCTAAAACACGGACCCAACTGTTTTTACGAACTAGAGCAGACAAAAATAGACACAACAATAGTGATAGTAACTTGAACCAAAAACTGGAGGAGAAAGACCGACAGCATAAAGCTTCCAACCTTTGAATAAATTGAGGCCATGCTACAAAATAGACAGACAATAGCGTTCTTTTTTAACTGTCAGCACAAGACCAACGCCAACAAGACGCGACCTTTCACGAATAGAGGCCGTGCTACAGCAAGATAACATAGAAAAAGGCCTCCTCTCCTTACTTTCAGCACTCCAAATGGATGCTAGAGTTCATACAATCCAACGTATCAAACTAAATAGGACGAATCACACGTCAGTAACTCAGTAAACAAAACTGATCCAATCTGACAGACAAACGACACTCGACATATGGAAAGAAAACCAGATCCAGACGAAAAGTGAGAGAGAGAATTTGGGAGAGGAAAGGTTAGGAAAGAGAGAATAGACCTCGACATCGTCGAAGGACCAGCGGTTGAAGAGCTTGACCTCTTGCACCGCCATTGAAACAGTGCTCGCAGAACGCAGCGAAATCGGGGAGGGTAGAGCAAGCGGCGGCAAAACCTAGCCGAGAGAACGAGCGCTCCAAGGAGGGAGAGGAGATCGAGAAGTGATCGATCCGAAATACACTTTGGACGGGTTAAGATTGATCGGAAGTACAGATGCACGGCTGTGATCTCTTCTTCTAACGAGGCTCGCGAAACCCACACGGGTTATTGTACTAAATTGTTTTGAAAAATAATTTTTTTTAAATCTGTAACTAAATTTTATCAAAATTTGCTAGATGCGTTTGGGCGTTTGGCGTTTGTTTTTTAAAAATTTAAAAACAAGAATTTTGTTTCAATTTTTTAAAATTAATAGGAAAAGAAACATATTTAACTATTGTTTATTTTTTAAATAAAAAAATAAAATATGTTTAGTAAATTTTTAAAAAAAATAAATATGAATAGTCCCTTGATCTTACTTGAGAATGTGATGCCTTCCACCAATGCAAGAGACTCCTCCCAAGAAATGGTGAGCTCTTTCTTTCCACTAGTTTTCTTTCTTAAATCATAGCCATACAGCGTAAAAAAGCACGATAGCTTACCTCCTATCGTAATCCTTTATTTCTTAAAAAAAAGCTTGAAAATCAAAGATAACATTTCTTCCCTTAGTAATTTTATATTTCCAAAGTTAGATGCAAATAAAATTCTTAGAAAAAAAATTTACACTTTAAGCATAATATTTCATATACCAGTGAATTTATTCAAAAATTTGTATGAAAATACCTATTTCAAATAGTTCTTTAAGAGAATAGCTATAATAAATGGTGGATGAATGAAAGGCATAAAGAGGAAAGGGAAAGAAGCAAACAAAAGGTTGGCATGAGATTGCCAACATCAATAATGTTATGGATACAAAGAAGGAAGGGAGAGGGGGAGGGAAAAAAAATTATAGGAGTTGAGGAGCTGATTTTATTGTTTAAACAAATATTTTTAAAAATAATTAAAGTAATAATTTATCACTTTTACTTTTTTTCATGAATGTTAAAAGATACTTTTAAAAATTAAAAAAAATCAAATATCTTATTTGCATCGAATTTTGTATGTTTACTTCTAAAAATAAAAACAAGTAAAAATGTGATCAAGGCCTAAAGTTAAATAAAAAGAGTCTGCTATGGTACTCTACAAACTTTTTACCTTTTTTTTAATCTTTTTTTCTTGATTGTTTGATGACTTTTGATGATTTAAATTTAATAAGTAATCGATTGTTACAGTAAAAGGAATAGTAGGTGCGTGTGAACATTTATAATGTAAGGGAGATGATGTGGTATTACTCATTATCTTATCTAAATAATGCCACTTCATGACCAATGGAGAGGACAACCATGTGACATGAGCTGATGGGTATCATAGGATTCTGCCAACGATGAGGTGATGCTGCTATCAAAGGAAAAAGAGAAGAGGAACCATTCAAGCTAAGTGTAACCTTCTTCAAAATCAATGGATCCAGCATCATAGGGCTTCGTTGATGATGAGGTGGCAGCGCTCTTGAAGGACGAGGAACCTGATGGGGCCTCATTCGAAAAAATTTTGAAGAGAAGATGCATGCAATAAGAAGGAAAAAAATAAATGATTTGATCAGTCAACTTACTTGCCAAAATATTATAAATAATTTTCATTTAATAAATGGTTAGAACCGTTTAAAAAAGTTTGTGGAGTACCATTATAAAACCCATAAATATGGTAAGGCATAAGACCTTTGCTGACTTCCATCTCCACTTGTCAACCCATGCTTTTTCCTACTTTGTCCAACCTATCTTGAATTAGAAATTTGCTTGCCTAAATCCATAATCCACAAATAAATTGAACAAGTACATTACAGCTGATCATAGGCTCAGTTACTTGTTCAACCCACTAATCTAGTCCAAGATTTTACTTGGATATTAAAGATAAACTCATAGCATAGGCTTAGGCAAAAAATAGGTCCAATCTAAAAATCAGCTAAATATAGCAAATTTTTTTAAAAAAAAAGAGCTCAATGTCTAAGAATATGGAAGCATATTAGAGCTGATCACAATTAGATGGTTTGCCTAGCCTAACCCAAAATTTTGCATGCTTTGGCACCTAAAATATCCTAGTTAGATCCTAAATGAGGAAGGAAAAAAAAAAAAGGAAATTCGAGTCCAATGGGTAGACTTGAGATTGGCCATTTGAGATTGGTCCGAACCTAATCAAAAACTTGATAGCTGAGCTAGGTTGAGTATGAGGCCTAATTGCCAAAGTGCAGTTTAGCTTAAGTTTAGCATTTGATCAACTTTAGAACTGTACTTATAAGATGAGATGTTGATACACTAAAGTTTATCTTTGTTTGATTTATCATGGTCACCTAGTTTTCTTAACCTCTCTTTCTTTTTTCTTTATGATTGTTCCAATTTTAATAAAATATTGTTATACATTGGAAAGTTCTATAATAATATTTGATGATTTAAATTTTTAATTTGGAATTTGAATAATTAAAAGTTCTAGTGGATATATAGTCTTCTTACAATCAATCCATGAGTATCATAACCATACCCATATATGATATACATTAGTAAAGTTAAAATAGAATATAATTGTTATTGGATGAAAATTACACCAAACTTGCTCAAGTAGTCTCCTTCTACTTTTGGGCATCACTTTAAGCAACTTCCCATCCTCTAAATCCCTCTTCTCTATATTTTAGTTCTTTTATGTACTTTATCCTACCAAATCAATTGAATTATTTCAAATTAATTGATAAATCACATTCTATTTTCTAATTATACATTTTCATGTGGCATATGTGTGTGTATGTATATATATGTATGTATGTATATATATATGAAGTCAACAATATTGGTTTTAAATATTTCATGTTTGTGCATCCTATGACTCTAGTACTTTACACATAGAGAACATTTTTTATTCCTAAAATACAATATCTAGTAACATACATTCCAATATGGTGAATGGTGCATTGCACAAATGATCACACCCCTCTACCTAACTAACATCAATTTTAATACATATATAGAGAGAGACTTTTCTTTGAGTTGGATGATGGGAATACATATATGATTAACTATCCCTAAATAACTTATATATATTACAAATTATGTAATTTAGAGGCTCCTATCATATGTATCAAATTATCAAAATTTGGATAGTTTAAATCAAAATAAACAATGCATATCTTTTGACCACTTGACATATAAACTAGAAGTCCTTAAGTCGCATGATTTTGATAGTATAAGCAATTTAGAGATAATAAATTACAGCCAACAATACAAACAACTCTGCTATTGAAATTTGCAAATGCAATATCATTTTAAACAAGGATTGAAAGCTATAGCCGATGGATAATCTCAAATGTAGTGATGATGGAGTCAATGCTAAGAGGAGTGCTAAAGTCATCATCGACTTTGGCACATACTGAAGGACATAGGTTGGTAAGGAATTGTTCAATGAAGAAGTTATTAATCTAAGCCAATAAAGGAGCTATGTGGTTTAATTGTTAGTTCAATAAGTTGTTATATATTGCTACTACTATGGTAATAGTGGCTATGGCTACTATAATACTTTATGGCATTAATAAGTTCTCTATCATTAGCATGGACTTCACAATGAGGACCATTGGTGCTCATTGCTCATCCCAATTGCAGTAAAGTTTATTTATTTGCTTGTCCTATTTGCTTATAATTAGGGATAGGTATGGGCTAGCCGGCTTAAACTTACCCCTAAAAATTTTAGAGCCTAAACCAAAGGTCTGAGCGCATAGGGCCAAGTTGAGCTTTATTTTTTAGGCCCATACAAATTTTGAGCAAGGCTTGAGCTTAAAAAAAAAGCCCAAAATGGCTTGAGAATTTAAAAATACATATAATTATAATATATATAATATTGGATTTGAATCAAGGTTTAAAGGCCTAAATACTAGAGAAATAAATTCAATCTGGTACCAACTTCTTTAGGGCTATCTTTTCTATTATAATAATTAAAAAAATCAGGGCATAAGCATAGATTAATATACTTCATCCTTTTTTTTTAAAAAAAATATGGGTCAAGATAGGCCAAGCTCAAGCCTTGAGAGATTCCTAGGGCCGAGCTCATAATAGTAATATTTAACTTAAGTTCAAGCGAAGCCTAATGACTTGAGTCATCTTTTTTATCCTTGGCCTGATCAATACCCACCACTAGTTGCAATATGATTGCTTTCTGCTTCCAAATAGAGCTTTCCTAACCTAATGAGTTATTTTAAGCTCCAAGTGTGTGTGTGGATCTAGGGTGTCTGTACTAGTAACATTTATTTTTTGGTACCTAAGGGTGATCTAGATCATGGATTGAGGCTAGTGGAGAGTGATGATAATATGATATAGATGTTAAAATTACATGTAGAGTGAAAGGTGTTTACTATAATATTTGATGTGGAGACTGCAATGTTACAACTGAATATAAGAGATACCTTTTAAGGAATCAAAGTTGATGAGCTTCGAGGTACACAAGAG
The DNA here is from genome assembly GCA_017589505.3 of Metroxylon sagu. Classification (NCBI taxonomy): domain Eukaryota; kingdom Viridiplantae; phylum Streptophyta; class Magnoliopsida; order Arecales; family Arecaceae; genus Metroxylon; species Metroxylon sagu. The sequence continues at coordinate 488,464 of JACVBY030000658.1, read as the reverse complement.
AGTAATGATATAGCTGTTAGCACACAAAAGATAATAGAGTTTGTTGAGTTAGATCAAGAGGCTCATGACATATAGGCATCTATGGATGAGAATACAAGGGTGGATGAGGGAGCTCATGAGAGATATAATAATGATATTGATATGCATGGATGAGGGGTGATGATAAGGGAAGTGAGGTTAGGGTCGATGAGGGCCATAAGATATCTATGGTTTATAGCAATAAATGTTGGTAGAGAATTTATACATTCAAAGTAAGAGATGATTTAGCATTTTAAATAAAAACATTTCAGCTAATCTGTGCACATGGAAGAACCTTTTTCCAAGTGAAATCATGCTACCTTATTAGAAAGTACTTGAACAAGTTTAAGAATAATGCCAAGTAGGAGGTGCCATTTGTACAAGCTCTTATGAGAAAAGATATTACTATGAATGTGAGAAGGAGTTAGATTTACAAGGTTAAGAAGAAAACAAGAGAAATTATTGAAGGTGATAAAAGGCTATAGTATAGAAAACTTAGAGACTATGCTGAGATGATTAGATTAACAAATATTAGGAGTTATGTGATTTTGCAGTGTGAAGTTCTTGATGAGGGTACACAGCCATTTTTCAAGAAGATGTACATAGTATATTAGATTTCTTGCTCAGAAGGTGTATTTTATGGCTGGCTGTAAATCTATCATTGGTTTTATTGAAAGACAACTACTGTCAGTTGTCAGTAGAGATGGGAATGACAATGACTTATCAGTTGCAATAGCTATTGTAGAGTCAGAAAATAAAGATTCCTAGAATTGTTTTTGCATATATTCAATATGGACATAGGCAAGCTTACGAAGCTTAGGTTGTTGTTTATATCAAATACACAAATGTAAACATTTCAATTTCTATCTTGTTTTTTATTATAGCTACCTTGTACATTCTATTAGGGCCTGATACATGAAATCAAAGAGATTTTACTAAGCATGGAGTATAGATATTATAAGAGACATATGTACGATAGCTTCAAGTCATTATTCAAGAGGAAGGAATTAAAGGATGCCATGTAAAGACAACTTATGCAATCACTCGAAGGGAGTTTGAGAGGAAGATGAAGTATATCAAATTATTTAATGAGAAAGCTTGGATGTAGCTTAAGAAGATCCCTCCACTACAATATTCCAACTCTCATTTTAGCCATAGGGCCAAGACTAATTGCCTCCTAAGTAGCCTCAATGAGTCATCAAATGCTATGATCATGGAAGATAGGAATGTACCTATATTAAGTGGGTTAGAATAGAATAATAGGTAGGTTTAATATAAAAAGACTTGGTATGAAGAAGCATCGGGACTAATTTACCCTAATATTCAAGACAAGCTTGAGGTGTTAAAATTGGAATCTAAAAATTATTGTACAACATCTGCTAGGAGGTTGAAGTATAAGGTGGGCAATAGCTATGAGATACGTACAGTTGACTTAACCTCAAGGAATTACACATGTAAGATTTGGAATCTCATTAGAATCTCTCACAAGCACGGCATGGCATCCATTATTAAGAACTGCAACTAGAGAAATATGTTCATCCTTGTTACAAGAAGAAAGTTTATTTGGCCTACTATCAGAAAATCATTAATCCAATGTTAGGCCAAGATAACTGTATTGAAACTGAGTTGCCTGCTCTAGTTCTACCCATGTACTTAGACCCCCTAGCAAACTAGAAAAAAGCTGAGGAGGGACCCAAATGAGCCAAAGAATTTTTGCAAGATATCAAGAATGAATAAGACTATGAGGTATAGGAAATGTCATAAAGAAGAGCATAATTTCAGAGGTTGTAAAGCTAGTGTGATTAAGGAAACAAATTACAAAAGAAGGATAAGATTGCAAAAAGAGAAGCAGTAAGTTATTAGTGTTAATCTTGATATAACAAATGCATTTATATAAGAACTACTTAGTGTATTATATATTGATATGCTATTTTTTTGTAAACACAAGCTACATCCTTATCAAAGAATGATACGGCCTTTCAATCGATAGGTTCTTCAGATATTGCTGGAGCACTTAGAGCATTTCCACCATCACATCTAATACAAAAGAAAATATAAGACCTAAACACAGATAAAGAAAAGGCCACTACAGCTAAATCAAGCTGAAATGAATAAAATATGAGACTACTATGATGTTATCAAATGCATCTATCTTATTGTGATTAATTTTGCATTGCAGCCTTCAAGACTATATCAGACAACAACATAGTTCAAATTACAACAGAGATCTCAAGTAAGTTTTAAGTCCTATAAGCTGAATATTTCAACATTATTCTTATATATTAATATGTAATTTTTTTGTGAATATGTTGTAGCCTACCGATTTTGTTGCTGCAGGAGACAGAAGCTCTAATTGATGGTGCTATTAGAGGAAGGAGGAGAGGCTCAGTTGATGCTAGTAGAGGAAAGGGGAGAGACTCAATTGGAGCTGTTAGAGGAAGGGGGAAGGCCTACTAATTCTTAAGCTAGCGGCAGGGAAGAGGGTCTATTATTGGGAGAAGCTAAGAGTGGATATATTTAGATGTAGTACCTCTCTGTCTTGATCTTGTATGCTTTACTTTTGTATTGATATATTTGAAACTCAAAGAAAATGTAGTCAAAATATATGTTTTGTATTGAGATGATGAATTTTATTTTGCAAACGGATTTTAAATTCTATCAAAACCTATGTTTTAGTATGTTTCACCATCTTTCGAGATGTTTCATTATGTTTTTACCATATTTTAGTATATTTCAATATGCTTCACTATATTTCAGTGTGTTTCATCGTATATCAGTATGTTTCAATATATTTCATTTTATTAGACCAAGATGTTTTAATATGTTTCACTATTAGTGTAGTACTTGACTACTGTATTCCAGCATGTAGTTGAACTCAAAACAACTCATTGGGTCACTGCACTGCATTTAAGACATTGGAATGCTAGAGTATACTTGAAGTTACTTAGAAGCACAGACCTCAATGTCACCCAGAAGGCATTGATAAGTCTTGAATATTGTAAGTTCACAGACCTTCCTTGGGAATCATTGATAAGTCTCCCTTCCTCTAGGAGCACCATCAGCACCAACAGATCTCAACGTCACATAGAAGTAACTTAGAGTACGGTAAGTTTTCTCAATAAACGTTGACTCACAGACATCAGTGAGTTAGTTTGAAGTCATAAATCATTGGATGCTTGAAGTCACTCACAAGCATAGACCTCAATTTTCAACATCATTCCAATGACTAGACCACTATTTCAATAAGTTTCAATGTATTTCGCGTCTACTTTGGATTTGAAAGGTGCATTTCATTACATGAGAAATTTACATTGCATCCAGCAGTCTACACTGCATTACATTCAAACAGATAGACTACTAATACAAGCTATCCTACTAAATTACAAAATCAAAACAAGACTATTATATTCACCAAAGCCATAGACTGTTACCGATGATAACAAAAGTAACCAAGACCCAAGTAATGCATATTTGAATACTTTCTTCCTTTCTTGAGTTAGTTTTTCCCTTTACATTATCATCTTTTCTCTGGCATGAGCAATTTCTTTCTTTTCATTAGCTAGCTAAGCCATCTTTTCTCTAGTATGAGCGATTTCTTTCTTTTCATTAAGTAGCTAAGCCATCTTTTTCCTAGTATAAGCAATTTCTTTCTTTTCATTAGCTAGCTAAGCTTCTCGCTCAAGTTTTGCAAATTTATTCATAGTTTTTATAGCTAGATCTATCTCATGTTTACAAGTAGTAGGATCAATCCACTCAAAATACTTGTATGGTTCAGTAACCTATAAATTAATATTCTAAATACTTAAATTAGTACAAATATATAATCAGAGAAACAAGGTAAGGCAAAATATTCAAAACCTATATTCTATATTTGGAGTAACCATGAAATCTTCTTTCAAAATTTCTCATCCTTCGTGATGTCCTTATCACTGATCTTTCTCCACAATTATACAAAATCATCTTATTACCATCGGTACTTCTACTTAATGAATAAAAAAAAAAAAAAAGGAGGGAGAGATTATTTTATTATTAATAATAACCAAATAAAATTCCATGGTTTTCAACAATTGAAACTATTCCCTACAGTCCTCCTGAGAACGCCGATCTTTTGCTACGGAGTCTTGCAAAGGGAGGAGAAGAGTGGTGAATAGTAAATCATGATGTGTTTATGCACCCATGAACTACTAGCATCGAAACATTCGACTAGATAGCATGCCGTAAATTATTTATTGATTTTTTAGAAAAAAATCATTAAATAGTAAGGCAATGCTCCATTCACATTTGGTGCACTAGCTTCATTCGCGGATGCAATACGTTGCCGGCTTCTATCTTGGACTAGTGCATGCTGAGGTAACTTGCGGTTAGGTCATCAGAACTTTGCCATTTTTATTTCTAATCATCCAACCTTTATGACTTTTCATTTATAAAAAGTTTTTAATAATTTTATGCGATTGTTAAAAAATTATGATATTTACTTATAATAATACTAATAAATTTATTATAATGTGTGATATTGGAGAAAATCAAAATCAGTCAATAATCTAAACATTAGTGCTTAGGTAAATTGAATTTTAATTGCATTTAGTAAATTAAATAACACTTTTTTTTTCGATTTAAATAAAACATGGTAGAAATCTAGTCATTTATAACTCTAAATTTGAGATTAGCTTGAATAATTCACAGTAAAGAGAATATTTCCCAAATCTAGTCATTATCTTTTACACATGTATGTATCATTAAATTAGTTTTCACACACATATATTATTCTACTTAACTAATCTATTAACATTAATAATATATCAATATTTTAAATAAAATTTTAAGTATTTATCTAATTTTTAAATTAGTAAATTTGCATTGGTGGGAGGAAATGAAGATTAGGAAATAGATAATCTGAGATACACTATGAGATATTTATTGGTGGTGACTAATTGGAAAAACAATCAAGATATGTTGTTGTGCTAGCCATGACCTTTTTTTTTTTTTATATTCTTTTATTTAATAAGAACTAGTTATTTCTGAGTAAAGATCGTATGACCCAGGATTTTTATGGAGATGGGATGCACAACAGTTATAAAAAAATGATTTCTATTTATTTATATAAGATTTTTGTTTATTATCACAGACTTAACATAATAATTTCTATTTATTTTTATAGAGTTTTAGTTTATTATCGCGAAATGTTCACCAATTCAAACTAACTATTTTTTACCATTCCTTTGAAATATATGTTAGTATTTCTTAGGATAAGTATTTACCATCCCTCCAAAAGAGTTAGTTTTATCTCCTTAATTATTGTGTATACTTGTTACAAATTTATATTTATTCTATTTGAAATTTTTTAAAGTATTTAACAAATAGTTTTTTTGGCTTTAAAATATGAGCGAATTTAATAATAGGATGATGATCAGATCTAAGCTTGGCTATCCACGAATATACTCTAACTCATATGTGTGTGTATATATCTAATGTATGTAATATAATATAAATAGTGTAAAAATATACATATATGTATTTGTATGGATGATAGGAGTTCCGATAATCCAAACTACTAAATATGATTAACTACCTCTAAACAACTTATAAACCAAAATTTATTATATAATTTGAAGACTTCAAACTAATACATCAAGTCATCAAAAATTAGATAGATTGAATAAAACTAAATAATGCATGTCTTTTGACTATTTGATGCATCAACTAAAAAACTCCAAATAACATGATTTTATTTGTGTAGATAATTTAGAAATAATAAATTACATGCAATAACACTTAGCAACTATACTGTTGAAATTTGCGTATGCAAATACAATAAGGTTTGGAAACTATGGTCATTAGATATTTGTAGGTATAAGATAAATGTTTAATAAAATAAAATTTGGATGTGGTGATAATGAGGTTGATAATAAGGAGGTTGCTAAAGTCATCATTGACTTACATCCTAAAATGCATGGACGGGAAGGGATTGCTCGATGAAGAAATTATTATTTGAGCCAATAAAGAAGCTATATTATTTAATTGTTAGTTTGATAAATTATTACATATTGTTGTTATTATGGTAACAACCACGATGCTGCTATGGCATTTTATAGGATGGACAAGTTTTGTATTATCAACATATACTTCACAACAGGTGTCTCATTCTAATTTTACAAGAATTTATTTATTTTCTTCTCCTATCTATTCTAGGATTCTATTTCTATGTGGTAATTATATTATCCTAATTATTCTAGTTTTATTCTAGTTGGAATATTAGTTCAGTTCTGTTTGAGTGAGAACAGAAATAGCTTACTATCTAATTTCAGGAACATAATTTTTTATATATCCTTCAATCCTTGACCATGAATGTGATGAACATGAGGTTCTCTCGAGAAAGGCTTTTTTAGAGGAGGATCTTAGTCTTTAACCATTATGTTTATCATTGTTGTTATTATTTTAATTTGTTAACAAGTTTTTAAATTTCTATCCAAATTTATTTTCTCTTCAATAATTATTTTTTTCATGAATATCTTATATCCGATGTTGGTTTGTGATGATCCTAGCCAGCTAATCCTATTATACAAGTGATGATGCTGTCCTGTGCTGCTAACTACTTAGCATGTACAATTTTCTATATAATATCAAAAATATACAAGATTTTCTCCAAATATGTACCATGTTTCTAAGTGTTAAGATGGAATTAGAAATAAATTCTTATACATATCAGATATCTCCCACATCCAGCACACATCGTCTTCATATTTCCAACTTCAAAGCTATGTCCCGTTCAATGTTCCCATCATGATTGGATGCTCCCATCTTAAACATCATCCCTTTGCAACCAAACAAGATGGAGAAGGAATTAGCAAACTAAATTTATATTGGATCTAGTCCTTGATATTTCCATCACAACCACGGGATGGCCCCATCCAAAATATCATCTTCTTTTGGACGTCGCAACCATACGAATAGATGAGCGACGAATTAGCATTACTCATTTGTCATCCACTCTTGGATGGATGATTTTTTCCTCATTTTTTCCTCTCTCTTAAGTAAAGGAAAGAATATAGGTAAAGAGAGGGAGAGTCAGGAAAATGAGAACATCGGAGCTGGGGTGCATCAAGATTATTAATTACGAGAGATTTCTACTTTCCTTTGCGAACATTCTTGAAATTGATAATCAACTAAAATCTGGTTAATATTTAAATTTTCTTCTTTACCTCTCCTTGATTTAATAGTCGAGAATAAATTTGTTTAAACGCTGCATAAAAGAAAAGGATACCAAAACAAACATCATACATTTATTGTCGAGGGAAAATATGTTTAAAGGAAACGAGTCTATAGGAAGCCCATTATGCATATGAAAAGTTCTCTACACCGTTTGTTTAAGGTATTGCTGCAACTTGTAAAAATTATTCACAATTAAGACAAGTGGTTGAGGATTAAGGGATCATTTGGTTGATGGGAATGGCCATTTGGAATTAAAATTGAGATCATTACTTTCGATTCCAAGTGTTTGTTTAGATAGAATTAGAATTTAGTTTTTATCCCATCTAAAATCTGAATCTTGTATTAGCAGGTTAGGAATCCAAGCCCTTCATCCTCAATTGCCAATTCATTTCAGCCTTTCTTTTCATTTGACCCTCTTTTTTCCCTTTTCACACTTGATATTCTCGAGCTTTCAATCACATTGTTGGTAGAGGTAAGTTAAAGGATAATTTTTTTCTTTTAATGATGAGTTTGATTTTGCAGGTGTTCCTTACATTTATGCATTTTCAGCATATACATCCCCATACCTAGCTTACTTAAGCTTTTGATTTCGATTCTACTTCCTGTACAGGCTAAATAAACAAGGGAATAAGCTTTTCCAACTCCTATTTTATCGAAATTTGATTTGAAGTTTGATTATGAAATCAAACAAAAAACCTTAAATTATTATATTAATACCTGTAATCTTATGAAAATTTTCAACTACAGTTAAGATTATCCTCATCAATATACTTTTTTAGAAAATATTTATATTAAAATTAATAATACTCTTTATAAAAATAAAGATAAGTATAAAGTCGATCCAGCTCTCAGTTAGTAACTCAACCATTACTCCATCTTTAAGGATTGCGTAATTATATTTCGCATTGGTGAATAATTTGGGAGGTTCAAGGTTAGAAGAAAAATTCTAGAAAAATTTGCAAATATTAAAAAAATCACATTATTTAAGAAGATATAAAAAATAATATTTATGGATATAGCAAAAATAATAGGTATTTATAGGTATAGCTGAAATAGTTGAATATGGGGAATAAGCTTTGGCATCTTGCTAACAACCTAATTTATTTTCAATGACTGAAGGTTGGTTAGCTAGATAAAAAGATTAAAGCATTAATTATCTGATAATGAATTTTAGACTTTTAACATAAAATATTAAAAAAGAGTGGGAAGAAAGTTAATAAAGTATTCCATATGATAGGTTTGAATGCCCTAATGCCAAAAAAATTGTCACATGGCATCAATGCAAGCAAGAAGATAAAGATAAATATTATAATGCTTTTATTTATTTATAAATTGATGATGTAAACACAAAAGCATAGTATTATGATGTTAAAAGGCTTAGGTTTGAGCTTTATTTTTTAAAAAAATTAAAAAAAAGCATGAGAAGAGGAAAAGAATGAAAAAGAAAAATTAGAGTAAAAAGTGGAGAAAGATAAATAAAAAAAAAAAAATGGAACTTAGTTTTGCAACAAAATATCTTCTTAAAAATAATAGACGTTAATGATTTGATTAATTAAGAGGTCAGTCATTTATTAATTTTTTAAAAAATTTAATAAATAATTTGAGTGTGCTTATTCCCAATTGGTGCACTAGCTCCATTTGCCGATACTGTAGTACGTTGCCTACTTCTACTTCGGACTGTGCATACATTTAGTGCTGCATGGAGGGATAAACTGCATGCTAATGCACTTAAATCATTAGAACTTTACCGTTGTTATTTTTAGTCATCTAATTATTATGACATTTCATTTTTAAAAAGTTGTATAATAATTTTATGTAATTGTTAAAAAATTATGATATTTACCTACAATGATACTGATAAATTTATATAATGTGTGATATTGGAGAAAATCAAAACCAATCAATAATCCAAACATTGATTTTAAAGTAAGAAAATCAAAACTAATGACTACTCTAAACATTGACGTTGAAGTTAATTGCATTTAGTAAATGAAATAAATCTTTATTTTTTTTGGTTTAAACAAAACATGGTGGAAAATTAGTCAACTGTAGCTCTTAAGAAATTTGATATTAACTTTTAAAAAATAATTCACAGTATAAGAAAAGAAAATTATTTCTCATATGTATATCTATCATTAAATTAGAAAGTTAGTTTTCATTATATCTTAAATTATAATATATATAATTATATTTAATTAATCTATTGATATAAATAACATATAAATTTTATAAATATAATTTTAAATATTTATTTAATCTTTAAACTAGAAAATTTATATTTTTGAGAGAGTTATATCTAATATTCTAATAGAAAAAATTTAATCAATCAAAAACATAGCATAAGAAATATCTCTGCTTTCTTATTTAAGCCTATTTTTATGTAAAAATTAAATTATATTAAACTCTCCTCTCTCGATATAAATAAATGTTTGAATATTTTGGTAAAAAGGTAAAAGGATTAAAAGATTTATTAATATTTCAAAATTTTAAAGAAATTTTTCTCTAAACCATAGTAATATTTTGATTTTAATTTGTTTCAAAATCTTAAATTATTTATTTAGCTACTTAGTTTCATATAGAATAAAATAATTTTTATTAATCCTTCATTTATTGCTCCTCAGTTATCACACTTTAATAACGGTTGGATGGTGATCACGTGGAGCCTAAGCGTCCACCTATTACACCCCATAACATAAAGAGACAAGTTTCAACCACGTGCATATGGCATGGGTTTGAAAGAAGAAAATAATTAATGGGATGAAGAGACATGACTGTGGGTTTATATCTTTTGTAATGTTTAAGATGAAGTTGGCAAATGTTAGTAGCAATTATATGATAGCCAATTAAAAATTATGAATTAATTCTTTTATTAAGCTATTGTGCCTATTTCTATTATTTATTCTCTCCAAACACTAATGGCAAAATATATATTTGAGCAAGACAAATTTGTGTCATGATTAGAATAAATTTTGATTTTATTTAGTATGATGATCACAAAACAATTAAGTATGTTATTAATGAGTTTGGTAAAAAATCACAATGACATGCAGGCATACAAGAGTCACCAAGAACATCTAAATGGATTCCAAGCTTCCAAATGAATTTATGGTTCAAAAGAGAGATTTTCAAGATCTGAGAAGTATGTTTCAAGCTCAAATCAAGTGAAACTCAGATGTTTGGCAAGTTGTTATCAAACAAAAAAAGTTCAAGTCATGAGAGCTAAGACACTTATTTTGTTCAACACAATGAGTTCTTTTGACGTTGAATTGAGTTTTTCAAGTTTTGAAGTCATTAGTCAACTCCCACACAAGCTACAGGTACTTGGAATGGAAGTTTGAAGCCATTAGCCGATCCACATGCAAGCTATCAAGTCAAAAGTGTGCCACAGAAGGTTTTACAGAGAGAATTCCCAAATTAGTCAACTCTAGAGTCGACTATTTTGGCCAAACAGAGAGATTTTCCAAGTTAGTCGACTCTGGAGTCGACTACTTTGGCCAGACAGAAGAAAACTTCAAGTTAATTGGCTTTGGAGTCAACTAATTGCCTGGGATACACAGTAACGGCTAGTTCTAACATTCCAATGGTCGAAAACGGCTAGTTTAATGTTTCAATCCCTCAACAAACTATAAATATACATAAATGGGATGGATTATCAGAGGATTGAGAGGATTTTTGAAAGATTACAAATGAGAAAAAGAGAGAAAAATCAAGAAAAATCATGAAAGAATTCAGTCTTTCTCAATTGAAAAGTCACTGTGTTGCTAAAGTTTGGAAACTTATTGAAGCCCATTCAAAGCTCCTCATAACTCCAGCATTCAAAGAAGAGAAGCTCATTTAAGGGAGGAAGGCTTCAAAATCTGTAAAATATCATTATTGCTTTTATTTGCTCATTGAGGAGCCGTACTTTCTGAAATTGTTCTTCTTGTATTCTGTTGAGTTTCAACTTGGTTGAAACTTGTGTAGGGTGTACCAAACCCTTAATTGGTGATTTGTAAAGGCTCTCTTGTACCTAAAAATAAGAAGCTAGCTGAGGTAGATAGGTGTGTAATCGTTGGTGAAACGATTAATGAAGAAAATTCCTAAGGGATTCTTGGGGAGTGGACGTAGGTGCAAGGTTTGGCACCGAACCACTATAAATCCTTATGTTTGTATGTGTGCCTATTGTTGCTATTGTGGATTGTTCTTACTTTAACACTTCACTCTCACACTATTACATAGTTTTGAAATATTGCACGTACTTGCTAAAAATTTTTAAAAGAACCTAATTTACCCTCCCTCTTAGGTTGCTTAGCCCGGCAACAAAACGTTATTTTTATCAATCAGGTAATTTAAATTATAAAAATTTATTTTAGATAAGATAAATATTAAAATTTTAATTTTATTCTATTATTCAAGTACTATTAATATCATGTAATATCATATTTATGAGTTTGTGACAGTTGCAATGTTCTTCATTTAAATTTGCAAGTTAGAAGTGGATTTCTTGAATTGTATTCCTTACTACAAAATAAGAGTTGCAATGTTTTTTTAAAAAAATTTTATTTAATTTGGTCATGGCCTTTTTTTTTTTTTCAAGTCCACTCCCTTCAAGCCATATGCTACACACTAGTTTTAGTTATTATTTCGCACATGTGGCTCTTTAATGTATAACTAAACAACATTTAATGCTCAATCAAGCGCACAACTAAAGCAATATTTTATATATTTTTATTGTTTATTTTGTAAATATATATATATAGAGAGAGAGAAAGGGTAGATTTGGCTATATTCGAATATAACTAAGCCTAAATTCGGTCATCTTCTCCTTCATCTTTGAATCCATACAATTTTCAAAGCCAGCCATCCTTTTCACTTTTTTTCATCTTTAGAATCTGTGAACTTTGTGGATCCAAGATGATAAAGGTGCTCGTTCTAAGCTTGACTACATTCGAATGTAGCCAACTTAACCTCATATATATATATATATATATATATATATATATATATATATATATATCATTAAAATCATTAGATAGTATTGCCCAGCTAAGCAACCTAAGGGGGAGGGGTGAATTGGGTTCTTTGAAAATTTTTTAACAAGTATGTGCAATTTTGCAAAACAGTAAATTGTATGTGAGTGTGAAGTGTTGATAGTAAGAACAAGTATAGCAACAATCAGAGACAAACACACAAACACAATAATTTATAGTGGTTCGGTGCTACTCCTTGCACCTACGTCCACTCCCAAAGAATCCCTTGGGAATTTTCTCCACTAATCGTTCTTCAAACGATTACAAACCTAACTAATCCAGCTAGCTTCTTGTTTCATAGGCACAAGGGAGCCTTTCCTTAGCTTTCTCAGCTAACTTCTTATTTTCGGGCACAAGGGAGCCTTATAATTCACCAAAGGGTTTGGCACACCCTACACAAGTTTCAACCAAGTTGAAACACAAACAACTCATAATAAAAAGAAGTTTCAGAAATTACAGCTCCTTAATGAGCAAATGTAATAATAAAAGTACTTTACACTTTTTGAAGACCTCCCCCTTTGAATGAGCTTCTCCTCTTTAAATGTTGGAGTTGAATGCACACTTGAAGAAGCCTCTTGGGTAGTTGGAAGGAGCCTTGAATGAGCCTTGAAGGACTTTCAAACTCTGCAGCTCACTATCTTTTCAAAACTGGAAGGCTGAAACTTTTCTTGATTTTTCCTTTATTTTCCTCTCTTTTTCTCACTTGTAATCCCTCAAAAATGCTCCCAATCCCTTGCTAATCAATCCCATTTATGAGTATTTATAGTTTACTATGGGATTGGAATGTTAAACTAGCCGTTTGTGATCGTTGGAGATGCAGAACTAGTCGTTACAGCATTTCTGGGCAAGTTAATCGACTCTAGAGTCGACTACTTTTGTTAAGCCTTCTGTTCTGATCACAATAGCCAACTCCAGAGTCAGGTAACTTCAGGAAGCTTGCTGTCTTAACTACAGTAGCCGACTCCAGAGTCGGCTAACTTCTGGATGTTCACTGTTTTGCCACAGTAACCGGCTGGTTAGTCGGCTAACTTGATTTTTCTCACTATTTTGCCACAGTAACTGACTAATTAGTCGGCTAACTTGGTAAAACTTGCTGTTAACTCTCTTGTGGCACAATTTTGACTTGATAGCTTCCAAAGTAGTTGGCCAAATGCTTCAAACTTCCATTCTAAATGCTAATAGCTGCTGTAGGAGTTGACTAATTCCTTCAAAACTTAAAAACTCATTCCATAAACAAGAAAACTCATTGAAATGAAGAAGATAATTGATCTAGCTCTCATAATTTTAAACTTTCTTCATTTGAAAACCTCCCAAACATCTGAAATTTACTGAATTGAGGCTTGAATCATTCTTTGTTGATCTTGGTCTTCTACAAAAATTCTTCTTTTTGAATCATAAACCCATTTAGGTGCTTGAAATCATTATTAATCATCTTGATGATTCATGTATGCCTGCATTTCATAATGATTCTTCACAAAACTCATTAGTAACTTAATTATTTTGTAATCATCAAAATTAATGTGAGGTCAACAGATAGGAATCAATCTTTCTTTCTACTTGTTTTTATTTTATTGTTAAAAAATAGGTAATTACACAAATGAACAAGCTAGCTCCATCTTAGAGTTGGAAAATAAACACTCTATGCTATCGACTGATTCCAGGCAACTGATCTACAACTTGGTTTCCTTTACTCTAAATACCAGATACCTACTGTGACGTTTTAAGACAATAACAGTTGGGGTAATAGGTTCCATCGACGGCTGCTAATCTATTATCAAATGTTTCTTACTATCGAAAGAGAATCTACTCCAAGCCAAATTTGATGGGTCCTTAACTATTAGTCAAATTCCTGTTAATATGTTAGGAACAATCTTTCATCCCGCACATCTAAGATTGGGACCAATCGCCGATTGATGTGAAATGATAATCAAAAAAAAGATCTGTTGCCAATTATCGTCTCTTTATAGAATTTTTTATAAGAAGAAAAAAAATAGAGATTAACCTACTCATTAATTATCAAATTCTAAATTTTCACAAGTACACCAATAATATATATACATAGAGAGAGATAAACTTGGCTATATTATCATATACTTATTTGCTGAAGAATAGGATATGAGTCATATGGCTCATATTGCTATTATTTAGCGAAAAAAATATAAGTAATAGAATAGGGACATAGCTCATATCCCTATTCTTTAGTTAAAAGAACATGGATATGATTCATATTCTTATCCTTCAGTAAAGAAATACATAAGTAACGTAATAAGGATATAGCCTATCCCTGACCTTTACTATGACAAAAACTATTTACAGATAGTGCGTTGCAAAAAATAAGGTATATTTATGGAGATAGGATAGATGCAACAAACAGTGGTTAACAAATGACTTTTTTACTTTGGAATTTGTGTGCATCTAAGGATGAGAAAGATGACTAGATTTGAGCATGGTTGTATTCGAATGTAACCAAATCTAACTCTCTCTCTCTTTGTATAAGAGAGAGAAAGAGTTGGACTTAGTTACATACACCAAGCCCAGATATGATCATTCTTTTTACCTTTGGATCCATGAGGATCACAGATCCCAAAAGTGAAAAAGATGAAAAAAATGAGATGCCTTTGAGATCCATATGAATCCAAAAATGGAAAGGGTGTGTATATATGAAAATCAAATTTAGGGCACCTAACCGAGTTAAGTCTAACTCTCCCTGTATATGCATGTACATGCACGTGTGTGTGCGCCTAGCATCCAATTATTTCACTATTACTATTCTTGCTTTTCCTCACTCTCATCTCCTCTTTTTCATTATCATTACTATATTTCTGTTTTATTTTAATCCTCTTCTGAGAGTTTATGATTATATCTTTTTGTAAGATATTTTTTAAAAAATAAGAACTCCATTAGTTAACAACCATTATAATCATGAGTCATTTAATTTGTTTTCCCCCTTCTTAAAGTATAACTTTTATTTTTAAGATATCACTCTTGCCATGTAACCAAAAAAAGCCATTTTTAGTTTAAGATGTAATTTCTAATCAATGAATAAATGCAATAGTGACCGTGAATTATGTTTAAAATTATTTATAATTAGCTATCAACATTCAAACTGATGGGCATCTTAATTTATGCTATTGATCCTACCGGTTACATGTTTAACTTAATTAAAATGATTTTCTATGCATGCAGTGAAATGGTAAGATTATTTTTATTTCACATAATCTGCTTCGCGGCGGAAGAAGAAAAAAAACCTTCCAACCTTCCGTGCCATTGACTGGTGGATGTGATTTTGAGCAGAAGAAACAGAAACATATTTATTTCCCATTTAACATTACTCTTTTTTTTTTTTTTTTTTGATTGAGCAAAATCGGCATCCAACGGGACTTATTAAAATAATTGAAATCGGAAGACCGATCTAAAGCACCGGCATTTGACCAATAGTACCTGAAACGCCGGTTGCTTGGTAGAAGGTGAAGTTTCAATTCATGATTACGCCAATGTCCACAGCCACGGGCCGGGCCTGTCTTTGTCGGAACGGCTTTTATCAGTTAACCATCTCCTCCTAGGATCAAATTCATCCACATAGATTTTATATGGGATAAGAGTTAGCCTCCATTATTGGACTTCCATAGATTCGTTTCTGAATCTAGTTTATGAACATCTTTTCCAACCACGTAGTGATATCTTTTCACCTATCCAGATCTCATGCAGAAATAATTTTTGTATTTAGAGTTTTATATCGAGTTATCTTATATTTGCAATGTATACCATCAAGCACACATCAACTTGCAGAATATACAAGGGTGATGGCTGATATCCTTGCGCTTTGGAGCAGGGAAGGCCCTTGTTTTTCATGACAGGGCCTAATGGCCTTGTTATGGACTCGGTCCTCCTATAGGGCATGGCCTTGCACCATTATAATAGGCTCGTTATGCTTTGTAATAGGTTCGGTCCTGCAGCTAGCACTATGACCTCCAGAAGACCCATCGGATTCCTAACCCTTAGGGTGTTAACTGTACCTTCTATCCTTTGGCAAGCTCTGTGACTCGGCTTCTCGGTCATTGAGGACCTCATCCATTTTAACCCAATTGATCCATGCACCATAGACTCAAATATTAAATCCAATACTAGAAACTAATTTCAAATTAACACAGATTTATATTTCTAATTAAATATCAATGTTATCCATGTAGGCAGAAAGAAATTGAAGCTGGGAAAAACAGTGATTTATTTCCCTTGCATCTTTATGTGTGCATGTGTATGCTAATGTAATCATATATATTTTATTAATGCATTACTATTAATGTCATGATAACTATGCATGAAAAATCATTGTAAAAATTATATTCATATGATCACATATATTTTGTTAATACATATGATAGCAATATCATATTTAAATATGAAAATCTACCGTGATTTTAATGTGTTACATGATTATCGATTCCATGTGCACAATCAAAATTTACATAGTATGACAAAATGATATTGAAATTCATGTTTATAAATTAAGAATTGATAAGCAATAAAGATAATGATAATGTTAAAAAGGTAATGGGCTAGTTATGTGCATTTGTTGCCATCGTGGGTTGAAACGCGACTAGATGTTTATTATCACCACATGTTATAAAGCAGTTAAACATGACTACATCATGGACTGAAGCATGGCTAGATGTTTGTTGTCATTATGGATTACAGCACGGTTAAGTATAGCTACTATCACTGTTTGAAGTTTGGCTAAATGAATTTCATTTAATTGCTACCATGAGCTATAATATAGTTAGATTTGCTTATTTGCCATAAGCTAATACATGGTTTGAATTAGTTCATTACCAAGCAAGCAAGATCAACCTTATGCATAATAAACTGAATTAAATATATTACTGATAGATTTATTATGTAAGGATTTTGATATTTTTGAAATGATTATATTGATAAATATTATATATTTGTTATCTATACATTTAAATGTTATATTCTATTGATGTTTCTTTTGAGGGGCATACATATGCATATAAGTATATGTAGGAGATTTTTACTGAATTAAGGCCCATTACATGTTTGTTGCACTTTTTTTATAGAGCTCAGAATGTTTAGGCTCAATTTTTTTTTGATCAAGCTCGAGTGAGGTATAAATTGATAAATTATATAATCTGCTTTTGTAATTACAAAATTTATAGCCCTAGTAAGTGAATAATATTTAATTGAACTTTGATGCACTGATAAATCGATAAATTATTAAAAAAAAAAATCTGGGCCTTGCATGGTTTTCAGGGTGAAATCTAAGAATTGTGCGGTCATGTCATGGTCGATCCTGTTAAAGGGTTGAGGCGTCACAATTATGATTGTAATTTTATCTTATTTTATCTTTCCATGATCACTGAAGATGCAAGTTTGAGCCTCTATAAGAATTTTTTTTTTTTTTTGCTGGTGTCATTTGAAAGTTTTGAGAAGCTGGTATAAACATGGAACAGGAAATCCAATTAGTATCACTTGGGAAATACAATCTTGTTGTCGCACTTATTCCATCGCAACCTCATAAGTTTTTTTATACAGCATCATGGTTGTTTTGTGGTCGACAGTATGGCGTTTTGGTCAATTTTTCTGCATGCCGTTATCTTATAGTGTTTACATTCTACCAGTAGTTTTAGTCAATTTTCCTGCATATCAAATTCTTATACATTCCTGGCTATGTTAACATATCTCCTTCCAGTGGCTTCTTAACCACCGCTTCGTCTAGTTTGTCACCATTTCAATAAATAGTATGAATTATTTGTTAACTTTAAAAATATTTCAATAAATAGTATGATCATGCTCCATCCACATTTGGTGCACCATCTTCATTAGCGGATGCAGTACGCGCTCGTTGATGCATGCATTTTGATGGTGCATGTTCACATAAGCAGATCATCAAAACTTTATGTCGTTATTTCTAGTCATCTAATCTTTATGACTTTTCATTTATAAAATGTTGTTTGATAATTTTTTTGTGATTGTTTAAAAAAATTATGATATTTACTCAAAATGATACCAATAAATTTATTATCACGTTGAAGTAAAATGATATTGGAGCAAATCAAAATGGATCAATAATCTAATGTTAAAGTAAAATGAATTTTAATTGCATTTAGCAAATGAAATAACTTTTTATTTTTTTGGTTTTAAGAAAACATGGTTGAAAGCTAATCATTTTTAACTGTTTGGGAGATTTGAGATTAGCTCTTAAGAAATAATTCACTGTTTAATAAAAAATAATTATTTCATAATTTAAGAAAAAATAATTATTTCTTAAGTCAATCATTTTCTAAAATATCTCTTACATATGTATCTATTATTAAACTATTATTAAATTAGGGAGTTAGTTTTTATAAAATTTTAAATTTTCACAAGCATAGCTACACAAATATAATTTTACCTAGTTAATCTATTAACATAAATAATATGTAAATGTTTTAAATAAAATTTTAAATATTTATTTAATCTTTAAATTAGGAAATTTATAACACTGTGCTAAGGAAGGATGAACAAAGATGAGAATAAATTTTAACATAATCGAAAGAGCGATGATTAAAGAGCCGATTTTGCAGCACATGGGGAGAATAAGACAGGATAGAAGTGGATAGCAGAAAAATTGTGAATTATATAACACAATATTAATCCAACAGTTTTTGTTAACTTCCCTACCATCTCTTTTTATTATCACAGTTAAATGTTTAATCTATTCAAACTAACTATTTATTCTAAATATGTTAGTATTTATTTTATAAGATAAGTATTTATCATTAGTTTGAAAGAATTGGTATTTACTTCCTTTATGTTTGTGTTCATTCATTATCTATTTCTATTTTTGAAGTAGCTAATAGTGGGATCCAAGTAAATTTAATGGGGGGGCAACAATTGGATTTGAGCTTAGCTATACATGAATGTAATTAAGTCCAATTTATATGTATATAGAGAGATATGAGCCACCTCTCCACCATTAAATCTGGGTTTCAAAGAAAGAAAAAAAAAAAACATTTGTGAGATAGGACAATACAGCCTACATCTCCACCATGAAAACATATCCCTATGCTAGTACAAGAATATGATATTGCAGCATAGGGATATAATATGATGCAACAACATAAGGATATCCGTATATACATATGTTTATGATATCAGTAATGAGTAACTTTTTTGGTTGAGTTCCATGCAAATCTAATGATGGTAAAGCGACCGAATTTAGATTTAGCTACATACGAATATAGCCAAGTCTCTCTATATGTGTGTGTATGTATGTGTGTCTATATATGTATATATAGGAGCCTCACATCGATAATTCAAACTGGGATTAACTACCTCTAAAATAATTTATGCACCAAAAATTATATAATTTGAAGACTTCGAACTTACACATCAAGTTATCAAAAATAAGATAGTTTAAATAAAACTAGGCAATGCATGCCTTTTGACTATTTAATGCATTAACTAAAAATCTCCAAATAATATGATTTTATATATAAAAATAATTTAGATATAATAAATTACATCCAACAACACATACAACTATGCTATTGAAATTTGCATATACAAGTACTATTTTATAGAACATCTTACTCGTACTGTCGGGCCCCCTTCCCGACGACATGATTTTTTATGAAAATTGGGTAGAGATCTGCTAGTCTTTATCTAAGTACCATAAAGCCCAAGCGATCCCTATCCAATTGTCATAAGTTACATGCACAAAAATACTGAATTTGCTAAAAACTTTGACATGCTCAATTCATTCATACTATTTACAAGATCACATCATAATTTATTTCACCATGCTCAGATAAAATAAGATTTACATACTATTCATCATATGATTCTAGGCAATATAACTTTTATCACTATACTGTTATAAAGACCATATTCATAAGTTCATTCCATAATGAAAGTCATTTCTTATAACCACCCAGTCCAAAATATATCATAGAGTTACAGTCATACACATCCATCCATATCCATTTCAAATACATATACAATCCAAGTAATATAAACTAATGACATCAACCAATTCATCCAACATCTAGCAACCCACATCAATTTCATGCTTCTAAGAGCCAACCTGCTATCTCTAATCTAAAATCCAAAAATTTCAATAATAGAGGGGTGAGACCTAAGTCCCAATGACTGGATAGCCATCTAACGATGAAAAAACTGAGAATTCACATTATAAAACTAATAAATATATCAATGCAACATATTGCAATAGATACAGAAATCTTTTTAAATGAGATAAGAAAACTCATAAGTTAGCTTATGCTTTCAATAATATAACTTAAATAAGATAATGTCACTTTTACAAAATCTCATGATGATGGGTTGGGTGTGCTACCACTAAGGTACATCTCTACAGTCACCCTCCTGTAGGTGTACTCTTAGTGGGTGAGTGTACTGAGCGCCGAGGATTCCTGCACTACGTGGTACCCCTCACATGTGCGGTTCACCCCAGGTGTGAGCTTGCCCCTTTTTTTCTGGACCTCCTGCTTGCCCCCTCCATGAGCCAATATCTTTGAGCCCCCTTGGGCTATATAGTAACCTAACTCTTTATCGAGCTATGATTCTTGCCCCACTGGGCTACTTGCAATCGCCCCATTGGGCTGATCTAGCTTGTACTCCCCCTAGCCTTGGGATCATAGTACAATCGAATCGCAAGGAGGTGCCGACTGTAATAGTGTGTACAATGCTCATGCTATGGTACAGTCTACAGGATGATCAGCCCCATAGATGGCCCTATGCTCTTTATGCCGTATGTTGTAGAAATATTCAGACATAAGTTTATAATCCAATATACAATCAGCCATAGTTTCTTTGAAACATTGATATTCATGCATGCCCATGCATTACTTGGAAACATAAATTTGAAAAGTAAATTCCAGGCTTTACTGAAACATGTTTTTATCCAAACAATACTTTTCATGAAACTCTATACTTTGCTTTAAAACATGCTATAGCTCATGTTTCCTTATCTTTTCTTAAACTCATGCTTTCCAGGAAATTCTTACTTTTCTGTAACTCATGCTTTGCTTTAGAAAGATGTTGTACACCCATGCTTGTTCTTAAACTCATGCTTTGCTTTAGAACATACTGTAAACCCATGCTTGTTCTTAAACTCATGCTTTGCTTTAGAACATGCTGTAAACCCATACTTGTTCTTAAACTCATGCTTTGCTTTAGAACATGCTTTAAAAATAAGTTACATCATAACTGGGTTCTCATTTCCCATATTTAAATACCTGAGATACTATACTTAGCATAACATACTCTGATTTGTAGCAAAATATCACTATGCTATTATAAAATAGTTTATAAAGCTAGACAAGAAATTCACTCACTTTAGTTGTTAGCACACTGCTATAGCTGCTATTTCTTCTGTTCTGGCTCTCTGGAACCAATCTCTTGGCCTAAGTCGTCATACATGTATTATTAGGGTCACAAGCACCAAGAGTTTCATGAAACTATGCATGCATGCTCTATGCCTTAATATCTTAGCATAATATTCTTCAATCCCTAACATACTCAAAGATTCACAATATACACATGCTATCACCTCATTTGCCTCTGCATCATGAGATTTTAACATCATTCTCTACCTTGAGAAGGTTTGGACTTACCTTAGTAAAGATGGCTAAACAATCGAGTCTTCTTCCCTTCCTTCTCTTCCTCTTTTTCTCTTCTTCTTCTCTTCTTCTTTTCCTTTTCTTCTCTTCTTCTTTCCCACGATTGAAACCCTCTCTTCTTTCTTTCTCTTTTCTCCCCCTTTTCTTTCTCTTTTTCTCCTCCTTTTTCTCTTTTTTCAGACGGTGGCTTAAGGGCTAAGGAAGGGTAGTAGGTTTTAAATGCTTCTGAAAATCTCTATTTTGCCCCTCTTTACTCTTAAGTCACACTTTTCAAAGCCCACATGGCTCTCTTTTCCACTAAGTATTTTTGCCCTTTAATTTTCTTTCTTATCTTGCCCTTGATCAAACTCTCAAATGATTTTTTATCAAATTTCACTTATGTCCCTGGCCAAATTTCCGTTATTAGATGAATAACAGAGGTTATCATCCATTAGTCGGCATGAATGCTAGTTAATGAGAGTGAATTAGTCTCAAACCAATTGCACAAAAGATTTTTGATTTCACACAGTAGTCAATTATTATGGGTAAAATTGGTTCTAAACCAATTTTATAGAGAGTTTCTACTAGTTAGTCGACTAACTAATCGACTACTTAACAAGTAGTCGACTAACTAGTCGACTACTTTCCTAATAGTTAGCTACTTTCCCCTGTTAGATGACTAATGAGTCAACTAATAACATACAACCTTTCCAAAGGCCATTTTAATGCATTTCAACTTCCAAAATCTTCATTCAAACTTCTCCCAAGGATTAAAAATAACTAGTAAATATTGAAATCATTACAAAAACTTTAATAATAACTCCAAATAAGTGACTTTATTAAATTTTTGAAAGGATCATGGAAGGAAACTCAAGATAACATCAAAAATTTCAGCTTTCATATTTTTTTAAGATCTTCACTCAAATCATTTACACTATAAGGCTAAACTAAAAATAAAAATATGCTTAAAATAAAATTAGAAGACTTACAAGTTTGGAATATTACACGTACTTATAAATATCTAATGACCATAGCTTGAGAGGTGCTAAGGAGGTTACTAAAGATGCACCCTAAAACGCATTGAGTGAGGAGTTGGTCGATGAAAAAGTAATTATTCGAGGCAATAAAAAAGCTATAATTGTTAGTTTGATGAGTTGTTACATATGGTTGTTATTATGGTAATAATGCCAATGACTACTATGACATTTTATAGCATAGACAAGTTTTATATTGTTGGTATGAACAAGTGTCAATAGTCATTTGCTCATCGCAATTTTACTACAATCTATTTATATGCTTCTCCTATCCACTTTAAGATTCTATTTCTATTTCATAATTATATTAACCTAATCATTCTAATATTGTTCTTGCCGGAATATGAGTTCTGTTTGAGTGAGTATAGAAACAGCTGTAATAAGTTTGCTATCTAATTTCAAATAGGCCCTGTGAATTTAGTTATCTATATATGCTTAATTCCTTGGTAGTGAATGTCATGGCTATAAGATGCTCTAAGAGAGTGCTGTCCATACTTTGAGAGAGAGGCCTCTTTGAGAGTAGGATTTTAGTACTAAGCCATATCTTTATTACTGTTGTTGTTATTTGTTAACAAGTTTTTTAATTCTTTATCCAAATTTAGTTTTTTCTTCCATAGCTATTTTGGCATCTCGTGTTTGTTCATGTTGATCCTGAGCCAGCTAATCCTATCATATAAGTGATGATATGGTTCTACTTGCTGCTAACTACTTGGCATGTGGAATTTTCTACATGACAACACAACTAGACAAGAGTTTCTGCAAACATATATCATGTTCATAGGCCATAAGATAAAATTGGAAATGCATATATAAGATAAAATTGGATGCAGGTAAGAATTCCTCTTGCATTTTTATGTGTGCATGTGTATGCTAATGTGATCATACATCTTTTATTAATGCATTATTATTGATGTTATGATAACTATGAATAAAAAATTATTGTAAAAATTATATTGGTATGATCACATATATTTTGTTAATAGGGATGATAGCAATATCATGTTTAAACATGAAAATCTATCATGATGGAAATGTGTTACATGATTAACGATTGTATGTGCATAATCAGAATTTATATGGTAACACAAAATCATAATGAAATTCATGTTTATAAATCAAGAATTGTCAAACAATAAGGATGAGGATAATGTTAAAACGGTAATGGACTAGTCATGTGCATTTGTTGCCACCGTAAGCTAAAGCACGCCTACATGTTTGTTATCACCATGGGTTATAAAGTAATTAAACATGGCTGCCCCTATGGGCTCAAGCATGGCTAGATATTTGTTGTCATCGCAGGCTACAGCACGGTTAGACATAGTTGCCATCGAGGGATGAAGTGCGACTAGATGAGTTTTATTTGATTGCTACTACGGACTGTATTGTAGTAAAATTTGCTTGTTTACCATGAGCTAATATGTGGTTTTAACTAGTCCATTACTAAGCTAGCAAGATCAATCTTGTGAATAATGAACTGAATTAAAAATATTATTGATAGATTTATCATATAAGGATTTTGATATTTTTGAAATGATTATATTGATGCATATTATATATTTGTTACCTACACATTTAAATGTTCTATTCTATTGATTTTTTTTGAGGAGAATATATGTGCATATAAGTATGTGAATATAAGGATGTATTATAGTAAAATTTGCTTATTTACCATGAACTAATACATGGTTTTGATTATAAGCTGCCGACTTCTCTTTTGGACTCATTGACACGTGCATTTGGTGGTGCATGCTGACATAAGCTGATCATCAGAACTTTATCATTGTTATTTCTAGTCATCTAATCTTTATGACTTCTTATTTATAAAAAGTTGTTTGATGATTTTTTATGATTGTTTAAAAAACATGATATTTACTTACAATGATACTAATAAATTTATTATAACATGTGATATTGGAGAAAATCAAAATTGACCAATAATCTAATCATTGATGTTAAAGTAAAATAAATTTTAATTGCATTTAGCAAATGAAATAATTTTTTATTTTTTTGGTTTCAAGAAAATATGGTTGACAACTACTTATTTTTAACTCTTTGAGAAATTTGAGATTAGCTTTCAAGAAATAATTCACAATTTTAAGAAAAGATAATTATTTCTCAAGTTAGTCTTCTCCTAAAATATCTCTTATATGTATATCTACCATTAAATTAGGGAGTTAGTTTTCATAAAATTTTAAATTTTTCAAGCATCCCTACACATATATAATTTTACCTAATTAATTTATTAACATAAATAATATATAAATATTTTAAATAAAATTTTAAATATTTTTTTAATCTTTAAATTAGAAAATTTATGATATTATGGCAAAGAAGGATCAAAAGAGATGAGAATAAATTTCAATGTCATCAAAAAGAGTAGTGATTAAAGAGTTGATCTTACAAGATGGGGGGATAACAGGTTAAAATTGGACAGAAGAAAAATTGCGTATAATACAACATAATGCTGATCCAATAGTTTTTGTTAATTTCTCTACCATCTTTTTTTATTATTACAATAAAATTAAATGTTTAATCAATTAAGGCTAGTATTTATTTTATAAGATAAATATTGCTCTAAAAAAAGTTAGTGTTTACTTTCTTTATATTTGTGTTTATTCATTGTCCATTTATATTTATTCTATTATATTTTTTTTTTGAAGTAGCTAATAGTGAGATCCGAGCAAATTTAATGATGGGACAATAATTGAATTTGGGCTTAGCTACACATGAATATGATTGAGTCCAATTCATTAATATATAGAGAGATTTGGCCTAAATTCGATCGCCTCCCTACCATTAAATCTCGGTGTCGAAGAAAAAAATAAAAAAAACTATTTGTGAGAGAGGACAATACAGCCCACATCTTTACCATGCAAATATATTTCTGTGCTACTACATCATATCCTTATGCTAGTACCATTAAATCTGGGTGTCGAAGAAAAAATAAAAAAATTATTTGTGAGATAGGATAATACACCCACATCTTTACATGCAAACATATTTCTATGTTACTGCATCATATCCTTATGCTAGTACAAGAATACGATATTGCAACATAAGGATATAATACGATCCAACAGCATAAGGATATCGGATATGATATATCACATCCATATACTTATGATATTAGTAATGACTGACTTTTTTAGTTTTGAGATCCATGAGGATCAAATAATGGGAGGGGCGACCAAATTTGGGTTGAGCTGCACACAAATGTAGCCAGGTCTCTCTGTATATGTGTATATATGTATATATAGGAGTCTTACATTGATAATCTAAACTGAGATTAACTACCTCTAAAAACAACTTATATACCAAAAAATACAAAATTTGGAACTTCAAACTTATACATCAAGTTATCAAAAATTAGATAGTTTAAATAAAACTAAATAATGCATGCCTTTTGATTATTTAATGCATTAACTAGAAATCTCCAAATAACATTATTTTATGTGTATAAATAATTTAGATATAATAAATCATGTCCAACAATACATACAACTATGCTATTGAAATTTCCATATGCAAGTACTATTTTAAACAAGGATTGAAAGCTACGGTCATTAGATATTTGCAGGTACAAGTTAGATGTTCTATAAAATTTGAATGTAGTAACAATAGAGTGACATTAAGGAGGTTACTAAAGATGCACCTTAAAATGCATTGATGAGGAGGTGCTCGATGAAGAAGTTATTATTCGAGGCAATAAAAAAAAGCTATAATTGTTAGTTTGATGAGTTGTTACATATGGTTGTTATTATGTTAATAATGCCAATGACTACTATGACATCTTATAGCATAGACAAGTTTTATATTGTCGGTATGGACTTCACAATGAGGAGTGTCAATAGTCATTTGCTCATCACAACTTTACTACAATCTATTTATTTGCTACTCCTATTTACTTTAAGATTCTATTTCTATTTGATAATTATATTAACCTAATCATTCTAATATTGTTCTAGCTGGAATATGAGTTCTGTCTGAGTGAATATAGAAACAGCTGTAATAAGATTGCTATCTAATTTCAAATAGGCCTTGTGAATTTAGTTATATATATATATATATATATGCTTCAATCCTTGGTAGCGAATGTCATCGCTATAAGATGTTCTAGAGAGAGAGGACTCCTTTGAGAGTAGGATCTTAGTTCTTAGTCATATCTTTATTACTGTTGTTGTTATTTGTTAACAAGTTTTTTAATTCTCAATCCAAATTTAGCTTTTCTCCCATAGTTATTCTTTTTGCAAATATTTTGGCATCTGATGTTTGTTGGTGTTGATCCTAAGCCAGCTAATCCTATTATATAAGTGATTATATAATTCTACTTGCTGCTAACTACTTAGCATGTGGAATTTCCTGCATGACATCAAAACTAGACAAGAGTTTCTGCAAGCATATACCATGTTCAAGCGATAAGATAAAGTTAGAAATACATATACCACGTTCCCATCAAATACACGTAGCCACTCTTCAGATTTCCAAACTATTTCCGTTCAATAGTCCCATCATGATTGGATCCTCCCATCCTAAATATCATCCCTTCACTGCCAAACAAGATGGACAAGGAATTAGCAAAATAAATTTATATTGGATTCAATCCTTGATCTGCCAACGGATGGCCCCATCCCAAATATCAATCTCTTTTGGAGCTGTCGCAATCATGCGAATAGATGAGCGAGAAATGAGCATTACCCATTTATCATCCACTCTTGGATGGATGATTTTTTTCCCCTCTCTTTCTTTAAGTAGAGGAAAAAATACTAAGAGAGAGATATAATTAGGAGAATGAGAAGAATATAGGAGCTGGGGCACGTCAAGATTTTTAATTACGAGAGGATTTTACCTTTTCTTTGCAAAATTTTTTGAAATTATTAATGAACTAGAAACTGGTTAATATTTAAATTTTCTTCTTTAGCCCTCCTTGATTCAATAGTTGAGAATAAATTTGTTTAAATGCTGTATAAAAAGAAAAGGATAGCAAAGCTAATCTCACATATTAATTGTTGGCAGAAAATATGTTTCAAAGAACCGAGTTGACGGGAAGCTCATTTATGAAAAGTTTTCTAACCATATGTTAAGGGGATTGCTGTAGCTAGTAAAATTTATTGATAATCAAGGCAGATGGTTAAGGATTAAGGATTCGTTTGGTTCGTTGAAATGACCATTTGAAATCAGAATTAGAATCATTTATTTTGATTTTAAGTGTTTGTTTAGTTGGAATTAGAATCTAATTTTAATTCCATATAGAATTCAAATTCTATGTTAGAAGAATTAGGAATCCAAATCCTCTACCCTAGTTTGTCAGGGCATATTTGGTTCGCGAATATAGCAATTAACTAATGGGACTGAAGACCCTCTATTCTCATTCCATGCATTTAGTTTATGAAGTATTCATTCCCATCGCTATTTCCAATGGAACGGCAAACCAATGTTTTGGATGTTTGACATTCCACCCAAACCTCCCGAATTCACTCTCATTTTCACGTAGATTCCCATTCTCTAATGTTTGGTCTTTGATGAAGGCATGCAAGACATTATCTTTTCTTTTTCTTCTCTCAAATTTTTTTCTCCATCAATGATGTCGAATTAACTCCACCGTCACTGTCAATGGCACCACCACCTAGAGAGATGGATATGGTGCCTAAGGAGACATTGATATTAGATAATCAGAAGGATTGAAATCCCTAACAAAGGAGAAGCTCTGATTTTTAATACTCAAATTTGCTGACAAGTATGCAAAACACATTACTTAGCTCTACTCTAAACTCGATGAAATCTTCCAAATGGTAACCACCCTCAAGATCCTATGTCACTCCCTCCATTTGTAAGGAGATGGAGGCTATTGCCACAGCTGCTACTGCCATCATAGCCGAGGGTTTAGTAGAGATATTCTAGACTACTTATACCACATGTTACCTTCTTCATTTATGTTGAAAATATGTTAAATTCTATTTCCTTTGTTATGAGAACTTAACACAAATAATGAGAATTAGAATACCATTCTCATTCCAATTTTTATATGAACCAAAAGGAATTAGAACAACATACTAATTCACTTGAGAATAAAATCCAATTTTCATTTTGCCTTATGAACCAAACATGCCCTAAATTCATTTTAGCCTTTTTCTCATTTGACCTCCTTTTCCTCTTTTCTCATCTAATGCCCCCAAGTCTTCAGTCACATTGTCGATAGAGATGAGTTGGAGGATAAAATTATTATTATTATTTTTATAATAAGTTTAAGTTTATAGATATCTTTCGTAATTATCACATATATCTAAAAATTTAGCATACCTAAGCTTCTAATTTCAACTCTAATTTCTCTGCAAACCAAATAAGTGAGGGGGCGAGCCATTCGGAACCAAAGAAGCATTGCAGTTACTTAACTCAACCGTACAATGATTACACAGTTAGAGTAATTTGAAGGTTTGAAATTGGAAGAAAAAATCTAAAAAATCTTGCAAATATTAAAAAAATTAAGATATTTAAAAAATAAATAAAATAAATATTTATGGATGTAGCAAAACAATAAGTGCTTTTATGTATAGCTGGTATAGCTGAATACAAAGGATAAGCTTCGGTATCTTGCTAGCTATCTAATTTATTTTCAACGTCTGAAGGTTCATTAACTTGTTAAAAAGATTAAAGCATTATATTATTGGATAATGAATTTTAAAGTTTTAAAATAAAATATATAAAGGAGTGGGAAAGAAAGTTAATAGAGTGCCCTAGTGGATAGGTTCTGATGTGTCAACGCTAAGAGATCCTCACCTCATGACATGACAAGGTGAGGAAGAAGATAATCATACAGAAAAAGAGAAGTAGAGAGAGTGAAAGAGGAAAAGAATGAAAAGGAAAACTAGAGGGAGAAGAGGTAAGAGGAAAATAAAAACAAAAAAAAGGGCGACACTCTATTGTATAAAGAAATATCTCCTCTCGATAATAATAGTCAAATCGAATCCCACGCTTTTCCCAAATCTCTTGCTCACTTGCAAAAGTGGGGAGCAAATTGGTGCGTTTCTGACCCAAAAATAAAAAAATAAAAAATCACATATTATGATTTGATCATGATGTGTTTGGTGTGCACATAAATTAAACCACGGCTTTTGCTATCATGCCTCTACATGGGTCTTTTGCTATCATGCCTCTACATGGGTGGTGCCGTAGTTCATTTTTAACGATATAAGGGCATCAGATAAGAAAGATGGTCATCTTAAATGGGTAAAAAAAGAGTTTAATTTTCTAAAAAAGTATTAAAAAAATGATAGATATCATGCTGTAAGTCATTTACTTTTTTAAAAAATAAATAAATAATATGACTTTACCATTTATTGGTGTACGGTAATATAAGCAACATGTTAACTACAGTTATATCATTAGAACTTTTGCCATTGCTATTTCTAGTCATATAATCATCATGACTTTTCATTTATAAAAGTTGAATGAAAAGTTGTTTGATAATTTGATATGATTGTTAACAAATTATGATACTAATAAATTTATTACGATATTATATTCGAGAAAATCGAAATCAATCAATAATCTAAATATTGACATTAAAGTAAAATAAATGAAATAATTTTTTATTTTTTTTGTTTCAACAAAACATTAAAGAAAATAATTCTTGAGAAATTTGAGGTTAACTTTTAAGAAATAATTAATAATATAAGAAAAAAAGAATTTTTCAAATTAGTCAATACCTAGAATATCTCTTATGCATATATCCATTATTGAATTAGGAAGTTAGTTTTTATTAAATCTTAAATTTTCATATGCATACATACATACATATATACATACATATATACATACATACATATATGTATGTATGTATGTATGTATGTATATATGTATGTATGTATGTATATATGTATGTATGTATGTATAATTCATCTTTTTAAGTATTTATTTAATCTTTAAACTAGAAATTTTGTATTATTGAGAGATTTAGTTTAAAGTTACTCCTATTGAGCATTGCTAGTATTCTAATAAAAGAAAATTTTATTCAATCAAACACATTGCAAAAGAAATATCTCCTCTGTCTTATTTAAACCTTATTTTTACGTAAAAATTAAATTATATTAAACTCTCATTTTAGTATAACATACATTGCAATTATATTTATTTTATGAAAGCAAAAGTTTGAATATTTTGGTGAAAATTTTTTTTTTTCTGCAAACCATCTTAATATCTTGATTTTGATTTATTTCAAAAATCTTGAATTATTTGTTTATAGCTCCATATAAATTAAAATGATATTTGTTAACCCTTTGTTTACCCGTCGTTGGCAACTGCAATTTGGTTAAAATTAAATGACGGTCGTATGACGCATAAGCGTCAGCCTGTTGTGCCCTATAGCATCGGCACATGGCATGGGTTTAAAGGTGGATAACACTAAATAGATGTGGTGTATATTTTTTAATCTTTAAATTGAAGTTGATGAGAATTATGCACTAGCTAGTACGTTGCTAGTCAGTTAAATATAAATGTCCATGACAATTATGCATTGGTCATTACGTTGCTAATCAAAGTTAAACGTTAGCACTTGATTCATTGAGCTAGCTAAAATAAATTACGATGGTTCTAATTTATTAGTATGTATATAAATAAAATATTTAAAAATTATGAATTCTCTTTTTTAGTAATTATATATATTTTTTATAAAAATTTATTGATTTACCATATGAATTATCTAATTAAAATGATAATTGCTTATTAAGCTGTTTTGCTCCTTTTATTATTTCTCGTTAGATTAGCTAAGGCGCACGAATGGAAGGGTATTTATTTGAGTGAGAGGAATTTATGTTGTGATTAGGATAAATTTTGATTGTATTTAATATTGGACTTTATTTACTATCAGCGATGTAATTTAAATTATGAAAATTTTATTTTAGACATGATAAATATAAAAAATTAATTTTTATTCCATTGTTTAAATATTGTTAATGCGTAACATTTTGTGAGTATGTAGTTACTATATTTCTGACTCATGTTTGCAGGTTCATCGCATCAATTTTATTCTATTCTACAAAAGAGTTCATCTTGACATTTCTCTCTTTTTATTACTTTTATTTTTTTACTCTTCTCAAAATCTTTGACCTACTTTTTTCCTCCTAACCATCCTAATATTTTGGTTTAAATTTGTTAAAAAAATCTTAAAATTTTAAAGATTTGTGTAAGAAAACAAAGCTTGAGAAAGCTATTTGAATTGCATCCAATTCTATTTAAATAATATATATATATATATTTGTAATCTTTAAAATGAAGTGGTGGGAATTATGTGCGAGCCAATATGTTGCTAGTCCCATTCAACATTAGCACTTAGATCAATTTTAAGCATGATTGAGTTAATTGGGATGAAATATGATTCATCTAAATTATTATTATATATATAAAAATAAAAAATTCAAAAATTATGAATTCTCTTTTTTGTCATTGGATACAATGACTTATTCATATGCATAACATATTTATTATGAAAATTTATTAATTTATTGTGTCAATTATCTAGTTAAGGTATCAATTGCTTATTAAGCTATTATGCTCATTTTTATTATTATTTTTCTATGATTAACATAAATTTTGATTATAGTTAGTATTGGACTATATTCCCTATTAGTGATCTAATTTAAATAATGTGAAATTAATTTTATATATGATCAATATTAAAATTTTTATTTTATTCCATTGTTTAAATATTGCTAATATCATATAAGATAGTATCCAGTAAGTTGGAGGTTGATGGCTTCAATTTTATTCTTTTTTTTGTAAAATAAGAGTTTTCATAATGTTTCCCTTTTTTTTTTAAAAAAAAAGTTCTATTTAATTTGTTCTTCTCAAAATCATGGCCTTCTTTTTATGTTTTTACTTCACTCACATGAAGCCATATGCTACATGTTAGTTTTAGTTATTATTATAGAGGTGTGCTATATAAAAGTGATAAACCCTTCTCTTTTGCATATACTTTGGCTATTTAATGTTTAGTTCTTGGGTATACAACAGTTAACTCTCAATCAAGCCCACACCAATATCAATATTTTATATACATTCATTGTCTGTTTTACAAATTATATATATATATATATATATATATATGGCGCTAGAGACTAAACATTAAACAACCATTGAAATCAATAGACGGGAATCAATCTTTCTTTCTACTTGTTTTTATTTTAATGTTAAAAAGAGGTAATTAGACCCTTACCTTCTTACTAAATAAAATTGAAGTCAAATAAATAAAGACCAGCACCATCCGAGAGTTGGGAAAATAAACATTCCAAGCGATCGACTGGTGACCTAAAATCTTTCCTGGCCAATTGATCTACAGCTCGTTTTCCTCCACTGTAGATATAAGATGGCTGCCGTGATGTGTAAGGACCAGGACCGGCCTTGTCTTTGTTAGTACGGCTTTCATCAGCGTGGTATCGGCCCGTTAAACTCACCTCCTGGTCCCCTCATCCCAATTTCGAAAGCAGGAGACGCGAACCCCCCAAATCCATTTCCCGCCTTCCAAAACTCGTCCGCATCCATTCCACTTCTAGGGTTCCGACATCCGAACCCCCTTACCTCCTCCCCTCCTTCGAATCGTCTCTAGGGTTCCGGTCTCCAACTCCCTTCGACTTCTCGTCGGCCCCCACGTCCGCCTCCAAACCGTTCCCCCCTCCTCCTGCCGCTTCCTCCTCCGCCGGACCTCCAGTGTTCCGGTCTCCGAACTAAGTTCCGGCCGAAATGTACATCAAAGAGATCTGCTTGGAGGGATTCAAGTCCTACGCCACCAGGACGGTGGTCTCCGGCTTCGATCCCTACTTCAACGCGATCACGGGGCTCAATGGGTCGGGGAAGTCCAACATCCTCGATTCCATCTGCTTCGTGCTCGGGATCACCAATCTCCAGCAGGTCCGGGCCACCAACCTCCAGGAGCTCGTCTACAAGCAGGGCCAGGCCGGAATTACCAAGGCAACAGTCTCGATTGTCTTTGATAATTCTGATCGCAGCCGGAGCCCTCTTGGGTATGAGGACTGCCCAGAGATCACTGTCACTAGGCAGGTAAGTGAAGGTATTTTGATATATCTGGAGCTCAGATTAGGAAAGATCACATTTTTGATGAGGTTGATACTGTCACCCTGACTTAGAAATTGAATTTTTAGTTTCTCCCTTTTCTTTTCTTTAATAATTTAGTTCTTACCGTTATAAATACGAGGAATGTCTGTTGGTCAATTTCACTGCATAGATTTAATTGGAAAAAATAAACATGTTTCACTGTATTGCAAGATTATGATTGTAATTTTATCTTATTTTATCTTTCCATGGACACTGAAGATGCAAGTTTGAACCTTTACAAGATTTTTTTTTTTCTTTTCTTTTTCTGGTGTCATGAAACTTTTGAGAAGCTCATATAAATATGGAACTGGAAATCCAATTAGGATCACTTGGGAAATACAATCATGTTGTTGTACTTGTTTTATCCCAATCTAATAAGTTTTTTTTTTTCACCTATACTGGAACTAAGGACCTTTATATAGCATCACAGCTGTTTTGTGGCCAACAGCATGGCGTTTTTTCCAATTTTTCTGCATCTCAATTTTTTAGACTTCTTACATTCTGCCAACAGTTTTTGTCAATTTTCCTGCTTATTGATTTCTTATACTGTTTACATTCTACCAATGACATTGGCTATGGTAACACATCTCTTTCCTGTGGCTTCTTAATGAAACCTCAGCTTTATATAATTTGTTTGCATTTCATAATTTGAACCTCTCTTTTACAATTTGTTGTCCACTTAAAGCCATGACTTAAACTGTTTTTCCTTCTTTTTCCTACTCCCCTGCTATGGTCATTGTCGTCATCATCATCATCTCCATAGTCTGCTGAAAGCTGCAATTGATATATGAATTATGGATCACAAATTAGCACTTTAAAATAATATATTGGTAGTAGTACCTGTCAACAGGCAGGTGAAACAGGTAAAGATCTCATTCATATTGATAACTTAAGTGATGATGAATGTAATTAAATGGAACACCATGTGCCATGTTGGGCAATTATGGCCTGCCTGAAATATATGATTAATGATTGATGTCGTTGACTTTGTAGATTGTGGTTGGAGGAAGGAACAAATACCTCATAAATGGGCACCTTGCGCAACCTTCTCGTGTGCAGACCCTTTTCCATTCTGTGCAGCTTAATGTCAATAACCCACATTTCCTTATAATGCAAGGGCGCATCACAAAAGTCCTAAACATGAAACCACCCGAAATTCTATCAATGCTGGAAGAGGCTGCTGGCACAAGAATGTATGAAATGAAAAAGGAATCAGCATTGAAGACACTTGAGAAGAAGCAGAGCAAAGTTGATGAGATCGATAAGCTTCTTGACCAGGAGATCCTTCCTGCTCTTGAGAAGCTTAGGAAGGAGAGAATGCAATACATGCAGTGGGCCAATGGCAATGCAGAACTAGATCGGCTCAGAAGGTTCTGCATTGCTTATGAGTTTGTTCAGGCTGAGAAAGTACAAGATAGTGCTGTAAATGACGTTGGCCATACAAGGATGAAGATTGCTGAGCTGGACGACAACACTCAAAGTTTAAAAAATGAGATACAGGAAATGGAGAATAAAATGTCCATCTTGACAGCTGAGAAGGAAGCAAAGTTAGGTGGTGAGATGAAGGCTTTGTCGGAGAAGGTGGATGCTCTTTCTCGGTCTCTTGTGAAGCAGACTTCTGTAATGAATAATCAGGAAGAGTCTTTGAAGGCTGAGAAGAAGGCTGCTCAAAAGGTAGTAGTTATTTCGATACTTGTTTTCATATTCCTTTTAGGTGGACTCTAGCTTTTAATCCATAGAGATATAATATTCTTTGGATGCCATACCATGGCGATTTTTTTTTCCTTCTTTTCTTTTTCAGGAGTCTGATGTGGATATTTACTGTTTGTACATTTTATACTCTATGGCTTGCTCCATCTCTTAACTATGGTAGTGATGATTTCATTTTATAGATCATTGAGAGCATTGAAGACTCCAAAATATCAATAGCTGAGAGGGATTCTGTTGTCAAGAAAGCTGAGGATGATGCAGCTGATCTTAAGAAAAGAGTTGAGGATCTATCCAAGAATCTGGATGAGTGTGAGAGAGAATACCAGGTATGGTTACTGATAAATGTGTTTTGCATTCAGAATTTTGTAGAATTAAAACTGATCCGACAAATGCACTGTAGATTTTTTCTAATAAGATAAAAATGGTGATTCTTAGGGTGTTCTAGCTGGTAAGAGCAGCGGGAATGAAGAAAAGTGTCTTGAAGATCAATTAAGAGATGCCAAAGCTGAAGTTGGAAATGTTGAATCAGAGCTCAAACAGTTGAAAACAAAAATTAGCCACTCTGAGAAGGAGCTGAAAGAGAAAAAAGGGCAGCTGGTTTCAAAACGCGATGAAGCGGCTGCTGTAGAAAATGAGCTCACTGTCAGAAAGAAAGATTTAGATGCCGTTAAAGCAGCCATGGAATCTATTTCTTATGATGAAGGCCAGATGGATGCTTTGCAAAAGGTTTGCATAAGTTTGGAAATCTATTAGATTCAAATGACAGCGCTCTTTACAAATGATTAGCATATAGAAATGAATTTTCTTGATGTGCTTTGGTCGTGACTTGTGCTCAGGATCGGTCTGTTGAGTTAGAAGTAATTCAGAAGCTCAAAGATGATGTCCGTGTTCTTTCAGGACAGCTGGCCAATGTTCAGTTTACCTACTGTGACCCTGTAAAGAATTTTGACAGATCAAAGGTTAAAGGGGTGGTTGCAAAGCTTATAAAAGTGAAAGATGGTTCCACAATGACTGCCCTAGAGGTTTATTTGCACAAACTTCTAGCTCTTGTTTGATATATTTGGGGAGCTTTTTTTCTGTCTTTCTTTAGATTATTTGTTTTCATGTTTGTGGCATCAGAAAATAACCTGATTTATTCTTCAGGTTGCTGCTGGAGGCAAGCTCTTTAATGTTGTTGTAGACACAGAAAATACTGGGAAACAGCTGCTTCAAAATGGAGATCTGCGGAGAAGAGTAACGATTATACCTTTGAATAAAATCCAAACCAATACTGTTCCTCCTAGAGTTCAACAGGCAGCTTCTAGACTGGTTAGTTTTGGGTGTTACATATATGTCAAGAATAGCTTTTAGTATGACATATTCATTGTGCATTTCTGTATCTGTTTAGTTGCTCAAAAGTTTTGAGTTTTTGTGCAGGTTGGTGAGGGCAATGCTCAGTTGGCCCTCTGTTTGGTTGGATATGATGATGAAGTCAAGGTAGCCTCTCCTCAAAAAAGGAATTCTATAGTTTTCTTAATATTATTTGTTTCAGATTTTCTTTCCTGTTATTTATACCTTTAGAACCAGACATGCACATGTTAAGAACAACGAAGGGGGTATGACATATGTGGGAATTGGAGACATTTTAATATAGGGTTTTTTATGTATATATTATTATCATAGATATTTGAAATAGTGTGTATGACCACTCAAATTTACTATTTGCATGTATAACCCTATAATTATTACTATTATTTTTCTGGCATGCATCTCTCATAAAGTTATTGTTTGTATATATGCTCTTATAATTTTTTTCTTGGCACGTATTCCCTCATTGAGGGTATTTATGCCAAAAAAATTGATCTGTTAGGGTATACATGAAAAAAGAAATAAGTTATAAGGTTATGTGTAAATAGTAGATTTGAGAAATGTTTATTAGAGTATACATGCAAAAAGAAATAATTACAAGGGCATATATGCAAATAGTAATTTGTTAGGGTATACACAAAATTTTTGATAGTTATAAGGGAACATGCAATAAACCTTTAATATGTTGTTTCAGATAATTCAGGCTGTTTGAATATGATTCCAGAGGCAAGAGTACCTTGTTTGTTTGAATTCATTTTTTCTTTAACTAGTCTTGGATGGAGTCTCAAAACTCATGGAGATTTATAGGTCCTATCCAGAGCGATAAATATGTAGGAACAGGAAGCACAGATCAATGGAAATTATAAGTTCTGTTTTATTTTGGAGTGGAATAACTGAAAATAAATAAATGACTGAATGAAATATGGAGTCATTCTTCAGTGGCCAGCCATTTGAGGCTGATCTCCAAGCCTTTCCCATTGTATACGGTAGAGACGATCACAACTCTACAGTCATGGACCAATTATGAAGCTATTGTGTGTGATGAGGCTCTACCCATATTACGAGGAAAAGAATTGCTCCTTCAGAAAACCACTTACTCTAGCTTATCACACATGAGCTGCACTATTGTGATACTAATTGTTCTTAGTTCCATAGACTCAAGCACAAGCCATGCCTTGATTGTCTACTGCTGTAGCCACTGGCATACTTTTAGCAGTATACAACTTTTGGGTGCTTAATTGCAGTTTTGCTTGGTGAAAGACTGATGGTTGATCATCTGCACAATTGGTTCCGTCAATGAAACCATGCCCTTATGCAGAAGATATACCTGAGAAAAAAATGTTTGGTTCTTTTTCTATTGGAGCAGTAATTTACATGGTAGCCAGTATTTAAGGCCAAGTTTGTATCCAATTTATTTTTGTAGATCTGGGAGGTATATAAAAACTGCCTTTTCTTGCCATCTAATCTCCTATGTGGATTTCATGGGAATTAATAACAGCATGAAGGAAAATGAGAACAAATTGTGCTTTTTATTATTATCTGCTAATATCTCCTTATTTGCAGAATGCAATGGCTTATGTGTTTGGTTCCACATTTGTTTGTCGAAGTACCAATGCAGCTAAGGAGGTACATCTGATTTTTGTTGGTTTATTTTTAATTAAAAGATTGTTGGTTTTCCTTACAGAGCTCTTTTTGCCAAGAAAATTACTTTTTAATATGCTGTTTGTTGTATATGATGTTTGCTGAGGCTCAGTTGTGATGTTGTAGATGCCCCTTATGGAGCCTCTGGAAAATTTTTGTTGTGCATGTGGTGTATGGACTAGTATTTTCCAAATTTCTCTGATTAAACAGGAGGAGTCATGCTATTGTAATAAAATAGTAGAATGCTATGTTCCTAGCAATCGTCGAACAGAATTGATACATCACGTTAGTATTAATATACAGAAAATGCAAGAGATTCATGATCAAATAATTTTAATGTTCATATTCAAATGAATTAGAATAAGCCAATTTTGTAAAAATCTTCATGTATGGAGTTGAATATGGAGAACAGAAGTAATGAAATCTACACCATAATTTTGTACAAAAAAGGAAAAATCTACTTGCTGGAGCCACACCTAGTCATAGGCAAATACCTATCAAATACAAATCCTACCATGCAACTCAGCATTTAGTTAGGACATCCATTATCATAACTACTTAATATGTGAAATATTTGAGTATCATATTTCAGCTACATCGAAGTTCAAGACTGTCATAGGGACTATCCAATGTATATTGTTGCTTGAACCTTGATATACTCTAGCTTGTCTTACATATAGGCTTTCTTGTACTTTGAGATTTTGAAAAAAGCTCTAACATTGGCCTTGCATTAAATGCTGATGCTGATGTTTATTATCCCATTCTAAACTGAGATAATGGAATACCTGTTGATTAAACCAAAATAGTCGAACATAATGATTTACATTCTGAAATTTGTTTAAGAGATGTGGAATCTGTCAGCTACTGTTGAATTTCAACTGAGCTTAATGCACATGATGGTAGGTAACCTTGTACAAAGCCACCTAATCTGTAGTTTTCTGAGACAGATTGCCAAGTCCTTTCCTTTCAAATGACCAAAAGTATGCTAGTAGGATGAAAAAGGGTGCTTAGATTCAAGGATTCACTAAAATATCCACTGAGTCTGGAAGAAAGAGCAATAAGCTTCAAAAGACCGAGAAACATATTACACAGCTAGAAAACATTGGAATAGTGGATAAAAATGTCACAACCATGTTATTGTGATAATTAGTTTTGATTTCCAAGATCGAGGAGTAGATGCTTAGGGACATGACTCCACTTTCATTCGTAATTTGCGCCTGCTTGCGAATCAACGTTAAGAAGTATAACAGACTTAACAAACATAGCCTAAAATAATCTTTACCATATTTCTTGTGGCTCCAGAACTCTGCAATTATTAGGGAGTTGCCCCTTTCATACATTTATATTCGATTTTTCATTCTTTGAAAATCTCCTCCTAATTTAGTATGTGAACTAGTAAGCCTCAATTTCTAAGGTGCACTCCTTTTGTTTACTCTCTTACTTAGATGGTGCAACCATGAAGAAAATGTATGTAGTAATAAAGAACACATTTATAACCCCTCAATATGTCTGTCAAAAGTCAAAGTCCTAGAGAAGTAAGTCCTAGAGAAGTGGGTCTAATCTAATTCATGCATACACATAATCTAAGCTTCAATGCATTTGCATGTGTGGAGCACTAGTACTTGACTGTCTAAATCTTGAGGTTGGAGTGCTAGCTATTAAGATCATATAATTGCTTAGCTCCTACTTTTTAAGTGATTCATATGTTGTATCCTTTTATTTGTTTCAAAATCTTTAAAGAAAAGATCTTCTTTTGTAAACTTATACTAATGTAAGCTATGTGCTGTTGCACGGATGGTTTGAGTTAAACTTATATGGTTCCTTTTTCAAAATGATGATAAGGAAGTTATAATGAATGCTCTCCCTTTTTATTGGATATTCCCTTTTGCGATTTTCATTGTCAAGAAAAATTTGTAAAGTTGGCGGTGCTAATATTGGTCCTAAAGATGAGTTAGGATCAGAGGAGATGAATGCCTGAATTCTAAGTGATACAACTCAATAAAATAATAGAGGCCTCAAACTTCACTTTTGTTGTTGTCTATGCATCTTGATTCTTTATTAATACTGTAACAGTTGGCCTTTTGAAACATGGCAATGGTAAGATTTTTATTTCTCATTATGGTGCTGATTTTCATCAAGCTACATCCCCTTTGATATTTTAACTATATTATTATCATTATTATTTTCAAATAATCTGACCAGGACTTTTGTTACTAAAAAGTCAGATGTACCATGAATATAATGCTTAACTGTTTAATCTAGCTGTATGTCACTGAAGCATAACATAAATAAGAATTGGTTCTTAGGAAATTCACTTCAAATTTCTGTTTTAATTTTTGGTACAGGTTGCATTCAATCGGGACATTGGCACCCCTAGTGTGACTCTTGAAGGTGACATTTTTCAGCCAAGTGGCCTTTTGACAGGTGGAAGTCGCAAGTAGGGCATCTATCCTTTTTGCTTCATGTTTTTTATACTATTGCATTTTCTCTGATTATTCTTAATCTATAGTTATGCACCAGATCATCCCCCTGAAAAGTTACTGGGGACTGTTCTATTCTAAAATTTATTATTACCCTGGTTAAGTGACGCTTTATAGGTCACGCTTGTCTTTGGTAAAGTAATGCATTGTTGTTGTTTCTCTACATTATGAACGCAAACAGCTTTATTATTTTTTTCCTTATTTTATTAAACAATGCTTGCAGGGGTGGTGGTGAGCTGTTAAGACAGCTTCATGCATTAGCTGAGGCTGAATCAGAGGTCTGCATTCATCAAGGGAAATTGTCTGAAATTGAAGACAAGGTCAATCTTTTTAATTAACTGAATTGTTATGTCACCAATTCCAATTTTATGATTCCTAAATTTTTTTCTTATTTATGCCATTTATTTGTTTCTTTGGTGTCTGTCCACAACTCAGATTATAAATTGTTGTCAAGTAAATGGATAAAAGATGTTTAATTCATTTGAAGAAAAGAAAGGAATGAGAAGAAAATAACTGAAAATATCTCTTGTTTTGTCGACTAGAGAATATTACAAAAAAAGTGGTTTCTGCATTTCTTAGTTATTGAATTTTATCAATTATCATGCTATAATTGATTCTGCATTTCTTAGAATTGCATTCCCTTTTGCACTGGACTTTCAGATTGCAATGTTGTTGCCTCTTCAGAAGAAGTACATGCACTTGAAGTCTCAGTTTGAACTCAAGTCATATGATCTTTCACTCTTCCAGAGCAGAGCTGAGCAAAATGAGCACCATAAGGTTGCAGCTTACCTTTTATGGCCATTTATGTGGTTCACTCTGTTTCTATGTATCCAATGTTATTCATACAGATTTATCTTGATGTTATCATATTTTGTACATGATTTCTTTTGAGCTAAGTATTTACCTGAAATGCAGCTAGGTGAGCTGGTGAGGAGGATTGAACAAGAGCTTGAAGAAGCAAGATTAAAAGCGAAAGAAAAGCAACTTCATTATGAAAAATGTGTTTCTACTGTTTCTGCTCTGGAAAAATCCATCAAGGAACATGGCAATTATCGTGAGAGTAGACTCAAAGATCTTGATAAAAAGATTAAAACTCTGAAGTCTGATATGCAGTCAGCTTCAAAGAAGCTCAAGGTTGTGGGTTTTTTTTTTAAAATTCTTTTATTTTGGTATCTGTTTGTAAGAGATTTTGTCCCTTTTGCCTTGTTAACATTTCCTGCATCATTCTTGCATATGTTTGGCTATCCATTCAATTAAGTGTTTTCTATTTAGGCTAAATTAGAAATCAATATCTCAAATTTGGTCAGAAATTTTCTGCTCCTTAAAGTTTATAAAATTTGATCATTCTGAATGTTATTCAATTTCCATTGATTCCTGCTTATTTAGGCTCTGTTGGGTTGCTGAGAAAGTGA
Source organism: Metroxylon sagu (assembly GCA_017589505.3). NCBI lineage: Eukaryota > Viridiplantae > Streptophyta > Magnoliopsida > Arecales > Arecaceae > Metroxylon > Metroxylon sagu. Next base: position 445,881 of record JACVBY030000658.1, on the reverse strand, counting down.
AAGAAAGATGGTTTGTTAGGGATGAATCTTCCTTTCCATTGTTTGATAATAGAAAGAACTTCCAGGAAGAGAAAACCAAATAGATGATATAGGGCTAACATTTTCCAAAAAAGGTTTAGAATTTTTGTTCTCTGAGAGCTAGTGATTTTGAAAGAAAGTGACCAGTAAGCAAGTGGTGCTAGATAACATCATCATATCTTCACCACTGTCTCAATAACTTTCTCTCCAGTTTTGTTAATGAAACCAAACATGATGAAATACTCTATTTTCTGTTCAAAATATAAATTCTGAAAAAAAAAAAACATTGTTTGCCAATTGTTACCTTCATTTTATTTCTTCTTTTTTGGGCAGTTCCTTAAGATGCTTTTGTTATATCATTCCTTTAAAACCAGTTTTATAACTGAAAGTGAGCTTCTAGGAAAACTATTGATACACCTTAAGAGGCGATGGTTATTACCGAATGAAGCCTTTTTTTTGTTGGAGCGATGGTGTCATTACACCTGCTCTGTTATTTCTTTGATAGATACTTATGATGTAAATTTGTACATATGCAAGATATGTGCTAAATTGTTTGTATTCATCTTCTCTCATCTGTTATTAAGCCTGCCTATATATTTTTCTCAATATTATATTGATGCTACACTGCATGTTTATTGTGTTGCATATTTCTGCATTTTCTGGAATACTTGCTACTGGTTATCTTGTTGTATGATTCCAGAAAACATTCATGTTGTATTTGCTCTTATTGTTAGATTGCATGAACTTAGAAGAACATGAGGTGGGTGCATAATGGAGATATGCTTAATGATGTTAAAATTCTTTGTTAAATGAGGTGTAGGATTTACTTCATTAGATGTAAAAATAGAACATAATTGACTCAGATGATTGAGGCTGGATTTTTGATTCATACTCTCAATTTTATGGTAAAAACATATAGTGTATGTGATTAATTAAGATGTTAGTTGTATTTTTACTGTTGTTGATTTTTATTTTCTTTTTTTATTAAAAAAATTTATTGATTTCTTGGACTTAGTTTGAACGAAAATGCAAAACAAAATGTGTTTATGTTTAAAATTTTGAAATATTTGACAGCTTGTATTATGATTGTTTTAGTATTTCCTATTCCAGAACAATAGTTAAAGTAAACTGCACAGATAACTTCCAAACAAAACTTAGATTTTTTACCCCCAAATAACCCTTCTATTTATAGATTAACTGCATATAAGAGCCCTCTCTTATATATTTGCTTATCAAGGCCTCTCTTATCCTAAAAAATTCCCAATATGACCCAAGTTAATTTTTCATTAACTATAATTAAGTTTTTGTCACATTTTTTTTTTCTGTTTCCCTGCTCTCATTATCTTTTAGAGCTCTTAGACATTAAGCTATTGTTCTTCTTCATTGAGTTCAACCTCCTTGCTGCAACCATTGTTAGAATTAAGATCTTGATTCTGTCTTGAATCAGTGTATTCCACTAGCTAGAAGCTTTGAACATCTGACCAAGTGAAAGGAAGAATGGGAAGAAACAGGATAAATATTTTGTTTAAATATTTTATTATGATTAATGAAAAATAATTTGGGGTCCTTTTGGGGAACTTCTGGAGAAAAGAGGTCTTGAAGTGTAAATTTGTAAAAGAGGAGTCTTTTTATGCAATTAATCCATAATGGGAGGGGTTACATGCGGAAAGCCGGAAAATTTTTTTCCTATTGGTGTCAAGGCCTTAAAAAATATAAAATTCTTAGTTAGTAAGGTTATTTGCAGTCAGGATGAAAGGATCACCATAGTTGGGTTTGTTGGTGAGTCTACCATATTTTGAAGGCCATGAGTATTCTCTCTTCTTTTGGATGGATGGACTTTTTGATCTTCGCTCCCCCTCCCCCCCCCCCTCCCCCGAAACAGAGAGAGAGAGAGAGAGAGAGAGAGAGAGAGAGAGGTCAAGGTCCCATTCGGTGTCACTGTCATTTTTTTTTTTAACAGAAACATGAATTCTATTTTCATTTTTTTCCTAGATGTGACAATAGAAACATGTTTCACAGTCACCTCCCTTTTTTTTAACAACAGAAAAAGAAAACACGTTTGGTAAGCAGAAGTTATATTTTTTAACATCGACTTTTGCCCTAAAATTATTGAGGAGGAGAAGAAGGAGATCAAGTTTGGAGAAGAGAAGACGTATGTACCCCGATCTCGCTAGAGTGACGAGTCGGATTTTCACTACTTGAGAGATTGATGGGTAGAAGTAGGAAAGAGAAGGGAAAAGACTGAATAAATGGTAAAGTCGGGTGTGGGGGTAGTTAACTAGGGCACAAAAATTATTTAAAAAAAGAGGAAGCGAGTATTTCTCACTTTGATTTTTTTTTTGAAAAAAATGGCATTTGTTTTTTTTTTGGAAAAAAATAAAAGTAAGGTAGCCAAACACACTTTCTTTGTAGGTTTTCATTTTTTTTAGTTTGAAAAAGAAAAATAGGAAAAAAATAAAACCAAATGGGGCCTAATTCTTTCAACAGCGAAGCATGAAAAAGATGAAATAGAAGCTGGTCAAAATAAATTTTGGCTATTACGCATTTGCTGTAGCCAAATATGCTAAAGAATGGCTTTGGGTTAGCAAGCTAGCAAACACAAAGACACTGTTTGTTGGTAATTTAGCAGAAATCTGTATGTTCTATTATCAGCCACACTTTTCGGCAAACTTATGTACTTCCTTGATAAGTTGCTTTTTGAAAGGAAACCATATGGTTATAAACCTCCCAATTTTATATTTAAAAGTAGTACAAAGTTATTAACGCATATCACATGGAATGAGATGCATCTTTTGTGCTCTACAATTTCATCATGATTTGTTTTTCATATCTTCATTTTCCTCTCATTATAAGCTAATCTGTTAAATTCACACTTTATGAGATCCTAACTTGCTTTCAGAAATCCTGCAATAGGCAAAGGACATTTTCTCAAGTCATTTATGTAGTGACATTTAATTGATTAGTGTCCCATAATTTCTTTTTAAATTTATGATAGCTGCTAAAGTAGCTTGAATCCATTGTTAGCACACAGCATTTAGATTGGAATATATATTGTCCCATCACAATGAAAATAAGAATCCTAGTCTAGGGATTTAAGTCTCGGTGAGATGTGGGTCAAGATGATTGAGGTGTCTTATCCCAGAGAGATTCTGAGACCAATGTTGGCCGTCCCATCCCATCTTATCTCGGCCATAATATATTAGTGTTAATTTTAAATAGATCTAATTTATCATAAAGATATATCTTTTGAAGTTCAAATATGTTTAAAAATTGAATAAAATATTAAAGCTTCACAAATATATATATTTTTTAAAAAAAGTATCCCAAGCGAGTATTAGGACGTCTGACTGGATTGGAGATTGAGACAGAATGAGACGCGGGGCGTTTCATTCCATGAAAGAACCGGGACACCTCTGTCATTGCTATATCCTTAAGTCACTGCTATATCCTTAAAAAAATCCTCAAAAAAGAAAAACGAAAAGAAAAGTAGTCTCTATTAACCACCCCCTAAACCTGGACAGCAAAGTTATGATAACACCAATAACTAAAGAGAGCTTACAGCATGTTCATTATAACAGAAATGCAATGTACCTTCAAATCAATATGTGAGTTTGATTTGGTGGTGGAATAGTTTTTAGTTCTTTTTTTACAGAGAGGTTTCTTTCAACTTGGTTGCACTGATATCCCTCAGTTTCATGTTATTTTCTTGATTTTCATTTTACAATCCTGGCTGGTTGATTTGTTGCACCACCATAAATTGAAGTATGGATACTTATTGGTGTTTCAATGACTTTCTTATCCATGATATCAGGTTCATGAAAGTGAAAAAGAGAAGCTTATAATGGAAAAAGATGCTGTTATTCAAGAGCTTGCCATGCTTGAAAACCAGTTGGCTTCTTCAGAAACTCTGGTTAGAGCTCTTACTGAAGAATTGGAAAAACAAAAAGCCAAGGTGCCATCAATTGTTCAGGAATGCTTCACCTTTCTCATACTTTATTCCATTCTTTCCACTTTATGATTGTCTGCTCTTCCCGGTACAGGTCGGATCCATAAAGCAGGAATTTGATCAAGCTGAATCTGAATTGAACTTAAGTCGCTCAAAAATGAAAGAATGTGATTCACAAATAAGTTGCATTGCTAAAGAGCAGCAAAAGCTTCAACAGAAACTCAGTGATGCAAATGTTGATAGAAAGAAGTTGGAACATGAGGTAAATGTCATGGGACTTTGTTGACTCTGCTAAGTGAAAGCTTGAAGATTTGTTTGATTCATACTTCATGTGACTTCTAGGTAAAACGCATGGAGATTGAGCAGAAAGAATGTTCCTTGAAAGTCAATAAGTTACTGGAGAAACATGGCTGGATCACTGCTGAGAAGCAACTGTTTGGAAAAAGTGGAACTGACTATGATTTTTCATCACGTGACCCTTACAAATCAAGGGAAGAACTTGAAAGGCTGCAAGCTGAACAGTCCGGGTGTGTGAATATACTACATGCTTTTGGAATCATGCTTCGTGTTGGTGTAGCTGTAACTTGCATCCTGAAAAGTTGCAAGGATGTTTGAAGATTGATTACTTTGATATGTTTACTGATCAAAAAATTAGACAGCATTTCTGACCATGTGAATGTTGCCTGCAGCCTTGAGAAGAGGGTAAACAAAAAAGTCATGGCAATGTTTGAGAAAGCAGAAGATGAATACAATGATCTAATATCTAAGAAAAACATCATTGAGGCATGTTTCTGTCTTGCATCATGTCGAATAAAACTTTTTCAAGATATTGTTTATTTAAAGTTTTTTCTAGTTTTATTTATTAAAATTCACCTCTGTAGAATGATAAGTCGAAAATCAAGAAGGTGATTGAAGAGCTGGATGAAAAGAAGAAGGAAACTCTGGAAGTAACATGGGTAAAAGTGAACAAGTGAGTGCACAATCTTCATTTTATAAATTTGCATGATCAGTTAAGGCAACTTTGTGCTTACCTTAGGTGGTTTTGAGAATATCTATGCTTTCAATTATCACTTCTACTGCTACATTTTGCTAAGCTTTAACTGAATTATATTTGAGTAACAAACTTCCTTCACAGGGATTTTGGCTCCATCTTTAGTACACTTTTGCCAGGTACAATGGCTAAGCTCGAACCTCCAGAGGGATGCAGTTTCTTAGATGGCCTTGAGGTTCGTGTTGCATTTGGTAGTGTCTGGAAGCAATCTCTGTCTGAATTAAGTGGAGGACAACGATCTCTTCTTGCACTTTCTCTTATTCTGGCATTACTTCTTTTCAAACCTGCACCGCTTTATATACTAGATGAGGTATTTTAATAGATATTTATGATACATTCATCTGTGGTTACACTACCTACTTGTTCGCTGTGATTGAACAATATTTCTTGTATCTTGAGACTAGGATTTTAGATTATGTCAGTGAATTTTCCTCCTTTTAAGTTAAATTTTGATCCTGGTCACTGAATTCTGATAACCTGCTGGTGTAGGTAATTTATAAAGCATTTACCTTTAATGTTACCTGACTGGCAATATCACATGTTATAGCAAAGTACCATAACTTTAGGATATTGGTTTTTGTGTTGATTTTTTAACTGTTCTTTAAACCTCTTTTGGTATAAAAACATCATTCTGCTCTCTATAGCATAGGAATAACATATAAGAAGGGGAGAACATGCTTCAGAATTTTATTAAAAAAATTCATGTCCATGCACCATAGGAGAAAAGTATTGGGAAACTAACAACCAGTTCTTTTTTTGACTGCCATCCTATATTAAGTTCTTTATGCAACATTTTATGTTAGTCCTTGTGAACAGTTTGGCCTGTTTGTGCACATAGACTTGTTTCAATGCATAATTACTTCATTTTTTTACACAATCAAGGGCCAGTGATTAAACATAAGGCAGACATCAGTACCATGGACTGCGCCTTAAAATTTTCAATCAACATGGATTAAATTTGAAATGGAGTCAATTGAGGGAGAGGACCTTACTTTCTTTAATATAAAATTGTGATGCAGTAGCTTTTCATAGAAGCCAATGCTCTAGGGGGGTTGAATGGCATGTTTGCAATTGTTGAAATCTTAGGTTTGTGGGATTGGGTGGTTGCCCTCCTTTACAGGGGCTGCTTGCTTTGGGCTTTTGCTGAAGCCATATGACCCAAATGCCGAACTTGGAATGGTCAAGCCAGTTACCACACAGCCAAGCCCGACCCAATGTGATAGAACACATCATTCCACCATCCTTGTGCCCCCACTTGGGTTACAAGCCAACGCTACATGACTTGGAAAATGAAAATGAAAATGAAAATAAAAAATAAAATACATTTAGTAAGTTGGAATATAGGGTCATTAATAAGAAAGTTAATGGAACTAATAGATAGAATGACTACAAAGAGAATTAACTTAGCTTGCGTGCAGGAGACCAAGTAGATAGGTGAAAAAACAAAAAAGGCTGATGGTTTTAAACTTTACTATACAGGTAAAGATAGGAATAAAAATGGAGTATAAATTATTGTAGATAAAAGCCTAAAAGATGAAGTTGTAGACATTAAGAGAATAGAAGATAGAATAATTTTAATTAAATTAGTGATAGATGAGGAGTCAATAAATATTATTAGTGCTTATGCTTCTCAAGTAGGTTTAGATAGTGTGACAAAGCAAAGTTTTTAGGAGGATATGAATGGAGTAATTCAAGAGATTCCTACTAGAGAAAAAATATTTATTAGAGGAGATTGGAATGGACATAAGAAAGTATAATATAGGTTTTGGAAGAGTACATGAAAGTTATAAATTTGAAGATAAAAATGATGAGGGAAATGCCATATTAGAGTTTGCGATGGCATATAATTTAGTATTAGCTAATGCATATTTAAAAAAGAGGGACTCTTATTTGATAATTTTTAAAAGTGAATATAATGCTAGTCAAATAGCTTTCTTCGTTAGTAGAAAGATTAATTGAGTGTTTTGTAAAGATTGCAAGGTTATATCGGATGAGGATCTAACTACACAACATAGATTAATGGTTATAGATGTATGTATTAAAAAATAGAGAAGAAAAACTACAAGGTATAAGAATCTAAGAATTAGGTGGTGGAATTTGAAAGGAGAGAAATTAATAACTTTTAAAGATAGAGTGATGAAGGAAGAAATATGGAGTAAAATGGAGAGATTAATACCATATGGAAAGAGATGGCTAGTAGTATTAGAAAAGTAGCTATAGAGGTATTAGGAGAGTCAAAAGAAAATGGACCATATGATAAGGAAACTTGATGGTGGAATAAGAAAGTTTAATTAATGGTTAAGGCTAAAAGAGAGTGCTATAGAAAACTACTTAAATGTAAGATGAAGAAGCATAAAAAAACTATAAGATGATTAATAAAGAACTTAGAAAGACAGTACGAAAGGATAGATGTAAGGCATATGAGAAATTATATTAGAAGATAGAAGTTAAAGATGGAGAGAAAGATATATATAGAGTTGTAAGAGTAAAAGACAGAAAAACTAAATATATGTTTCAGGTTAAATACATTAAAGTTAATGATCAAAAAGTTTTGGTTAAGAAGAAAAAGATCAAAGAAAGATAGAGAATTTATTTTAATAAATTATTAAATAAAAATCATGTAAATAATTTAGGATGCCTTATTAGCTTCATTGAGGATAAAGTTATGGTGTATATTTGTAGAATTAGGACATTTGAAGTAAATAAGGCTATAAAAATATAAAAGTATGAAAAGCTATGGGATTTGATAAGATTCCTATAGTTTGAAAATGTTTAGGTGATGCTGGAGTAAAGTAGGTGACAAATTTATTTAATAGGATTTTAGAAACTAAAAAGATGCTTAATGAATGAAGGAAGAGCATTATAATACCAATTTATATGAATAAAGGAAATATTCAAAACTGCTCTAATTGTCGTGGTATCAAACTCATGAATTATACTATGAAACTTTGGGAGAGAGTAATTGAATATAGGTTGAAATGTAGTACAAAAATATTAGAGAACCAATTTGGTTTTATGCCGAAAAAGTCGATCGTAAAAGCTATTTTTCTCCTTAGGAGGTTAATGGAGATATATAGAGTAAAGAAATAAGATCTTCATATGGTTTTTATTGATTTAGAGAAAACATATAATAGGTCCCTAAAAAAAATCTTATGATGGGTGCTAAAAAAGAAAGGAGCACTTGTTAGGTATATGAACATGATAAAAGATATGTATGATCGGGCAGTTACTAGTGTAAGAACTATTGACGGTAATACTAGTAAATTTTCTATTACAGTAGGCTTATATTAGGGATGTGCTTTTATTCCCTATCCTTTTGCTTTAGTTATGAATGAATTTACTAGACATATTTAGGATGATATTTCATGATGCATGTTATTTGCAGAGATATATCACTAGTAAGAAAAGGAAAAGGAGGATAAATAAGAAAATAAGTATTAAAAACTGAAATGTTAATAATAGGGTCAGATGTTTAAGCTGTTTCATTCTTTCCTTTCTTCAGTTCTTCCTGTTGGTCATGTCTGTTACTTGCCAGGTCTTGGTAAATTGTCCACATATTATATAAGCTATCAAGGAGATGGTATCAACGATTGTTTTCTGAAATTTAGTTATCTTACATATCTTTTACTAATCTTTTCTTTTATAGTTTGATTGGATTCAATCTGGGGATTGATGATTCTCTGCTGAGCAAATTGTCATTCCCTTATGTGTCTGTTTTCTGTAACATACACATAATTTTCTGTTTCAAGGCTGATATTCAGATCAGGGTTCCTAATATCCCGATCAGGTTTTCCAATATCTGATCTTCTCATTTCTAAATCAGTCCAGCAGGGCTTATCTAACGCAGCTCTTAGGTAAATTAGATTGTGTTTCAGTAAAACTTTGGCAAGCAGAATTTTGCTACTTGAGTTTAGTTTGACTGAAAGCTTAAAGATGATTGTAGGTTGTAATTTTACATAATTATTTGTAAGAGGGCTAAATTTATTCCAACAGTTTCTGCTGTTTTGATTTATAGAAATTTCTTCTTGATGAACAAAACTATATCTATTAATGTTTATTTTATTTCTTCGACAGGTTGATGCCGCTCTTGATTTAAGCCATACACAAAACATTGGAAGAATGATCAAAACTCATTTTCCACATTCCCAGGTTAACTTCTTTTCTAGAAGGTTGCTTGACTTGATGGGTCTATTGTATTTAATATTCTTTACATTATTTTGTCCACCAGGATTTTCAATTCTTGTGAAAAGTGAAAGTTTTGTTCAGCTTTTTTTTTTGTTTTTTTAATTTTGTTTTCCTACCATTTGAAAGCCCCTGTTTATGTATTGGGAACCATGGTATGTCATACCATTGCATACTGCCCAATATCAAGCATTCCATATGGTCTCGTCTCGAACTAAGACATGGTACATGTACCAGCCCTTATATTGAGCATACCAATACTGTACTAGTGTGGTACTGGTACAGGGCCTAGTACTGAGATGGTGAACTTATAGGGAACTTTGTTCTAAGTTGTAGGCCTCAAAAGGCAAACTACATTGTTTTTTTTTTTTTGGTCTCCAGAAGATTTAGATTTCCCATTACTGTTCCTGCTACCATGTAGAAGTATGCTTTATCCTGTTTTATGTTCATCTTTAGATTCTGCTCTAATGTATTATCTTTCCACCAACCAGGATTATAACATTGATCTTGGTACAGAAAACTTCAACTCCATGTAATTCATAGTTTTCACGTTTTTCTTTGTTTTAAGTTAACTTGTCTTCACTGTTTTGTTCATCTCCCAGTATTCGAACTTGGTTCTCAGAGCATTGCATAATATATCACAACTTTGATTCTGTACTGAATTCTCAATTACTTTCTTTGTTTTCTTCCTGCAGTTCATTGTGGTTTCTCTGAAAGAGGGGATGTTCAACAATGCGAATGTCTTATTCCGGACAAAATTTGTCGATGGAGTTTCTACAGTTACAAGAACAGTAGCCTCAAAACAGAGATAATTATCTGATGATCTCTCATGTTCTTCACTGGTAGGTAACTAACTCAATAGTTCAGTTTTATGATACAACTTGGATGTCCTGCAACTGAACAGCTATTGAAGGTTAAAGTGCCTTAGCTAGAACATCTTTATCTTCTTGAAGAATTTCCTATGTTATGTGGACTTTTCCTATAGAAAACATGTTTTATCTTCATTGTGGAAGTTCTCATGCCTGTAGATTATAATGAATGTGTGCGATTTTAATGAAGAAACATCCTATATATAACCTTATGGTGAGGAACTGAATTTTCTACAGTTTGGCGTTTTGCCTTTTTTGATGGGTAATGCACTGATAATATAAGTGAGCAACAATCACATGGAACTTGCAGTCGAAGTCCTGCAATGCATATTTAGTATCGACATTGCAAAACTTACAACTTGTTTAGGATCTTACAAAGCTTCAGGGAAATCCTTTATATACTTGCCAATGGATGCTGTAATTCTCTTTGGTTTCTGTAGTTGGACCACACAGCTAATCAGCCCACTAGAGTCTGGTTCAATGTATTTGTGTTTGTTGTTTAATGGGCCTAGGCCATAAAGGCCAATCCTTGTCTGACCACTTATTGCAGGTATTTTTATCATTTTTCACCTTGTAAGGAATTCCTAATCAAATTATTCTATAGAGATGGATCTTGTGAATCTGGTTTCCTCTTTATCCATACCTTTTCCCTATACTTCTTTCTCATCCTTGTTCTTTTCTTCTTCCATCAAAGTTTCTGTTAACTTGTAGTTTCCACTTTCTATATGATTAAGGACTTAGAATCGCCTCAGGTTTGAGTCTTTTTTGTAGTCTAGAAGAGTCTGTCATTCCCATGAGTGCTCTATCGAAAAACAATTTTCTTCAAACTTTTGAGTATTTATAAAGCTTTAGGATAGTGAATTTTTCACAATGTTATTATTTCTGGTATAACCACCTTGCACAAAGGGGATTGTAACTGCTATTCTTAATTTTTTTTCCTTTTCGAGATGACAGGTTGTGTAACCCATCCTAAGATAGCCTCATCACTTGTGAGCTTGCAAGTTGGTCTAAAATAAGGGATCTTTTAAACACTGTCGCTTGGACACATGGCATGAATGTTAGGTATCCAAGTATCCAAATAACTGACACAGGGATCTTCTAAAAATTGGATATGGGGTATGCATCTCTTTGTGTGTAAATAATGTATTGATGTATGTGCATAATGAATATAAGTGAGACCAATGTATCATAAGCACATAAAAGTTGTCAAAACTGTTGCTAACATATGTGACAAACTTTATGATTTTTATAAAGACATGCCAAAGTAGGCATATAATGATGGTGGCAATATGATTTGATGGTGGGTCAAGTGTCATGAAGTGTCCTAGGTACCTAAAGTATCCTAACGTCTGATAGGTTAGAAAACCCAAAATTTGGAATGCCATGTAATATTGTTGTTGAGATTCAGTACCATCAGACCTGGTCATGCGCTCAAAACTTAACATAAGGTTGTCGTTTAATGTAGTATTTGATCTACATACATATCTGATTAAATTAAAACTTGTAAAACATGAAGATCTTAGGATTTTCACCTGCTTTAGTCGATAAGATGCTTGAATTCCTTTATTCACCTCTGGGAGAATTCATGGGTTCTTACCTCTTTAGGCTACTGTATACCCTTAGATGTCTTCATGTAAGGAAACTGCACAAAATAAAGGAATTACAAGCCAAAAGTAAAACTCTAGCACAGCATCCAACTTACTGATTGCCATAGAAGAACTTGAGAAATGAAACGAATTTGGTTGGGTTGATGGGAAGTTAAAAGGCTTAGGATCTTGTCCCCTCCTTTGCAGGATTAAACTCCCAAAAAAAACTGAGAAACATTAGCAAACATAGAAGATAACCGTGCAAGATAAGAAATTATAAGTATGTGGAAATCTGAAGGATAAAATTAAAACAGAAAGACCAAAGAAGAATAAGGAGGAAGAATTTTGAAACAATGAGCTGCTCTAGCACTCCTAGTCTTGAACCTCTGCTCCACAAGATCTTAGAAAGAAGATATTGATGTATGGTCTCACTTTAGAAACAAGCCAGACTTGCCATGGGTGGTAAGAATACTAAGGTTCTCTGTGTTGTTCTAATCCTTGAGAGTGTGGGCTTATTTGTGGGTTCTTTGATTCTGCGAGACTTAGATGGCTTTAGATGTGCAACTAAGAAAATGATGAGAACTATGTAAAGATACCTTTTCCATTCAACTAAGGCACACCATGCCCTAACAACCCTCTAGAAATCGGGTTATAACTCCCTAGAGCTTCCCTTTTTTTGCCAGGTCTGTCAAAATACCCTTCAATCCTCTGTAATTTGGCATTCTGCACAGCCTTGCATGAATAGGTCTTAACTCTGCAGTCCAAACTCAAAATTTAGTTATGTGAAAAGCAGTGAACTCCTGACTGGATGCATTTTCCAGTGAGTAAAATATTGAAACATATTTAGACCCCAGAAAATATGTGAGGAAAAATAAAGTCATGAGGTGAAACTGTCAAGTGTGTGTAATTGAGACATCAAAGTGAGAACCTATTTGAGTTCATTGATGCTGAGGAAGTATTGAAGGGTAAAAAATAACTTTAGTGCATTTTGATAGGAATTGTGGTGGTGGCCAAACTGACATGACTTCAAGTGCATATCTTAATCAGGTTATGCCTAGTTACTAGTGCAAACTAGCCAAGGTAGTATTAAATTAATATTTCTGATGATGGTTATCCTCTTGTTCTGTTTCTTTTTAGAAATAGTCATTGGTGGTGGTTTTCTTTTTTCTTAACATCTTGTTTGCCTTTTGCCATGAAAAAATGATCTCTTTTGTTAGGTTGGTCCGAAGGTACGGATAAACTAATTTAGTTTTTTAATAGCACAATTTAATTATCACAAGGAAAAATTATTTGCACCCATCTTGGTTTTACCACTTTTCTTGCTGTTTGTGATATTCATACCTGATTGAACAGTCATGTATGAATCATAATGCAATCATTTTTTTTATATACTTGTTTGTAATTTTAGTAAGTGCAACAAAGGTTCTTTCATTCATGTATCTATAAGGATATGATAATGAATATTGAATTTTTGCAATGTTAGGAAAGCTTCGCTGTCTGTCTTTCTGATTCATCTTGATGACTGATGCCTCAGCCTAGAGGGCGATGCAAAAAAGATAAATGGCCTCAAGTTTGCTTGAGAGTAATGCTCATGACTTCTATTTTGTACAGTTGTTTCAGAGCAGTTGGTGTGGTAAAGAAGGCATCATCTGAATCAGAAGCAATATCTTTGAGATTAACAGCATTGGGTGTATTTATCCTTACAGTAACATGTAAGTATATTATTGGCTTTATGCCATACCAGGAAGATGAGATTGTTATACCCTTCACTCATCCCACTCACCTCAGCACCCATGGCTATGTTTGCATGGGAAAGGAAAGAGAGTGAAGCTTTTCTAGATCACTCTCTTTCTCTCAATAGATATTCAAATGGATTTTCTTTTCTTGGTGAGAGATTACCTGGTTGCATCTGAGCAACTTCCTAAGGCCTGGAATTATTAAATATTGTCCATCTCTTCAGGAAGCATGTCCTTTGAATGTTTTCATAAATTAAGCATGGGGAATATTTTAATGTTTGAACATGCCAACCTCCATCCTATAACAGTGATATCATGCTTTAGGCATCACCAAATTAATTCATAAGCTCTGTAAAATTACAATTCTCTTGTTAACTTCTAAGTTCTAACACCCAATCATAGGGTCTCTCTTTTGTGCTTGTTTTACATAAATAACAGGGTCAAGTCATTGTGCTCTGTATGGAATAAGATCGATGCCTTTGTACTTCTGTATAAAAGAATATAACTTTGTAGTTTATATAGGAACCTTTACTATATATATAGTTTATTCTTTTATTGATTAATTAGATAGATTGAGAAGGCGCTGTACTGGCCATGATAATCATTGTTTTTTATCTCACTTTTTCATTTAATTGAAAGGAGTCATTGAAAAAAACTATCAAGGAAGTCTTCAGGAGCTGCAGTCTTTGAGCAAGCAAAACCTTCCGATCATCGAGCTTTTTTATGCTTTTCAACACACTTCCTCAGGACTATTTTCTGTTATTATGTCCTAAAAGTTCTAAATACCAATGATGGAAACAATCAGAAGATATCGGAGGTTGAGTAGAAGTAAGTTTTCAAATAAGGAAGCTGGCACTAGAACGTTGAAAGGAAGCTCGTGAGGTTTACCGGGGATACATTGGAGTCTTTTCTATTGGTAGTTGGGCATGTAATGCAAAATACCCCATTATAAGGAGACAAAAATCTTCAAGATGGTCGCGTTTCGTGAAAGACCTTTCACTCAGCGGGCAGTGGGAGGCATATTTGACGGTAATCGCGATGTGAAGAGGTTATGGTCGGAGAGAATCACTTATGGTTGAAGGGTTGCACTACTAACCCCGTGAGGTATTCCCTGTATCTCCTCTCTATAAGTGTTCAGGTGTGTTTTCAAAATAATTATCCTATCATTTCATCATTTTTTTAATTGGTTGCACCATTGTTATTCTTTTTTTTTTTTAAAAAAAACTATTTATAATGCATATAGCTGATAAAAATTTTTTAAGCAGAGCAATTTAACTAAATTTTGTATATAGAGATTTAAAAATAACGAGCTATTAATATTTGAAAAAAAAGAGTTGAGTTTGCAAATCAGCAAAGCTTAACTAGTGTTTGGTTGGGGTGAAGAGAGATGGATTACATTGTTAAGCAATGAAATTGCTAAGCAATACTAGTGATACAAGTCTAGGACCAGAAAAGAGTGTATTGAGAATAAGTTAAACTCTAGACATGTAATGTATGGGAGCAGTGTGTAAGTAGAAAGATTTTTAATACATTGGATGCGTTTAGAAGCGAATAATGACTAAAAGATCTCTTATAGCAATTTATTTCGTCTCTTTTCGGTCAAATGGTAATTTGAGCAGAGGGAATAAGTCCTTTTTTTCAGAAAGATACAATGCATGCTCAAGGAAAGTAGCATACCATTAAGGAGTTTCTCTTTCTTGACTATTTGATTAGTTTTTCGTTAACCGGATTTAATAAACAAGTTATTTTGGTAAAAAGGATGGCTGGTGCACGTAATTAAATCCATGTCAGAGGACATTTATGGTATGGGGAAAAGTCCAGGCATTGATCATTATGTTAGCCGGATAATATTGATCAATGGAGAGAAGACAGCCTCATGGTGTTTAACGATGGACCGATTCAATCAATATTACAAAGCTCTAAACTCTAAAAAAAGGAAGGAGAGGAGGAGCTTATTCAAGTTGAGCCAAGAGATCTAGCGTTAGCAGTGCTCTTGAAAGATGAGAAGCTTGATTGGGCCTCGTTCAAAAGAATTTTAGAGAGAAAATGTGTGTAAAAAGAACAAAATTATTGAAAAGAAAAAAAAAAATCAAATGACATAAGAAACTAATTTACTTACTAAAATGTCACAAATAACTTTCATTTAATTGATGATTAGAATCTTTCAAAAAAAAAAAAAAATTGAAGGAGTATCATAGCATACCCCTGCCATTAATATTTTAAGTACTTTCCTCCTAATCCATTTATCTCATCTAATCTAGGATTTATATGCTCTAATAAAAAAGTGGAATCATTTAATCTGTTCTTTTTCTTACTAATCCATTCATCAACTAATTTCTTCATTTATAGCCATAAGAGATTAGTCACATGGGACATCAAAGATAGATTGATATAAGTATTCGGAAAAAATCTTTCAATAACATACTTTGGGTTTGTGATCTAAATCCAAATGGTTATTATGCATAAGTCATGTATAATTATAGACATTAACATCTGGCTTAGTGGTTTCATGTAATATCCTTACTCGATAAGTGTCAACACTTAACACTTGTTCACGCGAATTATTTCTAAGTGCAATGTAGCCAACTCAATCTCACATCATGTATTTGCTCACTCCCATATTTATAATTCAATTAAGAAGTATATTAGCAACTAATGGATATGAAAAAAATATTAAGAAAGATAAGTGTGCTAGGTATGGCTCAGTGTAATAACAAGCTAAATGTTCTTTACTCCTTTTTGCCCATAGTTGTAGCGCCTCGCCCATAGTTGTAGCACCTCATTCTTGCTACATCTCTTTTGCTACGTCATTGATCTCTTCGATATTTGGTTACCTTTTTTTTCCTTAAGCCCATCCATCTTTTTTTCAGCTTGCATTAGCCCTTCTTTTGCTTTTAGGTTTGGAAGGTTTAGTTTGAGTCATAACGACTATAGGATGACTTTAATGCATTCAACTTCTAGCTTCAAATGAAGAGAAATATCATCAATGATCTTGACATGCTTACTATGCGCCATCAGGGACTTTATCTATCCCCTCTCAAGGTCAGGTAAGGAATGAATCATTGCGAATATCTATTGCTCCTTAGTAAGTTCACATTTAGTAACTTTTAGATCTCTAATCATGCTGCTCATGATACAAGATACTCAACATTGAATGTTTGAGATCTTTGGTATATTGTTAGAACTTTACATTTAAAGGTTGCGATGTTAGTTATTAAGAAAATGGAAAGTCCGAAGAGCAACATGTGTGCAAAGTTATATCCTCCAACATCAATCGAGGAATACAACATTACAAAAATTGTAAGTTAGTAGTTTTTATGATTGCATCTTTTATAGAGGACAAAACAAAATAAAAAAGAGAATAGGATAAGAAAGAAGGCAAGATAGCATAAAAATTATACTATCTCATATTTGGTGCAAGATGGGATAACAATTGGATAGGATAAAAATTATTTTATCCTATATTTGATATGAAGCAGGATTGAATAAGATTATTGATGTATATTTTTAATTTAATAATAATTTTTTTTAAAAAAAATATAGTAGTTGAACATTAATTACAGGGAGGATGAATGCAAAAAAAGAGAATAAAATAGTAATCGGATCGGATAAAAATAAAAATTTAATGGGATACATTATCTTCTTTCAATAGGTTTAGTAGTTTTGTTCAGTGAAATTTTATCCTATCCTTGAAATAATTCTATCCCATTTTAAGCCGCTATACCAAATGCGCCTTATGTATTCAATTGATACGGTCGTTGCAAAGGTTGGCAGCACTGCCAGTTACCTGGTTTCCCTTCGGATGTAAGTGGGAATACTTGGATTCATCGAGTGTTGCCAACAATTCTCAGACCGTAAATACACAGATAAGCTGCAGTTGAGATCGCTGCGGCATGCATTATCCATGAAACGGATGACATCGTTCAATGGATGGGAAGACGCCATCCATTTACAAGCAAAATCTTGGGTTGCAAAGTCGGTGAGCATGGCTTGAGATGATTAAATTAGGCCAGAGCCTAAAATAAACCCAATCAACATTAGTTTCAAAATTTTAATTTTAGAACTGGGTTGATTGTATTTTAAAGCTGACCCAAAACTGATCCAGTCATATTGGTTCGATTTCAAAATGAAAGACATGTAATATCTAGTGATCAGATTTTTTTTTTAAAAAAAATTATATTTAATATATATATATATATATATATATAATATTTATCAATTATGTTAAGAACTAATGTTCATATCTGACGGCCAGTTAGCTTTAAATAACGAGAGTTAGCAGACGATGATGCATTGTTTCAGAACCTTTAAACAATGGGAATAGCCTTGATGTTCCTGGATATAACAAACGTATTCGTTGTGCAAGTTGGCGATCGACGTGGTTCATTAAATTTTACATATCTTGGGGTGAACAAGAACCGAATTCAAGTAGATCAGAAGGTTCCTTACCATAGATCAAGACAAACATTTTAGTCCCATCATTTATAGCTCGATACATGGTGATAAGGCCCAAATGTTTCAAACTTTTGTGTAAACACTTTGAACAATTTTAGATCATCCGTATGGAAGACTGAAAAGATGTAATATATTTAGGAAAATAGAATATCTTATTTCCAAGCTTCTGCATTTTGTATGGAAGAAAAGTAACATGGAATCTGTGGTCTCCATCAGAAGCGACCACTACATTATCAACAACTTTTTTTTTTTTTTTTTTTTTTTTAAATTGAGAATAATACATTGCCAATAAATTTTTATGATACATGATTCATTATACAGTGCTTCCTGCCATCATCAGGTAAGCGAGAAGTCTAAGTATTTGCAGAGCCATGGGTTCTTGGGAACGGAATTGTGTCCCTGATGTCAACCAGGCCAGTGGCAAACATAACCATTTTCTCAAACCCAAGGCTGAAACCTGAGTGTTTGACAGTACCATGTCTTCGAAGATCCAAATACCAATCATACTGTTCTTGAGACAGACCAAGCTCCTGGATCCTGTAAAATTATTTGCAGGTGGGACTTTCGTAAGTTACAGCATCAATCATAAAAGCTCTTGATTGGTAAGGATTAGTAAAAGAAGGAAGAAAGAATACAAGGTTACTTGTTAGCTGTGATCATGAAACTAGGATAGGATGGCATTTGCCCAATTACTTATTTTGTCACCACAACAGATCCAAAGTTGATTTTCTAAGGGATATGACCGTACTTGGCTCAAAAGAGAGACAAAATCATGCATAATAACGCACAGATATGATTGAGTACCTCTTACTGATCATATCAATGCGCTCCTCCCTTTGGCTTCCTCTAACCAAAACTCCAGCCTGTGAATGAAAATCCAGTTCAGTGACTCAGAGATGAAACACTAACAGTGCAGCTATCAAAAGCTTATTTTAGAACTAAAACATCTAGATTCTGCCTAGAAGACTTGAAATTTGTTGAGCAGAAAAAAATTACCTTTGGTGCAATGATATCAAAAGAAGAAACTGTTTTTCCATCATCCCTGACGTGCACATAAAATGGCTTGACTTCTTTCGGATGCTCATATATAATTACTGGCCTTTTATGGATCTTGTCTGCCAAATAACTGCCAGCATCACAGACGAATAAAAGGAATGTTAACATCATGGAGAAGGCAAAATGATGCACTAATAATTAGATGCATGGTAACCATGCAAGCAGAAACTTATTTAATGAATTGAATTTCTCTATTTTCTAATTGAAAACATACCTCTCATGCTCCTCTGATAGACCCTGTTCTACTTTTGTTTCAAATGTCTGATCCTTCACCTGTCCATCAATTTCAATTGTTGTAATTTTTCAATCAAACAGTTTCATGGCTTCTGCCACAAAATCTTATTTAGATATACCTGCTTTAGAACCTCCAGTGCTTCTGCATAAGTTATTCTAGCAAAAGTACTTGATCCTATTGATTGAAGGCGATCAATGCAGTCCTTGTCTATGGATTTTGACATATATTTTAAGTCATCAGAACAATTCTCCAACACTGAGTGACAAATAAACTTCAGAAAGTCCTCCGCACAGTTCATTACATCCTGGAAGCATCATTACAGAATCTTTTTTCTCAAAATCTTTAAAATTTTAAGATATACAGAAGGGTTGTAAGAAGTGAAGTGAGCATAAAATTCAAATACTGAAGTACTGGAACACATTCCTCTCTTAATAAATTCATGATAATTACCATTTAAACTGGTAATCAATGGCAATTTAGTATCAATGATGAGAAGGTGTATTGTGAAATGCTGGAAGCCTGGTTACTTGTAGGAGAATGGAAAGGCAGGGATAGTGTAAGCATGCACATGAGATAATGTGTGCAAGAAAACTTTTCCAAGAGCAAGAATTATGATCCTGGAAATCTTTTACTCTGAATTGCCATAAATAGATGAACTGTCTGGTTGTGAACTCAAGCTAAATACCCTTCTTTCTTACTTTTGTTCATCCTTTTTTCATTTGCCTAATGCGTGCATGTATGCTTTAAATCAAAATTTAAGCCTGATATTCAAGTTAACTTGAAAAAGTATTAAGATAAGAAAGGGATAACAAGATGTGAAGCAGTAAGCATCACATGACATGGACCTACCTCTACTTCTGAAAAGGCCAGTTCAACTTCGACCATCCACATTTCTGCCAAGTGTCTGGGAGACTGAGAATCATCTGCTTGAAATATTGGTCCAAATGTGTAAACACTACTAAGTGCACATGCATAGCTTTCAAGGTGAAGTCTTGTAGAAAATGAGAGATACGCTGGACGAGAAAAGAAATCATTGGAGAAATCAAGTTCAACAACTTTTAATGAGGTTGATTTTTGTTGCTTTTCCAGCTGTAGAGCTAACTCATTAGCCTTCTGAAGATCCCTTTGTGCAAGAAGTAGAGCCTCTTTATTGCTATCACTTCTTTTCAGCTCATCAATTCTATTGCTTTTTTCCTTTATTGCAGCCTTGACTACTTCAAGGTCTATGCGTTCACGATCACTTGTTTTGATTAACTTTTCCATATCACCTGATTTGCTGAAAAGAGTTGTAACATGGAACATCTTGCTGCAAACACTTAAATCTGTAGTTGTGATAATGGGCATATGAACATATAAGAAACCACTGTTCTGGAAGAACACATGAGTAGCATAAGACAGGGCATTACGGAGGCGATTGACAGATGCAACCTGCATGATTAATATTGTAAATTAGAGACACAAAGATGTAGTTATTACATGGTTATGCAGTTCCCCCCGAAAAGAATCTTATATATACTAAATGCATTGATTGCTAGTCTAGATGTGAAATCTAGAAGAAAGAACATCGATTTGTTATATTCAATAATGAAAGCAGTTACCTTTAGAATGAACCATATAATAGTTTAAATTCATTTTCATATCTTGCACCAAAAATTTTATTTACACATTATCCTAGTTTAAATGCATAAATAGATGCGATGGTAGAAGAAAACAGCACTAAGTTCAAATGGCTTTACCATTTCTTGCAAATCCTTAAAGAAATCTGCTTTATATCACATTTTATATTCAGATTCAAATAGTCTCCTATATTCAAGGATATTTTATGCCTGTTTGTAGTTGTATAAATATATGGAGCAAGTTCAATTATTTGCTAAATGCAAACAGGGCATCTGAAGTTAGCATGATGAAACAGTCAAAATATAAAAAAGAGTATTAATAATTTCTATTACATTCATATAATCCAAATAGGAGTAGAGTAGCCTTTTGAAGAAACATAAGAATTACATTTTATATCAAAGCCAATAGCACCAAGGATGGGAGGATATATTTACCTCCTGGCTTTGTTTATGGACCTCATTTCAGAGAGGCAATTCATTTAAGAACATTACATTGATTAATTTGCAAACATAATTAAAGTACTAGAAGCACATCTTGATATACATCTAAACCATGGCCTTTTAAGGATAATGTGCATCCACATTAGAATAACTGAAAAACTACTTTAATGGACTCTTTTTAAACTTCTTGTTTCCTGCTTTATTTTGAAAAAGGGAGTGAAGAAAATAGAAGGATGGAGGTTTTTGAAAAAGGCCATATCAAAGAGATTGACTGAGAGATTATCATGAGAGAGTGATGGCAAGTCAATAAAGATAGTGTGATAATTTGAGAAAAGCTACGTATTAGTTGATAACCAAAAAGGAAGATTTCATCATGGATAACTTATATAAGGATGGCAATGGGGCAAGGAGAGGCTAAAGACTCTAATCCTTGTCTCCATCGCTGCTAAAGAAAATAATCTCCGTCTCCACCCCCCATCCCCATAAATGAAAATTTTTTTCATCTCCATCTTTGCCCTGTGGGGATGATAAATCTTCATCTTCGCCCACGCCTCTCTCCTAATAATATATATGAATTTTCAAAAAAAATTATGAGGATAATTTTGTAAATATAAAAATATATAAGGGTACTATAGTACTTAAGTACTGAGCCAATGGGGCAAAAGCGGTAGGTGGAGGGGGGATATGCTTATTCTCGTTCCTACTAGTAGGGATAAAAATAATCCCCATCTCTATCCCCATCAGATCTCCGCTTTATGGGTTAAAATTACCATTCCTTAAATACCTTTTATGATATACAATGCAAGCATACAAAGATTGAAATGAATCGATATGAAGATAACGTTATATTTAAGTGTAAAATAACGTTATATTTAAGTGTAATAATTAAAAGTTATCATATCTATCACAGCCTTTTTGATGGGAGTATATTAAAACCACTTCAAACTTAAGAATGACAATACACCAAATTTTGCCATGAGAAAGACAAACCGGACATATAGTATGGAAGGTGATAGTATGAGCAAACCACCAAGCATGAGATGAAATTTGCACAAGAACATACAACCATGGATGTGGATTTAAACACAAGAATGCACCACAGGAACCAATGAGCATGTAAGATTTGGTGATGGCAATAGTGAAGAGTCTAGTGTTCCACTGAAAGCCAAGCTGACATGTTATCAACAAAAGTTGCATGAAGAACGCTTAAAAGGTAATGCAGGAAGATGAAACATAACTATCATTAAGGATTCAGCATGTATAGAACCTAAGTGCAAAACCTTTGTACAAAGTTCTAATAAAGGCTCATCCAAAGCAAAAGAACACACATATATATAGCATGCAGCACGTAGTTTTCTGTACTCTTATAACAGACTATTATTAAGTGTGATTTCCATACCTCTTCAGCAAATCAACATTCACAAGTGCAATTATATTCTAGGAAACAATATGTACAAGGTAATACCGGTACGAGAAAGAACTGCAGGAATAATAATAGATGCAGTGATGTCTTTTTTACAGATTCATGACAGTGCCAAAGCTTATGTAGTGATCCTTCTTGCTCTCTCCCTAATATTTTCTCTTCCTCGCTATGTATTCCTTTCCCTATGGATTATTATGAATAATCTACACATGAATATTTACAGTATGCTAGTGTCTTTTGATCATGTCAGTGATGAACGGAAGATGATGCAAGCACTGTCACTGCCATGCATTCAAGGTTCTATGTCCAAGCCACCGAACAAAGAACTATTATAGAAACTTGAATCAAACTGACGTGTTAATAAATGAGGAAGAAGTGTATCTTTACAATAATTTAATCATTCTGCACAAAAATGCAGTGAGAACCCCTATGCCATCTGATCTTCTAAAGTGGAACGGAACTTAAAAACAGACCCTTTTGTTTCCTGATATAACTAGTTATATAATTTGATAAAGATATCTAGACAAAAGTGATAGCGTTAGACCTCAAATGTCACTCATGATTATGGAACTCAAAAGGCAAAAACTATTAAATGCATGTTTCAAAATTACTTACCAAGGTAATATGAGGACGAAGGTGGGGATAGGCTCTGAGATATTCCAATGTCATCTTTCTCTTTGCGAGTGGATATTTCTCGGGATCAGCTATCCCAACATGTAGAAACTTCTCTACTTTAAGTTGTACATGTTTGCCTGATAGTTGTGTCTTCTCTAACACGCCTTCTACCAGGATAGAAGTTCCAATAGACATAACTTGGCCAAGAAGAGACATGGAGGAGTCCACTAGTATCTGTAAAACATTTCAATTCAAATCGATGAACAGACCCAACAAAATGCATTTTTTGTGTACACTTATTACATAATGTTTTTTTTTTTTTTTGGGTGTGTGTGTGTTGGGGTGGGGGGGGTGGGGGGGGGGGGGGGGGGTGCGTAAAAACAGTACCAACATTTGCAAGTAATCTAGCAAATGGCAAGCATCTATATTCTACCACTTAACTAGTATGGTTTGTCAGAAATACAGATAATGAATCAGTGAAAGAATTTCTTTTCCCTCCTTGAGATCCTACAAACACTATATTCTACGCAGTTATTTCACTAATCATTTTTATGATCATTACTGACCCATTTCAAGACACCCATCTACAATCAATAATTGTATACCAGCGGTCATTGATCGAGATAGAGATAGATTTCAAGAGCACCATGTATGTTTTTTTTAAAGTCTATCGTAAGGAATTCTTATCTACACCCGATACGTAATAAAGTTACCAATTATTCTACCAAAATCCAAACCTGAAGGTTGGCAACGCAAGACCCGTCATTAATTCGCAAGTAAGCAACAACCAGATCACTTTCAGCCGGCGCAGCAACAGGTCTGTGAACATCAGCTCCATCTTTTCCCACCAAAATCCTCGCGATCAATCTGAGGAACGACCCACGAGAGAAGAGGACTTCGCAGCACGACCCATCTTGCGGCTCCGTCGCGCCTTGCGTCGGCCCTGAAACACTGTTCTCCGCCTTCTCTTTCCGCGACTTGACCCATCCCCCCACCACAACCCTCTCTCCAACCAGCCCCAGCCCCTTGTCTTCCCGACACAAGATCGATCTCAAAACCACTCTCTTTGAGTACTTGAACCATTCGACCGACTGTCCCTGACGCTGCGCAGCGAGAACCGCACCCTCCTCGGAAGCCATCTTGTTTCCTTCCGGGAAAAGACAGTGAAACATGAGAAGAAGTGGAGATGCGGAGGATATAAGAAGAAGACAAGGACGAGATGGGGGAGGGTGGGTTTTGTGCGAGGAGATTTGGAGGCGAAGGAGAGAAGGTTTGGAGACATGGCTTCGGTTTGGGAAGCTTGGGTCGTCGCCAAGAGGTAAGGGATAGAAGAAGGGTGGAGGGAAAGGAAGCGGAGGGTTCGAGGCTTGGGTTCCGGATTTCTTCTCCGCTAGGTGTTTCGCGGGAATGAAAAAATTTAATTCAATCCAACGACTTCGTTGCTTGTTTCCCAAAGAGGCCCTCCTCGAACAATGCCGTGCCGTGCCGTGCCGGCATGGCCGCGAAATCGTGGGTCAAGGCGTATGAGGTCCTCTCGCAACAAGGAGCGCTCGTTGCGTCTATTGCGCACCAGGGACGTTCAGGTACCTTTCCGCCTTAAGCCTCCGGAGTGAAGTGTTGGGACAAGCCATACAGTGAGAGTCGCACCGTTTTTACTCGTCAATCCTTTTAGCCAGTTTGAAGCCCACCTGGTGTTTGATGGATCACCGTGCTTTGAAGAGGTATGTTTCAACTCATCCTCATACATATAATACATGCATTAAGGGTTGGCCCCCACTCACAGTGACATGTACCCGCTCCAATGGATGATGATCTCCATCAACCCTTCGATTTTTAGGGTTCATCACCATTTCATTATTTGATAAATTAAAGTGAATATATTCAAATTGTAAATATCTTTATTTATGTTGGACTACTACTGTTGCCCAATACTAAAGCAAAGCTTAAGATCTTTTTCAAAATGACTGGTCAGAAATTTCTATTTGAATTCTTTAGTTATATAAAAGAATTCAAGACCTCTCTGCTGCACAATCAATATAAGAATAAAAATATACCTATACAAGCTCTCACGTGTTCTTCATTGTTTAAGTCTTAACATAATCAAACTAATCAAAAACAACACCATCAAATTATAATTAGATAGGTCCAAGTTTACTTTGATGTCATTTATAAAAATCCAAGATCTTTCAAAAAAAAAAAAAAGGCTAGCCAAAAGTTTTTGTTTAAGTTCTTTGAATCTATATAAATATCCAAAATCTCCTAAGTGGACAATTAATATAGGACAAAGCACATACATACGCAAGTCCTCATATAATTTTGACATTATTTGTAATGGCTTAGGATCTTTCTCAAAAAATCTTGTTAGATCTTTGTTTTATTTTAGATACTTTGTTCTTATTTAAATACATAAGATCTTTCCAACACAACCAATAAAATATCATCACCTACTAAATGATTGAAAGAAATTATCAAAAAAATAAAATTAAAGAAAGCCTATGCCCTAGACAAGAAATTAGACAAAATCTCAAACTCAAATTATAAACAAGAAATCAAATAAGAAGACTATTGTAAGAAGGCTCGCACTTATAAGGAGAAGGCTATATAGCATAGTATAGCCTTGTAGTTGAACACCTACACCCTTGCAAGAGGCTTGCCTTCTACTTTTGTAACTTACAATTGATGTTAGGGTTTGCAGCCATCAGTGTTTAAAGTTCTTTTAACTTTTTTATTACTGTCTCAATTGTTATTATCTCTCAAAAAGGAAGCAAATGGAGAGAAAATTATATTGATGTGATGATAAGGTGTTGGTACCATACATACTCTCAAGAGAAGCTAGAGTATGGTAGTCTTGACTTTTAGTCATGAGAAGTAGCAGGCACTAAGTAATTGTTAGGGATTGTAACATACGATCTTGAGGTGGCTAAATGTTTGGAGGGGTTGGGAAAGGTGGTGGTGAAAATCAAGAGCTAGAGGCTAGATTCTTGAGATAGTTGATGGTTATCTAGAAAACCTTGTAAGTTAAACATAAAGAAAGAAAGAAAGAATTTTTTTTAACTTGTTCAATTTAAATCTCTTCAAAGTAGATTTAAAAACATAGAAGAATTGATGAAACTGAGATTTTTCTTTCTTTTTTCATAATTTGAGTTGGACTCTTCTTTTATGTAAGAAAAGATCACATCTTTTTCAAATAATTTTGACGAGTAGATATATTCATGAATAGTTAAATTTTCAATGAAGATAGGTTTTGGCTTTATAGATAATTGATTCTTTTTGAAAAGAAAATTTTTATTTTGATTAGCTTATTTTGAAATGCAAACAATAGAATTTGCTTTTGATTTCTCAGAATGATGGCACTATATTACAGAGCTCAAAAATATAAATATATTTAAAATAAACACATCTCAATCAGATATTGCTCGAATAAGTTAGGGCCTTGAATTTCATTCATAAACCTTTTCCAGTCATCCACCTAAGGCTACAACAATAGGCAATGTATTAAATATGCTATTCATTTTGCAATTGGTTAGACAAATTAGCAATAATATGGATAATAGGTTAAAAAATTTACATGCACTTTTATATTTCATTAGTCAAAAACCATATGCATTGAAGTGTTACGAAGAATCATATATATTGAAAGTGATAAACTAAGGATCCCCTATAAGGTAAAGTACATCATAATGTCATGCACCTATGCATGAGTAAAATAAAATGTTTAATGATCAAGTAAAATAAAATAGAGCTTTAAAGCAAGCCAATAAGCTTTCAATACGGTCTCATGCTAGTTTGAGCTCTTTGAAGACAATGAATGCCAAAGACAAGTAGTGAGTTTGGGAATCTCTGATAGAATTATTTTTGAAGATGATTTTGCTACTGTTATATCCTTGATTAATAACAATCCTTCTCTCCATGCTTTGAAATCTTAAAGTTCTCCAAGCTTTGAAATCTTAAAGAACCTTTCAAATCTCTTCCAGGGCTCTCCTTAGACACGTGTCTAAGGAGGCAAATCAGGCTACAGTTTTTATTTTTTATTTTTTATTTTTTTTAAAATAAAAGCAAATGTTGACAGCACCTTCGATGAAGAATTGTTCTCCCACAATCTCTTTCCACCCGATCTCCGAGGGATTGTAGATGGTTTGAGCTTTTAAGCAACCAGGCCTGCGTTTGGCGTGATGCAAACTTGTGTGGGCGTCCAGGAGGACACTTGGACCGGTCTAAAAACCCCCATCCCCTATCTCCCTTGCCCCCACTATCCTGCTAAAATTTCAATTTATCAAGCCGTTGCATACCTCTTGAACCTCTCCTTTCCCTTCCCCATCCCCTCCTCTCTCTCTCTCCCTCTCGATGTTTGCGGCAGTCGGGGCAGTAGGCGGTCTCTCGCTCGTCTCCCGCCCCAATGGCATCGACGGCTCCTCCAACCCCTCCGTCTCAACCCCGGTGGCTCCATCTTCGTGCCGCCTCTTGTTTCGCAGGAGGCCCTCCTTCGCAAGATCCTCCTGCATGGCGAGGCTCGTCTCGTCTGGTAGCAGTGTCGATCAGGAGGAAGCCTCTGGCGAGGGCCCTAAGACCGCTGATGATGACGCCCGCCAAGCTCGGGTACATTCGCTTCCTTCGAGTTCGTGGCCTTATCCAAATTTGGTTTCACGTATTGACTCGCATCTCTAGTAAATTGCTGCATTCTAAAAATTTAGTATCCCTAATTTTGTATGGAGAGTAATCCCTAATTTCTCGGCTGAGTATGGATAGGTTGTAACATTCGTAACGGATTATGAAGCACATTTTTGTCATCCTTGGATGCAGTCTTTATTGGATCTGTGAAATTCCAAGTGGTGTGTGGTTATCTAAGATAAATAAGATTTACGAGTTGCCATGTCCTCTATTATACTCCATTACTAATGCTTCTATTCAGCTTATCACATGGAGTCCATGATTTGTTGCTTCAATAAGTGGCTTGTAATGTTATGATGGTTTTACTAATAACTATAGTTGATATTCATGGTTCCACCTGTTATCTAAATGGTCAAACTTTTATGATCCATTTCTTTGTTTCAGTTCATTTGCAGAAAGCATGAATGCACTAGTTAAACATGTATTTTGTATTCATGGTTTACCCGTTATGTAAATGGTCAAACTTTTACGGTACATTTCTTTATTTCAATTCATTTGCAGAAAGTATGAGTACTCCAAAAATTAAAATGTTTTATACTGATGGCATCATGGAATGCATTAGTTAAATACATAGTTTATATTCATGGTTTTACCCGTTATGTAAATGGTCAAACTTTTACGATGCATTTCTTTATTTCAGTTCATTTGCAGAAAGTATGAGTACTCAAAAAATTAAAACGTTTTATACTGATGGCATCATGGAATGCACTAGTTAAATACATAGTTTATATTCATGGTTTTACCCATTATGTAAATGGTCAAACTTTTACGATGCATTTCTTTATTTCAGTTCATTTGCAGAAAGTATGAGTACTCAAAAAATTAAAATGTTTTATATTGATGGCATCATGGAATACACTAGTTAAATATATAGTTGATATTCATGGTTTTACCCATTATGTAACTGGTCAAACTTTTATGATACATTTCTTTATTTCAGTTCATTTGCAGAAAGTATGAGTTCTCAAAAAATGAAAATGTTTTATACTGATGGTGTCATGGAATGCACTAGTTAAATATATAGTTGATATTCATGGTTTTACCCCTTATCTAAATGGTAAAACTTTTGTGATGCATTTCTTTATTTCAGTTCATTTGCAGAATGTATGAGTGCTTAAAAAATTAAAATGTTTTGTACTTATGGTGTTATGGAATACACTAGTTAAATATTTCAAAAACATTTTGACTAAAATAGTCATAGTAATCATAAAATGTTGCCGCTTAAACTAGAGCAAAAAGTCCTTGTTACAGACAGTCATTAGCTCACCGGTGAAACTGGATTCACATTGGTGGCACATGCACATATGTCTTTCTGATATCCAGAGCAAGAATGTAGAACCACAGTATTTCAAATTAATCACATGCCTTTGTGAGTTACAGAAAATGTATAACCTCTAGAATGCCTTTTGAGAGACCTTATCAACAGTAGTTTTCTTGATCTTTTGGATGTCCTTATGTTCATCTTTAATGTTCACATAAAAGATCACAACTTATTGATTCATTCCATTCCATGTGGGGAAAGGATGGGAAGCACCCTGTTTGGGTGAACTTTGATGTCGCTGCACAGGGGTTCGTGACCGAATGTGTGGACAAGTTGGTGCTAAGTTTTTAAAACGTGGCTGTCGTATGTGCTCAACCAGGGAACCGCATGATACTTAGTAAGGAGGTGGTCACTTAGGCAAACACCTAGGCAGATTATACTAGAAAATAGTAATAAAGGTAATTGAAATTGAAAGGCATGCAATGAAGTATATCATATTAAGGACAACAAAAATTAATTCCTATTCATAAATATATAAAATAGCAAGAAAAATTGAAATGAATTAAAAGCAATTGAAGGAAATAAATAATAATCTAAAGAAAAACTTTTGCATGTATTAAAGGACCCATTTAGGCTATATAGTTAAAATATCCTTTTCCAATAAATTGCACAATAATATAAATTTATGATCCAAGAAAAGCATACTCAATGATTTGGTTAGCCTAATGCAACAAGCAACCTATGAATTGATGAATAGTTGGAAAAAGATATATGAGTTTTTTCATGGATCTGTGAGAGAGTACCTAGGTTCTGTTCTGCCAATAAATAAAGGTATTAAGCTAACCAGTGTTTGCATTGGCGGAGGTATTCAGTAGTATAGGTATCATTATGGGACAAGTCAATTGTTGAAAAGATAATTGATATGTTAAAAATACAAGATATAAATTCTTTTCTGCATTGGAATCCATAAAAGAAGTCTTCATACCGTGAAGTCTTCATACCGTGCAATTCCTTTTTTCATGTAATCATTTTCCCTGAAGGTTAATGAAAAGAATTCTAATTATAGAAAGGATTGCTAATTATGCCTGCATCTCAGATAACTGCAAATTTTATTGATAGGAGCTTAAACTATAGATAAGTAAGCTGTTTGAGAAAAATGAGAATGGCACTAGGATTTATAATCTACTTGCCCAGAGCTGCCCAAAAGGATACACTTATCTTCTTACGCCTAGGTGGGCTACTTTAGCACCTGTTAAGCAGTTAGCCTGCATATAGGGCATTCTTTGGCAATTGGAAACCAACAAGTATTTCCTTTTGACTACTAAATTTAGGAAGAAACCTTTTAGAACATTGGTTATTGAGTTAATGAGTCACAACATGTTCTTTATGAGTATTCAAAGATTGGGACAACATGAGATGTTGCTGGTCTATCTACTTGAAGCTGAATGGATCATCACATTGGTAATTTTCTGATGGTGGTTTCAAGATATGGCAAACTCATGCAATTGGGGTTATGTTTGGTAAAGTTTTCTTTTTGCAACAGTGACAGTGATGGAGATTCAAGGTTGTGTCCATGGAACCATATGAGGTTCAGCTAGATGATGTTAAAGTGAAAGAGTTGGACTCTATTCAGGGAAAATCTGAAGCTTAACACAAAAATCTTTGTTATACTAGCAATATTAGTCAGTTACAGTAGTACAATATTTTGCCAACAGTGTTATCTCAGCTGATTGGTGCACAACACCGTCTGGCAAAAAACCAACTTATTACTCAAAAAATGATACCATGATATTTTAGATTTCTATGTATGAAGTATGAACAATATGAAATGTAAACATATTACGAAAAGTAATTTCTAAAATTTGAATTTAAATTTGTGCAAAATATGTTCCCTGATTTGTATTTCTGATGAAGTATGAATAAAATCTATGAGATCTTCAGAAAATTGGTTGGAAAAATTTACCTTGCCCTGCAGTTCTTGAAACCTAATACAACAATATTTCCAAAACTTCCCAAAATTTGCAAATCCAAGTTTAAGCTGGAAAAAAGAAGCTTCAGGGAGGCTGGATTTACCACTTTGAACTTGAAATGACCCAGAAAGTATGCTGAAAATCTATATAAATATCAAATTTAGAAGCATGTTTGTTTTGGTAGTTCAGATACCACAACTCCAAAACCAGGATTCCGGTTTATGCGGAAACATCTGAAATGAATTTGTTTTGCCTGTAATGTTTCTGTTTCAGCAAAAAGTTAAAATCTTTCTGGAATGAAGCATAGAAAAGGAAAAGAGAAGAGGATTGGAGAAAGTGGGGGCAATTAGAGTGGTCACTTTGAGGAATTTAATAAATAATATTAACTTTAGAATGAAAATTTATAAAATGCAATAATGAAACCAACATAATGTATCATAAGCTAATATCATTTTTGTCTTGCTGAGACTTCACTTTGTTTCCTTCAAAATTGTAACTAGATAAGTTGGGCATTTGTAGATTTTTATAATATTAATTTGAATCAACTTAATCATTTTCAAAGTTGTTGACATTTGACTCCAGTGCATTTTTTCTTGCATTAATAATTCAAAGTCATAGTGCAAACTTCTTTGACTTTTCTATTTTGATGCTGCATCTTTAGAGTTTCAAATGAGTGTTTGTTTGTGTAAGGACAGAAGCAATAATAATGAGCTTATAAAACATCTGCTCAATGTACACCCATTACCCTTATCCCTCCTTCCTTGCAAACCTAGTTTATAAAAATCGCCCTCCAGGATCCTACAAACATATCCATCCAACTGTGTGACTTCAGTTGTGACTTCTATTGTGCTCCTTTTCATAGTTCGCTGCATTCCTCTCCATAGTCTGTACTTATTTCATTAACTGCTGAAACTTATAAATTAACTGTCATGAGCTCTTGCTCCCTCAAATACTTTTATTTTTATAATTCTGCAATAATGCCTAAATCTGATTTACTATTTTGTTGGTTTCTCCACTATGCTTTATGACTACTGAAAGGTTATGCAAATGAACATGACGGAACTGTGGTCCCATTTAAGGAATTTACAGTACTTACATTCGTCAGTGGTTATAATTTTTCATGCATAATTACAAATATATCTCAAGATTTGTTTGATTATAAACTATTCATTATCCATAAATACTGTCTAATATTTTGTTTCTGTGAAGAAGTAGAGGTCTGCTGATTGGAGGGCAGCAAGGGCATATAAAGAAAGTGGTGTCATCTTTGATGGACGGATTGAAGGATTCAACAATGGGGGCTTGCTGATTCGATTTTATTCACTTCTTGGCTTTCTTCCATACCCACTCTTGAGTCCATCACATTCATGTAAAGGTAACTTTTTTTCACCATGTTTTTTGTTGACAGGACCTGGTTCTTACTAAAAATCCATTAGTTCATTCCTCTTATATTAAGGAAATAATTATATGTGTGCCAGCAGGATATCCTCTGCTTTCTTTTTTCAGAAAAAATAAAACCCGGCTAGTTCTTTTGACTCATAAAATGTCAAGGCATCTACAATGCTCTTACAGCATTGCTTCATTGGCATGGAGATCATATCATTGAGTTGCAGTAACCTCTTGTATGTCGAACAAAATGCAGTAAAACAAAAGTTTTCTTTCCTCATTCATTGGCTACCTGAGGAGAACTAGTGAAATCAGATGTCATATTGATAAGAAGAATAATCAACAATCATGCACATATCAGAAATCTAAATGAAGAAACATAGCCATGATACAATGTCATCATGTAAGTTATATTACACCAGCAGTAGAAATTATTCTTATGGCATATCACTTAGTGGCTGTTTGGATGCCCCAATTAGGTACCCGGAACATTATAATTTTCGTTAGAAATTCAGAAAGGATAACACATCCATAGAATATGATACCATATCAAGCTAGTATTATATATGCTGGTAGGTCAACTAAAGAATAGGATATACACAGCAATAATTGGATCTATGTATATGATTTCTATAATGACACTTCTTATGCGTATCTTTAGTTTTTTGTTGATCTTAGGCCCTGTTTAGATTGGCTGTTGTGATACCTTTAAGTATATGCTGGTAGGCCAACTAAAGAATAGGATATATACAGCAATAATTGGATCTATGTATATGATTTCTATAGTGATACTTCTTATGCATATCTTTAGTTTTTTTGCTGATCTTAGGCCTTGTTTGGATTGGTTGTTGGGATACCTTTAAGTGTCTATCGGCTAACGGCTTTGTGAGATAGCTGTTGGCCAATAGCTGGGGCCAACAGCTAATCCAAACGTGCCTTTAACCTCATGAAGCTTTTCAAGATATCTGGTTTAGTGAAGGTAAGGATATACATAGCAATGATTGGATCTATGTTAGCTTAATTTGTATCTTCAGATATTAGGGAAATTACAGACTCATTAGATACTTAATGCCATAGAATAACTTGCTGAATTCTTTGATATGTGAAATATGTTATTTATGTAAAATTGTGAATTATCATGCATGCCGAATTATTGACTTGTGGCAACCACATTCAGTTCTGAATCAGAAAACCTTCCACATATATAACTTTCAAAATTGACATAAACTGTGGAGGAAGAAGATTATTGCGAGATTTTTACAACAGGCTTATTTGGGTTTCTTCTTATGTTTTGTACTGTTAAAAAATTTTCAGTCCACAAAGTAACATAAACTAGTGTTATGTAAGATTCAAAATTCAATGCAAAGACAAGGTTTTACATTTTAAATGAATTTAATATTCTAGTTCAAAATAGTTAAATGATATTTCATGTGAAAGCTACAAGTAATACAAATGATCAGTTGATAATCCTTCAAAGACATAACAATCTGTTATTCATTTTTTGCCCTCTTTTTTATGTTTGTATTTGACTATTTTAATTTAGCTTGGAATATGGCTTCAGTTGAGTTTTGAGGAATTATCTTGAAAAATGAGTTGTCCTGGCTTGTATCATAGTATAGCACTGTGATACACTTTGATAGAATGTCCTGTGCAATGTGGGTTGTTTAAGATCAAATGCCACAGGTATGGACCGATATAGAAAACACACCCATTTGTTTCATGTCAATGGCCTTGTGGCACAATGTTTATTTATTTACTCCAGTATATATTTTTTAAATCAATTCTAGTTTCAGTGTCATAATTGTTTTTGATTCTTCGGTAGAGGGTCCTAGTTGTCTACTTTCAGAAGACATTTAAGTAAAATTTATGCCATCGAATCCATGAATTTAAAGAGAGTTTGAGAAATATCTAAGTTTGGGATGTTGCATCATTTATGGCCTTGTATGGGCCAATGTGCTGCTTCGATAAAATCATTCTAAATTTGTCCAGAATACACCAATAATAACAACAAAGCCTTAATTCCAAACTAGTTGGGGTATTTTATGTTGATGCTTCTAATTGGGGTATATTTTATGAATTTGTCCAGAATAACTGAGTTCTTTTAGCAGTTTTTGAAGAATTGGCCGTTCTATTGCATTTCTTGATAAACTATTCTTTTATGCTTCCAAGGTTTATTTGCTTTTTTTTTTTTTTTTTTAATGAAAAGGTAGTGCTGGTTGAAAATATTGATCCTTGATTAATTGGGTTACCTCGCTTTCTATGTTTCATGCCAAGACAGGTAATACATGCATTAATTGTTGATACTCGCTGGCTTGACATGACTTCCTAACAACTATTTTTTGCATGTAGATCCACTGAGAACCATACAGGATATAGCGAAGGATCTAGTGGGTTCATCTATTGCTGTGAAAGTAATTAATTTGATGTTCCAAGCAAATAAAATTGTTTATTATTTTACTTCATGCTTCATATTATTCTATTAATGAAATGATGCTGACCAACTGTGTATATGGATTGGTAGCATAAGAAAATGGTGTGAGAGTGCCTCAGCATGAAAAAAATCCAGAAACAATCTAAAATTGATATTTGAAGGGATTAAAAATGGCAATAGGTAGGTTTAAACAAATGATCCTGTAATCATGTGACTTGTGTGAATCATGAACCATTTAAGGATAAACATACTCAAAAACATTGACATGATAAAGCTTGAAGAGAAATGGAAAAATCTAAGAAGACATGGGAGTGGCAACTCAGAAAATGTGAGATATGATAGCATTGCTGTAAGATATTATTGAAATCAAGAAAAAATGTAAATAAGAGTTTTAGAATGGTATGAAAATACAAAGACTGTTCATAGCAACAGCCGAACAATGGTAATGGAAACCGATGAGGAATTCACAGAGGAATATCAGTGGTGCTATTAGAATCCCTGGATGTCACCATAAAATAATTTTAGGTAACTGTTTTTGATGAAATATCTTTTTAGCAGTTTATGTTGCTGTAAGATGCTTGTCAGTTCAATGATAACAGCAAAAGAATTCTATCATGACAAGAGGATGGAATAGTTACATAGAATGAATTCCATGAAATTGCCAAGAGTAGTCATGCACAAATGTCGCAATGCAAATCAATGGGAAGTGAGTGAAATAGGTGAAGTCGAAAGATGATTCTGGCATGCTAGAAGTCTCTGAATGAAACTCTACATAGAGAACGGCCAACCGATCTCATTTTTCATACTGTAACACCGTGGTAATCTTAGTACATCATGCCAACTTTAACATACAGTAACAAGAGTGACGCACATCATTACAAAATTATACAATGCAAAAGCAAGTAGGTATTTTCAAGTCTTTTTAAAGTTTTAGGACTCCATTTTAGTATCTTTTTTGGTCTGCTGGTTGAATATTGTTTTCGACAATTTTACTTTGATTTTTAGATTTTGATCAAAAAAATTCAGAATGTTCCAGGGACATAAGGGACAAGTTATCTGAAACCAGCCAGTTGTATTTTGAGTTGTTTAGGGCCATAATATGCATAGTTTTTGGTAGTTTCAACCTGAATATATTATTATATTAAGCATAATATCACACATAACCTTTAATCTAACTAGCTATACCCAAAACTGCCTAACTGAGCATTAACTAACTAGACAGTTACATAAGAGTATGTTTCAGTTACATGCCTACTCACTACCTTATGTTGCTGTGAGGTAGGTCATGTGATAGCTGATGGTTTGTGAGTTATCCCTATGTTTAAGTGCTCAAGCTAACAGTCTATAAACTTAGCTATTAGATCGAGGAAAGTTGAGGAGTGGACGAGGCTGAGCAATTTTGATGCCTCTGAGTAGGACGATTTGCTAACCTGCATCCTTTATTGTGCAATTGTTGTGACATAGCTTGAAAAGCTTTTCTGTTGCTTAGTGCAAGAACAATCTGTAGCGAATGCCTAGATTGTTGCTGGTCTGTCATTAGGCCCCAAACCTGGATCTGACTTGAACTGCAGAGCTCAACTCAGACCATATAGACCCCCAGAACAATTCAGGTTCAAATCTGGTCTAGTAAAAGTGTACCCAATCTGGGGTCAAATGGACCAAATAATATGTTAGAGTGGACTAATTCATACTGGCTGTACTGGACTGTACAGGCAAGGTACCGGCACTGGCATGCCCCTTGTCCTGGTACTGTCCCAATATGTGGTTTTTCACTTCCTTTTTTAATTGTACCAACAACAAGAGGTATACTGTATGCCAGTACAATTTTGTACTATACTTGTCCATAACGTATAGTAAGTTACCAGCATGGGTACCCGATACTTTAAACCTTTCATTAGAGTATAAGACTAATTTTTATGAACTTGCTGTGACCTCACCATACACACCTCGACCTGATAGTTTGTTTATATTCATATATTATATGATATATGTGTGCACTTTTATTTCTTCCACAAATTTTTTTTTTTAATTTTAATCAATTATTCTTGGAAAATATGTGCCAAAATAAATTATATTGAGGGCATGAAAAGAATCAAACATACTGACCACTGGCACCCACTCGGAACTTGGCTTGGACACAATCCATACCTGATTTAAACCATATCAATTTTGGGCAAGGTACAGGTCTTAACATACATGGATCTTCCTTGTAGGGTGGTGTGACTTCTGAAATCTAGCCTACCTCTCTCCTACCTGGATCTTGGATGGGTGCCTTCTGCATCAAAATCTAGACTTTGACCCCCTAATGCATCTTGGATTAGATTTGAAGTTAATGAGATGTAATTGACCGGTTGGCACCCCTAATCTTTACCACATAATGCTACTTGTTCAATTACTAGTAATTGACCTGATAGTGATTGAATTGCTTGCTTCTGTAGTGATGATTTGAAAATTCCTTAAAGCCTTTTTATAAAGGAACATTCCACATATAATTTTGTTTTATTGGAATGCAGCCACTTTTCAGTTTTGACAATACCTATTTGAATATCCTTGCTGACATAAAGGGCCTATATGAGGTACAGCCAATGTGCCAGTTAGGGGTGCTAGTTTAATTATATTTAGAGAAGTATCTGATGAAGCTGTATTTGTGAGGTAGGACTGATAGGAAACCCCTGCAGATTCATTAACAAAACTGTGCTAAAAAATATGCAAATCTATTTTATTGCTGCATTCTAAATTATTTCTATCTATTTGAGTATTATTTAACAGGCCGATCTGTGGGCATAATTTATTATTTTTCAGGCTAACTCTTCAGATTTGGCCTGTTTAAGATTTTCTATCCACTTTGCTCAGACCCTTTCCATGGGCATGCCTTTTCATGGAACCTTCAAAGCATTTCCAGGCCAACATAATTTCTTTCTTGTTTTCATCACAATTGGCTTTTTTCTTTTTTTGAAAAACATAACTAAAGAGTTTGTTCTCCTTACCAAGATGAATTTATCTTGAGGTCTTCGTTGTTTATTTATTTAGTTTTTGCTGCCTTGATCTGCTCTGATTCACTGGACTTCAGTTTAACCATTCTTGATGAATCACCCGGGGGATGGAAACATTTGGGGAAAAGAGCTTGCTTTTTAATTCCACCACCTACCTGTCTTATTTTCAAAGTGGTTTGTGGGGAACATGGACATGACTTGTACAGTTGGTTGTATCCCCTTAATCCCCTAAGAAAAGAGAAAGCTCTTAAAAGTCTGCAAAACTGATTTAAAGTCCACTTCTCTTTAGTTTCTTCAGTTTTGCTTGGTTTTGGCTGCAAATGGCCAAACTGGCTGAATGCTAGAAAAAAATGGGTAGTCTTGTGTTGCCCAATTCTGAATCCAGCCCATTTTGGTCAGAACACACCTTCATTTCCGCCCTTTCTCTAATTTTTATAAAATTTTCAATGTCATATTTTTATGTATAGATATGCGTTAACTATTTAGCCTAGATGCAGACTCTTTTCAGCGTATCTAGTTGATTTTTTGAACCTTTTTAGGATTTATTTGCCTTGTTTTTTATGTTGTAGCCCAGTGGGGCATTGACTGCCCTGTCTCATATAAGATTGAAATATTTTTATCCCTTTTCATATCTTACATAACCAAACATACACAAGTTTTTAGAGAACTGCCACAAACACACCTATAGAGTTACGCTAGAATGCTTTTGAGAGTATTTCACCTCAAATGCTTCCTGGTAAAAATCAGCGACAGACCTCTGAAAATCAAAATGCATGCCATTAATCATGATCTACATTGTATATAATGCCTATAGACTAAATATCATTTAGTTTGAAGATCTCTTTCCCATGCATCGAGCTAGAATAAAATGAATGGTAGGAATATAACTAATAAGAAAAAAATATATTATAGGCTGTATAATTTACAAATTCAAAGACCATTGATAATGATCTAAATACTTTAGAACATTCATGTACTAAATCTTAGCTGAACTGAACGCTTTTGTGCTATTGATCAATCCAAAAAATCTACATGCTTTTATGCTAATAAGTTTGCTAGCTGCCTGCACTTACCTACCAGCAAAAGCTCTCCACGAAATATTTAAAAGAAGATGGGTATTCTTTCTAAGTATTCATTCATAAGAAACCCAAATATTAGGGGCTGTCAAAAGTTTGACCATGATTGAACCAGTGATTTATGGTTCAGTGAAACTTACCTCACTTTGAGCTTCATACATTTTAAAGTTTATGCACTTTTAATAACTATTAATCTTGATTCACTACATGTTGAAAAGATTCTTTATCAATTTTGTAGGTAATTGAAGCAAGTGAGGAGGAAAAGAAGCTTATATTCTCTGAAAAGGATGCCCTTTGGACAAAATATTCAAGCCAAGTTAAGGTTGGGGATGTTTTTGATGCAAAAGTTGGTTCACTAGAAGACTATGGTGCATTTCTGCATCTACGTTTCCCTGATGGTACCTCTTATTCGTTATCAAATGATTGACACTGCTTCAAGTTTGTCAGATGCTGGCTGATATACACTGTTTCTGGATAGGTTCTTATTATCTCACTGGACTTGT
This sequence comes from Metroxylon sagu, assembly GCA_017589505.3. Classification (NCBI taxonomy): domain Eukaryota; kingdom Viridiplantae; phylum Streptophyta; class Magnoliopsida; order Arecales; family Arecaceae; genus Metroxylon; species Metroxylon sagu. The sequence goes on along the minus strand of JACVBY030000658.1, from coordinate 406,364 downwards.
GCATGTCTCTGAAGTTTCCTGGGATTTGGTTCAAGATGTGAGAGATTTTCTTAATGAAGGAGACCAAGTGAGGGTCAAAATTATTCATATAGATAGGTAAGATTGCTGCAAGTCTTATCAGTTATGTTTCTGAGTCATAATTGTTCTTAAATAAGTTGTTGCATACCACTAGATAAAGATTCTTCTAACAAACATTGTGCCTAAATAAGCTGTCACCTCTGCCTTTCAATCAATATTTCCAATTTGTCTAGCACAGGACACAAATCGGTTTTCACACTGTACTTTGTAGTTTGTACAACTGCACTGTATGGAATCTTTTTTCTGCAAATGCATTAAATAGAAAATTATATTTTTTTTATACATGATTGATGCATTTGGCAGACATCTAACACATGATAGGCGAGGTAGCTGTTGCTAATTTATCCCTCTGCACCTTGACCATCTGCTTGTCAAGTTAACACTCTTGTGAAGTTTGAAAACTTCCATCAAAATTAGTGTTAGAAAGGATGAATACTGATATTGCTACCTATAAACAGCTTACTTCTAACAATTGCTTGTCTTTAAAATCAGAGAAAAGTCAAGGATTAACCTCTCAATCAAGCAGTTAGAGGATGATCCTCTTCTGGAGACACTGGACAAAGTAATTCCTCAGGTAGATTGTTGGATTCGGATGTTTACAATCTTCAGGCAGTGCTTTTATAATGGCTTTGCATATTAAAATAACCAATGAATTATAAATGTCAACAGGAAGGCCAGGAAGTGTCGGATGCTCTCAACAGGTCTTCAAACATGAACATTGAACCTCTTCCAGGACTTGAGAGCATATGTAAAGAACTATTACAAGAGGATGGGTATGGTTGCTTGTCTGTAACTCCAAGTCTTCAGGATTTATTATATGCATATTATATGTCAAGAATTTTCTTTTGAACAGTAGGCTAGTAGAAGTGCAGTTTTTGGACAAAATTTTAGGTCTTTCTTGCAGGAGAAATTAGATAGAAGCAGCCTTTTATTTAGAGAGGGGACATCATTGTTTATATGCATATTACATTTTTATTCAAACAGTTTTTCATATTAATCAAATTTCTCTCATGCTTGACATAAACAGACCTTGCTACTCAAATTATTCTTAAATATATGCCAATTCATAGTTGAAGAATAATTTCCTTATGGCATATAATTGTATGTTGAAATTTGAATATGATCTCCCTGCCCCGCACATCTCCCTCCCCCCCCCCCCCTCCCGCTCTGAGAAATATTGTGGGAGTGCCCATCATCCCTAGTTAAACAGGGGAACTCTGCACACTTAGGAGAGGAGTGCAATCGACAGAGGTGGTTTTTCCATGAGATGACCCACTTTTTTTTTTGCCTCATCTTACCTATCTTCTCACTATAATTTCATTTTTATGTGATAACTATCACACTTATCAAGTTCATATTCATGAAAATATTTGATTTTTTTTTTTAGTATTTCTATATTTGGTAGATGGCATCTTATCACTTCACAAGAAGAAAGTTATTCTAGATTCAACATCTGTAAACAAGATTTTACTGATAAATTTTTGGGGGATCCAGATCCTGTTTCTTTTAGATGCAACATTGCCAATTGAGTGCTGCAGAGGTGCAGCCAGCATCAGATTTTTATGATCACCTGCCTGCTTCTACTTTTGGTCTTTGTGTCATTCTTCCATGGTTAAAGTGTCTATTCTACATATACAGGCTTTTTTTGAGTACATCTTGTTAACCTTCCTAGGATTCTCACCACTTTTTCTTGATGTTATTTCCACTTTTTCTTGATATTATTTCCCTTTTTTTCTTATAGTACTGTTGTCATCCTTCATCTCTTTATTCATCTTTGTTTCTGATTTTTCCCTGCTTCCTGCTTTGGGCACTATACTATTCACAGTGTAATGTGAGTGCACACAAGTACTTTCCTTTTATGGATGTTTCAGCTTACTGCCAATATAACTCTACCTATAACCATACTACAGTTTTACATCAGGCACATGATTTCATCATTGCTACTTTGTCAACTATTGATCTTTGGACATTGTAGATCTGTTCTAGCAACTGTATCTCCAAGATGAAAAAAAATCAAATTTTGGAAGAAGGACAAAGTGAAGGTTAATCAGTATCAGATCAAAGGTTGTCATAGATTACACCATGGAAAAACAAGAAATGGAAAAGCATAAGTTGGATAGATATGTCCATTTTTCCATTTATAACATCAGTTAGACATGTCCTCTGTATTTAAATTGCACATGTACAAGCACTTATATATTACTTCACCTTGGCTGAAAATTTAAATATTACTTTAAATTACTTTCCAGTAATACTTGAAAATTGATTAATATATCATGTTGAGAAGTATATGATACAAAATTCTTAACTGTTGTTGGCCTTAAGAAAGAAGCTGAAAAAGGTATATGTATACAATAAATAAATATTGTCATCATCCTTTTATTCTCAAATCTGATTTATAAGGTGAAGCCAAATAAATAGCATGAGGATTGTTATCATTGTATTCATTATGTTATTTATATATTTATAGTGTAAACTTACCGATATCCTGTGCAGCATAGCTGATGTACAACTTGGGCGGCAAGGATTGGAGAAGCGTGTGGTCTCACAGGACTTGGAACTTTGGCTCTCAAATGTGAGATGGAAACTTCTTTTCAGAGAAGCATTTGTCTTTCTCCTTTTGCTCAGAGTTAAACCTCTTTGAAGATTCATTTTGTATCCTTTTTGCACCTGCAGATGCCAGCCAAGGACAAACAGTTCACCCTCCTTGCTCGAGCTGGAAGACAGGTTGGTTTTTTCTTCTTTACTGGGAAATTTTAGGTATTTTTCATTCTTTTGATTCAAAATATGCTAATATTTGAATTTCAGTCATATGTGGTCCTGTGAAAATCGTTGCTGCAATGATCAAAGTATGGTTGTCAGACTGATTGCCACTGATAAGATGCCATATTTTTACTGCTCTCTAATTTTATAATAGTTCATCTAGTATTTAGTGTCAAGATGGATAAATATAGGAGCTACTTTGATTGTTTTTGTCACATTTACGGCCACAACTCTCCGCTAGAACATATCTACCATATGTAAATTTTGCAGCCAGCGTCTGTGGGTGTTCCTTGATGAGCAAACCAAACATTGTATTGAGTGGTCATTATATTCACTCTTCCTTTCCCATTAGAAGTTTATCTATGGACAATTTAGAAAGCTTGCAATTTTTTTTGTCTTGAAATAGTTTATAAGAAGTTAATTTCTTCCATTAGTTATCATCTATTTTGTATGTTCATAACCTTTTCCAATTTACTGAATTTAGCAGTTGTTGGCCCAATTTTAAATGGCTGTAAAAGTTCAAGTGTATCATATCACTGAGATTATAGACATGATGTGTTCGAAAAATTTTGTACAACTCAGTGATCACACTAATAATTAGAACATGACCGAAAGAGTTGAAAACCAACCGTTTGTTTTGTAACAGGTCCAGGAGGTGTATGTGACAACCACGCTTGACCAGGATGGCATAAAGAAAGCTGTACAGAGAGTATTAGGACGTGTTCCTTGAGCTTACGTGATGTGGGATTGGAATGCAGGTGTGTCTCTGAATGATCTGAGTTGACACTATCAATAAGCCAACAGGTCAATTAAAATTATTCTAGTTCTATGATGCCTGTAGTTGGAAAATATAGGTCGAATACACTCTGTATTAGAGGCTGCAGATTTTTCTGCAATAACTTTTAGACAATTTTTTTGTGATAAATTGCATGAAAAAGCAGATCAATTTCTTCTCCTTCATGGGTAGTAACTTGCACTCAGTCTTCTGTGCTGATGGTTATCATATATCTTGGCGTGCGCATTATCGTTATTTAGCAAATGCATCGTTTTGGTAATATGTTATCTAACATCATTAAGACTATTAATAATATTACTAAGTTGAAATACCCTTCTTCTCCACTGAATGGCATATGACTGTTCTTTAAAAGTCAGTTCTGAACATATTTCATGAATTCTAGGATTGATCCTTGTACATTTGATCATATTGTTCATGTAGCAAAACACATTGTCCTATTGTTGGATACATCAAAGAATGCTTAAAATTTTCACCTTGAACATAATCAAGTTTGTCCTTGCTATATGATTGACAAAGTTTGCTAACTGTGTACCAGATTTTGATATTTGTCAGATATGGCTAGGATAGGTGTTGCATACTTTTTTTAAGTATCCTATTTGGATAATAACCCAGAAATGTTTCACCCTTCTGATAATCCTTTGAGGATAAGCGGAGTGCTTTTTCTTTCTTATGAGTTTTTTGTCCTTAATTACAGTTCTGATGCCAATGTTATTTCATGGAGTATGGGTTATAATATGCAGATTATATTATAATTAAATGACCGATTTCATCAATTGTTATGATACTGTATCAAGTATTGACTGCTTTTGTGAGAATCTATACTACTTTACAGGTGTTCTTTTAGGAATATGTAAAAAATGTATATATTGATTGCTGCAACCAGTCATCATATTCATATTTTTCAAGGTCTGCTGTATCAATTTATCTATATTGTGTTGTGTGCATATCTTGTATTCATATCTGTGCTTCATAAATGACCTGGTCTTGATTTTAAATCAATCTCTGAAAGCTGCATTGGTGGCAAATTCTTAGCTAAAATAGTTTTGGACAAGGGAGAGACCTGCCATGAAATACAGAAGGCTTGTTGGGGGTGGCCAGACCTTCCAGGTTGTGTAGTTTAAACCCATTCAATTGGGAAGCACTTTGAGACAGTCTAGACAAAATGTGAAGAATGCAGGTCTAATATAGCCTAACGCATTCATTTTTGAGGCATAAATTACAAGATAGCCAAATTTAACATAATCCCATTCATGAGGATGTTCATAATGGAACTAATTCAGGTGAAGATAATGTTACATAGAAAATTTTGATGTAGACTATATTTACATGTTGCAGAGGTTAAGCATGCCCTATCATGCGTGCGCGCGCGTATGCACGCACTCTTGCATGTGGATGACTAGATGCCTGTGGCTGAGCGAAGTCATGTGTATGTATGATCACTAACAAATCCACACCCCATCCAGCACTTGATCTGTGCGCCTGTGCCCTGCTGTGCATCATGCATCGTTATTTCACATGGCATGATAATGGTTCTGTTGCTCTCAATAGTGGAATAACTGCAAATTTGCAGCTTTTCTAATACTTGTTCACTATATAATAACTTGCAGTTGTCCTCAAGGGATCATTACTCCAGCCTTAAAATCTCACCATGGAAAGTTTGCTTATTTATTCTTGTCTTCATTATCTGATTTCTTGTTGCATTTTGTGCTTTACAAAAATGTCTGTTGGAATCATTTGACTACTGGAATTTTAAGTACCAAATGAATGAACATCTAACATCAGTACAGCCAATGTCAAAATTATAAATATTCTGATGGATTTTCTTCTGTTTCTCAAGGGAGACATGTTACACTGCCTTTATCCTTTGTATCTTAAATTTTTCAAAATCCTTTGATATCTTTCCAGGTTGATGAATAGTGCAGAAGTGTTATTTCATATATATGCTCATGTTTGGCCATTCATTAATACGCTGCTACCATGTAAATAGTCAAACAATTATCAGCAGGTTAACTTGATGCATAACAAATCAAAGTCCTTTGAAAACCCTTAACACTTAAGATGATGTGCAACTTCAAGTGTGATACTCATAGAGACTATTCAAACATACGTAGGTGAGTATTTGAGGTATAACAACATTGAATCTCCATTGAAACACCCAACAAGCCATGGTGAACAAACTGAACTAAGAACAAACAATGTGATAATATTTGATGTGGCATGATTATAGCAAATCTATCCCCACACTGAGTGATATAAACCTGGTGCATCATTGTGTTCTTAAACTGCATTATTTGCAATCCTCACTATTCGTAAGTCATACGATAAGTCTAAGCTTAAATTTGAACACATGTGTTACTAATTTGTTCAGCTAAAGTACATAGGATTGCTTGGGTACTTCGAAGTTTAGAGGCAAGAAAGAAGGTATATAAAAAGGGGGGGGGGACCCTGTTGGGGCGATGGTAACTAAGACTTCCAATCAATTTCATGTTATAGGTTAAATAGGATTTTGCTGATTCTGGCTACAAATTGATGTTATGAGAATTTTTTAGATTGGTTGAAATCTAGTGATCCGTAATGGAAAAATATGTTTGGCTTGTGAGATTTATAGCTTCATAGTAGAAGAATGTAGCCTGTAAACTGCACAACTTGACAGATAGCTTGAAGCATCTAGCAACCAGAACTGTTGTATCAGGCATTCAAAGAATTTGGCTTCTAGCCTAAAATGAGCAGAACTTACCTGGAACAGCAGTGGAAAATCTGTTAGTTTTCACACAAGAATGGATGACATCCTGAATTCTTCTCAGTAGGATCAATATAGGAGTTTGATCGTTGGTGAAAATATGGATATATTGTTAAATTCCATTAAGGCTTTGAGTCATGCATTTGCATTGGCCTGAATCTTCTTAGATAAGAACATGATGTACAATCTAGGCCAGGAACCATGTAAGGAAGTTGGCTGTTTGATATCATAACTTAAAGCAGTGATTTAAGTCTTGGTGGGACAAGAGCCAAGACGTCTCGTCTTAGAGAGCTTTTGGGACCCATTTTGACTGTCCTATCCCATTTTGTCTCAGCCATAATACATTATAGTGTTAATTTTAAATAGATTTAATTTATTATAAAGGTATAACTTTTGAAGTTCAAATATCTTTAAAAATTACATAAAATACAAAAGCTTTACAGATGTTTTTTTTTTTAATAAAAAAATACCAAACAAGTATTGGGACACTTGATTAGGTTAGGGATCGAGATAGAATGGGACGTGGGGCATCTCGTTCCGCAGGAAAACTGGGACACCTTTGTCTTACAAGATTTAAAATCTTGATTTAAAGAGTACTCTGTCCTATCAGGCATGGAATTACTTATGTTGAACATTCCCAATATGGAGTTGAAGGTTCAACAAATGAGGTACTATGTGTTTAGGGAGTTGTATGGAAGAGTTAGTGTGTTTAGTCTAGGGAGTTGTATGTGTGCAATACCTTGTATTGGTGATTGTGTAGCAATCTTGGACTAATGGCAAAGGGTACATGTTGCCAACTAGCCCCTAAACTAGGTCGAGGCAGGCCCTCTATCCTAACAGAAGTTATTTTCAGAGAGTCAGATTAATGGGTTGAGGTTATTGTCAATCTGAGCAGCTTATCCCTAATGCACGTTGAACTTTGGGCAGCCGCCCCTTGCGCACTAGACCAGCTTGTTGACCAATACCATGTATTGGTGATTATGTAGCAACCTTGAAATATAATCTTTGATGGTTTTCAAACACATCATGAAGTAGCTAAAAATGACAAAGATGTGCACTAATTCATAGTTATCTTGTCTATTGGGTGCAATTGGGACATAGATTTTGGTCTTAAAGTATAACTCCATTTAGCTATCAAATTTTAGGTGGTGAATTTTTTCTTATTTGGCACCATAGTATATTGTTTTATCAGAGGACAATTAAGAAAAAAAAGAAGAAAAAGAACAAATAAAAGGAAGACAAAGTATATTGTTTTATCAGAGGACAATAGAGCTGGTAGCTGTTCCATCATATGGCTGTCTTTCGATTTTTATGAGAACTCAATTGAAGGCAACCAAAACTCTGGGATGCTGGAAACAAATAGCAAATTGAGCACAATTGTGATGGCACAATCACTGAAGTTTAGATATTCAGGAGCTGGAGAAAAACAACATTTTTAGAGGAAGTACCATAGTATACAAGGCTATTCAGAGAAGCAAGAATCTGATCTCTAAGATGGCGTTAACTGGAGGTTGCTTGAGCACCATTTTGAGAACATTAGTGTCGGATATTTGTTGCCTTTTGAGTTTAAATGTGTGACTGTTGGTGCAGGTGCCATGACCTAACCTATGTTACTAGGACTCACATCCAGCTTCTGAAATTTGTGTTGCATGTGTATCCATGTCAACTTCATGTCAGATATTTGAATACTTACCCTTTTTTTAATTCAACTTCTAAATACTGAAGTCAAATTCTTCCCAAATAAGAAAAAAGAGTTGAATTTTTTAAACAATGAATTTGACTGAGTATGTATTTAAAATGAGTTTTTGATCTTTCTAGGGATTGATCAAAAATATAAATATTAAAATGATTTAATAAAATTTATTTTAGAAAATAAAAAATTTCATTAAGTCAACCACTTTGGACATTAAATCCAATTCGTGTCCTAGCATTGTCTCAGTATTTCAATTGACACATCTTATGGTATCTCCCACCTATGTATCGAGACGGAGAGTGGGATTGAGAGAGAATGTGAGCAGCTCCCATCTTATGAGATTTAAAATTTTGTTCTAAAGAACTGATGTTGCAACCTATATGTTAATATGGGAGAGTAGGATTGGTTGAACGGTCAAGAGAATTGAAGAGTTGGAGCCTGTCTATATGGAAGGCTAATGTTTGTGGACGTTACATCCCTAGTAGCGCATTATTCTAGTAAATTTGCACTTTGTACTTGTTGTTAATTGGTAAGAAGGGATTTAATGTGTCTGTTTAAAGCTATGTGGCTATATCATTTTGAGGGCCAGAATCAAGACAATTTTAAGAACACGTTATTCCCACTTGGTAAAACACTTTCTTTATATTTAATTTTGAAGGATCTTCTTCCTCATAAACTGTGTCATTAGCAAATATCTCCATGACAGGTAGACAATAAAACATAAGCCAATGCATGATGACTGAGGATCACGTTGGTTCAGCAATTCAAACAGATTCTAAGCATAAAAGTTGCTATTATTTTCTTGATTAAGATGACCTCATGATCTCATAGCAGTATCTCAGCTATGTGGTATGGTGGATATTCGTCAGAAAACTGATCATACTATGGTGATCACTGATTATAAAATTCTCTAGGTCTTAACATTTCTGAATATAGGAAATATTTTCAACAATTTGAAGATTTAATATAACACGGTGAAGTAACAAGATCAAAGATTCAATATAACACGGTGGACATCCTAGGAGATGTTTAGAAGAGTTGCCATTACAAGTATTGGTGCTTCAAATCCTATAAGAGGGACCTGTCCTAGTTTTTATATGAGATAGGATATGAGATAGGATACATTGCTGCTTCATTCTGTCTCATAAGAGTGAAGGTGGATTGGATAATATGCATTCGGACGCATTTTTCATATCCAAATCTATCTATATACAGATACAAATTTGAGTATTCGACTAATATCTATATTTGTATGCCCCTATTCATCAAAGAAAAATTGGTACGAATATGGATAGACAATTATTTGTTCCATATTCTAATATCTAGTTTTCAGTATTTGATATGTATATATCTGTATTTTCAGTATTTGATATGTATTGTATCCGTTTAAAATAACTATGGATATGAGGTTTCATCAGATTAATATCTATTTTGCATCTTGGTTCAACAAATATTAATGGATATTGATGTGGATGCACTGATATCTGACCTATATCTGTTTTCCTTTTCAGCCCTACTGTCTGGACAATAAGGATGGGAGATTTTCCAGGACATGCCTATTAAGATACTTGGATCTGCTCTCTCACTTTGGATGCTATCACTTCTTGGCATTACGTGAATGTCCCGTCAGGACTTGAATCCTTGGTTGCACTATATTTGAGTCATTAAACAAGATAATGTGCTTGACTTTCCTATGTTGTCTAAAGTCTGGAAATATTACACGATGTCTTTTATGATCTGTCTCTAACAAGGAACATCATGACCATAAGTGATCACGGACATGAAGTTATAATTCATATTTAGCATACAATAATAGAAGGATCTAACTATAATGTATGTATTTGCTGTTCTGGCGCACATTTCTGCTGGTCTCATGATGATGTCCGTTCTATATTATGGCTTCGTTCGATATTATGGCTTCATTACTGTTTTGCTTGTCCTACCAGCACATGTGAATAACTGTACTGATTAGATCTTATAGCAATATATCGCCAAACAGTTTGTATAGTCTTAAGGTGCAGTTGATTTGAAATTTAAATTATTTGAAGGGTACTTTGTATTGCTTCATATATCTCTCTTTTAGAGAGAGCAATATTAGTAAACCAATATAATTCAAGCAATCTTCCTTACAGACGGGTATGCTACATTTCTATTGTCCCATTTTGTTGCAGGATACACCAGAGCATTATAATGACCACTTATAACTTGTTAGTGCATGACCCAGTACAAAATCACTACAGTTGCACCTTTTTAATTTTCATGTGATTTAAGATAAACATATGCCTAGAGAAGCATTAGTGACAGGCTGGTATTCGTACCTCAACAAGCGTCTCAAATTGTCAAACTCGTGCAGGCCCTGTACGTGTCTGGCCCATGAAATGAACATGACACCTGAAGTTTCCCCCCCTTATTTTCAAACCAAATGAGATTATTCATTACCCTTGGTAAATTCATGTGTCTCCTCTGACTTGCTCTCTTCATGCTCTGTAGTTAACTGAAAAATCTCCTGAATATTAGCACGACGATTTTACTGCATGAAGTGACAAGTACAAACTCGGAGAGAAATATGGGGGATTGTCAGCTAGGGGACCCAAAATATTGTTGCTCTCTCTTAGGTTATTCGTAACATGTAAATGATCCAGTTGAGAGCAGGTACCATACAAAATGGTTCTGCGCAAACCTTCACACGGTTCACCTATCAATAGCCTGGCGTGTGGTCACATAAACGAGGATTCTGCCCTCGCTAAAGCCACGAGAAAGGCCAACACTCGAGTGGCACGTCACGGGGCGTCACCTTGCGATCCTACCATCCACGTGGTTCCGGCATAATCATGATTTATTGCAATCTTGTCACCTTGCAATCCTACCATCCACCTGGTTCCGGCATAATCATGATCTACTGCAATCTTGTGATAGGAAATCTCGATTTCCATCTATTCCATGTGGGAAACTCCTTTAGCTCCATAACCCATTTGTCCCCTCTTCCATCGGGGAGTCATGTTTCCTTTGTGTATATTTTATATTTACCTTTAGGTTTTTCTTTCTTCTCAAGTTTTACCTTCTCAAATCTTAACCTATTTCTCTCAGTAGAGCTTGTCCGCTTGATGAAGGTATAACATCTTCATTTCAGTACCTAGTCTTGGCTGTGTATGGTAATTGAATTCTATGTACATTGCATGGGATGGAATCATGATACACGCAGACACACGTACATACTGCTTATAAAAATAAAAAATAAAAAAAAGATATGTAGACCCTTAGATTATATGCCAAGTAGATGAATATTGATGTCATTTAAACTATCCTTTTTTTTTTTTTTTTTCGCTAGATAGACTGAAAATCTTTAAATCATAATGTTTTTAGTATGTTGGTAGCTTAGAGTAAATAGTTCACATTAAATAACTTAGATTACCAATATGAAACTTTCATCATTTAATTTAAAAATATATAATTTCTTAGAATTACACCAAATGTAATTTAATTCTATTCATATGTGTATGTATAAGTATCCAAAATTAATTAGTATTTGTTCTAACATCACGCATTCTACTTGAGAAGTTTTATATTTGAATTTTGAGTAGTGTATCCTCAAATATTTGGACCTGGTGGTCTCCTTCTCTATCTCTCTTGGTAAAGTAAAGGGGACAAATTCTATACAAGGGTCCTACCAAATTTCATTATTTACGTTCTCTCTTAATAATAATAATAATAAAACTCTAGAGAAGGTCTCATCAGTTTTCATTGTAACCATGAATTCAACACAGAAGAGTGCACAAGGGAGTGCCTGAATAAAAAAATTTATAGGCATAACTCTTTAGCAGGCCAAATCTTTGAGGGACTGAATAGGGTAAAAAAAACTTGGGTTTACAAACTGAGGGCCAATTTACTCCAGGGATAAATGGTATCTTAAAATGCCTTCTCCAAAAAAAATAAATGATCCTTAAATTTCTTTCCTTCCAAACCTTTGACCAAATAGATGCAATTAGAATATCCCAATCAATTCTACCCTCTCCAAACCCTGAAAGAACTTAAAAAGGAGGTTTTCCTCTCTCAATTTAATCCTATTCTGGAAATAAGTCCAAAGCTGCATAGTACAAGAACATGATAAGAATAGATGAGTTGCAGATTCATCCATATTGTGACATTGAACACAAGCTGAGGGTTGGGTCATGATCTCTTCTTCAAATTATCAACAGTTAAAATTTTCCTCATCCAATCTACCACCAAAATTAAAAAACTTAAAATAATATTTGACAGAAAAAATGTTATTGAAGGTTCATCTCCAAATTAATTTGACTCTGTGATCACCAGTTTAGAGGGTCTCTTCTTGGTAGTGATCTTGCTGAGTATATTCAGCATGCGATCACAGAAATATATCAATGAAAAAAAAAAAAAATTACTTGGGAAAGATCAGATAATGAAATATCCCCAATTCACCTATCAAAGCAGAACCTGACTCCTCTGCTACCACCTAACCAAAAGGATGTACCACACATGAAATTGTCTTTAGTTATTTAAAACACCCAATGGAAGAAACTTCAGAATCAAACCCAGGTTCCAGACAGACCTGCTAGAATTATAGTAAATAATAAAATTCCAAAAGGCTGTCTCCATTCAACAAATTTGCACCACCATTTACAAGGCTAGGTTCAAATGCTTCTAGTCTTTCAACATCCAGTCCACCCTGATATCTTCTTTTTTAAATATATTTTAAATTTGCCTTTCTAGAGGATTAGATTAGACCTGAATTTACCAATGTGAGTCTGCCCACCAATGTGGAATCAAGACAGCATATGATTAAGCGACGCCACATATATAATTAAGTCTTTGGTTGTAGCCATCCAACAAGCTGATAATGTTCTAGGTGATAGACTTCAGAGATCTTTGACCAAATGCTTGTTATTTTTGTAGCAAAAACATGAGGAAAAGAAAAGCCCCACTGGCCATTCTTTTGAAGTGGCACTGTAGATTAATTGATCATGGTAATAGCGATAGCAGCGACGAGGCATCTAGGCATGGCCCATGCACATGCTCATCTCTGGGCAACTTATGCCGTAACAAATAAATGCAATCCTGGCATGCTTTCATGGAGCCCTAGAAGATTTTAAGAGCGAGAGGTGTGCCCATGTGACCCTTGATGAACCCCTTCTGGGACCACTTCTCATGTGCTCTCTTTCTCCAGGCTCTTTCCCACTGTTCAGAGACCACATGGCCTCTTCCAATCAGTAATTATATCTCAGTACCAGCCAGCTTAGCTTTCAAAGCGTCTTTTAGAATACCTATCTGGTCCTTTCATCGTTTTCCCTCACGACAATCTCAATTGAAAATGTGAGATTTGTGGGACTAATTCCACTGCTTCCCGTGTCTTATTATGTCACTTGGATGGAGCTTTTTAGTAACTCAAGAGTTGGTCGCTGTCACTTTAGAGCCAGGCTTTTCTTTTTAAATTGCTATCAAGAGGCAAGGTTTTAGAGGACACTGTCTTGGTGGTTTCTAGAGAGGGAGAAAGAGACAGCATTCGGTTGGGAAGTAAGGCAGGCATGAAGCCCTCATTTAGAGATGGAATAGGCAATATAGGATAACTTATTTTTATCTTTAATAAATATATTTAATTTCAGGATAAGGTGGATTGCATGTAGAAAATTTGACCAGAACCTACCAATCAATTCAAACCTGTTTGAAGGTTTTGATGGGATTTTCCAAAATTATTTTCTTTATGCATGGATGAGTTTGGATGTCACCCCAAATTTGATGGCTATGTGAGATGAACCAACGGGGAATAGGCTGCCTCCCATACCTCCTGTAGTTCTTTAATTCTTTTCATGTGGTTAAATTCATTAAAGAAGATGACGAAATGGATATGCCATGAGGCTTTGAGATATGAGATTGAATTTTAGTTAGTTTTATCCTTAGTTTATTTTTATAAATTTTGTAAATTTATTATGTCTACGATGTTATTTTTAAAATTAAATTTTATTGTAGTATTTGTTATCTCCCTATATTTTTCTCTGTTTTTAGTTATATGCATAATTGATTCATAAAACTTAGATGGGTTGTGAATGTGTTTATATTTTTCAATCCTACTTGAAAATTGATTGAGAGATTTTGACCGGAGCCCGAGTTTATATTTTTCAATTCTAATCTGAACCTAACCTGCCTGGGTCATCCTAACCCTGACTTGACCTGTTGCTACTTAGATGATTTATGGATATTCTGGTCCCTTCACAAATATATATGAGATAAAATTTGGGTGTAACTTTATTTAGTGTCTAAGAAGCCACTCAACCCATTTTATCCCCGCTTTAACCTAACTTTTGAGGATGTACAGTCCCACCTCCAAAAATGGCTTGTTTGGGAGTCATCTCAATGATAACATGGTATAACACCTCATCTAGGGTGCTATCCCACTTGCTATTCCACTTTCAATATAGGCCTAGGACTTGAAGTAAGACTTAAACTTGTCAAACAGCCTTCGAAGAGAAGAGTTTGGAAAAATAAGTTAGTCTGAACAAACCTGCTTATACCAAAGGTTGGCATACAATATTTACTTATTTCTTCCGTATTTTTTTTCTGAATAGATGATGAAAATCACCCTCAACCTGGGGCCACTCCAAAAGTATAATCAAACAGAAACATAAATAAATTGTGGAATAGCTATTCCAGGTGGAATAACTTTTATATTCCTATTCCAGCTTTTTCTTACTTGGAAAAGCAAGATTGTGATTCTTCCGCGCCAAAAATCAAATAAATTCTTGTGGCCCTGATGCATTGCGCCAAACAGAAGAGCTGTAAGTGGGCCAAGCAAGGATGATTCCGGAAAGAGTAGAAACAAGCGTAGCTTTCAGTGCTATTGGGTAATTGGTGGTCCTAGATTCAGTATCAGTTATGTGTCTTCAATCGAACAATAGACATGAGAGAGGATGATATTATATTCAATGTTGATTTAATGCAGTATATTTTTTGAATTAGATAACAATGAAAAGGAGCATAAAATCAGCTGTGTCTAAAGTACTTCATATGAAGTTTTTATTGTAGAAACATGAGACCATAAAATATTTTTCTTTAGCAGTAGAATGAATCTTTGAAACGACTGTCACCAAAGTAAAAGGTTTTGGCAATTCAAAACATACTTTTTAACTTACTAGATCTCCCACCAAATCTAAAGCATGAGTGCATATTTTGGTTCTAGCTCCAAATTTTGAACCTGATCTTCTGACTATGGTTTAGTCCAGCACAGGTGGAGTTAACCTTGTTACCAAAAAGTTGGAGTTAAATCTGACTTGCTACAAATTCGGAAGAGAAGATTCCAGCTTTAAACAAAGGCTTTTATTATCATGCTTTTAGCTATATATATGAATCAATGCTATAAATTATGAGAAACCCAAGTGTATAAGGACATTACATAAATTGAGGTCTAATATTTTTTAAAAAATATTATAATAGTAGAGCAGCTGAACTCGCAAACAAACTATGATTTAATTTAATTTATTTCTTCTTGCTAACTAGAAAGCCTTGTCTCATTTATATTGGGTCAAGTTTATAGCACAAAGCATGATAAGAAAGTTTGAGAATGCAATGTGAATGACTCAATTTAGCATTTACTTGGAATTGAGATACATGTCTCGTTAATGATAAAATGGCAATACATGACGGAGGGCTGCTTTGAAACCAAAAGGAAGCAGAAAATTCAATATAAGTTAAGTCTTATTTTTTCTCACAAAAAATTTAAATCTTTTGTTTGCGCTCAAGGATTCCATTAATCCATTACATCCTTACATTCAATCCAAGTCTGGAAACCGATGCAAGCTGGACAAAGTAGACTCAAACGCATCCAAACTCAGTTATTAAGCTACTTGGCTGGCAAGTCCTCATTGGGCCTGAACAGCAGTTCCCTATTTGCACCATTCAAAGGGGCAAAAATAAAATAATGACTTCTAGAATCTAATCAGAATTCAGTATCCATCAATGTGTTGTCCTCTCAAATATCTGAGGAGGTCGGTAAAAAGCTAGATTTACTGCCGTCTTGGTACAGGAGACAGTAGACATGGGCACAAAGGCCCAAAAGAATTCTGCCTTAATGATATGAACTTCTTTTTTTTTTCAGTTTTTTTCCTCTGAGACGAAGTCTAACATAACTATTCACATGGAATAAAAAGCCATATTCACGTAGAATAAAAATACACGAGACCAAAACTGGTGCTTCCACATCATTTAGAGCAAACACTCTCTTAGACATAGTCAGTAGATGATCACACAAACTGAACAAGACAACGAAATAATAAAAAATGGTAAACAAGATTGATAGATGGAGAACTCTTCTAAGCCTTAAACCACATAGTTTCAAATGCTTGGATATATAGAACCAACCCATCTTCATTTGAGTGATATGATCCAAGTCATGCCACACTAATCCCTCTCTACCTGTGACAAACGCATCGATAGTGGTAGGCACTGTTCATGGGATCACTGGCGTCCACTGGGACCTGCTCGGCTCTGCACTTGAATCGGCACCCTCGGCACTCGTTATACGTGCAGATTGGAGCTGTGGAGCCTATCATCAGTCTTCTTGCACTCTTGTCCCTCCAACTCCACAACCCTTCTTTGTTGGAACCCTATTTGAACAAGGATTACACCAAAAGTATGAGGGGGAAAACTCTTTGATCATAACAATAACGCAACTGAGAGAACCATGAATGTATTCCTTGGTGTTTTGTAACTGCACCTGTGGTTGGAGTTCCTTCTTCAGCGTGAGTGAATATGAGTGGGAATTTCGTGCTCCAGAGCCTGCAAGATTGTGAAAGAAATCAAGCCTTCTAAGAGCAAATGATAGCAAAAGACAAAGGAACAAATTTGATCCAGTTTAAATAAGGTAGACAAGCTGAAGGAGATGAAGGAAAGAGGAGTTCTATGACACCTACATGGTCTGCAAAGAGTCCCGAGGAGAATGAAGAGAAAGAAGAGGAGGAAGAAGGTGGTGGCGGTGGGTGGCTTCATGGCCATAAGTGCTGCTTCCAGAGAGAGAGAGGAAATGAGAGTTGGTCTTTAAAGCAAGGTTTCTCTAGACCGCGCTATCTCGGGATTGATTCCAGCGAATACTGTAAATTACCAAACTGTCCATCAATAATTTGCGTCACATCGTCGCCAAGCATGTTGTCAATTCCGTATCTTCTATTCTTGTCTATTTCTGCCTCTCCTCTCCTTCTATCTTCTATTTCCTATCTATACCTTCCATATTATAACTACATTTTGGTGATGATGATGTTTCCATCAAGATTTTCAGTTGGAGGGCAGATGGAGGCAGTAATTAGTTTATTTATATGCTATGTTGATTTTGATTGGATGAAGAATAGTTTATCTTAATTAAGATGTCTAGCATAGTGTAATTTTTTCTAATGATATGAGCATTGTGCGATATTGAATTCATCATTTTGTAGTTATAGTTGACTGAGTGTCTAGTCCCTTGTTACCCAACAAAGTCATAGCTAGGGGTGAGTGTAGGTTGTTAACTATTTTATAGATGCCAAGCTTAAGCTAATGGGTGAACAATGTGCCTCAATTTTAACATCCAATCACTTATAACCTTGATCACTCATGTGGATATTGAAATGCACCCCAGCATCACTAAGAGGCTGTTTAATGCAAATTTTTGGATAAATTAGTTAGTATCTATGATTTTTATGTTTAAAGTGCTACAAATTATTTCTAGAAATCTTATTTGTACTCAATTTTAAAAATATAAGATTAATAGGAAAGGATGTGTTAATCTTTGATTCTTAGAAACCTTTGACTTTTAGAATAAAGGATTAGCATGGGAATTTGGCTCCTCTCACTCCAAACAACCTTTAAAGAGAATATTAAAATAGTGTTAAGATGATAACAGAGTTGATCAAATAATTATCTTGTAGGGGATTTGAACTTTATTTTTTAATCACTAGATTCTAAAAGCTTAAACACAGAGGGGAAAGATCAATAATGAATAATGTTTACCATAAGTGACTTTTTATATATATATATATATATATATGACAATTTTGATGCCTAAATATAAATGTCTATGCATATCTTTATCGATAATTTTGGAAAAAGTGGCATGTGACATTCACACCTAAGCAAGGTTTCTTAAGATGTTGAACTAGCTTAACTAATGGGATTTGTCTACATTGATGTAGTTATTTTACTATCATTCTTGGATCATTGGTAGAGCTTTGCATTGTTTTTTTTTTTTTTTTTGCTAGAACTATCCATTTTTTTTTGGAATAAATAGCTGGGATTGTTCTTTCCAACCAATTGATAACTGCACATACCTTCTAACATCAGTGGAAAATGACAAAGTGCATGAAATATATCTCAAATCAGTGGTCTTTTGCATAGTGAATTCAGATATTAATCTTGAACTTAGATACCAACCAAAGTTTGCACACTTGTCTTGTATGAGACAGCTCAATTAAACTCTCTCTTTTATGACTTCTTATTAGCACTTGATAGGGAAGAGATAACTTGCATAAGGTTGAAGCCATCAAACCTAAACTTAGATGATGGGATGTTGCCTTAATTTTAATGCGGCTACAATATGGAAAGAAAAACTAGAGGTTCTTTTCATCACCAATGAGGAGCGTATTGGTTTGTTGAACCTCTTACTTGTGTAGTTGTTATGGGAAGGAAACCATACAAGAACTCCTAGCTTGCTGACCAAGTCCAAAGGGTATCCTTTTATAATAAGTCTCCCACCAGAGATAGTTATGGAACACCTAGATGGGTGTTATCTTTGATTAATTATGATAAGATATAGTAGAGATCTTACCTATATCTTAAATCCTATAAATTATATCCTATTATACGTCAAAGGCCTTCACATAGAATGCAAATTAAAACAAAATCTAGGTGTTGTGTGGACCACACCACATGAGTCCAAATTAGACCAAACCCAACACTTTCTCTCTCTTCTTAATCCATCTATCTTGCTGCACACAGATAACTCATTTGCAATATTTCTTTTCTACAATTTCTCTCTCCCCTCTTTGATAAGTGTTTTCTATTAGGGATGGCAACTGCGTTGGCTTGAGTCATATATATGTTGGGTTGGATACAAGTTGAGTCAAAATTTTGTCAACCTAAATTTGACTATGTTGAAGATCTAGTTGCATGTCATTCTGTTTACTTGTAACTGATTATTTACAGTTTTTTTACCTAACAACAGACTTGTGTGGAGACCCATTGGAATTAGTCCTTTCTGATTATGTGGATTTGCACCTCTAGACATCAATTAAGCATAAGAAAGGCAGTCATAGAGGCTCTATACTTGGTCTGGCATGGATCAAGAATGTGAGGTAAGCACATATCTTATTAATGATGCAGATTTTTTCTTCGCCAATGAATTATTCTTTACTTTCTCATGTTTTTTATTCAATTACGACAGTGGATGGATGCAATGATAGCAATAAATCGATAGAGTTGTTTCCTTTTTTTTTTTGTTGAGCTTCTGATTTATAGAAAATATTATTAACATTGTAATTATCATGCTCAAGACCTTAGAATGGATTTAGGTGGCGATAATACACCGCATGAAAGGTATACAAAACGTCTATTATAATATATTACAATTTATTCAAATAAATTAAGAACTATTATTCAATAGTCTAACCAAACTAACAAATGTTTATATCTCATGCTATGATACTACTGAAACTAACAAGAATTTAAAGCCAGCATTCTGGGTTTAACTAAACTAATGAGAAAACTAAAAACAATTTGGCAAGTTTGGGCTTACTTCTACCCAAGTGTTCGTTTCATTCTTTTGTATCTAAAAAAATAACAAGACAATTTTATGAGCTCACAATTAAGAAATAGTACTAACTATAAATTAGAGGATTAAGTAAATGAAAGTTATAAAACTTTCATGAAAGAGTAAATGTCATAAATTGATAACTTACTGCTTATAATATCACATATTATTGGAATACTAGTACTTATGAATCTTGAAGAATCTTTAAACCAGTGCTCAACCTTTGTCACATAAACAGTTTCATATCATCATGTTCAAATTTTCATATCATCAATAATCAAAAGTTTTTATGCCATCATTTTACCAATACTCTATGGTCACTAGCTATGGTCAGATATATCTCTGTAGCGAGGCTAGTGCACCATATTTAATCTTATGGATGGGCATTGGATCTTATATATCCCCTATGAAGGTGAAGTCCTGATATCTGTCATTGATCATTATATAACAGACTGAGAATTTCATATTTTCAGTTAGATTTATCATCAATAATTTTATATTCATCAATATTTGCTTATTCATGTAATCATGTAATTTTTATTATTTTTTTATTATAATATAAAATTTATTTTCCAAGGCCTAAAAAATAGTAAAATTTTTATGATAATAATAATTTTAACATTTATGATTTATTTACTTGATCTAGTGATTTGCAATAATGCAATTATGCAAAAACAATAACTGTATACAATAGGCATTAATCATTAATATTTCATTTGCACATAATAAAATAAATATTTTTAATTATGCAAATTATTAACTATCTAACAGTGGCATTAATCATTGCTATTTCAATTAACTGCATATGGTTAAACAATAATAATTAATCAAAAATTATAAATTCTTAAATAAATATTTAAAATTAAATAATTTATCAAAATTAAAATTGCTAATTTCTAATTAGCCAACTTACTGTACTTATTAATCCCCAGATAGAGCAAAGCAACTTAGGGTTGTCGTTCACCTACATAATAAATTTTCAAATTTTAATTCTATAATCAAATAACCTAATGTTAACTTCTGGCTTCCTAGAAGGTTAACCTCAACCTAAACTATAGGCTAGACCCACCATAGCTTTGCTAGGATTGGGATTGGTTTGGTTATAAAACCACTTATTTAGAATATCACTAAAATATTAATGATTAACAGCCCAATAAAAAAATCATTTTATAACTTGGTCCTTCTATTATCTTCACCTTCATTAATGGAGCTCTTTAGGAACCCTAACCTGGAAACAGAGTTCTTAAGAACTCTAATCTAGTAGCTACTTCATCGATTGAATCATTGTAACCTAGCAAAGAACCTAATCGATTCAAGCCCTCTAAACACCAGCCATGGCCGAATCTAGCTTCAAGTGAAGATCCAATGGTCCCAGGCTCTGGTTTGGCCATTGGATATGACCACTATGGCCATGGATTTCTTCTTAAAATTATAGAGCACTTGATGAATTCTTCCTAATTTCCAGCGATTGCTGGTGACTAACCTAGAAATTAGGGACCGCAATACAAGGACTCAAGAAAGAGAGGGAGATATAGGAGGTTGCTTAATTGATTCACCACTAAAGTAATGGAGGATGCCAACAACCTTCCTTCTCATGTTCTTCTTTGAAACAGAGTTACCCAAATCCCGTCATAGAACTCTAAATCCCATCAAATCCCATCATGAATCGAATGCTAACAATTTCGTGGATATAAAGAGGACAAAAAAATAAAAAATCTTAAGTTTTCCTGCAGCAATCCAGATCAAATCCAAGAAAGAAGACTATTTCTTCTTCTCAACTTCTTTCTTCTTTGATTCCTCACAATCGCAAGCTCAACCCAATTTCCTCAGACTAGAGCTTTGATTTTTCTCCATTAATGGTGAGGGAAGGATCTTCTTGGCTAAATAGAGATAGGGCTAGAGATAAGCCTTATCTCCTTCTTTGAACTAATTTGGAAGGAAGACGAGTTTATCTCCTCCCAGGATGCAACTCTATTTCTTCTTTTTTTTTTTTTAATTATACCAAGTTACAACTCTCCTTCCTCTTCTTCTCACGAGAGTGAGTTGTAAGTAATTGAATAATATTGATTAGTAAGTTTCCAATTGCTAAAGTGCCAAAAACCTTAAGTATGTATTAAAAAATTTGTTAACATGTTTTCTTTGCGATTGATTTATTAGACAACATCGATAATGCAACAGCCTAAAGCATAATCATGAGAATTATATAGTTAAGGCATGTGTCGAGAAAAGCATGGTTATCTAATCTCTATGCATGTTTCTTTGAAAGCTATCATGACCTATATCATTTCAAAGCTAGCATGGTTAAATAGTTAGCATATCTTTTCGCTGATAGATTTTAAACTTTCTAGCCTTATCATGATCTATATCCTTCCTTTGATTCTGCATGCATTAAGAGTTTGATCTTCATATATAAAGTTCCCATTATGCTTTGAAATGGATGTGCATTTTGGTGTGCATGTTGCATATGTTGGTATGCTAAATTATGGTCTTTTGATACTGCTTATTAACATTATTGTAGCTCCTTTGGATATTCTAGTCCATTTTTTTGAACATGATCTGAAATTGGTAATTGTAATGTTTTATTTATTATGCTAGTGAAATAGATACTATGTTGGTTGATTGCCATGTTTTGAAGCAAGTTTTATCACAATCAGCCAATTTAGATTATTATCTAGAAGGTAAGAATGTGAAAGCCCATTTTTTTGATTCAATTAATTTAATTTATCATTTGATATAATTTTATCAGAAGACCAGATGATTAAGTTACTTTTTTGAAATTTATTAATTGACTCACTGTGTTGTAGCAAGCTTATTTGGTTCATTTGATTTTTTGATTAAGTTTCTCTTATAGCATACTTCAACCTCACTAAAAAAAAGATAACATATAAGTACTCTAAATGCGATGAAATATAAGTTTTTTCTTAACCACTTGTTTTGTGTGAAACTCACAAAAAATTAAAAAAAATCCTTTATGCCTATTAGTTGGTCTCCATTCAAAAAGCATATAAACAATGTATATTAGTCCAGGAAACCAAAAAAATACACTTGATTTTCTAGTATGTTTGACTATATAAACAATCTTTCATGCCTATTAGATGCTCTCCAATATATGAGTTCCATGTAGAATATCGAGTTAAACATAGCCAACATGACCAATAATTTGAATGATGCATAAAAGGAAGCAGTTAAAGAGAGATGATTTGATTGTATTTTATATTTACAAGCTATTAATCTTCATTGATCCCTTCTAAGTTGGTTACTAAAAAGATGTGATCCTATCAAAGAATTAATCAACATCAACAACATAGATATCCCTATGATTGAATGAGATTTACATTGTTTAATAGTGCCAAATGATAAAGGAGAGGGGATATCACGTCAAAACCAGAAACACAATTAAGATTTAATAGATATGTATGCTTTAGAAGGTATACAATAAATCACTACAAGTCACTTAGTCTTGTGTATCAAGAATAGTAGTGATGATGATAAGTACTTTAAGAGAAAATTTCCGCTATTAGTAATCGAGTCCTTCTTTGCCCCTAACAACACGATTGATATTTGTGATGAGTACTTTAAGAGAAGGTTTATTAGTGATCAAAGTCTTCCTTTTTCCTAATAATAGGGTTGTTATTCCCATTTTGTACCTGAATATAGTTTAAGATGTGAGTCAGATTGCTACATTTTTAGTCCAATTTATTTTTGAAACAGACCTAATTCAGTACCTTTTCTTACTCGTGCCCGAGTGATATTTTTTTAAGGGAAGCTTGAATGACGTGGGAAGCCTAAATGAAGCAGTTCCTTTCTCACAAAGATAGACTTGCAACCATCAATAAGATCAACAAGCCACTTGCTCACCCACGAATAAAGATATGTATATAATTTATTTTATTTAAATAATATTTAAAATAATTATATGAACCAACATGCGGCTTGGCACGTTGGCTAGTTAGTGAGTTGGCATGCATGCCGGCATAGCCCATGAGTTTGGCCTAGCCCAAAACAATCCCTTGGGTTGGGCTTGTCAGCCATGTTGTGCCTCACCCCTCAATCTAGCGAGCCATGCTAGCATAACCCACTCTAAGAGCTGTGTAGGGCTGGCATGACATGCCGGCTCATACAATAACTCTTGTAGCAAACCAAGCCGACACGGCTTGGCCATTTGATGCGATTTCTATACATACTTATATTATCATTATGTACATACTTATTCTATTGTTGTACACACTTATCTCATCTTTGTATACATTTGTATTGTTATAGCACTTATATTTTTATTGTATATACACTTGTCTTATCTCTGTACACGCTTATCTCATTTTTGTATACATTTATATTATTGCTATACACACTTTTGTTTCCACTGTACACACTTATTCTATCTCTGTACATACGTATTATTATTATGTACACACTTATCTTTAAACACATATCTCATCTTTGTACAAATTTATATTATCACTGCACACACTATATTTTTATTGTACACACATATTTTGATTGTGCATATACTTTTCCTATTTCTATACACACTTATATTTTCATTGTACACACTTATTTAATCTCTGCATACACTTATATTTCATTATATACAGTTATATTTTTATTATGTAAGCACTTATTCTATCACTATACATACTTATCTTGTCTTTATATATTCTTATACTATCACTGTGCATACTTATATTTTTATTATGTACACATTAGTCCTCTTCTTATATACACTTATCCTATCATTGTACATATTTATATTTTCACTATATATTCACTTATCCTTCTTCGTACACACTTATTTCTTTCTTGTACAAACTTATATTATCACTGTATACACTTATATTGGTATTATGTATATACTTATCGCATCTCTGTATACATTTATCTCTATATTATCATTGTACATACTTATATTTTCATTGTGTACATACTTATCCTATCTCTATATATACTTATCTCATCTCTATATAAGTGTTGTTGTATACACTTATATTATTACTGTATACATACTTATCCTATCTCTATTTACACTTATCTCATCTTTGAACATACTTATATTATCATTGTAAATACTTATATTTTTATTGTATACCCACTTATCATATCTCTATACATATTTATCTCATTTTAGTATATACTTATATTTTCACTATATATACTTATCACTGTACACACTTATAGTCACACTATATGCATTTATATCATCACTGCACACGCTTATATTTTAACTATGTATAGTTAGTTATTCTATCCCTATACATACTTATATTTTTATTGTACAAACTTATATTATCATTATAGACATTTAAATCTTCTTTGCATATACTCATATTTTTATTATGTACATACTTATCCTATCACTATGTACACTTATCCCATTCTTGTACATATTTATTTTATATTGTACATACTTATATTTTTACTGTACACACTTATACTATCACTATACACCCTTCAATCTCTTTATATATACTTATATTTTTACCATATACACACTTATCCTATCACTATACATACTTAAATTTCTCTTGTATACACTTATATTTTCACTGTGTACACATTTATCCTATCCCCGAAGATGCTTATATTTTTATTGTAAGTACTTAAATTATCACTGTACACACTTAAATATCTTTCTACGAATGAGAGGTAGAATAGCCAGATGGAGAAGGAGTGAGAGGCATCAGGAGTTATGAAAAAGTTTAATAGGGATCGAGATTTATATCGACTTTTTTGAAAGGGCTAATCATCAAATGCCCCAATCAGAAACTAATAATCTTGAATCCACTAAGAAACTTATCTCCCATACTCCATGTATGCTAGTGGTAGGGCTATGGTAATCATGGCCATAGATCCTTCACTTATATCCTAGTGGTTAGCCAACTGCTACTACTAACCATCATCATTGCAGGTTGTTATTCGGTTGCCCACTAGTATACCAACCATATTTTCTTTGTTGGCGATTCAATTAGTGAGAATTTGAGGGGTGGAGTTTTCTAATTTTATTGCAATGATCGAAAATATGATGAGTAAGATAGAAAGAAGGTTAAAGGCAAGAAAAGAAAGTTTTGAAACTAATATAAACAAGAGAAGTGATGAAAACACTTGCTTTCTCACCTTACTAGCCATATTGCCAGAGTTTTTCCTAATAGTCAAAGGGTCACTTTCGCTACAATTGATCAAGGAGGAGGTTACTAGGGACCTCTACAAATCTTCCATGCCCTATAATCCAAGGATTAAGATGGATATCCAAAGGAGATGAAAGGAGGAGAAGAATAGATGGATGGATTAAGATTGCAATACCCAAAAATAATTCAACATCGGATAGGAAAATAAAGTTTAAGTATTTATAACTCAAGTTTACATGCTACCAATTAACTTCTACTTGAATTTTTAGGACTACGTATTTTTCATCCTTTAATGGATCAATTGGACCTATAAGTAGACTTAGAGTGTTACAAATAATATTAGAGCTGATCTAAGTGTACGGAAGTTGGTGGGCATGAAAAAAGAATTCCTCATGAGACGGTGGTAAAGTCTCGCCATGGTGTGGAGCCATTCTTGTAGCATCAATATTCGAAGTAGAGACGAAAATGTTACATTATAAGAGAGAAAATTGTAATACCTAAAAAATAGTTCTAAATCGGATGGAAAAGAAAAGGTTTAAGTGCTTTTAACTTAAGTTTATATGTTATCAATTAACTTTCACTTGAGTGTTTAGGGCTACATAGTTTCGATCCGCTAACGAATTAATTAGGCTAGTAGATGAGCTTGGAACGTTACAGAGATAGAGTTCTTCTTCCGAAGTGCTCTCCTTGCCAATGTCAAGACTTCACCCCAAAATCTGTTAACTATAAATACACAAATGGAAAGGCAATATATTACCATGATCATAAAATTCTGATAAAGAGTGAATGTAAATAAAAATCAAGCCATATCACACCCATAGCCTCACAGTACATACGACCTCCTCAAAGGACACTGCACCCAGAACGCAAAACCCTTACCCTGTCCTGTATGTAGTTTTATGTCGATCTTGTTCTTTATTATTATTATTATTATCAATGCCAAATCCTTAAAACTGCTATTCTCTGCATATCCCTCCGTTTAAGCTTTATATGAAACTCTTTCCCATCCCAACGAAATTCACACCATAAATCCAAGACACACTTTTAATCTGAGGGGACAGCGGTCTCCTTCTCAGCTTTGGCTTCATCGACCGGGGCAGGCTTTGCCTCTACTTCCAAAGACTTTGGCTCTTTAACTGCTGCCGGCGCCTCAGCCTCCATTGCTTCCTCAACTGCAAGACTTTTGGCTTCCTCCGGAGCTGCCTCTGGTTCTGCCTCTGGTTCTGCCTCTGGCGTCGTTTCCTCCGCAGTCTCGGCTGCAGAGGCAACAGCTTCGGGGGCAGCAACTTCTTCGACCTTCTCCTCTTCTCCTGGCTTCTCCTCACATACCACTACTTCTTCGGCCGGTGCTGCCTTCTCTTCTACTTTGGGCTCTTCTGCGGCCGAGGCCGAGGCCAGGGCCTCGGCTTTGACCACCCCTTCGGCCGCAGGGGCAGGAGCCTCGGTTTCTCCAGTGCCAGCCGAGGCTGTTTCCACCTGCTTCACAATTTTTTTGTCAAAAATTAGACCAATAACCGATGCCTATCATGCATGCATGGAAGCTGGCTTTTTATATGATGGAGATGGCTGATGGGACTAGTGATCAATGTTCCTTGATAGGGCACCGAAGATTCTTGTTCTTTTCCCTTGCCAATTCAATTTTTTTTTTTTTTTTTTGAGATAAATTGGATGTGTGTCAGATCGCACAACTAATAAAAAAAGTCACGAAACACCGTAGCTGTATGTTTGATTTTTTTTTTTTTTTTTTATAAAAAATATAAAAACACTTATGATGGATAAAAATAAAAATAATTTTTTAAAAAATATAACACTAAAATGATAAAAAAGTTAAAAAAGGTTTAAAGATGCTTTTATTATTTTTTATGAAAAAAATAAATATTAAAAACCGAAGAATTTCAAAACATAGGGTTTTATGGTGTTTTCTTTAATTTTTTTTATCCACTTTAAAAATATAATTTTTAATAAAAATTAAATTTTAAAAAATAATTTTTATTTTTACTTATCAGAGTTCAAAAAAGCAGAAAATAGAAATTAAAAAAAAATAAAATCAGAAAAATGTTTTCAAAACTCAAATGCAAACTTAATTTTTTACAACTTGCACAGGATTTGCAAAATAGGCATTTTGGATCCTACTGGGTCCCATACCATACCACGGTGCCATTTGCCACGATGCAAGACCGAGGTGTTGAATTTTATTTATGCCATCTCTTTCATCATTCTTTTTTTTTTTTTTTTTTCTTCTTCCTTTTTCTAAGATAATCGCTCAAATTGGAACTTAGAAACTTTCACTTGAGGATGCGTGTCAGCTGCTGTTGGTTCAAGTACTTCGAACCATACCATGGTGCGATCCAAACTCTTTTAAAACATCAGTACGACAGGGGTTGAGATTCTATATTAAAATATACTTGCCAATTGGTTACCTTAATAATATATAGAAACAAGAGGCATCCTTGTGAGCTTCACAAAGGGCTCCGTAGTTCCATCAATGAATAAAATCTCTGAAAAAATTTCGTCCATGTTGAAGAACTCTAAAATCGAATTGCTGGTTCTTTTTCAAATCTACCACTCTTCTAGTTTAATTGAAAGGGCTAAAATTTCAGAAATCCATAGATCAATCGGTAGGAAGAATAAAGCTTAAGAAGACAGAAAGTACAGTCTATACTTGAATTGAAATGATAAAATAAAGCGTCTTCACCAACGATAATTTAGACCACCTTGCATGGATAATTCCGACATCTCATGCACCAACCTTGTGGCATAAATTTAGCCAAAGTGTGCCCAGGAGAACAAGTCTTCATGGATAGGAAACTAAAACTAAAACTAAAACTGGTTGATGGAGATGCAAGACATGGAATACTAACATGCTATAGAATGATTAAATAAAACTGGTCGACGGTTGATCAACATGAAACAATCTTCTGGAAGTAGAGGAGATGACAAACTTGTAGGCTAGCTGGTAAAAATGTGGGAAGCTAGAAAGCCAAAATAATTAAGTAGCTCACCTCAACACTAGCCATCGGCAAAGAATTAAGGGCACCGAACTGCCGGAAACTTGGAATCAGGAAATTAAGAAGCGAGCAAGCACCGGATGTTGAGCTTGGTGAAGGAGGAGTTCGTATTTATATCAGTGCCTGGAGCCATATCAGGCGAGAACCTACGTACTATTTGTTTGTTTGGACCATTATTATTAGAAAAATTATTCTCCTCCACCCACTTATGCTATGCATCATTATTGTGGAATTTGGAATAACATTTGAAAGTTTGCACCACCTTTTGCTTAGTTTATACTGCATGCTTCCTGCCAAAATCTTTACGGGTTCTGGTGCCTTCCAAGTCCACGTGACATGTGTCTATTGGCTGGAATTCTAACTTTGGGTCCTCCCGGGTCCCGTATTCTGGCACACCAATGAATGACCCCCACCTGTGAGTGGGAGGTTGGGCCCACCTGAGATAAAGGTGACGCTGATATAACGTGGCTGGGGGCATCCCACCTACCAACCGGACTACGCAACCTCAGGATTCCCGCATAGAAATTTCTATGCGCCTGAAACTTCGTCGATTTCCGTTCGAGTCATGAATTGCCGTCAGTTTTCCCTGGGGCCGACCTGCTTGACGAGCGGAAGTGATGGCGTTATCATGAAACCTTAACGGCAGAGTTTGAACCGCATAGGAATTTTTATGGGATATGTTCGAAAGTTTGTGGCGGTGGCGTGCGAGGCAGGTGGGCATCGCCTGGCCTGGCCTGCTTGTTATCCACGTGTCCAAGTGGACGGCTCTTGGGTCTCGGCGCGAATCTTGGTACATCCCGGCCCCGCCAGCGTGGAATATGATTTCTCGGAGCATCGAACGAGCGGTGACGCAGGGACCGAGTTGTATTCTTCGCGCGAGAGAAGGGTATCCGCTCCTTCCTCCGTCAACCTTCCCATCATTGACTCCACAAATCTCAAAGCGCTCTGATCCGCTGCACAGATCTAAAAGCGAAATAGGGAATGATCTAATCATATATAGGTGCAAAGGAACGATGCAATCCCGTCGCTTGAAGGGTGATGTCGTTTGAAGCCGCGCCCAATAAAGCTACCAGTGGGTTAGGTTGGCCCAAGACTTATATCTGATTATATCTAACCTAATTCATATTTGAAGCCTGTGTGTTTGATTATATTTAAAAATTAAATTTGATCTAAATTCTAGATTGAGTTTGAATCAGGTTTTGAATTATTTATTTTTCAACTTAATCCAACCTAACTCATATATCATTTAGGCCTAATTTAGGTTAATAAAAAATAAACCCAATTTAGTCTAATTTATAAATTTGGATTATATGAAGCTCATTGTTTTTCATTCAAATTATCTTTACTAATTAATTGAATGGACTCTCGTTTAACTAGTTTCTCTTTTTATCTTAATAGCTACATTTGCTCTCATCTAGTTTTCACTTAATTATATTTAAATATTTATATTTTATTATTTATTTTGATAGATTTTTATTTATAATACTTTCAATTATGTTAACTTATGTTTTAAAAATCATAATTTGTAAACTTATGAATGATTAATCATTTAGATGGAATTAAAAGTTTTTGAACCAAAATAAAGTTTAAGCTATTTTTACTCTTATTTAAAATTTTTTAATGTCTCAATATTTAATTATCAATAATTAGATTAGCTATAAAACTTTATTTAAATGTAAACATAATTTGACCTAATTCTAATCTAAACCTAAACATTTCAAATTGGATTTAAGTTATATTTGACTTTGAACTGATCCAAATAACCTATTTGATCTAAAATTCTAACCATGAACTTGATCCAATAAGCAAAGAGGTTAGGTTCAGATATAAAACTATAAAATTGGATCGAGTCAAGTTTAAGTATGATTTGACCTAATTTGATCCATTTGCAGCCTTAGTTTTTTTGATGGTTGCATGTGGATTATGCATAATGATAGATGGTTGTGATTTTTAAATAATTTTCTTTTAGTAAGAAAGGGTATCTTTCTATTCTTCTTCCCATCTAACTTCTGAGAATGTAGGACCTTATTCAAAAAAGTTAACCAAGAATATATTATTTATTTTCCTTAATCTTGTATATGTACTTAAATCTACCAATGCACAACTAGCGTAGAACTAAACATATAACAGCTTAAGTTCTTACATATTACCACATAAGGATTCCTCAAGGGTAATCTGTTCAAGTATCACCCTTGATCAAGTATAGTTGGCTTCAAAGTTTTAGTGGGATTCATTGCATTAACATTGGTACACTGTAGGGTTAATCATAAGTTAGATTATGAATTTTTTGATTAAATTTAATTAGATTTAGATTTTTAAAATTATAAAGATATCAAAACTTAAATAGTGAAAGTATATGAGCATCCATATTGATGTGTGTACAGAACCAAGGAATCTACGTAACATCTTCTTGATTAATTTTTTTTTAGAAGATCTTGAATTGTTACAAGGACAAGCAATGCTATCTTTTTTGATGTGATATATGGGTATTTTTTGACTGTAGCAACAATACAAGTGATCTAAAAGACTGCCCTCCATTAGAGTTGGAGGGATGGTCCATTAAAAAGGTGTCACATGGGAAAAAATAGGTATAAATATAAAAAAATTTCACTTAGGAAAGGAGGGTAGAAATATAAGAATGCAGTTGGCCTAAAAATCAGATCCTACCTAACAAGATTAGACATGTACCATGGCCACATATTCTCTAGACATGATCCTAGATGGTTTCTCTTAAATTTTACAATTTAATAAAAGCATCAATTTCAAATTAAGATTAAATGTTTCCAATCTAACCACAATGTTAAATTAAATCATACTTAAATATTAATATGAATGCTGCAATTCTTGATCCTAGAAAATTCTCTTGTTTCTTGCTTCTTACTTCAGTTCTCATCGAAAATTTGATCCTAAACCTCTTGTTGTTCTTAAAAAAAAAAAAACATGAAAACTACTTGTATATTAAGATCTACACTATTATTTTCCAATTTAACAGATTTCAGTACGGCTATCAATACAAACTATGCTTCTTGGTGCAGATCTTTGGAAGATCCACTGGCCCCTGTTGGCTTGAAAAAATAAAGACTATTCCCATTAAGGTTCCCCAAAGCAGGCTGGCCCAATATTCATTGATTGCTTTCTTTTTCATTTTTTTTTTAAAAAAAAAAAAAAGACAAAAGGTAGGAGATGAGACACCACCAACTTTATTTAGAGAACGAGGCGCAACGACACCAAGAAACCAGTTAAGAGGCACAAGCTTCTGGAAAGATAGAGCAGGGTTGCTGCCATTTTCTTTTTTTTTTTTAGAAGAAGTTTCACTCTCCGATCAAGCTAATGTTGCATGTAGTTTGGATTTAGTTCCGGAAAGAGGTGGATAAGGGGCAGAGCAGCATCAAATGATCAATGAAATCCAGTCCTGCATTAGTTGCAAAGATATGAATTCTCTCCAGCTTGCACTCTGTTCTTTAGTGCCAGTCGTATAAAAACTTGGAATTTACTTAGTTCAACCCATAAAAATCAAATATTTGTTGTCTTTTTAATGCTGATTCTTTGGCCCTGGTTCATAGGAACAAGTTTTCAGACCTTTTCGTTAATATATATTATATGTTGAGCCTAACTTTAGATTCAGAATCACCAAATCAAGGGCCTCAGGTAGCAGCAATTAGATGCAAAGCAATGGGTCAGGTCAAACGAGTAAAATTTCGTTGAGATGCACGAGATAAGAATGTATAATTGTACTACTATATTGTACTATGATTTTATAAACAGTAAAAAAATACTTTTGATTCTTGAACTTTTACTAAAAATTCATTTTTATACTCGGTTATTACAATTTAGAATGCATCTCTCTTTCAAATAGCCTATCAATTTTAATTGGCCTCATACGATGGAACATCAAGAATACTGATATTTTTAAAACAAAAAGAATTAAGTCATAATAATTAAAAATTTAAGAAATAAAAATATATTTTGCCTTTATATAACTACTTCAAAAATATACTTTTAGGATGAATTTTTTCATGCATATTTAGCTATTTTGAAAATAAGTTTACAAAATTCAGCAGTATTTAGTGTCACATGTGAACGGCTTATTCAGCATTATTTCCGTCAATCAATAAAATTTCTGCTGCCAGTGAGCGTATGGACTTGATAGCTGAGTTACAGTATTTCAAGTTTAACTATAGCACTTTTTTAATATATTTTTTAGAATTTAAACTTTAATTATATTCATTTAATATCATCATTTAATACTTTTAAGCTTTTATTTAATATTTTTATATCCTTAAATTTTTTATTATTTACCGCACCATCCAGTTCAGCTAAATTTAGCTCATAGAAAAAGCCATTCCTACTTTGCTTGCGCTATGATGACTCCATTTCACATCAGCATGAACAAGCTGGAGTTTAGCTATCATGATGTTAGGAAAAGAGCTCATGGGGTCAGAGCAAAGTCACGGGCCATGGTCTCTCAAAGTGGCTCCCTCTTGCCAGCTATCCTGGTACAATTTAATTGGCCTTGGGTCCTTTTTTTTTGTCTCTGAGTTCCATCAGAATTTTGTCATGTTGGAGTCTTTTCGAAAGCAAGAGAGGTGTATGAAAATTTAGTTGATGTTTTAGAAAGGCAATTTAACACAAATTATCCAAAGGCAAAAGGAGTGATGTTGATATTAGCAACAACAGAAACAAAGTCTCTTTAGGCTCCAATTTAAGGGCCTTTAGGGCTTAGACTTTGGACCCATCTACAAAAAATAAAAAAAAAGAGAAAGGGAAAGGAAATTCCGGACCCCAGGCAGGAGCAATACGGGAGTGGAGGTTCCCTTTTTAGGTTTTAAAGCAACTATAGAGTAATTAACCTTTTCCAAAAGCAGGCCATTAGGAGACTAATGGGGTGCTTTAAGGGCTTTAGAAGGACAAGTAGGGCTACATTGGAGTCCCTTCAAGTTTGTTAACTTAAGGTGTTAAAGTAATGCACTCCTCTCTTCTATCCTATCCACTCCAATTCATCCTCGAATTTTCTAGATACATGCTAGATTTTATAATTAGAGAGCCTTTATTTTTTTCATACACATTGTGTAGAATACTTTCTAGAGCAGTATGGTCAACAAAAGTTAACTGGAGAGTTGCTAAATAAGCAACAAAAATTATGCATCTATCTTTACCATGCATCTTGTACAAGCAAAAAATGACAACTGCTTTGAATTTTTCAGATTCTCAAACATTTGTGTTTCACGTAAGATATTTGTAGTCACCATCAAGCATCCTTCCACTTCTCTTTGACTCAATGGTTTTCTCTACCTTAAACCAAATCTAATCTTAATTTAAAATTGACCCAAACTTGACCTATAACTAACCCAAACTTAGTCTATAACTAACCCATGTTTGATTTATATAGACAACCTAACTCATGACCCTTTAAGTGCAATCTCAAGCTTAACATAATCTATCTCATATCAATTAGGCTTTAGAAATTAAATTATCCTAATCATGGGATGCCTTTTACTTAATTCGTTTTTTTTCCAAGTTAATTTTCATAATCTCAAACCCATACCAGCTCCCCAGGTTTGAAAGACCAAAATTATTTATGAGTTACAAAGCCCACTAGTATATGAGAAGCTGAAATTCTCTATATAATTTGCATGCATTAGCCTTAAACCTTCAATTGCACTTACCAGTTAGAAGCTACTTGGAGGTTTGTAGTTGAAGTTGTACTTCAACTCAAGATACATTACAACTTAAGTTGCAATGGTTAGCTTACTAAGAATTTTGCTTCTTATGTTAGGAAAAAAGTTTAGAAAAAAGAGAAATATCTTTTACAGATATTCTATCAAATACTTTGCAAGTGGATGTTACATCAAAGCAGTATACAAATGAGAGTATTCTAGACAAATAAATTGATATTAAAGTTATTAGTGGCAAGAGTTTAGATGAGGACTTGAGTACCCATATGAAAAAAGTGAGCAGCGGTATTGACCTTTAAGGAGGTGGAAAAAGTGAAGGAAAGAGGCAGAGGGGTTGATTGGTAAAGGAGGAGAGTGGCATAGTGAAGCTTGGGACAGAGGAGTGGGTCGTCGGCTTTTTTGAGGTGGTATGACTAATTGTAGAATCGAGGGTGAAATGAGGAAGCATTTGAAAGTGAGATGGAAGGGAAAGTGGAAGAGGAGAGAAATTTTTTTTTTTTTTTTTTTTTTTTTTTTTTTACTGAAGAGACAACTCAACTTAAGGATATTTTTGACCACAAGTTAAGCTACTATAAGATAGTCCCGAATTGTAGTCTACTGAACAACTCAATTTACTATGTAATTTTAATTGTAGACATCCAAACAATTAGGCCAATTTGCACCAGCAGCCTGACTTGCATGTGGCTCCACTTATAGGACTCTAAACAGCCTTTAAGGTAAACTCAATTAACACCTAATATTTTATCTTCATTTTTCATTTCAAACAAGTAAATTATAGCTATATACTTTCATTCCTCTAACTCATTCTTCTTAAAAACCCCTCAAGTCTGACCTTATGGTGAGCTTAAACAATTCTTGCCCCTCTAGTCTCACCTTTGGGTGAGATTAAACAACTCTTACTCCCCTTGGCATGTTTGATAGAGGAAAATTAAGTTTAAGAAGGAATATTATGAAGTAAACTACATTTTACATTTTTATGTATTTTGATATTTTGAACAGCCCATCATAAAGGGAAGCCATGGAAGAAATTTTAATTTGAATCTTCTTGAATTTTAATTAATGGTTGTATGGAATCGAATTCATAAATATGAGTTAACTTGTAATTCTTGTACATCTATAAATGATTCATGTCAAAATTCATGCAATTTAGAGATAGATCTGACTAGATCTGATTAAAGATCCTCTTAATTTTAGCCAAGTTAAATTCTGTGTGTATGTATAAACTTTATTCACTATTTAATTTAATGGAACTTCTAGTATCTTTGTTTCTTCTTGTCCATTCTACCACCATCAAGAGCATGAGTGTATGAGGCCCACCAAATTTCAATAGCTAGCACTACATGCGTTTATCTATGTGCTTCTTAATGCAATCCAATATTCAGCATTTGTTCAGCATCTTGCACACTTAAGCTTATTTTAACCTATTCTCTCTTTTTCTTTGAGATAATTGTCTCTGTTGTTCTAACTAAATCTCCTGAGATTCCCTCCCATGAATCCATTGTTGGATTGTTAATGAAAATTCAATCACATATATTATATTGCTGGACTAAAAAAATATATCAGTCATTTCTAATAGCTGTGCTCACTATTAACAAGCATTATTAAAGGAAACAAACTAACAGCAGTGCAATGATTAAAAGTTAGGTTGCATTTGTTAATACATGTTCTAGTGTTTGATCTTCATCAATCTATTCCACATCCAATACAGACCTCCCTAGCTTCGCGGCGTTACAATCATTTGCATGATTATAAGCTAAAACAAAGGGTATCATCATCATTTACATAGCACAACATCAGTACATCAGCCTTTAATCATGTTATCTTAGATGAGTTTAAGTAGATAACTTTGTGAGGAACAAGCCAGGCACAGGATATGATTGCTTCCAACTGAAACATTGCATGGGTATACAATGCATCATTCAATAATAGCAGATTCTCCATGAAGGAACTCATAACAAAGTCTGGTGTTGTTATGTAGCACTACTTGCACTGATTTTGAAAAACAAATACACCTTCATTAGTAATATTTAGTAAGATAATTCTAATAATTAGATCTCAATCTGATAGATAAAATATTTATTCATTGATATTGGATATGAAATAGATTCATCAACTTATTAAGTGGGTAGAATTATCAGACTCAAGATTGAGAAAACGCCTGGCTCTTTGGAATAACAAAGCTGGCTGCAAGAAGGAATAAAACAGGGCCAATACTTCGAAAGCAGAACTAACCAAAAAGATGGCAGGAGCAAGCCTGTTCACCAGCAAAATCATCAAAGTTATGTCCACACTGACACTCCCAGATGCAGAACTTGGCTTGTTTAAAACCCTGGAGACCCACAGCTCCCTACACATCAAAAATTCATGATACCTTTCAAGACTGAGGTCTGGTTGCTGTTGTGCCTGAAGACTCTAAGGAGGGAGGGCGTGGTTCAGTGCTCACGTGAACTGAGCCAACCCTGGTGAGCCTGGAGGATTGGGCCCTGATGGGCCATGGCCCATCCCTTCTCTTTTGTCGAGTCCCCAGGCGTGGCCAACAGCACTGCCACTGCTGCTGCCCTCCAGGGTAAACACCACCTATAAAACTGTGGAAAAGCTTGCACTTTGTCAGCACGAGCAGCCCAAACTCCTCTGGCCACCCATTCTTATTAAAGCAAGCAAGGCACTCCTCCCTGTCCCAATTATAAAGGCACGTCCCCCAACCCCTCTCATTCCTTTGTTAACTACCTATCTTTAATTATTAGCACCACCACACTCCTTGGTTCCATACCTCTCCCCTCTGTTTCTTTAGCTAGTGGCTCAGCGCAAAGGACATGGAGGTAAGAGAAGAGCTTATGGAGATGCTTTGCTTTGGTAACCATTGGTAGCATGGCTGTTGTGACAATGGTGGTGGGTTTTTGATTGCAGGATGGGAAGAAGAGGCGGCAGGTCCCGGCGTTTGGGAGCTGGAATTTCTGCGACGAGGTGCCGATCACTGAGTACTTCGAGTCGGCCATTGGGGCTGGTTTGATCCGAGCCCACTTCTTTGGAGGAGATGGTGAGGATCTCTTCAGGGTGGTGGAAACACAGCACCCAAGAAATCACCAAAAGGTTGGTAGTTCTGCCATTGTTTCTTAATGAGTTGAAGTTGAAGCTCCTTAGTTTGCGTTTGTTTTGATAGTGTTGTTTGGGTTACAGGGGAAGAAGGGAGAAGGGGGAAGAGAAGGTGTGAAGCAGTACGAGAAGGAATGGAGGAAGCCCAAGCCAGTGGACGAGGATTTATACAAGATACCTCCAGAGCTCCTGCACAAAATACCAAAGAAGGCAAGCTTTATCTTGAGGAGAAATTCTTTGCGCACCGCGTGCGGTGCAGCAAATCTGTACCGCACGCGATGATTCGTCCATACAGAGCGAAAGGAACAAAAAAAAGTCAGTTATGTTCTCTTCTTCGGTTTCTCTTCAGACATCGTACTCCGTCATGGATGAATCACTGCATGCGGTGCATAAAGAATTAGCTTTAAGAAGGGTGCCACATGGTTGGGTTGTGCCAGTGTGTACCTAATTCAGTTAGGCTTGCGTTGGAGCATGTCAAGCCAAGTCAAAGTTGGATTGGAGTCAGATTATAGGCTTGGGCAACCTGAATCCAAATCCAACCAAATTTTCTATAGGAAGTCTCTTCATGCAGTTTAATCCATATTTAAGCCATATTTCCATGGCCTCCAATGGTAGCCCCCTCTTTAAATTGAACATGCTGAAGTTGGATGTATTGATTTTAATTTTGGGTCTTCAAGTTAATTTTGGGTCATATAAGACTTGGTTTGGCTCTTTACCCAACAGAACTTGCCCAAGTTGGTACTCTTTAAGGAAGTTAATCTATGATCTTGGGTCATTCTTGCTTGAGTTTGGCATTTCCAATTCAACCAAGGCTAAAATTTGTTATTCTTTTTTTATTCAGAACTCATTCATCTTATTTTGTTGCAGAAGAAGTTGCTGTGGAATTTGTGGGCCGGGTGTTTAGGCCTCAACTGCATTGCTTGAGTGGTCTCCGGGAAGGCAGAGTTCCAGCCTATGGTTTGGTGGTGTGTGTAGTTTGTACTGCTGTTCCTCTCTGTAATGAGTGATATATTTCAAGATAGTGTAATTTTTAATCAGAAATATGGAAGAAGCTTCTGACTCTTTAGCATTGCTCATTTGAAATAGAACTAGAATTTACAAATACTGTGGCTTTTCAAAGGGTAGCATGCAGTGAATTTTCTGAATCACCAGATTGAGCATCATGAGAAGCACTTAAGCGAGCTAGGAAAAGGTTTTAATTTTTTTATTGTTTAACAGTAGGGTCAATAGTTTTAAGAATGGTTTGATGATTTCAGCCACAATGAGTTATTGAGAGCTAAAAGTTACGCATCTTATTTACTCTGATTGGTCCACTTTGGGTTGCTCCCAATCTCACCAAGAAGTCAAATATTTAGATATTATAATATTAAAATAAAAGAAGTGTTGTGAGTGAAATTCAAATTCAAATTCCCAATCTCACCAAAATTTTAATATGGTGCTAAATAAATAAATAAAAAGAACATAAATATGTTGGGTGTGAATTTTAATTTCACATGCTCTTAGAATGTCATCCTTAGGGATCCGGCATTAAAAGAAAAATGCCGCATGCGCTCTCAAAGAGAAAAACATTGAATTCTTCGAAAAGTGCTGTATTCATTCAGATTATATAAATAGAGAGCCTTAGAGGATGCATTGACACACAAAAAATCAACATAAAAAATAAAACTTTTTTTTTTTTACTTGTTCTTTGAAAAGAATTAAATAGTTTCTTGTAAAGTTCTTGGGAATTTCTTTAGAATGGCTATCTGCAAAAATTCATAAGGGTTTGTTTTATACTGAAAGTAATTTGCTACAAACCTATTAACAAACTCATTTCGCATGAGGATAAAAATCATCTGAAAGAAAGCAACGTTACGCGCTTCAAAGACTTAAGATTACTTATCTTTTTTTTTTTAAATTGCTTTCCATTTATTTCTCACCCACTCTATGACAAGAAGTCCAATCTCACATCAAAAGTGAAAATGGATCATGGCTTATGATGATGCTGTCACTAAGATCCAAAGTTTAAAGTAAGAATCATGGTGCCATCTCCTAGCTGTTTTGCATTGT
The DNA here is from genome assembly GCA_017589505.3 of Metroxylon sagu. Lineage (NCBI taxonomy): Eukaryota > Viridiplantae > Streptophyta > Magnoliopsida > Arecales > Arecaceae > Metroxylon > Metroxylon sagu. The sequence continues at coordinate 366,565 of JACVBY030000658.1, read as the reverse complement.
TGAAGTGGTTTTTGATTTTTCTCTCTTAATAGCCTACTGTCACTTTGGAAGTACTAGAAAAGCTTCAGAGACGTGGGTGATGGAATTGATGTCCCACCTCGATAGGCATTTGGCCACCTTTATCTAAAGGTGGGGAGGTCAACAAGAGGTAAACCTTTCACGACTTCTATTGCAGTCACGTTTACCAATAAAACAAGGCTCTAAATTATGCCATCCCCTGCAATGTGGGGTTGTAGTTTCTAACTTTGATTCGTATAAGACAAGAAGGAAAAGAGGAAGATGGCAGTGGCAAAGTAAACTTTGGAAGGGCAGTGCAAAGCTTGGAAGGAAATATAGCTAGGAATCAGGCATATTAGGAAATTAAAGGGGCCTCTTTTGTGTTTAAGCTTTATAGATGGGTCACATTCCTTGTTAAGATGATTAATTCATTATATGTGAAATTAAGCAGAACATTATAGCTAGTAATGGTCGGTAAGATATGATGCTCCAAATTTACTATGGATACATGTAGCCAGATTGATTTATCTCAAAATATGTAAGTAGAGGCCACCTATCTCATTTCATAGTTAGTCAATTGAATGAGTTAGTTAATTTGTTAATTTATTTTGCCAGTAAAATTGGTACCCTTTGGTAGCTCATCTTGTTGGCACCTAACTTTGAGGTGAAACATTTTAGATTTATGCTTTAAATGATGCTAATAGCTATTTATATTCTTAGAAAACAAATTTTTTATCGAGTATAGACTAGAACTAATAAGTATAATGATAACTCAAGTAAATTTAAAGTGAATAGTATGTTAGGTTTTATCACACTAATATAGCCTAGATAACTTAATTTAAGAGAATTATTAGCTTCGGTATAAACCACTTCGGCTATTATAGAGAAGACTGAATAGGATATAAAAACAAAGTTTGTTATATTTTGGACTTTGTTAAATACCAAAATTTCTAAAAGGCATAACTTCTAATTCAATAAGAATTTGATTATGTGATTATAGGATAAAGTTAACATATGAGTCAAATTTCAAATGTAAAATTTGTAAAATATTTTTATTATTTTTATAATATATATTCTTAATCTTTTAGTTAAAAGAGGGATACAATTCAATTTAGATTGGACATTACCAATACAAAATGAGAGATTTTTATTCCATTTCAACCAAAAGAGGAATGCCATTCATATAAAGAATGTGCATCTTTATAAAGAATTTATATCTCTTCTTTTAGATAGAAGTAAGAATTTGATTTAAATAAGAAGGTTCTCATTGGTTTAAATGGATTATATGTATGGAAATAGAATGAATAAAAGTAAAGAATATAAACTCTACTATATACTTTCTAAAATCAAAATAAAGAAAGTAAAAACAAAGGACTAGACTTTATTTTTCACCAATGATATGTATCATAGTTTGTAGATTATGAAAAATTAATAGAAGTAAAGAGTTAGAACTTCACTTTCTAAAATTTCTATCGTTCATATTTTATTCAAAAAAAAAAAAATTAAGATGAGCATGGTAAAAGAAATTGTTTTTTCTCTATGATTGTATGGCAAACAATTGTATAGAGGTTATACCTTTATATTTTGTTTCGATAAATTTAATCTTCACACAAGGCTAGGATGTACAATTAGTTAAAATAACTAATTCTATTTAGTTGGAAATGATGACATTAAAATCTTAATTAATTAAGATGCAATTATACTAATATTAAAGCACTCGATCCCATCAAACAGTTTTAATGAACTAGAAAACTTGATGGATTGAGAAATCAATATCTCTATATATAGGCTATGATTCCATGCATTAAGAAAAGGCTTATAAAGAGTTCCATTAATATTCAATATAAAAGAGTGTTAAAAGGAAAATGATAAGTAACAATCCTTATTAGATTGTTCTAAGTTCAGCCATGAATTTGAGAGTATTGAAGCTGTTGTCAGTGTAAAATGTGTACTCTAACATCAATATAATCTGTGATTTTGCTTGATCATGCAAATGATAGACTTCTATGCTACTTAAATATGCTTATATATTGTGAAAACCATAAAGATAAAGCAGTGCAGGCAATGTTTTGAATTATTGATTTTAGTGGCGATAATTTTTAGTGTTGTGGATTACATGCCACCATTTTTTGTTTGAATGAAGATTACAAGTTATCGTAAAATGTCATTTTCCTTTTAGATGAGATAAATATTTGTCATTCATGCAACATTTAGTTGACCTCACAAATCCCTCTTTTCTAATCATCTTCATGAAGAGCTGTGTCACTGCAAGCACATTCAAATTCTGCCACTTTTCTTTCTGAAATTTTTTTTCCAAGTTGAACCTTTCCTTGTCATTGCCTCCTAATTCCTTTGACCTTTGTTGGATGTACTCATACCTTCTCATCTCAGTAATTTCTCCACCACCTAAAACCGAAGAGGTGCAACTACCATTCTTCCTCTCATCTTCTCATCCCAACCATCCTCCCTGCAACCACCTCCACCTTATGCTTATCCCTGCAACATCCATTTTGGTACTTGTACCTCCTTTAACATGTGTTCTTTTGTCATCCTTTTGAACTTGCTATGTCAAATATAGTGTAGATCCAAGCAAAAGCTATAAGAAATTACATGCTTTTATTTCATAAATTCTGTTTTCATGATTTTGCTATTTTATCTTCTGTTTTTTCCTAAAGAGTTTTAAGCAATTTCACAATTTTGAAAGAAACCAAAATATGTTTGTTTGAAATTAACAGAATTAATTTAAGCACAAATTGATAACCAGCTCTTGGACAGATCAGGCTATCAACCCACTGCGTAACATCTGATCCACTATTTCAATTCTTTTTAATTTTTAATCCTTTCTATCTCAAAATAAAATAAACTTTTTCTATTTAATTCTCACGGTTTTCATCAACAAAGAGTTTTTTCTCGAGATGCAGCCAATAAAAGAATTGCTTGGTAACTTTTCCCATTTAATTAAGCAAGCCTTTGTCTTATTTTTGGAATAGCTCTTTCAATTTGACATTTCCCTGCTACAAAATGGAACAAACAAGTCCAATGCATCAAAAGCCGAAGAAGCCAAGGGGATGGCAGGGTTAAGCCTGTGATTTAAAAATTATCTCCAAATTTCGATCCATGCTGACAAATTAACACCTTGAAGCTTGTTAAACCACACAGCTCCCACAGATCCCTACACACCAAAAAAAAAAAAAAAAATTGTGGTGATACCTTCCAAGGCTCAGGCCTGGTCACACTTGTGGCTTAAATTCCAAAGAGGCCATGGTTCAGTGCTCACGTGAGCTGAGCTCCCCCTGCGATCCTAGGGCACTGGGTCCTCATGGGCCATGGCTCATTCCCTCTCTTTTCCCGAGTCCACAGGCATGGGCAGCAGAACCGCTGCTCTTTAGGATAAACACCACCATATAAAACAATGGAAAAGCTCACACTTTATCAGCACGAGCAGGCCATCTTTTTGGTCACCCACTTCTCTTAAAGCAAGCAGTGCACTCTTCTCTCTGCGTCCCTATTATAAAGTCACATCCCCCCACCCTCCACATTCCATTTAACTACCTCACTTTAATTATCACCACCACCTCGTTCCTTAGTTCTAACTTGTCTCGCTACTCCTGTTGGTGCTCAGTTAATGGAGGTAAGTGAAGAAGCCATGGAGGCTTTTCTTTTTTTGTTTTGGTGGCATGAAGTAGTGGGCTTTGTAATGGTGGTGGAGTTTTGGTTGCAGGATGTGAAGAAGTGGCGGCAGGTCCCTGTGTTTGGGAGCTGGAATCTATGCGACGAGGTCCCGGTCACCAGGTACTTGGAGTTGGTGAGGGGGGCTGGTTTGATCCAAGCTCACTTCTTTGGAGGAGATGGTGAGGATCTCTTCCAGGTGCTGCCACCACAGCACCAACAGCATCAAAGAAAGGTCAATAGTTCTATATGAGATTCTCATGAGTTCTTTTTTTTTTTTTTTTAACAAATATGATTCTTATTGTGGGTGTTGATGCTGCTGTTTGGTTCACAGAGAAAGAAGGGAGGAGGGAGAGGAGAAGGGATGAAGCAGTATGAGGAGGAGGTGAGGAAGCCAAAGCCTGTGGATGAGGACTTGTACAAGATCCCCCCAGAGCTCTTGTATCAAGCACCTAAGAAGGCAAGTGTTCATTCTGAAATTTGAATCATAATTTGGGTTGAGTTGGGCCAATGTTAATATTTTTAGGTGTTTTATCCCTGGTCAACTAAACCATGACCTATTTATGATAGAATGTGGATCCACAAGCCTAACCAGATTTCCATGCCTCTTGAACCAGCATGACCAAACTTGAGTTGACTCAACCAAATCTGCATTTAAGTTCAAAATTTCAGATTCGGTTTGGGTTTACTTTCGATATGTTGGGTTAGCTAGGGTTGGATGTTTTGTTATCGGATTCAACTTGGCTCAGCCCTTAGCCCCAACATTTACAGCATGGAACAATTAAAATAGAATCCACATTGGATTTTAGAACTTTCTGTGGAACTCCTCCATCAGTTTGTGAGATTTTTTTTCTTTTTCTTTTTTTCTTTTCTTTAGCTATGGCCAAAAATTGTTAGCATGTGCAAGGGGACCTCATCTTTGTTTATTTTGTTTTATTTATTTTGTTGCAGAAGAAACTGCTACGGAATCTGTGGGCTGGGTGCCTAGGCCTCAACTGCATCCCTTAAGTGAGCCTGGGTTTTGGAAGGCTATATAATTGTGTGGTTTGGTATTTTGTGCTTGTTTTTGCCCCTCCAATCTTTGCTTCTGTAACGAGATACCACTGTAAGATAGTTGACACTGTTTTAAAGAGGAAATGGAAGTGGTTATTGAATTGTTAAGAGTGCATGCCCACTGGTACTACTTTTTGTGATTTTAAAAGAGTGGAGTCCGCCGATCGATAAACGTAATTGTATTTACCTACCTGCTAAATTATGTATACTAAAGTTTGGAGTTTTTAAAGTAAAAATATGCTTTTTACCCTCAAATTTTCTGTTGTTACGCATTAGTGTCTTACATTTTGAGGATGTGGCACATATGATCTTAATATTTCAAAGGAAGGAGATGATGATGCATATCTACTGCATCTAAATTTAAATACTAGGCATCAGAAGTAAAAATGATATATAATTTCTTTTATCTTTTTATATTGCAGATGCTTGATATATACTAAATGATTAGCATTTTAGGTCTTCGTGTATTAATAAATGACTTTATAATGGTATCTTAAGACATATAAGTTTAATTTTTACAGATAATCTCTTGTTATTTTTTATGTTAAGGTTTAGTAGGCCTTGAATGCTCTTAGGGTTTAATTTAAAAATATGTGATCGTATTATGATATTTCTAAACTGAATTTTAGATCGAAAATCGTGACATAGAATGGTATTAATTAAAATAAATAAAATAATTAATATATCACTCCGTCAATCAATCAACGTATTCAATTAGAATGATGCATCATATATTTCAACCATTTTAATTAAGTTCATGCACCAAAATGCCAAGAACGAAACACTCAACAAAAAAAAAAAAAAAAAAATCAAATTGCAACAATTGAGAGCTTGATGATTAAAATGAATTTGAGTGAAAATTTGAGGATTAAAAAGTATATTTTTGCTTCTTTTTTTTTTTTTTCTCCTTTTAATCCTATTATTTTCCCCATACGATGATTCCAACGTGAATTGCCAGCATAGTGGACATAGGGACACGACGGGACATCAGGATGTCGGCTAGAGAAGCAAAGTTCAAAGCATCATTCCTTCGTGTTGATCTCTTTACATTGTAGCTAGCTACTGTGCCACAGTTGAAGTGGCCCTTGATCTTTTCTCGTGGAAATCGTTTTGGAGCCCCGGGAAGGACTGCAGCCATCCATTGCGGTTTCAACCTCGTTTAGCTCTCCGGAAATTAGCAGCAGTTAGAGATTGGTGCAATGCTTAGGTGATAAGCATCAATTAAATTTTGGTCGTTCTCAAAGCTCTGCATCAGTGCCCATCTACTGTCGCAAGGTCATTGAGTATCCCCTCAAAAGGCAATTGAAGGGAGACCTTTCTCTAAAGGCGAAGAAGTTGATACTGGCAAAGCTTTACATATCTTCTATTCGAGTCACCTTCAGGAATGGACAAAGGTTTTAAATTACTCCCTTTTTAGCCGGTGGGTTTTTAACTTTGGACTGATATACAGGAGACAAAAACGAAAAGAGAAGGATGGCATGTGAGCTGTGCAAAAGTTTAGGTTCCATGAAGTGTGCCTACAAGCATTTAAACAGAAGGGTTTTCTGGGTGTTTGAGCTTGGAAATAGATGAGGACATTTTTTTTTCTAATAAATGTTAGAAAATCTATTATTTTTAATGTTATTATTTTCTTGATTATTGAATAAATAACTTTTTATGCACACCATAGATAGAATAGTTAATTTATAAATATTAATTATTTTGAGACGTGTTATGGATAATGCTTCCTTTATATTAGAATTTGCTATACATAAATAAGGACCATGCAAATAGTTGATAATGATTTACCTTTAAGATATAATAAACTGTTGTGTTTCTCTTGCATCACACTCTAATAAGAGAGAATCAAAGCCGAGCCTGAAGCGGCTAAATTCAAAAAAATAAAAATTAGTAAAATTAATTAATAGAAAACCTCTTTTAATTTATTTTATTTAGGCTCGATCCTCCCTTTTCAAATCCCCCAAACGTTGTTCCGGAATTCACTCAATTTTACCTCTTAAATCTCTTCTTAATATAAGTTATCTATTTATATATAGGAAGGAGAGAGGGTGAATAGATATTTAGACTTTTTTTATGACATGCATCTCCTTACCATATGATTTATCTGATTAATATGAAGGGATGAGTACGAATGAGTATAAATGCATCCTTTAATTGGATGCATCATCCGTATGACTTTAAGATAGAAAAAAGGAATAAAGAGAAAAATAAGTACTAAATTTTATCCACTTAACAGACCATGCAACTTGAAGATTATATAATTTAACATAAGAAATCATATTTAAGTATATATTTAGCTTAATAACCAATATGAGACTAGTATTAATACATCAGGATTTTCAATTACTTAATTAATAAATGAGCAATCTCCAAAATAATTTAAAATTTTGAAAATAATATAATAATAAAATATATTTGGATTAAGAATACTATACAATAGGTAAAAACACTTTGTGAATTTGAACCTTTATTTAGTATTAGCATATTTCATTTACGGAGTTCATAATAAATATTATCTTGAACTAGTCTATTTGATATAAATTTCACATGCCATATATGCATTATTAGGTATCGCCAAGTCTACTTTTTTTCTGAATACTTTGAAGATAGTCCAATCCCATATATCATAGCTCCACAATTACACTCATATAGATGAGTCCTTTAAGGCTCAATATCTTTCTTGCTCTCTTTATATATGTAATATATAACTCTTATGAAGTTACACCTTTTTTTTAAATTAGATGATGGGAATCTGATATAATAACCTAAGTCATTAAGTATGATATGCTATCTCTAAACTGTTTATAACAAAAAATCTTGTTATTTAGAGACCTCTGTTCCATACATCAAGTGGTTAAAAAATATATATTCATGTATTATTTATATCATCCAATTTTTGACCATTTGTTACATAGGCTAAAGGATTCTAAATCATATAATTTTTGATGATGAGTAATTTATAGATAGTATATGATGTTCAATAGCTCAAATCATTGATGTAAAATTATTCAATTTAGAAAATATATAACTCTATACAAGTTACATCATTTATAATTTGATGCACGCACATATATGTATGTATGTATATATGTATATGTATGTGTGATGAGATTCCATATTAATAATGAAGCTATCAGGTATGATTTACTATATCTAAAACTACTTACACATAAAATATCATGTGATATGGAAACCTCTAGTTTATATTAGGTGGTTAAAAATTGATGAACAATAGATAGCTTAAATAACATAAAATATCAATTTTTTTATCATTTGATGCACATGCTAAGGTCTCCAAATCATATGAATTTTGGTGTACAAGAGGTTTAAAAATGATAAATTACATTCAATAACTGAAATCATCAATGTAAAACTCCCCATCATCTATTTTATTAGCCTATATATGTATATTATCTAAGCATGGGTTTGTGGGAAGACTGACTAATTTTATCTTTTCTCTAAATAGTTCAATAATATGTTATAGGCTTCATATCCCCATATTAGATCATAATGTTAAAGTATGACTAAGCAGACCTATAGAGTACATCTTTAGTGAGCGAGAACCTTAGTTGACTTATCCTCTAAATACATCTAGCATAAATTACTTGTCTCTAGTTTCACTCAAATTAGATTTCAATTGAGGATTCTCTCATTTATTAAATCAAACAAGATAAGAGTTTGATTGAGGAAGAGATTGGACTGGAGAATTAGCTCTAAACATTTATATTGGATTAGGTTAGGTCAAGAATTAAATTGACTCAACTAAGCACTTAAGCTGGATCTAAATGAGAGCCGGCCTATGGACAAGCGCCCCTACTATGTGAAGTACACAAAGTGAATCACCTTTTTAGAAAGAAAGGGATGGCCATCCCGTCTGATTGTCACCCCTTCTCTCTTCCTAAGTTGGAGTACAAGTAGGACTCCAACCAACACCACCCCTTCGGAAAGGAGGGGAATCTCCTCCACTATAAATAAAGGGGACATCCCCTAGGGGGGAGAAGAAAGGAATATATAGAGTTCTCTAAAAAGAAGAAAAAGAAAAGAGAGAAGGAAAGGTTGTGAGGCAAGCTTTTTCTAGTAGAACATAATTATATACATTTGTAGCCTCAACATTTCCTAAGATGCAAAGATTGGGTTTAGATTCATTATTGGTAGATATAATATATTTCAACCCTTATACATATTTTTTATGTGGTAATATTATAAAAAGGATCTTAATATTCTATTACGAGTACTCTGATGATTTTCACAATTCTACCAACAATTATGCCAAAATCTTTTCTTGAGAAGGTATGATCATTACTTTCATCGTAGGGTTTGTTCTAATTGTAGAACTAATATTGAAAACCCACTTTATCTTTTCCTACGTCTAGTTTAACTAACATTATTCTTCCATCCATAGCAATGGCCTCTTTTGGCCAGTAAGTTCTACAAATAGGTGAAGCTTAAGTGCAGCTTTATTTCTTTTTTCTTTGATTGCCCTGTATGTCCAGTAGCTTTGTAGAGGGGAAGAAAATTTATAATTTATGTAGTAAAATTTATTATTAATTTATTAGTGAAAAATAATTTTGAGCTGATAAAGATTATGTATCAAGGGGTGCTAATTAGCTGAAAAGCATTTAGCATATGTTAAAGAGTGTGGGTTAAAGCTTCCTAGTCTAACAAATTTATTATAAGCCAAAGAACTATTGTTATGAAACTTAAAGCTAATTAAAAGACCCATATGTTGGCTCTAATTTAGAGCCCATAAGCAAGGAGTTCTTTCACGCCTTAAATCCAAATTTCGAGTTGAGAGCCACAACAATCACCGCATACTCATAAGAAAGTCCTTTACAAATATGCTAGGCATTTTTCATGATATTACAACATAGCAGTGCAAAGTTCTAATCATAAAATTTAAAAGGTACTTAAGTAATAAAAACATTTAGTTACAAAACCACTATTAGAAATACTAGATCTCAACAAAACTAAATATTAAAGTTTTTATTCTCCTCGCACATCTAAGCACTCTCTTACTAGTATCCCCACGCAATTATTGAGCACAATCTGAAAAAAAAAAGGATAAAATAATAATGAGCTTCATAGTCGAGTAAGTAATAGTTAGCCATCTATAATTATAATATAATATCAATATACAGATGCAATTTAACATTTAAAATAAGTAATCTTTATCTTTCACAATTTTAGTGCTCATTATGTCATGTTATCTAATTCTACTATACTCGAATAATCTTACCAGTGTTTCACTCCCCATAGATAGGGTTACGACTAAGTACATCCCCCAAGATCACGGGTACTACCAGCGTTTAAACCTCACTGGTGGGATCTTATCGAATACACATCCTCCATTGGCGCGGGTATTGATCAGCATAAAACCCCTACTGGTGGGATCCAAAATTATCTAGTATAGTCAAAATTAGAAGTGTTGCCTAGCTAAGCAACCTAAGAGGGGGGGTGAATTGGGTTCTTTAAAATTTTTTGACAAGAATGTACAATATTTAAAAAATAATAAAAGTGTGTGAGAGTGAAGTGTCAAAATAAGAATAAACCACAATATAACAGTAGGCACACACACAAACATAAAGATTTATAGTGGTTCGGTGCTAACCCTTGCACCTACGTCCACTCCCTAAGAACCTCTTGAAAATTTTCTTCACTAATCATTTTCCCAATGATTACAACCTATCTAACTCAGCTAGCTTCTTGTTTCCAGGCACAAGGGAGCCTTTACAACTCACCAATTACGGGTTTGGCACACTCTACATAAGTTTCAACCAAGTTGAAACTCAATAGGATACAAGAATAGAACAATTTCTGAAAACACAGCTCCTCAATGAGCAAATAAAAGCAATAATGGTACTTTACAGATTTTGAAGCTTTTCTCCCTTAAATGAGCTTCACTTCTTTGAATGCTTGAGTTAAGAATACTTGATGGAGCTTCTGGAGTAGTAGGTCGGAGCTTTGAATAGGCTTCAATGAATTTTCAAACTTCAGCAACAGGAACTTTTCAAAATAGAATAGGTTGAAATCTCTCTGAATTTTGACTTGATATTTCTTACTTTTTCTCACTTGTAATCCTTCAAAAATCTACTTAATCTCTTGCTAATCCATCCCATTAATATATATTTATAGTTTATTAAAGGATTGGACTGTTGAAGTAGCCGTTTCCGATCATTGAAATGTCAGAACTAGCCGTTACAGAGCATTTTAGGGTGTTAGTCAGCTCCAGAGCCGACTAACCTGGGATTTTTTCCATCCTAGGCTAGAGCCGACTAACTTATGAATTCCCTCTGTAAGACCTTCTGTGATACATTTTTGACTTGATAGCTTGCATGTGGATCGGCTAAAGGCTTCAAACTTCCATTTCAAGTTCCAGTAGTTTTCGTGAGAGTTGACTAATGTCTCCAAAACTTGAAAAATCAGTCCACGGATAAGAAAACTCATTGTATCAAGGAGAATAAGTGCCATAGCTTTCAAAACTTGGACTATCTTCATTTGATAACTTTGCCAAACATCTGAGTTTCACTCAATTAGAGCTTGAACCATTATTCTCAGATCTTGGAACTCTCTCTCTTAAACCATAGACTCATTTTGAAGCTTGAAATCAATTTATATGTTCTTGGTGACTCTTGTATGACTGCATGTCATTGTGGTTCTTTACCAAAATCATTAGTAACCTACTTAATTATTTTGTGATCATCAAAATTAATGCGAGGTCAATAAGAAGCTTAAGTTTAGTTTCATCATCTCTTTATCCATCCCATACATTAAATCATCAGTCCAACATCTTTTATCAATTCATCATGGATAATAAATAATCAATATCAGAGTATAAATCATATCAATATAGTCGATATGCATAATAAGCAATATTCATAAATTAAGCATTACAAGGGTTATTAATAATTTATTACTTAAAAAAATAATATATTCTAAAAGTGACCAATCATTACTTCTCTAAATAAAATTAGTAGAAACTAATCCTTAATTTCTTATATTCAAGGTTTCCATTAATCTTCTTGATCCTTCAACCTTCACCTTTTTCATCCTTCTGAACTATTGATTTGATATCAAAAGGCCTCCATTGAATCTTTTTATAGAGAGATTTCCTAAAGATATGAGGATTTCACTCTTTATAGGATACTAATATCCTGAAACCAATAAACTTCTTGATTTTTGTAAGATACTAGAACCAAATAGACAAATGTCTATTAAATATTTTAAATAGATTTTGATTCAAAACTAACTTCTAACTCATTCAACATAATTTTAAAATATAAAAAATTCAGATAAAAACACCAAAAATCATCCTTATCTTCATCAATGGCATTTTCATAATTTATTTGAAGTTCATCAGCACCGATAGATGTTCATTAAATTGCTCCTAACTTCCTTAATTAAGCTCTAGTTTGAGTGATTTAAGATGTATTAGGAAGTTAACTCAATATCAAGCATTATGAATATAAATTCAATCAAAAATTCTATTTATATAATTTTTGATAATTTTTTAATTTTTTAAATCCGATTCAGTTAAATTCGATCATAATCTAAAGTGAGCTAATCTAAAAGGGCTAGGTCTCATAAGTTCACTCATGTTTGGTTCATAGGTATGGGGCAGAATAGGAGTTAGATTTTATTTCCAAATGAATGGTTATGCTATTTAGATTCCTACAACCTTACTTGCTTCGAACAAAAATTGAAATAAGAATCACATTTCGGTTCTCATTTTTTGTGTTTAATTCATGCAAAAAGAGGAATATGAATCAATATACTTTTAGTACAAATGGAGAAGGCGGTATGTATTGCATGTGATCCAGAATGTCTTCACCGATCTATGAGCTCCTCATTTGTAAGGTGGAGAGAGAGATTAAAGTCATGATTACAAGCATGGTCGAAAAGGAAGTACAAAGAGTTGACAAAGTGCTTGAAGGCCTCAATAGTAATTGCAGTGGTAGAAGAGGATGAAGACTTAGCTAGATGGAGGGCAAGGGCAAAAGTCTTATACTAGTATTGAATGGGGAAGGGAGAAGAGGAGGCATAGAACTTTATATTTATCGAATGAAGTGACATTAAGGAACTTGAGGGTGGTGTCTATCTAAAAGATTCCAAGTTCAAGGTAGAGTTGGATTGTACATTTTGCGTACTTAAGGATAAACTTGAGTAATGAGGACTAGAGCTTCTCAACTTCTAGTGATTTCAATGGAAGGACTTGGTCTTTCAATCATCCGGCATCGGCACCTTTTCAGGCATCATATCCATTGCTTCCTTGGGTGGTGGCGGCGAGACTGATGGAGTTGGCTTGACATTTATGGAGAGAGAAATGAGAGAGAGGAAGAAGAAAGGCGACACTTTGCATACTTTCACAAGGATGGACCTCGAAGAATGGGAGTCCTCCATGGGATTGGAAACCACTCCTGTGGAGGTTGGTGGACTGCTAATTTCTCAAAAAGTGAGTTTGCCATTCCCTGAATGGCAATGGAAATGATAACTTTGTGAACCAAATGTGTAGAATGCAAATGGAAGGTCTTCATTTCCATTCTTTCGTCTCCATGCTCTTCATTTCCATTCTTTCGTCTCCATGCTCGCAAACCAAACATGCCCTAAGATGAATAATTCTGATGCACTCATATTTATTCTCATCTTTCAGTTCTTGACTACCAACTAGTCCAACTAAAAAAAAATATGGGTAGTGACAAATGGTACGATAGTTCACTGGTGGTGTGTTAAACAGGGTAAGAAATTTACTTTGAAGAATCGAATACACTGGATGTTTCTTCTCTTCTTTCAATTCTCAACTACCAAGCAGTCCAACTAATCAAATTGAAAAACACTGCTCAGTGAAAAATGGTATGTTGTTAGTTCATCACAGAGGAAGAAATGACCTTTGAAGAATCAAAATATATTCTCAAGACATCATATCTTGTGCTGGAGAACTGCAAGAAGGGAATATTCAACATCAACATGAATAATGTCAAAAAGTTTGAAAGCAAGCATATCGCGATTGCCTTGATTTAAGGCAATTTAAACCTAATTAGTCATGATGTCGACCACAAAAATGGCATAAGTCATTATGAATGATCCTTGCTTTAAAGTGCTTACCATAATTATTATAAATTATCCCTGCTTCCAAACCTAATTAGTTTTTAACTCTGCAGCATGCAAAAGAAAAAGTGGCTCACCAACGTTGGTTTACCAAATTGATTTCCCAAGTCCTTAGGAATCATTGTGAACCATACCTGCTTTAAAGAAGAAAGAAGAAAACAATAGACAGGGTAAGCAGCAGAGTCAAACTTCAATTAGTTGCTACTCATAGTGGAGCAAAAATATTATTCATATATTTCCGAAGAGAACATCCTTACAACTTCTGGCCAATGCAATAATGGCACATTGTCAGCTGCTTAGAATTATAAGAGGCTACAAAAGATCACATCCTCTTTACTACATCTAAATATGGATCACTTTAACAATTGTATTACAATGACCCTGTCAACACAAAACACATCTTTATAAGAAAACTGTCTACAGAATGCTTCCACAGCAAGACCCTGTATTTGGCTAGAGTGATTTGGAAATCTGGATTTCCTTTCGGAGTTATGTAAAATAGGAAACAGGCAAGTGATGGGTATGTACAAAAAAATGTTGGAGCAATAAGCTTTTATATGATTTGGTAGGAAGAGTGATCTTGGACATTGTTTCTGTTCTTTTCCCTCTCAAAACTCCTGCTTTCAACAGAAGAGTAAAATCTATCTCATTTTTTACATCATGCTCAAGGACACCGCGTGTGGCACAAGTCATGTACCACATCTGATGAGCCACCGAAATGTGCAAAATCTGCCCTGTGTAAATGGTTAGATTGGTTTCTTTTAGAATGGCTTTTCTTATCATTGGATTTGGTCTTGGACAAGAAGCAGTGACATAAATGGATCCGGTGGCTTCTGCTTTCATTTGAGCCATTGCCGGTTACATTTACTAATAATACCATTTCTTTTTCCCTGGTATCTTCACACCACCAATTCTGTGGGATTCCATCAACAAACTCTTCTTGAGTATAGAATTCCTCATGACGCACGGTAACTTCTGCTGTTTGCCCAGGCTTGATTATACCAACTGCCGGGTGGACCTACATAAGCCAAGTAATGACAAATAACTGAACGCTGAAAACCAAATGGTTGCAATTGTGAAATAAGAAGGGGCAACGCCAACATGCCGAGAGAAGTAAACTCTGTGCTCATCATAATATGACCTCATGCAGCAACATTCAAGAAACCAGACTGATTAAAATTAGATAGGTGAGAGTGCTTCTATCACCCCTTCAGTTGCATGAACTGAATTAATAATAAGTGATTGTTACAATATACTAATTGTTTGGTTCTTGAGACAGCTGGATCCAAGCAGAGAGAAAACATATTCTGTTCTACTCGAACAATTTGTAATTGCAAAACAAGTGCAATATAAGTTCATCATGTAATGCATCAATACAATTTCGGTTATTCTTCATTATCACTAAAACAACTATAAAGCTTGAAATGCACTTTAAATGTAAAATAAATCAGTTCAGGCTAGATATCAAATACTGGCAAAATGTTGCACAGTGGCACTTAAAATTTTATGGAACATGAAAATGCTTTCAACCTGGTCTCACATGTTAATCAATAACAAAGTCTTCTTGAAGCTGTTGTAACAGAAAAGTTGTGGGCAGCCAAAAACATTGCAGACTTCCCAAATTTCCATATAACTTGGTGATTCCACTTTGCCTTTTTTTTTTAGAACTTTGGTAAGGCTAAAATCAGCTTATACAAAAGGTCTATCTGCCAGTAAAATCAATGATAAGATGCACCAAAATGTATCATGATGTGTAAACAGCTGCTGGTATGTAAGTTATTATTGGAGAGGGCAAGAATCAGGAAATTTAAAGTGGCACTTTGAAGTCAGAATATTTTGTATAATTGCATACTTCCTGCTGTAGTACATCCAAGGGTGACTTCATCAGCAGGAATGTTCCATTATCAGTGCAGCCTACATTATAACTATATATCACAGGTCACAAGCTATCTAAAAGATTTTTAATATCCAGATTTTGAACTACAGGGCACAAACTTAGCAATAGTATCTAGCAAGTTGTTTGCAACATGTCCACAGAAGCCATCATTGTGGGTCATAATACCAAGGAAACTACCAGCACAATATCAAATGTTATCTATAGCACTGCAGAAGGAAACAATTTTATATTAGCTAGAACATATAATTTGCACAAATATTAGATGCAACCGACAAACTCAAGGAGTCAAAGGAATGTGATTGACATATAGTGCATATACTATTAAAAAGAAAATGTAATTTGTCTTCTGCAACAGAAAAACTGACAAATACTTGTCAATGGATGTTTTAATTGGTAGAAGACCCAAGCAGAGAAACAAAAGCTCTTGTAAGGCTGGTTGTTGAAAGAGATTCCTTGCAAAATAGTTTAGCACAAGATTTTTTTTTCTATTTTTTGTTACATTATATGGTCAGATAACAACATGGATTAGAAAGCCTTAGCAGCAAAGCATGTCAACTATGCAATGTTCTCTTATTAGCACATTAGAATACGGAATCCATGTTATGATTCAATCAAATCCCTACACATTGTTTGCATGACATTTTCCACATAAATTTCCATAGCCTGGACTTTGACATAGAATGATTCCAGTGGGTCCAGCAAATTAGGTAACTTGCATGGACTAATAGAGTGAAGATTTGATATAAGTACACAAAATAAATAGGTAATTTGATGAGCAGAGAAAACATGGCTGGAAAAGCTAATAAAAGCCACATGGAGTAGCTGAAAAGGATACATTTGGAGTGAGGAAAATAGATTGAAATAGATTAAAAATACAGAGCAAAAGAGACACAGCTTTGACAAAAGCAAGTTCTGCATCATCACTGGGATAGCCTAGTGCCTCAAAAACCTCAGGGAAATACAGATCACAAGTCCCGAGCATTCATCTTTGGATATTTTTCAATAAAGAGAGACCTCACCATTTGCTAAAGTGATCAGGGAAATCTATAATCCCATGTGTATGTTAACTACGGGCATATTTAAAGCATCAATATCTACTGAGCTATTGGATGTTGGCCTACTAATAGAGGTCAGCATCCTGGAGAAAGCATTGAGAGTTAACTGAGAGACCCAATTCTCATGCCTATCAAAATAATTTAACCCATATTAGTTACAATCTGTTACTTAAGGCATTGACAAGGGCGTCAAGGGTAGAAGGAATTCCAGCAGAACATGGAAGATTTAGAGACAATGGCACCAATGAGAAAGCAGAACATGCACAAAGATTCCCTGATTCTACAACTAGGATGCAGAGCACAATGGCTTTGCCTTGGGAGATTTGATGTAATATGGAAATTAGGTCAATGAAGAACTCACAGCAATGCAAGATAATAAACTAGTCTTTTTTCAAAAGTCAGATAACATGACTTGCATGGATAATACCAAAATAAGCAAGTCACTCTTTCAGGTAGGGCAAATGCAGTCTGGAAAACCAGCACAAAAACCTCAGTAAGCCCACTAATGTGAAAGAACTAAAAAAGGGAAAGAGGCACAGAGCCATTAATTTTGCAAAGGTACAAATGGAGATGTATAGCCCTCCTATAGTGTTGAACCATGACAAGTCCAACATAATCTGTCCTAAAGAATAAGCATTTTTAGTTTCAAGTAATTAAAATGCAAATTGAAATAGCAGTTTAATAGAACTGTCACGCTAAATGATAATAGCAACCACTTGAAAAAATGGATTCTTGGCAATTGAAGAAAGAATCAAAACATTACAACAGCAATGTAGCTTACAACCCAATCCAGAGAGTAAGCAACAAGGATGAATAACCACTATTGCAGTAAATTCTTCCAATGATTATAGGCCTTGTCACTATAGCAACAGATATTTTTCTTTCTTGTTCTCAGATGGGATAGCATCTCCGAAAAAAGATGAAAAAACTAGTGGTAGAATGTTGATTAGCAAAATCACTAGAAGGCTCCACAGCAACAGGAGATAACTATGGCAAAGATAAGGGAAGACAAGCAAGATAGAAGCCACCACAGCAGTGGCCGTCTGTAAGCTGCATCATGAGCAGCTCAAGCATGAAAACTACGACAAAAGATGGCGATGACTTGAAAGGCTTTAAAATAGTAATTCCAGACAAGATCCTAAAGAGACTGGCCTTAGTACACATGAAGTTTCAGAAAAGCCTCTACCAAAGCATCAAGAACAACATTTTCTGTGAGGTGCACGTGACTATTTGCCTAGGGTTTTCTGTTTTGCTACAAGTAACATAGGAAGAATGAAGGAAACATCAATATTTTAAAAAAAATAGCAAAGGCTCTACAGGTCCATCTCAGATTTAATATAATGATGGAAGCATCATTACTTGTAACAAATGCCATTCAAGTAAGCCAGATTGATATGCTAGAGCATTAGCTTAGGGGTGGTCAGCATGGTCAGGGTAATCCTGATTCCTGAATGAACCCAGCAACGAGGAGCATGAAACAAAAGCAATTAACCTAGATTGAGGAACTTGTTTAACCTCATAGATGGCATGAACAAAATTTCAAGAACTTTGGGGATGATTCTAAAGGCTTCAAAGTTTTTTTCATAGGCCTCTCCGTGTCACTGTAAAGAACGGTGGTCTTCATATCAAACTGATTAAGGCATTAACCCCAAACAGGTACAACAATGAAGAATTTACTATGCTGTTTATCTTCATTGCAAGGGTAGAGGTCTGTTCAAGTCATGCGATGCTCCATTTGACGTCATGAGTAACCAAAGAAGCTTCGTAGTGCATAGTTGAATGATGTGTTACAATTGCACGTATGCATATATCTATATGCTTGACAATTCTTCTAAAATTGGTATTTTGACTCATAGGAATAAAGGAGATAAAATGAGCTTTGCAGGATAGGATGGAATAAACCGGAAAAAAGGTGTCTATTCTGGTTTATTCCACTTCATCCCTGAAACAAACCAGGCGGGCCTGATGATATCCAGAGCCAACCAACCTAGGCCTTGGTAGGGCATTTGGACCACCACTAGGCAGCTGACTCACATTTGGAGACTGGACAGACAATTGACAAAGGGCAGCTAAGACCCAAGAAAGCAGCTAGCATCCTAGCCAGTCTTTTTTTTTTTAGCAAATTGTGATTATTTCCCTAAAACTTGAATTCCCCCTACATTTTATGCATAGCCATTCCTAAGTCTAGATAAAGGAGAAGGTATGCAATGGATCGAACTTTATGAAAATCAAGGATTATGAAGTTCCGAAAAGTGATCATTTTTGGTACTTACGATCAACTATTCATAAGGAAGGGTAAATTGAAGAGGATGCTATCCATAGGAATATAAAGCATATTAAATAAAATGGATAAGTGCAACTTAAATATTATATGATTATAAAATATTTGTCAAGTTAAAGAAAAAATTTTATATGATGATCATAAGACCAACTATACTTTATGGTAAGAATATCGGATAGTTAGAAAATAAAAAAGTGCACAAAATGAAGAATGTCAAGAAGGATATGTGGTAGTATAAGACAATATAAAATATAAAATCAAGTCATTCTTAAAATAAAGAAGGTGGCATCAATTGAGAACAGATTGAAGGGATGACTTATATGATTTGAATATATATAATATAGAACTAAGATACATTAGTACGAAGGAGTGATTCAATGCATATAGAGAAAAAGAAGGATAGAGGTAGGACAAAAATCACATGGGAATAAATAATAAGGAAAAACTTGTTATTATTACATCTTACAGAAGTATGGCCAAAAACCAAGTGGAATGGCATAAAAGGATTTATATGGCTATCACCGACTAGTTCAGGATTAAGGCTTATTTATTGTTGTTGTTATTGATTATTTCCTTCAACTCTACTCACTATTGCCTATTATTGAGCAAGTGATGTGGAACATCCTACCATTGGTTATAAATAAGATCTAATATCCCCCTCGATCTACCATTTTAATCTTTTTTCCACTGTACCAATAAAATATATGGCACCACTTTGTGCTATTGTACATGGAATATCCTACTAATGCATTGCGAGTATTTGAGACTATACAATAAACTAGAGAAAAAATAAACATTTATAAAGTGTGATATGGATTTGAGTTATTTCTGTTTCAAGAATCAAAAAGAAAAAAAAAAAAAACATACCTCGAGCCACAATGGAAAACCAAAGGAACCTCTTGCAGAAAGTTTGGATGAATTTCCATCATCTTTGATGGAGGATTGGCCTTCACAAGTGATTTCAAAAATAGCTTTATTTTTCCCACATTTGTTAGTGATACGGAGGATGGAAGTATCTTGGTTTTGCAGGATTATGTTGTTTGTGCTAACAATAGTTTCTGGAACTTCAGAATATTCTTCAAGCAAAGACCTTACTTTCTCGTTTGATGCAATTATTTCTCCATACTCTTGCCTTCTTATCAACTCATCTACATGAGCAATTTCAACACTGAATATGCACCTGACAGGTTTGTGATCACTGTCTGTTACATCCATGCAAGCTTCATACCTGACAAACGAAGATATCATGTCTTGTTAGAATAGACAATAATGTATGCATTCCATGTGAAGATCTTGCTGTACAAATTAAGTTTACATTGTAATTGAGGAAACTATAGGACATTCTAATGAGCATTCAGCCAGTGAAATAGAACGGTTATCACGATATAGTATTCTGTCACACCAAGCAGGAATTCGCTTCTTCTCACTGGAATCATATCCTACAATGCAATTGAAAAGATAATTTAAATGTCAATGCCTGTTCGATATGTCTCAACAGAATTCACAACTTATATAACATTGAAAAGTTTGAGTAGGCTGATGTCCCTTCTTTATATCAGTGAATGCTGAATATCTCACCAACTTAATACATGGACAAAATCATTCTGCAATATAAGCTTACCTGAAAGACCTGCTTGGTGCCTTTCAAACTTGTATGTGGGAGGAAATTTGATTTGCCCTTCGCGCATGCCTTGAAAAACTTTGCCTGCTTTCATTTCTGCTCTAAGCTGATCATTCTCTCTAAGCCAGTCAAAACATCTTTGAGAAACCATGTCCCTTGCTTCATCATAACTGATACCAAAAATGCGATAATTAAAATCACCAAGAAATACAACCATGTCCGCTTCTGACAACTCAGGTTTTCCATCATCAGATTGAGATCCTGTGGCCTGTCATTACCTAGCTATCGTCAAATAAGTTTAAGAGAATATTTATTTAAAGAATCATGCAGTGAAACAACAAGATCCAGTACATACATTTACTCCACGATGCAATTGAACAGATGTAGCACCAGCTGCACCATGTACGACAAGCATGAGTACATTATGGTAAAGTTGCAATCTTTGTATCTGAATGCATGAATGGAGATGTTTCATATGTAAATCAATCGTGTATAAAACATGCTTGCAGACAAATTCAGTACCAAACCTGACGCTCCATGTTGTCCAGCAGATGGCCGGCTGAATGCCATTGTTTGATAAACATGATTAAAATCAGCATTCCGTCGGCTAACTGCTTCCAAGTGTGCAGCAAAATGACAGTTCACAAAGCATACTATACGATCATAGACTCTCATCCTCAAACCTACAGCACCCTGCAGGCAATTGTTAGCCCATATATCAAGATTATCAAAAAAAATGGACTGAAATAAGTTCATCTGAAAAGAGTTGTCCACAGTCCAGTCAAGACGAAAGGCACCAATTAGAGAAGAGCCAGACTGACAACACAGAAACTGGAATGAAAGAGAACAAAGGAAAGCCCTCCCGAGTTCTGAACTTGGAATCTCCTCCAACAGGAAATTGGTTGCGACCATGGGGCACACCCCAGTTTCTTTAACAATAATTCATTATGTGGCTTAAGAGTCTCTACTATACCATAAGAAATTTCTACTTTCTTTTCTCAACACAAAATTTAACGAATGGGGAATCTAGCAGACATCCATAACTAGCTGAAATACCAGTTAAAATGACTGTGAGTTATTGCATAACTCAGGTTTCCTATGCAAACAGGCTATGGAGTAGCCATCTGTAGATAAGTTATTCTGACAAACCGTCTAGCTGGTAACAAACATATAACCCAGATGCATGTCTTCCTGGATATAGATTGTATATGCAACATGGATACTTGAGACATGAGTCAGCCCGGGAATTCAAGCATTAATTGAAAAATACTGGCATGTGGAGGAAAAAAATTTTCAAAGTACTTTCTCTGACAAAGAGTAACTTTGAGATTATTGTTTTCTATAATGAGATGGTTTCTGTCGTACAAGTACAATAACACTAATAAATTTGTTTGCTGAAGAGTTTTAACCATTAAGCCAACAATGTATATTGATATATTGCCTCATGGTACATAAAGAAAGTTTTTCATTGCGCTATCTTTTGAGAAGTTAGTATCATCAATTCTTTGACTGACCTTTAAGAAACAGAAGTCATATGTGCATCTACCAGAATTTGCATGCCATAAGAGGAAAAAACAATTCCTCCTTCCTTCTGATTCAACCATGTTACTTTTGCATATTTAAGTATCTTCACATCTATATGTGGATAAAGAACACATAGGCCTTGCGGCTTTAGACAGGTTGAAAAGAAAATGAGATAAATTTTGAATTTTTCAATGAAATGCATCCTCACATATTTCCTCCTTTTCACTTCAATATGTTAGTTTTTCCGGTAATTATAAATACAGGACAGATTTTATCATAGGTTTAAATTTCCAGAAAAGGGTTAAAACATTTCAACAAATAGGGCTTAATTTCAGCCATGGCCCACAAGCATTCCATAATCCTTTTTCCATTACATCATTTAAAGGCCCTCAGGTTTTTTTTGGTGTTTTAGGTTGAGAGAAAATAACAGATTTTTGACTAACAGATCCAATCTCCAGGAAACATTATCAAAAACAAAACTAGGATTTTGCTGTTTTGATAAGATTCTGAAGCATTTGTCTGTTGGGTTCCATAAAAAACTTAAGAAAAAGGTACATTTGTTCAATCATTTAGTTGTAATTCTATTTGCAATTATCTTACTTTTCATGAATGTCCCTAAGTTCTACGAGACAATTATTCACAAATAAGGAAAATCATATTTATTTTCATTAAATTCATAACTTGCATGATTACTTTTGTACTAAGAATCTAGCTAAGAACCTGGGCTTCTTGCTAAGGTGTTGGATATGACCACTAATCAAGATGAACAAATTCTGCAGGTGCCACTGCTCATACAGAAATCTTATTTGAACAGAAGAATCCTGTTGAATGTAGAGCAGACATGTTGTCATGAAACTAAATAAGTTATGAGGATGACTTGAACAACTGCAAATAGGTGTGCAAGAATGCAAAGACAGAGGTATCCAGTTGGCTGATGACTATAGAATTTCAGTATACCATATTTTTGCTTCTATAGAGTCTTATAAAATTTTAAATATTGCAGTATCATGTAATTGATCAATAAATAGTTAATATTGCAGCAAATATCAGCTTCTCTTATTACTATATCTCCCACATGATTGTTATTGTTCAAGAGTTGCGATCTTAGTGCTAAGATGACATGGATAGTTTCACCACAGTTTCAATAATTACAGCTTTACTACTTTCCAAACAAATTAAAGCAAGAATCAACTTTAAAAATGTAAAAGCCAAAAATTTTAAACAAAAGAAGCACCTTGTTGCCAATTGCATGCCCAAAGCCACATGGTACAGCTGCAGCATCAACATCACCAATATGTGGCCTAATATTCTTCCTAGCCCTGAGAAAATTATAAATTCATAAGTTAGACATGATGGATTGATCAAGATAAAAGCACCAGCAGACTGATGTCCAAGGGATGCATTAGCAAAGGTTTAGAAAAACAAAAGCCACAAAATCAAAACAAAAGATAAATAATCTATATGATGGTTCCTTCATAAAAAGATTCTTACCATGCAGCAATAAGTAGTCCTGCCAACTGCCTGGAACCAACACGTTGAAAAGATGTCCCCTCATCTAAGGTTTTGCCTATAGTATCCAACCACCATTGCCCATTAGCACTTCCCTCAAGTCCTACCTAAGATCAATTAAAAAGAAAAAAGTGCAAACAATATAGAACATAAGACAATCTCTAATGACATATGAATGTTATAGGAACTGCTAAGGCACCACATTGGCATGTGGAACCATATTCATTCATGATGTAAACTTGAAAATAATATTTGGAACATAATATCACATTGAAAGAGTCCACACCTGTCATCTCATTAATATAATCAACACAATAAGTTCACAATGTCTTATATATGCTAAATTCAAATCATCATTTTGTAGTATCATTTCATTAAAATCTAAATCTCTAAACCTTCAGATTAAAATTGACACCACATAGACCTTGTTGGTATTCATTAATTATTCTGAAGTATGAGTTCATTGAATTCTTGATGTGCAAATTTAATGGAAATATAGATTAAAAAGAAAGCCTGAGACAAAATTGAGTATAACGTGATAATTTTTGTAACTTGAATATTGCAACATGGAAAGATCGGCCAACAGATGCCTCGTACCATTTGAAATTGGTTAATGGTCTGCAGAGACACACATAGTCTGTGATTTTTGCAAACCTTTAAAACTTCTAGAGGGGAAGAAAAGAAAAAAGAAGAAGGAAAATATGATACCAACGAGGCTTCTGAAACAAGAAAAGTGAATGTCAAGTGAATCATACAAATTGGAAGACTAAGGATGACAATTGCCTAAATAAGGAATGATGAAAATGCAAAGGAGGTAGAGCTCTCAAAAAAGTTTAAAAGACTCTTCTATGAAGTAAGTTCAGGAAAGAGATTTTGAAGAGTTCTGAAAAAGTGCAGCACCCTAGGCAGAAGATTCCAACTAAGAAGGTACGAATGGGTGGATAAGCCAAAGAAAGTAATACACAAATGCAACAAAGCTCAATGAAGGCTTCAAGGAGAGATAAAAGATAGAGACCTAAACTTGAATGACTGAAAATTGTAAGGTAAGATCTGACAAAAATGGCATGGACAAACACACACACACACACAAAAACAAACATCAATTTGCAAGCCCACAATGAAAGCATTTATTAATGCAATTAAATACATCAGTCATGGGTCAAGTTGCTGGAAATAGTCTGATTCTTCTACAACAAAACAATGAAGCAGGAAAGAGAGAGATTCCGTAGATTGGTTTCGTAGGGATAGATAGGGAGAGAATCAAGATAGAACCATCTCGCATATGCTAGATCCTAGTACACAAAAAAAATAAAATAAAAGAAAATGCTGATGCAAGAACCAAAAAAAAAAAAAAAAGAACAAAAGAGCATGATTCTAGTGGAACCAACATGATCTCTCCTCAGGTTCTATCATTAATTGAGATATGGTATCCTCTCACTCTCACCAACAAACTTGCATCTCTTGACTGACCCCTCAATTGTTAATGTGTATGTGGTGGGCAAATGCCTCCATGGATGTTGGAACTAGTGCAACCTGAGTGCTCTGAAGACGTTATGGACCCTTCCATGAGGCCTCTGACAACATGAGACCGGCATATTCTTTCAGCACTGAGGCCCTAATAGAAGCCTTGCTGCCGGAACAGGTTGCATGACAGAGATCACTAGCACTAGAAGGAGTTGCTTTGTGCCAAGACCCATGATCTCACCAAGCAAAGTAATCTCCACTCAAATTCGATCATATCTAAATTTGGATGATAAGGATTCTATATACATGATCCGAACCATTGGATGTGATCTATTATTTTTCCAATGCTTACGTATCAAAAATTATGCAACTTGAAAACCTCAGCTCAAGCATCTAGAAGTCATAATATATATATATATATATATATATATATATATATATATAGAGAGAGAGAGAGAGAGCGCTGGACTTGGCTACACTCGTGTGCAGTCAAGTTCAAATCCAGTCACCCTTTCCATCCTTGCATCTACATGGATCATGGATTCCAAAAATGAAAAAGGTAGGGTGGCTTCGAGATCCATATAGATTCAATAATGGAAACGACAACCGGATCTGGGGTCGCGTGTAGCTAGTTCCAACTCTCTCTCTCTCTCTTTATATATATATAATTTCAAGTTGTTTAGACTATCCAATATTTTGAATAGATCAGATCATCGATACGAGGCCTCGATCATCCAAATCTAAACCTAACCAAACCTAATGACAGATGAGAATCATGTTTTGCAGTGGTAATGTTTGCAGAGTAATCTACTTTTGAATGCAAAGCAAGTTATACATGATTTAAAAAGCAATGCTTTCTTCAAACATTCTTGCTATTAGAAATTGTGTTGGGAGAAAATCTCATACAAAGTTTCCACCGCTTATATCACATTGCAGTATATGAACGAATGAAGTCCAATGAGACTCTAGCTTATGCAATATCTGATTACTTTTATTAAGAAAAAATCAATTCCAATAATAGCAATGTAGCAGAGGGATCTATTTTAAAAAGATAAAACAGTATTTTTTTTATAAAAGAAAAAAAAGAGTTACAAAAGTTAGTCATGGATATTCCGAATTTATGATATATTTACCAGTTGATACTAGTTCTGAAAGCTTGGATGGAAGCCATCAGAAAAGATGACTTCAATCAGGATGGATAATCAAAAATGTAGTATCCACAGATCCCAAGAGGGTGGAAAACAGCTAGTTATTTATGTCCAGCTTTTGCTGCTTATGCTAAAAGTCATCTTCTCATGCTAGGTTACATTCAGAAAAGAAAGAAAGAAAAGAAAAGAAAAGAAAACTTGTATGAAAAATGATACAGAAGAATCTTACAGTTTCTTTGGCAGCAGCCATTGCAAGAAATCCAGCACCCATTTCCACCTCTTGCAACCCAACCACAACTAATCCAACCTCTGATGCTGCACTACCCAACCATGATATGAGTGAATCATGAGATGCCCTTTCCTGTCCAATATTCCAAGTTCCAACCAAAATTTTAAGCTTTTCATATCTTGTATATGACGACTCTCTATTGGCCAATTCCATTCGCAAGATATCATCAAGAGGTCCTGGAGATGTCAGGTTCCATCCACGAATCCCACCATGATGAGCAAGTGTAAAGATATATGAACTCCCTATGGCCATCTTTATAACAGGACTGTTATGTGCAACCCATGATCCGAGCAAATTTCCCTCCAGATCCAAAACCTGAACAGTGCCACTCACATAGCCCACCCACAACCGTGTCCCAAATGCACAAATGCACTGAACAGAAGAAGAATGATGCTGAACCTCATGCAACCGATTCCCATTTCCATCCCACTGAACAAGTGAGCCATTTGTGCATCCACTCCAGATCATTCCATCCATAGCTAATGTCAATGCTTCTGTTCTTCGATTGTCTTCCCCAAATGTTCCCTTAACTGCTGCTCTGCGAACAGCATCAGCTGCTCCCATCAGAGCATTCCGAGAACGTTGAAGAAAGCTAACAGAACCTGACTTTTCCTTCTTCGATGCCGAAACAAATTTTACTTTCATCTCATCCTCTACATATGGATCCTGTGCTGATTGTGCCTCAATTTTTTCCACCCGAGTCTCAACCTGGCCATCCGTGCCAAATACTTTCAAGAGATCCCTTGTCCGAGCGTCCCTATGGCATTGCACAGATCTGGTCTAACTTAAGAAGATCATGACGTGATGAAAAAACAACACAATTCAACTAAAACTGCAACTTAATATAGATATTAACTCACGTCAAAAGAAATCAATATTTTTTTAACAATCAAAAAACAAAGAAGGAAGACTCATGAAGGACATACCATAGTGCGAAGGATAAGCTACCAGCAGTCCACACTTTAGACCTAGAATTATCAGACAACATATATCTCACATCTACAGCAGGCAAGTTGCACACACCGCCCACAGTGACCTGGCTCCTTAGGTCAATATATGCCCTCTCAACTAATAAAGCAGCCATATGTCTTTCTTCCATTGATAGAGAAAGGGATTTTTCAATGGCATCCCAAGGCCAGACCTTAATGACCCCACCTTCAGAACCTGTCCATATTTCACCTGGAGATCACAAATTAAAAACAAGAGCATGATATGTGTCAGAACACTTTGCACCGCAAAATCAAAACACCAAGCTGCAAGTTTTGAATGAGGCAAACAAAGACTCTTTTTTTTTTTCCCCTAGTTTCAGTAAAACAGAATTCAGCCATCAAAAAGAGCAACAATTTGGGAAAACCATCCACCAAATAAAAAACAGGTGACTCTAACAATGATCACTTGATAAGTTCATTAATATCATCACCAAAGGATTTGTGGGGGATAGTCGTGCATAACAGTTCAGCAAATCCTTAAAATTTCCTATTTCATGAATACATTGACATAATTGGAACCCTTGTAAGTAATGATTTTGCTTTCCTTTGTCCCACCATTGGGAAATGATACTCAGTTATACATAACTTTCGCTTATAAACTAAAGAAGGTCAATTCGTCTCGTTCAATTCCATTCAAACTGGCTACATGAAGGAGGAAAGGCAGTGCTTCGTAGAGAATGTTGATTAATGGATGATTACCGTAAGAAGTGATGACCATGGAGAGCACGGGAGACCGGCTGTGGGCGTGCCACGAAAGCCCTTCTCTAAACCGAGGAGCGTTGCCCCCGCCGTCCTCTGGAGCAGAATTCTGCACCGCCGCTTGCTCCATCTTCCATGACCGAATCTTCCCATCCTTGTGCCCGCTCCAAATCAATCCGTTAGCCGCATCCACCGCCAGACACATGGTGGGCGACGTGTGGCACGACTCCCGGAACGGCGCGCTCTCCTCGTCCCCCCTCCTCGCCGGCCCGCCGGCGCCCCAGTCGTCGAACACGTTGTCCAAATTCCACACGCGGAGCCCGGACTCGGCCCCGGCCCACAGCTGGCTGCGAGCGCAGGCGATGGTGCGGAGGAAGGAGCCGGCCTGGGTTTCCCGGAGCGGATGAGGGCGGAGTTCGAGAGCGGGGGGGCGGCCGGGGTGCATGGCGGCGCGGACGGGGACGGTGGCGCCGCCGCTGCCCGTGAATTCCGGTAAAGTCCCGGGGGCGCCGCCGTACTCGGACATGGCGCGCTCGAGGGTAAGGGAGCCATCGCTGCCGGAGTTGAAGGGGTCGCCGAAAGAGCCGCCGGTGGTGACAAGGCCGTGGTGGTGGGAAGGAGGAAGGGGAGGGTGGCGGTGGGACCCGAAGCGGTCTTCGACGGAATTGGAGTGTTGGTGGCAGGGGAAGGAAAGGGGAGCGGTGGAGTGGAGGTGGTGGTGGTGGGTGTAGGAGAGGGAGATAGAGCGGGGGGCGTCGGTGGAGGAGTCGAGGAAGGTGTTGGTGGCGCGGTGGTCGTCGAGGCTGTGCTTGCGGAGAGGAGGGGCGCTGCGGCGGGCGGAGGAGGCGATGGTGGCGTCCTTCCCGAGGGGCTGGCTGTAGCTGATGCCTGTGCGCCGCGGCGAGGGCCCGGTCGTCGCCATCTTCGTCACGCCGTCGGCGGCGTCCTCATCTTCTACTCCTCTCTCGTCCATCTCTTCTTGAATTCTTCTTCCCCTTCAGTTCTTAGTGCATGGACTGTTGACGTTGCTTTCCGCGAAGTGTTTTGGGTTTGGAGTTTTGGGGTGGGGGGAGGAAGAAGGCGTCAACGAAGGCGAAACGGGGGAGGAAATGGGGAGCGGAGAGAAGAGAGGAGAGGGAAGTGGAGAGCCACGAAGAGAGGCGGGGAAAAGGAGGAGGGTGAGGGGGTGACGCCGAGGACGAGGGCGACGTCCACGGCGCCAATCCACCCCCTCTTGTGGTCCTTGAGCTCCCTTTCGCTTCGTGACGTGTTATCGAAGGTAGCGTGGCCGTAGAACCGATTTAATAAGTTGACGATGACTCGTCTTCTTGCAGGACGTTAGTGGAAAAATATAATAAACTGATATCATGGCAGAGACGATTGATGTATTACCACGTGGCAAGAGATATTGTGTTAATAATTAGATTTTTTTTTTTTTTCCTTTTAATTAGATTCATTTAATAAAAAGAAAAATTAGTGGCCGCATTAAATAAATAAATAAATTAGATCATGTTATTATAGTAGTAGAAATGAAAACAAACAAATAGTGGCAAAATTAGTTTGGAATGGTGTTAATTGTAGAATGTGAAGGTCAAAAATAATTTTTAGATGTACCTATCTAATTTCATATTACTTTAACATTTGCTCATGATCAAAATAATTCATTGCTATCAAAAATAAAAATAAAAAATTAAAGAAGGTTCTGAACGTATAAGATGTGAACTATGTGATTTCTCTAATTAACTCCTATTAGATTATATTAAATTCACTGCTAACACATTCGAAGGTCGAGTAATATTAATGACATAAAAAAGTCAAGTCTCATATTCGATCATCCTTTTCACTCTTAGATTTATACAGTTCTCAAAATTATTACTTTTTTTTCATCTTTGATATTCATTATTTATGTAACCAAGCGAGCTCATTATTAAATTATACAATATTACCGAGTTGTAAAGATTTGAGTCTCTTGAGGTTTTTATATCTACTCAAAATTGAAATCAAAGAGTAAAATGTATATAATATTATCAGTAGATAATGTGATTGCACATTAGTGTATATCTCTATTAATTTGATGCACACTATTTCACTATTTGTAAAGCCCTTAGAGAGTGCACTAATTTAAATTTGATATAAAAGAAGCAATCAATCATGGCAACCATGCTTTCATCAGTTATATGTACCCAATGCTAGTTCGAAATAATTTTAAGTTCAGCTAATTTCCTAATTGCGTCAAATATTTTGATAAAAATCCGTTTAATACTTGCAATTTCCTATCAAGATAGCCACATAAATGCATACAAATATTCATTAATAAATACATATATGAATGAATGGATAATTGTATGTTCATATATGCATAGAGAATTGTATTATTTAAACTTCCAAAATTATCTATTTTGTATTAAACTATTACATAACATTGTTTAACTATCTAATTTTTTATTTAAATTTTTTTAACTATTTTTATTAATCTTTTATTAACTATGTGACAAGGTGTTTAGGACCATGAATGAAGGTTAGAATGGCTTAGTAATAGAGATGGAAACAAACTAATAATCTTAAAAGAACAAGATTAACACCTAATAACTCTCTAATAGATAAGGTTAAAGAAGGCTGGCTTTAATTTTCTCCTAGAACTGTTGTCCAATTCATGTGTTGAGCATCATTCATGTTCAAATAGCACAAGGCCAGTGAAAAAGAAATCAATGAGCCTACTATGTTGTAGGAGAGGGCTCATGATATATTAGATTGTAGAGAAGTGATTTCTTTCATTGATTTGCTCTGAAAGAATTAGCTTGCACTATTGGAATGGGATACATCTATCTAAAAAAATCTATTAAAGTTTTCCCTTCATGGTGTGCGTGTGGTCAAAATTGTTTATGAATGTCCAAGACACTGTAGAAAAAAAAAAAAAAAATTCTCTCCGTCCTTTTTGAAGTGGAGGTATCCTCGTCAAATACGCTAACTTTATTTTCTAGTCTTGACCAACATCACCAAGTGTGCACACGATCTCAACGTGTCATGATCCATGTCATAATATTACGTAATATTTCTCGGTTGTGAAAATCTGAGTTCTCCCTAAATTTTATGTGCATGTTTAAAAAATATTTGCTCAAATTTCAAATTGAAAGCTAAAATATTTTATTAGAAAGCATATATTTTTTATTTTTGTTACCTATCATCACATGCTTATGCTATTCCAATGCAAATTGCCTAACCCATTATTCATAAAGACCGAGAAGTCTTGAGATTTTTTTTTTTTTTTTTTTTTTTTTTTTTTTTGTGATGTGCGCACCTAATGCCAATCAATTCATGTTTAACTTGATTATGAAAATTGTTTAGTATATGAACCATTTGAAGCTAGATGAAAATAAATAAAAAATCACAAACCACTTTCTTGATATAATAATTTATATATAGAGGGAGTTAGATTTGGCTACATTTAAATGTAGCCAAGATTAAGATTTAGTAATTTTTCTTATTTTTGAATTTATATATATCTCAAAGCTACTTCAATTTTTTTTTTTTCTTTAATATTCATAAACTGTGTGAATTTAGGAATGAAAAGACGATCGAATATAGGTTTAGCTACGTTAAAATATAGTCAAATCTAACTCTCTCTTTCTATATATATATATATATATATATATATAGGTCGATTCAATTTTAAAAGAGTTATATCCATTGAGTTAGACAATAGAGTTTTATAACGATGATTCAAACTATTAAGCATGATAAATATTTTAAAGTTATTTATATGCTAAAAATTAAAATTATTTAAACTATTCATTTTTTAACTATTTAATGGCCTATAATCTTTAAGTTCAATGACTTTTTATAGACAAGCAACTTAAAAACAGAAGATTCTCTCCAATAGCTCGAATTATTAATATAAAATTTTTATTATCTAATATATATATATATATATATATTAAATTATATCAAATATTAATATTTTATTAAGTATAATATTTTATTTTATTTTTTTACCGTATTTACCTTGAATTCTATTAATCCAAATATGAACCGGCCTGGATGAAGTTCGATCCGTCCATGTTTCAAACCTAAACTCAAATTCAAGATCAGTCGGAACGCGACATCCTCCGCGTCGTTCGACGGCTCCAAATCTCAGCCGTCCCTATCATGCAAAGATGGGACCCACCTCTCGGGCCCACCCCTTGTTGGAAGCATTGAATGCAATGCCGAAAGCGGAGCATCCCCGTTTCCTTGGCATGAGAGGAAAAACTGGGACCCACCTCATTCCGCCGGCGTTGGGGGATTGGTGGCTACTCCTTTGCCATGCGAGATGAGGAGGAACCGTCCAATTACTCCACTGGGGTTAGGTCGGGAGTCCAGCTACCAAAGCCATTTGTCCTACCAACGACCAATGGGTGATCAATTAGAGGACCACCTTATCATCCATGTAACATGAAATGGTGGCTTCTCCACCAAGATGCTTCCACTTTTCCTCATGATACAGACGTATTTGAGAAGTCAAGGAGAAATCGAACTTGCAAATGATCGATCTTGTGTAAGAAACTAGTTGACCTAGTGATCAAACTTACCAAGATGATCACATGCATGTAAGCTTGTACTGGTAACCTTTTGTCGTGGCTTGCTTTTGTTTCACAGCTATTATCATGATCATCATGTGTATATAAACCTATGATGATAGGAATTCTATTAAAAAGTATATGCAGAAATGTTCTATAAATTTTTTTTGACTATGTCTTTAAAGTATGCAATGATGCCGTTCTCATTTTGATAAAAAATAATATAGAGTTAGATATGTCTGTGTATACTAGGAAAAAGCACTTCCTTAAGGTTGAGTATTTTCTTTTGTTTATGATTTTGGATTTTTTTTTTAGGAATAATTCATTCATTTTCTTGAGAAGTTTTTTCATTGATGCTTTCATTCATAAGTAAGATGCTATTTGAGTGAATCAACATAAGTACTCCTAAAACTAGAGTATAGCAAGGGTTTACTGGCTTCGCAAATGAGTTCTAAGTTTTTCGAAAAAGAGCTTCAGCTCGGCTAAAGACTTTTGAAACATCTGTTGAAAGCTTTGGCTTACCCAATGGTAGGGATTCTATTAAAAAGTATTTATAGAATCACTAGGCTTTTGAGGTTATACATTGGCATTTATCTTGCACGATAATGTGTGGCCCGTTGATCAAGATAAGATTGAGAAAATAATATCATCCAATGTTCTAAAGTAATCTTTAAATAAACGCATGGATTAATAATAAAGGCATTAGCTTTTTTAAAGAGCTAGATGGAATAAGGTTGGTCTATATATCTTACTTAAAAAGGGTTGCCTTGTCATCTTTCTTTATGCATTAATGAAATTGTTAAGTATTATCATTAAAAGTATAACCTAGAGAGAGAGAGAGAGAGAGAGAGAATGAAAAGCAATCCTCTGACGGATGTTGTGGGAAGCATGATCATGGAGACATTGTTGATTATAAAAATTTCTAATAAAGAAAGAGATCATAATGAAGGTTTTAATTTTTATTATTACTGATCTTCATAACCGTCAGCTGTATTAGTGGTTTTCTATAGAAGTGAAGATTTATGCACATGACTTTCTAAGATTGTAAAAATTTAAAGAAGTTCTTCTTATTTATGATTTTTATAAAGTAAGCAGAAAACTTTCAAAAGACATGGATGTATGTTTTAGCGTATGTCACATCCCCATCCTTTAAATACGTTGAGTATACAACATATCATTAATGACAAGTACTACAAACTGGTCTGAAAAGAGAATAAGAGCCATCTAAGGATTGGGGTGTCACAGAGTGTTGCTCAATCATAGATAAAGTTCCAACTATCAACATGACACTAGCGTGGCACATCAAGATTCAACCAATCCCATGTAGTTATCTCAATTTTTTTATGATAAAATAATTATTATGTGCCTGCATAACATTACTCCTTCAACCATTCTACATCAATCTCTCTTGAGTTTGTCTGCATTTTTGCTGGTTTTGGTTTGTGTGGTGCATATCAGAGGGAGCATAGATGGTTCTAATCTCCTCAAATTTGATGGATGAGATTAAAAAAACATGGATGGATGTAATCTTTGTCAATAAGTTCTATTTAAATATTTTAATATCTTGCTCTTTAATATCACTTTTCAGAGGGAAAAATGATTTCTATAATAAATATTTGAGTATATAATAAATCCTAGAAAATTGAAAATTTTACAACACTAGTTTTTGAAAAGTGGTTTTCTTTATCTGTTCCAAATGATATTTCTAGATTCCAACTCTTAAGGGAAATTGAGTAAGCTATTATTTTTTCTTCCTTCTAGCATCACAAGAAATTTGAACAAAAGTATGGCACCAACTAAAGCACGTGCTATGCATGTGTGCTTGCCATAAAATTGGTAGACTTTCAAAAAAATATTTTCACAAAATTGTATTTATAAGAAAGAAATTTCATTTCAGTAAACATTACAACATAATCAATATAAGCATGTCAACATATTAATAATCAACTATAATATCTTTAGTGTTTTTTCCGAAAAAAAAAAAAAAAACAAACCAAAAAGGAACTATCCAGGATGCATCATTTGACAACATTTCATACTTCCAAATGGAATTACAAGTATGTGAGAAATTGATATGGGAAAGTCTATTAGAACAGACCAGAAGGGATCTCAACACAGCCAGCAGTAAATAGAAATTTAAGGCACAACTTGAGAGAGAACACAAGGTAAATATTCTTGAAGACAGCGGCATGTTGATCATTGACCCTTCCATGAAGATAAGGGAGGAGTTTCAGAGTCTCTCCATTCACAATATCTGCTGAAGCATAAGATTCAAGTTCAGCCATTTCTTCAGGAGTTAGCTTCACTGAGAGAGCAACAATGTTCTGGTTGAGATTCTCAATCTTGGTAGTCCCTGGAATTGGGCACACATCACTTCCCTGGTGGTGAAGCCAGGCCAATGCAAGCTGAGAAGGGGTGCATTCTTTCCTCATTGCCATCTCCTTCACACGCTCGAACATAATCACATTTTGCTTCAGGTTGCAAATATAAACTCATATTTTGGAGATTTGCAGCTTCACGCACATTATGAGCATATTCACATATCTGAAAATTCTCTTGTGCTATGCTACATTTCTACTGCCCATTTATACAACCTCGCATTGATGGAAACATTGGACTCCCACAGGCACATGCTATGCTGATTTCAGGTATATGTTACTAGGACATTTGTAAATAAAATTTGAAGGGCAGTGTTCTAAGACATTGCATTAAGCCTTAGATTTGGGTCACTGAATCATTTTTCCCATTTTCAGTCCACCAATGAAATTAATTATGCAGTGATCTAAGTTGGTCTGATTGCTTAGCAATCATAATGCAGACAGATCAATGGAAACATGGACTTGGACCATTTCACTCTTATGTTCAGAACTGTTAATTCTCTCACAACACAACACCATACTTAAGGGGAAAAAAGCAAGTCTCATAAAAGTTTACCTTCCGAAAGTCTTGCTCAGATAAATGATTGACAATCTTTGGCCCTGAGGAAAAAAAGCCCCTCCCATGTGGGAAGTAAGCAACAATTCCTATGCCAAGCTCTCTATCCAATTTCAAAACAAGAAAGCAAAGAAAACATTTAGAATAGTGGCATCAACATCATCAGAACAAGTCACTACATGAAAAGCTTGATGGAAGAAAAAACTCACCTACAAGTAGGAACTATGCCTTCTTCTACACCTCTTGTCCATAAAGACTGTGATACCACAAATTTAGTCTCACATTGGTTGGAAGAGAAATGTGCTATGTACTTATAACTCGAGTCCACTTTCTACCCATTAACTTCCACTCAAGTTTTTGAGCCATGTGATTTTGGTCCGCTAGAAGTTAATTGGGCTAGCGGGTGGGCTTAGGGTGTTACAAATGGTATTAGAGTCGATCCAAGTATGCGGAAGTTGGTGGGCATAAGGAAAGGACTATCCATGGGGCGATGGTAGAGTCCCGTCATATCGTGAAAGATAGATTCTAGTTAGCTTGTGGCGTGCCACGAGGACGTCACATTATAAGGTGAGAATATTGTGATACCCCAAATTTAGTCTTACATTAGATGGGAGAGATATTGTGATACCCCAAATTTAGTCTCACATTGGATGGGAGAGAAATGTGCTATGTGCTTATAACTCAAGTCCACTTGCTACCTATTAACTTCCACTCGAGTTTTTGGGTCACGTAGTTTCGGCCCGCTAGAAGTTAATTGGGCTAACAGGTGGGCTTGGAGCGTTACAAAGACTATTCAAGCTAGATAGCAGTAATTGGATGAACAACATGCGCTCTCCTAATTGTTGATGCAGGGGCCTTAGACAACCCAATATATTTTATCTTTCCCTCTTCAACTAATTTTTTAAGTTCTCCCATCTGGAGATGCAAAATATGACCATTGAAGAATTTTTTTCAAAAACTTTTTGCAAGGGATGTGGTTTTTAAGTTTGCATCAGAATAGATTCATAAACAGATCAGAAACCTTTTATTAGATGATCAAGCGTATCTAAGAGATAAAAGAAACATGAAAGCAAATGTCAGAGAATAGAAAACCAACTTCTGAAGGAAAGCATTTGCATGACAACATGAGTCCCATTTAATTATAAGTCACAAGCACCAAAACGGATCATTATCAAGGCACAATTTGTCCATTATAAATTTTTAACATGACATTACTTGTGCTAGCCTTTCCAAACCTTCAACTTGAACAGTCACCTGTCATATTCCCCTAGTGATCATTTGGTCACTAAAGTAAGACTTTGCATGTCTTCTAACATTTCATCCTTTGTCTTCTTGTGCCCTCGGGCCTTTTGGACCATTCATGCCCCACCTTTCTGTTGTGATTGGTTCTATAGAGCAAACCCTCAATCCTCTCCGTTAGAATTGCAAGTAATAATAAACACAAGTAATATAAATGTCAGCAAGTAAAAGAATAAATGGAGATGCAGACACAAATTTTATGTGGTTCGGCAAGTGTTGCCTACATCCACGGATCAAACTCCAAGTAATCTTCCACTATATCAATAATAGGTACACAAGGTCTTCTCTAGATTTACTAGAGGAATAAATCATCAAGAGAATTAACTCCTAGAACTCTTAGAATTTCACCAAAACAAAGTGGAATCAATAGCACTAGCAACTAACAAACTCACCAGCAGATAGAGGATGCCTTGGAATGTAATATATCCGAATTTCAGCAATTTTGGAGTAATATGGGCCCTCCAAACAGATTGTAGAACTCTAGTACAGGCTGCAGAATTTTTTTTGCTGAAAACTCTTTGCCCCTTTCTTTTGTTCTTCTCAAGTGTTCTTTTGCTCACTTGGACTCTTCAACTTTCTCTCTATCTCCAACTCTTCATATTCCAAGTAGCTAGACTTTGACTTTCTTAAATGTTTAATGGAATCCACGTCATTCATATGTGAGGGATTCCCAACAATCTCCCCCTCACAAATCATGTGAATAATCTCTCCTCCATACCAGTCAAATGCCTACAATGCTCAAATTTCTCTTTAGGCAATGATTTAGTCATCATGTCGGACACATTCTCATCGGTATGAATCTTCTCAATCTGAAACAACTTCTGATCAAGACCATCTTGAATCCATTTGTACCTGAAATCAATATGTTGTCTTTGAATGATATGAGGAGTTCTTACATCGATGGATTGTACTTTGACTGTTACAAAAGACAACATACTTTTTTAGGTTCAAGCCAAGTTCTTTTAAGAATCTCTTCATCCAAATCAATTCCTTGCAAGCTTCTGTTGCAGCAATAAATTCAGCTTCTGTAGTAGACAATGCTACAACTTCTGTAATTTCGATTGCCATGAAACTGCTCTCCCTCCAAAGAAGAACAAGTATCCCGAAGTAGACTTTCTAGAATCAGGATCTCCGCCCAAATTTGAATTGGTGTAGCCCACTAACTCGAGCTTGTCATTTCCAAAGCATAAACACAATTTTGATGAACCTCTAAGATACCCAATGCTCCTTTCCTGGATTCGAAATAAATCTGCTCACAACACCAACAGCATATGCCAAGTCTGGCCTAGTACATACCATTGCATACATCAAGCTTCCAACCGCTGATGCATATGGTATCCTTTCCATTGTTTTTTTGTTCTTCTTCATTTGAAGGATACTTTTCCTTATTGAGTTTAAAATGTCCTGCTAAAGGAGTAGCAACCAGTTTTGCATTCTTCATATCAAACCTTTCTAAAACCTTTTTAATATATTTTTCTTGAGATAACCATAACTTCTTAGTTTTCCTATCTCGTTTGATTTCCATACCAAGAATCTGTCTTGCTGGTCCCAAATCCTTCATGGCAAAGGATTTGCTTAACTCTTCCTTTAGCAATCTGATTTGCTTCATATCTCGACCTACAATCAGCATGTCATCAACATACAATAAAAGTATAATAAATTCACAATCATCAAACCTTTTTGTGAAAGCAAATTGATCGGAGTTGGCATCATCATCATCAGAATTCTTGATAAAAACACAATTATCAGAATTGGTCTTTATGAAACCATACTCTCTCATGAATGAATCAAACCTTTTGTACCATTGCCTTGGAGCTTGTTTTAAACCATATAAGCTCTTGTTTAGCTTGCAAACCAAATTTTCTTTCCCTTTCACTTCAAAACCTTCAGGCTGCTTTATATATATTTCTTCATCTAAATCTCCATGAAGAAATGCTATTTTAACATCAAGTTGCTCTACTTCCAAGTCAAGTTGAGCAACAAGTCTTAACACCACCCAAATAGATGACATCTTTACAACTGGAGAGAATATTTCATCATAATCAATGCCTTGTTTTTGTCTAAATCCCTTTACAACCAACCTTGCCTTGTACCTTGGTTGTGAGCTCTTCTCATCAGCCTTTATTCTAAAGACCCATTTATTTTCCAAGGCTCTTTTTCCCTTCGGTAATTCCACAAGCTCATAAGTGTTGTTGTCATGCAATGACTTCATCTCTTCTTTCATAGCTTTGAACCATGTTTCTTTTTTGTTGCTTGATTCAGCTTCTTGAAAACTTTCAGGCTCTCCTTCAGTAGTGAGTGTAACCCATTCATCTTGAGAGTACTTGCTTGAAGGTTGCCGCTGCCTAATGGTTCTTCGAACTTGTGACTCCATATTTTGCTCATTAAGAGGTTGTCCCTCATCCTCTTCATGATGCTCTTGCTCTTGATTAACAACAGATGCTTCTTCACCATTTTGAACACCTCCTTGATCATTTTCATCAGATGTTTGGGAAGGAGAAGAGTCAAAATCAGTATACTCTTCAACTTGTTGTTGTTGGTTTTTTGTTTTGCCACAATCTTCGATTGTTTGGTTTTCAAGGAATGTCACATCTCGACTTTTGACCAGCTTCTTAGACTTTGGATCCCACAATCTAAACCCAAATTTCTCATCACCATAACCCAAGAAGATGCACTCCTTTGCCTTGTCTTCAAGTTTGTGGCGCTCATCTTTAGGAACATGCACAAAGGCTCTACAACCAAACACCCTTAAGTGATCATAGGAAACTTCTTTTCCTCTCCAAATTTTCTCAAGCACATCATCATCGAAAGCTACTGCTAGAGATCTATTTATCAAATAAACGGCTGTATTCATAGCTTCTCCCCAAAAACTTTTAGGCAACTTGGAATGTGACAGCATGCATCTCACTCTTTCCAAAATTGTTCTGTTCATTCTTTCAGCGATCCCATTTTGCTGTGGGGTCTTTGGGACAGATTGCTCATGTCGATGCCTTTTCTCTTGCAATAAGCCTCCAGTGGGCTAATGTATTCACCACCATTATCTGATCGAAGACATTTGAGAGTCTTCCCAGTTTCTCTTTCAACCGTTACTTGAAATTGCTGAAACACTTCAAGAACTTCGTCTTTGGACTTGATAGCATAAGCTCAAACCTTCCTTGATGCATCATTTATAAAAGTCACAAAATACACAGCCCCTCCATGTGTTTTTGTTTTCATTGGGCCACAAACATCAGAATATATTAGTTCCAACACATGAGATTTTTTATGAGGTAAAGATCTTTGAAATGAGACTCTATGTGCTTTGCCAACTATACAATGAACACATGTATCTAAAGGCATACCTTTATGCTTTGGGAGCAGGTTCTTCTTGGCCAAAACTTCCATTCCTCTTTGGCTCATGTGTCCAAGTCTCATGTGCCACAGATTGGTGGAGAGCTCTTTCTCAACTAAATTCATTTCTCCCTTGCATAATTGCATCAATGACTTATACAAGGTGCATCACTTTTTTTTCCTTTGCTACCACAAGAGTACCTTTAGTAAGCTTCCAAGTACCATTGCTGAAAGTGCTTGAGAAGCCATCTTCATCTAATTTTCCCACAGAAATTAGATTCAAGCGAAGGTCAGGAACATGTCTAACATTCTTGAGAATTAATCTGCAACCAGCTTGTGTTTCCAAAGATATATCACCTATTCCAACAATCTTTGAAATATTATTGTTTTCCATTCTTACAATTTCAAAATTACTCGACTTGTAAGAAGTAAATGCTTCTCTCATCGAAGTTGCATGAAATGAGGCTCCAGTGTCAATAACCCAATCTGAATGTGAACTCATCATGCTATTACAAGCATCTTCACATGCTGAAAATATAATCAAATCTTCAGAAGTGGTTGCTGTTGTACTCTTGTCATCTTTCTTCTCTTCACCATTTTCATTCTTTTGTTCTCTCTTCAAGAATCTGCAATTTTTCTTTATATGACCTTCTTTGCCACAATGGTAGCAAGTGAATGGCTTTTTAGACTTGGATCTTCCTCTGGACTTATAATGGTTATTATGAGGGCCTTTACTTTTGCTTCTGCCCCTCCTTTCGGTGACTAAAGCTTCTGGCTGAAAGTTAGTAGCTTTTCTTCTTGTTTCTTCATTAAGTAAACTGTTCTTTACACTGTTCATTGAGAACTTTCCTTCAATGCAAGAATTGCTAAGAGACACTACCAAAGTCTCCCAACTCTTAAGCAATGAACTCAATAAAAGTAAGGCTTGAAGTTCATCATCCAACTTCAACTCCATATTGACTAGCTGATTAACAAGACCACTCATCTCATTTAAATGTTCTGCCATAGAGTTTCCATATCGATACTTCAAGTCTACAAGCTGTCTAAACAAGAAAGCCTTATTCACAGTAGTCTTTCTTTCATATAAAGCCTCTAGTTCATGCATAACTCCTCAGCTAAAGTGTGCTTTGCAACATGATGAAAAACATTATCATCCAACTATTGTCGAATGATCACAATAGCTTTTTGATTCATCTTCTTCCAATCATCATCGCTCATCCCTTTTGGCTTGGATTTCTCACCTTCTAGAGCTTCAAAGAGGTCTTTATAAATCAAAAGATCTTCCATCTTTGCTTTCCATATAGCCCAATTTTGTCCATTAAGGCTAACCATCCTACTTGTGTTTTCCATGACTCAAACGGAGGAAACAAAATGCTAACCAATGATAACCAGGCTCTGATACCACTTGTTGTAATTGATTCTATAGAGCAAACCCTCAATCCTCTCCGTTAGAGTTACAAGTAATAATAAACACAAGTAATATAAATATCAGCAAGTAAAAGAACAAACAGAGATGCAGACAGATTTTATGTGGTTCGGCAAGTGTTGCCTACATCCACGGATCAAACTCCAAGTAATCTTCTACTATATCAATAATGGGTACGCAAGGTCCTCTAGATTTACTAGAGGAATAAATCATCAAGAGAAACAACTCCTAGAACTCTTAGAATCTCACCAAAACAAAGTGGAATCAATAGCACTAGTAACTAACAAACTCACCAGCAGATAGAGGATGCCTTGGAATGTAACATATCCGAATTTCAGCAATTTTGAAGTAATATGAGCCCTCCAAACAGATTGTAGAACTCTAGTACAGGCTGCAGAATTTTTTTTACTGAAAATTCTCTGTTCTTTTCTTTTGTTCTTCTCAAGTGTTCTTTTTCTCACTTGGACTCTTCAACTTCCTCTCTATCTCCAACTCTTCATATTCTAAGTAGCTAGACTTTGACTTTCTTAAATGTTTAATGGAATCCACGTCATTCACATGTGAGGGATTCCCAACACTTTCTATGCTAGCCCATCCTCAGCCAGACATACATAAAACATCTCAATTTGTAACTATTCACTCTTTATCATATATGAATTACTCTGGTGATTCTTGTGAGGCAGTGTCTCCTTTTCTAATTGCACCAAGCCTTTTACCTCATCATCCTGACCTCTTTGATATACTGAGTGCAACTGAGTATTGTCATGGTCCTTTTCTTTGATGGTATTTGTCAAAAACTCAGTTTTGTGAAGCATGGCCAATCCAGCTTCCATCCTACACATTTTCGCTCTTACAAGAGTCTCTACAGAAGGGCATCCATCATCCACGCCATTGTTCTATTTGACAAGGCCACTAGATTCTTCCTAACTTTATCCCTGAGTTATGGTACTAGGGTCAAGTACTATAGATAATATTGCAATAGGACCAAGATAACAGCTATACATGCCAAAGGAAATGGAGACATCTTTAAATTACGTTCAACATAGAAAGAAGTAGAACTAAGAGTTGCATGTCAATGTGAATTGCCCTTCTGATGATGTTAATTTGTGATTGTTGAC
The DNA here is from genome assembly GCA_017589505.3 of Metroxylon sagu. Classification (NCBI taxonomy): domain Eukaryota; kingdom Viridiplantae; phylum Streptophyta; class Magnoliopsida; order Arecales; family Arecaceae; genus Metroxylon; species Metroxylon sagu. The sequence continues at coordinate 323,605 of JACVBY030000658.1, read as the reverse complement.
AGTGGCTTGCTTTATGACTTTTGACTCAACATTTTGAAATAGAAGATGACAATAAAATTTGGCAAAACAGTAGTTTTTTCCTTCTTTTTATTCCCGAAGTGATGCAAAAGCATGTAGCTACGGAATTGCTTTGGAATTTTATAACACAATAACAATAAGAGGAGTTCCAAATTCAAGATCTATAACCATCAAAAAAGAATATGATCAATTCACTCCTCTGAGGGGCCTTTAGTGCTTATACTAATCCATAAACCATGAGAAGAATCCTAAACATCAATTGATTTAATCCTTCCAAACTCTGTTCCAATGAAATTCTATATAACAAATCAAAAGCAGAAAATCTAGTACAGTCAAAGTGAAACTATTTCTTTTCATTTGATATTTCTAAACAAGCTCAACCATGCTGTGAAATTATCCTACAATTAGGGGGAAAAAAAAAAAGAACTGATTTCAAATTCTCTGCATTGTTACCATTTTTCCAATTTCAATACTTTGGCCCATAATCTCAATCGTCTCAACAATTACAAAATAAATGCAGTCAGATTATCTTTGGTCGTCTTACAACACCTAAGCTAGCATTAACTTCAAAATAATTGCCCAATTTTGCCGTGATAATAAATTATTTACATAAACTTCTGAAAAAAAAGTAATGTTTTATGACATACGAAGTAGGAATGGCATCCCCCATTTTCTATACCCCATCTTACTCCTGTCCATACTTTGCTCGAGCAATAATTTTAGTTTCGACCTCCATCTCCCAAGTGAAACGAGGATCTTCAACCCCATCCTTACTTTTTTTTTTATTATTTTTTAAAAAATATCTTAAAAATATTTTAAAACTTTTTAAATATTTAAAAAGTTAAAAAAAATTTAAAAATATAGATTCCAGATGGATTTGAGAAAAAGTTTCGAGGTGGAAAATACATATATCATCCATGACCACAGGTTTTAATCCACCCTGAAACCAGTCAAAAACTTAAAGGCACAGTTCCTAGGCACATCAGAGCGGGTTCTACTGGGTAAAATTGCTGTTCCTAACGCGAAGCTTTGAATCCGGAGAGAAGTTGGGTGCAACGAACACATGACTTCGATGGGGACTCGGTTGTCGATCCGGCGCTGGTAGTAGAGATCGATGCAGTCGGCACCAAGCCTCTTCAAGCTCGCCTCGCAGGCAGCCCTCATATATATATATATATATATATAAGAATTGGCAAGGGCGAGGAGGCCTTAGCAGCGAGGAGGAGCTCGATGGTGAACGGGCAACATCGGCGGTGGCGAGAAAGGTGGCGTGCCGTTGGCTGATGAATATGATACCTAAAGTTTAGTTTCATATTAGATGAAAAAAAAAAAAAAAATTTATGTGTTTATAACTCAAGTTCACTTACTATTCAGTTATTGAAGTGTTATAAATGATATCAGAGTTTCCGTAAACCTCATATCATAAGGAGAAACATCCACATTGGATGGGAGTGTTATAAATAATAACCTTGCATTACGAGAAGGAATATCCATAAGAGATGTGTCATAAACTTATAATTTAATTGAAGGAAAGAGATGTGTCATAGGCTTATAATTTAATTGAATGAGTAAGTAAGCTTGGGGCAATGGATGAGTGCAATCATTTTAGGCTCGGGTTTTGGGATCGTAAAAGAGGCTTATAATTTAATTGGATTAGCAAGTGGGCTTGGAGCAATGGATGAATATAACTTAATTGGATCAGCAAGTGGACTTAGAGCAATGGATAAGTGCAATTATTTTAGGCTCGGGTTTTTGGGCCGTAGAAGGCCGACATTCCCATGCAGCCGAGGCCCTGCGAGCCCAGCTTCATGCACCCAACCACCGGTGTGGCTCCTTCGCCGGCCATGGCTGATTCCTTGTTTCTTGGCTACTGTGACTGCTGCGAGGATATGGGAGGTGGGATTATATAGATAATGGGGAGGTAGTTTGAATTGGACTCCATTGCTAAGTTGCCGTTGGATTGTTTAGGCCTGCATGGCGAAAGCTCTGGCGTCACCGTGTCAATTCTTTCACTGGAACATTGCAAAGCTGACCGGAGAACTAGATTAAATTATTTCATTGGAACAATAAGCAGAGAAGTGGGTGATGGAATAATGCTGTTAGTGAAGAAAATTTGATAAAGATATCAACTGGCATGTCGTTTTTCAAAGGCTTGCAGCAGCGGTTTCAATTAATTAATGAGCTTCTTCCTCTTAAAAAGTAATTGCTATGATAACACCTCGTAAACAAGTCTGGTGATGCAAGCTTGCACCCACGCTCGAGTTGTTAGGAAACGGTCACCATCTTTGAAGTTGCTTATAAGGGTCATATTGTTATTGTTAACTTTTTTTAAAAAAAATTAGTTTTAAATTTTTTAAAAAATTTTTGAATGCTTACGTGAGCGTGCGTACGCAGTGATCGCTCATTTTTAAAATATTCTCTGTACTAAGTTTATAAATAGACTTAAAAGGTTCAGAAGTAAAGTAATTTCTTTAAAAAAAATATTTTTATTATTTTTATTATTTTGTTATTACTGATTTCTTTTTAAGCATTTGAAGGAGCCGTTGGGTTGTATTTCTATATGATCGTACTCATGATAAAAGATTTGAATCGAACCGAATCGTTGTACCTGGGATAGATTGCCTATAACCTACATAAAAGGGACGAAAACTAGTCCTTAAGGAAATATCTAACGCGGCTCGATTTAGACACAGCTTTTAACTTCTTTTAATTTAAATTTTTACATTTAGCTTTATAGGCTTGAATTTCTAATAATTTCTAAACAGTTTTAAATTTAAAATTTATTATTATTTCTAATCGTTATTGTAATATTGATTCTTTTTAAATTGACCTGGCGGGTATATGAGAATATGTTATTCAAATTATTTTATGCATCTCTATGGTTGCCATTCCAATCTCATGAAAAATTTTTAAGAGCTTCTGTGCTTGTAATTCTATCCAAACGTTTATTGGGTCGATGGACACATGCACATAGCTACTAGCTGTTTAACTTTGGGCACTATTGCTCATAGATGATTTTCACCGTTCTCCTTCCATAGTCTTTAAGATCTCATGCAAGTTAATAATAGAAAAAATTGAGTAAGAAAAATTCACAGTTAAACAGAAGAATGAAAAATTTTTACGGCACTAGAAGCTCTTTTTTGCATACATCACAAACAAATGCAAATGCCACATATTACAAATGACATAAGTAAGCCAATTCAACAAGGCTTTTTCATGCATATATTGCAGAGAAACCAAGACAGTAAATTTTTACTAGTGATAAAAAAAAATCAGTTCATTTTGCAGATGGCAAGAAGGAAACTACTCTTATGAATGTGGAAGTTTATGATGTCAAAATTAAAGAGAGATAATGTGAAGGACATCATTTTTTTATATTTTTATTTTGGATGCTCTCATTCATGTTTGAACTGCACGGATCCAGTCCACATCACTCACGATACTTATTAAAAATTTCCTTTTTTTGGGTTCTGCTGTGGCACTCTATTATTTTTTAAAATATTCAAAATATTAATTATTTTATTTTATTTATTTTATGGCAACGGATTTTAGCTAGTTATAGATCGGTGTTTTATAAAAAAATTAAAAAAAATTAAACTTTATAAACTAATATGATAAGAAAAAATGCTTCATTGTGCGGCATGAAATTTTCTTCATAAGGATATATACATACATGACTTCGGTTATGAAGGAGATAATGAATCCAATAAAAAAACATAGAAGATAATAGCTATGGAGAAGACAAAAGAAATGACAGTTTGATAGAGAAATGAAGGAGATGATGACTCCAATGAAACCGACATGCTAAGAAGAGGAGAGTTAAATAGTTAAAAAATTCTTTGCCAACAATTCTAAGTTATTTATTTTTTTAAATATGTAATAAAGAGTATCATAACAAAAGCTTTTTTTAAGTTCAAATAAATAGCCCTTCTATATTTTACGCATACCCCCCATAGCCATAAGCCTTCCTATGGCTTTCGAGTATACATACTATGGTGAGAGTGATCCATAGGCATCTTAACAAAATTACATGCAGGACTCCAATGAATGATTACAAAGCCCCCTTCTTTTTTTTCTTTTTTTTCTTTTTTTTTTTTTTTGTAGGGGTGGTGGGGGAGGGTGTTAGATGGAAGATCAAGCCTTTCTAGAATAAAAACAACTACAAGCATCAGAGATTAAAAGGACGTGTAGTTATGTAGGAATATCATTGTATTACTTCCATCGACTATTGCTTGAATGATTTTGTCACTCCACCAAACCGACGATCGGCCTAGGATGGAATGCGACATAGCCGTATATCCTTAGAGCAAATCCTAAAAGCATATTAGGCCTGCTAAAACTAATCATTCATAATATAACATCAATATAATTATATCAACGGAAGCTAAATCTTATATATACAATAGATAAAATGGGATCCATACAGTACCATACTATCTTCAAAGCATGCAAGAACTATAACTAACAAATACGCCATCATTCTCCACCACAGATATTAGACTACACAATGTTAAAATGAGCTACTCTATGTTTTATTCTCAATATATTCTAAGGTCTGACTCAGCATCCACATCCTCAATATCTAAAAAAGATAAGATAAAAGGGTGAACTAAAAGCCCAGTAAAAATCTTGTATATACAAATAGAGATATATAGTAGCAAATAAAATATCTACATAATTTGAAGATAGCATAGCTAACAAAATAAATCATGCTACGATACATGGCAAAAATCAGTGCATCAAATAAAAGAGAAACTATCAATAGATTTTATCTTTTATAACATTAGACTACGTCACCACGATTATCATCAACCAATGTCATATAGCATCAACTAAGTCCGACCCCTAATTAGGCCCTGTTGAACTGGTTCCACAACAGTGATCTCTAGCCATCACTTTAGACCTTGTTACTAGTATCCTCTAATCATCCCGGTAGACCCTGACATCAGTGACCTCTAGTTATCACTATTAGATCCTGTCACTAGCATTCTCTTGCCATCCTGATAAACCTTATCACTAGCAATCTTTAGTCGTCGGCTTATGCCTTGTCACTAATACCACACCACCACATCCATGTGACTAGTCCACATACCTATACATCAAACCATCGCAACTTTAATATATTATGATATGCAAATCAAGTTTTTCAAGTCCATATTATTAACATTATCAAAACCATGATATCATACCATATAATATGCCATAACCATACATAAATCGAAATCATGCTATAGTATATAAGAAACATAAATTATATCTATGCATAGTCAAACATGCTGATAAAAACAATGTATATAAATCCATGATACGTGTTATAAAATGAATAAAATTAAACATATCACTCTACTGAGAATAACTAGTTTAGGTAACCTTTCATCTTCTTTAACCCCATACCAAAGATACACAAAGTTTAAACAGAGAGTAACTAGCTTAGGTCACCATGCTGAGCTTTGGGTTCAATGGTGGATAGAACACTAAATAGGCTAAATGACAAATTAAGATGGTTAGCAATTTTGGTTACTAGATTGTAATGAGGGTTCAGTCAAGACATTTCTTTAAAGTTTTTTTTAAAAATTGAGCTTCAATACCATTCTTGCAAAATTTCTCATTCAATGCCTTCAGCTCTTTCACCTACTTATACTTTTTAATTTTCTTTATTTATGGCACTATTTAAATACAGCCAAAAGCATTGCCAAAAAAGTTTTGTAATGAATGTTTGTGAGAATTGATTTTTAATGTTGCCTCTATAAACACAAGCTTCTGAGTTTAACTTCTCCTGAGGTTCGCTAGCAAATCTACAACACTTGAATTGGGATGCAAAGTCTCTCTCTTAAAAGATTAGGTTAGAGAGTCAACAAGATTATATGTAATCCAACCTACTCTTTCTGAGAGTAGCATTCTCCAACCTATTATTTTCTCAATCTTTTTTTATCTCGTCAACAATCGTTGCATGGAACCATCTCCACAATAAAAGCAATGACTTCAAAATTATAATACCTGGTCAAGCTTAATTATATATATTATAACAATGGTTAAATACATTTGTTATTTTCATCAATTGATGTGTAGATTAAATTAGGCTACCTTTCTTACCAGCATACGTAGGAGATATATATCTGCAAGACTTTTATGTAGCCTGTATTATTTTCTATTCTTTATTATATAAAGTAAACTCTTTATATCGGATCATTGCACTTCCAACTACTAGTCCTCTCACACGTAATCATAAGAGAGGAAACCAAGCAAAAATCAAGAAGTAAAAAGAACCACTTATTAAGAAATCAGGACTCCCACCCACCCTCAAGTAACAAGCTCTGAAGTAACTCTCACTCTAGAGATGGGGAAAGAGAATAAAAGAAAAATGATACATTTGGCATCATTTTTATTTCTTATTTTCTATTTTTAGAAATAAAATCACAAAAATTGAGATTTAAAAATATATTTGATGTGATTATTTTTATTTTTATTTTTTATTTTCAAATGCCACTTTCATTATTTCTAGATAAATAAAAGAAAGAAATGCTTAGATTCAATTATATAAAAACAAGAAACCTATGCTTTTAACCAAAACAGAAATAAAGATAATACTATCATTAGGAAGTGCCTAATAAATTTTCACACATATTGGTACCTGAGCCTGGGTCAATTTCTAATAACTTTGACTTTTCTGGGTTGATTAAACTCTCTCTAGAACCACAACTTCAACTGGTTTTCCTTCAATACCCCCAATGCATCCGTGATGTGCTTGAAGAAATCTCTTCATGTATTATTATATATTAGGATGCCATCAAGATGCACAATCACAAAGTCTTTGATGTAGGCTCACAGTACCTTGTTCATTGGTTGCATGAAAATTGACCCTCACAAACAACAATTTTAAGGCCCGTCTCATCTTGGAAGTTGACCTTTAGGTGTCCTTACAAACTCGAACCTAATGGTAGCCAGATTTCAAGTCCAGCTTTGTGAAGTAGCATGCATGCTTGAGCTAATCCAACAGATCATCAATTTATGTCCAAGGATATCCATTCTTGATGGTGATCTTGGTTAGGGAACAATAATCAATAATCAATAATCAATGCACATTAGCCAACCATCATCCCTTTTGGCATCAGAACTACAGATGACCCTCATAGTATAACCTTTTAAAACAAAAAAAAAAAGAGAGAGAGAAGACATTACACTCTTATAAAAAGTGTTCCCTAAGCATTTGCCTTTATTATGAGGTTAGGTTGAATCGAAAAACTATTTTCTCTTGGTTGTAGGCTAATCTTGCAGGAAATATATGGTTTAATTACCTTCCCTCAGCACACATAGATAGCTAAATTTACCTAATGATGAGAGAACGGTCTTCAAATTGTACAGTAGTAGATGGATGCATCTAAAGTCACCTATCTACTAATCAATTACCGTAATTGAATCTCCCAGCAAAATATAATCTTTTGGAGGAGCGGTTATGAAGTCCAATGCCTATTTTCTTGATTGAAAGTAGTTGAGACCTGAGTTCTCAAATAGTTCCTATAAACTATTTGGATTATGGGCGGATGAACAATAGGTGATCTTCAATATTCTTCTCAAGATTATATCAACTGTAGATGGGCTGAATAAAGAGAATCCATCCTGAAAGACTTGCAGCTATTGGAAGACCACCTTTAAATAATTTACACATGAAGTAAAGTGCTTAAAGATAAGCTATCCTCTTTCAAATCTTTGAACTGATCAGATTGGCTGATTCATTAGTGCTAGAAAGAATCGAAATGTAGGCCTATACAACTCTGTTTGATCATGCCTTGGTGCAATAGGTTGGTGTTCTTCCTCTTAATCCGTTTGCTCTCCGTGATGCAGTTGTGATGGAGGCCCAAATTAGGTAAGGGTGCATCTCCAACGGGCTAGATCTATGACATGGCTTTTTAAGGTGTCAACTCCTTTTTCTTATCAAAATAGATCTTGATCTTTGTTTTTAAGTAGCTGATTAATCTTAGTTTTTTGACTTGAATTCAAGGACTCTCCCAATGGAGTCAATCTTTATTAAGCAACGTAGGTATCTCTCAGTATGGGCAACATGAATTTCTTGCAAGCATTAATTCTTTTCTCTTTGATAAAACAAAAAATGAGTAACTTTGTGTTATTCTTTATAATATTTTCAAAACTATTATTAAAATATTTCAAGTATCAAAAACTTCAATATATTGTTATATTTATATATAATTTTTCTTACAAGTTTTTTAAATTATAAATAATTTTATTTATGCTGCAATTATAACTGCAATATTTAATATAAATTTTTAATCCTTTTCTATTATATATTTTTTTAAATAATTTATGATTATATATATATATATATTTAATATAAAATCTTGTTGTATTAATCAAGACACTGAGTACAATTAGTAGGAAAAACAAAAACTAGTTTTAAATTACCGATAGAAAATAAAGATGAGTTGCAAAATAATAAATGATAATTTAACATAAATATAAGACAATGTATTATTTCTAAGTATTTTTAAAAAATGCTGCTAAAATAATGTAGTGAATTTAAAATTTTCAACATTTTATAATAAATGTGAGAAAAATATTATTTCTTAGTATTTTTTAAAAATGTTACTAAAGTAATATCGTAGATTCTTTGATTTTCAGTAATTTATTATAAATATAGAATAAAATAGTATTTTGATAAGTGCGGCTAAAATAATTTTATGGATTATAAAATTTCTTATAGCACATGTACCTATATCCAAATCTTTCCAAATAGTAAAATTTGATTTGAAAAGGCCGGAGGGGTCTTGAACCAGCCTTTTGAGGCCTAAGGGGTCGTGAAACATTATTGTTAGACTCAGGGAAGCTTATCAGCCAATGCCTTAAAAAAATATAAATAAATCTCAAATTAATATTTGTATGTACACCATCCGAAGTCATTCAATCTTTTTCAACTTTAAGATATGTGAATTATATAAATCAAAAGTAGAAGAAATGATCAAATTTAAGCTTGATTATATTTAAATATAGCCATGTCTACCTCTCTATATATATAGAGAGAGAGTGTGTGTGTAAGCCAAACTTAGCTAATCAAGCTTAGATCCAGTTATCTCCTTCATTCTTTGATCTACACAATTCACGGATCACAAAGATAAAAAAAGTAAAAAGTATGGGATAACTTTAGGATCCAAAATCTAAAGGTGGAGGAAAGTAATCGGATCATTGACCTAGCTACATTCAAATGTAGCTAAGTCTATCTTCCTCTCTCTATATATATGTCCAAGATCAGTTATCTCTCTCATCCTTAGATCCACACGGATCTCGAAACTACTTCATCTTTTTTTTTAAAAAAAAATTTTGGGATCTGTGAATTATATGGATCTAAGGGTAGAGAAGATGATTGAATCTAGACTTAGCTCTATTTAAATGTAATTAAATCTACCTATATATATATAAAGAGAAAAAGAAATAGATTTGGCTACGTTCGAATGTAACCAAATTCAAAATTTGGTGACCTTCTTTATCCTTGAATTCATATAGATTCCGAAATCGCTCCATCTCTTTCATCTTTGGGATCCATATACAAATATAACTAAGTTCAGGATTTGATCATCTTTTTTATTCTTCGATCCATAGTAATCCCATCGTTTTTATTTTTTTTATTTTTAGGATCTGTGATCCGTGTGGATTTAAAGATGAAGAAGGTAATCGAATATAGACTTATAGCTAAATCTATTATTATTATTATTATTATTACAGGGAAAGAAAAAGAGAGAAAAAGAAATTATATCTTATGAAAATTTGGATGTACAAATATGCCTCAGATTTGGTCGTGTTTCAAGTGGTCAAGAAAGATAGATGGATAGATAGGTAGAGATTACGTCCCGTGAAAATTTGGATGGACAAATACGCCTCAGATTTGGTCGCGTTCCCAGTGGCCAAGGTAGATAGATCAATCTGATAATCCTCTGGATTTTGGATTTTTTTAAGAAAGGACCTTAATATTTTTTTTTTTAAAAAAAAAGTCTGGTATGGGAGCCAGTTTTTAATGATCACGGGATTGATGTCAGCAACAAAAAATAAAAAAAAATAAAATCCACATTAAATAGCTTGTCACATGCAAGAGGTGCAAAAGGACATCCTTCGGACTATCACGAGCGTCTTGAATGCATTGGCCCAATCAAACGTGCCAGTTCCAGTGCATTAACAATCATCCATTAGACTCCCAAGACCATATCCATTAGTCCCCTTTCCCTGACTAAAGGAACTCCAAGTAATCTAAGACTACTAAAATTGATTCGCTAGAAGAAACGCTTCTAACACTGTGGACGCCCAGGAGACAAAAAATGATGTCGGGGACAAAGCCAAAGTTGAGGAGATCAGAGAATTACGACAAATGAACCTGAATGTAAATACTAATCTTTCCAAGTTAAAAATCTTGATCTTTAAATATATGAATAATTCTCATGAGCTATCCAAAGAATACAGACACCAAAAAAAAAAAATACTGAGTTGCTTCTCATGGTAACCTATGTTTGGAGAAGCAGCCTAAATGCATGTAAGATTGTAAGCATGGCACAGGATTTTTAAGTGAGGACAAAAAATATGGAGGTTGGAATTCAGTTCTCTAGACAAAGAAAGCAATTTCTTGCCAGAGCTTAGCATATTATGCATCTCATAAAGCATCCATGGCAAGGGATGCCTCTGGACTAATGGCAATGTGAGCTAGTAAAGCTCATGCGGAGGACTAGGGTAGCAGTAGGAGGTAAAGCTATTGAGCCCACTTTATTGGAGCATGATATGGAGCCAAAATAAGATGACACCTTAAAAGATAAAAGATGATTGCCTTAAAACCTTGGACAGAGGGCAAAACCTTTCTTAATTAAGACTTAATATCATTTAAGAAATGTTTTGTATAACAATCCAAAAATTCATCAAAAAAAAATTAATCAAAAAGTATTATTTAAACTTTTTATCCTTTATAAATATTCATAATCTATCAAGTATATAACCAACGTGAGGCTAACTAAACATATGCCTGTACAAGCTCACATATTTCTTTTGTTTAAGTTTCAGCATCCTCGCTAAGTTAAAGTTTTAAATTCAAAATCTAATTAAACACAATCATAATTATAAATATCATGATCTTTTAATCTATATAAGTCATAGTTTAAGTTTGTTCTAATGTAATTTATAACAATCTATGATCTTATCTAAAAATCTAGTTGAAAGCTATTATTTGAGTGCTTTGATTTATATAAGTACTCAAGAATGTGAGACTAAATATATGTTTCCAACTATCAGGTGTTAGCTGCATCAAGACTAAATTTCAACGAGAGAAGAGCTCAATAATTGACGCCCTCGTCTCTTAGGGAGTGGGATCAAGTTCAAATCCCTGCATAGGGATTTCATACGCTCTCTTGTGTCTAAATTTTGGCGCAGATGAAGCAAAATAACATGGCAGTGTTTAGAATATCGATGTTGGTGAGGAAGGATACCTTTTTTCGAAGGCCTTCACCCCAGGCCACATAGGTCCAAGGGGAGGCCCTACTCTTTTATAAAAAATGGTTTCTAAAAAATTGTTTGTCTATAGAGCCTTGAGACATAATTTTTTCTTTCTTTTAAGAAAAAAAAATTTCCATGATGGAATATCTTATCTAGTAATTGCTTTTAATCAAAAGTTTCGAATCCAATGAGGTACCATATGGTTATCTTTTATTGAAAGGGACATGAAAAGAATATCTTAGGTAGATTTTTTATTCTTCAAATCATGAATCATATTAGAATGGTTCATATGAAGCCTTTCGAATGTAGTCTAGAACTCATAAAATTCAAGAGTCAAAGTTAATCTTTTATGATATAAGTTTTGTATTGTAAAATGCTATACATATTTAGATGTCTACCATGCGTCCAATCTCGGATACGGATGGATATCTTTCGTCCATAATCCATATTCATACGATATCTAATAAATGCTTCTTTAATTTTTAAATATAACATAGTCATCTAGATCTTAAATAGGACATGTGATGATATCCAAATTTGCACAGTGCCCTAAGGTGCAAAAAAAAAAAAAAAAAAAAAAAAAAAAAAAAAATCTTAAAAGCATCAAAAACATAATAAAAAAATGCTATACAGGTTGACACAGAAAGATTAAATTGGAGTTTTGATGATTTCTTATATAATATTCAATCCCATGTTCTTCAATCAAATTTGGATCCATTAAAGTCGGTTTAGTTGCTGACATGGAACCATATCTCAGCTATTTTGAATTGACTTTATAAATATTTAATAAATATAATAAGTGGGCTATTTTTAATGCTATTCCAAGTTTTTTTCTTATACCTTTTCCAAAACTTATATCTCTTATGTTATTCCACCTCCCTTCTCTAATTATTTTATCAAAACTTAACAACCTCCCTTATTCCGGACTCCTTTAAATCCACAATGTGCACGCCCATAAAAAACTCATCATCTCATTGTGCAAGAACAATATTATAAGCTCTCGAATCAAACCCCAGTAATTATTTGCTAACGAATGAATTTTTGAATGATCATTGGGCCCTAGCTTTGTGATCATTGTAATTTTCATATTAAGGATAGTGTCTATGAGTCATCTTCTTCTCCTCTTTAGAGAAAGATATCATCTATAATTCACAAGTGTAGAGCTTTAGTTGTAATTAAAAGAGAAGGTACAATTATTGATAGTTATTGCCTTATTGATTCTCTCTCCTTTTTAAAATAATAATAATGCTTACTATCACTAAAAAAAATTGGAAAATCAACCATGCAAATGCTTATACATATAGGAACAACATTTGTCACTAGGGTCAGCATCAATCTACATGCTATCAGCACCTAATTTGATGCGAAAATGACAACACAGAATTGTGAATGATTTATTTCTTGAGTACATTACAATCATTTACTTGCTGTTTTAGTAGACATGGGTAAAGATATCTGAACCAATTACCTTTTATCATTCCACATCAACAAATTTCCTAAAGGCACGTTTGTACCATAATTAAAAGTTACCAATTCCCTTTTTTTTAAAAAAAAAAAAATAGTGATTTTTCCTATCACTAGAAAAAATAGAAAAATAATCATGCAAATGCTTATACCTATAGAAACAAGATGTGCCTGTGAGGTTGGCATCAATCTATGTAGTGCTTGTACCTAATTTGATGTGAAAATGACAATGGTGAATAACTTGCTTCATAGATATATTACAATCATTTACATACTGTTTCAGCTTCAGCAGGCATGTGGTGATGGATAAAATTGCTCAAACCAATCTCCTTCCATCATTCCACCTCAAAATTTTCTCAAAATAAAGGCACATTCATCCTATGGTGGTAAAATTTCAATATGTCATGAAAGCCATTGTAACTAATTATATACTGGCAAAATAATTTATAGAAGATACTTAATGTTGCAGTTGTTTGCAGAAGGATTACAGACTTTTCATTTATTATATTTAAATACAAATAGTACCATGTAATGTAAGATAGCATGGTGTCATTATTTTATTTTTCCATTGTAATAGCTAACAGGTGCAATTATATCGCAAATTTGAGTAATCCAATAGCGTTCATATTCCAAGTAAATAATGGTCCCATATAAGATTTATTAGACCTGCAACAATAACAAAGTTGTTATCATAGCCTCAATGAATAAAACTTGCGATATAATTCATGCATGCAATAAAATAAGGAGGTTTCATAGCATCTGTGCGTATCTAAATAAGAAGGCTCAAAATCAAATAAGCACGGAGAGAGAAGAGGACAAAGAGTGTGGGTGATGAGGGGCCACAAAGGTAGGAGGAAAGGTAGGAGGGCGCTTCTCCCACCACCTGTCCTCCTGGAAACTAGCAGTTCTCAATCCACCTTCAGCCAAAATCTCCCAACGGCCTCCCCAAAATATAGAGCCCTCCAAAATAAACTAAAACCAGGTATCCACCATCTGGCGCTATCCAAGTTGTGGGCTTTCAACAGCAAAGACCTCTTCTTCCTCCCCTCTTCTCTCCATCTCTCCCCTTTCCATCCGAAAACAACAAGAGCAAGGACGGCTAATGTCTGTTGCTCTGGGAGCTCCCTCAGGCTCCAAGGACATCGGCTTTGCCACCCCGGAGATGGAGAACGAAGAGAACAAGGACAAGAAGCTAGAGAAGTATGAGGAGGTGGGGAAGGCGAGTGAGAACAATGGCGATGCCGAGGATAAGCTGAGCAGGAAATTCAGCAGCACTTCGGTCGGCTCGACGGACACCAACGACGATGATGGCGGCGATGACGACGACAACGACGACGAGGAGAAGAGGGCGGTGCAGCTTGGCCCCCAGGTCCCACTTAAGGACCAGCTGGAGATGGACAAGGTGGTTTGGTGGCATTGTTGCAGTTGATAGAGAGTTGGTTAAGTAGAGATGCTGTCTTTAGATTCTCCTTCGCTGGCTTTGTCTTTTTTTCTAACACAACTGGGGTGGTTGACAGGACGATGAGAGCCTGAGGAGGTGGAAGGAGCAGCTCCTAGGAAGTGTTGATCTCAATGATGTTGGAGGTATTTCTTCTTGGAATTCTTTCGCTCATTAGTTCATTTCTTCGATCACATTTTACTTTAGTAGATAAGCCAACCCGATTAGCCAACGCCTTGAGTTTATTATTGTTGTTGGTGGTGTTGGTGGTTGTTGTTGTTGTTTACCAGTCAAGCTAGGTATTTCATTAATTTTCTGATGTTTGATGTGCTTGATTTACCTTTATAATCTATCTATTTCTGAAAGAAAAAGACATCCAATGCACAAATTTTCTATCATGGTGGAATCTGAGAAAGATCCGATGTACACAACTTTACCTCTGCATTGAAGAGACTGTTTCTATTATATTATATTTTCTATTATCTGAAGTTTGATTTTATGACTTCGACCTCATAACTTATAAGCTTGCTTTACAATTTTTATTATGTAATCTGAATGCTTGAGACTAATTTGTCCTTCCTTCAGTCTTGCATCTTTCTTTGGTAAATTTAAAGTTTAACAAGGCCATGCTGAATCTTGGAAGCATTTATCTCCAAGCTCTGTTGTCTAACATCTTGCTAACAATAGATATTCTGTTGTTCCTTTGTTCTTCAATCTTTCTTGTTCCTACTCCCAGTTTCAGCCCCTGGCTTCTATCTTTTTCATTTGGACAAAAAAAAAAAAAAAAAAAAAAAAAAAAAAAAAAAAAAAACAAAATAACTAGCAGCTACCATGTGCCACAATGACCCATTGTGTTGATATATATTTGTAAGTTTGACATTAGAAAATCTTGTCGGTTTTATGTGAGAGGTATTCAATAAAACTAGTTCTGTATTTTTTTTTATTTTTTTTTATTGTAAAACTCTATGGTGGGATCTTTACAGAGAATCCAGATCCAGAAGTGAAGTTCCTTGACCTTACGATCGTGACTCCTGATCGTCCGGATCTTGTTTTACCAATTCCCTTCGTCCCAGATGACAAGGGATATGCATTTGCCCTCAAAGATGGTAGCCGCTACCGTTTCAAGTTCTCTTTCACTGTCTCCAACAACATTGTCTCTGGGCTTAGATACACAAACACAGTGTGGAAGACTGCAATAAGAGGTATACTAGGGAACCTCATTGAATTCATTAATTTTCTTAACTATTTTTACACATAATGCTCATTAATTTCCTGGTTTAAGTAGCATGTTCAATCTTTGTACAGTGGAGAACACAAAAGTGATGCTGGGGACTTTCAGTCCTCAGAAGGAGCCTTACACATATGAATTGGAAGAAGAGACCACCCCTTCTGGTATGTTTGCAAGGGGATCCTATTCTGTTAGAACAAAGGTAAAATTTAATAAAACTATATGTTATATGTTTTTAAAAAAAGAATTGCATAGATTGTAATTTGTGGTTCTCTTTCTTTCTTTCAGTTTGTGGATGATGATGGGAAGGTCTATCTGGACATGAGTTACTACTTTGAGATTAGAAAGGAGTGGCCGACTACTTCTTGAGCATGTTACAAATTTTACTGATGACTGAGTAAAGATGTTCTTCCATCAAATGTTGTATGATTCCATCCACAAATGAATTCAAATTAATCTTTTTTTTTTTTTTCTAGCAGGCTTAGGTAAGAGAGTTGACTTGTTTTTTGCACAATTGCAATCCAATGACGACTTCGCTATAAGTAAGCTGAGGGATTCATGTAATGAACTATAATAGTCCTATGCTGGAATCTTCCCTCTATATCAACCTTTGGTACAGAGATTTTTTTTCACAATTATTCTGTTTTCTTGCTTTCCTCGTCTTGTTTCACAGATCTATTTGGTTTTCTGATTGGTGAGACCAGACTGTAGAATTTGTTTTGGTTTGCTCCTGTTTCATCTACATGTAAATGCCATTCTTCATGCCCTCCTATTAAACTCATAGAGGCCTTTCATGATTGCTATTCTGCTCAAGAATACTGAGCACTTCTAAAATCATTAATTGAAGAAAGCAATGACAATTAGAACAGGAAATTAAGAATTATGTTATGATACATTTAGTCTACCCTGTTTAGCTTAAACACAATAGAGTGCTAAACTTTTCTATAAATGGATACGCTAACCTGCAAATGCTTCCATATTCTCTCTATGTTTCCAAATGATTTGGAAGGAAGCCTCAAGATTGGACCTTCACTTCCACCTTGATGTACCTCAAAGTTTTAACTTTTAGAACCCTAAAAATTTCAGTTTTCTGCAAGCATAGTGAGTTCTGGTATGCTCTTCCAACAATGTAAGATTCTACAGTAAGCTCCTCACACATCATGATCGGTTCTCCTTCAGGTGTTGATTACAATGCTGTATACCTCAATATCTGAAGATAGATCCTTGCTGACAAAGGAATTAATCATTCTGAAGTTTAACCATTAACAGGTGGCATCAAGGAATCCATTGAATCCATTGTCGCACCCCAGTTAAAATCTTGCTTATGCTCCACCAGCTTCCCGATGCTTCCTGCCTTTTCAACCAAGCCTCTCTTATATTACAAGATCAAAGCTAGAGACGCGACAAGAAGACTGATTGTTTATTTATTTAAGACATAGTGAACCAACATTCTTTAAATCATCCCATCACCACGTCTTTTACTTTACTAAAACCGCTACGTCCCATGAGAAAACTAACATCTTAACACACAACAGAAGCATCCCAAACCACCTACAGTGCGCACCAAAATCCCAAAACCCATAACCATAACTCCCAGCTGTTTGGGCCTGGCGTCATCCAGTACTGGCACCTCTGATACTATAAAAATTTCTTAGATCCAATGGGACCTAAATGATCACAAGCTCAGCTCCAAAAATCCAGCACTGTAGCCATAAGACACCACCTTAACCCTCTTCCAGCATAACCAGCACCAACTTGATCTGCCTCCATTTTCCTTGTTTGTCTTCAGGACATATGATGGCTACCTTCTTTCCAACCACAAGAAATGCTCCTATGCTCCTATAAAGGTCCGCTATGGGGAAGGAAAACAGTCTGATTTAAAGAAAAACTACACTTTTAGCTGAGACAAGTAGTTCGAATCTGGTCTCAGGTGGATCTTCCATAACGCATTCAAATACCAACAGACAGCCATCAAAGAGGGCATAATTTCACGTCAGGGGCCGATGCAGTGTCGCATCCATTGAGATACTCCAAAGTTTGATATAATGCAAAAGAAACAACCACAGTTAGAGAACTTATTTCTGTAAAGAAACACATCTATTGGTGTTAGGCAACTATTTTAGTCCGTATTTACATTAATCTACTTTTGTTTGATTGGGACACTCCATGCACCCATCACTGTCCTACCAAACGGTAGGAACCTGCAAACACAGCTCTCCAATCTAGACTTGAGGCAAAGCCAACACAGAATCCAACACAGCCTGTTGTCTCAAAGATTTTAAACAAACAGGTAGAAAGAGGAAGAAAAAGAAACAATATAAATTAGTGGTTCAATTACATTGTCAGTTATCTGTGGTTACTGCACACCTATCGGCCTCCATTATCATCTGTCGAGGACTCAGACGCAGAATCATCCAGAGTCGAGCTTGAGATAGTTTCAGATGAGCTTCCATTTTCACCATCCGATGCCACAGATCTGTCTTCAGCTGGCCTTCTCAAGTGCCAGTACATGATGCTTGCTGTCAGTGTAAGCATCATCTTTTGATTCACCTGACAGAACGCCACAAAGGATTACACAAAAGAATACAGATAACAACAACTCAGGCAAAACTACAACTTTCAGAAGTAACTCATTGCCAGATCTTTAATTTCAATTGATCAATTACCTCTAGTATATCTTCTGGAAGCAAAAATATGGAGCAACCAAGCTTCCTTGCCACTGAGATAATATAAGAGGCATTCATCTTTTTCTCTTCATCTGCCCCATGCTTTCAGTTATTAGCCCATCAATTTTCAAATATATTATAGCAAAGCTGGCATAGATATTTCTTGATTCATAAGATCATGTACTGCATGCAATGACTTCCTACCACTAACATAATAGTTGGTAAAAGTTGCAACAGTAAGTCCAGTTTCATGATGATTGCATGACAAGAATAACCATATTTTTCTAAACTTGTAATTTTGAAAGCGACAACATTTCACTAAACTTGTAATTTCAAAAGCAAACTTCTCTATCAGTGCTCAGCAACTAGATGGATGCAGGAAGCAGAGCAAATCAAGTTGCATCTTAAACAGAATCAGAATTAACTCATAAATTAAACGGAGATGACATGCAACAAGAACCCAAACAGCAAAATTATAATGGCTGGATCTCTTTTGGGAAGGAAATCTTATGTATATATTTGCAAATTAATTGTATTTTGTACTTTGTTTACTTTTAATCAAAGACAAGATGATAATAACTGCTACTTATCTTGGATGTTACTAATCATGATTGTCTTTCCGGCTTGTCTTAGCACCCATGAAACAAAACCTCAGCAGTGATTATTACTTGGAAGAGAGAAATGCATCAACAATGTAAACATAAAAATCTACTATGTTCAAAGAGCTCAGAATATTTAAGGTCTGAAGACAAAACAGACCAGATCAGAAGGATGTGTTCACAGACATTAGATGAAGAGCAATAATCTCTCTACAACTAAAGCCATGTAAAATGAAGCCTCAATGTTAGCAACCTTACTATGACAGCCGGATAAATTGCAAAACTTTTGATGCCAAATCTTAAAACAAATCCAAGCTTGTGAAGTGAATTTTAGAAACTATTGATAATGGAGTCTCTAGCAAATGTAGCATGACTCTTGAAGCTGAAAGCTTTAGGAGGTGTGTGCGTGAGTGCATGCAAGCGCAGTGTGCGTGAGTGCATGCATGCGTGCGCGCTTGCATGCACGTGCACACACATGCGCATATGAGTGCATGTGTGCATATGTGTATGATACCCATTGACCAACCATAGCTTGAAGCACCGTATCAAAGCTACTGAAAAATTGAAATCTGATTTCAACTACAGCACATGCAAGCAAGAGCGAAAATAAAATATCGAATAAGAAAACTGTTCGGCAATAAAGGTATTTACCTTCATCATTGTTGTCCTCATGTCACTGAGCCAATGATGTTGACAACAAGCAAAATAGTGGCTGTTGGACCACCAGACAATGGGGCTGTTAAGGGTAGTGCATCATGGAAAGTAGGAAGGAACCAAGTCCCAAGATATGTTCTTCAAAATATTAAGGAAACAGGGTGGGCTTTTTTTATTCTTATTGGTCTTCCATTGAGTGGTGGAGGTAGAACTGTAAAAGAGACTTGAGGCTTCAAGACCTTAAGAGGAGATGAATCTTAACGGCTTGGTCTTTTCTTTTTCTGTTTCATTTTATGGGAAGAGTCATAGCACTTCCAGACTGCTAAGAAATGTGTATCATGGGCCAGATAGGAACCACAGACCAAGGGAGCAAACTCATACCTTCCCAAGTTTGAATCTGGATTCTAAATGGTCTCCAGCATGCTCAGGAATATAAATAAAATGAGGTTGAGGAGCAAAGGATCTCAAGCTTCATGGATAGTACAAGGTCAGCCATTATAGCCACACTTTTTTACATTTGCCCCATACTCTTTTCAAGAAACAACTATGGTACTTCTAGAGGAGAAAGAGGGGATGCATTGTGCAAAACAGTAAAAAGACTTAGGGAAAAACCTATTGGAAAACTAAGGCAAAAAAAATGCACGCATACGCAGAGAGGTAAAAGTCAGCCAAAAAGAAAAGTTCAGAAAGATCATAATAAATGATAATGTATATTCTTAAGAATATCAAGTGAAATTGGAGAGGCAGGCCAATGAAAACACTATACATATGCAGTAAAATGAACCTTGCGATGGACAGGAGTGGATATCAAGAATGTCCAGAAAAGGAAGGCTGAGAAGACATCTTATTGAATATATACATGAGGATGAAATATCATGCACATTAAATGGACATATTGTCTTGTTTATTGTTCATAGACAAATCCTTGTCATATTGTATTAAAAGCTAACAATGGCATGCACACAAGTCACCAAATACAAATATATACACTTAAAGATGATAAGAACACTCAATTGTTTAGTCATAGATATCTCCATTGTCAGATATCCACATAGACATGCAAGGGAGCCCATGCATGTTAATTCATGGCCACAAATAAGCAAGGAAATAGTTTGAAATAGACAAATGTCAGACAGTTCAGTTTAATAGTCCAGAGATTTCTTATCACCATTGATGTGACCAATCTGGATAACATGCTCTCTGTCTAGTAAACTGAAAGTGCATGGCATTCTTTTGTTCATCCTTGGATGCAGACACATGGTCCAGATGTGAAGGCATTGTTAGAGGACTTAAATATATACACAACATGATAACTTATTTTCTTAAAATCTTCCCCCACTGGCTCGTATGTATATAGTTTCTTTTTTCACATGGGGAACAAAGTACATCTCTTACAGGAAAAGCAAAACAATTTGATAAACCAGATGATCTTATGGCTCAAAGTAATTGTAAATAATTGAAATATAATGTCTCATGATGGGGAAAAAAACTACATTATAAGGTGCAGAAAAAAGAAAATGAAACTGCTTAAAAAACACGGTGGATGTCCAAGTTTACCATTCTCTCCTTTAGTAACAAGGCTCCAGTTCACAACTCGAGGTTCCACAGCACTAAGCAAGTCTAGGAAGAAAATGCCACTTGAAAGATTTTTATCCTGTGCACATGGAAAAACCGTGATACATGATCGAAGTTGTCCATATGCAATTGAAAAAATAAAAAAAAAAGGCAACAACATAAAAAAATGATGATTAAATAATGTAAATACACTCTATATATGATCAAAGTTAAGGAAAGAGAACAAAGTAGTTTGGCTTTCAAATGAATTACATCACTTTTCTAAAAAAAGAAATAAGGCTGCACAAGCACGAGTTGTCTATGGGTTTTATTTTTCTTATTACAGAAAGAGGCACATATAATTGTGAAAATAAAAGCTTACATCATGAAACAACTTAACTAAAAATGGGCTTTAAAACAGTGAAGCTAAATTTTGTATGGGATCTATGGTAACAAGAATCTGTGAGGAGAAAATGATAAAATGCAGCTGTTGCAAAGTTTGCAAGGATATAACTGAAACCAATGCCATGGAAAGGAATTTCTAAGAGTAGAGAATACTTTAGAACCGTGACTAGCTGAAGGAGCTGAGATGATCAATAATATTAAATAGAAATATGTACTTTTCTTATATTTCTTGGCATTTTGTATTTGATAAATAAATCTACAGGTCACAACAGAAAATGTTATGGCTAAGACTTCACAGAAAACAAGTGACAGAGCATCTTTGCTAAAAAAAAAAAAATGTGGAAATGCATACCTTAAAACTCTCCATACGAGAGTGCCTTCCTGAATTCTTCACTTTTTCATTAGCCCAGTTCAATATATCTATATCTGTTATCTCCTTCTCATGAGAATGAAATCGCAAATTCTTTAGAAGTTGCAGGATATTGTACCGCATCAATTGCCACAAAAAAGCTGAAAAAAGAACAAGATTTATCTGAGTACCAGAAATTTGAATAGATGATTTATAATTCAGTTGCATATGCACCACTACAGAGAGATCAATTCCCAAGGTCAGGAATCCTAGCTGTAATCGAAAATACAAAAAAAATGCAGATGGCTTCATAATCAACAATCAAAAATTACCCAAGATGAGTTTCTTGTTTCCTTGCACAATATCATTCCCAGCAACATTAACCAGGGAAAATTTCAATTGTTTCCCTATTTTCACAACTTGATTACAGTTTTCTACTTTTCTGAATGGCATTTTAATTGGGGGCTTGTTTGCAACCTTCCAACAGACTACTCCTGGAGCTACCTTGTCAATGGCTTCTAGAAGGACCCATCTGCAAAGTTACAGCAGCTATTTCTTAGCATAAATGTCGACTAGCAAAATACAAACTGGAAACATGAACAGCTTACCCATTTCTAAGATCTTCAAAAACATTATTGATGTATGTTGAGATTCCAAGACTATTTATCCATAATCGGAATGCTCTCTCTTCCCTAGAGACTTGTGCATCATCGGACATTGCATCTAGATATGATATTTGTTTCATCTGGGATGATAATCCATTTCTACAACCAACAATTAAATATTACTCAGCATCCACACATGTAAGCATATGCATATCTATGCATCTCATAGAAACAACCAATCAGCATGGCATGATATACTAGCACAACTATCAAACTACCAGTGCATACCAAGCTGTAGGGCAAGGTAAGTTCAATCCTTTCTGAAGTAGTAAGCAACTGATTATTGTGGTAATGAGAAAGAGGGGACTGTTTAGACAAAAGAATACTAGAGTTTATTAAGAGTTATCTTAATTGAAACAAAAGTCTTGGCCAGGTTTGGCCCCCTTTCGTCTCTGTCTAATCTTTTGTTATATATCCTCCCTTTCATCTCTCTCTAAAATCATATCACCAGATCCACTGCTTCTTTGACCTCTATTCTATCTTAGAGATCATTGCCCACACATAGTTGAGCTTTCAGCAAAAATCAGCCCAATATATCTGAGCAATACTTGGAAGTCAACTAGGGACTGTTACCAATCATCCAATCAACCCTAGCTTCCTTACTCAGGACCCTTCCCTCCACTAAAAAGCCACAATAGATTTTATTATTATTATTATTCTTATTATTTTTATGATGGTCAAAATTGCCTTTTCAGTCTTGTTCTTTGTAATGGAAAGCAATGTGATATGTTGACACACCTTAGTTTTTCCTCACACTTTAGGCCTAGTAAGCATATGTTGGCCCTTCCCAATAGTCCTGCATAACTCATTTATTATAGCATGAACTCCCACCATAGTGCCGGTTGATTGAACATACAATATTTGCAGGAAAAATCTAAAGATCACTAAAATCACAAGGTGGACTAGATTATGGTCGACTAGATTTGAAGTCAGATCTGATTAGTCCTGATTGAACAATGGGGTTCCAACATTGACATTCCACATCATTGGATATGATCTACAACCTCTAAACTATTTATGCACAAAAAATTATGTTATTTGGAGACCCTAGCCTATGCATTGAAGGATCAAAAAAACATAAATTATTTTGTGATATTTAAACTGTCTATTTTTTGACCACTCAATCCAAAGGCAGTCTCCAAATCATATGATTTTTTTGGTGTGCAAGCAGTTTAAGATAGTAGATCATATCCAACAATCCAGATCATTGGTACTAAAGTTCCATCATCTAGTTAGAATTGACAGAATCTAAGTCAAAATTTGGTCGACCAGATTGTAATCTACATCCTAAAACCATTTCAAAAATATTATTACAAATACCAAAATAAGGTCTTCACAAAAATTTATATACAGGTAGACATAGTTGATCTTCATACTGAAGCACGTATATCATGTCTAGGCAATTGCCTGCATCACATACCACTTTTCTCAAATAAGGGTGGTTGGTCAATGATGATTCTTTAGCTAAACAATGCCTGTAATCAATATATTATCTCCAAAATGGAAGTAGCCTAGAAATTCATCATGATCCTCACCTTTTCTGAAATATATGTGCAACGAATGCAAGATTAAGATTTGGTGAACCTTCAACAATGTCTTTTGGGGTCAGATATCTTTTGCAGCCCATCCTATCTGCATGTTCAAGAACTAATTTTGCTCGTTCTAGAGGATCTTTCACAGTCATTGCAGATGGCTTGCCAACGTGCTCAGGTGCCAGAACATTCAGTAAACAGGCATAGGCTTCTGCATCCTGCAGTAGCAACAGATTGTATGGTCAAACATTATGAATGAGCCATAAGTTGAGCAGTTTAGAAAGACTGAACAATGGATGAAGTAGACTGTCTAGATGCACTGTTTACATACTTTTTCTCCATGTAAATAGCAATGTTAAGGGAGGAGGAGGAGAAGATTTAACTTCAATTATTGAGATGCAAAATCCCACCAAAGAATATGTATTTTTTTAAATTCCACATTAAGAGAATAGCACAGATGTACTTGGATACAAGAGGACTTTGAAGAGTTGCACAAAGATAGTTGAATTATGTTTATAAAAATAAAGACAGACTCTATTTTTCTCACTACTTCAGCTTAGTTTCATCACTACACCAAGTGCACTTCTAAGATAGGCTGAAGGTGGGCCTCACAACATAGGCTACTTTTTGGCCCACTCGGGCAAAGGGCAAATGCCGTGATGGAGCAATCTCAATTTATACCATTGAAGGTGAATAACTAGTTTTCATTCTCAAAATGACAAAATTCCAAAATATCAGCAAAGAAGGGGCCATAAAGGAGTACTAAATAAAGGGAGTGTGTGCATGCACACATATGCATGAACAAAGCTCAGGCAACATGCACACACACAATGAGTTTAAGAAGTAATTAGTTGAGGCCCAGTAACATGAAATTACTTGCACATTAGTCAACCAGTAGCACCACTATGGGCTTAGGTTACACTTCACCAGCCAACAAGAATTAAAACTTCTGCTTGCTGCAAATACTGCCCATTCATCAGTAATGCCACTCATCTCAAGGCAAAGTGAACCAAAGCTGCAGTTAGCAATTCTTGCAAGCCAATAGAAGCAACCCTCTTCCAAAATTAACATGATAAAAGAATTCAACTTAAATGGATCTCCAACAATTTATAAATCTCTAAGCACATATCAGTATCCAGGTAATTCTAAACCTGTAATTGCAACAAATGTTTTATCTTTGATTTGAAAACTCTTCATTTCATAAGTCAAAACTTCCAAAACAGTTGATTCTTTTATTTTAAGTGCTATGTGATATGGATTCAAATATTTCCTTTGGATTGATTTAGGGGCAACCAGGGTCAGGTCCGTATCAATCATGGAAGTCCCAAAATGACAATCTACACTCAAATATGATATATATCCAAAATTCCTTAAAACTAAGAATTGTATGCCTGGAGGTGATGTGACTATATCAAGCCATCCTAAAATGGACATCATTAGTCGAGTTACCGTTCAAAAATATATTGTAGGTTTTATAAATTAAAAATCTAAGATACTGATCTTAGTCTATGCGTTTTAAATCAAATACAAGCAACTAAAACTGACAACTTTGGGAAAGTTTGATACATAAGTGAGGGAAATCTGAAACACAATTTTTTTGGCTTCTAAGCATTCTAAACATTGCACATCATGCTCCATGGTGCAGATTTCATTTTGTAACAACCAACACTGAACTTGATCAAGACAGGACAAATGCAGGTGCAAGTTCAAACATTCACCTGCAGCCTTTGTGTCTCTATCTGTACATAAGCATGTGTGTTCAGAGACATTTACATTGTGAATTCAAGATTTGTAGCAAATAAAGGGTTAAAATCCTAAAATATTTTGCTGGCTTCTAACCCATACATCAATTGGCCACAAAATGCATTATTTGGGGCCTTATATGCTTTTAGATTTTTCAATCATGATTAACAGTTGCAAGACTGTTTACTTCTAGCTGTTTAGTTAATAATTTGTGCCTTAAAGATGAAAGCAATTCCCTAAATCAAAACATGCATTCTTCCCTCATTATTGAGATTTACATTGAGATCTAGAGGAACCTTGGAAGGTAGCTTCTCAATTACACAGAATCGAACTAAACCAAGAGCTTACGTACTCCTGCATGCCTACTAGCCTTTTGGTCATCAGAAGAGGTCCCCATCTATTTAAAGTACCTTGGCTAGGAAATCAGTGCTGTAAAGGTAGGCATCAGTTTGAGAATCATTAAAATTCTCTCAAACATGTTTGGATTTTTTTTTTTGTTTTTGGATGGTTAAAACCAGCTTCACTTGCATAATACAAGGCTTGTTGGTACTGGTATTGTAACTGACTTTTGATAGGTTTAACCCATGGCATGAATTCTCAATCTACAAGACCCATCAAACACCTCTCACCCATATTTTGCTTGAACAATTATCCTAGTAGGAATTTAACTCAAATAACAGTGGTGGAAAATATATACGTTCGAATTATATCAATATCAACTAGTAACCCATTAAAAATTAAGATAGAAACAAGCTAAATCAGATTGGCTGAAGCTGAGATTTGAAAACTAAATATACTCTTAGCAGTGAAAATAATTAATTTAATTGAGAATTTATGCTTTACAAAATTCTTGAATAAAATATATGAAAAATTGGTAGGTTAATACTCACTAAATTTTTACAACTAGTCCAATTATTGATCAAAAAATAAATTTAGCATACAACAGATTACTGCTTTTTTGAAATTTTGATGTTGAAGTACACAACATATATTTAGAATTATTTGACTTTAAAAGTTATATGGACCTACCTTTACGTCTGATGAGAAGTTTGTTATCAGTCTCTTAAAGCTACCTTTCTTCAGCTGAAAGTTCATCCACCTAAGTAGTATCTTCTCTGGTGGTAGACTCATCAGCTCCTCAACATCCTGTAGATCCAACAAGAGAATTCAAAACTAATATATCTCTTACATGTACTTGACACAAAATTTTTTTAACTACAAAAGTCAATCAAGATTTCTAAAAGGAAATACTATGAATATGATATTGTGACACACCTTGCTATCATCAAGCAACTCTACCAATTGAGGAGTTTTCTTCAGGTTAACATCTGCCAGAAGTTGTATCTGTGGTGGCATTATGATGAACACATGGTAAAATCCTTTTTCCAATAATATAATACAATATTAAAAAAAAAATCTCAACAGCCACACTTGCTGCCTTTTTAATATATACCAATTATATTAATCTGTTTATTGAATAAAAAAGAAATTTGCGACTTTGATAAAGACAAGTGTCACCTTTTGAAATTTGAATGTTCAAGATACAATTAAAGTCATTCTGAGGTAACTGGAACATACCTTAATAATTTGAGATATCAATCCAAGAACAAGATGAGGCTGCAAGTGTATTTGAGTGGTAAGTAAAGATGGACAGAAAAAATTTTCAGCAAAGATGTACTAAATTTAACATCTGAAAAGGCACTAATACATTTTCGAAGTGGAGCACTGAGACTTTTAGTCGAAGAATTTAAATAAAGGTCATTCCATATATGTACAATGTAGTCAAACTTCACCATAATATCATGAACGAAACAGGACCTGATTGTCATCATTAGAGCAAGAGATCATAAAGCATCTGCAAGCTGGGAAGTAAATGCAGTGAATTCACAACATTAACATGGAGCATGTTGATAAACACCAGTAAGTAAATACAGGTTGTTGGCATACTGGTTTCAGTTGGTTTTGTTTTCAGTCTAGTTGTTCATTTCAATTTTATTCATTGCTGAAATTTTCTCATACCTGAAGCTGGAGATTGTGAAGTACTCTCCTTCAATACAATACATGAGACTACTGCATCAACCTGGGCACTGTCAGAGGTCTGTTCATCTAGTACCCAATTTTAGATATATCTGGATCTGGAATAATAGGAGATCAAATTGCATCCAACGGTCATCATACTGGGGTACAATATCAGTCCATCCAAAATCTAGCAAAGGCCAAACATGGCTAACCATTGGTTGCATTGTAGGATTTACATGGCATAAATGCTTCCAACTTGAAATCTTTATTATAAGATTTATGGCCTCATTTGGAGCTAAAACCTATGTGGAGTAGGGTTGGAGTTAATAAATGGGAAGTTTCAGCTTTCTTAAACCTGAAACAAGTTCCAAGTTTTGTTGTTACAAATCTCTATTGTTTCAAAATAAAGATGAAACAATTCAGTTGTCCCTTTCTTCAGTCTATAAAATAGGGCTGCTTGACCATTTGCAAGCAAGGGTCATGGAAATAAACTAGAGAGATGCTGAGTTTTGCTCCTTCTGAGGCAGCTGACTCAGTTTATTATGTTTCAGTTATCTGTGATCCATGAATGCCCTCATTCATCACTAAAGTCCAGCCTTGATGCGTTTGAGTTGGGCAAATCACTTGATCCTCATACTCCACCAACCCATATTAGTTCCAACTAGCCACGACAAAGTGGTCTTATCCTTTAGACGTTTGAGGGCTCATGCTTTGTGATATTTGTTCTCTAAGCATTTAAGCCTATTTCCCCTCGAGACAATTTCAGGTACGTTCATATGCACATGAATGCATTTGTCTAAGAAAGAAAGGGTGGAAGGAATTCTAGACAAGGTTGTCTACCTCCCTCAGACATTAAAGGTATTTTTATATAGGTTGAAAATTATCAGTAACACACAATATAACTGGACAAAGGAGATCATATCTTACATGTACTCAACCAAGTTTTTAAACAAACAATACAAATGAACCATGTATAAATTAAGATACAGAAGACCAACAACCACTCAGTAAAAAGACAAAATTATTTAAAGGTACTGATAGTTGAAAGGCATAATGCCAACTACTTCAGTTTCAACTGAAAGTTTAAAGGTCTTTGTGGAAGAAAAACTAAATATCACTTTAACTAACAAAATTGTCCTTAAGAAGGTTAGGATTGCTCTTCTATTCAATCATAGAATCTCTGAAGAAACGAGAGAAATGCACCCATTATTTCAGCTGAAATTATTTCAACAGCAACAACAACAACAAAATGCAAATAGGCTAACTTGTTATCATCAAAAGAGAAGCAAAAGTTCAGACTTTCAATTAAAAATAAATAAATAAATCATCATCCTAAAATCCTAGAAACCTGGAAAGCATGTCATAACTAGCTCAGAATCTTAAAATCTTATTGACAACCCATATCCACAAATAGAGTTGCACATATATCAAGAATACTCTTGCTCCTCATCTACAGTATGATAACATCCACATTATCCACATCCTTGTACCCTCAAGAGCGATGAAAGATGCTCTCATCCGCATGCAAATTTGAAGACAGAAGAGAGAAAGCACATCGAAAATAAAGATGCAGAGACGTTGATAAAACCATATTAGACTTCTTGACAAGACAGAATTATAAAAATAAAATCGAAGGAGACCAAAAATTCTCAGAACGCTACTTACAAGTTCTAAAGCACATTCACATGATGCTAGAAAACATATTAATCTCCACATTTCTATAATATTCATATCTTGACTCAAAAAGAACTCTTTAGCTATACGACCAGTACTAACAAATAAAATATATATACTCACTCTCCCCTCAGCAAGGTCCTGGGTCCCGATGTTAACGACGGTACATCCAATTGCCTTGGCCGAGTTGAGGCACAGTGTATGGTTCTCGTTCTTCTCCCATGGGTTGAGCACCCTCTTCGTATTGATCGCCCGCTCATCGATGGTCCCCGGAACAGCCACATTGATGAGTTTGCTTCAGACGCAACACCAATCCTTAGCTCCACACACTGCTCATCAAATTCCAAGAAACAACCAGAAAAGCACGAGGCAAAACAGTGTCTCACCATAGAAGCACACCATCCTTGGATTTCTCAAAGAGATCATCAGTCATCGGATCGATCGGGAGATATTTCTTCAAAGACCCATCCCCTTCCAGATAGCTATTGATGTGAGCGACATAGGCGGCCTTCTCCGACTCGCTGATCGTATGAAGCAGAGTGGTGGTGGCGGCCTTGAGGAACGCCGACGACGACGAGCTCTTCGCCCCAGTCTGGCCTTGCATCTTCAAATAAGCCTTTAAAACGATCAACCAAGAACCCATTACCAAACATAAGAACGAGTCTTGCAGC
Source organism: Metroxylon sagu (assembly GCA_017589505.3). Lineage (NCBI taxonomy): Eukaryota > Viridiplantae > Streptophyta > Magnoliopsida > Arecales > Arecaceae > Metroxylon > Metroxylon sagu. Next base: position 293,448 of record JACVBY030000658.1, on the reverse strand, counting down.
CTAAGGACAGAGAAAGAAAGGATCGCGAACCCGAAGGAAGAGCTCGAAGTCGACATTGTCGTCGAGGTTGGGGAAGGATTCTTGGAGGAAGGAGGCTCGCTCCGCCTCGCTGAGGCCGTCGCCGCCGATCTTGAGCTTCGACATCGCGGCGGCCAGGTCGCGGAGCTTGAGGCCGCCGGCCGAGCAACCGTGATCTCTCATCGACAGGAACTACGACCGATGTAAAATATGGGTAACAATAAATACAAGATCCAAAAAGAGGAAGAAGGGGGGTTGTTGGCTTCTTGGCTACCTGGGACTTGAGGGAGCGGAGTTCCACCTGGGTGAACTGGTTCTGAAGCCAGGGATCTGAGACCAAAACTCCCACAAAACCCGCCATTCTTTAGCTTCTTTGGCTGCTGGCTTCGGGGAGTTTCTTTCGCTTCTCTTTTCTTCGGCTTGGGTTGGTGGACGTGGTCCTTCTCCTCCTTTCTTCTCCCCCTTTCTTGATCTCTCGACTCTTTGATGAACCAAAGTAAAGAGAGAGACGAGAGAGAAAAAGAGATGGGAGGTGGGCTGGAAGCGAGAATGAGAGAGAGGGACAGTGGGGCTGGCCGCAGCTCAGAGGTAAGCTAAGCCTGTCGCTAGAGAGGAGTAAAGAGGGGAGCGCAACTCCGTGACATTTAAAATTAAAGACCGTTGTCATTAAAAGCTGTAATCATGATTACTAAGTGGAAAACAGGAAAGGAAACGTTTGTGATGCGAATATTTAAGCTTTAATTTTGTTGAGATAGAGACAGCTAATAATTTGATTAAAGTAAGATTTGAATCCCTGTTTTATTTATTAATTAAACACTCCGGTCGACGGTATCTCACTCCGGGAGCACGCCAAATGGATACTGATTTTGGTAACAATCGATTGGGATAGATAGTCTTTGGAGTACAAAAGGCAAGGTGGGTTGCCGATTCTCCTTCTATTGTGGATAATGAATTTGGGTAGAGGATGGGTATGAGGCTGAATGCAAATTTTATGCCTCCTTGGTGCTTTAGTTTCCAAGTACTTTTCATGTGCCATATGCTGCAAAGAAAGTTAAGTGATGTCACCATGGGTCACGAGATCATTGCACGTTTTGAGACCGGCGGGACACCATGTACTTAAAAGTAGAGCTAACATGCATTTGTCGGAGTGGTATGATCAGGTTTGTTGGGAAAAGTGTTCAAGATGAGCAGCATTATGAGAGAGAATCTTCAAATTTTAAGCGACCAACTTCCATCATTCTTAAAAACTAGGCATGCCCGGCGTCCATAGGGCATGCTGGCGAACAATAACCATACGGTATGCTTGATATGGATGGACATGTTGTAAAACTACTCTCATCAACTCCCATGAAATATTTATGATTTAGGTTCAACTTAAAAGACAAGTACATGAAAAGTTTACGTAAAAAAAATTTAATTACTCGATTTGTAAACACCAAATAAAAACCCTGCCCAAAAAGACTACCTAATCCTTCGAAAAGGATCAATTGAAACCTTCTAATTGTTTTTGCAAGGTCAACATATTTTCTCATAGAACCGATAAATACTTCTATCATAAAAAAAGGGCTGTGATAAGAAATGCTTAATTTTTTATGCTCTTATTATTATTTCTTTTAAAAAAAAATATTATAATTTTAATTTTAGCACCTTTATTGAAGAACCTACTTATAAGATAACTTTTAAGTGATATACGTACATCTATGACTCATTTTTAAGATAAGTCAAATATCCATTTATTTGTTTATGAAAGCATGGTAGTCTACTAAAATCTAAAATAACTTATTTCTAAATTAAAAATAAAACAAAACAAATGTATCATTTTCTATGAATATGGCAATAAAACCCATCGTTTCTATAAAATTCTTAGAGGTTAATAACAAAAATTACATTTCTTTTTGCTATTCTTAGCTTGCAAATCTAGTGATCTATTTCCTTTCCTCAAATGCCCAGTAGATCCTTTTTTTTTTTTTTTTTTTTTTTTTTTGCACCTCAAATATGTGACTTGAGTTAAACTTGGATACCCTTAACACATGTTTCTATGTCTTAGAAATTCTAATATATATTAGATGGTTAACAATGCATCAAACTATCCAAATCTATCCAACGAATGTTAGTGCTATTGTATCAATATATAAAGTATGAAATGAAACATCTTAGTCATCCAAATAACACTGCATCATAATAAATCTTATTCTTGAGATCATGATAGCTTTTAATTATCAAATTTTCAACTTTAAATCTTATACGTAAAATTGTCAGATAAAAAATATATAAAATTCCTACTAGAGTTAGAATGAAAATAAAAATAGCTTATAATTATCTTATCACAAAAATATGCTTAAATTATGAAAATAATATGTTGAACCTCTAAAAGAGAGATCATAAGGCCATCAATTTAACCAGCCTTGATTTCTTTTAGATTGAGATTCGATGAGGTAGTTTAAAAATTTTTAAAATTTTGAAATGCAGTATTTTAAAATGTAACATTTCAAAATTTTAAAATTTTATAAATTTCTTTTTTGGATAGTTGCTCTTAAAAATTAAATTTTGTTTGAGAATTGTAAAGTTTTCTATAAATATTTTTTCTATAATATCTATGTAAATTATATAATATTACATAAATATTTTAATATTTTTTATAGAAATATTAAATATTGATGTAATAATTTTTTAATATTTATTTTAATAATACTCATCAATATTTATTATTTCAATATTAATATTTTATTATTAATGTTATTGTATATATTAATAATATTTATGAAATATTAATATTTATATATAATACTATATTCATTAAATATTTATTTTTTATTATTTTTTAAAAATATTTTATTTAATAATAAAATAAAATATTTGTAAATAATATTATAAATGTTTCTAATTAAATTTACACTTTCATTATAATTTTTTATTAATTAAAAATAATTTTATGTTATAAAAATATATAAATTATCATAGAATATTTATAAATATTTATTATTATAAATAAAAAATATTTAATTACGTAAATTATAAATTAAATATTATTTTAATTACATAAATATTTTAATTTAATAATATTTATATTAGCAGTATATATTATTAATAAATTTATTATTTTTAGTAAATGTTATTTTATTTATGTAATATTTATTAATTAGTAAATAAATGATATTTATGTAAATCTTAATAATAAAAAATTATTATTTAAACAAAATAAATATTTATGTAAATAAAATTTTTATAATATTTATGTAAATATTTTGGTATGTAAACAAAATTAAATATTTTAATCACTTTTAAGTGTATTTTCAGGAGGGATTTGTAAATGACATCGGTTGGAATTTGTAGATGAATACTTCGGAGGATTTATAAATTTCATGAAATTTTAGAAATCCCCTCTTTAGTGTAACTAAAAAAGAAATTTTAATTTTAAAATTCTAAAATTCTCACTTCAAATGAAATCTCTCTCGAAAATCTTCCATCCAAACGTACCCTTAAGAATTATTTGAAGCATTGGTACTAACTATTTTTTAGGTGCACATTATATTCCTTAGGAGATGGAAGTGAGCATTCTAGTTGTGCTTGAAATAATTAATATTCACACAATGCTCATAATAATTTTGCAATGTGGGAAAAAATCTCTTAGTCTATCACATATTGAAAGCCAACTAAATTGGAAACTTGACTTCTATCTCACATGCATACAAATATGCTCTTTTCTTAAGTAGATTATAAGCTTGACTCAACTCATGACCTGTTCCAATCCTAATCCAATTAGATATGATCTGGTTTATATTTAAAAACATGTGGGTTGAGCTGAATTCTAAAATTGGATCCTATCTATATCGTGGTTTAGGGTCATGTATTGTATTTTTTGATTCAACTCAATTGATATATTAATTGGGTCTAATTTGCGTCAATAGAAAAATGGAACCATACAACCTGATCCGATTCAACACATGAACCTCAATTATATAAATTTTATTTTTCTTTACTCTAATTATTTTTATCATTTCATTGAATAGAATCTCATTTAAATTAATTCTTCATTTCATTTTAACAATTAGTTCTCCTCTTAATTTTTTTTCACATAATTATATCTGAACATTCATATTTCATTATTTATTTTAATAAATTCTTATTCATAATGTCTTTAAGTATATTAATAGATATTTTAGAAATTATAATTTGTAAACTCAAGGATAATCATTTACTTAAGAAGAATTAAAAGTTTTTGAATAAAAATTTAAGTTGAAATTTTTTAATATTATTTAATTTTTAATAGATTTATATTTAATTATTAATTATTAGATGTAAGTTATAAAATAATAGTTAGATACTTAACTCCAATGCAAATATGATCTGATCTAATCTCATCTTGAACCAAAATATTTTAGATTCGATTTAAGTTATACTTGACCTCGAATCGATCTAAATGTCCCCATTGAGTTCAATATCCTTTCCATGGATTTAATTTGACCTAATTAGTAAATGGATTGGGTCTGACTTTAAAATTATGGCTTGAATATCAAACTAAGTTGGATAAACATCCAGTGTAACTTTATTCGATCCATACTAAAATACATGCTTGTTATATGTATCAATATATTATAATTGATCATTTTCATATTTATGACATATATGCACACCTTTATAAAAAATTTATATGGTTCACCATGCATGGCAATTTTCTCACTTTGACGAAAGGCCCATAGGCCCTAAATGTGAAACTAAGAAGCATGCCGTCCGGTTGGAAATCATTCACCACGCGATTGGTTCGAAGATAAATTGACCGCTTACCCGAGAAGACCAAAATTAACGATGCTGTTCCAGCTCCCATCGCCCGTGCTGGTCTCTCTCACCGACTCGCAAAAGCAAGTGGCCTGGTTCGATAATTGGGTCAACTCGGTCCGAATCCCGCCGGTTCTAGGCCTGGTTCGATAATTGGGTCCGAGTCACATCCGTAGCTTAAAGGTCGCCTCGGCTCTTCCGTTACCTTCCCACCCGTCTCTCCTCTCCCTCCTCTCCCACCTCCCAGTTCTTGATCTCTCTTCTTCTTCATCAGCAGTAACCGCATCAGGAGGAGCGATTCTAAGAGATTTTTAGCGATGAAGCTCGTCCGCCGAGACCTGGTCCCTAATGGACCCGGCAGCGTTAAGGTAAATTATCTTTTCTAATATGTTATTTTCCTCCTCTTCCTCAAAATCGATTTTTTTTTTTTTTTTTAAACTTAATTGATAATTTTTGGGGTAATTTTTTGGGGAACAAACATAATTTTTTGGCTTAAAGGTCGTTCCTGAGGAAGATGATGATATGTGGCATGCCTACAATCTGATTTGCGTAGGAGACAGTGTTCAAGCTATGACGGTCAGGTAGAATGTTGTTTTATTTATTTATTTATTTATATTTTGATGAAGATTTGACATGGGTAGTGCTTTTGATTCTTGGTGCAGAGGATTATAGTAGTTCGTTGTTGTTCTTGAAAACTTTCGTTTTTCTGATGTAATTGGTTATGAATTAGAATAAAATAGTTTGTCGTCAAAACCCTAAGTCTGGCATGATATTTTGCTTCCATATCAAATTAATTCAGAAGAAGAGGCATGAGAAGAGAATGCTACTTAGGTGTTTTTTTTGGGAGCCTTAATTTGAACCTTGTTGTCGGTGAGAATTTGTAAATTAGTCATAATGAACATGGAAAGAAGAAAGGTCTACCCAGCCTTTGCTAATTCACCTTTATGTATGAACTTGATAGGCAATCACAGGCAAAATTTGTTAGCAAGCGTGGGTGTCTAAAAACTTTAGGAGCGTGAACAACCTTATGCTTTGTTAAAACCATCGAAGAGATTTTTGAGAGCAATTAGTGAAATTTAACTCATAAATGTTTTCTTAAGACTCAAGATCCTGACTTTGGCATGCTATGCCCTACAATAATAGTGCGTTACGCAAAGTAGCATTAAACCCCAGCACAGATTTGTCATATATGGGCCATTCACAGATGACCATTTTGGAGGTTCTAACATTTTCACTTAGTTTTGATGGGTTATATTGTTACTTTGACATCAATACACACCCAAAGTGACAAATCTCACATTTGTAATACTTATATATTGATGTTTATTTAAAACTTTAAACTAGGATTAACCAGGGTATAGATATTTGCTTCCAATAATATTTCTCCATTGATGCTACATCAGTTGTTTACCCCAGTAACAATAACATTACCTCAGTCCTGCGTCATGCCAGTGTTGCACACGATCATATAGTTCAGCATAAGATATTGATTCTAGGATAGGAGCTAACTCCTGTTTAAGACCTTTATTTGGTGACCTTACCATGTTAGACATGCAAATTCCTCACTAAAATCTTATAAACTAGTTCGGATAATATTATTTTATTTTACCTTTTTTTTAGTGTGGGACCTAGGAACCTCAATGCTTCAGATTCTACTTGACCTTTCTAGGGCATATAGATCTGGAAGGATTCTTAGGCTTTAGTCTTTTGGAACCCTAAAGTTTTTTTTAGATTTCCCCCAAATGGTTTCAATGATCTGAACACTGATGAATGGAACACTTGCGCTAACATTACCATTGTTTAGGGTTTTAAACAATCTTGAAGTTGTTTTGGACTTTTGTTGGGTCATAGATGGGGACTAGATGAGAAATTATCGTTCTCCTTCGTGATTACTGACATATGCTTACTTATTCCTCCATTGCTATTTTAATGTTGTTTATGGTTCCTAATCTGCTAATTGGAGAATCCTAATCATGAAATCCGTTAAAACATTCCACTCCCCACAAAAAGAAGAAATTCTTCACAACGTGGTCATGACTACCTAGAGAGAGCATAATGGATGGAAATTACTTTAGAAAGACAGCTGAAATTCTGAAACCTAGACAAACTATGATGTCTAATGCCTTGGATTGTTGAATAATATGCTGTTTTAGATTGCTTACCATTATCTTGATAGATGTTGTTACTTTATTAATGCTCAATATACATCTAGAATGAATCTGCCGAGTTCTTGTTTATATTCATTTCATTTGCTCAACCATATGACAGAAAAGTTCTAAGAGAGATGGCTTCTGGAGGGCGTGATGCTGAACGTGTTATATTAAAACTCGAAATTAAAGTTGAGGTGAGATTGATACCATACCCTAGAATAATTAAACATTGCACAAGTGATACCTGACCATGTTGGAGTTAATAATATAATTTATAATTTAAAATAAAAATTAAAAATGTGCAAAAAATTGAGTTTAGTCCATGAGAGTTGGAGAAAGTGATTTCTGCATATCAACAGAGAACGATAAATGCTAAACTTATAAATATGTACAATGACTCTAAATATAATTAAAAAAAAAGATAAAGATATTTTAAGGAACGTAGTTGATGCTTAAAGTGTTATGACTTAATGGGTTAATTAGATACACTATCTAACTCTAAAATCAATGAATCCATGCAATGGAGACCTTTCCTACTAAAGACAGGACTGTTTCATTGGTTTAACTAAGGGGCTTAAAAAGGCCTTTGCTATGCAGTCTGTGTGATGAATGCTGGTATCATTTGGTCGGTGGGAAACTCATTGATGGTAGTTAAATGGATTAACAGCCAGACCTTGTAGTCTAAACACCATTGTCTGGAGTTCCTTTGAGATGTTGCCAAAAGCCACACCCTCTTCAACTGTGCTGATGTTTGTGCAAGGGTGATCAGGTTGCTGTTCAGTCTGCCAATTTTGCCTGCTACATGGCTAGTTTGCCCAAGGATATGGGCGGCTGATTTCTCAGGGGCATCAACTTAAGTGCTTTGGTTGATACTACTGGGTTTAGTTTTGAATGGATGTAACTAGGGCATGTGGCCCATTGTTTGCCTTATATATAGTCAAGTGGATCTCCATCCAGATTTGATCAAGTTGTGATTGGATAATGGAGGTCCAATATTGATGACCCAAGATGTGATTTACTATCTTTAAACTACTTGCACACAAAAACTCATGTGATTTCGAGACCCTGGCCCATGGATCAAGTGGTCAAAAAATAGTGGATCACATCCAATTGTTTGGATGATCAATGTTGGACTCCAATTGTCCAATCATGACTTGACTGGATTCGAGTGTGTATTTGCTCGACTAGATCCTAGTCTACCTCTACATATAGGGTTTTTTTTTGCTTTGCATGTTTATCCATGAAATATTTTAGTGCAAACCCATCCTTTTCATATTATCTCTTGAATTAACACCAGTGAAGATTAACTAGGGTTGTGTAATAACATAAATGCCCTTGACTAAATGAGGGAAGGAGTTGCGAGATTTATTCTTCTTCCTTGATCTATAGTTCGTCTTGAACTAGGTGGACTTCCCTAGGTTGACACTCAGGTTAGCAGGGAAAGAAGGAGAGGAGCTATGCATTGACATGAACAAGCTAAGCTACGAGATTTTCTCTATTCCAAGAGTAAGTTCCTCTTTGATTACAATGACCACAAGCTCTGGGTCCCCAACCCTTCTTGTCTCTAACATCAATGCCACCACCATGACCATGAAGAACTAGAGGGGCAAGGTCTGCATCCTCTTATTGACAGCGGTGAGGATGGTGACATGTGGGGCATCCTCCTTGGCAAGGTTGTGGCATATTTAGAATAGGCCCTCCAAGCCAAATCTGACAATCCTTACGCTTACTTCTTTAACTACTTAGATGTCATCGCTAGCATCGATGTTAGTGGTGGCCTTCGCCATGATACTCTTTGTCAAGGAGGGGGAATGGCCATGGCATGGCAGCGAAGGGGGAGAACCGGACAAGTAGTGATAGGTTGTGGAAAAGCTCAAAGAGGAGGTTAAGGTATGACAAGGTAATGGCCCTAGAGCATTACAAATTCTACACCACCTTCAACATTCTCACACCCATCCATAAATGGCTTGATAAGGGGGTGTTTGGATTGTTTTGTTGATGATTTTGATGATATCTTTGTTATCTGTTAATGGGCAGATGTTTGGATCATGAAAGGTGATCTTCTTTTTGTTGACTTCTGTTGGGTTTTCCTTTGAGAATATAGGATTAGAGTTGTAGGGAGAGCTAATATAGGGCACGTTGGTTGAGCCAGAACCAAAGCACTATATACTAGCCATTGGGAGAGCTGTCCTCTTTGCCTGGAACATGGAGGATGTTAGGGTAGTGGTAGTGGTGGTGGTGGTGTTCATGGACCCTAAGGATTGGCAATGCAAGGCAATGTAGTTTTTGGTGGGGCAGTGATGACATTGAATAGAGTGTAGGTGGGGATGGTCTACCCAGGGATTGGGGTCTTGACAGTACCAGGGTGGGTGAGTGTTGATTAGTATGACTAGTTGAGCATAGCAAAGGTGGCTGGAGCGGGATCATGTTGATGAGGGAACCAAGGGTGGTGGGGCATAGGTTAACTATTTCATAGTTTAAGGATGGAGTAGTCTAGGGGCAAAAATATCCTAAAGAAATGAAATTAACACTGTTAATGGTACAGAAGTAGATAATTCTATTGTCATCTAGTTAACCAGAGGGATGTATAAAGAACAAGATTTTATGTATTATGCTGGTTAAATATAAATATAAATATATATATATATATTTTGGGTACTAAAAAAATTGATTGAGTTTTGTACAAATATTGTAAGGTTATATTAGGTGAGAGTTTAACTATCTAATATAGATTGATGGCTATGGATGTATGTAATCGGAAATGGAGGAAGACAAAAGAATATAGGAGTTTGAGGATTAGATGATAAAATTTGAAAAACGAGAAACTAATAGCTTTTAAGGATGGAATGAAGGAAAATAAAATCTAGATGAGGAAATTAGTATCATATGGAAGAGATGGCTGATAATATTAGATAAGATTAGCAGAACTAGGTACCGGTATTGAGCCGGTTTAGTATCGAATTGAGCCAAACTGAATCGGTAGCATATCGGTAGCTCGGGCTGTTATGCCTTTTTTTCATAGTTTTTTAATTTTTTCTTTTTTATGTAGTGTACGAGGCTGAGAGCCTTTTATGAGCTCTCATTTTCTCTTCTTTCTCTTATTTATATTTAAAATCATTTAAGTAAATATATTTACTTAAAATTTCTCATGGAAATAAGGGAAATACTTTTCATTTGAATTCAACAAAAATATTACAAAAAGAATCAAATTTCTTAAGAATAAAAAGTCAACTCTCTTTCTCAAGAACAAATCCGAAGAATTTCAAGAAATTTTGGTTTAATAAATATCAAGTTAGAGTACTTTCATTTTGGATAAAAATCTCAAAAAATCAATTTAACTTAAAATGATTAAAAAGTAAAATATCGAAAAAAATTATCTTAAAATATAATTTGTAAGGTTTTGGTCAACAGTTGATCAAACTTATAGGGTTTTTAGACTTATATAACATTACAGTAACGATGAACCTCACACCGAACTATGTTGATTTGATCTATAGTTTATCAAAACAATAACATTAAACTTGCCATGAAATCCTAAGGTTAAAATATATTCCTTAGGGTTCAAAATATGATGCGTCATTAGATCGAGGTTAGGGTGTTACATCCCCCCATCAAGAAAAATACTTCGACCTTCGATCTATTGATATATTATAGTTTGGACCTTAAGAAATACGTTTTAATTTTATGATTTTATAGTAAGTTTAATTTTATTATTTTATGAGCTGTGAATTAAGTTGGCATAGGTCAGCGTGAGGTTCACTGTTCCTATGATCTTATGTAAGTATGAAAATCTATAAGTTTGACTAAGTATTGACCAAAGTCCTAAAAATTATATTTTAAGATAATTTTTTCTAGTATTTCGTTTACTCATCATTTTTAAGTTATATTGATTTTTTGAGATTTTTATCCAGTGTGGAAGTATCCCAACTTTATATTTGCTAAACTAGGATTTTATGAAATTCTCTGAATTTATTCTTGAGAGAGGAAGTTGACTTTTTATTTTTAAAAAATTAATTTTTTTAATATTTTTGTTGAATTCAAATAGGGGATATTTTTCTTATTTTCATGAGAAATCTTAAATAAATGGATATTTACTTGAATGACTTTGAATGCAAATAAAAGAAAAGAGAGGACAAGAGCTCATAAGAGGCTTTCAGCCTTCCTCTCTCTTTTTAAGTGAGTTCACAAGAGCCTACATGCCACCCAGCTTACCCTGCAACCCATCCCACAACTGAACGACATGGTTCGGATCGATTCACAATGGTTCAAACCAGTTTGCACTTGTTCGGATTGATTTGCAGGCAAAACTGAATCGAATATAATTTTTGAATCAATTTTTAGTCGGTTTTGTTTGGTTCGGCCTGAATCGGCTAGTTTGTTTCGATTCTGCCAATCTACTATTAGAAAAGTAGCTATAGAGGTGTTAGAGAAGTTAAAAAAAAGGGATTATATGATAAGAAAATTTGATAGAATGAGAAAGTTCAATTTAGTGGTTAAGGTTAAAAGAAAGTAATATAGAAAATTATTTAAATGTAGGAATAAAGAAGTGCATAAAAAACTTTAAGATTGCTAAGAAAGAAGTTAGAAAGGCGATATATTGCTAGATTCAAGATATATGAAGAGTTGTATTATAAGCTAGAAATCAAAGACGATAAGAAAGATATATAGGATTGCAAGACTAAGAAAAAGAAAAACTAGAGATATAATTCAGATTAAATACATTAAAGATGATAATCAAAAAGTTTTGGTCAAGAAGGACAAGATCAAAAAATTGAAGAAACTGTTCTAATAAATTATCAAATGAAAATCATATAGATTTAGGATGCATTACTAGTTTTATTGAGCATAGAAGTATCATGTATAGTCATAAAATTAAGATATGCAACGTAAAAGAGGCTGTAAAAAAGATTGAAATAGGGAGAGTAGTGGGACCTATCGAAATTCCAGTTGAGGTTTAGAAATGTTTATGTGATGTAAGGGTAACTTGATTGATAAATTTGTTTAATAAGATTTTAGAAATCAAGAAAATGCTTAATGAATGGAGGAAGAACACTATAGTAGTGATTTATAAGAATAAAGGTGATATTTAAAACTGTTAACTATTGTACTAAAAAATTTTGAGAGAGGGTAATTGAGTATAGGTTAAGATTTAGTACAAAAATATTAGAAAATTAATTTGGTTTTATACTAGAAAGGTTGATCATGAAAGATATTTTCTTCTTATATGGTTAATAGAGAAGTATAAATAAAAGAGACAAGGTCTTCATATAATTTTTATTGATTGAGATAGTATATCATAGAGCTTTTAGAAAAATCTTATGATAGGTATTATAAAAGAAATGAATGCTCGTTAAACATATTGATATAATAATGGACATGTAAGATGGAGTAGCTACTGATGTAAGAACTTTTGACAACAATACCATTGGGCTTCAAATTACAATATGTTTACATCGGGGATCTATTTTTAGTTTTTACCTTTTGCTTTAGTTATGGATGAGCTTATTAGGTATATTCAGGATGATACTTTATGATGTATGTTATTTATAAATGATGTAATAGATGAAACTAAAGCTAAGTTTGGCATCGTTGTCACTTTTTTAAAAGAAATTAGAAACAAGAATTCTGTTTTCTTTTTTCTGGTCATCTGTAACAACAGAAACATGTTTGGTAGTTGCTATTGCTTTTTATTTTTTACATTTTTGACAACAAAAACATATTTGGTAGCTACTGTTATTTTTTATTTTTTAAGTAGGAGACACTTTTAAAATGTTGCCTTTCAAAAATGTCTTTTGGTTTTCAAGTTACTTTTAATGGAAGTGAAAAATTTTGCTTTAACTTTTTTCATAAATAATGAAAGTTACTTTTAAAAATAAAAAATAAAAAATAAAAACTATGTAACCAAACATATTTTTTACATTGAATTTCATGTTTCTACTTTTAAAAATAAAAAATAGGAAATAAAATTGATACCAAATTGGCATTAATATTAGGGTTAATAGTAAGTTGAAATTATATAGAAGTGCATTAAAATATAAAGGTTTAATGTTAAGTAGGACAAAAATAAAATACATGAAATATAAATTTAGTACAATTAGTAATAGAGACGAAGATAAAGTAAAAATTGAGGATCATAGAATTTTTAAAAGTGACCATTTTCGATATTTATGATCGATTATTCATAAGAAAAAAGAGATCGATGATGATATTCTTCATAGGATTAAAACATTTTGGATATAATAGAAAAGTGTAACTAGAATGTTATATGATCATAAAATGCTAGCTAAGTTATAGGAAAAATTTTATAAGATAGCTATGAGACCAGCTATGCTGTATGGTATGGAATATTGGGCGATTAAAAAAATTACATGTATATAAGATGAATACAACTAAAATAAGAATATCGAGATGGATGTGTGATAATAAAAGAAAATATAAAATAAAAAATGAAGCCATTTGTAAAAAGATAAAGGTAGCAACAATTGAGGATAAATTAAGAAAATGATGATTCAAATAGTTTGAATATTTGGAACATAGACTTAGGATTGTATCGGTATGAAGGAGTGATTTGATATATGTAGTATATAAATATATGTGTGTGTGTAGATTGAAAATTTTGTGGGAGGAAGTAATAAAAAAGGATTTAATATTTTCACATCTGATAAAAAGTATGACTTCAAATTAAGCAAGATGAAGAGAAAGGATTCATGTAACCAATCCTAGCTAGTTTGAAATTAAGGTTTTGTTGTTGTTGTTGGAGATTGTCTTATCAAATTATCTCATTGATAATTGGAGGCTAAGAGTGGCAAAAATTGACTCATCATGAAAACTTGAACAGATCCAACCCAACCTTGTTTCTTTCAGGTCTGGGTCTAAACTTTCTTTTTTTTTTTTTGACTTGAAAAATTTAAATTGGCTAGTTGCGAGTCAAAGCTTTGACTTGGCTGGGGTCATGAGGATAGAATTTTATTTCAATCAGGTCAGATTGCATCCAGTCATGACCTTAAGAGTCCCAACTTGATGCTATTGTTCGTTCAGTCATGGTTCAAGGGTTCATATATTATTCTCTTAGCTTGAGCTAGCCTGATCCAATCCATTGCCACCATTACTGAAGTCTATTTTATCATCTTATCTTCAAGATTATGCTTATAATGTCAATGGTGGTTGTAGGTAAGCTTGTGATCTTGCATGGATGATTGGATTATTTTGATGCATAAATAAAGAAAAATTTCAAAGTCTGCAAAATTGGTGTACATTACTAGTTCGACATGGTACGGTTGGCACGGTACGACATGCATCCCATATCGAGATAGGATATCAATACCTTTACACACTTTCAACTTGTAATCAGATTGGTATTGGGTGGTATCTTCGGATCAGTTTGGTTCTTATTGAATTGAATCTCGGTATTATATCAATAGCTTATCGGTATAGTGTGGTATGGTCAGTATGAGTTGGCATGCTAGACCTTGAAAAATTTTATGTCATACATGTGCTTGAGCCTATGTTTTGAGGGGCAATTGTGTAATTGTTTGCATGCATTGTGAATGGTCCACACATCTTAGTGCTATCGGTCCCATGCTGCCATGTAAGCACATATACCTGAACACAAGGACTTTTCCCATGTGCCTTGTATTATCTTAAGGGATGAAAAGTGGAAACACATACCAATTATCTTTCTTTATTTGTTTAGTTTATGTTGGTATGCAAGCAACCATCAAATTACTTTGTGCGCCTTGTCTCTTATTTTAATGCCTTTACTCTTTATTTGGTTGCCTTCCTTTCCCTTCTAATTATCCTCATTAATTCCTCCTATATAATTGTTGGACATTTTATTTTGTCCGTTTAGTCTTCTTTTTCCAGACTGGTCCTTTGTATAATCCCAACTAGACATACTTCTATCTTTGCATTTTTCTCCCCAAAAGATATCTTTCCCTTCTTTTCTCTTGTTTCCCATTTGAAGTCACATGTTGTATCCCACAGATTGTGAGAATCCATGTATGATTGGCTCAAAATGTTATAGCTAGCTCAAAATGTTATAGGGCTAATAAAGGGACACGTTATAGTTGCATTCCTCAAAAGTGACACCATAGTTGCATTTCTTAGTGTTAAATAGGTAATAAAACCCAAGAGGGAAATTGAGGCCAATGCAAAATCTAAGCAAGAAAGAGTTGATAGATAGAATCCTAAATGAATATTCTAAAATTCAAACACCCCCTTTTCATAATATAGCAAAGATATAAGCTATAAATTATGTTTGACTAAATCTTTCTTTTTTTTAAGGAGGGGGTTACCCACTCTCAGGCCACCTAAGTGTAGGCCGGATCTGAACTTAAGTCATTGGATACCACTGCCTAATGATTTTACCAACTTGAGATATTGATGCCTGCGACTAAATCCAGGTTATTGGCAGTGTTTTATTACTCTAAATGAAATAATATAGCAAGTTGCTTTTCATTACTTTTGAGTTGCATAAGGACAGACAAAACACACACGTGTCCATGCATATGCATGCATCCCTAAACCCAAATTCATAAACCCTATATACATATGCACACACATGTATGCATACATAAATACATTTATGTGGACTGTGCTATTTTATAGTTTATTATATGATATATAGGCTATATATCTAGTTTAATCAAATCCAGGTTAGAAGGGACCCTTTATTACTTCTAATAAGATATTACAGAGCATTATTCCATTAATTTGTGTTTTCCTTAGAAAATCTTGCTTCTCTCATTTTCTCTTATCTGAACTTGCCAATAACTTCCCCCCAACTTCAATCCAGTTTTCCTTTGAGCTGTTTTTGTTTAGTTCCTGAAAACTGTGTATGCATTATCCACCATTTTGCCTCTGTTTTGTTGCAAATGGCACATTATTTTAATAAGATCTCCAACCCTTTATTCTCATTCAGTTAATCCATCTCTAATTTGATCTTGCTGGGTTTTAAGTTATGCTAAAGTGACTGCATAACTAATGAAGTTATGAAGATCCTGTTTATATTTTTCATTGTTACATTAGCTTTCTAATTTCTTATGGCTATCCAAACACATCTTTTCCTTTTTGCATCTCATTATTTTTTATCTATAAACATTTTTTGATAATTAAATATTGACTGTAATTCATTGCACTTCTCAGTCTGTTGATTATGACAAGGAGGGGTCAGTATTGCGTATACGTGGAAAGAATATTTTGGAGAATCAACATGTGAAGGTCAGTTCAGTTCGATAGTAAAATTTATTTACTAATGTAGTTATTGTTAAGAAGCAGTGCTAGTAACTTGTTTGTTCTAAATTCAGATTGGACAATTTCATACTCTAGAGATTGAGCCACATAGGCCTTTTGTGCTAAGGAAGGTATACTCTCAATTATTAACTTCCCTCTTTTGACTTATCTCATTCAGCAAAAAGACATTATGAAATATAATGTTCTTTCTGTACCAAAAAGAAATAGTGCTCTTTTTTATGTAAAAAAATCATTGCACTAAATTGAAATTCACAAGAAAAAAGAATAACCTTAATGTGTGGACTTTTCTGATCTTTATCTTGACATTCATATTGATTATTCAGCAATCTGTTTGATCTATTAGTGCGATATAAAATGTTTTGCCACCGGAATAAATAAGCTATGAATCAAGGCAGTTGCCATTGCTTAAATATGATACTAAGACAACAACAACAAAGCCTTAATCTCAAGCTAGTTACGGTCGACTATATGACTTTTCCTCCGTTCTGCTTGGTTTGAGTCATTTTCTGTAAGATGCAAAGATTTAAATCATTTTTTATCACTTTTTTCCATACAATTTTTGGTCTACCTTTATCTCTTTTTTTTTTTTTTATGTATTAAATCACTCCTTTGCATTGGTGTATCTTTGGGTCTATGTTGCAAATATTCAAACCATTTAAGTCATCTTTTCTTGTCTTCAATTGGTGCTATCTTTACTTTCTTATAAATTGCTTTATTTTTTATTGTATCTTTTCTTTTTATTATTACACATCCATCCCAATATTTTCATTTCAGTCACATTCATTTTATGTACATGTAATTTTTTAGCTGCCCAATATTCTGTACTATAAAGCATAGCTGGTATGATTGTATGAATTTTTCGTTTAATTTGGCAAGTATTCTATGATTATATAATATTTCAGTTGCACTTCTTCACTCATCTAACTTGCTTTAATACTATAAACAACATTATTTCCAGTCTCTCATTTCTTATAAATAATCAAACTTAAATATCGAAAATGATCATTTTTAGAAATGTTATGGTCTTCAATTTTTACTCTACATTCATTTCTATTTCTAATTGTACTAAAATTGCATTTCATGTATTCTGTCTTTGTTTTACTTAATTTAAAACTTTTAGATTCTACTGCATTTCTTCGTAATTTTAATTTACGATTAACCAGAGCCTTAGTTTCATCCATTAATACTATATTATTTCCAAATACATGTACCATGAAATATCATTCTGAATATATCTTATCAGGAATCTATTTGACTAACATTTATCTACTTTTAAAAGTTATTAGATAAGAGTCTTTCTTTTTAAAATTTGTGTTGGCTAGTATTAAATCATATGCTATTGCAAACTCTAAAATATTATTTTCTTCATTTCTATCTCTGAAACCATAACCTCCTTGTGCTATTTGAAAATTCATATTATATTTTCTTGCATGTTAATTCAAATATGCTTTGATAAATATTTTTTCTCACTAGGAATCACTTGAATTACTCCATCCATGCCCTCCCAAAGTTTTGTTTTGCAGTGTTATTTAAACCCACCTAAGGAGTATAAGCACTAATAATATTAATTAACTCCTTTTTGGATGCTAATTTATTTAAAATTATTCTATTTCCTATTCTCTTAATATCTACAAACTTACCTTTTAAACTCTTATCTGCAATAATTTTTACTCCATTTTTATTCTTATCTTTACTTATATATCAAAGTTTATAATCATCAACCTTTTTTGCTTTCTCTTTTATTCACTTAGTATCTTATAGACAAGCTACATTAATTCTCCTTCTTATCATTGTATTTATTAATTTTATTAATTTTTTATTAATGATCATATATTCCAAGGTGATAAATATATTTTCTTTTATTTATTTTATTTTCTTTGATTGACTTCTTTACCCACACCTATTCATAAAGGTGTGAGAATCCTTGTTTATTTTCTATTGCACCTGGGCATTGATGTGACGTTGATGTGATGCATTGCTTCTGGGAACCATTCTAGCTATCTTTGCAAAACTTTCCATTACATCTGAAATTTGATGTAGCGTGTCACAAGTAGAGATGCCCCAACTGTTTTCTTTATTATATTTATGTGACTATAATTTTACTTTGGTCATCAATCCTATCATATTGCTTGAATATGTTAGAGTTCATTAATATTTGACAAAAGATGAGCTGAAATGTTTCTAGAGTTCAAAATAGTTTTGAATGTCATAGTCTTTGGTCTCCATGCTGTATTTTTTTAAATTAATATAAACATAAAGAATAATTAGAGTGAACTTCTAATGCCTAAAATACAGAACTGATTGCCATGAAGAAAATGATCATGTATAATGTTCTTTTATTCACTCTTATACTTATTTATAATGATTCAATAATAAAATACCATTGTGTGGAAATACTTTAACTCCTGGTAATTTTCCCTTGTGAAGTCAATTTCGAACAACTATAAGCGTGCAAAGTCTGTATTTGTTATCAAGCAACATTAGAGGCAAGAGGTAACTAGTCTTGGATGGAATGGGCTCTCATGTTTTGATTCTAAGCATTTTTTTTCTTAGCTGGAACATGTGCATTGAAGCTACCAAGCTTCTGTTTATTCTTTGCTTGTTTTAACTTATCGAACCATTTTATGTCCCAGTGTTAAATTAAATTTTCAGCCACATATATGCCATTGCGTAGTTATTGACCATCACATTTCCTTGGCACCTTGATAAAAAATTGATCATGGGAAGGCAGTACTTCATCACATGATTCCATGCATTTTGTATGTGATGGTTTGATAATTAGTTGCCGATCTCCATGTAATCAGCAAACTGCATGATAAACATTGTAACAACCTTCCTCTTTTAAGTGTCTGGATAACCAGTCTCCTTGTGAGAACCCATGGGTTGAATTCCTTAGATTAAATCTTTTCTTCCTTCTTTGTTTACTCTTCTCGTCTGGTGGAAACTTGAATGTTGCTTCCTAGTTTCATGAGTTTGAAACATGTAATTGATAAGGTAGCCGTTTGGAAAACCGACAACCTACTGGGATTCATGCTAAATGCCTCTCTGGCCCAAGCTTACATTTGCTGGGAGGCTGGCACCATTTCATATAGGATTTGTCATGTTAAGCATCAGTTGTGCAATATTCTTAACCTTTTGTGGATCATACATTGTTCTATCAATTGGCCTATATGCTTGCTGGTTAAGGGTTTTCTAATGTAATGCATCACCGTGTATATCAACTGTCGTTACCAATTAAATGAAAATGTGTCGTTGCAAGCAAACTGTAGGGTTCTCAGTGTGGATCTATTGATTTGCTGTTAACTTGTCATGGAAAAATATACTGAATTTATCTGGCTTTGGGTCCTCCATAACAAAGAGCTGCTGCGTCTGAATCTCCATAAGCATCATTTTTTAATAAAATTCTTCATATTTTAAACCATGTAATTTAAAGATTATCTAGATTGTTAACATAGTTGGTACAATACTAAACATCATAAGTAGTAGAAATGTTTGCAGGAGTAAATGTAACTTTTATACGATGATTTTGTCAGTGTTTATGTTATTGATGCTGTGACAAAAATTATTAAATCTAAAGGAAAATGTAACAAGAAGATGGATCCTGTGCTTCCCATGTCTGGTTCTCTGTCTGCCAAATCCCTAAATCTCATCTGCTTATTCTTTCACTCAGTACCATCCTAGAGAGCGGAAACGTGAGTTGGTAATGCAACTTTGCATGTTCTTTGGCAGTTATACTCAAAAGTATTTTATAAGAACTTTCTGTTTTTGTATATTTGCTTCTTCTTCACTGTTTTCTGTGTTGTTTCATCTATTGCACCAATGGAAGGAGGAAGAATATTCCCATGTTTCTAGACAGAAACTTTCTTCAAATTCAGTCTTTGTAGTATTGACGTGAAGGTTCATCTCAAGGCAGTCAATATCATTCATGATATTACCTGAATTTTTCCATTTGTGCTACTCTATTGGCACTTGGCAATGTTTACCTGTTCATACTGTTTCTTAGCACATTCTTTTTTAATTACGTTTATCATTTGGACATTATTATGTGGATTAAGCACCTTTTTTTTTATGTTGCTATACCTATTTTATTCCTAAATAAAATTTTTTATTTTTATCAATGAATCATCTAGGATGTCTGGGATTCGATGGCACTTGATGTTCTCCACCAAGCATGTGGTATGCTGTCTTTTAGTTAAATAAATGCCCGATATCTTTATGGATTCTCTCATTAGAGCTATTGTTCTTTCTTATGGTTTGCCCATGTTTGAAATTCAATTTGCCCCTGCATTGCTGTAAGCAGTAGTAGCTGAGGTATGCTTGATTGTTTGTTTATAAAGATCTGAGAAGTGTTATGGTTCTTGGTTATCAACCCTAGTTGTACAACAAATAGTGTGGAACCTCTAGTCTGGTGCAACATTATTGCTATTTCAGATTACTGAGTTCTAAGGAAAAAATTATGTGCCAACGATATGATAAATCATTCTTTCATCATATCATATGTTTGATATTCTGGAAATATCAACTACTAAATAACTATGACTTAAATCATTAACTCTCCAAGAGGATATCTTTGGACTTGATTAATTTATTGACATAATATTTATATAGACTAGCCTCACACTAAATAATTATGGTTAAAGGTTGTCGGTTATTCCAAGGTTTACAGTCTTGGAATGGAGGGGCTGCTGGATTTTGAGGAGATGAAGATGCAGATTGTTAGATCTCCTTAGGAGAGAAGCCACGGTGGTTGGACCTTGCAAATATTGAACCTGGGGGTGGTTGTATCTCTCATGGACTGAAGTCGGGGAAATTTAGATTCCACAAGGATTGAAGTTGATGAGGCCAACCAAATGTGGCTGGAACTTGTGGGGAAGGAGGTATAGGTGGCTGGATGAGGGGGTAGGAGGGGCCTAATCTTGTGAGGACAAGGGTAAGGTCGTTGGATCTCATGGAAACAGAACTGAGGTCAACAGTCTTTATGGTAGAGGCATGAGCAACTGAATCCAGTGGGGATGGCAGTGGCACCGTGAGAGGGAAGGAATGGGAAGTCGAAGAGAGGGCAAGAGAGGAGGTTGGAGAAGGATGTGAAGGGAGAGCTGGAGTAGGATGGGTGGGTTTACGATTTGGAGTGGAGGGGGAACGTGGATATCTAGCGAATAGATATTTGACTGGCTGAGTCACAGTTGACCTGATGCTGAGCTAGAAACCTGTGACTTGGTGATCAAGGCAGTAGTCTAAGCCATTGAGTTTAGAATGTTGTGCCAATCTGATTTTCTCTATGTATCCCTTATAACAGTGCCTTCATCTCTCCTTGCCTGCAATTTCATTTCTCATTTTGCCTTTTGCAAGGACTAGTTCTTCATGATCTCTAACAATTAGTCCTAGGTTTTTTTTTTAGTTATTGGTCCTCGAAGGATCTATCACTATTTAGTGCCCACCAACTGATCTCTAGCGGATGTTATTTAACCTATTTACATTCTACATTTTCGTGGTGTTATCAGGTCTATTTTCTTTTCAAAAGAATGCAATCATGATCTATGTTTGATTCACTTTAGCTTGTGTGTAGGATAGGTTCAGGATTTTGGATGAGGGTGGAGCTAAACTTTGGTTATGATAAGCTAAATATCAATGAGGCTCATATCTTGTATGTGGGATATTGTGATCGTTGGTAGCATACCTAGATCATCTAGGAATGGTTGCTTGCTTAGGTATTATAATTCTGGGAATAGATAATGTAACACACACACACACACACACACACACACACACACACACACACACACACGCTTTTGACGAGAACTAGAATTATGCCCTCTTCAAATCATGTGGCATCCATAAGTGATGTGCTAATGAAGTGGATGTGAATTTATCTATTTTTAGAGGTGGGTGCATCAATTATAGTCCTAAAATAATGTTTGCATGGAAAAAGATTGAAGAAACTTGAAGATGCTATGCTAAAATATGCATGGGTGGAAGTTGACAGAACTATTCTCAAAAGCTTTTTGTGAATAACCTTGTTGCGGTGAAGCAATGACATGCAAGGTCAGAAGTTTGCTTTTAATCTCAGTTCTGGTCAGAAATCAAGTTTCAGTTTCAAACAATTTGATCAAAAGAAAGAGGAAAAAGGAAAAAAAAAAAAAGCCAAGTTATAGAAAAACATATTATAATTATTGGATACATGGTTTTAACTATTGTATGCATGGTTTTTATGTTATCAGCTAAAAGATGAGACAATTATTTTTTAAATTATATAAAAGTCATTGAAAGTGTTAAAAAAATCATGTTATTCATCAATTTAAATCATAATATGTTATTGAATTGTTTGAGGACAATACTATTACAACAACAAAGCCTTAATCTCAAACTAGTTGGGGTCGGCTACATGAATCCCTTTCCTTTGTGCTACTTGGTTTTGGGCTAAACTTTTGATAAGATGTAAAAGTATTAAGTCTTTCTATATTACTTTCTTTCATATGATTTGCGGTCTACTTCTATTTTACTTTTTTTCCATATGAATTGAATCTCTCTTTCATATTGGTGGATATCTGGACTTAACGTTTTATATATCCAAACTTTATAAATGGTCTTCTCAATTTATCCTCAATTGGTGTCATCTTTATCTTTTTATGAATGGCTTCATTTTCTATTCTCTCTTTTTTTCTTTTATATTACCATTATGTTCATCACAACATTTTCATTTTGGCCATGCTCATCTTATATACATGCAGTTTTCTAACCATCCAATATTTTACATCATAAAGCATGGTCAATCTTATGACCGTTTTATAAAATTTTGCCTCAACTTGATGGGTATCCTATGATGGTGTAATATTACAGTTGCATGTCTCTATTTTATTCAACCTATTTTATTCTTATGGATGATAACATCTTTAGTCTCTCCTTATGAATAATTGATCTTAAATATAAAAATTAATCGTCCATAGGAATTTTATACTCTACCTTTATTCCTATTTCTAATTTTACTAAAATTGCGCCCTATATATCATGTCTCGGTCCTGCTTAACCTAAAGTCCTTCGATTGTAATGTATTTTTTCAAAATTCCAATTTATGAGTAACCCTAATATTATTTTCATCTAGTGAGACTATATTATTGACAAATAGGATGCACCAAGAAATATAATCTATTGTAAAACTATTGTGATTGGAAACTCATTGTTGTTAATACCATTAGTTTTCATACTAGTAACCGCTTTATTATACATATTTTTAATTATATTAATATATAACATAAAAATCCTTTCTTTTCTAACCTCCATCATAATACTTTTCCATTAACTTTTTTAGGAGAAAAATAGCTCCTCTGGTTGAATTTTTTATCATAAATCTAACTTGCTTCTTAGATATTTTTGTGTCACATATCAATCTATACTTAGTCACCCTCTCCTAAAGTTTTATGCTATAGTTCATGAGTCTAATACCATTATGGTTAGAACAATTTTGAATTTTACTTTTATTCTTATAAATTGGTACTATAGTACTCTTTATTCATTAATCATGTTCTTGGTCATTAAACTAATTAATCAACTAATTTACTCCCACATCGCCTAAAAACTTTGAAACTTGGTTAGGAATTCTATTAGGTTCAATTGCTTTGCCTAATTTTATCTCTTTTATAATCTTTTTTATCTTAGATATTCTAATTTTATGAGTACACTTAACATTTTTATCCTCAAGAGAACTAGTAAGGAATCTTAAATCATTTACGCTACTTTTTTTCATTTAACAATTTATTAAAATGACTTTACCATTCTTTGATCTCGTTCTTCTTAACCAAAATTTTTTAGTCTTCATCTTTGATGCATTTAGCTTGAGTCATGTCTTTAGTTTTCTTTTTTTAGCTTTGCAATCCTTCTCTCTCTTTCCCTCTCTCTCATACACACACACCCGCACACCCACACATAAGTATAATTCTTTTTATCTTTAGTTTCTCACTTATGATTATACTCTTTATATACTTTAATTTTAGCATCTCATACTAGCTTCTTCACTTTATTCCTATCCATCTTATAGCTTTCATATATTTCTCTATTCCTATATTTAGATAATTTTTATGTAGTACTCTCTTTAAGCATTAAGCGCCAACTGAATTTCTCATTTCTTGATCGCATTTTTTTATTGTATGACCCATTTTATTTAATTTTCGTAGCATCTCTCTAATACTGTTAGGTATATCTCTCCATATGGTATTAATTTCCCTATTTAGATCCTATTTTCCTTCCTTGAACGTTCTATCCTTAAAAACTATTTATTTTCCCTCCTTTCAAATTCTAGTATCTAGTCCTTAGGTTCCTATGTTCTTTAGTCCTCTTTTATTTTTTAATACATATATTCAAAATCATCAATCTACATTGGTTAAACTCCCATTCAATATGACCTTACAATCTTTACATAAAACTCAATCCTTTTAATAAAGAAGAAATCTATTTGATCGATATTATAGCGACTTTTAAAAGTTATTAAGAGTCCTTTTTAATGCAAGTGTTAGCTAATATCAAGTCATTTGCCATTGTAAATTCTAAAATATCATTTTCTTCCTCATTTCTATTTCTAAAATCATAAACTCCATTCATCGTTTGGTCCCTTTCAAAACATAGATAACATTTTCCCATGTATCTATTTAAATCTCATCCGATAAATATCTTTTCTTCATTAGAAATCTTTTGAATTATATCATCCATATTGCGTTGTTTTGTACCATCATTTAATCCTACCTAGGAAGCCCAAGCATTAATGATATTAATAGACTCATCTCCTAACACCAATTTAATCAAGATTATTTTATCTCTTACTCTCTTAGCGTCTCCAAACTGATCTTTTGAACTCTTATTTGTAGTAATTCTTACTCTTTTTTTTTTTTCTCTGTATTCCAAAGTTTATAATCTGTCTCATCAATTTTGTTTGCTTTTTCTTCTATCTACTTAGTTTCTTACAAACAAGTTATGTTAACTCTCCTCCCAGCATCGTATTTATAAGTTCCATTGAATTTGATGACAATCTAATTAATTATATAATATTAAAAGCACAAAAAAGATGTAAGAGTAAAATTTACAGAATTCAAACACAAAAATGAGCATAAAGATGGACTCTATATGAAATCGCCATTATACCAAGTTATGATTACCAACAAATGGTTTATAATCTATATAAATTGAAAGTGTGCTGACAACATAATTGGTCAAACACCAAATCCTGCCTGGAGATTTTTCTAGTTTGATGCAAGCCCTTTAATGTTAGACTACTGATTGCTTTGATTGAAGTAGTTAGTTTCCTGGTCTTTTATGCTATTTGTGTTTGAAATCCTTTTTGGGGGGTTTGTTTCATTTGGGTGGCAAAGCAGATGCAAAACGTTTGCTTTCTAATTTTGTTGTTGTGGAACCAAATTTCAGATCCTTCTGCAAGTGCTGATCTGGCTGTCATTTTGATGCAAGAAGGGCTGGCTCACTTGTTTCTCATTGGCAAAAGGTTCTTGTTATCATAATTTACTTGTCATTAATTAAATAATAAGACAAAGAGTACTTCAATCCTTAATGATTTTTACTCAAGTTAGACATATTTTGCAGCTTTATGAACTTTCTGTTTGGTCTATTTAATAGATCATAGCATTATTGAGAATATAATTGATCGTTATTGAAAAGTTCGAAGAGATCGTTTATTCCAGCATCAATCAATTAGTTTATGTTAGTTTCATATTTTATCAATGGTTCTCATTATGGTGGATTACAAACCAAAATTGTTTGACAACATGTTACATATTGCACATCTTGCTTGTGAAATTTATATATGGTTCATTCAATTTTGTTTGTTATAAACTATAGCTTTCCTCTCATATGTGCTGCCAGTTAAAATTGTCTTCAAAATTCTTACTTTACTGTAACTTTGTGTATTTTGCTGTTTATCTTCTAAGATAGTCTCTTTGCATCTTATGATGCAGAATACTTGGTAAAAGTCCTTGTACCCATAACTTGTAGATTACATAGGATGAGCATGATTAAATTGCTGGGAGTTTTATCCTTGCAGGAGGTTGTTATTCAGTGGCATTTGGAAAGGAATTATAACTATGATATTTAGTAGATGGGAATAGTGGCCATTTGGAAGGTTTGACCTTCTATTTTTGGTCTCCAATTGGATACTATTCTTATAGCTCCTATATAAATGAGCCCTGCTTATTGTTGCAGTCAGCTAGATTTTCTTTGCATGGTGCTCCTTTTGTCACTCTTTGATCGGCCATATTAATGTGATGGCTCATCTATCTTTTAGTAGGGTTTAGATTTGGTTGATGGGTCCTTACTATTAAGGAAGATATATTGATTACTGAATAACAAGAGAGGCATAACAGATTTACTACTTAGTGGAACCTCAGCAAACTATCTGTATAATAACACACCAAAGTCTGGAGAAACCAATCAACTACTTCTGGTTACATAAGACAGACCAGCTGTTAAATATCCTAATGCTTGCTTGAATAACTTGACCCTTCGATGAAGATTGATTTAAAAATATTTTCTCATGTCTTTCCTTCCAACATAACTGCAGAATTGTTGCACATAGTTGATTGAATGGCACTCGAATATTTCTAGGAATATAAGAGGATCTCAATCCCATCCAAAGTGATATGAAAGTCAGATAGTGCTGGATGTTTAGTTTGCCCAGAACCTGAACCCAAATGGCTGTGATATAATTGCATCTTAGAAAGAGATGGTCATGTGACTCCACAAGTTCACTGCAAGGAGAACATTATCTAGCTTTGAGTTGAGTCAGGTCTTGAAACTTAATTGCAGAAAGATTTTGAAATGGCATTGTCCATAGAGTTTATGCAAAGGGACATTTTAAGGCATTGGAGCTTAAGAATTTCTAAAGAGAAGAAGTTGTGAACTTGTTGGAGGCTCTGTCCATCCACAGAATTGGATTGGGGTTTGTAGATGGCCTATGGCGTTCAAGACGATCAAGCGGTTTATTCAATTCCAAAGTAGTTTGAAATGGTAGAGGATGAATGGCATGGACTTCTAAGCATAGTGTCTTTCCAATTTGAGACAACAACACATTTCTTCTTGCAGCAGTTGTAGAGTTCTTGTTGAAGAAATAGCAGAAAGGAAATTCTTCCAGCCAGGTATCTTCCCAGAAATTAACAAGGTTTAAAATACCAGTGTGACAGCATGGTACCCACTGTCCCAGGTGATGAGATAGGATGAGTTGAGGAATGGACTAGTACTGGACGAGACATCCACCATACCTACTGTCAGGACTTGGGGCATCCTGTTCCTCCACAAAATCAGGATGGCCCCATCCTCCAGCAAAATTGGGAAGGCCCGGTCCCATGATACTTAAAACCTCAGAATTTAACATCCAGCTTGTTACCTAGTTTGTACTGGATTATGTTCTACAAAGGGGGCAAAACTGTAATAATATTCTTCCATATAAGTGAGATTGTTTTCATAGGCTTCCACCCTGCACTTATCTTGATTTTTCTGTGGTATGCCAAGAGGATCTGGTTCCTCTAAAATGCCCTTATCTAGTTTCAGATATTTCCACCTCCATTTAGCCAACAAAGACTGATTCATATGGGCAAGGTCTTTGATTCCTAGGCCACCCTCTAATTTTCTTTTACAAGCTAACATCTGGTTGACTGGGAAGGCCAGTCTAGTGGTTGAAATGGAAATTATACACACCCATATGTGCAGCACAGAATGTATTATATAGCTTGATAGGCATTTTAACTGTTGTTTACATCTATTTAGTGTCTGATTTTTGTATTATTTTCCTCTTGTAATTTGTATTGAGGCCATACTTTTTGAACTGCAAAATGCAAGTTGCTGGTAAAGTTGTACTTTACAAGAACACCAAGGATTCGGTAACTCAAATTTCATGGAAGAGTGTTAATAGTTTTACCCTTGCTTTTAGCTAAATTAAAATTGGGGCTTTCTAGTTCAAATATCGTTACCCAAGTATAATTCATTTGCATTTCAAAGTAGTATTTATTGATTCCTGGCATCATTTTATTGAATGTTTTGAAGAAGTGCTTTGGCTCTCTCTCTTCATTCCATTGGTGAAAATCTGATGTGAAAAATAATTTGATTGCTAACATTTCCAGATTTATACGTGTTCATGTATACATCTTTACATGTATATATGTGTGTGTACCTACACATGCACAGACACATGTACATTCATCCACACACATGTACTATATTTGTAGCCTCTATATGAATGAGCTAGAAAAATTAGATTGATTATTTTTTTCAATGTACTGTGTCTATAGGCTTTATTCCTTCGTATATTTACTTACAAGGTAAATATTTCCTTCGAGCAGCATAACTACAACTCGCTCTCGCATAGAGACCTCGATTCCAAGGAAGCATGGACCAGCTATTGCTGGCTATGAGTCGGTAATTTCATTTGTGGCCTAAAATTATATAGTTGATACTATTTGAATCACTTATCAAGTAAATTGACTGGTTCATTTGTAGGCTTTGAAGAAATTTTTTGAGAATGTTTTACAGGTGAGTTTGGCTGAAATGCATTTTTTTTCTTTTAACAAATTACTTGTCATATATTCTATAATCATGCTTATGTTCACAGCTTTGAGAACTGACATAAAAGGCATGATTCTTAGGCTTTGCTGAAGCATATTGATTTTAAAGTTGTTCGATGTCTAGTAATCGCAAGCCCAGGCTTCACGAAGGTTCAGTCCAGTAACCTGTAAAGAACAGTTTTATAATCTTTATTCACAATTTTACATGCCCTGTTACTTATGGTTTCATGATACTTCATACGAAGTTTTGAGTAAGTAACTGAAAACTTGAGCTGGATTTTAGTACTTTTTACCATCTGGAAATTCTTCTATTTCTCCTTAGCATTACAGAAGTAAAATTTTTCAGTTGAGTCAAATATAATGATTCTGCATGGGAATAGGACTGACGTCAAAATTTGTTCAAGAGTTTTAGTTATTCTTCTTTTAGGATATTCTCATAGCCTGTAGCTTGTAAAATATGATTTCATTAGGCTCGCATGCCATGCATGATTTTACTCTAGGTTTGCTGTCTTGCTGCTGGACCCTATACTGGTATCACAGTGGAACAATGTTGGCATGTCTAGTGCATGGGTTGGCTCAGCATATCGAGACTCGGTATGGGATGCTTACTAAGTCTTGGTTTGGTTCTGATATGATAATGGTATGGCCGGCATGGGATAGTATACACCAGTACGATATCCTGTGATTTTACTGTTTACACCAAGATATCTTTGTACCTATTTCAAATTTGGACAGGAAAGCTTCCTATTAGGCTCCAATTTATCATTTGCTTCTTGGGAAAAAAAATCCCATTACTTTTGTAATGGATAGCAATCTCATGTTGCTGAAAATGGAGCAAACATCATTACCTTAGTGTGCAAATATCAAAAGAATAAAAATACACTTAACTGTAGGCTTCAGCCATAATTAATTTTGTAAAAACATGTGAAGAGAATTGATGAATCATTATCCCATTGTTTTTCCTTGGTCATAACCACAAGGAGTCATTTGATGGAAACAAGTTGTGATAACTTCAGAACCAAAAGCATGTCTAATTTTTTAAGTTATTCAGCTGGGACAAGGTACAAAGTGTTAGTATGGGTACATCTGTGCATGACATTATGGTCCATTTATTTTGAAAGAGGTAAGTGGTAGATGCGAAGCATTTAACTTTCCATAGCTAAGGAACTTAATCTAAAAATCCTAAAAATTAAGAAAATATTTTCTTTATAGCAAAGTGCTATATGGAATTTATTTTTTTCTTTGCAAAATTGTTATACTTCTATATAACAAATTACATGGGAGGACAAAAGATAGAGGTAGATTAAAAATTATATGGAAAAAAGTGATAAAGAAAAACTTAAAATCTTTGCATTTTACAAAAAATATGATTTAAAACTAAGCTGAATGGAGAAAAAGAATTTATGTAGCGGATCCTAACTAGTTTGGGATTAAGGCTTTGTTGTTATTGTTAATTTATTATACTTTTCCAAGTGCAGGAGCATGCTAAAACACTTTTTAAATGGAATTGATTGCCCCTTGCAGGCTTGCAAGATAATCAAATAATGCTTGGTCCTTGCTTGTTGGCTAATGAGTTATAGCAATACAAATACATCGGGGCTATACAATTCAAACGCCACAATATATTTCAAGCAAAATACCCTACAATATTGGTAAAGTTTTAATAAAAAGGGCAATATGATTGAAGCAAAATAGAAAGTTCTGAAAAATTGAAAGTTGTCTGCTTATTGACATGTAAACGTAATTTAATTACTAACAATTAAGATAACAAAAGCAACTTGGCCTTTTGTTTTTGGGTTGCATAAGTTTTGTGATGTTGAGGTTGGTTGAGAGCTGGCATGCTTAATCTGTCTTCTTACGAGGACAAGGAGGAAAAAGAAGAGGACGGGGGGTGGGGGGTTGGCTCAGCTTGGGTTCATATTAGGTTATCAAATATTTCATGGGAGCCCCAGAAAGCCAAATGACCTACTTCGACCATAATATATTTTGTAAATGGGACGTGAGAAATGTCATGATGTAAAACATGGTTCTGCCAAGTCCTAAGTGTGACAACAATTATAGTGAATTAATGGTCTGAATTATATGTAATTTGTTTGTTGGAAAAATATAATTCTTATTTTAAACATCAAGTCATGTGCAATTATAAAATAAATGGCCATTTTTGATCATACATAGCAAGCTTAAGTCCCATCCAAATTTTAAGTTTTGTAGTTCACAGCCTGAAATTATAACAAGGTTCACCTTATTACATCATCTTATAATACACAAAATGGTTCATTATAGGGACAATTATTACAGCTCTTAGTATGGATGCATTACAAAATTCTCTTTACTAATACAACACTTCTTTAGCTACAAACCTTGCCTTAAGATACACAAAATGATCAACTCTTTCTTTTGCAGTAATAGCTTTTCTATGTTCACCAAAAGCACTTTGTGCTTACTAATAGACTAATGCTAGTTAGGCTTTCACTGAATCATAGTTTAATAGGTAAACTACGTAGTGTAGCAAGTATCCAATCACAGTGAGGGATTAGGATTAAGCATTTGTAGAATGGTAGTAACATAGATTGGTAATTATTCAAACTCGATAACCACTATGATGCAGAACGTGGATGAGACACAAATGCAATGAAATAATATATATATATATATATATATATATATATATATATATATTATGAGATGGCTAATTACCCAGAAAGATCAAAAACTAATTAAGCTATACTATGCAAGACAGATGGAAGCATACACTGGAACTAGAACTGTTAGAATATTAACGAAATCAGGAAAGTGAAGGTTATGAAACCCTTGGTTAGGACATGCTCTCAACATTCACTAAATCAGAGAAAGAGAATTAGAGAAAGGATTTTATATACCAACAGTGATCACTCGAAGATTGAAACAGGAAGATCGCTCTGATAGGTTGAAAGTCCTGGATGAAGAAGCTGACTACCGGAGAGGATCTTCGAAATATGGTTCAGGGGCAAAGACGACTTCCTCTTCGGCTCGTGAATCCCTGAGAAAACAGCAAGAGGAGATGAGGGCCTGTGGTTGGCGGCAGGGTTTTAGGGTTTCTAGAGGGGGCCGGCTAGGGTTTGGGTTTGGGTTTGAGGGAGGTTAGAGAAGATGAATGGAAACACTAAGGACTTCACATCCACTTCTTTCCGGAGTACCAGAGCCTTCACAACAATGGAAAAGAACTTTAGAATTTTCTCATTAATGATTTTTTCATTTATAAGAGAAAGGTCTTTTTGTAACCCTTTCATGTCAATACAAGTTAAATCATTCATTTTAAGTACATAATTGACATGGATTGTAATGTATGGCATGTGATTCTTCTTGAGGAGGCAGGGATCTCTGCATGCTTTATTTGGGACGGCTAAAAAGAGAGGCTGCAATTTTCAAGCTTATAGAGGAGGGGGACCAGTTGAGAAAGGGAAAGAGTGGGCGCCCCTTGATTCCTCCTGCCATCTTTGACTGAGTGGCAACCTTCTTCCATCTGAGGCGTATGAAGATCTTTCAATTAGAGAAGGGCAGCCAATTTCTTCCATAGATGCTTGCCAGGAGACCGCATGATAAATGTGAAAGTCAATGGGCGTCCAAAAGCTTCCATATAAGGGTGGGCGACATGAAGAAAAGAGAAAGGAGGGTGTTGGCGCCTAGATTCCTTCCTAAATTGATGTGGGCTGGCTCCTTGCTTTGCTCTGGTGATGCCATGTGTGCTGGAGTGGTTCAAGACATGGGTCATTGCATGGTTGATGGGTCTTCTCTTGGGTCTTTAAGGTGAACCTTCTCTTGATTTATTACAGGACTCAATGAAAGAAAATAACACTTGACAGTTGACCAACTCCTGCATTCCAACAATGAACCAGGCTAACTAGCACAACTGGACTCAACAAGGACTCTAAGAATAAAGAAAAATGACTCATAAATTAGAGATCCATAAGGAACTCTGAAACCTCTGTCTCAATCTGGTGCTTGCACCACACTATTAATAATCTATCAAAATGGATACACTTTTTAATATAACTATTTCAAAACATTTAAATACGCTTGGGAATAGTTCAATGCAGTGGGAATCACTTAAAAACATGAATTAATTAGGTATAAATAACTCAATACTAATTGGTTAATAAGCAACTATTATAGCCATGGTTTTAAATATTGATATCGAATCCTGTATCATTTTTGCATTGAAACAATATAATTTCGGTACAGCACTAGAACCAATCATATGCATCATAATTGACACCATTAAAAGAATGAAAAACTATTGGTATAGACTGGTATGGTAAATGTGGTCGGTTTGCATTTGCATACAAAACCAATCGTATCAAAAGTATAGTAATCAGTATGGAGGATGGACTAATATGGATTGGTATGGTCAATATGTATTGGTATAGATTGTTTTGGTGTCCCAGCACTGGTATCACTATGGGTTTCACATCGGAATCTGACCATACTATACCAATGTTAGGCCCTATTTAGGACTGCTTTTGGAGCAACCAAGAGCACTTTTGGGAGGGCTAGAAGCTAATGATGTGTTTGATAAAATTTTTAAAACAAATTTCTAATTTCTCCAAAAGATGAAAATAGTCTATTTGGGAAAAGCTCTAATTTGAAAGTTTCTTCAGAAGCTCTATTTGGCATGTGTCGGAAAGCTATTTTCATTAGACTTGAAGGTCATAGATTTGAAAAAGAACGACGATAATATTTAATATTATAATGTAATAATAATATAATATGGCTGTTATATTCAGATATTATTATAATTTATTATAAATAAAATATAAATATTATAATTGTATGAAAATATTATAATAATTCTAATATATTATATAGTGTAAAATAAGTTAATATAAGTATATAGTAATACTACAAAATACTATAATGTTGTATACAAATATAATATTATTATATTATATGATCCTATAATTTTGTAATATTACTATAATAATATATCGCAATGTTGTAATACTATATTATTAGATAATAATGATCATAATTTAAATAATATATTAAAAAAATATTAAATAATAACAAAATAATATATTATAATAATTTTATATTATAATCGTTAATATATCATAATATTATTATATTTTCTTATACTATATTATAATAGTATAATATGATATATTTTAATATTATTATATTATAATATTATTAAAGTAATTTATAATAATAGGTTAGATAGTTAAAAGTATTATGCAATTGTCTTTTATTATTTTTATTCTAAAAGTGCTTTCTTAGTTTGTTTACCAAATAGATGTTAAAGTCTCAGAGCACTTTAAAATTATTGTTACCATATCTTTTTTCAAAAGCTCTAATTTAAAAAGCTCTATTGCTAATAGCTCTGTCAGAAAAGGCCTTAGTCCTCTTTTGGCAGCTTTGAATGGATGATTATACATGTTGGTCAACTGGTTCACTGATCTGTAGGCCATTTGCGAAGGGTTCACTTCAACCGTTATTTTGATGGACAGGAATTCATTGATGTGCCAACTATTATATAGCTAGCTAGGTTTCATTGGGACCAGAAAATTTATTTCTATTTTTGGGTATAAGATTTCAAGCAATATAACAATTGTAAACATCTTGGGTGATATATAGTAATTCAAAAGTAATTTCTTTAATACACTGAACATGCATTCATTCAAGATAGCTCACATGATTCTAATAGGTTCATATTTCAAATAATTACTCTAACACTAAGATGAAGCTTTCAGTCACACTTTATCCCAAAAGTATGAAAAGAAAAAATTAGCAAAATTAGGACCTAGGATCACTTTGCTTTCAACCAAGATGGATAGCATTTAGATTCTATGCAACCAAACATTAAATACAATTAATTTATGATAAAATCCTGGCTCCAATAAGGCAGCCTTTTGAAATGTTTGTGGACAGAGGTTTGGAAAATTAATTCAGAAATCAGTAGACCTGGAAAACAATCATATACAATCATATTAACTATGTGAGGATAATTATTTGACAAGGTTTTATTCTAAAGCCTCACACTATATTTACTACCTTTGTTTTTACTGGTTCTTGTTCTTTTGTTCCCTAGCTGCTTGCTTTATAGGTTGTTGAAATTTTCTGGAGTTGCAAAAATGGTTGGAGGGAAGAACCCTACCTCTTATGGTGGTCTTGTAAGCATAAGGTGGCTATTTTAGGGAAGGATGAGGTGGAATTTTAAGGAAAAAGGCACAGGATGGCAGTTTAACAGTAAGTATGAGATGGGAATTCAAGCATGAGGTGGTTGCTGAATAAACAACCTGAATTGGCAGGTTAACTAAAAAAGCATGATATGGCAACTTAATAAGCATGTAGTGCCAGTTTCAAGCATGATATGGCAACTTAATAAGCATGTAGTGCCAGTTTCAAGCATGAGTGGCAGCAAATATGAGGTGGCTGCTTTCTAGAGAAAGCATGAGGTGGTTTTGTAGCATCAGCAGTTTGATCCCTGAATTTTTCTAATACATACCTAAGGTCTTGTTAGTAAATTCTGGTCCTTTTTGGCTAATGTAATTTCTCCACATAAAGATTCATTCCCATGTGGATCCTATGCTCACATACATAGTTATGATGCGTTTAGCTCACCTAGACATATGATCATGATTAAGGTACATGTGCATTGGGGTTTACAAGAAATATACATTTCCTTGGGAACTGTACCCAATATTTTGCCCAAACTGATGTTCAATTTCCTTGTAATGTTTAGATCATCGCCATTAGAAACATGTTATGACTTACAAAAAGAAAATGTAATAGTTATTTTATAAAAATGCTATGTTTTTAAGATAAAGGAAAACCATGTTAATCCTCAAAATCAGGAAATTAAAGAATAAAGATTTGAGCTGCATTGTATTAGGTTATATATATATATATATATATGTATATATGTATGTATGTATGTATGTATGTATATATAGAGAGAGAGAGAGAGACTTAGCTATATTCGAATGTAGCCAAGTCTAGGATCTGGTCATCTCTCCAACCTTTGGATCTATGCGGATCCTGGAGCCACCCCACCTTTTCCACCTTTTTCATCTTTGGGATCTGTGAATTGTGTGGATCCAAGGATGGAGGAGATGATCGGATCTAGACTGGCTACATTCGAATATAGCTAAGTTTATCCCCTTCTCTCTCTCTCTCTCTCTCTCTCTATATATATATATATATATATATATATATATATGCATGTTTGTTGGAAGCGGACCTAGAATTAGCCTGCCTAGGATTTGGATTTATCCAATTTTCCATGCCAGTCCCATGAAGTGATGTTGTTTAGCAACAATGTATTATGTAAGTGGGGCACGACTCCATAAAATAGGTTCATACATAAAGAATATGTAGGATTTGGTCCATGCTACCTTTAAAAAGCATATTGCTTGATGATCCTGGTAGGGGCTTCAGAAACTAGGTCCATCCCAGGGAAACTTGTCGCCATGAATGCATAATTTAAAATGTGTAGGATGAAAGACTAAATTTTCAACCTCCAAAAAAATTGTATACTTTTTTTTTTTCACATGAATGCTGTAACTGAATTTGCAAAGCTAAGCTTTTCCTATAAATGTTTGTTGGCACACACTTGCTCATTCATACAATGAGGCTGGTGGGGAATTTGAAATTTTCTCATCACTTGATGATGCATGATTTATAGTGTGGTATGCTAGGTGTATACCATCCCTTGTTGAGCATACCATACTGTACCGGTACTGAACCAAGACTCAATGCCAATGCGTACCGAGTCTCACTATTGTGAATAGACCAACATACTGAGTGTACTGACATTTTACTAATGTGGTATGGGTACGGGGTTTGATATCGAGGTGGCAAACCTTGATTTATAATTTAAGTGACCTATTATCCTTCTAGCGCTTGAACTATAAGCCCATAAGTTGCTATGATCTCAATTGTGCTTGATTACGTATTCAGATAAATGCCTTCATTCTGTCCTTTTATAGCTGTGGATCATATATTCATTAACATGGTATGTTATTTATGCTTCATGATTGAAGTAAAGGTGGCAGATGCATACAATGTTTGGACATGAATTTTTGTAAATAAATTCTTAAGAATTTTTGTTCTGATTTTTTCTTTCAATATGTTATAGGATCAATTTCGTGATTATTTACTTTTAGAAGCAGAACGACGACAATTAAGATCAATCATTGAGAACAAAGCACATCTAATTCTTGCACATTCAACATCTGGTTACAAGTGAGCTCTCTGTCTGTTTTTCTAGTAGTGATATGTGTAATTTAATTAACATTATACACATAATATTTTTTGTGTTGTTCGATGTAATGCTCATATTTAAATTATATATCGATCTTCTGTTATCATTCCTCAACAACAATATCTTGACTTGTAGTTTAATTTTAGCCTTGATGCATTTTACCGTACTGGATGAAGTGCTAGAAAC
The DNA here is from genome assembly GCA_017589505.3 of Metroxylon sagu. Taxonomy (NCBI): domain Eukaryota; kingdom Viridiplantae; phylum Streptophyta; class Magnoliopsida; order Arecales; family Arecaceae; genus Metroxylon; species Metroxylon sagu. The sequence continues at coordinate 256,273 of JACVBY030000658.1, read as the reverse complement.
AACATTTGAAAGACCTGAATTCAATGCGCCATCATTGCATTTGCTAATTAGAGTCATTACATTGAACTGATGAAATTTGTTTACATCATGTGAGGTTATTCCCTGCAACCTGTGTGTGTTATCTATTAGTAACTAACCGTCAAGACAGCCACTAAGAAGAGGAGGAATGGTTAATAGTTATGTAAGCAAAGTCCGTGACAAATATGAGTCATTAGATTGGTAGTTCAAGAATTTTCTTGTTTTCTTTTTATATGCCTAATTTAAGTCTTGGTTGAAATCAAGGTTTGCCGTACCAGAAACCGATATCGTTTCGATATTGGACCGGTATAATTCGATACAAGTTGTACTGTATCGAACCGATGGGTTAGGGGGCCTTAACCCATGAATCGCCTTGAATCTGATCGAATCGGACGGTTCGATTTGGTTTGGTACGTCGGTATGAGGTTGGTTTGGTTTGGTTCGTCCTGAGCCGTCTAGTTCGGGATAGTTTGGCATACAATGGTGGAAATATAAGGATCAAGATGGGTTAAGATACGAGGGATATCCCTCCCTATGCTTGCGTCGTCCTACCCCAAAAAGACTTTGTCCCTTCTCCTTTCTTCTTTATTCTTTCCTTTGTCTTCTCTCATTTAAATTATACTTCTTCTTAGCTTGTTTTTCTCATTCTTCTCCCATCTCCCATGTACATCTTTCCTCTTGTGGCTATGAATATAAGGGCATTTAAAGTCTCCTATTAGGGTATCAAGAAGCTCTTTTTCTCCCTTTGATGGATATGAATTTCTAATCCTCCTTACCTTTTTGTCTCATTCTTGTTTTATATCAATTAGTATTAGAGTAGGTTTCTTTCATCTAAGGAGAACTTGATATCCAGTGGGATATATATATATATATATATATATAGGTATGCCAAGCTGGTGTATACTGACTTGTAAGATGCGTATTGTACCATACTGAACTAAGACTTGGTACCTGTGCATATGAAATCTCGATATGTTGAACCAACCCATGTACCGACAATGTATTAGTTGGTATTAGTATGAGGTCTGATACCTATGCAACAAACCTTGATACTTACATATACTATGTATGTATGTATGTATGTATGTATAGAGGTAGACTTAGTTACATTCGAATGTAGTTAGGTCTAGATTCGGTCACCTTCCCCACCCTTGGATTCACATGTATCTCAAAGCCATTCCACTTTTTTCACTTTTTTCATTTTTGGGATCCGTAAACCGTGTGGATTCAAGGGTAAGGAAGGTGACCGAATCCTAAATTTGGCTACATTCGAATATAGCTAAGTCTACCTCGTACACACATATATACATACACATACACAGATACACAGGCATATATATTGTTTGATCATGACACTGATAGTTTTTATGTTGAACCTTTGATGACATTCCATAAGCAAACCACATATGTACCCATCAATTCTTTCATAATGTCAAATTTTTTACAGTGTCAAATTACAATAATGCCCTTTATGAGATGTATGAACATAATATTGATATGTTTATAAACTTTACTGTATATTTCAAGAATTTAAATATATAACTACCTCAATACCCTTTATATCAAGGGCATTTCAGTCATTTTGTTGTGATCAAATCATTTGGGTAGAACTTTGGGTTTTGCAAAACCTAGGACAATCCAATAACCCTAAATGGAACAAAGTTCATCCACTTTTATTTATTTACACATTTCTATGAAAAATATAATCATTGACAACACGTATGAACTTATTGTCACATTATTATCTTAGATGGATTATTAATATTCAGTCAGTTTAGTTGGAGATTGCTTGCTAATTATGAGCACAATTAGTTACAATTTGGGCAAGGAGCCTAAGAAATATGGGGTCTACGTCAATCTTATGTTTCTCACAAATCAAGTCAATCTCCCTTAAGAATTTAGCCCAAGGTCTGCTGTACTAATTGGTACTAACCGTATTGATATGATATTGAGGTTTGATTCGATATTAGATTAAATTGTTTTGAACTGAGCAGAAACATCATGATCGCCTGCTATCAATCTGTACTATTTGGTACCAACTAGGGGTGACAATTTTGGACCCAACTTGTGAATACGATTCAAACCCGACATGAAGTTAGTAGGTTTGAGTTGAGCATAAATGGGTTCAGATCAAAATCGGATTTGGATCAAAATCGGGTTCGACCTGCTAGACACGATTAATAAACAAGTTGGGTGTTGAGTTAACAAGTTATTCAAAATTGACATGCAATTAACCCGATTATCAAATAGGTGAATTCGTGTAACCCGACTTACCAACTCGGATACGACTCGTCAAACCTATTTATTCAAGTTAATATCACCTTTTAATTAATTATTATTTTATTATTATATAGGATCTTGTAGTTGGATGGAAATGGTTTGCGGACAATTAAAATTACACTCGATGGATATATAATTACTTTAGTTATAATTTTAAATATATAATTACTTTATGATTGAATTCGTATTTAGGTATAAATAAGTTACACAGGTTATATAGGTTACATGGGTCATGCTTTTGTGTGAAACGAGTTATATGGGACGTATGGGTTACACAGGTCACATGAGTTTAGATTTCTGACCTGATTAATAAGTAGGTCAGGTTTAGGTTAACCCATTTGTCATTATGCTTTGAATTTGACTCGATCCGTTTGTGACCCGTTGATGTGATTTGCCACCTTTAGGACCAACCAAGTGATATTATAGTGAAGAGTGAGATAAGTTTTGGTACTTTGTTTTGATATGGGTGCATACCATATTGTATCGATTTGTATTGTATCAAACTGGTTATGAATTGGTATGGTTTTTGATACCAATTTTGCAGACCTTAGTTTAGCCTCACTTTTTTGGGGCTCCAAACAAACTTCTTGTGTAAGTTCTTTGCTGCTCTTGCTTCCTGATGTATGACAGCACATTTCTAAACACACTAAAATTCATGTAGTCCAATATTACTTATCTCTCTTTATTTTTCATCACCAATCAGTGTGGAAAAGTAAGCAAGTAGTAAATTTTTACCCTTCTTATTTGTATGAACCTATATAAACCTAAATGATTTTCACTAGATAAGCAGGAGGAGCTAAAATAAGCTATAATCATTTTGAAGATCTGGAATTATCATGCGGTCAAAGGCATGGTTTTAAGTCTTGGCGGAATGTCCTATGGGACGTCAGGACATGTTACCATCTTAAGTATTGGGATGGGGCTGTCCCGCTATTGTTCCAGTATCGCAATTGGCACATCTTGGGATGTCCCTTGTTCTAAGTGTTGGAATATGGTGGGACAATGGCTTGTCCTATTCCATGGAACAATCAGAACGACCCCATCGCGATGCATCTTGTTTCATGGAACAATCAGAATGGCCTTGTCCTATAGGATTTAAAGCCTTGGTCAAAGGTTTAAAACATTTTCATTCTAGATGAAGTTGTACATCATGTTTCTTAACATGTTATGCTTAAAAGGTTCTCAACACTTGACCTCAAGATGCTTTCTTGAATTGATATGATATGTATTTATTTTAATTGAGTCAATTTGTTGCCTTATTCCTTAATCTATAGAAGATGACACTTGAGGTTAACCAATCACCAAAGCATTGGCTCCCTTAAAAAGGCCTATGCAAAAGTCCATCAGTTAGGGGCATTTGAAATAAAAATCCTTAAAAATTAATAAAATCGGTATACTTTCATATATAGAATCATCAATGGCCTTATATAATCTGATAACCATATGTACATATATTTGGTTCATGAAAGACACATCGAAGAATATCATATTTAAAATAGTTAGGCCGTGAACTATTTAAGTGATGCAATAATGAAATCTTTGTTTTACTTCATCACTTTTACCATATGATAAAACTTTCTATCCAATGATCTCAAATATCTAAACTTCCTACAAATATAGCATAACCTAGCATAAACACATGATGAATGCATTCCATCTTTCTCTCTTTATATACTTACTTAAAAAGAGAATTAGTTAGAAGTATAATGCCTTAAATGAATTTGGGAACAAGGTACCAGCCTAAGACAATGGCAGCCCCTAGGCAGCCAGGCATCTAAAGGCCTGAAGATCGCCTTGGCTGTTGGGTTATCCAGACCTGTAGATGACTGATTTTGAAAGCCTTGATGACTGTGCTTGCAGTACTGACTTGTACTGGCTGGTACGGTACGACTAAGGTATGGGGGCTTGGTATGTCACTATGCTAACAGATGATGCTACTGTCTTGACTCTAACAGTGCCCAATGTATTGCTATGGTGACTTACCCTATCGACCCGGTTTGTATCATTAACTTAACAGCATGGGGTTCAGTGCCAAGACTAAAAACCTTGGATGACTTTTTGTCATGCATATACAAGCATCACAAGAAGATTAATTTTACAAAGACATGACGTCTATCATTTACCGATCACTAAATCTGTAAGAAACTTTATTTAACACAAGCAATGGTGTTCTATATATTTTTTCATGCTAGTCTATGCCATCTTTGCCTATAAGTCTATAGCAGTGTGTGCATCAGTTTGACACACATGATTGGTTAGTGTCCCTCAGTATAAGTTTGTAAACTGTGAGAAAAATGACAGATAGAATCTTGACGGAATTTCAAACTCATTGTTTTTTGATATACTATAGATAGGTGGTAACAAGATGAAACAAGCAATTTATATTTCTCTTAGACATTTTGGAGATTCTTCTTAGGAAATCTTTTTAATGTTTGCGATATTCTATGTTTTATACGATGTCTTCTTGGCTTTGTGATGTCTTATTGAAGGAGAACAATTACATCAATGTTGATTCCTATTCTCATGTATGTATATTTAGAAATGGTTCCTTGGTTTGTTTGTTCATCTGTTTCCTTTCTCCTCCTGAACCATTTGGGTGTAAGATACTTCTGGGTGCCTTGGAAAGTCTAAGAGTGCAGATACAGATTTATATTTTCCATTTACACTATTTTACTTGAATATTCTAAGAGTTCTTTTTACCATTTTCCTTACCATTCATTATTCCTGAGCATAGGCATAGTTTGAAGGAGGTCTTGGATGCCCCGAGTGTCATGGCCTTGATTAAAGATACAAAAGCTGCACAAGAAGTAATGTGATCTCCTTACGACTACTATATGTGTCTTGTATTACTTTTCTTTTAATGTATTCTATCTTCTGTGATTTATCTGTGTTAATTAATGTTGTAATGTAGTTTATCGCTAATTGCAACACCTTTTTCCTATGTGCCTTTTCCTCTCAGGTCCGAGCCCTGAAGGATTTCTTCAACATGCTTTCGAATGTAAGTTTCTATACTTAATTCAATGACTTGTTTTAACAAGTGCTTGACATATATGCATGTAATTAATGTACAACCTATAAATGTAGACTATAGTAACCAAGACTTCATTGACTGCTAATTTTGATCTTAAACCACACCATGTATCTCTAGTAACCTAGTATGTGCCCTTTTTGGAGAACTAAGAGGAACATGCACAAGAAATGGAGTCTAGGAGGAGCCAGCCTGCCTTAGGTGTTGGTTGATGTGCAAATGTGCATGCACACACTCACACACACATAGACGCATGTGCAAAAGAATGTATACAAGCACACATGGATGCGCACATCGATATATCTTTTAAGTACACTTCTAACTCTATCTCGCCAAATTGACTTGCTTCATACTCCTATTTGTTATCTTTCTGTTCTTTCTGCTCAAGTCTCAAGAACTGGGACCTACTGATTATTTGGTAAATTACAGTTGTTCAAATATATCTTTAATGTGCTGGAAATACTGTGTCATAAATATGTAAACAGGTTGCTATGTTCTAAATGCTATTTCTTTTAAGATAGATTATCATATGGTATTTTTATTTTTTTTCTGATTTATTGAATCTAGACCTATTTTCTGTAATGTGATGTCAAAATAATTGGATATTTTAGGATGCTGCTCGTGCTTGTTATGGGCCTAAGCATGTTGAGGTTGCACATGAACGGATGGCTATCCAAACTCTTTTGATCACAGATAGTCTTTTTAGGTAAGCATTTATTTTCTTTTCTCTGAGTGAACCTTTATCTGTAATACTGTTGACATTAGGATCTATTTTATATGTCCCCTTGCAGTTGTAGAGTTAAACTGTATTTTATAAATGTAGGGTTCGGTAAACTCTTTCAAAGTTCAGTCGACTAAATGACTGAATGCTGTAATCTTAGTATACTATTCAAAATCGAATGAAGAATATCAATAATTGCAGGATTTTCTTATGAAAGAAATTAGGCCACTAGATTATGACATTTTTTACTGCCATTTCCTTCCTCATGTTTCTATTTAAGAGCGACAATGAATCAAGTAAGGTCAGGTTTGGGTTGGAACAAATTCAGATTGATTCCAAAAGCCCTCAACCCATACCTAGCCAATTAATTATCAGGTTAAGAAGGGCAAACCCATGCCCAGCCCAATTTTATTCTGGACCTACACCCACTCATCTATCCCAATTTTTTATATGTATCTACACCCACTCATCTATCCCAATTTTTTATATGTACCTATACATGAGAAAATAAACACAAACTAGGGCTAGAGAGAGGGGATATAGGGTTAGGTATCTAGAAAAATTGTATGTGTGTGTGTGTGTGTGAGAGAGAGAGAGAGAGAGAGAGAGAGAGAGATTGGAGCAGAAAACCTGATCCCACTAGATTCCACCTCCTAGCCTCATTTAAAAGTCACGTTTGAAAGGTGAGTAAACCCATAGTTTGTTACTTTGAATTAATCTCTTTCAAGTTGGTATTCTTGTTTAGATTTACTACATTGCAAGTAGGTCCTACTGTCTCTATTCTCTTTAGCATCCCCTTTCTTGCAATGTGAAAGAAGGGCCATTCTCCTACCAAACCAAGCAATTTAGACCTAGCACTTCTGTATTTGATTGGATCATTGGAGAATCCAGGAACCCCCCCCCCCCCAAAAAAAACAAAGCAAGAAAAAAAAAAAAAAGAAAAGGCCCTCAAACTGATCTTGGGTTTGCAATAATCAAATGAACGGCTAGATGTCAAGTTTTCCTAATATATTTATGGGTCAATACATGTAAAGATGTATGACAACTTAAAATCTTTCTTTCCTTATAATTACTTGATCCAAAGAAGATGTCCCTATCACATATGGAACCATTTTCTTTTTTGAGTAAAGCTGAAACCATGTATTTGTCATGATGCTATCCTAAATCATAGTTAAACTTAATACTCATTGTTATTAAGTATCCAGTTCATTGTTTCTCATAATGATAATGGTGTTATTAATAACTTAAGGTGGCTGTGAATCTACATTAAAAATCATTATAGTATCATCTGAACAAATTAATATATCCTAGTCTGTAAAATTAAAATATCCTGTCCTTGATTTTAAATAACTATGTTGAGGGGTTTGAAATTACCTCTTTTTATTTGAAAGCAGAGGTATTTGATATTACTAAATTGCAAAATTTTTAATAAATTAATATTAATTTATAAGAGTGAGGTTGGGCTACTTTTGAGAGTATATGCTGTCAAATACTCCTAAAATTTTTATCATAATATTTGCGATAAGATTCATCAAGTGATAAAAATACCCAAACTTCATGCCTTTCCCTTGATATTAGCTCTCTTTGTTTCTCACATGCTCCAAATCCAATTTAATGGTTTGCCTCCTTTTCACTCCCCTCCCAGTAAGTTAGATATAAATTGTTGTGGGAGGAACCTAGGAAGAGAGGACAACAGGATTTGGGACTGGTGTTGAGGGGAGTCAGAAGGAAAGGGATGTGCCGAAGGTTGCTATAGTAAGTAGTGGGAGAAGCCATGGCACAGCAATGACCATTGACTAGTGAGTGTGGGATAAGGTTCAGCGACAATGATGGTGGGAAAAACATGCAGGGGGAAGCTAGAATTTGGCTATTGTTAATTTGACACCATTTTTAAGATCAGATAGTGTTAATACTTTTGGACACTTGGACATGATATGAAATGGCTGGATACTTTACTTTGAAGTGTCTTGGTGACTTCAACAAAAAGACTCCGACACTTTGGCACTTTTTTTTTTTGGCAGTGCCATGCAGGATATCCTTAGTTTAAGTACTGGACGGTTCTAAGTGAAGTGTCCTGAAGGTTTTCTAGTTACTTTTAAGTGGTGTCATTACTTTTTTGATATGAAGTTAAGTATGTGAACACTTTTAGTGTCATTACACTCAAATATAAATATATCATGGTTGGTTGTTTAAGCATATTCAAATAACTTTAGTGAATAAATTGAACAACTTGCAAAATCATGAATATTTCATTTATTTATTTATTTATTAGATAACATCCGTAGCTCTTAAGTGTTTATTTTTTTTGAATAAGATCAACCATACAAACATGTGTGTGTACATATGTATGTAATGCGTCTCAACACATCTTAAGTAACATTAAATAAATCTAGTGAATAAATTAAACAACTCAGAAAGTCATGGATATCATATTCAATTTTCTTGTTAGATAACATCTATAATTCTAGGTTCTCTTTTTTTGAATAAGTGTCAAAGTACACAAAGACATGGACATATGAATGCATGTATGCATGCATGCCATGTCCCCATGCCTAGAATTTTGGAGGCTGCTGTTTCTGACACTTGATGACACTTTATGTTCAAGCGTCTAGGACTCAGTCCTTTGTTTGACTGCCATTTTACTGTTAGCCCTTACACAGCTACCTGTGTACAATTAGGCCAGTGTTTGCACACAGTTATGCCATTTTTATGCGTGTACTTCTATCTGTTTTGCTTTGAGATATACATAAGTGTGTAGAGGGCCAAGGTGTAAATGTAAAATAGCAACTGAAATCCAGTGTAGGTGTGAAATTTTCAGTCAACAAGGATTAAACATAAAATGTTAGTCAATCCAGGGATGAACCTCAATGATCCCTATGGAATTTATGTCACAAGGACAACATGCTGAGTCAGCTTGTTATTTATGAAGAAAGGAAAGAATTGTACTTGCTTGGTAAAGAACAAGATCATACAGGGATTAATTTAGATAGTTGGCATTCATTGTGTTGTCAACGGTAGCAATGCATAATACTTTGCAAGAAAAATGGCCAATGGAGCTTTGTTTCGCTAGTTTCCAGCAATAATGCAAGTTAACTTGAGCAATGCATGATACTTTGCAAGTTAACCTAGCAATGCATAATACTTTGCAAGAAAAATGTCTAACGGAGATTTGTTTCGCTAGTTTCCAGCAATAATGCAAGTTTACTTAAGCATCTATATTTGCAGGCTTCTCGTTAAATAATATGGATTACAACCAATGGTTTTTTTTCCCTTAATTTCAGCAGTTATACACTTATGATCTTGATGACTTCTATTGTATTATTTCTTTTGTTGTTCAATCATTTATTATGTGGTTCTTCATCGCTCACAAGTTCATGTTTCTTGTCTATATAAAATAAATTTACTGCTTTGTTTCCAGAAATTCTGATATATTAACGAGGCAAAAGTACGTTAAATTGGTCGATTCAGTCAAGGATTCTGGTGGCACCGTTCACATATTTTCTTCAATGCATGTATCTGGAGAACGTGAGTATATTTTTCCTTTTTCTTTTTTTCTTTTTTGGTTTCCTGGAGTATTGTTTCTTCAAGATATTCTGCAACCTCCTCAGCACAGGTAGCGCTGTGAAAAGAATTTAGTTTCTTTCCGGCATTATACTTTGAGAAGGATCATTTAGGATGGAATGAGCTTTAACAGAATCTATAGTGCGACTGGGTGTTCTACAGTTTATATATATTGTTATAAGGAATCACACATTTCTTCAAAATTAATTTCTAAATTTGTGTTCAAACAGAACTGGCACAGCTAACTGGAATTGCTGCTATACTTCGCTTTCCATTACCGGATTTGGAAGACATCGAGATGTGATTGATGTCAGTATTGATTTTACTTGCTGGATAGACGCCTATTGCATGCTTGCTCCCATCATCGACTTTATACTCAGTTCAAGGTCTTCCCAGCAATCAGCAGCCACCACGTTGCTGTAGAATGAGAATAAATCAAATGCTTTTATGGATGTGCCCATCAATGTTTCTCTCTACAAAGAGGGAAGCAGTGTAAAGAAAGCAATCCACGTTTTTCTGCTTGTGAACCAACATTGAAGATAAAGTGTTAATCAGAAATTGCGTCATGCTGACAGCTAGAGAGGCACTATGGCGCCACCTTTGTGGATTTTTCTTTTTCTTTTTTTTTTTTTTTTTTTTTTTTATAATTTGGAGATCCATGCCGATGCTTTGTGGATGAGGTTCGTTGGATGAGAATTAGGTAAAGTACGAACTTAGTCCAAAATCTGCCTCTTGTCTCCTTCAGCAAGAGTAGCGTTAGAGACCTCAGAGTTTCTTTGAGGAAAGGGCTTGACGGAAACCCTTCCGATGTTGAAATGAGTACCAAGAAAAGAATAGGTAGGAAGAAGAAAGAAAATAGAAAAAAATTAAGAGATAGTAAATGGATCTTACGTAGATTTCATTTGAAGGTTGGATTGTTGATTTATAGGCATCTGGAATGGGTTAATCATAATTAAGCTTAATGGTCTAAAATTAATTCTTGACCTTCGGAGGTTAGCCTAGGTCTTGAAATGGTTATGGTGATCATAAAATAATTCAATCTATTTAATGTTTAGCTAATCATAATTGTTATCATGTGTTGCCATCATATTTTGCTATTTGTCATCATGATGACGTGGCATTTGTCATCATCGTTTTCATTTGATAAATTCATCCTCATTATTTGTCCCCAATTTTGGGGATTTGAGCTCTCAAAGATGCAAAGGTAACTAACATTTAAGATCCATCAAAGTTCTAAAACAGCTTTATTTCTTTGACTTTCATCGGTTAGTTTCTCGGAAGGTCAGCCTCTTGGAGAAGGATTACTCTCCGTTGATGATTAAATGAATATTTATTTTATGTTTTCTTTAAGCATTGCATGGGCTTATTTTTATTTAGTGAATAACTTTGACATTACGTGTCAAATATTATTTTTGCCAAACATAGCATTGGCATTCTTAACTTTTTGAAATTGAATTAGTTTTTTAATACCCATCATTATCATTCTTCAAATAACATTCTTTGGTTTTTTTGATATATTATCATTACCATTCTTCAAATAATTTTCTTAGGCTTTTTGATATTCAGCCTTATTATTTCTTGGAAAATATTCTTTGATTTTTTGTTATATAGCCTAATGATACTTTAAGGCCAAAGTTACATGAGTTTATATAGAAAAGAGATCAATCATATATTATTAAGATTAGAATTTATGTTCCACAAGGATTAGAAGTTAGCTTTTATTTACTCAACATGAAGTTTGTTAGGACTAAAAATTAATTTTTATCACTAAAGGATAAAATTTTTTAAATTAAAAAATTAATCTCTAATTTTTTAGAAAGTTTATAATGACTTTCAATCCTTTCTATTTTTTGAACTGTTGAAAGTTTGTATTTTTAGAAAGGTTTCATTCTAAGATGACATGATATTGTTTTGCTTTCTATTCGTAAATTCGAAAAAAAGTGAGAGTGACACTATTGCATTATTGTTAATTAATGTTAATCTTGGTGAATTACGACCAACACTTCTTATTTTTTGAACTGTTGATAGAGTTTCTGATACTCAAACAAAATATGAACACTAACTGTTGGACAACCCGGAGTCCTGGCACCATTTGAAAGTCAAATATCCAGGTCAAAGCTTGCATTTAGTAGATTCCCTCAAGAATTTCCAATCACCCGAGGAATGGTTGCCCTAGGCATAGAAAATACATTCCTAATTTTCATGCTTAGACATCGTTGCCATTTTTCTAAAGAGCACTCCTCTTGCATAATAATGTATATTTGTCATGTGTGTGTGTGAGAGTGAGAGAGAGAGAGAGAGAGAGAGAGAGAGAGAGATTACTAATTGTTTACACAAAAATCTAAGCACAGCCATATATGTGCAAGGGCATGGTGTTGACTTGTGTCCGCTTTTAAGCTACGAGCTGCGATCAAGCATGCAAACAGCCAAAGTTTGATCGCTAAGTGAAAAAGGTTTTCTGGTTGACTACAAGATAGCAATCACTTGCTGCATGGTCCTCTGTTCATCTGTTGGGCAATGATCTCTTGTTGAATGGCTCCTTGATCGATGGTGACACAAGAAGCCTTGGAGGCATGACAACTCGTGGGACAGGCCTGGTCAACTTGACCAGCCCTCTCTATGAGGTGGGACAGGCAGAGGGTGTGATGTAGGAATGAAGGAAATCTCTCTTGTTTTGAGAAAGAAGAGGGCAGCACCCTGTTCTCCTCATCGTTTCCCAACCTTCTTTCTCTCTCATGCATCCCCCTCTCTCTCTCTCTCTCTCTCTCCCTCTCCCCTTTACCCCACTTTCTTTCTCTATGTGGTTTAGAACCCTAACTCCAAATCCCACTTGGGCCTAGCATCATGTCCCACACATCATTTCATCCACTAGTATTATAACATCTGCAAATCGAATGCATCATGAAATATCATCCTGAATATATTTAGTAAGTTCATTCATAACTAAAATAAAAAGGTAAGGACAGAGTAGATCCCGATGTAAACTTACCTTAATAGAGAATTATGTAGTATTACCATTAATAGTTCTTATACTAGTAACTACTTCATCATTCATTTCTTTATTACATTAATATATCTTATTGATACTTCTTTCTTTTCTAATACCCATCATAATTTTTTTTTTTAAAAAAACTTTATCATGCATTTTCTTTAAATCAATAAAAACTATATAAAGATCTTAGTTTTTTTCTCCATATTTCTTCGTAACCTTTTAAAGAGGAAAATAACATTTATAGTTGATTCTTTAACATTTTTATAGTACATCTCAACCTGTACTCAATTATTCTCTTTCAAAGATTCATAATTTGACTCATAAGCTTGATACCATGATTATTAGAGCAGTCTTGAATATTGTCTTTATTTTTATATATTGGTACAATAATTCTCTTCCTCTATTTATTTAGCATCTTTTTGATCTTTAAAATTTTATTAAATTAATTTATCATTCAAGTTACTCAAGCTTCACCTAAACATTTCTAAACCTTGATGGAAATCTTGTTATGTCCCATCGCTCTTCTTATTTTTATCTTTTTCATATCCTATTTTACCTTTAATATCTTAATAGTATAAGTATACTGTAAAATTAATTCCATACATGCATACGCAAAACAATATTCTATAGGCAGTACAACAAGATAACTCAGATGCAATGTAAGCACACAAGCACATGCCACACTCAGGATAAAATACTTTCAAACTTCAGCATGATAAAAAGATTAGATCAGAGCCAAAACAATGTCTTCCACAGGCTACTAACAAGGTAACTCAGATTCAAATGTAAGCACAAAACCACATGCCACACTCGGGATAAAATACTTTCAAACTTCAGCATGATTAAAGGATTGCATCCAAGATAAAACAATTTGTTGCTTACCGGAATTTGAACAAATACATGCATGCCGGCTCTTATGTGATGATGATCAATCCAATACCAATCATTTCCATTGACGAGGACCCAACAAAGCTAGATAATAACAGAAATATGTGAGCAGGAGATAGGGTCATGAAATTTTGATTATACACATAGTTCATATCATTTATAAGAAATGCTCAAAGGTTTTTTTACTGTAGTATGCAAGCAAGGCTTCCAATATTCAATTTAATTTGTTCAGCCATAAATAACAACTTCCCTATTTATGAGATGTCCATGTGTTTTATTACGAATATTGGAGCCTAACCAGCTATACTCATTAGGATGCCCTACCAGTAGGGATTGTGCACTAATGAAAACTCAAGCATAGGTTCTCATAAGGATGCCCTGCTAATGGGGATTGTCCATTGATGAAAACTTGGGCATGATAGGCTATGCTTTATTTATAAGATCTCAAGCATAATCCACTGGTTGCGATGATTGATGACAAATTTTATTGTTATAAATGATTTGAATAGTTAAAAAATTATGAATCTTCTCTCCTTTTTATGTTGAATACGATGGTATTATTTGTATGCATGACATGTTTATTTTTAAATGTATTATACGAGTTATCTAGCTAAGACAATCTTTGTTTACTGGGCTGTTGAGCTTATTATTTCTTATTTTTTCTTTTAGAGGACATTGGTGGGAAAGTATCAGTTGAGTGAAAGAAATCGGTGTCATGATTTAAAATCAATTTGAATGGACCATAACTATAATTAGTGATGTATTTCAGATCATTTTGTGCCTTGGTGCTTCACCACATTTTAAAAATATTTTGGACTTAATAAGCATTAAATTAAATTTCATTTCTGTTGTTCAGTTTTGAGATGATATGATGATGGAAGCCTTGCATGCTTATGTGGTCTCACGTTATAGGTATGCAATGATTGTCGCATCCCTTGGCTTAGGATCTTGAGATGGGGGCATGACAAGAGCACTGATGGAAAATGATTTAGTTGAGCGAATAAATTTACACCATGATCAAGATCAATTTGATTAGACCATATTTGTAATCAATGATGTAATCCAAACTATTGGAGTTTATTTTGACAAATTAAATATTAAATTTTATTTTTATTATTTAATTATTGATTTGATGTCATGATGGATGCTTTGCATATTTATGAGGTTATACCTTACGTGAATGTGTCAATTATTATGTTCTTGATTTGAAATTTTGGGTTAGCGGCATGACTTAGTTGATGTAAGATTCCATCAGTTAATGTAACTCTCATCTAGCAGAAATCAAGTTAATATAACTCTCATCTAGCAGAAATCATGAAATTCTTTGACAAATATCTCTTTTAGCATTAACTCATAGATTTTCATGGTTTGCACATCCTTGAATATTGGATGAATCAAGAAAAGTCTGAGTTAGCGCATTTGGGCCAAAACAATGGGCTTGCCTGAATTGGTCAGATTTTTTAGGGTCTGATCCAAACCATGGTCACCATTAAGAAAGATCGTTCATTCACATAAAGCAGAAGAAGAAGATGGAAGAGATTAGGATTTGTGGGAAGGGCACAGATCGGGGAAGTTAGGGTTTAAGGAGAGGGAGATTTGGGTGGGTGGGCACGATAAGGGCTTTGGGGGAGATAGAGAGGAGGAGGGATATAATGGCTTTAAAGAAGGGGATTAGGGAGGAGACCAAATGGTGAGAGTCCCAAATCAAATCCAATAATCTAAAACACCAAAAAATTAAAAGACAAATCTTGATTGGGAGCACCTACCATGGATCTCGGTCTCCTAGGCTATGGTGATGGGGTTGAGAAGCCATTGCCATCAATCCCTGGTGATCTAAGAAGAGAACTAGCAGAATTCTAGTGACCTTGGTCAGGAAGATCCTTCGGTTTTGTTGCTAGTAGTGGTGGTGATGGTTGCTCTAAAGGAGCAAAGAGGATAAGGAGGCCCAAATTTGAGGAGGCAACAGCGGCAACTAGATGGCCATGTCATCCACCTCATCAACATTATATTCTTGCTCCCTCAGTCCCAAAGCCATTTCTTACTCGTTGGATGAAGATGGAGAGGAGGAAGGGGAAGGCTTGAAGCTGCTTCAAGAAGATGGTGGACAGGGCAAAGGTGGAGGACCACGGAGCACTCAGAGAAGGAGAGGGTAGGGCTTTAAAGAGCCGATGAGACAAAGCTAGAGGCTAGTTTAAGAATCGGGCTACTAAAATTCGGTTCGCAGAGTTGAACAGGTGACTCACCAGTTTAGGGCTTGGGCTTGGGCTTGGCCCAATTTGGGCTTGGCCCAATTTGGGCCTAATTCGGGCTTAGGTCTAAGTCAGGCTCGAGCCTAGCTAATGCTTTGCCCGAACTCAATCTAAAATTTTTACAGGTCTTAATTTAGAGCCCAAGCCTGACTTGAATAATAGTAACTTAGCACATGGCCCGCCTCAAAGCCAGCCTGAGCTGAAGGACCTTAGGCCAGCCCAGACCTACTTCTAGCTCTAGACAAATTTCTTATTATGGATATACTATCAAGCCAATGTTTATACCTCAACTAGCAGACCAAACAGTAATGAAAATTGTTATTAGTAATATCTCCTTATTCCTTGCTAGCTTGCAATTAGTTAATTTATGAAAGAGTGGTTGCTCAATGTAATAAAAATTATTTATAAATGCCCAAGCATTTCTAAATAGATCATCATCGATTATTGTATGATAACTCATCCAATAACCTAATGATTACAAGACAAAATAAAAAGTTATCCAATTTAATTCATGAATGTTGAAAGCAATTTTGTGAGATGATGGTGAAGTTATCCAAAATCATGATACATTAATTAGCACTCCTTAATTAAATTGTTTATGGATTTAATTGATTGAGGTTTAAATGATAAAGTTAAATTTACTCTAGAAAAAAAAGCTTTATAAAACTTAGATTGTCCTTTTATAATGAGTTGACCTCCAATCAAAAGTGGAATCTAGGTTCACAAGGAGCTTATAGGGATTGAAGTGGAGCTTGAGAAAAGAGAAACTGATCATATAATAATTAAATTAATGCTAATTATGATGCATAATTTTATATATTAAAGAGAAAGCTAAAGTAGCATTGCATATAATGGCATTATATAATTATTGTGGAAATAATGTTTCATATCCTTAATAGGTTACCAAAAAAGGGAGTTGAATGTACTAGATAATTTTTATATTTATGCAAGGATAGTTAATGATCCATTCTATTTGCTTTTAGGAGGAATATAGACAATAAAAGTAGGGTTAGTTTGATGACCAAGACCTTGACAAATATATCTAGCCATGAGGATCAATATATGTAATAATAATTACAAAGATGTTCATTAATCGCATAAGGGAGTCATTGACATTTAATGATCATTCAAAAATATTCCTCAACCTAAAAAGGGATGGGATTGGTTTGTTAAGGTTTTTTATTAGTCAAAGATTATAAAATCAATGCATTGATGCCATACTCTTCCGTCCTCACCTAAGAATAAGGGTAAACCATATTTTTAGTCCTTGAACTTTATGGTCTATTTTATTTTGGTTCCTTAGTATTATTTTTATTTCATTCTTATCCATGTCATTGCAAAATCTTAATATTATTGGTTTGATGCTTACGTGGCATGCTTACATGGTGAATGGCATGTTATCATGACATGTTTTGTTTGAAGTCTACAGTGATGAATGACTTGCGATGTGACCTAGCTGGGTCCACTGTGACCTGACTCAAAACCACTGATGCCAACCTCATCTTCATCTCCTACCCGAACCGAATGGGCACCCAGCACTACCATGGACTCCTTCCATCTATCAAGTAAAATAACAAGAAAACTAGTTAAGATTGGAGTGAGAGAAGGAGACTCAGCTCAAGCCTACAAGGAATTCAAGGTAAGATGCTTCATTTGAATGATATCCAAATTATCGAGCGCCCTATTGAAGGAGGTGGGCAAGGCCTTGTAGGACTCGCCATTGTGCCTCCTACTTAGGCCCCCTCTTGCTATGACACCGAAGTAGGAGACCCTAGCCATGGTAGTGCAATGAGGACAACAACTAAAGCAATGGGGGCAATGTGAAGCACAAGGGTAAGGTCAAGGAGTGTGGAGGCATGGAGGCAGGAGTCCTCAGGGTCAAAGTGGGTGGAGTTAGCTGGGACATTAAAGAGGCAGTTGCAGTCATTGACGATGAAGTCTTTGACGTAGAGGGAATAGTTAGACTGGAGAGACCAGAGGCCCTAAAGGCTAATGGTGCCAGCGAGGGCAAGTTTGATGGGAAGAAATAGGGGTGGAGGATTAGGGCAGGGAAGGCAGCGACAAAGGTGGCAGAGATGACAGTGACAAAGGTGGCAGAGATGATAGTGACAAAGGTGGCGATCATGGTGATGGAGATAGAGTTGCACTTGGCCTTGTTGAGTCACAATGTAGGGGTTTTGGGTTGGGTCACGGTTGACCCAATTAAGTCGAGTTGCTGCTCATTCACCATAATAGACTTTTCCCATGGCAGGCATTTCCTAGAATATTCCATAATGTCATATTATTCATCATGCAGGCATACCACATAACCATTAAACCAATTATGTTAAGATTTTGTAATAGTGTGAACTATAATGAAACAAATGATGGTATAAGGATATAATAAAAACTTTTTATGGTTTAAAAACCAAAGTGAAATAGACCCTAAAGTGCAAGGGTTAAAAACATAATTTACCTTAAAAATAATTATTACATGATTAAAATATTATTATCAATTTCTAAAGGGAGCCAAGGCATGCATTTACTTTTCTTAAATTCATGGCAATAAAGGGAATATTATAGAAGAATTTTTAATGCTACTTGATATAAATAATATTGAGGATAAAATATTGTATTTTAGAAATTAAGAAATGGCAAATAGGGAATGAATGGGTGCGGTTTAGTGGATGCAAATTATTCTTTTATGGAGTCATTAATGTTACTCGGTTGTATAAAATTTACTCAACCTTAAAAAGGATGGAAATGCAATTGACTAGTTATCTTAGCAAAATACTGAAATCGATACATTCAATTTTCATTCTTGTGTTGAACTATTCTTTTAACCTTATAAATACTAGTGCCATTGACTATTCTCACTACCATAGCAAGCTTAGGTTCAAAAGCGCTTGAAAGCTATGGCACAGGTTGAGATGCATTGGTGGTTGGTAGGGCTTGTGATCATGTCTTTGTTAACTAGCAATTACTGTTTAGTTAAAGGAGCACCAGAGAATGTGGCTGAAGGAGGATTCGATAAGAACTTTATTGAACCTCGACGCATGCTTGGTGGATGCATGTCCACGGAAAATTGTTCACCTCGTAAAAGACCTCCACCGCCACCAAGATCACCAGGGCAGTTTCAATCCCATGGAGGCCTCTCTCCTAGTCCATCAAGATCAGGTTCACCATCCCATGGAGGCCTCTCTCCTAGTCCATCAAGATCAGGTTCACTAGGGCAGTTTCAACCCCATGGAGGCCTCTCTCCTAATCCATCAAGATCAGGTTCACTAGGGCAGTTTCAATCACATAGAGGCCTCTCTCCTAGTCCATCAAGATCAGGTTCACCAGGGCAGTTTCAATCCCATGAAGGCCAAAGACCTCCACCTCCACCTCCACAGCCAATGCTTGGTGGACGCCATTTCGAGGGAACAGGTTCACCAGGATCAGTTCAATCCCATGAAGGCCAAAGACCTTAACCTCCACCTCCACAACCCATGCCTAGTGAATGCCATTTCGAAGGAACAGGTTCATTAGGAACAAGTTCACCAAGATCAGGTTCACCAAGGCAGTTTCAATCTCATGAAGGGCCCCCTCTCCTATTCCTCCATTTTACTGATGCCGTGTCGATCTCCCACTCCATCACCTGGAGAAAATAAATGTCAGAGTACTAATAATGAATAAGAGGGCTTAGGTTCCTCTTCTTTATTTGAATAAATCCATATTATAGTCTTCGCATATTTTCTTCTTGTACTTCACTTATATTCTTGCACCCAATGTATTATCCATCATGCGCCATATTCTGAATAATAACGGATGGTTCATAAGTGGTCGCCCAAGTTTTTTTTTTTTTTTGCTCTTTTTGTATACTTTTTCTTTGATGGCATATAGTGCGTGTTCTTCAAGTGCAAGTTCTTGTGCAACTAACTCGCAATATTAGCTCCTGACTAAGTTCCCCTCAATACTAGCTGAATTATATTTAATTTAGAATAGGGAGGGTGGACGCTATCCTTTGAAACCCCCATGACCGCTCACCCTTTAGCTTTGTGAGAAATCAATGCCCTTCCTATCTCTTTGCTTCTTTCTCTCATTCTCTTTTAAGCCCACTTGGTTGGGGAGAAAATTGAGTGAAAACATTTTTTTCCTTATTTTTTCACATTTGGCTAGAGATAGCAATGGGCTAGGGTGGGACTGAAGACCTCAGTCTCTATCCCTATCAATGCCTAATCAAATAATAATCTCTATTCCAATAAATAAAGATCTTTTTTATTCCCATCCCCATCCTATGGGAAATGATAAATCTTCATCCCTACCCTACCCCATTCATCCCCTAATAATATATATGAATTTTTAATAAAAGTTATGTGGGTAATTTTGTAAATATGAAATTATATAAGGGTGATATAATCCTTATGTACCGGGCCAAATAAGGTAGTGATGGGGTGGGTTGAGGCAGGGATATATTTATTCCCATCCCTACTTAGGAGATATAAAAGTTTTATGGGTAATTTTGTAAATATAAAATTATATAAGGGTGATATAATCCTTAATTATGGGGCCAAATAAGGTGGTGATGGGGTGGGATGGAATAGGGATATACTTATTCCCATCTCTAATTGAGCGAACAAAAAATAGTTTTCATCCCATCCCCATCCCAACAAAAGGTGGAGAATCCCCATCCTAAACAAGGTGAGGAGAGGTGGATCTCTACTTCATGAGTTAAAATTTCCATTACTAGGTTGGATAAGGGAGGAAATTGTATATGGGGCCCATACTCATTTTTTTCCTTCCATCGAAAAATAAACACCATAAGGGAGGTAGTATTTATTTTTTGATCATCTTTTCCTCTCACTGAAAAGTATTTCGATACCAAAGTACCAAAACTATCCTTCAATATTTTTTTTATTTTCTTCTCATGTCCCTCTAATAACCCAAATAAAACAAAAAAAAGTAATTGCCTAAAAGCTTTAAATATTATAGTTAAATTGGCTTTTTTTCATGCAAAATAACCTCCAACCAAACATAGAAAAATATTTCCAAAGTTATTTTTTTATACAAATTTTTTGCTACCAAACATGGTAAAATCTATTTCCTCTACAAAACTTTTCCCAAGAAAATTGGTTTTAAGAAAACTTTCCTAAGAAAAATTTTCTTGGGAAAAATCTTAAGGAGTACTAAGGAAGTGTTTAGTATGGAGTGATTCACTCAGAATCACTAACGATCTGAGTGGAGGTAATGCAATCATTGTGTTTGGTTACTTTCTTGCAATGATCCCTTCATCTCTGGAATCATCATTTAATTCGATGATCCTCATCCTTGAGGATGCGTATCCATGGTCACCCTCAAACAGCGATCTTGGGTTGGGATTTATGAATTAAAATACCTCATAAAAAATCCAACAAAAAAAATTATACTATAATAAATAATATTATGATATAATAAAATGAAAATATAATAATATTATACAATAACAAATATATATAACAATAACAACAATAAATCTTAATCACAAACTTGTTGGAAATATCTATAAACTCATATATGGTTATCATTATTTCAATGGCTTACAATAGGTTTAGTCGGATCAACTTGGACAACTTGCATCTTAAATTGTTTTACTTCTATTTATGAAAGCACAACTGAAAAAAATACCACATGGCTGCTTTTTTTTTATAGATTTCGACTACTGAAGTTCTTGTATAAGTTGTTTTATTTCTAGTACACCCAGCATTAATTGGCCCTTGCACCTACATTGAGGACCTAACGTGCAGTCTGATTGATTTTGTGGAAGTTGTTATTTATGGCTGAACAAATTAAAATTGAATATTGGAAGCCTTGCTCACATACTACAGTAAAAAAGCCTTTGAGCATTTCTTATAAATGATATGAACCATGTGTATAATCAAAATTTTGTGGCCCTATCTCCTGCTCACATATTTCTGTTATTATCTAGCTTTGGTGGGTCCCCATCAAAGGAAATGATTGGCATTGGATTGATCATCGTCACATAAGAGCTAGCATGCATGTATTTGTTCAAATTCCAATAAGCAACAAATTGTTTTATCTTGGATGCAATCCTTTAATCATGCTGAAGTTTGAAAGTATTTTATCCCGAGTGTGGCATGTGGTTTTGTGCTTACATTTGAATCTGAGTTACCTTGTTAGTAGCCTGTGGAAGACAAATTGGTTTGGCTTTGATCTAATCTTTTTATCATGCTAAAGTTTGAAAGTATTTTACCAAGTGTGGCGTGTGCTTCTATGCTTACATTGCATCTGAGTTATCTTATTGTACTGCCTGTAGAATATTGTTTTGCATATGCATGTATGGAATTATTGTTGCATTCTCTTATAATTGAGAGATGGTAAATAATATAGGTATTTTCCTCTTGTGTTTGCTCATTGACTGCCAATATATTGTAAGATGGAAGAAATTAGGATTTGTGGGAAGGGCAAAGATTGGGGAAGTTAGGGTTTAAGGAGAGGGAGATTTTGGGTGGGCAGGCATGATAAGGGCTTTGCAATAGAGGAGGAGGGATACAATGGCTTTTGCCACGCTTTGAACTCAAGATTTGAGCTAAAGGTTACGACAATTATCCCATGCTCATAAGGAGTTCCTTATAAATATGTAAGGCATCAAACATGATATCATAATCAACGATATAAAGTTCTAATCATAATTTTAAAAAGTATTTTCAGGTAAAATAAACATTGGCTACAAAACCATTATTTTAAAAAATATACTTAGTTTCAACAACTAATTAATAAGAATTTCTTTGCTCTTTCGGCACATCTAGAGAGTCTTCCAGTAGTATCCCATATATCTGTTATAATCGTATCTAAAAAAAGAAAAGGTGAGCTCCACAGCGTAGTAAAAAATGATTAACCTTCTAGAATGTAACATTGTAATAGTAAATAGATACTATTTATCAGTTGAAGCAAATAATTTGTAATTATCACATTCTTAGTTTTCATTATGTCATGTCATCTAATCTTAGTTCTCATTGTATCATGTCTTCTAATACTACCATGCTGAAATTATATCGCTAGTGTTTCAGCCCCACAAGCAGGGTATCGCCAAGGTATAGCCCCCAAGCTCAAGAGTATCGCCAATGTTTTAACCTTACAAGCAGGGTATCACCAAGGTATAACCCTCAAGGTCAGGGCATCGCTAGTGTTTTAGCCCCATATGCGGGGTATCACCAAAATATAGCCCCCAAAGTTAGAGCATTGCTAGTGTTTAAGTCCCACAGGTAGGATATCGCCAAGGTATAGCCCCCAAGGTTAGGGCATCGCTAGTGTTTTAGCCCTATGAATAAGGTATCACCAAGGTATAGCCTCCAAGATCAAGGCATCACCAGCATATATTCCCCACAAGCAAGGTATCCAAATTATCCAGCATAATCAGGTTTAGAATCTTTAATTCAGTTTCATCATCTCTCATTAAATTTTATTCATGACCAATTCAATATCTTTATCAATTCATCAGGAGTAGTAAATAATCAATATCAAGTATTGTCGCACCTCAAACCCGAGATTCGAGCTGAGAACCACAACAACTGTCGTATACTCATAATGAGTTCCTTATAAATATACAAGTTATCAAACATGATATCATAATCAGCAATATAAAGTTCCAATCATAATTTTAAAAAGTATTTTTGGGTAAAATAAATATTGGTTACAAAACTATTATTCTAAAGAGGACACTAAGTTTCAACAACTAATTCATAAAATTCCTTTATTCTTTCCGAACATTTAAGCACTCTCCTAGTAGTATTCCTATGCAACTACTGAGCAGTATCTTAAAAAAAAAAGATAAAATATAATGAGCTTCATAACCCAGTAAGCAATGATTAGCCTTTTATAATGTAACATAATATCAGTATATAGATACAATTTATTAGATGAAACAAATAATCTGTAATTATCACATTCTCAGTTTCTATTATGTCATATCATCTAATTATAGTTCTCATTTTATTTTATCCTCTAATCCTACTATGCTGAAATCATATCACTAGTGTTTCAACCCCACAAGTAGGGTATCGCCAAGGTATAGCCCTTAAGGTTAAGGCATCGCCAGTGTTTTATCTCTACAGGTAAGGTATCGCCAAGGTATAGCCCCCAAGATCAAGGCATCTAAATTATTCAGTATAATCAGGTTTAGAATCCTTAATACAATTTTATCATCTCTCATTAAATCTTATGCATGACCAGTTCGGCATTTTTTTCAATTTATCATAAGTAATAAATAATCAATATCAAGTTTAATCATAGCAATCACGGTTAATATGTAGGCATGTTACATTTATAAAATAAGCATCATAGGATGATAAATATTTATTTATTTAAAAAATATGATAAATTTCAAAAGTAGCCAATCACTGCTTACATCAAGTTTAGAATCTTTAATTCAGTTTTATCATCTCTCATTAAATCTTATTTATGATCAGTTCAACATCTTTATTAATTCATCAGGAATAATAAATAATCAATATCAAGTATAATCATGGCAATTATGGTTAATATGTAAGCATGTTATATTCATAAAATAAGTATCATAGGATGATAAATATTTATTTATTTAAAAATATAATAAAATTCAGAAGTACCAATCACTTCTTACATTAGGTTTAGAATCTTTAATTCAGTTTCATTATCTCTCATTAAATCTATTCATGATCAATTCAATATCTTTATTAATTCATTATAAGTAATAAATAATCAATATTAAATATAATCATGGCAATCATGGTCAATATATAAGCATTTTATATTGATAAAATAAGCATCATAGAATGATAAATATTTATTTATTTAAAAATATGATAAATTCTAGAAGTGGTCAATCACTACTTACCTCTCTAGATAAAATTACTAAAAACTAATCCTCACTTAAAAGCTCCATCAACCTTCTTGATCCTTGAACCTTCATCTTCTGAACTATTGATTTGATATTAAAGGACCTCCATTGAGCTCTATTTATAAAGAGATTTTTTAAAGCAAATAGGTTTTCTACTCTTCATAAGATACCAATCTCCTAAAACAAATAAACTTTCTAATTTTAGTAAGATATTTGTTTCTTTAAAAAAATCAAAGAGATAAATATCCGTTAAATGTTTAAAAACAGATTCTTAACTCATAAAGTAAATAAGTTTCCTACAAATAAACTTTCTAGTTTTAGTAGGATATTGATTCCTTTAAGAAAACCAAAAAGACAAATATCCCTTAAATGTTTAAAAATATATTCTTGACTCTTAAAGCAAATAGATTTTCTACTCTTTATAAAATATCAATCTTTTAAAACAAATAAACTTTTTTCAATTTTAGTAGGATATTGATTCCTTTAAGAAAACTAAAGAAATAAATATCTATTTAAAATTTAAAAATAAATTTTGACTCAAAACTAACTTCTAACTTATTCAACATATTTTTTGAAATATAAAAATTTGATAGAAACAGCAAAAATCATCATTAATTATCACCAATGATATTTTCATAATTTATTTGAAATTCGTTATTACTGATTGATGCTCATTATATTAATTATAACTTCTTTGATTGAACTCTGATTTGAGTGATTTAAAATGTGTTAGAAAGCTGGTCCCTGTCATTTAAATTGGAGGTTAAAAGAAATGAAAAAGTAGTTATGTAACAGTGACTACTAAAGATGCTAAATTTTCATAATAATGACTTTGCCCTTAGTGGCAGTTGAAGGGTTCCATTCTTCTTGGGACCTCCTTCTCCACTCCAAGAATCCATCCTCTCCCTCCTCCCTATCTCCACCCTCATCGTCTGCCATCTCTAGCGCTTGATGCTCCACCATATAATCTCCTGTCTTCTTCTCCTCTCTCCATTACTGCCTTCTTAGTCTTCCCTTCATTCAAATCTCTTTTTACTGAGTTGGAAATATAATTTATCATTCCAAGCTATCACAGATGCCACGTCATGGTCAACATTCAACATGTTCATCCCTTTCCTCCTCTACTTCCTACCTACTCTCCTTCTTTCCTCTTGTATCATTCTGTTTACTCATTTTGATCCAATCTTTTTTCAGTTAGAAAGATGGTCCAACCATGATTTAGAAAGATATGTATCATGCATTTGTGGGCCACTTTTTAAGCTGTAGTGGTAGTCTACAACAGAGATTTAAATACTATTATAGATCATCCATTAAATTAGATCCTAGATGGGTAATAGAGATTTAAATACTACCATGAATCATCCATTAAATTAGATCCTAGATAGATGGCCAAACACAAAGGCGGAAAAAAGAGAGTTTGAAACAAAAGAAAGGAACAAGACAACGTTGTGGCTTACCTATTCACATCGATCTTTGTTTTCATGAGAAGTAGTTTGTCATCTTCCCCTAGCCTAATTGCATCTCTCACTTTTGTTTCTTTTTTTTCAAATTTACTTTACTTTTAACATTTCATTTGGCATTTTTGGTGGGATCTAGCTAGAAGCTTTTCTTTTATTGATTCTTCTTTAATAAATAATATGGTAAAGAGCAACAATATACATCCTTTAAAGAAAATAGTCTTGATCAAGGTTACAACCATCTTTTTCTTTTCTAAGCATGCCAAATGGTATCTGTAGTGGTCACATAATAGTCATGTGTCCACTTCTCCATTGCTTTTAACTACATATTTAAATAGCAAGGGTTAGTTGCAACTAAAATCGAAATTAGAGGGTTGATTGTAAATTTTTTTAGTTTAAAAAGAAATGTGCAAATACCCCATAGTTAAGAGGGACTAAGTGGAATTAACTCTTCTTTTTTTATCTTACATTGTCTTTCTGATTACATTTTGAGTATCTAAAATACTAAGTTATAGATGACCTAGCCATGTGAGTATTTTGAGTGGGTTGCTACGGACATGGGACCGAGCTAGCTGTAAAATTATAGATAAATTTATAAAGCTTGAGCAAGAAGCCTAATTGGCTAATAGAAGGGACTAAGTTGCCGTGCTAGAGAAAAGATGGCTGTAGAAAGAGAAAAACTAGCTCAAAAAAGAGAGTGTACAAGCCTATATTACTTGGGTCTTGGCTATTGTTAGCTATCTTTGGTGGCAAGTTGTGCCTCTAGAGAATGAAGTAGTCTTATTTTTTTCTTGTAATTTATTTTTATTTTGAATCCACAGTCTCTTTACAGAATGTAGGACAATGTATATTGTTGAATGTAATGCGAACTTCTTATATAATTCAATGGAATTTTCAAATGAAATAGAGTGTTCAATGATTACCCAATGTAGTGAAACATTCTAAGAAATATCTAGAAAAATATTGAAATATCCTAACCTAATATACTGAAACATCCTGACTTGATACACTGAAACATCCTGAAACATATTAAAACATCCTGATTCAATACACTAAAACATCTAGAAATATGTGAAAATACAATGAAAAATATTAAAACAAATAAATTGATACAACTTGAAATCCATTTACAATCTCAACATGTCACTGTCTCGATGTAAAACATAGGTTCCCCATATATTAAGACCAAAGCAATACATAGCATTAATAATCAAAAAGAAGCAAAACACACCAAGTCCAAGACACCAAAACAAGCCCTCTATATACATCTAAGCAGACCCTCTCCCCCTCTCTTTAATAGCTCCAAATGAACTTCTCCCTCTTCCTTTAACAACAGTACCAACAGTAGCACCAGCAGTACCCCCTTGCGCAAACAAATGCCCTCCCCTTGCCCCTTCCACTTACAGGAGCCCTTCCATCTCCACCTACAGAAGACCTTTCACTTGTAGTAGCACCCCTTCTAGCTATCGCCCTACCTACAGCAACACCCCTTTCAGCTGTAGTAGCATCCTTTTTGAATTTGAGTTGTCATTAGAATCTAAAACTCTTAAGCAGCATAAATTGGTTAGTTCAAACCAGTTTATGGTTCACTTTGTAGGAACTTGATTACACTACTATAAATGATTTGAATAAGATGATGCAAAACAATTTTTTAATGTCACAAATCTAGAGGTCGAAGGTAGGTTGATTTCAACAAAACTGCCTGATGCATCCAGTTGCAACCCCACAACAACACCAAAACTTCTTAAACTCTCAGCTGTAACCTCATCTACAATAGCACCCATTCTGACTATAGCCCTACCTATAGCAGCACCCCTTCTTCTTGTAGTAGCACCCCTTCCAATTACAACCCTACTTGAAGCAGCCTCCTTCTAGCTGTAGCCTCACCTACAGAACCCCAAAATTTGAGATGGCATCAGAATTTGAAACTCTTGAGCAGCATGAATTGGTCAATTCAAACCAATTTGTGGGTTCATTTTGTAAGAACCTGATTACACTACTATAAATAATTTAAATGATACAAAACAACTTTTCAATGTCGCAAATCTAGAGGCCAATGGTAGGTTAATTTCAACAATAATGCTTGATACCTCCAGCTGCAGCCCCATTTGTAGCAAACTCCTCAAACTCCCAGCTGCGGCTCCACCTGCAGCAGCATCCCTTTCAGTTGTAGTCCTTGCAACAGCACCAGATCCTCTTCTACTTCCACCTACAACACTAGCAGACTACATCATATGCCTAAGAAAATTATGTATCAATGCATTGGAATGATGTTGAAATAGTTATTTTGCATGACTTACCAGAGATTTGAACTATGTTGCTCTTTGAAATGATCTTGGAGGTTGCAATATAAAATACCTAAAATAAGATACATGCATTTCAAACAATGATACTCTCCTTTTTTTTTTAATTCATTTCAGCTTGAGTTATGCTTTAGAAGTTATAGTGGCTTTTCCTTATCCTATACTGGATATGAGGGTGAGACATTTGAAGAACCTATCAATTGAGAGACTGTTCTTTATGGTTGCAAAATAAATAGTATATTAGAATAGACTACATTTCTTAGATGAATATTGGAATTAGCACTAATAGCTTACTGCTTTCTCTTTTTGCAATCTAATCCTCCTTTGCCAAGCTACTTCCCTAGTCACACTAATTTTACAGCCTTTGGAATTGTATCCTTCTTTGTGACATTTCTTATACCTTATAGGCTTGTTCATTCTTGATACTTTGTAAAGATTTCTTGGCTCAAGATCCCTCCCCCTTAACCTCTTTGGTCTACTAAGGGATTTAAGCACATAAGGAGGGACTG
This sequence comes from Metroxylon sagu, assembly GCA_017589505.3. NCBI lineage: Eukaryota > Viridiplantae > Streptophyta > Magnoliopsida > Arecales > Arecaceae > Metroxylon > Metroxylon sagu. Next base: position 227,431 of record JACVBY030000658.1, on the reverse strand, counting down.
GAGCATGCAACTTAGTTTCAATCCATTCATCCTAGCATGACATTGGATGAATAATCTCCTAATAGCAAGCCAAGTAACCCTCTTTACTGTAACAGAGATGAACATACTTCTTTGGCTACTCTAGGTTCTTAATGATGGAAACCACATCATACTTGCAAAGCAATCTAGTAAGATCCTAAATCCTACAAGTGTAACTCCTCAAGGTCAAGTCAACCATATGCTTCTCATACCCATTATCTACCTCATACTTTAGCCTCCCTGCAAGCGTTACACAATAATTTCTAGAGTCCCAACTATAACACCTCAAGCTTATCTCGAGTATTGAAGCAAATTAGCCCTACATACTTCTCCATACCAAGCCTTTTGACATTCAATCTACTCATTAATCTCACTCTAATCCACTCTAGCATAGACAATATGGGTAAATTCCTCCCTTCCATAATCATAAATTAAATGATTCATTCAGATTGTTATGGAGGTAGCTAGTTTTAACCCTATTACTTTAGTAGGACTTCGACCATTATGATGGAGGGATCTTCTGAAGTCATTATCATGCTTCCTCATTCAATCATTTTATGTACTCCATTATCCTCTCAAACTCACTTGGTGTGCTTGCATAGGTTGCCCTTCACATTGCATCCTTTAATTCTTTTTCTTTAAACAATCTCTTAAACTTACATACAAGTGTCTCATACAACATTTGTGCTCCACACCTAAAAACAACTCCTCAATAGCATATACAAAGCAGTAATAGCAAACAATAATCTCTATTAGAAGTAGGTATAATAGAAAATAGAAAACCTAGGATAGAAAGTAATATAAACTTTAAAATATTTACCTTTTGTCTGTCTGATATGAACACTAACCCCGAGCTCCTTAGGCTTGCCTATGTCATCACTGAATGCATATAAAAATCAACTCTAAGAATCCTTATTTTCTTGCTTAACAATAGCCATTGTAATTAGGAAAACATTGTCATTCTCATCTATGCTAACAACTGATAGTAGCTACCCTCCAAATCTTCCTTTTAAGAAGCATCCACGTAGACCAATGATAGGTCTACATCCAATCAGAAAATCGACCTTCTAGGCATGATATTTGATGTACATTCTCTTAAAAAATGGTTGTGTACTCTCATCAAAAACTCCACACTGTAAGATGACATGACTCAACATTTGTTAATCTGATCATCTCAGTGTAATCTCTTAACTCTTCATACTGCAGCCTTTCATCACATTCAATGATTTTTCTTGCTTTTCTCTTAGCTTTATAAACCCGATTCCTACTCACATCCATAATAATTTCTTTTATGATATGAGCCTGCACAGCTACCATCTCCCACTTGACGTTGTTCCTGATCTCATCCAAGTACTTCCTAGCAAGGTAGCATGGCTTCAGTTGAGCATTGGAAAGGTTCTCCCATATACACAACTAGGGTTAAATGTTTTTTTTTGAAATGTCATCCTATCTCTCACTCTGGATGCATAAATTCTCTATCCATATTCATTTTTACGTATAACAAATATCTTATGGCCCTCATTTAACTTAAACTTGAAATCAACTGGCCTTCTTACTACATATTCTCTTAGGACAGCTTTAAATACCTTGACATTGGCAAATCCCATCCCCAACTGCAACTATGGGTTTGTCATATCAACATTCTCATTGAATTCAAGGCAGTGATCTGCTTCATCATCAGAAGACCTATGTAAACTTCTTAACTCCTTATTATATAGAGGATCCTCAAGCCAGTCATTCAAGGTGACATCTTTAGAAGGAAACTGGGAAGAGGAAGGAGGAGGGGGTGCAGATGATGCATCATCACCTTTAGAAGTGAGGCTAGATGTCTTCAATCTAAATATATTATCATCATTAGGTGCCTCAAGGTCCTTATTCAGCCAGCTTGGATCACTATCACTACTCTCTCCATCTTCATTTCCCTCCCCTCATTACCTTCACTAACTGCAATCTCAAATCCTTTAGTTCCCTCCATGGCATCATTAGCCCTAAATTCATCTCCCTCATCAACCTCTGCATCCTCATCTACAAACGCTTGTGTGTCATAAGCTCCCACCCATGCATCCTCATCCACAACCACTTGTGCATCATAAGCCCCCACCCCAAATCCTCATCAAAAACTCTCTTCGTCATGAGCCCTACCCCCCTACATCCTTATCCACAACCACCTCTATCATGAACCCCAACCCCTTTATCCTCATCATAATGAGCCCTCTGATCTAACTCAACAAACTCAATCAAAGCTATCATCTCTTGTGTCCCAACAGCCATATCAGTACTTTCTTGTGTGCCTTAAAGCTCATCATCTCTTATTTCCTGATAGGCATCTTTTATATTCAATAGAAACATTCTAGTTTCTACATAAATCACTATAGTAGATACTTTCCACTCTGTATGTAATTCCAATATATACATCACATCATCATCATTCTCTATTGACCTCAATCCGTGGTTTAAATTACCATTAGGCATCAAAAATTATATGTTACTAGTACATGGACACCCTAAATCTACGCACATACTTTGAAGCTCAAAATAACTCATGAAGCCTGGATCATAGTTATCATAATTATGTATCGTCCCTCCTTCATATAAGACATTAGGTCGCTTAAAGAACACACATTCATAATGGATCTTAAAGCAAAATCCAACTTCAGCCATAACTAAAACTACAACAATAGAAAAAATATGCACGTAAACTACTAACAATCATGCATGTAAAGTAAAAATAGATAAGAAAAAAGTGACCATGTAGACCACCATCAAAGTAAAACCATTTTATAGTAATTGTGGACCACAATCATCCAAGATGAAGTATTTTATACTGACTATGGATCGATAAGAAACAAAAATGATTTTGGTTGCAGACCACAATGCTGATAAAAGGCCCAACAATATTGTCGAGTAACTCTAAAACCCTAAAACCCTAATAATTGAATATCAAAATTCACGAAAGTCAAAATTAAGGAACAAATTTGCAGTCAAAACTATTATGGCCCTAATTGCACAAGAAAATCTAACATACTATAGCTTTGAATTGGAAAGAAATCGATTGAAAAAACTTTGACATGCCAAATCCCTAAAAAATCTGCTTGAAAAAACAAACATGAAGGTTTGGATGAAAAGATTATAAAGAAAAATTAGAAATCATCAATTTATAGGGCTTACAAAACTCAAGATTAAAATTTAACCCTTACCTCAAATCGACAAACAATTTTTTGAGCGCATGGATCGAAATTGCTCCAAAGGACACAAGAATCCACTGATTTTTTGGATAAAAATCTAGCCAACACCAAGTTTTCAATTGATTTCTCTGATCGAAGCATGTAGGATTTCCAATCGAATTCATCCTAACTTCCATCTTCTGCTTTTCCTTGAACTAGCATGAACCGATTAAATTCTCAGGTGGATTAGAGGTGGATAACGAACCCTAACAGACATGAATAGAAGCAAAGTTAGATAGGTTAAGTAATACTTTTCAAACTATAGGTCAGCTAAGTGAAATCTGACAATATCTCAAATAGGTAATGTGTAATTATCCCTTCAAATATCTTAAGTAGTTGTCAAGAACATAATAAAGAATAAAAATAGGGAAAAACTAACAACAAAATTAAGGTATATAGAAGGGAATTTAAATTAAAAAAACTATGCTTTGTGCCCCTCTTTTTATTTGATTTTGTATGTAAGATTATTTTTTATTCATTATTTAAATAAAAAATATTAAATAAGGATGTTATTCTTGTCATGTAACACCTATTCTAATAGACAACAATCGAATGTTTTCATTATTAATGTATATAATGGTATAACATGATTAAGCCTGTAAATGGGTTAGGTCGATCGTGACCTAGCCCAATCCCAACCCAATACATATTTTAAGACCCGTCGGTTGAATTGGGTTTAAAAATTGGATTCAATCTAAATTCTAGATCAGATTTGACCTATGAATTGACTTGACCCATATATCATCCGAATTTAATTTGGATTAATAGAAATAGACCCGAATCTAATTTGATCCAATCTTAATTATGTAAATTTTAGTTTTCTTTACTCTAATGATCTTTATCAATTTATTGAATGAACTCTCATGTAAACTAATCCTTCTTTTCATCTTAATAATTAGATTTCCTCTTATCTATTTTTACTCAATTATATCTAAATATCTATATTTTATTATTTATTTTAATAGACTCTTATTGTAATGTCTCTAAGTATATCAATAAATATTTTAAAATTTATAATTTATAAACTTAATGATAATCATTGACTTAAATGCAAATCTGATTCAACTTAATTATGTTCCAAACTCAACCATTCTAGACTGGACAAGTGTGATACTTGATTCCGAATTAATCTAAATAATTTATTGGATCTTAAATTCTTTCTATAAATTCAATTTGGCATTATCCGATTAATAATTAAATTAAATTTATATCTAAAATTATAATCCAAATATTCAATCAGATTAAGGTTAAGTATGACCTAATCCCTTTACAGTTCAAATAATAGAAAGAATTTGTGGTCGTCATGATAATTAGCTCTAGATGAATGGAACTCATTTTGGTTGATCCTCGTTCCCTGAATACATTTGAAAGGGTAAACCACACCTGCGACTAGAGTACAGTCCTTATCCATTCGAAGCCGTTAAACCCAAAACCTCCCAAGCCAATCGCTACGGGAAAAATATGCACTGCCTCCTGCTCCACCACCGCGGCCACCACCTCCTTCCTCCCCTTCGCCCTCCTCCTCCTCCTCCTCCTCTCCTCCGCCGCCCTAAAACCCTCATTCCTTCCCCTTCCCGGAACCCAAGAACCCCTCTCGTCTTCATCCTCCTCTCCTCACGGCGCTGCTCCCCTCTTCCCTTTCTGCCCCACTCCTCCTCCCCATACGCCCCCGACGAGCTCCCAGTCGGCAACGACGACGAAGAAGCCTACCTCGAGAGATTCCGCCCCCGGGAGAAGGAGTCCGAGGACGAGGCCCGCCGCCGCAACTGGGTCGAGCGCGGCTGGGCCCCCTGGGAGGAGATCCTCACCCCCGAGGCCGACTTCGCCCGCAAGAGCCTCAACGAGGGCGTCGAGGTCCCCCTCCAGTCCCCCGAGGCCATCGAGGCCTTCAAGATGCTCCGCCCATCCTACCGCCGCAAGAAGATGGAGGAAGGCGGCCTCTCCGAGGAGGAGTACCTCGCCAAACAATTCGCTATCAAGGGCGAGATCCCCGACCCGCTCGAGACCTCCTGGGCCGGCCCCGTCGCCGTCAGAATGGTCCCGCCGAGGGACTGGCCACCGCGCGACTGGGAGGTTGACGCCGGCGAGCTGGAGTTCATCCGGGAGGCCCATAAGCTGCAGGCGGAGCGGGTGGATCTCGGTGAGGAGGTGAGGACCGATGTGGACAATTTGTGCTTGGAGAGGTACCAAGTGTTCTTGAAGCAGTACAAGGAGTGGGTCGCCGCGAACCGGGAGAAGTTGGAGGAGGAGTCTTACAAGGTGAGCTGGTGAACTTGTGGAATATTAACTTGGACTTTAATAATGGCAAAGAAAAATCATAACATGGACTCGAAGGTCTCACGGAATGATTTTGTATTTAAAGGGGAATTTCTTGCGCCTTATTGCCAATTGCTTCTTCAACTCCACTGGTGTTCTTGGCAATATGGTTTGGTCCAATTAATATTTCCAGATCCTGATCCATTTCTGAAGCTGATTGTTTACTTTAGGTTCTAATTTCAAATTTAAATGGCATACGTCTATTATATAATGGTTGGGAGGACTTATATCCTCATCTCATTATTTTGTATAATGAAACGAAGTCAGTATAAGATGTTTACTTGGCAAATCTACGGTTTCCTTCTAATTGCATCCTGGACTCCGTTCTTATTCACAGTTTAGTGTTATTCTATGTACTACATTTTGGTCCAATTATTATTTAAATCCTGTGCCCACACAAACACCTGTATTTTGTCCATAATTTTAATATAATGCACATAACTTCCCAATCTCATGAGTCCCTACCACATCCTTTGCATATGCAGTTTGACCAGGATTACTATCCTGGTAGGAGAAAACGAGGCAAGGACTACAAAGATGACATGGTATTTGGACTAGCTCTTGAAAACTTATACCAATTCTTTGGGATATTGACTCATTTGTTGATTAATCATCAATAGTGATTTTTCTTGCAGCTTGAGCTTCCATTTATATATCCTGGACAGGTATTCTTCTCCTTTAGTTTCAGAAAGGTTGCATCCTATCAACATGTGTTGTTAAATCTGTCCAAACAAACAATTGATAATTGAGGTTTTAGTGCTACTTTTTACACTTAATTGGGCTAGCCTTCTATTTGAAACACAGATATGTCATGGGAAAGTTGTAACTCTACACCTTCATCAAGGAGCATTTGTTGACATTGGATGCGTCTATGATGGGTGATTCCTTTTATACTTTGGAAAGTTGCTGTTTCTTTGCCATCTACTGATATTCCAGTTGTGTTCTTTTATTATAAGTGAACAAGATAAAAGTATCATTAAAGAGAAAACAGGTCCCAAATTGTTTGTTTTTCCCTTCTCTCTCTCTCTCTCTCTCTCACACACACACACACACACATTTACAACAACAACAACAACAACTAAGCCTTAATCCCAAACTAGATAGGGTTGGCTCCACACATATATATGATTTCCATTGTTTGAATGGATTATAACAGGTTTAGTCTCTCTCTCTTTCTCTTTCTCACAAACACATATACATTTATAACAACAATAACTAAGCCTTAATCCCAAACTAGTTGGGGTTGGCTCCACACACATGTATGGTTTCCATTGTTTGAATGGCTTATAACAAGTTTAGTCTCTCTCTCTCTCTCTCTCTCTCTCATGCACATATACATATGCACAATGCAATAACAATAACAACAACTAAGGATTAATCCCAAACTAGTTAGAATTGTAGATGCACATATATGCTCACCATTATTTCAATGGCTTATAACGGGTCTAGCCTGGTCAACTTGGACAACTTGCATCTTGAACTATTTTTTATTATTTAGGAACTTGCACCACTGAATAAAATAACGCATAGCTGTTTCTTTTTATAGATTTTGGCTACTGAAGTTATTGTATGAGTTGTTTTTTATTTCTAATACACTCAGTATTGGCCCTTGCACCTACATGGAGCACCTAATGTGCAATTTAGTTGATTTTGTGGAAGTTGTTATTTGTGACTGAACCACTTAAAATTGAAAATTGGAAGCCTTGCTTGCTTATGCCGTAAAAAACTTCGAGCATTTCTTATAATTGACATGAACTTTGCGTATTATCGAATTTTCATGACTCTATCACCTGCTTATATATATCTATTATTATCTCTTAGGTGGGTCCCCATAAAAGGAAATGATTGGTATTGGATCCGTCATCACATAAAAATTGGCATGCATGTATTTGTTGAAATTCTGGTAAGTAACAAATTGTTTTAGCTCTGATGTATTCTTTTATCATGCTGAAGTTTGAAAGTATTTTATTCTGAGTCTGGCATATGCTTGCGTTAGTTAACTCCAACTAGTTTGGGATTAAGGCTTTGTTGTTATTATTATTGTGGCATATGCTTGCATGCTTACATTTATATCTGAGTTATCTTTTTAGTATCCTGTAGAAAACAAATTGTTTTCTCTCTGATCTGAATTTTTTTTATCATGTGAAGTTTGAAAGCGTTTTATCCCGAGTGTGGCATGTGCTTATGTGCTTACATTTGCATCTGTGTTATCTTGTTAGTAGCCTGCAGAATATGTTATGTGTATGCATGTATGGAATTATTGTTGCATTCTTTTTCAACAGACAGGCAATCAGAAATCTGGGTATTTTCCTCTTATGTTTACTCATTGTCTGCCAATATATACTGTAATGCAGTTTTCACTTTCTGCTGTATCTTATTTATATGTTTTTGTTCTTCTTTATTGTCTTTTGTCTAAGGCATTCATCTGTGCTGTTTTGCAGGCTAAACGAGATCCATATCGTTTTCGTTTTCCGATCGAAATGCGCTTCCTATATCCTCACATAGATCACCTTATGTGTGTATATTCTTACTTTATTTTGCCCATCTTTTAAACTTTGTAGAACATTCCACCAATTAATTTAAGATTTTTGCCACTTCAGGTGTTACTTCATCCTGTTAATAAACATCTACTAACTTATTAATGATACTATAATCCTTTAGGGGAATTAAACCATAAATTTCCATGAGAAAGTAATATAAAAAGATTTAATATCATTATATCTTATATAAAGTATAACTTTAAACCAAGCAGAATTGAGAAAAAGAATTCATGTAGCCGACCTAAGCTAGTTTGAGATTAAAACTTTGTTGTTGCTGCTGTTGTAAACTGTAAATTATTCCTATTAATATTTGTTATCATTTTGTTCTGACCTCATTGAGTTGCCTTTACAATTGCAGATTCAATAGATTTGACTTTCCACCAATATTTCATCGTGAGGAGGATACAAATCCAGAGCAATTGTGGGTGAGAATTGAACTTAATTTCAACTATCTTATATTCAGGATGATTCTGCTGCATTTGAAGTACGTCTCTGTTTATGTTTTCCAATGGGTATGCATGTCATTTGCATATAGATTGGATAAGAGCTCATTAGTTATGATTTATGACAATGATTTCAGAAACAAGAATATATAAATCCTTTGTTTAATTATTGGTACTAGCATTTTGCTTGTGCAATGTACCTGGGGCATGAGGAACTGCCAAACTGGTTAAGTAAGAAAAGAATAAAAGAAAAGGACAAAATAGCGGATCTAAACTTATTCCATGTTTGGGACTCACAGTGAAGCAACATATGTAAATTCCCAATGCATGTGTGTGTGTGTAGTTCGATGCATTGTCTTCATGTCACTTCATGTATTTGCCAGTTGTTTTCTGCATTTCAAAAAAAAAGTATCTTTTTGCCCTCTATGTGTGTGATGAATTCTACATCAAATTGCTTTGTCTTCACCTGCATGGCTGCATTAATGAATTTGTCTAGGAGATTTATGTCAAATTCACCATGTATTTGCTGAGGCACACTTTGCCTTACCTTTTCTCCCTTCATTCCTTCTAATAAAATGAGGCTGCTGAGCAGTGAACAAGAAATTACTACATCCTAATGGATTGAGATAACCCAATCTCTTCTCTCGCTTTTGTCTCTAATTAATTTTGGTAGAGTCATTGTTACTTCTATCCAAGGTTGGTAGAACTAAACCGAACCGGCCAAAAACTAGTTCAAAAACAGCATTAAGTCCAGTTCTGCCTATGAACTGGTCCGAACCATGCCGAATGGGTTGGGGCTTAGGTTGGGTGGGATGTGGGCTTTTGTGAACTCACTCAAAAAAAGAGGAGGCTAAGAGCCTCTTGTGAGCTCTCATCCTCTCTCCTCTCTTTTATTCGCATTCAAAATCATTTAAGTAAATATCCATTTACTTAAAGTTTTTTTATGAAAATAAAGGAATTATCCCCATTTGAATTCAATAAAAATATCATAAAAATCAAATTTCTTAAGAATAAAAAAATCATCTCTCTCTCAAGAATAAATTCGAAGTATTTCAAGAAATCCCACTTGAGCAAATATCAAATTAAGATACTTTCACTTCGAACAAAAATTTTAAAAAATTAATTTAACTTAAAAATGATGAAAAACAAAATATCAAAAAAATCTTAAAATATAATATATAAGGCTTTGATTAATACTTGATCAAATTTAAAAGGTTTTTATACTTAGACAAGATCATAGTAACAATGAACCTTACACTGACCTATGTTGACTTAATTTATAGCTCATCAAAATAATAAAATTAAATTTTCTGCAATAATTGGGATTCTTGAAATTTTTGGAATTTATTTTTGAGAGAGAAAGTTGACTTTTTATTCTAAAGGAAGTTGATTTTTCTGATATTTTTGTTGGATTCAAATTTGGGGAAAGGGGAGTATTTTCCTTATTTTCATGAGAAATCTTAAGTAAATAGAAAGGAAAAAGGAAAGAAGAGAGAGGTATCACATAAAAAAAAGAAAAACAAATTGAGCAACTATAAAAAAAAAAAAAAAAGGAAAAAGGGTGTGTGGGCCTGAACCATAGGTTCATTGCTGGTTTAGCACCAGTATCTAGTTCAGCAAACCTTGCATCTATCATTATCTTCTTATGACTATGTATTTCTGCCTACCTTCCTATTCATATTTCTGTATATTTGACTGCAGTTACTTCTTCTTACAACCAGAGTGAACCAGGCCTACAACAATCAATTTTGTGAGTTTCTCTTGGCTATAAAGCTGGATCTGACATCGCAATTGTACATCTCTCATGGAGTGCTACTTTCTAGCATCTGCTTTTCCATTTTGTTCTCTCTCCTCACCGCCCCATGCTCCCTCCTTAATTGATAGTCTTTGCATCCTTGATCCCTCCTTGACTGTCAATATCACATTGACTCTTGCCCTCCCTCTCCCTTGGTTATATACCAAGCGAACTAAGGTTTGTTTGTCGGCCAAAAGTTCTCTTGTTGTGTCTAACTTCCTGAGCCCCTTAAGGTGGCAATTCTGACTCCCATTTGCTGTCTCCTAAATGCAATCACTTCATTTGCAATTACCATCCCAGCTTCACTCTTTCATAATCACCACAGAGCTCAAAATATTGAAATGGCCAAATGTTACGACAGTTGAACCAGGATGTTTTTGATGGATTGACACTAGTCTCATTTCTTTGCAGACTAGCATCCGTTGTCTTGTTCCTTTGCCACTTGGCAAGAATTCTGTCTCCTGTAAGGTCCTCAAGATAAAGACTCATTTTGATTGCTCTGTGATGTCTCCATAGATCACTGCAAGGCTTAGTTACTTGCATGTAGTTTCACTGAGGAGTATGGAGCTAAATACGAGGAGGTGCTCATGTTGCCAAGATGACCACTATGTTCTTTTTGATCATGAGTGTTGTTTTTTTTTTTTTTCTTGGATTTTTGTGCTTTTTGGATGTGAAGAATGCATTCTTCACATTACTATTCAAGTATATCTTTATATTCATCCTCTGTTTGACATCCTCATACTCCATAGCAACATTTGTCACCTACATTGAGCTATTTATGATCTCAAGCATGGTCCACAAACATAATTTGAGAGGTTTGATCTAGCCACTTTTGCTGCTTTTTTCCCAACTTGAAGCATGCTTACACTATTTTTGTTCAGTCTTCTTGCTAAGGTTAGACCATTCTCTAGTATGTTAATGATATGATTTTTACAAGTGACAACCATAATTATCTTGTCTATTAATGAGAACTTCTAGCAGCAGATTTATAGAATCATATGAAGGACCTTGGCCCTCATCATTATGTCTGCATTTTGGAGGTGGCATATGATCCTTGTGGCTTTTTACTCCTTGCAAAGGTATACTGCTAATAGACACTAAGGGTGTGTTCGGAACTAGAATAAAGAGGGTTTATCCCTACTTTATGCCATATAATTTGCCAAACGCTAAATTTTGGTGTCAAGATAAGTTGGACCGGACAATTTGCTTAGTCCTGTCACTCCAATTAAACTGGGTTTAAACTATACCTAAGGTACCATGGTATGAGTTTGAAGTTTGAACGATGTTTAACTTTTTGAACTCCATTTGACTTTGTTTAAATCTCCTCCCTTGTCCCTGAGATTATGAGGAGAAATTACGATTCAATCATTTTATAATATTATTACAATTTTATCTTATGCTATGATATGTAACCTTATGTTATCTTGGGATCGGTTCAGATAGCTCAGCTTGTCTCATGGGCTCACTCCCTCTGTCCATCTTCGTCTGATTGAGTAGGGACACCTGCTTTTGATTGGTTTTTATCTTTTTTGGCATTCAATGGTGAAGAGTGAGGTATTGTTGGATATCTTTGAATGACTTTCGAGTGCAATGAGGAAACTCATCACCCTTTTGAGGTCCAGGACCCACCTATCTGATTCAAAAATCTGCAAGAAAGGGATTCATCTCTACTTATAATGAGAAGCATGTGACTGAATGCCTCTGAGGGAACATGAAGCAAACTTTATCATTTGCTTTGGTTGGACAAAGGGCAAGATCTTGGTTTGGTGGTTGCAAGGAAGATTGATCAAGCTCAATCAATAAAGGAGCTAAACTTTTCCAACAGACAGCTGATACGGCAAAGAAATTGACTGATGATTGAAGGTCCAGACCCTGGATCTAAACCTGGAACTGGAAACCCTCTGAGGTTTCTAAGTGCTTCGGCAACAAGAAAGAAATTGGACAAAGGCGCAGTTAGTGAACCAATGGCAAAGGCTGTCTTTTCTCACCATCTGTCTCTGATACTGAGTGCTCTTGATTTGGCTCAAATATGAGGAATTGAAATATGTGTCAAATATGTGCTGAATACCTGACTCAGGCTTTGGGACTGGTAAGGGCAGTCAGCTGTTTTGTTTACCCTGAGCATTGAAGATCAGATCAAAGTAGAAGCCGTAACGTTGTTTTCCAGCGGGCAAAAGAGACATATGAGCAAGTATTAGGGTAGACACCCCATTTGAAGTGGTCAGCAGCCTAGTGGTACTAGTCACAGTAAGCTAGATGTGTTCACCTGGTTGAGCCAAGGCCTATGCTTAAATCAGACCTTATGTTATATTAATGACATGAAATTACATTACGTTACATTACAATATTTTATATGTCACTATCATATGTCATATGTTAAGTATTTCATATTGTAATATGTAATACATAATGTTACTATCATATTGTTATACTATATGATGTAATACTATATCATAGAATAGTAGGGTTTGGAAGGGTAAAGTTATCCAATCCCATAAAAAATCACTATTTTCATCCACTTATCCCCAATAACATCAGAACAGCACCTAGCTTCATCGAGCTTCACCAAAAGTTTCAACTGATTGATATTTTCTCCTTTGATCCTACATAGCATCGTAACTTTTATCTTTTGCATTCCTCATATCTCTTTTCTTATATGCCACAAACTCATTTATCATTCAGACGATTGCAATCAAATTATAGCAATATTTGTTGGCTCAGAATGAGACTTGCTTGTAGGTTCTATGCTAGAAATATTTGTCTTTTTGAAGCTTTTGACTGGCAGATCTCATTCCTTAATTGCATCAATATTGGAAATCTAGTGGTGCAGACGTTTAGAACTTCAGTGTTTGTTGACTCACTGTGGAACTTGTGGGTTGGATGTTTGCTTTCTTCTGTCATCTTCCATCCTGTTGCATGATAGTTTATTAAAGAGTCTAATACTGTAATTGTCTATGATATAATGACAACTAGGTAATAGGGAAGTCTTGTCCACATATTTGCTCATATTTTGACTTTTATATTTTTTTTTTCTTTTTTTTAACCAGATTACATATTACTCTCTTTTAATTTTTTTTCATCAGTTAAATCTGCATAAAGCCTATATTGTCATGTTTATGGTTGCAAGTTGTCTCCTTCAGCATATAAGAAATGGATTATTCTTATTTTGTCATGATTTGTTTTTCAGCGGGAAACCAGAAGACCACCGATACCTAGAAAGAAGCCTGAAATTAAAATGGAAGAGCAATCACTGTTATCTGATCACCCATATGTTGATAAGGCATTTCCTGAACTGACCTCTCAATCTAAAGTTATATCCCTTATTGTTCATTTCTTTTTTTTTTTCAACGCTTCATGCAGTGTTTACAGATTTTATTTTATTGTTCTTTCTGGGTATAATTCCAGCTTAATTGTTGCTAATTATGTAATATAACTGTAAGAAATTATATGTTAATATTTCTTTGTTTACACTGTTCAATTGGAGTCTGTTTGCTTGGTATGCAGTTATGGCAGCTACACAATGCAGAGCAAATGATTCTGGATCATGAGGAGGAAAACCCTGATAAGTATAAGGACAAGAAATATGAATCAACTATCGACTCAACTTTTGATGAAGAAAATAGTGTTGAATTGACACAAGCTTACTATAAGAAAGCTTTGCTACCAAAGGTTATTCTGGTGAGTGGTAATGCATAGTTTTACCTTGATCTGGACAATTTACTTAAAGACTGCTTCTAGCAGTTTGTTCATGGTCCTAATTTTCTGATTTTTCTTTAATGAATACCTGTCAGAATACAAATGTGAAAGAACTTGACATGGATGCTGCTCGTGCTGAGCGCCAGGTGATATAATGCACCATAACATCATTTGCAGTGAATGAGATCAGTACAGTTATATGTCAAACTTTAGATCTACACAGAGGCATCCATAGCAACTTTTTGTTAAAAAACTTGTTGATGCATCAATATTTTACTATACACTGTACTTGCTGATATAGCATATATTTGATATACTGAATCAGATATTTATGGTGATCTATATGTTTCATTTATTGCACGTGCTTATCAACTTTTAACTATCTTCAACTTTTTCCCTGTTTTATTCTAAAGAAAAGTAAAAAACTTTCGTTAACATTTATTAGAGAAAACAACATAAGAGGCAAATGACTTCCCCAAAATATAAATTTCTACTATTATAAACCAAACGGTTCTGAGTGTTCAACTCTGTAATGTGGGCCTTCATCATATGTCCTTTCTTTCTTTCTTTCTATCTGAGCTACCTGTTCTCAAGTCATAATAAAACTAGGGGAAAAAAATCCTAGCTGTATACAAGTCCAATATTGGTCTGGCATCTTGGTTCTTACTTTTGTTTCTTTCTTTCTATCTGAGCTACCATTCTCAAGCCATAATAAAACTAGGTTGGGGGGGGGGGGGAGGAAATCCTAGCTGTATACAAGTCCAGTATCAGTCTTTCATCTCTGTCCTTACTTGAGTGGGATGCCTCTTATCTGCTATTTCCCCATCCATGAGCATTCTCGTGGCCTCCCTCTTCCCATCAGTCAGTCTCTCCTTCTATTAGACCATCAATATTCCCTCTTATGTGCATTGCATGCATCCAACACTAATATCTGAAATGGAGGAAATACCATGAAATGGATGCAATACCAGCCATGGTAGCAAAATCTGGATATACAACAGCAATGCACTGTTGGATCTTAGAAAGAGGAGGAAAGATGTGCTAGCAATATGAAAGGCACGTTCAACATACCATTGAAATATTCAAAAAGGTCCTCTTTTGGATGGAAGAATCTCTAGTTTTTATGTTGTTATGGGCTTCAGGAGTCAAATAAAGCATTGCAAGTAGCATTAAAGAATCTATACAGACCTTTGAAGGGCTATTGAACTTCAAATAAAAACCTTAGCAAAAGAGGTAGGAACCTAATTATCTCATTTGCAGCAATAAAAGACTTTCAGATTATCAATCACTAATATCTAGAAATCAATGGTCAACTAATTTATACCGAGTTTTAGGCCTTTAAGAAAATAAAACAAAAAAGTAAGGTCTTGGATATTTGAGTAAACAATTTTCTGAGAAGCAAGGATTTAAATGGCAGTGCATGTCCTACCATCTTGTAGGGCTATTGAAAATGTGAGCTGTTCGCAAGCCAGCTCATGTTCGGCTCAAAGGCTTGATTTCATCACACTCAATTAGCTAATGAGCCATTCTGAAGCTGACTTTAGCTTACTGGAAGTTGGCTCAATCAAACTCAAAATATGAATATATAAAAAAAAATGATATATTATAAATTATTTTAATTCTTATTTATATAAAATTAGTTTTGTATTTATTTATTATAGATTGGTATAATGTACACGTAACAAAATGTATTTCAACTATATGATTAAGATTTAATTGAGATAATTAGCTCAAAGTACATAAATAAAAGCACATGAAACTTTCTCCAGCTTTCTTAAAATGAGCTGTTCATGAACAGCGTGGATTCAGCTTGAAATTAAATGAGCTTGCTTGAGCTCCATTCACTTGTTTGTTTGCAAGGCACATGAAGTTCATATCAATAAAGGCTTATATTTGTATGTATATCCATATTATTGGTACCATAATGTATTATAGCATCAAGCCACAATCAAGCTGAGACGAGTCAACATGTGGTAGATTTTACATATATATTGCTGAATCTAACCCAAGCCAATTAATATATATATTTTTTAAGTGGATTAGTTTCTTATAATTCTCTCTCAACTACCTCCAATCTCATTTGAGTATCTTTTTTTTTTGTTTAATTAATCTAATAAAATGTTAATTGGTCACACATAATGTTTATAATGTCTTTGTCAGCAGCACATGTTTTGTTGCTGCTTTGTCAGTTAAATTCGTTTTAAAGTCAAATTTATCATTTGAATATTCAATACATGTCTCTTGGTCACCACAAAGCAATTTAAAACAGTTTAGAGTAAAAGAATAAGTTTAACTGGCATACCTTAGCATGCTATTAACATATTTGTTTAAAGAGTTGTGTATCTTTGCTCATATCTGGACAAATCTGAAAATACCTGAATGGAACTGGTGAATGTTTTTCTCAAAGGTAAATAATTCAAAAGGCTTCCAATAGAAAATATTACTTTGACAAGGCATGCATAAGCCCAAGTACTAGGAGTAGGGCTTTGTTAGCATGATATCATTGCATGGTTTGGAAATTGGAGATTTACTTTTTCATTGATCATGTATTCACTTGTCTATTTTTATAATACAAACTATTTGGCCAAGCTACTGATTCATTGTATCCTGACACTAATGTCGTTTCTACCATCTCCAGTATACATGTCTGTAACCATTCCATACTTTGATAAATACATCCAACATCATTCATTTGTTGCTTTAAGAGAGAGGAATAAGGTAAATGCATGAGCCAAACATGAGAGGATGTTTATCAAATTACTTGGATAGTAGAAAATTATCTTTAATCAGATGGAATCATGGCAATTGATAATTCCTCCTGTGTATATCAGACGTGACTGAAATTAGTGTTTTATGTTTATTAAGATATGATAGACTGTATTGGTGTTCTTGGGCTTTAACTCTAGAGTATTGGAGCCATGAGCAGCTGTGGAACTTGTGTAACCTGGACTTACCAGACTGTAGCTTTGCCTGATATGTTAAGCTATATTGTACCACATTGCAAGGACTCAGGTTTGCCTGTCTGGTTATGTATGTGTCTAAGTGTCAGATCCTTTCATATGGAGCCATGTCTGAGTGTCATACCAATATCCATGTGTTGGTGTTGGATGTGGGGTACTTAAGGCTAAATTGAAGGGTCTAGGTAATGTAGATGCTATACATGAAAGGTTCTAGGGTTTCAACCAGATTATGTAGGCTGAACAATCACTTTTCTATGTTTATCCTTTCTGATCCTTTAGGAAGAACTTTAGAGTCTAGATCTGATCTCTGCTGAGCTGTATGAATAATTTTGCATGATCTTTTATCATTTATAAAGCCCCCCTGTGTTGATTCTTATATCGTAACATTAACTCCTAGAGTCTTCTGTGGTACATCTGAAACAGTCTGTTAATTTTTTGATTACATGACTGCTGAATTAGCTCCCTCCATCATTAGAACATTCTAATATAATTTTCTTTGTTTTGGATAGTCTGCTTGGTTGTTATATACTCATATTTAGTTTTCATAAGGCTTACTGATTCGTCAACATATCGCTTGGATGGTTCAAGACACATCTCAGGTAATTGCTGGAATGAAAAGATGGTGCATCATGAAGCAACTAATGTATCTATCCAATAGATTTATGTGGTATGGTTGCATCCTGTTGCAATATGCTATGGTACTAGCTCATACACGTTAGAATGCATTCAAATAACATATCTGGGCAACCTACCTACCCAAATTTCTGCAAGTATATCAGATACTGTAGTTTCACACCCCAAGGTCTCTTCTACAAACATCTGCTTTCTATTTACCTTTTTTTATCTGTCATTTAAAACCAAGTACTTATCTACTATTGGAGATTGAAGTGTTAGACATTTTAGGACACCATGACACTTAAACGATGTAGTGGCAATGTGTTGGATTTGTTTTAGATAAGCTAAGCAACTTTTTTTAAAAAAGAAAGAGGTTTAAATTTACCCTAAAACAAACTTGGCTTGCCAATTGGTCAGCACTTATTGACCTGAAAACCTACTCATCAGTCACCTTGGGTAGTGACTTGATCCCTTTGATCCAGCAGACCCCTTATTCTGTGCAATTCTAGGCAACCCATTAGATAAAGATGGCATACTCCATTTGTACCAAACTTTAGCCAAACAGAAAAGAAGGAATGAAACGTATGCCATGTTTTGGTTTTGTATACCAAAACATGAAAGCTTGTAAATAAATAAATAAATAAATAAAATAAACTATGTAGGAAGAAAAATAAATGAGTTCATTATGCAAAAAGTCTGTATGTCAAAGCTCCAAATTTTTAAAATTGAGAGACAATTGATTGCAAGGGAAGTATTGAAGCGTGCAGGTTCAACCATAGAGACATATCTAGAAAGAGGTAGAGAGAAAGCAAGACAGACAAAGTGAAGGATAACCAGTCACCATGAATGATCATTGGCCATTCGTCATTGATGGTTGAACAATGTCTCAAGGTGGATTCTGACTTTAAAGAGAGGTGTTGTGTTGAAGATGAAAGTAGATAAGGGTTTGGTTTGAGCTTTAGAATTTGATCAGAAGTTCTAGATCATTATGTATTATGCTTATGCCAGTTAGGGCCATATAATATGTTCATGTCATACTGTACCAACTCTTGGCCTGTTTCTGCTTAAAAATATAAGTAGGCTTGGTAAAAGATACACAGGTAGCATGGCTGTAATATGTTATTTACCTTTCTTCACACCAAAGCAAAGGATTAAACTTGTTATATACTAGTGCATACACATGTTTTGACAAATAAACAATGTATTTAAGTAAAACTGTAGAGTTCTAAGATTATAATCATTCCAGATGTCTGTCTTGCTTCAAATCTATGGGTGTCTCTCTAACATTGGATTTGGAACTTCCACAAGTCGCCATGGGTCCATATGCTCGTAAATAATTATTCCTGCTTAGGTACCACCTGGTACAACTTTGGATGTATGTAGAAACTTATAATAGCTATCACCAGTCATCCCCTGGGAAAGAATCAGGCAGAACTTACATTAAAAATGAATGATCACCTCAAAGACCCAACTTCTTTTTCAAAAAATAAAAAGTGTGGGAGGAAAAATCTAAAAGGTCCAATAAATCTGACAAAATCTTACATTTCTTTGATGGATCATTGACGAGTTAAGGAACAAAATCCCTAATATTAGGAAATGATCCAGGGTATTAAAGGCTTGAAGGGATGAAAATTCTGTTATTCTTTCTCAGAACATGGAAGATGCATTAGAGAACATCTAATTTGTGGTAGATAGAGTTTGTTGCTGCCTGTGTTACATGTTCCACTACTGTGCACTTTTTGTTCCTTATTAATAGATCTTGTGCCCTCGTGCAATCCTAGGGTTCTTGGAAAGCGACATGGGTGGTGTAGTTAATGTATTTGCTACAAGAGTCTCATATAAGTGGCCAAGGGTAGCCAAAAGGCAAAATTTGGCTACCAAAAATGGGTGCTTGCAAAATGCATGCCATTTGATGTTCTGTCAAACTTCATTTACAAACTGCACTCTGCAGGAGGCTTTTGCCACCCTTGCTACTGCACAAAAACATTCCATATGAGATCATTTTAGTGTTTCAGTATTATATCGTTTGCTAATGAATTTGTTGCAAGGTTTTGGATGTGACATGGTTGATGTTGTACAAGACACTTTATCCAAGATAGAGTCCTTAATATAAACATGTATGATGAAAAATTGCAGCATCTTGTTCAAGGTTTACCTTCAAATGTTGGCTCTCTCTCTCTCTCTCTCTCTCTCTCTCTCTCTCTCTGAATGTGCATCCATGTGTGCGGGTATTTTTATTAAAATGGTTTTGTTTGATGCAGCTGCACAACAAATTAAAGAAGGAAGCAAAAGAAAGAGGAGAGGAGTACAAAATTCCTAAGCTGAGACGTAACATAGAGATGGATGAGTATGACCTGATGCATTGGCAACGTTCTTTGGAAGAAAGAGAAGCTCTAATTAGAGATATCAGTTGGTACATTTTTAACTTTTTTCTATCATACATTCCAGATCATGCTTGCATTCGCTCAAATTGAAACACAGTTACACCTACAACTGCATGTGACTTGTCATACCATAATTTGGATGGTAGAGCATCATATTTGTATGTATACAAATGGACTATGTAGGAATTGAAACTTGTGCATCTAAAACTCTATACAAAGATTTATGGAAAAATATTTAGGTCCTCTTATACTGATGAGCTCTAGAAATCACATTCGATCTCTCTATACCCTCAAATATGTGTACTTCATTTTTTTTTCAAAAAAAAAAATTGTTAAGGTTTTAGGTCTCTCAATTTTGCTTCTTAAAAGGCCATGTAGTTTTTGTTACACAACTTGTGAAGAAATCTATTTTTAAAAGGATAGTCAATATTATGATAACATTGTCCATATGGACATTGTTCTTTTGTTACACGACGGCTATGCCTGCATCAATGTCATTACTTTGTTACTTTTGGATAACTAATCCTGTGCAACTCAGCTATTGAAATAGGACATCTATTTCAGCCAGGTTTTTCCCATCTTGTTTGAACACATTAGATTACTTTATAGCATTTCCACACTATTGGTATTGAATTTTTTTTGTCATGTGCTAATACAAATCCCAAGGGGAAAAATCAAATTGATGTAACACAAATAAAATTTAATCCAAAACCTTTAGAGGCAGAAATAATTTGAAGATGATATTAAAAGTGAAACAAAGAATCCTAATCTTCCCTCTGTTGTCATTTGTTGAACCAATGTTGAAGGATATGGGCACTATCTTTCTGGTTTTTCCAGATTAGTTTGATTCTTGCCTATGAATAATTGAGCCTCCATTGAGGAAAAGGTTTTGCATCTTTCCCTCCTTGGATTCTGGGAATATGAGTATGGTTAGCTCTGGCATTTCCAGACTAGTCTAAATGTTGTATGTGAATTACTGAGTGTCCATTAAGGAAAAAGGTTGGCGTCTTCCCCTCATTGGTTTCTTCATATATGACAGGATTAGTTCTTGCAGGATTTTGTGTTTGCCGCTTCTTGAATGAATTTATTGATTCAATAATCAGATTCCTGATTTCCATGTGTTTGTGGTACTTTTGCATGATTGGCTGCACGGATATGTGCTCCAGTGTGGCCAATTAGGAGCTCATGGCACCATCTTATCATATGAATACCTCTCAGAGTGTTGTTACTTGATGATTAAGGTCCAACCTTTCCTATTTTTCTCTCTTTTTCATTTACCTATATTATATTTATCAGAAAAGGGTTGAGTCTGGCAATGCACAGCATCAAACATCATCAAAATTATCTTTTAATTGAGATATTGAATATGAAATGGTAGAACTCATCCTCTTTCTTTAGTCCATTCAGTGATGCACTAAAAACTGGAGATGAATGTGTGTGTGTGTGCAGTCGGAAAGCCCTTGGTCTTCCACTGGAGGAGCCTGGGAGATATATTGATGATAAAAGAGTTTGGGGAGAGGACCGCTATGACCCCTCAAATCCTCTGTACCGTTATGATTACTGGGGAGAGCCCAAAAACTCAGAGAAGAGCAAACAAGAGAGGATGACAGAAGACCATAATAGATCCATTGTTGGAAGAGGTACTGTTTGGTACGAGATGTCATATGAAGAAGCTATCAAACAGAGGATGCATCGTGAAGCCCAGATGAAGGCAACCACAGAAGAAACAGAGGAAAGAGAAGATGAAGATGATGATGACGACGACATGGATTTTGACTACAGCATTTTTGGCAGCTCTAATTCATATTCAACAAACAAGCCACTTGTCAATGGCACCGAGTCTCCTAGTATGTCAGATGAGGGCATGTTTGAGAATTAGTTCATGATAACATGTTCCACCTTTGTGTGCAGTACGAAAAATGGTTGGCAATATCTGAGCCAGATGCTGATAGGCACCTTTTCTTGCTGAAGCTACTTTTCCTTTACCACAATGTTACCTTAAAACAGCATATGGCAAGCTGCCTTGCAATGCATGATATGACGTTGTCTATTGGCCAGCTTGAAAACCTCTGGAGACTTCCCAAGCTTCGAGTTAGTGGTAAACCATGCAACCACTATAGCGGCTGGGAGTGGAACTTACCGGATGATTTCTTTGCAAAACCTCAACGCTAGTCATGAAAACACAAATCTTGGCTACTAGCACGTGTTGAGGAAGATGATGAGAACGTGTCATTGCTGAGGAAAAACATGATCAAGTTGCATGCTAGCAGATATCTTATCACTTCCCCCAAGCAAGAAGGGAAGAGATATCTGGAAAAGGATAGCTGAGATAGCCATTCATAGGATTCCTGGTACAAATCAGCATCTCTTGCTTGCTTGCACTTTTTTTTCATCTGTTTAAACATATATTACATTCTGAAGTAAATTATTTTATCCATTAACTGCTCATTATTCTTTTAGTTGTTTGCCATACAGTTCGGCCAATGTATCACAAGTCTGGTATGGACATAGATAGTCCTAATGTGAACATATCTTGATATGATACGAAGCTTGATACGGTATTAGGCCTAATATGAACCATAAATATGGAGACTATTAATCTCAAACATTATAAATTTTTTGTGAGCTATATAAATATATATGTACTTTTGATCTTCAAAGTAATCTGTGTGTTATTGAGAAGTATAAGAAAAAGGTTCTCTCGAGTGCAAGAGAGAAGTTTGTGAGAGAGGTTTTGTTCTACCTTTTCTCTATCGATGAAATGATTCTCTTATGTACATATCTGTGATCCCTACGGTGTATGTTTCAACAAAAAAAATAAAAAAATAAAGGTATCAGAAGATAGATTCCGTGAACCTAGGGTAGCATAAATTTAAGAATTTTCTGCATGGATCTCAAGGTGGAGTTCGCCTGATTCCTTAATTTGAGCCGGATTATGGTGCCGTGAGCGATGTCTTCTGGGCTTTTCCGACAAAGGAGAATGCCATGCAGACGGTTGATGGTGACAACCGACGGCGAAGTCTGGCCGGTGAAGAAGGCTCGTCAGCAGGTGTCTCGACCGGACCCTAGGCGCGGTAGCGAGGCTGCCGAAACCGGCACCGATAAAGAAGGGCCGATGGTGGCACGAAGATAACCAGACTTTAGAGCCCGATTTAGATGATCGGAGTGTGAGGAACCCACCCTCGTGCGCCTCTCGCAACGCATGTCGCCAGGGAAGGGGAGGTGGGCGACGGCAAGAGCGGTCGGGTGGCACGCCTCTGGCCACACGCGTTGTCGGAGAAAGGGGGAGGTGAGCGGCGGCGAAAGCTAGGCGGCCGTGTTCCTCTAGCGAGCCACAGCTGGTCCTTTATTTTTTTCTTCGGTGTTAGTTCTTCCGGCCAAGCAGTGGCAGAGATCGCCGGTGGTGGAGAAGACCCCATCGCAGCCGGCGTGAGGATCGGCGATGTCTTCTGGCAGCGGAGATCGGCATTCCTCCAGCATTGAGAGGCACAGCTGGGCATCTTTGACCCTCAACCTCATTAGTTTTCATGCATTTTGATAGGGGTTTATATGTTGATATTTATATTAGTCTCAAAACATATATTATTTTAGCTTACTCCGCATGCTGTAAAATTCTAGCCCATTCCATAAGATATAATATAAAGCATATGTTGATTCCTCCTTCATGGAGCCATTACTCTTTCCTAGCCGCATGAAAATCTACTCAAACCTAAAAAGCACCAAGACGCAATTGATTGATTAAATTATCCAAATATTCAAATTCGCACTACCAATTTTCATTCCTTTATCAAAGCCACTTCCTTTTGACCTTTCCAATTCTAATGTCACCAACTCTTCTCACTATCATGAGAGACATGAGTTCAAAAGTTCATGAGAGCCATGGCATAAGTTTGAGATGCACTGGAAGTTGATAGGCCATGTAATGATTGAGCTTTTGCTAATTGCTACTTAGTTGAAGGTGCACCAAGATAAATGGCTGCTTAAAGGGGTATCCGATAAGGGCTTTACCTAACATCCATGCAAGACTAGTGGAACAACTTTGCCACCTACTTAAAATAGTATGCTCTGGGGCCAATTAAATTAGATTAGATCATATAGAGTTCAAAATATGGAATATAATTTATATAAAGAACTTCTTAATCTGAATTTGAGTTGTAGAACATTAAATTACATGATTTTTGGTTCACGTAAATTAGGTTTTGATTATAATATTTAATATAATAATTAGAAATCTAGAACTAATATACGAATCATGAAAAATTATTTGATGAAATTTTAAAATACTTTTTTTTTATTGTTGAAACTGATTTTCTAACATAAAAATAAATAACTATAATTACCAAAAATTTAAATTTTTATCCTTTATTTCCAAGAAATTAATTTCGAGGACTATTTATTTTCGTAGAAAATAAATTTCAAAATATATAATATACATGAATCTAATATACAAAAACTTAGAAAGTAAAATATGATATTTAGAAAATTTTGATTTCAAATATTCGGTGCAACTTTTGTTTTACCAGAAATAAATATTGTAGAATTTATTTCATAGATGTTTGGTTTTCAATTAAGTAATATTCAAAAATTCTAAAGCTAGGAAATAATTTTAAGAAAATTAATTCACAAAAATAAAGCATATTTTGTTTGCTGAATTTAATTATTGTAGAAATTGATCTATGCAAACCTTTGTACTTTGAAACAAGATAACTCAAGTGTATATTAAAATATTTTAGTAATAAAATAATATGGAAGGAAAGAGAGAAAGAAATTTGCTGTAAAAAATTATAGAGAGTTAAAATTGATGCATGATTCACTCGGGAGAGGAAAGAAAAGGTGTGATGGCATTGAATCCTTCCTTTAGAGAGAATGAGAGAAAGAGATGGATAGGAAGGGCATCAGATTTCTTACAAAGAAGGCGAGTGGTCACCTGAGGTTTAAAAGGGTAGTGGCTGCCCTCCAATTCCAAAATTGAATATAACTAGGTCGGCACCAAGGGAAACTTTGTTGAAAGCTAATATTAGATGTTAGTTGCCCAAGGACATGTACTTGAAGAACCAAATAAAAAAAATTAACTTATAGATTTGCAATGTATGTTAACTAAGAAACAGAATGCAAAAAGAGGGCAAGAAAAGAAAAGGAAAAAAAAAAAAAAAGCTTAGGCAACCATTTGAGAACCATGCACTATTTTCCAGAATATTGCGCAAAATGGCATGATTGATAATATATTGAGTACGAGGATTTTCTTCAAGTACCATGTTTCACAATTTATTTCATAGATGTTTCACAATTTTGAACCTATGCCTCTTATGGTATTGAGAAGTCTTGATGGCATTGGAATTTATAAGCCAAAAAAATTGATTGACAGAGGAATGAAAATTGATTGCATCGTTTTTGGCATTTGATTAATTCAATCAATTAATTGCATCTCCTTTCATTTTAGGTTGAGTAGATTTTGCATCACCTACAAAAAAGGAATTTGCACCTTCTCCAATATCTTGAGTGGGTTAGAAAAACTGTATTTATACCTTATGGAGTAGACTACTTGAAACAATCATAACTATCAACATATAAACCTCATTTCTAGGATCTAAAACCTAGTTAGGCTGAGAATCAAATATCCAAAACTTATCAAAGCTATTCACAAATAAAATATATGTAGAGAGAGAGACATACACACATACATACATGTATGCATGTACATATATATATATATATATATATATATATATATATATATATATATATATGTGTGTGTGTGTGTGTGCATGCGCGCGCGCGTATATGTATAAATGTATGTATATAGGAATATATGTGTGTAACAATTCAAAACGTCACCTAAAAAGACTAATTAATAAAGTATTATTTTGTTTCTTTGATTTTATTGAAGTATCCAAAATTACCTTAGTACTTAACCAATACAGGACTAAACACTCATCAACATGCACTCGCATACTCTTTCCGTTCAAGTTTTGGTATCCTTACTAGGTTAAGAATTCACATACAAATTTATATCCAAATTCAATCAAAACTAATCAAGATCGCCTATTTATAATATCTCTGGCTTAAATGGGCTATTTTAGCTAGGTTTGTTGATAGACTATTTATCGCAATCCAAAATCTCATCCGAAAAGATAAGCCAAGGAGGTATAATTTGTGCTCTTTGATTCTGGATAAGTAATTCCTAGCATATAGTTTGATATGGGATTAAATACCGTGCACAAACAGTAAAAAAAATCTCTAGGCAAATATTAAGAACCTTATCCCTCTTCTCTTTGGACGCATGCTGCAATCCTAAAACTCATTTAGGCTTGGGAATTCCAAGATTAGAAATCCGACTGAATCTATGTTAAGTTTAGCTACTGACAGAGTGATCATGGAGACGAAAAATCTTTCAACTAGAACATTCCAAGACGAAAGGGTAATTGGGGGGAGCGTCTTTGCTGGAGTAGAAACTAGAGACGTTTCTGTTCAACCAGGCAATTTAGGACGGCTTTAATGGGACTATAGCAGCTAGCGAAGTTCAGAAGACCAAAGCACAACTTCTCATGTTGATTCTCTTGCTGAAGTCTCATTTGATGTTGGTTTACAAAGTAACCTGGTTCAAATCCTGCCGTCTCCAATTTTGTTGAGGCTTTTATCCCGTCCTTGTTGTGATGCGGACGATGCATGAAGAGAAGGCTCCAGCTGGAAACGAACTCTTTTCCCATGCGAAAATATAGAAGTAAACAACTCACGTCGAAGGATACAGCGAGTGGAAAACTTCGCAGCTCCGCCACAAGATCGCATATTGTGAGATACAAAAGCCCCTATGAGTGACATCCTGCACAGAATATTTTGGGTGCTTTTTCATGGGATTGGAGCAGATGGCGAATCCCACTCCAATCCCATGGGATTGAAAAAAACACAAGGAAGAGATAAATTTATCAATTTCACATTTATAGCTTACCTTTTCAAGCTTAAAATTGGATTGAGAATCCTACTGGGGATTCATGCGGGTATAACCCAATCCACGTTCCCTTCGGCTGTAAACAAGTTTTGTTAATCGTGATGAGTTGCAACCTAAACCAGCTCTAATATCAAAACGCCTAATCAAGAGGCTTACAAACACGAGAGTTTTAGAATAGAGTTCTTTCATCTAAAAGGAACATCCCACACATGATTTGGACCCCATTGCATGGTCATAATGAAAGCTCAAACCTTCAACAATTTAATTTTTACCAATTCCTACTTGCCTTCAATTAAGACAGTAGACTCCTCTGGCCGCTCTTGATTGCATGAACAAACTATAATCGAAACCAAATTTGGATATTTTCTTCCCGTCCCTAGTTCTATCACATTCACAAGAAAATACAGCCATATCAGGTGATAGCATATGACACTCTAATTGCAACTACAGCGTAGCTCCAGCCCACCAATAGATTATAGAACTTAAAAAGACCAAAGAGGAATCATACATGTTCTGAAAACACATTAAAGGTGGACTACTTAACCACATGAGCCACGACTTTCTTTTATATATATATATATATATATATATATATATATATATGAAAAAAAAATGATGTAAGAATAATAACAATAGAAGACTTGGTCATCCAACAAGAGGGGCAGAGAATTGACAAGACCCTGGGGATCGATTCTTATTCACTCTTCAAGTAGTAAAATATGTTGGAATAACCAAACCACCATAATACCAGGCCAACACGCCCCTAGTAGAATTTCTCATAAAGAGAATTGAGTATTTTATTATAAACTGAAAATTGAATGTAACAACATACAAGGCGCAAAGAAATAAAATTTAGCATAAGCCAATAGTTGAAGAGGATAATTTCAGACATGGATACCAAAAGGAAACAAACAAAAACAAAATATCTGAAATAGATTCATATGATTTGATACATTCCAGCCTAAAACCAGAAACAAAACCCCTTTCACCGACCTGACCAGCCTATCTAGAGTCCTGCAGAAGTATGTCAGTCTAGCATAAAAAAAGGAATTGTATAGCTAAACTTTGAAGATGACGATCAGCAAAGCAAGGTGAGTTCCAGAAATTCACGTGACAAGATTTTAGCTGCTAAGACATCTATTCCAATAAAGGCATGTTGGCAGGATTAATACATGCGTGAAGCTAGGAGAAGAACAAGTAGTCATCGACAAACAGATTCTACGGATGGCCCTTGGCAAAAGAGAAAACAGACTAAGATAAAAATAAAAAATGGCGTGTAATCTTTTTCTTTTTCCTTTTATGGAGAAAGAAAACCTGCGACCATAATAAGAATCAACAAATATGAGGACAGGCTCAGCAAAATAGACAGCACAACACATCTAAAGACATTGCAGTCCTTGATAATATTTTGTTGCTAAAATCATGCCATTTTACAATAACAAGAGTTAGAAAGCCAACTAGTATCGAAACTATAGAACTTTTGAAGAAAAACAATACAAACCCTAAGAGATGAAGCATATGACTCAAGAAACTGGGCTTTCATTCAATTTATTTCCCCTTTATTGTCTCACTCATCATGATCTCGCCATATACAGTTTCAGGCACAGCAACAAGGAATAAATTGAGGAAAGCAATTAGGAAAAATGTACGGGAAAATATTTCCTATAAAGAAAATTTCCACAAATTCATATTATGATAAACTTGTACATTGCTTTATGCTGTCAAAACTTTCTTTCCGTTAAAGAAACAGAACTGTAAGGAAGCCGTTTTTCCCCTCCTAAGGGGCCATAAGTCCTTCAATTGTATATAAAAGAGACTGTGCCCAGTCAGACCTGAATAACAACGTCTGCAGTGTCTGCATCACATCATAATCTGGATCCAGTTTACGCTGCCAGCCCTACAAAACAAAATGAAATAGAATAAAAATAAAAATAAACAGACCTAAAAACTTAATTATATCAATCCTGGAATATTTTCTAAATGTGAGAAAAAAAAAAACCAACAAATTTTCAGTTCTCTGGTCATAGAAATAACAAATCTATTGAACATGTCTTCTTATCTCTGAAATATGTGAAGAGGAACACAATGTCTGAAACTGGACAACAACCATAACGTTCACAGATTCATGTTTTAAGAGCCCAAATTACATTCATTTTATCCATAAGCCAATTCAGCTGGGTATATGCATGACGACACAGCTGGTGTCAATTGGTATCAACAATGAAATCTGGTTAAAGAACTTAGACCATTTAAACAAGACCTGGTCCTATAGAAGAAACAGAATTTGCATCAAATATGTTTCAGAAGCCAATTCAGCTGGGTATATGCATGACGACACAGCTGGTGTCAATTGGTATCAACAATGAAATCTGGTTGAAGAACTTAGATCCATTTAAACAAGACCTGGTCCTATAGAAGAAATAGAATTTGCATCAAATATGTTTCAGAAGTCCTTTTCAGATGAAATTGAAATGCCAACATAGGGCTCAATTATATGGCATTTCAAGGTATGTGCCTAATTGTATGTCAGACATGATCAAGAATGCTAAACAAAAGTACTGAATTACATGTATTTTACTACTAGAATTGTAAGTACCAAAAAATTATTATATGCAAGGTGTTAACTAGGTCATCTCAGCTTCCTAATATGTGTTAAGGAACAAACACTGAATAGAAGGCCTTTACAAATTCTAAAAAAGAGACATTTTGAACTCTGATAATTAAAAAGCTCACCTAAAACAAGATCTTATAAATTCTGAAACAAAACATTTCAAATTCTGATAATCCAAAAACTCACCTAAAACAAAATCCACCTAGTGTGATTGATTTAGGAGTTAGGAAATGGTCATGTTAAACAAGTGTCCATACAGATCATTTGATGCTGGAATTATTTGATTATTGCGTCACTTTTTCAGTAATTGAAATCAACAAATCCTAGATATTCTAGATAGACTAACACATATAGACATGAACAAACAATGATGCAAATGACCTTAACAGAAGTGTTTACCTCAAGAACCAATGTTGTGACCATTACAGTGCAAACATTGCCATCAATGTTGACTTTATGGCGTCGGACTTTCTCAAGCAATTGGTGCATGCACTCAGCTGGGTGAACAGATTCACCTTCAGTGGTTCCCCAAAAAGTGAATGACTTTGCCACTTCCTGCTGACAGCATTAGTGAAGATAAGTATCAAAACAGGACTCCTTACACAAGCAAATGAATGCAGACGCATGCACAGTAAGAAAGTGATATGCCATAGAAGATGGCAGCTCATAGAAAGAAAAAGGAATATAGATTAAAGCTTTTTAGAGAGTCTGGGTTAATGACAAAGCAACAAGGATCCTATCTAAACTAAAATTTTAAGTGCCACTGGCATGAGGCATGCCAGCTATTGATCAGTATAGAATGTCCGTAACCATGCTGTGCTGACACACATTATACCATGCCAAAACATAAAAAGAAAGAAAAAGTATCAAGATTCCT
This sequence comes from Metroxylon sagu, assembly GCA_017589505.3. Taxonomy (NCBI): domain Eukaryota; kingdom Viridiplantae; phylum Streptophyta; class Magnoliopsida; order Arecales; family Arecaceae; genus Metroxylon; species Metroxylon sagu. The sequence continues at coordinate 197,006 of JACVBY030000658.1, read as the reverse complement.
TTTGACTTGGTACCAAGCCATATCAGCACGCATCCAACTGGCATAAGTCAACACAAGCCAGCTCTGCTCAATACCGGGCAACATGCCTGGTACTTGGCACCAACCTAGTACAAAGCACCAAAACTAGCATGGCACATGCCATGACTTGAAAACCTATTCCAAATCCAATTTATGCATCGAGTGACAATAAGGGTGTCCAATTTAATTAAATGAAACAAAGAATAGGAAATGCAACTTTAGAAGAAATAATGTGGTTCCTAACATTAGACTCAAATCCCACCTCCACCCCCTTCCAGAAAAAATTAAAAAAAAAAAAGCAAAAGCATTAGAAGGTGAAGGTAACAAAATCAACAATAAAAAGAGCACGTTCTCTTAGTAGTAAAGTAATCAATGGTTAATGGCAAAATTTAAGAGGAAATTTTTAAGGTATTGAACATTGATGTGTGATTTTATAGTGTGGAGGCACAAAATACAAGCATTGCATGGATGAGAATGTTAAAGTAGACGAGTCATAAAATCATGATAAACAAGCTGTGATGGAAAGGTCATGTGTATGTTGTACCATAGATGGATGAAATAGTAACAAGTTTTCTGAAGGGTTTGTTATTGCTACATATAAGTCAAACTTAGATGATGTTTTATGGTCTGTAACTAGGCAAGTTGCAAATCAATTTGCTTCAAGTGACCTCCAGGTGGACACTCGCAGACATTTGGTTGCCTGTAAGCCACTTCAATTGCAAGCAACCAACTTGCAACTTTTGGCCCTTTCGCTGAAACACCACTCATGGCCAAATTTGGTTGCAATTGCACTCGCAGCCTCTCTGGTTATTCTGACATCCCATCCATCTCATCCTCTTCTAATGCACATCCCTTCTATTAATATAATACAGTAACACAATATCAATATCAATATGATAACATATCACTACATTAATATCATATAAGAATACTATGTTACTCTGAATATTATTATATTATCATAACATTCATAACATTAATATATGACATGGCATACAAATATTATTGTATTATATCATTATAATAATAGCAGATGGAACTCTTAAAGTTAGTATCTTAAAAAGGACTCAAAGTTCAGATGATTGGTTGCTAGAGTATGGACAGTTGAACTAGAAACAAAAGCTTTCGATAGATGAGGAAATTCATGCATTCTATGTGCTAGTATAACTATGGTAAGATGTTTTAAAATGAAAGAGCAAAAAGGTAAGGGAGCGGGGGGGAGGGGGGGGTGTTGAAACTACTGCAAATTAAGAACCAGAAATTAAGATTAACTATTATTTTGCAGATAGATCTCCCTGAATCAAATTCTGTTATTTATGCACTTGTCAAGTGATAATAGTCCTGCTTCTGTAGGGAACAGCAGATTAGTTATACTAAGAAAGAATTCAGATGATAATCTTTCATATCTACATTCAGTATGCCTTGCAATGTAATATCACTTCATATGTTCAAATGTACTCTAATAAAGGTAAATGTGTGGCCCTACATAGTTTCTTCATCATGCAAATTGGCACGAGTTTAAAATTAATAATTTTCAAATTAATTTTAGTAATCAAGTGAATAACATGTTTCTACAGGTTAATGAAAATTAAGTGGCATAAACAGAGCCAAATTACATGAGATGAATTTCATGCCCTCATGTCACAAGGTTTTAATCAACCGGTACCTCGATAAAAGCCTTTGGATTTGGACAATTTTGTTGTTTTGATAACCTCAGGGTGCACTCTGCTGCAGTACGGCCATCTCTAAGAGCAACAGCCTTGAAGAACTCCAACAAATTTACACGATCACTGCTGGAAAGCTCAGCAGTCATGCCTACATCAAGGAAAACGACATGAGGCCTTGACTTAAAGAGCCCTTTATTTGAACGCTTGGACTGAGATACTCGAACAAGGATATTGCCAGGATGCATATCTGCATGTATAAAATTGTCCACCTGAAGAAAAATAGCAATTCAGAAAGTTGCTATAACATGAAAGATGCCACTATTTTTTGACTGATACACACACACACACACACAAAATTTAAAAAGAGAGTTCAGCATAAAAATGTTGTCACTAGTGCAGAAAACTTCTCCAAAAGTACAAATATACAAAGAGCTACGTTGAAAGGGAACCATGCTGAAAGATTGACAGAAATATGGTAAAAGGTATAAAACCTAGGGTTGAATATATGTTAAACTGAGATTGCATGCCTTACACTGCTCCTAAGCCGTTCCTATGTTGTGCCACTACGACAAGCACTTCACCATTTCAGTTTTAGATTTTATAAAGAATGTGCATAGATATAAGAAGCTTTCAAGCTGAATTGCTTGTTGATAAGTACACTTATTTATAAAAAGCAAAAGCAGACACTAGGCCTTGTACTATTAAGATGGATCAGCTATGAAGCACAAGTTTAAACCAAAAGTACTACAAAGGTTTTCCCAAAGTTATTTATACAAAGTGTGATATGTATATATTTCCAATTAAACTTATAATTTCACTTTCCAATTGAAAAGATTTAAGAAAAATTTTAATAAAAGCAAATAAAAATATACCAGAAGCATCTTCAGGAGTGCATGGGTCCCAATGTGAGCAAGGGCACTTTTAACTCGATCATGTCCTTCAAGATCATCAACATAATGAGAAACACTTTCTCCATGCTCATATGTCTCCACCAAAACAGCAGGATGCACTAGCGGATACAGAGGCTTTGGGAAAGATACATCCTTCCACCTGCGGAAGTTGTAAATGAAGCGGCTCAAATGGGCAGCTTCCCTAGCAAGATCAACTTGAGACATCATGAAAACAGCAAACTGTTGCAAACTTTCATCCAGACGCAACCACTTCAATGTAGGAATGAAATTGGAGATTTTGGCCATTATATTAATGATCATGAAATCCCTCCTAATTGACTCACCAACACCAGGATGTCTGACTTTTACAGCAACTACAACACACTTGTCCTGTTGACCAGGGTATCGAAATCTCAAAGAAGCTCGATGTACCTGGGCAACACTTCCTGATGCCACCGGTTCCTCCTCAAAATTCTCAAAAAGATCAGTGAGCTTGCGACCGAATGCTTTTTCAATAGTTTTTTTGGTGTAGACATAGCTATGCGCAGGTGCTTTGGTGTGGAGCTTTGTCAATTCAGCACAAAGATCACTAGGGAAGAGATCTGGACGTGTAGCTGCCCACTGACCCCATTTTATGAATGCAGGACCTGCTCTTTCTAAAGTACGATGAACAAAATGGAGCCATATTTTCCTATACTGAATACCAAAACTCTCTGCAAATGGAGCCATTACCATGATAGGCGCGAATAAAATTGCCAAATAGACTGCTCTTAGAAATAAAATAAAACACTCAATGATTGAAAAAACTAAAGAAGTAAGATAAATATGGCCATCTTCTGCTCGCGTGTAAAGGGCATTCCTAGATGGAAAGTACTCCCCCTCTGCCCATGCTGTCTTACTCCATGCCATCTCTCCAGCAATAAATGCAAGGACACTAGGAACTAAATGAGATCTACTGACAGCCAGGCTCATGGCACAAGAAATCCTGCTGACCGATGGAGAGGCAATTCCTCTATAAAAGCATATCATGGAAAGCCTTTTCCAAGCAAATTGGGCATGATGCCTCACTGAACTGCTGGCTGAAAGAAAAGGTAGCTTCTTCACATGGTTGATATGATTTAGGTTTTCCTTAGCTTTGTAGAGCATAAATGAAGTATTATATCTGCTAAAAGACTTGTATTGCGAAAAGGCTCTGCATGAAATAGATAAACCATCTGCAAAAGGTGATCTATGATAGTAAATTGTAGAACAGCGGGGTCTTGAATCCACTAGAAAAGAATACCCAATTTTTTTTATCGTTCCAAAAGCCAAAAACCTGCAATTAGAGAAAAGATGTTAGCACTATATCATAGAACTTCCATAAATTGTGAATATAACTACAAACCTTGCACCAGAAAAATACAGAAAGTTACCATATTAGTAAAATGATTTATCCACTATGTGATCATATCTTGTTAACATTTAACGAATAAAAAAAATAATAACACAAGATGTGTAGATAGTGATCAACAGTCAGAGTGCATTCTCAACTCATATGTCTGACCATACACTTTCTACAGTCCATTCTGTTTTCACATCATGAAAAAGGTAAAAAAACCTATCAAATCATTTTGAATGCCATAGATCATGATCACATGTTAGCAACTTAAATTTGATTCTGCATTGACTGGTGGTGATGATAAAAATAACGCCAAACATGATCATTGCCTATTGGATTCATGCTTGACTAATCTCAGCGGAGTCATGTGGCTAATGGAAAGAGCAGAGTTGTGCAAAGAGTTCTAACCAGGATATGCTAGTGTTGCTAGAATTGAGATCTGAAACATGATGTATGGAGACCGCACTGTCATTATTGGATGAGTAGGACTCATCTCCCCAATACCACCTCAATATAATCAAATATAAGATTGGTTAAAGGGCATAAAAGTGAGAGGTATTATTTTCCTTGAAAAGAAGTAGTCTATATCAGAACTTTAAGGACAAAGGTTTAGTAGTCAGACCAAAGAAAGGCATGGCACCTAAACAAAGATCAATTTTGCAAAGTAGAAACTTGCAAATTCAATCAAACTTTATCTCAAATATAGACTTCCTTCAGTCAAGAAAACATGAGACTTACTCTATGGTTTTGGAGGGGGGGGAACCACTTTGAATCAAGTGGGCCCTCTATGGTGTACATGATCTTGTTTAACTTTTATGAAGTTGAGCTTCCATATGAGGTAGGGTATAGACCGCTTTTTAACTTCATGTCTTCATCCAAAATTAAAGAGATTCATGACAATGCTGAACAAACGTAGGAGCATTCTCCAATATATTTCAGAACAAAACTCAGTTCAGACCAAATCAAGGGGTGGGTTTCACTCTTTATCACCAAGACACAGTTTTAAAAATTGAAATATAAAACTTTCAGATGATGCTGAGGCCAGTTAAACCATTTAAGGTGTTTAGTAGCATGCAGGATCATATAAAATTGAATGGAAGAGTTGGCAAGGAAGAACATCATACATCACATTGGCAGTCAAATGATCTTGACAGAATTATAGTTGGCTGGTTGAAGAAGATATGTGGAATGGGTTATAGCTGTGATGCAGAAAGGTGGTAAAGAACAACAATGTACTTGAATAGATGACATAAACCTGGGATGTTAGGGATTTTTCATGAATCAACATTCTAGACTTAAATTTTTATCTCAATTTTGTGCACTTTTTGGGGCCTCCTTTCATATGTTAGTATAAAACAGTCTCAATAGTAAGATCTGCACTCAGATCCAAACATCTGCAAGAAAATGCAAACCAATGTTGGTAATTTAGCACAGAAATGCTGAGAGAAAAAGGAAGAAGAGTGGAAGAAAGGAAAGAATGAGAAGAAAAGAAAGGGAAAAATATGAGAATAAGAAAAGAAAAGGTCTGGGTCAGGGAAAATTGTTCCAACATAAAACTGTGTACTAGTCAAATAATAATATCTAAAACTGACAGTTACTAAGACATTTAAATAGGTTTAGTCAGCCATGCCCTGATCAGAATTTCCAAATTAAGAATAAGCAGCCTTTAGTCAGCTACCAACAGGATTCATGAAATAAGAAATCAGGCGACAGATAAACCAATCTTGGATGACTTGGTGATGCTCGAATTATTAAGAAGGTTGCCTTTATCTTAAGCAATAAAACTGGTCCAAGAGAACAATATGCGAGTACATGAGTAGCACAAGTTGAAGGCAAAAAGTCATTGAGACAAAGCCTATTTCTTATACTAAGAGTTTTTTTGACTAGGTTCTATTTCTTACTTTAGGAATCCCATTGGTCATCAATCAAGTCACTTATTTCTTAGTCCGTGGATCCCAGTTAGGGTAGGATCTATTGCACAAATTTCATATTAAAATTCGGATTGAAGAAATGCAACAAGCTAAATCAGGAGAAATTAGATATAGCATGAATTGGACCAATCGTCTAAAGAGACTCAAGTGAAAATCAAAGCAATACGCATGATGTGATGGAATTTTTGAAGTGTCCAAAGCGAGGTGAAACTGAAACCATGTCCCATCTCCTTCAAAGCAAACAGTCTTCTAATCTCCATCCACAAAGTTCGGGGCAGCAACATGCTGAAATAATAAATCCTAGATAACATGCTGAAGCTTTACAAAATTGAGGACAACACATTGCTGGTTTTCAAAATGATATGCAGATTGCCTACCTATTAACGGTAGCTCCAAGTAGACAATAAGTTCATCAGAAAACACTTTGATGAATTTGAGCATGGGGATGATTGTTGGAGGGGCTTCGATAATCAAGGATAGCTAAAAGAATGATTGGTCAGGAGCACATGCATGGCAAATAGCAAATTTGAGGCAGACAACATGTATTATCAAAAATTCCCAATTGGCCAGCCTTATTATAACATAGGGAAGCATGGATGAATTCCAAGCCCTGCAACAAGTTGCACTGCCTCAACATGATTTAACATAGGTGTTAAAACACATTTGCATCATTTTCATGAGAGAATGGACCATCAAGTTTTTCTTAATAGGTTTCCCAAGTTCTCTCCTTTGGACAGATTAAGCGAAGGAAGAAGAATGCTGTTTGCAAATGCAAAACTGAAAGGTACAGCTCATATGTGATGGGAAACAACAAGAAACTGATAGGAAGTCTGGACAAGGAGAGGTGACTAATGGGATAAACTGAAATATAAGTTTAAATTAGATCAGAAAGATGAATTTGTCATCAAGCATATGGAGAAGTTCTTTAATTTGGCAAGTCAAAGTGCAATTTATGAGGCATATGATGTTGTGGCAGCTTGGCATTCTGCTGATCTGGAGAAATTTAATACAAGATGAGATGGTGATTCTTCTAATTCAGATGGCGAATGAAACATGCAAGATCACATTGCAAATCAAAGGTAAAATGAATCAACAAGTAGCTCAAGGTAGCTTCAGATGCATAGATGATTCACAACTGAACTGGATAAGAAATTTCTAAAACAACACCAAGAAATTCAGATGATCAAGCCAAGAAAGAGAACATCGGGTGTATAATTGTGAAGCTTATGACAAATAGAGGTAGCAATTTATTAGTCTCAAACAAACTTGGGTCAAACCAAAAAGCCTTCAACCCAGGCCTGATTCATTTATAATAGAGTTACAAATACATGACCAAACCCAGCCAACAATTTTTACATAGACCCACAATGGACTTGCTAAAGCAAGGAAAGAGAGTATTTGTTAGCTCAAAACAGACCTAGGGTTTTGGAGAGGGATGGACACGTGTGAAAAGATGAAAGGAAAAGAAGGCTTGGGATTTTAGCCTTTGGAGAGGAAAAGCAAATGGAAGAGAGGGATTCAGAGGAGGGGAGGGGGGGGGGGGGGGGGTAAAGGAACCTTAATGTTTACAAGAAAAAGAAAGATAAGGTATTGATTGAATGGATGGTATTGATTGAATGGATGGGATAGGAATGAGGGGATGTATCTTTGGAAGAACAGGAAAAAAAAATGGGTATTGAGGGATGGAAAGTTTGGGAAGAACTAGGTTTTCATTTTTGGAGAGTCGATGTGTGGAAAGAGAAAAAGTTAGATGCACCGATGGTTGAGGAAAATGTTGCCTTTGTTTCATTTGTATCTTTCTTTTTGTTCCAGATATATATATATATATATATATATATATATAGAGAGAGAGAGAGAGAGAGAGGATAGATGACAATGGAAGTCCGATCCCTTCTTCTACTTATTTAGTTTGTGGTAAATTTGGCCTTATGTATTATACAAGTAATGACAAATGCAAAATATATTAAATATAAGAAATGAATATGAGGCCAGTAAAATTAGCAAATGAATCATCTTTGGAAAAATTAGCATTCATCTAGTAAGATTTAAAGAAACTGATCGCCTCTTACTAAGAATCAAGATCATATTTAAGTTAACAAGTGCATTGCTTGAAAACTTTGAGGAACTCTATTGATAGTATGCCAGGAATGTTCATCTTCATAATACCCATTAAGCAATTTTTTTTTTTATATATATATATTGTTATCTGGCCCCTACATATGTCTAATTATATCTACTTCAGAATGCCTGCTCTTTTTGAGTGCACTTGCCATTGCTTAGTAATGCTTTTGAACAAAAAATAACTTAAAGGGGTCAAAAAGAATTTTTGGAAACATTACTATAAGTTTTGCACAAACAAGAATAAGCCAAGAGATAACTTTTAGTGGAAACTAGAAAAGTAACTTTTGCTTGTGCTAACGAGAACTTGCTTCCAGTCTGTAAAATACAATAAGTCCATACCACAGAAGGGCAACTCATTCACTCCTCATTTTCCAATGAGGTATTATTGCTTAGGTAGACTTATCCTCTACCAAGACATTTCCAGTTCAATTGAAACCTAGTATTCAGAATTATGGGTTGGATAAAAGTCCCAATCCTTGACATAAAACCTTGACTAAGTGGCTTTTACATCCTTTAATATGCAACAAAATCCACTTGAAAACAACAAAATCTTAACTAATCAATGCTCCAAAACACAGGCTATACATACATAGTATAACAAAAAACCAAACCTAACTAAAGTTGGGCTAAACATAATTTTGACTGCATATGTTAATGGGTTGAGTTCAAGCACAAATGTAAAATCCAAATCTGATCCAAGACAGCTTTAGGTTAAGCCTGAACCATACCTGCTTGAACCCAAATGCACCAATTTTTCACTCATGTGCATCTTCAGTAAATGTTTAGTAAACATTAGACATACGAAGAAGTGTTCAAGAAAAGAGGGAAAAATCTTTGAGGAAAGTGGTTGAGAATGAATTTTACAAAAGCAGAAGTGACATACATGCCCTTTGCCCTATTTGGAAGACGGAATGGACTATTTGTGCATAAGAATGAAGAAGAGGAATTCATACAGTTGGTCCAGCATGTGGTTTTTCTCATCCCTAATTTTGGGACAAGATGAATCATTTCTACAGTGATTTAAGTTATTCTAGAAAAAATAGTAATTGCAGAATCAAGAAATGTCTGATCTCCTCCCTTCCCTTTCTGTTCTGAGCAAGAGCTCCCACTGGTTGGGAGATATCAAGCGACATTTCCTTCCATCATTCAAAGAGCTCCTTTATGTTTAGGGTAGGCTCAAACCAATCAAAGCAGAGATTGTAATATAAAATGAAAAGAAGAAGAAGAAATCATAAAATGGCACTGCTATAATGATCACTAGCATACAATATCATAAAATGGCGCTACTATATAGAATAAAATCATATTAATTAAAACTTTGACCATGGCAACTCTATGCTCAAACAAGAGACAAGGTGTTCTTTGAGGCTATGACATTGTTCATTATTTCATATTCCTCTCAATCCAGAATTCAGATGTTTTCCTCATAAAATACTAATATATCCATTTCCATGGAACTGTCAGCGCAAAAAAGACAATGAAAAGGTGGAACCATCTATTGAGCAAAAGAACAAAGCTTATGTTGAAAAATGCCATTTTTTCATTGCTTGAAAAGAAGATAGCAGCGTAATGGTCAGTAGAAACAGCTTGCTTTCAACATAAATACAAAAATGTCTAACCATCTACCACCTTCAACATAAATAAGCTTAGTTTTTAAACCTCTTATTTGATTCCATGTGACAAAATAGCAACCAACTTGTTTACAATTGTTCACGCCGCACTATTCTTACATCTAGTCCAAAATAACAGGAAGCAGGAATCAGCAGGACTATGTCCATCTTATAAACAGAAATTTGGAACCGACCTTGCCATCAAGTTCTTCCCAAGAAACCACCTCTGATCCACCAACTAAATTCCCTTCATCTGTTAGCTTAAGTCGAAAAAGCTGAAATAAGAAGCAACGTATCTTATTACAAAAGATTTACAGGATTTAATACAAAACTAGATTAGGATACGAAAGTGTCTTAAATGATGCCCACAAAGTATTGTAAGCAACGCTTTTGAATCCTGCAAGAAAGGAATAGGGACTCCCCTTTCTTCTCTCCTTCTCTGCTGGGCTCTTTCGTTCATCAAGAATCAAAATCTAAAATTTTTTATGTCCGAAACAACGACGAACCTTTGTTTTCCTAATCAACGATCCAGGGCCGGCTACGGCGACATCCTCAATGGCGGAGCGGGCGGTTCCAGATTCCGAAACTTCGGGAAACCATCAGAAGCCCATCGACGAGATCTCAGGCGACATAAATCAGCTCAGGATGACACCTGTGAGCGTCCGAAAGGGATGAAAGGCGGAGAGGAGGAGGAGGATCTAATTCCCCCCTCCAAATTGGGGAAAGGAACGGGCGAGCCGAGAGCGACGGGCAGAGGAGCGATCGAAGAGCTCGGCTTAGGGTTAGGGTTTCGGCGAGAAGGAGGAAGGGGGAAGGAGGGACGGATTGGAGGGAAGGAAGGAGCCGATCCGAAGAGGAACCCCGCGCGATGCGCGGGATCAATGCTGGCGGTCAGAGGGAAGAGAGAGAGAGAGAGGGTGGGCGGGCGAGCGAGCCAGCGATCGTGCGGAGCGATGGGGGCTAGGGCTGGGAATTATACGGGCGCGGTGAGTCCACGAGAGCACGCGAGGGTATGACATCCCCGTGGAGCGGCGAAGGCCGGTCAAAACGAGTGAGCGGGCCGGATTGCAGGAGGTCGGCTCCCCGCAAAGGAGCTTGCTAAATTAGTCGACCGAACGAAGCTCGAATTAAAATTCAACTTCTCCATGTTCACCTACCGACCGACTTGAACCGCTATATATATATATATATATATATTGCAAGCAACTTAGACGTAAGCAAAGCCACCGGCTTATAATTGACCGCAGATCAATTTACTGGAAGTCGACTCATAATTTAAAAGATAATTAAATTAAATATTATAACATAACATCATTTTAATAAGATTATAATAATATTATAATAGAATATAATATTTATATTATATTTAAGTATTATTATTATTATTATTATTATTATTATAACATTATCATAATATATTATAATAAATGTTGTATGATAATATTATTATATTATTATATTACTGTATACAATGTTATAATATAGTATACTACTCTAATATTATTATGTTATATTATATTATAAATGTTTTGTTATTATACCGCGGGGAGACCGAGAGGCAAGGAAAAATCGCCACGCCGGAGAGGGAGAAGGAATTGTCACTAGCGTTGGCTGGTTCGCTCGTGGATGCAACACCCATCGCTACTTTCTCTCACCATTGACTCGGCTCTCCTCCACATCGCCCACGTCGCCGACTCTCTCGGCCGGCCCCGATCCCATCCTCGTCGAGCTCTTCCTGGTACCCCGCACGCTTCTCCCTCTCTCTCTCTCCCTCTCCCTCTCCCTCTCCCTCTCAGTTATTAGTATAGTTTTATGATGCGATCGCTTCCTTTCCTCCTCCGAATTTGTTATTAGATTCATGATTCTGTTTGTGACTTCTTGCTCTAGGAAAGCACATTGTATTCATAACTAACAACCATTCTCTTCTACCTGTTCTTTATTTACTTTGAATTATATGCTATTGGATAAGTCACGCTACTTTTGCCTCCTAATCTATCAGGATATTTTGATTAACCCTCTAATACCTTAAGAATAGTTTCAAAAAAAAAAAAAAAATATTATGTGCGATTCAAGTTCACTTATTACTAATTAATTTTTGCTTGAGTTTTTGGACCACATAATTTCTATCCACTAACAAGTTAATTGAATCAATAGATGGGTTTGGAACGTTACAAATGGTATCAGAGTCGATCTGAATATGCGAAAGTTGGTAGGTATGAGAAAATAACTACTCATAGAATGATGGTAGAATTTCACGATGGCCTAGAGCCACCCTTGCAGCACCAACAATCCGGCTACCCGAAGCACCAACGATCCGACTCGAAGTAAATTATAGATCGGAATAAATTCTGGCTAGTTTATGGTGTGTGACAAGAACGCCTTAAAAATAGTCCCATCCTTACAGCACCAACGTCCCGATTTGGGATTAGTAAATTCTGACTAACTTATAGCGTGTGACGAGAACGCCCTAAAAATAGTTCCATCCTTGCAGCATCAATATTCCGGCTCTGGGTAGATTCTGACTAGCTTGTGGCGTATGATAAAAATGCCCTAAAAATAGTCATATATTGAATGGAAAAGAAAGTGTTATATGCTTATGAGTCAAGTTCACTTGCTATCAAGTAACTTTTAATTGAGTTATTGGACCAGCAGGTGAGCTTGAGCATTACAAAACCCAATTCTTCCTAGCAGTAAGCAACTTCCTTAACTTCCTTTAGCCTTCATCTTAAATAGAAAATATAAGAACATAGAATCTTCACCTTCCAAGCTACTCTTTGCAAGGTGCTATGAAAAATTTTAGATGGTCCGTTGGATGAACTTTTCCCCTTTTAACATTTGAAGCTTTATCTCTAAAATATTTCTGTGGCTGGTAAAATAAAATTTTTGAATGTGCTTGTGCTTGGTATGGTTTGGTGAAGCCAAAGAAATATTATCTTCTTGAAAATCACTTCTGGATTATGAGATTGTTCACCGATACTTGTTAATAAATATTTTGTTGCTTGTTAAATCATTGAGAGGGTGTTTAGCATGGTGTGATTTATTTAAGTTCGCATGATTTAGGTGAGGACGGTGGGATCATCATGTTTGAAGACTAAAATTTGAGGATGAATATTCAAGATCCACCTGGAGTAGCAATTTTGAGCTAAAATTTGGAGATTAAAATGCCCTCCATCTATTAAAAAAATACTCAACAAAAAAAATACTTTAGTATTATTTTCATATTAATAAAATATAATTTAATATTATAGTATTATATTATAATATGATATTATAATATATAATGTCATAATTTAATCTAATATTTTAATAAATAATACGAAATAATAATAAAGCATCAATATAGTTTAGAATAGATCAAGGAGCTTAATCGTAGATCCTTAAGGATTTTTAGTCACAAAAACATAGTATACCAAATATGATAATATTAAAGAATTATATAAGATTATCAGTGATCTAAGAGCATTGTGGTGATTCTATTTGAGTTATCAAATGCCAAGATTGGTTGCAAACATATCAAAGGTGATTGCTCTAGCTTCAATTCCTTGTTTCCTATGTTTTATTTCCATTCTACCGACTTTGCTCTCTTGAGTCCACTCACATGTTAGGGATAACCTCTGATGAGCCTATTGCATTCTTTATTTATGTACGTGTTAAATGTATCACGGTTGCAGGCATCCTGACATAAATCCTCCAAACAACAAAACTGGTAACTCAAAAGCAGATAAAATCTCTTTCACGCTAGGACGACGCATGAATCCAACTACCTTCATCTCGAATACCAAATGCCATCGATTTCAGTAAGAGGTCCTGAAGAAGGCATAATGCTTCAAATTATAGTGCATTGGCTATCTCATGTTTTCTCTAGCTTGATTGTGCTAGAGAATCAAGTATTTTAGTGAGTTGACCTTGAGCTTGACCTAGATCTAACAAGGGGTTGGATTAGTAGGGTGAGCAATGAATCGGAATAACCTAAGAATCAATACCAATTCATCTGATTAAAACGAATTGGTTCAATTTTGAATGTTCACAGGGACAATTTTGGGTTCAAAATTTTGAAACCAACCTTATTCAGATCCATTCTAGTTGGTCGGTTCCTTGATTCTGATCCAATCTTGTCCGAGTCAGCTCTAAAGATCAGTTTCTTGGTTCTAATGGAGAACCGAACAGAAAGATTAGGAACTTTAGGAATATGTTGTAAGTCAACTATTATTTTTATTAAAGATTTTTACCGTTAAATCAATCAACAAATATTATATATATTTTTTAAATTTAACATAATTAAGAAAAAAATAACTTTTATATATTAGATAAGTGTCAAATGATTAAAATATAAGAATAAAAATGTCATAATCATCTTTTCCAAACCATAGCCGTCACTCATGCCACCTGCAAGCCTCTTTTTGGGCATTTTTATGGTGGTTCTCAACCTTCCACTTAACTTTCAAAATTAAATAAAGGACCTTTAATATATTAAAAAAATTAAAAGTTAATGCAAAAGGAAAAGAAAAGAAAAGACTTAGGTTGCGTTTGGTAGAAGGTAAACTATTTAGATTGCCGGTAATTTAAACTGGGCCCATCAGATAACTAGGTTTGGTATATTTTTTTAATGGCAATCTATCTTGCAGTGGTAATCTGGATTACCTCTCATAAGACAATCCAGATTGCTTGAGGGAGGGGTGGCTATCCAGATTACCAGAGATGTGGTAATCTGGTAATAATTTTTTTTGACAAAAATGCCCGTCCCTTTCTCTTCCACAGAAATCAAAACACATCCTTCCGTATGCTTTTCCCCTCTTCCTTCACCGTGCTTACTCTACTCCCACTCCTCTTACGTCGCCGGTGAGCTCCCCTTCCGTCGCCTCCGAGAAGATCATCGCCGGTGAGACAATCTAGATTGCAGTGATGTTTATTTTTCCATAAAAAAGCACACATAGTAAATTTTTTTTTCCACTCCAGGTGAGTTTTTTTTTTCCCACTCCAGATTTTTTTTTTATTTTAATGCAACCACAGCGTGGTGTTTATTTTTCCATAAAAAAGTTCCCTTCAATATCTCGAGATTTTTTTTGATTTCAATGGAACCATGGTGTGGTGTTTGTTTTTCCATAAAACAGTAGAAGTAGTAATTTTTTTTTTTCGCTCCAGATCTCAAGTTTTTTTTGATTTCAACCACAACGTGGTATTTATTTTTCCATAAACAGTAAAGCAGTAATTTTTTTTTTCCACTCCAGATCTCAAGTTTTTTTTTATTTCAATGCAACCACGTGGCGTTAGTTTTTATAAAACAGTAGAAATAGTGATTTTTTTTTTCCGCTCCAGATCTGAAGTTGTTTTTTTTGATTTCAATGCAAGCACAGCGTGGTGTTTGTCAAATAGTGTTTTTTTGGCTCCAGATCTCAAATTGTTATTTGATTGCAATGCAACCGTAACGTGGTGTTTGTTTTCCATAAAACAGCACAAATCAGTGGTGTTTGTCAAATAGTATGTTTTTCGCTCCAGATCTCAAAAAAAAAAATTTTAATTGCAATGCAACCATAGCGTGGTGTTTGTTTTTCCATAAAATAGCATAAATAGTGATTTTTTTTCCTGCACAGATCTCAAGTTTTTTTGATTTCAACGCAACTATAGCGTAGTGTTTGTTTTTCATAAAAGATCACAAATAGTGATTTTTTTTGGCTCCAGATCTCAAGTTTTTTTTTTTTTTTAAAAATTTCAATACAACCACAGTATGGTGTTGGTTTTTCTTTAAAACAACATAAATAGTGTTTTTTTTTTTCCTCTCCAGATCTCTCTCTCTTTTTTTTTTGATTTCAATGCAATCATAGCATATTTGTGTTTTTTTTTTTCCTCTCCAGATCTCTCTCTCTCTTTTTTGATTTGAATGCAATCATAGCATGGTGTTTGTTTTTCCATAAAACAACACGAATAGTTTTTTTTTTTTTTTTTCGCTCCAGATCTCAAGCTTCTTTTATGGATGCATGCTGCATGTGACTGTGCAAAGCTATCTAATTTTATTTAGAAATACTTTTCCTTTCTAAAACTTTGCTAATATTATGTTGATATTTAATTAATAAATAAAAAATATCAGATAAATTTTAATTTCATTGCATTACCACAACTGAAAAACAAAGAGCATTTCGTATGATATCTTATTGCATATGTTGCATAATGTAGAGTAACTTTTACTTTTGCAAAATTTATGTCATTCTGGAGTAAATTTGTTATTTTTTCTTTTTTTAAAAAAATAATTATGAATAAGAAAATATTTTTTCACAATGATTAGCTGAGTTAAAATGAAAAGCATACAAGATATTGATACATGTGCGGTTAGCATTAATTACTAGCTATTCTTTTCAGTTTTGTAAAAGGTGTATTTCATTTTGTTACTTATGTTCAAGTTTTCTGAATCTAACTTGTTTAGTTCAATGTAAATGGGTATTTTGGAAATTTGATGTTACATTACTGGTAATCTGATTGTTATACCAAATATAATAATCAATATTATTGCAACATTGCCTGTGTATACCAAACACACCAATCAACATTACTGTTAATCTATCTAGTGGTAATCTATCTTGCAGGCAATCCATATTACCTTTCAGGATTACCTGACGATGCACCAAATGCAACCTGAGCTTGATGAGATTGATTCTATATTAGTTACAAAAATTGGTTCGGCAGTAATCTTGATTGAGTCAACCATCGATTTTAATTTGGAACCGATTCAATCGGACCATGCTCACCCTCATGAATATGGATCGAACATGGATAAGATCCGAACTGAAAGATGTTCAAATTGTTGTAGTAACAAATGATCTTAATTCTACAGCATCCGAACGCAGTTGGAGTTCGCCTTTCACCATGGGACCCTTGCATCAAGCTCCCAGGTACGGTATTCAGACAAGGGTACAACTGAATGGTTGAATATCGGGCATGATTGAGTTGGAACCAAGAATCCCTGACACTGCTGCGCTCGGTTCGCTTTGGAGCACAGTCTACCTCAAGACTTTCAGGGTGTAATGACCAATAACTTGAAAAAGAGAGATTATCAGGCGCCATTTGTTTTCTTCATTCCATATACTCCATCAGACTCATCGACTACAGGTGCTTCAAGGGTACTCTCAAGATCTAAGACATAGTGACAGAATGTGTCATCAGGATTGGATTTTTTTTTTTTTTTTTTTCCCTAAAGTATGCCGAGAAGTTCTCAGTGACGGTCAGCAAACAAAGATCCTGGCACAACAAGAGGGGGTAGATGGAGAAGATTGGGAGATTTCAGATGGCCTGATTTTAAGAAAATTTTTGAATGAGAAATCATAGGGAGCCTGTTTGAAAATTCTAGAAAACAAGCAGAATCGTTTAAAATTTCAAAGTTAATTTGATCATTTCCACAATTGCATTACCATTACAGTTTAAATCGTAAGACTTATTGTATATGAGAGAGATTTATTGCCACAACCATACCCTTGTTACGTGCAAACCGAACATTGTTGAAGTAGTTTATGTTGAAATACGCCTAGCATTCCTCAGAGTTCATTTCCAAACATTCACCATATCGCACCTGTGCCCCCTCTAGCATCAAAAATCATGCAACCATAATTGTCATAATTCCTTGCTCTGTGATTCCTCAAAAAACTTGTAAGAACAAATAGCAGGTAAAATCAATCATCTCAAAATTTTAGGGTACAACAATTTTCATACAACCATCTTTGCCCAGAATACATTTTATGATGTCACAATATTCCAGCATTTTTAATAAGTTTATGTTATGCTTGTCTAACATCAAAATATATAGGGCGTTATCTATCTTGATCCCTAGCATTTAACGAATAAACTTCAACAAAACTCATCGAGCTAATAGATATTACTGCGACCAACAACATCAAAAAGAATAAATGAAGATGAATAAAATTCAGCAAAACTCATGGATGCTAATAGATATTACTGCGACCAAACACCATCAAAAAGAATAAATGAAGAGAACATGCTCCAAAATATGGATAGAGCGAAAAAAAGAACAAAAAGTATAATTACATATACTTTGGTAATCATATGTACATGTGAAGAGACCTGAATTTACAGAACAGTGTTGATGTGAAGAGCTTTCAATAGTGCAGTCGCCATTTGCTTCACTAAGACTTGACCTCCAGGGCGCTGTCCATCACTACGTTCTTCAATCAGATCTCGGAGTTTTTGAGGGAGGTCATTTTCCACTATGAGTTGTTTAGGGTGATGCTCATACACAGCCTGACAAAAAAATAAGGGTTTAGATGAAACAATCCATTTGCCGTGGAAAGGCAAACTATAGAAAATGTTTCCACCAAAACACATGGCTGTGTTCCATTGACAGATAGGCTGAACCACACTTTTCATATACACCATTTACATCCAAATTTTTGCAAGACAATGACGTGAAGCATTTGTGATGAACATCTTTGTATTCCAACACAATAATAGATGACAACTAACCTTTATTAGCTTTAAAAGATTCAGACGAGCGATAGCATCTTGATGGTCAAGTCTCCCAATGAGCAATGTAGTCAGTCCACTGATGGCCATAGCTGTATTTATTCGCGACGATTTCCTGCATTTTTGTTTCCACATCCAATGTTAATAATTAGAAAAATATATGTGGCATTTCCTGGGGCTTTAGATTCATGAGAAGAGGCATGAGAAGGCAAAACATGCAGTTTACTCACATAATAATTTTCAAGTAAGGCTCTAAAATATGCACAAAATATTGCTCTGGGCAATTCTGAAAAAAATTCACCAATTTCTGAATCGCTTCCTTTTTCAGCAATGCTTGTTCTACTTTCCTGTGGTCATTATCATGTACCAAGCAGACCGCAAGAGAATCCAACACTGTCCCTGCCCACACCTCATCCTCCAGTAAGTTCAAGTACACATCCAGTCCTCCATGAGCCCTTAGTTGCTCCCTTGATTTGCATGACGCATGGGCCATATCACACAGCAGAGGCAACGCATACTGCTTCAATGGTGAATCTGACTTACTGAAGTTCATCAAGTGAGGAATAATTCCATTTTCAGCTGCTTGTTCCTGCCTGCTTTTGTTTACCTTACAGAGATTGAATAAGGCATTGAGAACCTACAGATGCAAATGACAATAGAATCAAATGTTAGCTTCCAGCAACATTGCACTGGAGCAAATCAGAGAGTAGCAGCTTAAACAAAATAAAAGAATGGTATCTTTCAACCGAAGCACATAACATCACTGAATTGTGTGACATAGAACGTATAGGAAAAAAATTATGTAGAGGCACTAAAAGGATAGGCCAGTTTATTCTGCTTTCCATTCTCAACAGCCCTAACATAGACGTGTTTATGCCGCACATATGTTCTTATATTTTAAGTAATTCAATGCAAGGTTCTAAATCTCATTGGACAAAGGTGTTCCGATTTTTCTATGCGATGAGATGCCTTGTGTCTCGTCCCATCTCGATCCTCTACTTGGTTAGGCGCCTCAGTATTTGCTTAGAATACTTTTTTTTAATAAAAAAATATTTATGAAGTTTTAGTATTTTATTCGTTTTTAAACATATTTACTTCAAAAGTTATAATTTTATGATAAATTAGATCTATTTAAAATTAATACTATAACGTATTATGGCAGAGGATGGGACGGGACAGCTGAGATTGGCCTTGGAATCTCTATAGGACAAGACGTCCGGCTGTCTCAGTAACCATCCCACCGAGGCTTAATCATTGATTCAACAATTATGTGCTAATGCATGTAATACATATAGAATTTTATATTTCACCTTTTAGGTAGGCCTGAGAACTTGGCACTTGTTCCATATGAATACTAGTTTTCAAATATAGTTAGATTTTTCCATTAGCATATCAAAAAATGGCTAAAATATACTTTTAGCCCTCAAACTTTCACTCAATTAATTTTGGTCCTCAAACTTTTAGTTGTTACAATTTAGTTCCTCATGTTTTAAGAATGTTGCATTTCTGACATCCGGTTAGATGAGATAAATTAAAATTGATGGAATAGCTGAAGTGTCACCATAATGCAAACATGTAGACTAATTGATAAGGTGACATATCAACTATTCCTTCAATTTTAATGGTATGAAATGAGATATCAGAAATGCAACATTTTTAAAACATAAGAGATTAAACTGTAACAACTAAAAGTTTCAGGACCAAAATGAATTTTGAGTGAAATTTTAAGGACCAAAAGTATTTTTTCATGAATAATAATAATAATAATTGTCCAAAAATGAGCTGGTTTGAGCTCAGCTCAACTGGTCAACATAACAACCTAAGCTTGAGCTAGGCTCATTCACAGCCATAATCATGTCAAAGAAAAATAAAGTGCACTAACATACTGGAGAAGTAATTTAGCTATAAATAATGAAGTAAAAAAAATTATATTGCATATTTAGGTATCTTAACAGAATTTGTGAGCACATAGCACATGAAATACAGGATACTCACTTCATTATGTATCTGAAAGATAAGAGGTCCTTCATGGAGTTCCAGATTTGGAATCAGATATTTGATTGCATCAGCACGCTGGAGATCTTCTAAACAATTTGGGTCGGTTGACAAATGATTGATACACTTCAGTATCTACATATAGAACGATAAATGAACCACACAACAGAATCAGCACACTAAACAAGACAACAATGCAATCAATACCACCTCAAGAATGCCCAAACTAACCTTAAGAAGAATAGGAGGTTCCATCCTATTGAACAAGTGTAAAAGACGAGCAAGCAAGCTTTGGCTACACATGTAAGATTTTACGACAGTGTCAGCTCGTACAAACTCTAATAAAAGATCTGCCACCTTTTCAAGATACTCCCTTGCCACATCAGCACTGATTGAAGATATGGTTTGTGAAAGCAATCCAGAGCATGTTGTACTTCCTGGTCTAGCATTCAATACACCAGATCCCGTTAACACACCTGATGTAGTCTGAGAGGCGACTCCAGAAGTGGAAGTTCCTTCATTAGAAGCTGTTGACCCCACAAATTTTCTACTTGTTTTGTTTAAAACTTTCATATGTGACTCCAGCTTACCATTTTCTCGACCATGTCTGGAGACCTCTGTAATAGTTTAGCAAAACAAACATAAGAGACTACCATATTACAGTTTTTTTTCTGGTGCAAGCTTTATTACAGTATTTGACATAAGCTTATAAATAATGATAATATTAAATTAATCGATGTAATAATATCAAATTAATGTAAGGCAGACTGCCACAAGAATAATGCATTTGAAGTTCAATATAAAAAATCCATGCAGATGACAAATTATTGGAAGGCTAACTGGATGGTTTGAACACAAAAAGATGTGAAAACCAATACATGAAGGGGGGAGGGTGGGCAAGACCATTTTTAGACCTCCATGCAGAGGGTATTTTCATAAAACAACAGTTCCTTGATTCTACATAGAAAAACCAAAATGACTTTGTAAACAGTATACTACATAAAAATCAGTAAGGTGATGGGCAGTGCTTAGCATACAGAAATCAAAAAAGGTGCCTGGTTGAGAAAGGCATCCATGCATCAAGGACTCTCTCCCTCTGTGCGTGTGTATTTAAGTTTCATTATTTAAATAGAACAAGGTATGATGTCAAAGGTATAATTTGAAGCATTCATAAACATGTGCGCACATGTTTTTGCATGTATGAGTTTCACTATTTAGTGACATATGATGTTGATACTAAGTTCAGAAGCATCAAGAAACTTATTGATGCTGTAGCAGTGTTTGAGTGCAAGTGTGTGTCGCGCATATGAGAAAGGGTTAACAACTTAAACTCAGATTTGGTTATCACCTTTGTGCTCACCAGATTAAGAGGTTTCATCACTTAGGATTTGAAGCATCAATAAACAACCTCTTTGATTTCTTTATAAGTAAAAACACAAAAGATCAACACAAAAATAAGGACATATATTTCATATAAATAGTCCTACAATACCATTAACAATTGCATTAAGGTCCTGTTTGGATTGACTGTTGGGACATCCTTAGGTGGCAATTGGCTAACAACTATGCGAGATTGCTGTTGGACAAGGACCAACAGCTAAACCTAACAGGCCCTAAATTTCAAAACAGACTTCTTGAACAAGAAAAACTTGATACACAGGGCTGCTAAGCACACCATCCATGGTAATATATAGGACCAGCAATCTTCAAACCTAAAAAGAAAATATTGAGATTCCAAGTACCATAGATACTAGAATAGAAACGGATGTGAAAACCGATAAATAAGTGTGGGACAAGGCATGGTTATAAGTACATGATGGTTCCAAAATACCAAGATGCATGTCTATCAGAAGGGTGCACAAAGTTGCATATGATTTTTGAGGAACAGAGGCCTAGGAATACCATTTAGTTTAGCTGTTTAAACATTAACCAGAATCTCTTACAAAGTTTTACTATTAAGAAAAGGAATGACCACAAGACAAAAGAGGCAAGAATTATGACTCATGACAGAGAAAACATAGCATCTTATGGCCATGCTATCTGTTAAAATCCAAATCTCTCACAAGTAAAAGCTTTAAAGTCCATAGATAAAGACCTGCAAATTCTGCCATCAGAAAATCAAGTTCACCATTTGTTTTCCTTTCAGTTGAAGAATGAAATAGGGGCAATATACTTTCATGTCTTTCCAACCCAGAAAGAAGGTGAACATAGTCAAGCTGTCCAGAGACATTTTGAGAAGGTGGTTCCTTGTCCAACAGTCTAAGAAGCGGCCTGATTTGCTCGCGTTGAGACTCTGATTGACTTGCACCACCAGGGTGACCATTTGATGTATGTTCCATATATTTGAAAGGCTTGTCAGCAGAGCCTCCAGTAGCATAATTAGAGAGTCTTTGCTGCCTTTGTAGGTCAATATCTGCTTGAGAAGTATCAAGCTTCCACAAGCCCAAACACTCATGCTGCTTCAAATTTGCATCTGCCAGACCTCTGTTGATCAAATGCCCAACATTTTCAATACTAAGTTCAGGAAACTTCGAAGATGCTGAAGGTTCCACTGTAGCATTGCTTGAGTGAGGCCTATCTGCATCTCCAGAAAATCGATCAGAGTCTAGTTCAATAGCTTCTTGTCTCTGAGAATGAGAAGCTGAAGCATGCAATGGTTCTAAAGCTGCAGCTGACAAACGATGGCCAAGCTTAATCCTAGAAGAATCAAGCTGACCCATGTGCAAAGCTGTATCCAATGAATCAGATCTTGATCTAGCAGTAGAACCAGTCATTGGAAGAGATACACCTCCACCAGACATTAAGGCTAGTCGAGTTGCCTCATTCAAGCTGTGAAGGGTGTTAACAAGTCTAAGAAGTATTCCATTCTTTGCAGCTATACGACAAAAGTCATTTCTAGGTGTTGAATGCTGCAGCTTAAAAACTTGCCACATGCCATCTATAGCAAGATGAACCATTTCCCTGAAAATGTACAGATAGTATATTTTTAACATAATAAAAAGTTCAAGAAATGTTTTTAAGTAAAAATATATAGGAGACTGAGCAAGTGGAACAAAAAGGGATTAGAGTTCATCATGATACAAGTACAACCTGTACTTTGCATAGTCAGCCTCAAGAAAGCCCACCAAAACAGGTATCCCTTGGCATGCAATGAACATCTGCAATATCAAGGTGCTGCATAGCAGACAAAACTACACTCAAGTAAAGCATTTGTCATATTACTGTGCTTGCTAGAATAGTGTATAATAATCTAAACCTGGACTGACAAAGCTGTTGGATAAAAAAGGCTGCTTGCAGACGCACATCTAGAGGACGATCAGGCATTGCGAAGTTCATTACAACTGGAATCTGCAAATCAATTTTGCAATCAACAGGCTGATTCAAACTAAACAAGATCACCATAAAATGATAAGAAACACATTGCTGCCAGAATGGTGATCTCACAAGGCCAACAAGGCAAGCATTTTCTTGGAAACAAACACTGTCTTTTACTATATGATTGATAATTTGAAGCACAGCACATATAACCTGCAGAGAAAGCTTCAGACTATAATAACTTGCTTGTGCCATAAAATAAATATGAAAGCCATACATGTGATATTTATGATATAAGGGAATGATTTATATGTGCATTAACATCATGCATTATCCAAAATTACTCATGCAAGTAGATGAGAAAACCACAGAAAATATGCTGAGTTAAAGCACATACAAGGTTTTTGGGAACTTCTAGAAGTTCCATAAGTGGAAGGAAACCATGCTGGGACATGTAAACAAGTTTCTGTTCAGGATGCTGAGTGAAGAACACCATAAGCTTTTGACATGCTGACAAAATCACATCTTCAGTTGCTTTCGGCTTCAGCAGCCCAACTAATCTGCTAAATTCTATGGACTATATAGCGCAAAACAGAAAAAATATCATGGGCAAGCATGATCTAATAAATGTTTCAAAGAAAGATGCATTAGCTGGTAGACTTTGTTTGCATGAATAACACATCAGACTACCCAATCTCATTAAATCAAGGATGCAGAAATTATACAGACAATCAAAATTTCTAAGGCAATAGAAAAGCATCCCATCAATAGGAAAAGGGATGGAGATCAGGGGAAAAAAGGTCTGATGGTAGCTCAATCACAGGCTAGTTCACGCGAAGCTTAGGCATTACAGAGGCATATCCATCAGAATTTTCAGATGAACACCAAAAGATATCTAGCAAAATCAGCAACAGCAAGTAGGTAAAACTAGTTTACCCATGTTGTTTCTTTATAAAATTAATTACTTTTTGAATAAGGTTTCTTTATTGCTCAATCGTATATTATCTATTTGAGATAATTACACTCTATCCACTTGAGGTATGGTCCGATTTCACTTAGCCGACCCACGGTTTGAAAAGTAGCACTTGACCTAGGTAAGCTTCATTCGAGTCTGTTTAGTCCTGTTGCCCACCTTATGGTTCATTTGACATGAGATGCTTAGAAAGAAAGGAGGAAAACAAGATGACACAAGAAAGAGCTGAATAAGAAAATTCGAGAATCGATTTTACTTACATTTTTTTAAAAAAATCATTGGACTCTTGCATCTTTTAAAGACCATTTTCACCAGATCGACTGACTTGGGGTTGCAGTTCAAAAATTTGGTCTTCGATTCAACATAAGCAATGAATTTGAATTTTAAATTTTATTAAGTCTTGAGATCGTCAAAATATTTCTATGGAATGAAGATACCCTTGAAGACATTATTCAAAGTGCACCTATTCACCTTAGACTATGAAAATTTGTGAGTAATCCATAAAAGTCCATCAAAATATTTCATATTCAAACAAAAATTGCAAAGTATCCGAATAAATCTGTGAGTGTAGTGAAAGGAGCTTTGATTTCTCGAAATGAGGAAAATTGCTTCAAAAGTGAGTAAAAATGGCTCTTTCTTGACTTAAGAGGGTTATGTTCTTTGAATTTGGGATGTTTTGAACACTCAAATGGGAAATGGGACCTAAGAAACATGAACAGAGCTTTACTTCCAGTGAGTTAAGTGTTACTTTCCAAACCATGAGTGGGCTAAGTAAAATTGGGCTATACCTCAAGTAGATAAAGTGTAATTATCTCTATCTATTTTGATATGTGAATGGGTTCTCATGACCCCAAAGTCATAAATAACCTTCTAAAAAGGTTGAATTTTGGCCCAAACTCACTTAATTGAGCCAGTCATTTTAAGAAACTTACTGCATATATGTTAATAAACGAACAGTTTTAAAACCAAGGCTTGACATCTCAGAAAAGAATTGTAAATGCATATACATATATGTTTTTATGAGGTTTTGCAGCTTCCAGCAATTAATAAACTCTTCATGGATCATGTAAGGGTGAGACAGAGATAATTGTCATGGACTCTCCAATGGATCATGTAAATTTGCACTAATCAATGTCAAATGATTCTTTGTACGACTAAGAAAGTAAGCATTAGTCATGTAAAAGAGCATAATTGGCTAAAATGCTAAGGGTAATAACAAGGTTAAAGACACTAATATATATATATGCGTTTGTGTGTGTGTGTGTGTGTGTGTGTGTGTGTGTTTTATATATATATATATATATATATATAGGCTATTAAGTGCAAAAAAGGAGTAGACCAGAGGTTAAGATGTCCAGGACAAAACAGTTAAGAACTAATGGACACAAGGAGAAGTCTGAAAAGAATTAATTCAAAAAAAATGAACCATATCATTTCAAATTGATGGGAAGTACTAACATGGAATTCTTGATACTGACTCATAAATTGATCTCGCCATCTCATTCTTCATTCTAAAACATGAATCAAGGCATTAACTGGGTGCCTAAGTATCCAAGACAACTAGTTTCAAATCATTCTCAACCTCATACCCCCAATCCCCACCCGCCTCCTGACTGGTCAAGGAAAATTCTCAAGGCAAATCAGCTTCACAAATACATGCGTGAAAGAAAACAGGTTATATGTGAAGTAAAAAAAAAAAAAAAATCATGATTTTTTTTTTTTATAGCTTGCTGACATTCATTTAGCTCTAATAATTGATAACATGCATGAGCAAATGTGCACACACACTTTGAGTTATTAAGTATTAAATGCATCATCAACATGACATATTTCACAATTTTGCAAGTTGAGAACAAAGAATGGATCAGTAAAACATTAGGTTGTTATGAAAATTCTATATTTGTTTACAGATTCTTAGCGCTTCCAATAAGTACAACAGGTGGTGGCAATACCATCCTTTGTATTTTGAAACTATGAACTGCTTCATTGTTTTATTGAATTTCATTCACCCATGGCCATTGCAAACATTAAGCATGTCAAAAATAGGGTGAGGTCAAAAGGTGGCGAAGAAGATATCTTCAAGTTAATAAGGATGAGAAGAAGGATAAATTAAGATATATCCAGGTTAGGTGCAAATATTGTCATGGATATACAAGGATGGAGAAAATTTACAAAATTATTAAATGAAAATTATGCTGGAGAATTTTACCTAGGAAAATCATAATTGCATAACTCATATTTAACACCACTCAACTCAAAAATTCTAAATCAGTGATAACATTGAAAGTAGGGTGAAAATGCAAGTCTCTAATGCTAGATGAAATACCAATTCAGGCACTGACAATTATGGGAAAAGCTTTGTTAAATTAATTAACTGGTCAATTAACTCTTGGAAAAAAGGAATGGAATGAATGATTAAAGATACTTGATAATCAACTTCAAGGTATGCAACATGGATTTGGGTATGAGTATCAAGTGCTGCGATGACCCTGAACGTTGGATGCTTCTATGTTTCAATTTCTTCTTTTAACCAAGTATCACATTGATACTCATTTCAGAGCATTGGTTGCACTTCAAGTAAATTGAATGGTCCAAGAAACAAAGATTGTAAGAATAAAGTGATGAATAAAATTAAATCATTTATATCAGGAATTTTTTTAAAAAATGCACTGCATCATAAGGGTAGGGTAAAAGGTTGAATAAGTAAAAAATTGCAACAAAATTACAACAACAACAACAACAAAGCCTTAATTCAAAACCAGTTGGGGTCGGCTATATGAATCCTTTTTCTCGATTTAGCTTTGTTCCGAGTCAAAAAATTAAAAATTAAGCGAGCAAAAAATTGCAACAAGATTAGAGAATTGATATGACTGTATTCTTCCAAGATCAATTTTAAAAGTTATTTTCTTGCCCTGGCCCAAAAAAATGAAAAGGTATGCAGAGAATAAAGAATGTAAACATGGTATTTAGTGACTCGGATTAATGTATAATAGAGTACCACAGGGTAACTCTATGAGCATTTAAGAAGAGGCAACATTTAAAGAGTATTGATGAAATTGTTGGACATGCATGAAGAGCTACAGCAAGCATGAAAAAATAGTGGGAAAACAACTCAATTTCTAATAACTAATGGCTAGCACCATGTGATGGCACTACATCTGAACATATCGTTTTTGTAAATGATGAACATATCTTTTGGGAGTTACACATGATGAAGTTATTGCTGATATTGAACAGACATCAATGCTGTAAGTCATTTGCAATGACAAATAGTTAATTGGTAAGATGACGACAAGGTTATCTACAAAACTGGAATTACAGAATGGCACAGAACTGTCTTGGGTTTAGTTATCACATAATGGCACAAAACAAGGCCAAAATGGTCTTTTACATTGTAAGGATGGTGTCTCCAAAAAATGATACATTCAGCAGATCACTTTTACAACTCCCAAGAAATGCATCTAACTCAATCCATAAAAAAAAGTGCTCCACATGTTAGCAGGAGAAACCATAATCCATATTTACATAATTTATATCCAATGTGATTATCCAGCACTCCTTGAGCACCTTCTAGAATAACATTGTTGAAAAATTAGAGAATGTATTAAGTTGTCTTTAGATCAAAAGATAATCTCCATATGCTCACCCAGCCACAAATTTCATGACATGCCCATTTAAAACATGAACATTTAAAAAATCATTGAATAGCCGATACATTCAGAAATTCAGTCATTTATGTTCACAGATTCAAATAGGATAATTATCTGAAAAGTAGTTACGCATCATGCATCAACTGAAGGAGTTCTAATTTTAGTAGAAAAATGAGCACCTGTAGAGGAAATAGGTTATCTGCGCGCAAGTTTTCATCAAAGACCTGCCAAAAAATCAAAGGTGAAAGCAATAGCAACATCATTCATTAATGCTTGAAGGTCACTAGTCAAAATTTTGAAAACTGTATCATATTCTTAACAAATGCAACAGATACATGTACAAGTGCACAGTACAAATTAAAACAAAAGAGCTTCTGATGAAACAAATGCACTTTGAACAGATAAGACATACCAAATCATTGGTATGAATCACATCTTTCCCCAGGCCCATCACAAATTCTCGAAGCTTTCCACGATTTCTCTGCCCTGTTTCATTTTCCATCTGTTTCTGAGCCATCCTAGCTTTCAGCTCTTTCACTAAATTATTTTTCCCACCATCATATGTGACTGCATTTCCTTGGCCAGCAGCAGATTTTGAAGCCTCAGCGCCTGCATATACCTGTCCTTCCAATGGTTGACTCAGCTCATTACTTCCACAAACTGTTGGCTCTACAACCTTCAGATAGGTCATTATAGTTGGTTATAAGAAATTTATAGGAAAATGACATTTGTGTCAGATCATCCACATTATTGACGATCATTTGAATAAGATTTTGCTGTCTCAATACATGGTACAAGGAAGAGAACCGCAGAGTATAGTTTAAGATAATGACATAAGAAACATATATATGTGGAATTGCTTCTTCTTAACCTGCTTCAAGGTGACTTTTTTAATCAAATAACCAACAAATGAGCATGTCATTTTGGAAGTAATTAATATATGATGCATGCAACAGTTAAAGTGATCGCGTCAAATGCAATTGATGGCGAAAAAGACATTTACCAGCTCTGATTATCAGGAAGATATCTAATTACAAAAATGTTAATGAAAATTTCACCTTTTGAGAACTAACTTTTTGTATTCCTGGTCCAAATGAAAATAAACTACTTTCATGGAGACTTAAGCCTCCTTCACCTTCATGTTCTGCATCTCTAGCATTTTCTCTTCTTGACTCTAGAATGTTCTGAATCGCTTTTGTGATCATCACATTACGCAATAGCTCATCTGAACTGTCGAAAGCTGCTTGTCTGGTAGCAGAAGAATTTAATGATGGCTTTTCATGAAAAACTAGAGTAGGATCTTCAGCACAAAACACATCATCAGCAATATTATCTTTGCCATTTGAATAGGTATTCTGAGCAAGGTTACGTCTTAAACTGGGATCCTCATTGGTCCTATTCCTTTCAACAGAACAAGTTGCCAAGGGCTCTTTTCCAGATTCTTCCTGAAGCATGATAGAACAGCTGGCCTCAGTTTGTTACAATGTGTGCTTGAGAATAAAAAAATCCAAACTAAGAAAACCTGATTAAAATTCATTAAAATGTCTATGATGTTTAATCCTTTGGCTATAATCATATGTACTAAGAGGAGAGAAATGTTGATCATCATGGAAAGACATACTATCTTTGTTTTCTCTATTGATGTACTTCCGCTGCCAGTTTGGTTATCCTCACTTGAGCTGTCATTAGCCATGGTGACATCTTCATAAATGTTCCTGAAACTGATACTAGTCAGCAGACAGCCTTGCAGGTTGGTTTTCAATGAAGCTGGAGGTATCACCCAACTACAATGCTTGCAAAGGGAGAATACAACTCAATTATGTAATATGGTAGCAAAGGTCCCCCTATTAAAGAGAAATCGAGAAATAAACATGTTCAAGTGTTTAAAATATATCGCTGTTGGATTGCATAGGTATATGCAGAAAATAAAGAAAATAATGCTGCAGTAACATCATGGAGAATTTTGTCATTTCCAAAAAGAGCTCCATGTCTACTATGAAACTCTAGCCATAAACCATGACTCATCCCACAAATGTTGCATTAGCTTTACGTATATGTTTAGAGATGATAATGGGCCCACACAGCATGAGCTCTACAGGGCTGAGACTGATTTAACCAGGCCTGTGTTGAACATAATTGAGCTTTTTTGGTCCAATCCTGCATTCAATTTTAGGTCCAAATAATATTAAAAACATTACTTACAAGCATTACTTGCATTAGGCAACGCAGGATTGGACCTAAAATTGGGCTTTAAGCCACACCAGTAACTGCTCATAAGGGAGCACTTCAACCGGGAGCACTTCCTCCGGCCACTCCCTTCTCATTCACAACCCAATCAAGCACTTCTTCAGGTGGTCTAGGACTAGAAACTACAAGGGTATGATTCTAGCCAGGCTCCAACCTGACATAAAATTTTCACAGAAAGCCAGAGTTAGGCCTAGAGCAGGCTCAAAATTGCCAATCCAGAACTGTCTTTAGAAGTTCAGGCTGGGC
Source organism: Metroxylon sagu (assembly GCA_017589505.3). Taxonomy (NCBI): domain Eukaryota; kingdom Viridiplantae; phylum Streptophyta; class Magnoliopsida; order Arecales; family Arecaceae; genus Metroxylon; species Metroxylon sagu. The sequence goes on along the minus strand of JACVBY030000658.1, from coordinate 166,499 downwards.
CCTTGCTGTGGGTGGCATGGCCTAAGCCCGAACCCTTATCAGTCATAACACATACCCTCTGTCACAACCTGAATACATTTGACAATCCTAACCAAGTTCTCAGTCTTGCATCCAGATTTTAGACCAGTGCTGCTCAAACTGTAACAGAAAAGAGTTGCTGTGCATGAAATAATAGTATCTTACACAAAAGACATAATCAATGGATTTTGAATCAATGGATTTTGAATGAGTAAGCCCTTGCATTAGCTTCACTGAACTTATTCTCTCAAGAATGCTTTATGTTTGAGCAAAGAAAGGATAAATCAAGCAACAGAACTAAGCAGCCAACAATGTCCATCAACTATATAAGGTAAAAAAACATTAAATCTACTTATTTTCTTGGGCTAATTACATCGAATCAACAATTACTATTACCTAATTGATCCAACTGTTTGTTGGAGAGAGGATGGCAAAGCATGTCTTGAGTTTTGGACCCATGGGTGCTGCAATAATGTCTTGGCATCTGGCCTCTGCATTGCATCCTAAATTGACTTTCTGAAGTTAGCATAATGACAGAATAGATGAGAGATAATGGCCTGGGTAGGTAATATTTAATCTAAGTTATAAATAACCTGAAGCAATGACAATTTAGCGCTTTACCTTTTTAAAACATTGATGGAGAAAATCAGTAAGGTCAGGTGATAGTCCTTGAGGTATTGGAGGATGTGCATCCTGAAAATAATATCATATGTCCAAGAACACTTCTTTTTAAGAGGATTATTTGAGAAAAGGTAACCAAAAAAAAAAAAAAATGTTATTCAAATCAAAAAAGTCCAATATCACCAAACTCCACACATGCACGCGCGCATGCACACACAAAAAGAAAGAAAAGAAGTTAAAAGTACTCAGTGATGTCATGCAAATTTCATAGATATAGAAGTTGGAAAAGAAACATGGGCGGTCGGCTGCAAAAGGAATATAATTTCATTCAACCTGTAAACCATTTGACCTACAGTCATATGTAACTTTTTTGTACCTCCAGGCATTAAAAAGACAATGCAGCTGTTCTACCCTGCTCAACTAAAATGTGCTGATATTTTATTCACGCATAGCAAAAATATAGTGTTGATGGAAAAATAAATAATAATTTAAACAGATGACCAAACAATGGGTGCAGCCCAAAAACAATATTTTTCAGCTACTGAATAATTATTCAAATATTCTCTAATTTGTCATCTATTTTTTTCTCAAAAACTGAACTTGCAAAATATAAAATTTACAAGTTTGCAAAGTTTTGGAAACTTTTGTGAATAAATCATGACTATGCTGTTGATCTCCAAGTTTGACCTTACCCTGTACAATCCTCCATTATACTCTTTTCAAATCTAGGAGAACCTTGGAGGGTTGTTGTTTAATTGCATTAGCTTAAATGACTTCAACAAAAAGCTAGCTTCCTCACCTGCCAATTTGCTTTCTAGATATTATCTAAATCCAGACTCCGACTTTAAGTTGCCCTGGCCAGGACTTCGCTACAGACTGTACGGGACTGGCTTCAAATTGAGATCCAGTTGTGATTCTCTCAGGAACTTCAAGAGATCATAGCTAGAACCACATATGCCGAAGAATAAAGGAAGGACTTCTTCAAGATCCAAGACCTTGTCATCCTATAGAATTTTGTCCCTTCCTTGCAAGAGATAAACCAAGTCCTTATATTCACATTTTATTATCTTATGTGCCAATAAAGAAGAATTTCTGACCAGATTACTTTCCTTTGAACTAAATGCAGGCTGTCGCAGACTTTTGCAGCTGACCCTTCACCTGGTGTGACAGCTTAATGTCAATAATGAAATCAAATTCTTCTTAGACACTTTGGGACCAAGAGGTATCCGGGGCATCATACATTGTTGTCATATGCATACTTCAACCATTAAGAAAAATTGGCATATTTTAATACCTTTATTCATACAACACTACATGGCATACACTCCAATAGAGAGTATAGGATACCCAATCATCAATGAAGGAACAATAGCCCTCCAGACTATAAAACCACATCTTTAACATCATAACCATATCCTCAATCTTACTAGCAGATAGAGGTGGCAAAATTAGACACACGAACATAACTCAAATCCAATAAGAAACAAGTGGATTTGGGGTGACCTTAAGTTGGTTCATGTCATAACCGTGTTGACATAATTATAACACGAAACAATCATATTGTGTCATATATTGACCCATCAACTCGAAAATGATATGATTATCGAAAATGATATGATTATGATCCGATTAACATACTTTGTTAATGACACTTTTAGCCTTATCAGTTGTTTCTTCTTTCTTTATATAAAGACTACTTAGAATATAATTTTAAAAGAAAGAAAATTTACTTTTGTTTTTTTTTTGTCTTTATATTACTAGAATTTAAAAATTGAGTGAGTTGTTAAGCAAGTTGTATCTATTTGTGTAAAGCGAGTCGTTAAATGAGTTATGTTGTGTTTATCCAACATGATATGTTGATTAAACGGATTACACATCATGTCGTGTTATCTATTTAATAATCGAGTCATGTTTATGTTGGGATTTTTTATATGATTAATTAATTATGTCGTGTTCATATTGACCCATATAGTATTATATCCCATCTTCAATGTAAAGCGACATGGCAACACAAATTGCCACCTCTACCAGCAAAGAGACCTCACATTTTGATAACATAAAAAGCATTTGTAAAATTTTTGAAAATCTTTTCTTCCATGACCTTTGCAAATTATACAGGAAGCAATGATAACAGTGTAAGATAAAATGAAAAGAACTTAAAAATCCAATAGAAGTATACGCACATATGCATGCACACATATACATACACATATATGAAAGAAAAGGTATTTAGAGGAAACCTCAACTACTTTATAAAGTGCAGTCAGAGGATGAAGACCATAATATGGAGGAACACATGTGAGTAGCTCAATGACAGTGCATCCAACACTCCAGATATCTGATGCAGCACAAACCCCAGGCTGTTTGATAGCCTGCAAAAGAAGTTGATTATCAAAACAATACAGCAAACAAGATAGCATCTAAGAAACCAACTAGTAAGTTTCAGAGACAACATAGAGATGGAATTCAGAAGAACAATCTTAGATAAAATTTAATATAGAAAGGATGTTTAGTAAAAAAAAATATTTTTGCTATTTCAGATTCTAATGAGAGCAGTACTTAAGAGGAAAACTAAAATATAAACACAGATATTTGTTAACCATAGATGTACACAATGCATACACAAAAGCAAACTCTTTTCTAAACCATATAGATCTACCTACATGCCAACTAGCCATATAGATTTCATGGGAGGCCCTTTCTTTCCTAAATTTGTCTCAGCCAAGAATTTGGCACCAATTAGAAGAGGATGACATCCAGTCATAAGATGTGCTCAATCCATTAATGAAGTCTTCTCAACTTTTTAGTTCTGAACATATTCAATCCCATATTTGATGGAAGAAGGCTGGATGACAAGAATAATTTCGGTATTCAACATAAGCTTAGTTACTACGTTAACTTGGGCATCTGTTGAGCAGGCATCCTAGACCAAACTCAGTGGGCCTGAGTACTCATTTCAAGCATGACATGCTGGATGAGGCCTAGAGTCTTAGACCTAATAAGATTGTAAGCTTAAGCATGACAGAAATTTGAGTCACACGGCATAGCCTGGCCCAAAGAAAGTAACATATTTACTCATTATTATATTACAATATAATAAACATATATGTTTTTCAAAAATACAAGGTAATAAATATTTGACTTGTACTTCCTAAACACCAACTTTTTTCAAGAAATCTGTTCCCCCTATGCACATGAACAGACTCCTGCTTCAGGTGACTAAAATATAGCTACATCCCGATCTTCCCCAATTTTTTCATCTCCAAACCTCTCCTACTGCATCACCCCTGGAACATCCTCGTAGTCATTTCCGCAATCATCTTCTTTATCTCCTCATCTCTCCTCTCATGTCCTCCAAAACCATCGTCCTCCCAATCTGCCCTACCCCCCTCTCCCTATCCCTCTGTGACTACTTCCCCTTCCTCCCTTTGTCCTCTTCTTAGTTCCTGGAACCAGGAACAGATTCAGGTGCAGGAACAAGAAGTGGAAATCTTACAAATACTTGAGGTAAAGAAGCATCTAGGTAGCTGGTGCAGATTTGAGATTCTGAAAAAATTGGTGTTACCCTAGATAAAAGATTTAAGCTACCTCCTGTCTCCACTCCCCAAGGTCTGGTCATGCTCAAGTTTTGGAAAGAACACCATAACTGAGCTCAATCTCATATTACTAGGCTTAACTAGGCCTAGCCAGGCCCAACATTATAAAGCTTGATGCCGAGCTGTGTCCCTGCCTAAATTAGCTGAGCCTAGGTCTAATAGTAGGGGTGTAAACAAACCAAACATGAGTGAGCTAGACATTGCTCAAGCTTGTAACAATTTATAATTGAGCAGATCTTCAGCCCACTCATTTAATGAGAAATAAGATTTTCCAAAGCTTTCATTCTATACAATTTGGGCTAATAATGCCAATTGTTTTAATCTTATATTTAAAATACATATGATTTTACATGATTTTTGTTAATTTATATAAATAACAACAACAACAACAACAATAACAAAGCCTTAATTCCGAATTAGTTGGAGTCGACTACATAAAACCTTTTTCTTTATTCAGCTTTGTAATAAATAAATAGATATGAAAATAAATTATCATATGGATAATGATAACTAAAACAATATATAATAAACATCAATTATTCATATTTAATATTTCAAGCGAAAACAAGTTGAGTTTGAGTGAGCTAATCCTAGCTCTAGCTTGGTTCACTTGATAACCGAGCGAGCCAAATTTGAGGCAAATTTTACAATGGATGGGGGCTGGCTCGTGAACAACTTTCTCCTTTGACAAACCCATCTGATCGTGAGTTATCACCATACCATTTTGATTAAACAGTCCTAGACACTTCACTACTAATCATATCATAAACCCTTAAGTTTCTGACTCCACCCAAATGTGCTTCCATTCGCATAATGATATTAGCATGGCCACATGTTGAGTACATAATAGATACAAGGCTTTCAATTACTAGTCACTAATGGATGAATCCCCTTTTTAATTTGTTTTAGTCCAATGACTGCAGTATGCTTAAAGGGCATGGCAAAATCTAATTATGAGATGTAAAAGCCTGAACATCCTAATGGAAGCCAACTTAATGAACAACTGGATAAAGTTCACCTTTAGTTGTTGTTGTTGATGCAATCTAACCAACAAAAGTATCACTGCATAAAAAAATAAATGATCTCCAAGTTCAATTGCCATCACGAGCAATAGGGCTTGGACAAGTCGCATCTTTTTAACTTAACCAATATGAGTGACTTTGAAGAAACCATAGAAGTAATTATTTAATATAGTAATGTCACAATCCCTACAATGGGCAACAGAATAAAATATACAATTGTAATAGTATCCTCTCATCCAGGATATGAATATATAATACAGCAACATACGCAATAGTTTTTCTAGCAATAGATATTTCGATTCTTTAATTAAAAGACCAAGTTGCCCATTTCTATCAAGGCTTCAGTTCAAAAAAAAAAAAAAAAAATCCTTCATTTCATTTTAACCAAGAAATGACATCCAGGATGTAGCTAATTTCAATAGTGATATTTAATTACCAATTCAAAAACTTCCACACCCTTTTTCTTTTCTATTTTATAATTGGTATGGCAAACTCGATTCACGATGTACAGACCTAACACAGCACAATTAACATACCAACCACCAAAGCCAACGATACAAGACATCATCAATGCTGGTCCATCCAGCCAGTATTGTATCATTCCAGTGAGGAATATAATTCTGGGACACCACTGAGACACTGGTTCTCTTTGAGACCAACTACTCCCAACAAGTACAAGTGGATTGTACAGGCTGGCTGACTGGTTCAGCGACTGAATCAGTCAGTTCTGACAATGACACATGTAGGTTGAGTTAAAGTTTGAGTTAAAGAGAGCCATGTGCTCTTTGTTTTCTTTGTTCTGGCTCACACATTGAGAAAGAGGTTAATGGAGATAGGAAGAGGAAAGAAAGAAAACAGAAGGAATCGAAGAAGTGAGAAGTCCTCATACCCAGCCTTCTGTGACTCCGATCCAGCCTTTTCTACACCAGAGTTGTCACCAGAGTTGTCACCAGAGTTGTCATGCAACTCTGATGAACACCCCCACCCTCTTTCTTCTTGCTTTGTTGCCATTTGTTTGGCAAAAAGTAAAAATAAGGCAAACCATGCTAAATGACATGAAATTCAAGTGTGTTATAATGTATGCATCAACCTAAAACATCATAGTTTTGTTCTTTTGTGGATTATATTTTTTTACAAATTTATATTATTTTGAAAACAATTAACTATTAAAAATAGTAGAATAATAGAATAATGATGTCACAATGACAAGTTAGTTGATTTTTTTTAATTTCAAATTATAACTTTCTTGATCATAATATGATTTGTTACATGGGGCTTCAATTAAATTTATTTTTATTTATCAAATTTTCTTGAAACCACAAATGCTAACGCCTGTAAAAGTACCATGAACCCAACCATCAACTTAAAAAGCCTGATTAGGAGCCTAAAATCCTATAAATATTCACTTTAAACACTTGGTAATGTACTAGGATGCCAAGCTGTCCCAAGAGCTGGTATAGAAGCATTCTAATACTGTACTAACTAAAGACCAAATCAGGACAAGCACCACTACCAAGATTTAAACCCTTGATATGTCGTACCATGCATTTGTCCTGTATCGAATATACTCTATCGTATCAGCACTGAACCAAGACCTAGTATAGGAGGGGTACCAAGTTTCAGTGCACCAAACCAATCCTCATATAGCATATTGACACTATACCAGTGTGGTACTAATATGAGGTTTAACGCTAGATTGTGAACCTTGTTTCAACCCTTGACCAATATAGATGTTCTATTCTAGTTTCATTCTTCTGCTTAATGATGTTCATTTATTTATTGTGATCAATAAATATAAATTTGAAAGTGCTTCAAAATAGTGTTGATCAATATCTTTCATCATCTTCTCTTTCTTTAGTAGTTTGTATCCCATGTGCGTGAAAGAAATCTCTAAGATATCATAAAGGAAAAAGTTTTACACTATATTATAAAATATTACAAACCAATTAAAGTAGACATGATGTCCAGCATGGTTACCTCAGGGGCCATCCAATATGGTGTTCCAACGAATAAATGCTTGTTGACATCTGCCTCATTTAATTTTGTCGCAACCCCAAAGTCAGCAAGCTTAACCAAACCCTAAAAGAACATTTTCTAAAGCAATCAAAATGATTAAAAGGAGATTAATAAAAAAAAGAAAACAAGCATGAGCGTTAAATAAATTGAAAAATACAAAGAAAGGAATTTTTCTATTATTAATGTAAAAAATGTGTACTCAATGCAGAAAAGAAATTTTCATAGCATTAGACGTTCAAGGGTTGTTTATTTGCCTACAGCTGGGAAGGCTGCAGCTGTAAATGCAGCAATTCAAGGCCTCATTTGAAATGCAAAAGAAATCCCAAATCTTGTAATTGAAACTGGAAGCACCATAGTTCTAAGCATTTTGTTACAATTGAAAGCAACTCTCAAAAAAAATCCACTTATTCCAATGTTAAATTTTAATATGATATAATTTTAGCATATTTCATATATAAATATATTAATTATCTTAATAAATATATTATAAAATATAAATTTGTTACTAAAACAATATCATAATGATTCTTATTATATTTCACTGACATAATGATAATCATAATTACTTAATAATTCTTAATACGTAATAATTATTAGTTATTATAATAATGAATATTATAAAATATTTATAATTGTGATAATACATCTAATCATTAAAAAAGGGTATCTTAATGCATAAGGTTTCTACTACTGTGGAGAGTGTAGAGGATCAAACATACATAGACTTATCCGACTTACCCCTATATACAAAGAGGCTATTTCCATATCATCCGAATAACAACGAAATGACATTTCTGTTATAACAAGGCATGCCTTCTTAAGAATATGTTCAAATTATCAAATTACTTTTCATTGATAATAACTACTATAGTAATTAAAACCAAGGTTTTAAATCTTGTGGAATGGATGTCTTGATTGTTCCACAAAACAAGATGCCTTGTGTCCCATCTTGTCTTGATCTCTAACTCGATCAAGCATCCTAGTACTTGTTTGAAATACTTTTTTCTTAAAAAAATTTTTGTGAAGCTTTAATGTTTTATTAGATTTTTAAACATATTTGAACTTTAAAAGTTCTATTTTTATGATAATTAGATCTATTTAAAATTGACACTATAATATATTATAGCCGAAATGAGATGAAAAAGGACGGTCAAGATCGGTCCTAAAATCTCTTTAGAATGAGACAAAACGACCGTCGAAGCCTCCATCTGATAAAGACTTGAATCACTGATTCAGACTATAATAGTCATTAATATTTTATTTAAATTATAAAATAATAAGCTAATTATTATACTATAATAGAAAATTATATTACTATAATAATTATTGTTACAATGTCACAAATCATAATAATTATTTAATTGTTATATTACAATTATAATTATATTGTTATTTCTATTACATAATAATTATTTGATAACATATATTATAATAATAATTTATGATTATAATAATATATTTAATTATTACAACATCAAATTATTTTAGACTTATGTGATTATTATAGTAACTAATGTTGTAATAATCAAATAATAATTTAGTGTTTCTATTTTTCTATTATAATTAAAAAATAATATGATATTTTTTATATTATAGTAGAAAAATGAATTGTTTGTTGCTTCTAAGGAGATAATCTTATCAGATCATGTATAAGGTTACCATATGTTTTTTAGCATCATACAACAAAAAAAACTGTAATTACATTAGCAATTTCAATTACAAACATCAATTATAACCAACCAAATAGAAACAATTTTGACAACGACATTTCCAACTATAGACTATACTTGAATTTCAAGCAATTGAGTTGCAAACAGCCCCTCAGAACATTAACAAAAGCTGAAAAACTGCATTAAAAGGGCTGATGGGTTGAGTTTTTCATTTTTCAGGTATAGATACCAACGGTAGATAACACAAGTGCCTTCTCGGCTCACTCATTGGTGCACCCATTTTAGTGATGTGTACTTGCCAGTTGGCACATGTGAGATGTACACCTACATGTTTAGTAGCCCATTATGTGAGCATAATACCAGGGGAAAATGCTGAAACCACTAAGAAAATGTGACTCACAAGTCAAATGTGCAGTAACCCGCATATTGCCTGAATTGGACCTGCTTTTAACTCTCTTCTAGCCTTTGTTACAAGGAATTAGAACAAATATTCAAACATAAGTTATAGAAAACATCTCTTAGTTTTTTTTAAGTTCAAGTAGTTGAATTTAAGTGCTTTTAAGGTTAAATATTTTAATAGTGAGATAGCATGCCAGTTGTTTTCTTACTCTTAACTGTAATACCACTTAGTATCAAGCAATATGGGTCGGTACCAAGTGATACAGGTACCAGGTAGTACAAAATGATTCAGCTCGATTCAGACCAATTTAGGGCCATTTGGTTCATGAAAATAGGACTTTTGAATGGAAATTGGAATCATTAATTCTGATTCCAACTGCTTGTTTGGATGGAATCAGAACCTAATTCCAATTCCATCTAGAATGAGAATCATCTTTTAAGAAGGATTAGAAATTCGGACTCTTGCTCAATATTGTGATTCCCAATTCATCCGTAACTGTTCTCATCCTTCTCACTCACTCCACCTTTCTCTTCTTGTCGCCAGCTGCAGCCTATGAGGGCACCCATAAGTCCTATCACAAGATTCACACCACGACAAATGGTAGAAGTATGCACTGTACAACAACAACAACAATAAATTTTTAATCTCAAAACAATTAGGATCGGCTACAAGATTCCTTTTTCTCCATCCAACTCATATTTTTTGTAAAATGCAAAGATTCAAAATCTTTTTTTATCACTTTCTCATATATAATTTGTAGGTTATCTGTCTTTTTTTTTCTTCTACATGTATCAAATCACTCCTTTGTAGTATAGGTACATCTCCAAATCTATATTATACATATACAAACCATCTAAATCGTCATTTTCTTAATTTGTCTCAATTAGAGCTATCTTTATCTTTTTATGAATGGTTTTATTTCTTATTCTATCTTTTCTTATAATACTACACATCTATCTCAATATTCTCATTTCTACACCATTCATCTTATGTACATGTATCTTTCCAACTACACATTCTGTATCATTAAATTTTCTCTTTAACTTGGTGACTACTCTATGATCACATAATATTCCAAACTTCTCCATTTCATCCAACTTACTAAAATGAATTTGCTTTAATCCTATAAACAATATCATCCTCAATCTCTCATTCCTTATGAATAATCGATTCTAAATATCAAAAATGATCATTATTAAGAACTTCATGGTTCTCAATTTTTACTCTATATTCATCTTCATTTCTAATTATACTAAAATTAGATTCTATATATTCAGTCTTTATCCTACTTAACCTAAAACCTTTAGATTTTAATGCATTTCTTCATAGTTCTAACTTTTGCATTTTTTTGATTTTGGAGAAAGGAGGAGTTAGCAAATGAACTTACTGTGCTCGTCTTCTAGATATTTTACTGAACAAAATATCTTATATTCTAGATAAACAATTACAATCAATAATTATTTTATTCTATGGATTCTAATTCCGAGGAAGAAAATTGAAAACCTAGGCTGATTTTAGTTTCGAGGTTTAGACAAATCAAACCACAACAACAATAGGAATCAATGTGATTCCGATTTTGATTCTAGTGTGAATCAAACAAATAGAGGGAATGAGTGATTCCAATTCTAATTCCAATTGAATCAGATTCTAAATCTAATTCTAATTCCAGCTTTGAATCAAACAGACCCTCGATTCCTATGGAATCAAAACTCGGTACCATACCGATACCTTACCAATATAGCATGGTACAAGTTGGTAGGGGTCGATATGGTAGAATTTATTTTCCACAACTCTTCTACATCAAATCAATACCAAAATGGAGGATTGTATAGTTTCACATCATTATTAGTATCAAAAATGGTAAAACTAAATCAACTTTAATATCTTGGACAACGCAAAACATGAAGCAAAGTTCCAACAACACTAGACAAAATCAACCAAAATGAACCATCAAAAGCTTGCAGCAAAAATTGGAAGCAATAAAGCTGATACATTATTGATGATGACTAGCAGAAAAAGATGGACAATATTCCGGAGAAATCAATAATGTTACTTATGGCTTACCTGAGGCCCACAGAAATAGGTGATCTCTCCACGATTTTGACTTTCATTGTAATGCAATGATAAAATATGACCAGAAGATAAAGTTCCAACATGAAAAATCCACGTGGAGTTTCCATAATTGAAGATATCCAGAAGGAAAACAAAAAAAAAATGAAGATCGATCATTATCTCATCTTCTAATTGAACATAACCAGATAAGATCTGATCATTTCATGGAAGTAATAAAATGTGCTTCCTGATCTATTTAATTATGGTTTCCAAGTTTGTATGACCAAAATTCAATAATTTAATTGGGCTTTTATTAAGATTAATCACATTAAGAATTCACCACATTATGAATCAACATTCAATAATTAACAAAGAAAGACTAGAGCATCCTGCTCTGGGTAATGAAGATTTTTGCCTTAGATATTTAAGCTTATGTGCTTCGCATGGTTCCACTATGCAAGAACTCCAAATCATTCTCTTGAAGTTACATGATTCATATTGAGGACATGTGGAATGCCTAACTATGGAACCACTACCCAATATGGGATGATAGCTCATTTTGGTGACAAGTTTTGATCAAACATTGAACTCCAACTTGCAGTTTATAAATAGAATATTGATGTCCTTATTGTTATAGCAAAATTATAAATATATAGTTTATTTATCGATTTGCAAAATAGTTTCTAAGAGTTTCCCCAATGTCTAATCAAAACCTAAATGCATAGATTATGTGTTAGAGAGTATTGCTATTTTATCCCAACAATGAAATGTGTTATGACTAATAGTGGTGGGTTGCTGGAGATAACAATTGCATTGTCACATAAAATGACTTACATTTCATGATAATATAGATCTTAGGATTTTGTTGCAATAATGTTTTCTTAGATCCCTTTTAACTTATATGAGGTCATGACTCCAAGCAGTTAAAGATTACTAAAAAAAGGACATCACAGTTCATGAGGCTCCTATCACTGCAAGGTCTAGAGAGCATTGGATATATGCAGCCTTACCCAACATGCAGTGAGGGTATTTTAGCGTTTCAAACCCATGACTCCTAAGTTACAATGGAACAACTCTACCATTCTACCAAAGCCTGCCCTCTGGTTAGAATTAGTCATACACTTAATATCCTTTGACTATAACACAATCTAGATTAAATTCATAGTTCCACATACTCGAAGATATGATCCAAGTTATTCCAAAATCAGTGTGTACACTTAGGCATGATATTATAGTGCACGCATAGCTCTAAACTCACATTAAGAATATGAAAGGTTGTTAAAGCACATATGATAGGCCTATTAAGCATTAGTCACATGTTAAGAGAGTATACTAGAATCATTGAGCCTATGTTTCTTAGGATAGTATTATTAGGACTTGGAATGTACTTGAGAGATGCATGGGGTCCATTATTGGGCCTGCGTTCTCATGATAGCACCTTATTGGTTTTCAAAAACTATGAGGAAGTTTTTTGGGTGTAAGATAAAATAAGAGCCCCAAGATTAGTAGATCTAATCTCTTCTTATATTTAGAGGAGAAAGAAAAGGCTAGAACCGCTAATGAAGCCCGCCTTATGTGATAGGACAGAGCAAGCCCACCATCACCCTCATGTTTTAGGAGACAAAAGAAGGGGCAACCCTTACTAACATGCCCCCCTTCCCTTTTAGTATTAGGAAAGACTCATAGGCCTATTGGTTGGGAATGGGCCTAAAGATAAACCCATGAAACTCTTCAACTTAATATAGGAACCACTTAAAATTTACTTAAACAAACATGATCATATATTACGCCTGGGCATAGGGTTGAATTAATGATCTTAACGTGATGCAAACTAGATCTGAACCTGTTATCTTGCCTGATATATAACATATAGTTTTATTGTTAAATCCATCACTTCTCTTCATAATAATATGACACTTTGAGGAGAAGTCATTAGAGAATAGTTCTAAGGGACATGAAGAAATTTGAGCTTTACAAATAGTACCTACTTCAATTCAAACCTAGTCCTGATCCATACATGATCCAACTTAAAACCAATCCCCATCTGGCCATGCTTACCCATATTTGGATTAGGTTCTGTAATTGGGCGAATAGAGGGTTGGGTTTGGGCTCGAGTCCAATTCAGCTAGACCCAATAGTACCCTTACACATTTTGTGTGCCTTATTCCTCTCTTTCTATCACTCTCTCATGTTCTTTCACTCTCTTGCATGTCTATCTAAAGAATAATTTTGCAACAAGCAAAAAGGACAATTTTCTAACAATTACAAGTTAATTTGTCAAGAACTTTAACATGATCTCCTAGTGCATAGTTCATATATATATTCTCCAAAAATAAAACTTTCAAACTCCATCTTAATGGAAAAAGATTAGATGGTGGTGATAATATGGGATAATTACAATCTACACATTGAGATGTCATGGCAACAAAAATTTAAATCTAAACAAGACCAACAATTTCCTTTGACCAATGGGTAAAAAGTGTCCAAGCCACTTTAATTTTGGTTCAGGTAGGTCTAAAATACATAAAACTTGATGAACATTGTGAATAATCATTTTAGATTGCTAAGCATGCATTTTGGCACAAGACATAACCATGTCAGTAAAACCTTGTGCAAATAAAGTCATCCTATAAATATATGACATAATAACATATGTGTGTCTATGTGTGTGCATATACATGTATATACATCAATACATGCATATATATTGATCATAGTAGGTGTTGCAGTTTCAGCACCAGATCCCATACCGATACCACACTGGTGTAGTGTTAATATGCTTGATATGCAGGTCAATTCAGCGTACTAAGATTCAGTATACAACCTGTAATGAGACTTGATATGTTCAACATTGATATGGTATGGTATGCTTGATATGGAGCAGTACACATCGGTACAACATACCATGTTTAACACATATGGCATAAGCATAAATGCACTAAGTTATAGATGTGATATTGCAAACCAACATGCATGTGCGCGTTTGCGCCCGCACACACAGAGAATCTAATTGAACCATAAGGTACAAAAGAAAATCAAATATTCAAGACAATTGATAAATGGTTATGTATGGCTCCATATGTCTCTTTTAGTATGTGTCATGTATATAAACAAATAGATAGATGGATGGAGAAAGAGTGACATAAACTTCCGCTAAATAGATAGATTGGATCGAGAAAGAGTAGCAAACTTCCACTGAATAGATAGATAGATGGAGGAGTGGAAAAAAAAAAACTTCCGCTAAGTAAATATTCAAGATGAATAATTTATACAAAATTTTACCCCCAACAACAATCAATTCATGGAACAAATTAAGTAATTATTTATAATAGATTCTTTTGCACATGGATAAAAAAGATGTTTGAGACAAATGACTGCAAACATCAAAATATCAACATATTAACAAGTAAATAATCCCTTACTGGAAAGAGAATTTAATAGAATATGCTTTGAATAAGAACTCAAAAATGATCATCTAGATGATTGAAACAATCTTACCCAAGTTGAAAGATTACCTCTTTCGTAGTCAAAATATTTGCACCCTTGATATCTCGATGGATTACACCTTGCTCATGCAGGTAGACCAAACCTTCCAAAACCTGTGGATAATTAGAAATGCACTCAGGTATCAGGATTAATCAAGAAAAATGTACTACAATACACACACCTGAGGTATGTAAACAGCCACCAACGACTCAGGAAATGGACCAAATTTGTTGGGATTGATAATGTCAGCAAGTGAGTCATTTTCCACAAACCTACATTGACCACATTAAATGAATGAAATTATGAACCTTGCAAAGAGTGACATATCTTAGTAATGTCAGATAATTACTATGAAATGCTGCAATAAGTGATGAATACACAAGGGAAGGGACAGGGGGTACTCAAGAATGATGTGAAGATGGGTCTTGGTCTTCAAAGATCCAAGATACTTCACAATGTTTTTGTGGTTAAGATTCTGCAAGCAAAATCAACAGTTTAAATAAGGAATATTTGATATGCAAGAAGCATCCTGCAGTTTCAAAACAACTTGTTATATTGTTGCTCTCTCAAGTCATATGGAATTTAGAAGCATGTTACAAAACTTCAACCATTTCACAACATTGTCGTATAAAGAAAGCTGCAATCAACCATATAGTTAACCAAGCCATCTAGAAAAGCTTTTCATTTTCATAAACAAAGAAAGTTTTCCACTTTCTCAACCAGGAAAAAAAGGAAAAATCCTGTCCACTTCCCTTAGTGCTATTTCTGTGTGGAACCATTAGATTGACGATGCCCTAAAATCCCATGTTGAAGACTGTTTCTGTGAGGCCCGACCCGAGCTGGGTCCATTTGACCAGCTTGGATCGGAGCCAAGTTTAAAAAAAAAAAAGAGAAGGCAAACAGGCCGCAGGCACTGATTGCGTGCAAGAGGGGAAGAGTCACCGCCCTCTTCCACAACCCGCGGCTTGCTTGCGGGAGGAGGCACCGCCCTCACCTCTTCTCTCAGCCTACCAGCGGAGGGTGAACCCCATTTAACTTACTCGGCCGTGCATTGTCCAGCACCTCTCATCGCCCCTTGACGTTGATTTCCCACTGTAGGTGAGTCTCGTGTCTTTGATGAGTGGTGAAGAGTTGAGAGAGAGAGAGGCAGGGAGTGAATGGGGCGGTGTTTCTCAGACACCATCCCTGTCCCGGCGTCGGGCCATGCGAGGAGAAGAAGAAGAGAGCGAGGGAGAGATGAAAGGGGGAGTACCTGCAGCAAGCCTCCCCTTAGGCTTCCCTCCTCCGCAGGCGAGGTGTTCCAACGGGAGAGGGGAAAGCCGTGACCAGCCAAAGAGGGAGGGTCACTCCGGCGACCCTTGGTCCAAATTTGGGAGCCACACGGGCGCAGCTCCCGCTTCCAATTGGGGGACCCGGCGGTGAGCTGCCGGCTCACCAGGTCCAAGGAGCCAGCTGCAGCCGGCAATGGATGCTGTCCGGCGACAGCTGGCCGGCCGGGAGAGGGCCGGCCATGCCACCAAGCCGCCGAATGCATCGTGAGAGAGGAGAATAGGGGAGGAAGAAAATAGAAAGGAGAAGAAAAAAGAGAGAAAGAAGAAGAGAGAAGAGGAGAGGGGCACGGCGACCACCGGTGGCAGCCGGCCGGTCGGCCGCGATGGGTTGGCGGCGGCCCTAGACTTTCGGCGAGTGCTCACTAGTTCGGATGAACCAGGGAGCAAAGAAGGAAAGAGAGAAAGGAGGGAAAGAAAGGGAGAAAGATAAAAAGAGAAGAGGGAAAGACTGCCGGTGGTCACCGGCGCTGGGGTGACCAGCAGCAGCTGGCCAGTTGGCCGTGAAGGCCGGCGGCAGCTCCAGGCCACCAACGCCCACGAGCATAGTGATGAGTGCTCATGGGAGAAAAAAATAGGGAGGAGAGAGAGTGAATGGGCTAGCTTGGGTTTACTCATTGAGTCCGATTGGACCTAATTTTTGAAGCTCGGGCTTAGCCCAATGTATAAAAATATGGGTTTAGGCCCTCGTTGATCCTAGTTTGATAGAAAATTTTTATTTTCTCATTTAGACTAATGAATATGAAGATATTCAAGCCTCAAATTGGCCCAGGATAAAACTTGATAGCTTAATTAATTCTATTTTAGCGACATAAATTTTGAAAATTAAAATATGAAAATTATGTTGTAGGTGTCAGGAGCCCAAATAATTCATCTGAACTTGTGAAATAGCGACAAAA
Organism: Metroxylon sagu; assembly: GCA_017589505.3. Lineage (NCBI taxonomy): Eukaryota > Viridiplantae > Streptophyta > Magnoliopsida > Arecales > Arecaceae > Metroxylon > Metroxylon sagu. The sequence goes on along the minus strand of JACVBY030000658.1, from coordinate 149,391 downwards.
GGTAAGTAAACCATTTATCAATATTTTTTTAAAATAATTATTTAATATGATATTTGGACAATTCGTCGTATGTATGTAATTTTAATTGATATTTTGAAAATTTGATTTTCAATACCTCTACACATGCCTTAAACAATTAGCACTACTATGTAACTCCGATAATTTCTGCAAATATATAATGCTCCTACAGATTTAGCATGTATGATATGTGCAACCCATGTTAGCCAAATATTTGATTTGTATTCATTTTTAAAACATTCTATGAATTGTTTTAAATAACAGGTGAAAATCAAGTTTTTGAATATGAAATTGTGTCACCTGCAGTCCATTATGTCATGACATAATGACATGATAACACGATATGATGTGATATAACATGATGACATGAAACTAGTATCAGGACCCTTCTTCCACAGGGGAAACATATATGGAAGTAACACCTTAAATAGTATCCTGTTCTGGCCTCGTCACAGGCATCAATGTGGCCATAGCGTGAGGCAGCAGTGTGTATGTAACAAGATAAATCTAAATGATAATGAATTTGATCATGATGACTTTAAAAATTTTGAAATAGAAGTTGAAACATAAAATGGCAAAAGTTGCCAACACAATCCAAGAATGGTATTATTATTCAATATCAAAAGAACACATGTTTTTTTTGAAACATGGTATGATATGTTATTTTGAAGATAATATGATATAATTATTTAGTCTTACTTATTGAGCGAGAGCTCATTAAACTCTCAATGTTTTTTTTTTTTCAGAGCCAAAGGAATGATTTGGAACTGGGGTAGAATCGAGCTTCTGTCTGTGTAGATAGAATTTTGTTATCTAGTTTGCTTGTAATTCCCAGATATATGTTCTATTTTGGATTGTAGTTAGAATGATATCTTATTTAAATGAAATATATTATCTTGTACCCTTCTAATTGTGAATGGCTTTGATTTTTGGATGCCTTGCATGCGGCGAGTTGGCACCCCTGGATCCACCCCTGGGTCTGGGGCATGACAACTTTAGTGGTATCAGAGCCTAGGTTTGACTTTAGGGATGCATTCAGGATTAAACCTAGGCAAAACATTAGGATAACTTGGGAGGGTAATAACTCTGAGTAAATAGTTAATAAAATTAATATGAAAACTTGAAATTTATGATTTGATATGTGGAAGAACTAATTGAAACATGGTTTTGACAGAAAATTATAAAGATGCCCTACCGCACCAGGAGTTAGCGTAACGATGATGGCTCCCAAGATAGCGAGTCTAGCCAGCCAAGAGGCCAAGCTGTTTCTAGAGGTTCCGACTTGGTTGACCTGGTTGGGGATGCCCAACAAAATTTTCAAGTCAAAGTTCTGCAGGCTCTCTCTGAGGTGGTACAGCTGGTACAAGCCATGCAGCAACAACAACAATAAGGCCCAACTAACCAGCAAAGCCCACTTGTCCCGCCAGGCCCTCCTACTCAGCAGTATCAGCCACCCCAGCTGAACCCGTCTGCCTAGCCTACACAGCCTCAGCCTTGGCAAGGAGGGGGTAGAAACTTTACTAAATTTAAGAAGCCTAGCCCCTGCTCCCTTCTCGGGCTCCACCAAACCCATCGATGCCGAGAAGTGGGTTGTGGAGCTAGAGAAAGCCTTTTCTACACACGGCAGCCAGGAGGAGGAAAGAATCAGGTTTGCTACCTACCTCCTTCAGGAAGAGGCCTACAACTGGTGGCTACTCGAGGACCAACGACGGGGTGGTCAGGCTATCACTTGGGGAGAATTTAAAGAAGCCTTCTTCAACAAGTATTTTTTCAAAAGTGTACAGAGTCAATTGGACACCGAATTTATCAGACTGGAACAGAAAAACTTGATAGTGACCCATATGAAGTTGAGTTTACTAGACTGGCCCGATTCGCCCCTACGATGGTAACAACTGAAGAGGCCAAGATCTACAGGTTTACCGAAGGATAAGAGCCAGATTGAGGCAAGCAGTTAATGCTTTCGAGCTCCCCTCCTACGATGCTGTGGTCAACAAGGCTCTGCTGATTGAAAGAGATATAAATGCAGTACAACGGGAGAGGGACCAGCAAATGAAAAGAAAGAGACTCCTTTTCGGACAGAGGTTGGAGTACTCAAAGAAAAGAGATTCACATCAGACTCCATCTGATCAGAAGGATAAAGAAGTCTGATGCCCTCATTACGGGAAGAATCACTTGGGCAAGGACTGCCGTAGACTGTCCGATGCCTGCTACATTTGTGGAAGTATGTACCATAAAATGGTCACTTGCCCATTCAAGAAGGATTGACAACCCCTTTCAAACCAAGGGAAGAGTCAGCAGCAGCTCAGGACTCAGGGAAGGATCTACACTCTTACTCAGCAGGATGCTGCTACCTCTAATGCAGTAGTGACTGGTATGTTTGCTAATTTAAAATTTCTAAGATATTGCATTAGTATCTTGTGTAGTGCATTAAAATTATGTAAATCTTGTGACATCTAAGAAAAGCTAAATTTTATGAATAGGTATGATTAAAATAGCCAAGGCCTTTATTTACACTTTAGTAGACCCGGGCGCCACACATTCGTTTGTGTCTGATAACTTTATTGCCAAGAATACATCTTTGACACCCGTCCTTCTGGATCTAAAGTTGAATATTGCTCTACCAAATGGTTATGTGCTATTAGTGAACTCAATATGTAAATCTAGTTTGGTGGAAATTGAGGATAGAGATTTGAAAGCTGACCTACTAGTCCTCTCATTGAAAAATTTTGACGCAATCTTAGGGATGGACTGGTTAGCCTCCTACCATACTTCAGTAGACTGTTTCAGGAAGATAACTTTTAAAATTCCTAATTAGCCTAAATTCAGTTTTGCTGGAAGTCAGGAGGATTTTGCATCAGTAATGAAGTAATGATGTCAGCTCTACAGGCTGAAAAATATCTAAGGAAAGGTTATGAGGGATTCTTGGCCGTGGTCAAGGATCTTCAGCAGGAAGAGATTAAGTTGGAAGAGATTCCTGTGGCAAGGGAATTTCTTGAAGTCTTCCCTGAGAAATTGACCGAATTGCCTCTAGACTAGGAGGTCGAGTTTACTATTGATTTGGCCCCTAGCACGGAACCTATATCCAAGGCTCTATACCATATGGCCCCAACTGAACTTAAGGAGTTAAAAGCTCAGTTGCAGGAGCTATTAGATAAAGGATTTATCAGACCTAGTGTTTCTTCCTGGGGAGTTCCAATACTATTTGTCAAGAAAAATGATGATAGTCTTTGGCTCTGCATTGATTACCGAGAAATTAATAAAGTGACAGGGCAGAACAAGTACCCTTTACCGAGAATTGATGATCTCTTTGATCAACTGCATGGGGCGTAGGTGTTCTCAAAGATTGATCTCTGATCAAGGTATCATCAGCTTAAGATCAAATCTGAGAATGTGCTCAAGATTGCATTCAGAACTAGGTATGGCCATTATGAGTTTTTGGTGATACCGTTCGGACTGATAAATGCTCCGACAGCATTTATGGACTTAATGAATTGAATATTTAAGCCATACTTGGATCAGTTTGTAGTGGTCTTCATTGATGACATCTTGATATATTCAAAAAGCCAGAAGGAGCATGAGGACCACTTAAGGATTATTTTGCAAACCCTTTAGGAAAAGAAGCTATATGCCAAGTTGCAGAAATGTGACTTCTGGATGAACCAAGTCTCCTTCTTGGGTCATGTGATTTCTAAAGATGGCATATCTATGGACCCGAAGAAGGTTGAGGCTGTTGTGAATTGGAGACGGCCTTCTAATGTGTTCGAAGTCAGGAGTTTTTTTTGGGCTGGCCGGATATTATCGCAAATTCGTGGAGGGATTCTCTCGCATTACTCTGCCTCTAACTCGTCTAACCCAAAAATGAGTCAAGTTCGAATGGACTGAGAATTGTGAGAGAAGTTTTCAGAAGATGAAACAATGCTTGGTGTCAGCCCCTATCCTTACCCTTCCATCAGGATCCGAAGGATTCACCTGTTCACTGATGCTTCTCGGAAGGGATTGGGTCGGGATTGAGTTGTGTCCTAATGCAAGGTGATAGCCTATGCCTCCAGACAGTTGAAGCTTTATGAGTAGAACTACCCAACCCATGATCTCGAATTAGCTGTCGAGTTTTTGCCTTGAAGATTTGGAGGCATTATCTGTATGGGGAGACTTGTGATGTGTACACAAATCATAAAAGTCTGAAATATATCTTTTCTCAGAAGGAGTTGAGTTTGAGGCAAAGAAGATGGTTGGAATTGTTGAAAGATTATAATCTAAATCTGCACTATCACCCAGAAAAGGCAAATGTTATGGCAGATACCTTAAGTAGGAAGTCCTCCTCAGAGTTAGCTTCCGTGATTACTTTTCAACCCCATATCAGAAGGGATCTTGAGAAGTTGAAGGTTGAATTGAGAGTACAGCGGTCCGACGGACTAATTGCAACGCTAGTGCTCCAGTTAACTCTAATTGATAAAATCAAGTCCTCCCAGAAAGAAGATATAGACTTGCAAAGAATCAAGGAAGCTGTACAGTCTGGGGTTCAAAATGGGTTCTGCATAAAGGAGAATGGATCTTTGAGATTTAATGGTAGACTTTGTGTCCCAAATATGGAGGAATTAAAGGCAAAAATTTATATGGAGTTCGCGTGTTCATTGTATTAGATCGGAATATTAGGTTTGTGTCCTAATTTTGAAAAAGCCTTCATAAGGCTCTGGGAACCAAACTAAATTTTAGCATAGCCTTCCACCCTCAGATAGATGGACAGGAACTATCCAGATTTTGGAAGATATGCTGCGACCCTGTGTGATGAACTTTGGAGGTGCTTGGGACAGCCGCTTACCTCTAGTGGAATTTGTGCCAGTATCCAGATGGCTCCATTTGAAGCATTGTATGGTAAGAAGTGTAGATCTCCTCTGTGCTGCGATGATGTTGGAGAAAGAAAATTTTTGGCCCTGAGCTGGTATAGCAAATTGTAAAAAAAATGCAGCTAATAAAGGAGCGACTCCGCACAGCTCAGATTCGACAGAAAAGCTATGCTGAGGGATTTGGAGTTTCAGATTGGAGATCGTGTCTTCTTAAAGGTATCACCAACCAAGGATGTTATGAGATTTATGAGATTTGGGATCAAAGGTAAATTGAGTCCACGATACGTAGGCCCTTTTGAGATCTTAAGTAGAGTTAGAGAAGTGGCCTACAGCCTGGCTTTGCCACCAGCATTCTTTGGGGTACATAATGTGTTCCATATTTTCATGCTAAGGAAGTACATTTTAGACCCCAGCCATATGGTAGAACTTGAACCAATTTAGCTTAAGAAAGATTTGACCTATTAAAAACATCCTGTGCACATCGTGGACCGTAAAGATCAAGTCCTAAGGCATCGTAGCATTCCCTATGTCAAGGTGCAATGGAGTAACCATCCTTAGCAGAAGGCTACTTAGGAGCTGGAGGATGAAATGAAGTAGAAATACCTCCATATATTTGTAACTTAAATGTATGAATGTGAAGGGAAATGATGATTATCATGAATGTTAAAATTATTTTTGTATTCTAAATCTTTATCGTAGGTGAAATTTGTAAGATATTTTTTTTAAAAATAATGAGTTAATTTTGTGACTTACATTATAATCATGGTGTATGATTAATGAGCAGTGGTTTCGAGAACGAAATTTTATAAAGGGGGGAGGAATGTGAGGCCAACCCAAGATGGGTCCATTTGACCAACTCGGATCGAAGCGAAGTTAAAAAAAAATAAGGCGAACAGGCCGCAAGCGCTGATCGCGTGCGGGAGGAAAAGACTCACCGCCTCTTCGCCAACCCGCACTTTGCTTACAGGAGGAGGCACCTCCCTCACCTCTTCCCTCAGCCTACCAGCGAAGGGTGAACCCCCATTTAACTTGCCCGGCCATGCATTGTCTGGCACCTCCTCTCATCGCCCCTCGATGTTGATTTCCCACTGTAGGTGAGTCCTGTGTCTTTGATGGGTGGTGAAGAGTTGAGAGAGAGTGTCTTTGATGGGTGGTCAAGAGTTGAGAGAGAGAAAGAGGCAGGGAGTTAATGAGGCAGTTTTTCTCCGACACCGTCCCTGTCCCGGCATCGAGCCACGTAAGGAGAAGAGGAAGAGAGCGAGGGAGAGATGAAAGGGGGAGTACCTACAGCAAGCCTCTCCCTAGGCTTCCCTTCGCCAGCGAGGCGTTCCAACGGGGGAGGGGAAGGCCGTGACTAGCCGAAGAGGAGCGACCCTCGATCCAAATTTGGGAGCTGCACGGGCGCGGCTCCCGCTTCTAATTGGGAGACCCGGTGGTGAGCCGCTGGCTTGCCGAGTCCAAGGAGCTAGCTAAGGCCGGCGACGGATGCCATCCGGTGATAGCTGGTCGGCCGAGAATCGACTGGCCATGCCACCAAGCCGCCGAATGCATTGTAAGAGAGGAGAACAGGGGAGGAAGAAAATAGAAGGGAGAAGAAAGAAGAGAGAAAGAAGAGAGAAGAGGAGAGGGGCGCAGCGACCGTCGGCGACAACTGGTCGATCGGCCACGATGGGCCGGCGGCGGCCCTAAACCGCCGGCGAGTGCTCACTAATTCGGGTGAACCAGGGAGCAGAAAAGGAAAGAGAGAAAGGAGGGAAAGAAAAAGAGGGAGAAAGAGAAAAAGGGGAGAGGGGGAGGCTGCCGCCGTTGGTAACCGGCGTTGGGGTGACTGGCAGCAGCTAGCCAGTCGGCCATGAAAGGCCAGCGGCGACTCCAGGCCACCGACGCCCATGAGCACAGTGACGGGTGCTCATGGGAGAAAAAAACAAGGAGAGAGAGAGTGAATGCGTTGGCTTGGGTTAGCTCATTGAGCCCGGTTGGACCCAATTTTTGAAGCCTAAATCAAGCTTGGCCCAACGTATAAAAATATGAGTTTAAACCCTCGTTGATCTTAGTTTGTTGAAAAAGTTTTGCTTTCCCATCTAGGCTAATAAATATGAAGATATTCGACCCCAAGTTGGGACAAGACTTAGTAGCTTAATTAAGTCTATTTTAACGTCATAAATTTTAAAAATTAAAATATAAAATATTATATTATAGGTATCCGGAGTCCAAATAGTTCACATGAACTTGTGAAATAGCTACAAGAGTTAAGTAAGCCATTTATCAGTAATTTTTTAAAATAATTATTTAATATGGCATTTGGACAATTCGTCATATATATATATATATATATATATATATATATATATATATATATATATATATATATATATAATTTTAACTGATATTTTGAAAATTTGATTTCCAATACCTCTATCATGCCTTAAACAATTAGCACTGCTATTTAAGTATAGATAATTTCTGCAAATATATAATGCTCCTACAAATTTAGCATGTATGATATGTGTAACCTATGTTAGCCAAATATTTAATTTATATTATGCAAGTTATGTTCATTTTTAAAGCATTCTATAAATTGTTTTAAATAATATGTGAAAATCAAGTTTTTGAATATAAAATTGTACCATCTACAGTCCGCTATATTATGACATGATGACATGATATAACATGATGACACGATATGATGTGATATGACATGATGACATAAAACTGGTACTAAAACCCTTCCTCCACAGAAGAAACATATATGGAGGTAACACCTTAAATGGTGTCCTGTTCTGACCCCATCACAGGTACCAATGTGGCCATGATGTCCTGTTGTTCTAACCCTGTCACAAGCATCAATGTGGCCATAGCGTGAGGCAGTAGTGTGTATGTAACAAGATGAATCTAAATGATAATGAATTTGGCCATGATGACTTCAAAAGTTTTGAAATAGAAGTTAAAATATAAAATGGCAAAAGTTTCCAACATAATCCAAGAATGGTATTATTCTTCAATAGAAAACACATGTTTTTTTTGAAACATGGTATGATATATTATTTTAAAGATAATATAATATAATTATTTAGGCTTACTTATTGAGTGAGAGCTCATTAAACTCTCAATGTTTTTTTTTTTTTAGAGCCAAAGGAATGATTTGGAACTAGGGTAGAATGGAGCTTCTGTTTGTGTAGATAGAATTCTATTTTTTAATTTGCTTATAATTCCTAGACATATGTTATATTTTGAATTGTAGTCAGAATGATATCTTATTTAAATGAAATATATTATCTTACACCCATCTAATTGTGAATGGCTTTGATTTTTGAACGCCTTACTTGCCTTGCATGTGATGGGTTGGCACCCCCTATATCCATCCCTGGGTCTGGGGCATGACAGTTTCAAACTTAATGCCAAATATGTAAGAACATAACTCAGCAACACAATAAGAACTAACACATGATAATGCCATTGATGAGTGCAATACCAGAAAAAAGTGAACTGAAAGAGATACCTTTAGTAGATCAATTTCTTGCTAAATTAAGAATGTGTCCACCACCCCGACGAGTTTCCAGAAAAAGAAAAGAAAGCTTGTGAGAGTCATTTGAAGAACCCAAGCAATAAGCATTATAGCAACAAACAATTGCAAACTGAATGCAGAACATATCAGCATTGCTTAATAACTTAAAACATCATCCAAAAGACATTACATTCCAAATATGCTAGGCAAACAAAAGATACAAAAAATTAAGTGGAAACACGAGTAGAAATAATGATAGACTACAGGGCAACCAACAAGAAGGAAGAATTAAATGAAGCTACAGCAAACTATTTAATCTCTACCAAGCTTGTACAGTTCCAAACACAAAGTGCTCTATTAAGGTTTTACAGTGTCCCGATGACCCATCAATGTGAGTGGGCCTGGGGACATGGGCCGCTTCAGGCAGCCCACAAGAGATACAAGGAGTCTGTGGCAAGCAGCACCATAGAAAGCCCATATCCACTCGACTGCAGATCATTGTGGCAGGGCTTCAACCTACATTGTTCCAAATGAGGTCCGAAGTGCCTTGCAATCCAACCAATGCCATAGCATAGTATGTCACCTTGTCAGAGGTAATGAGAGGCTGCATTCTGACAGAGGATTGTGGCATTGTAACCTCACTCTACATTAAAGTTCTTGCCAAAAAAAGTACGTAGGAGAAAGTTGAATGCTAGTTCTTCCATGTCCATTTCAGATGTAGCGATAAACTCATATATAAAGGTGTCTAAACTAAAAAATACAAATAACCTCACCTTCGAGAGATTACATTAAGAGAGCTACTTTATCTTGATGATTTAAAGAGCATAACAATAAGAGGACAAAAGTGTGATACAGTAGATTTTACCATTATGTTGATGGAGGAAAAGCACTTACCATTATGCTGCTAAGATTATCTTGGGAGACATTCTCCAACGAGACCTGCTTAATCGTCACAAAGTCTCCATTCTCTAAGTCCAAACCTTTATACACGTGTCCATACGCTCCCTTCCCAATCTCATCTCCGAGAATCTAAACCCACGAAAGAATCACACATCGACGCACGAAACCACAAAAGAATGGGCAAAATAAATGAATAAATAAATTTTGGAAGAATGGCATCGGAATGCTTACATATTTGTTGTTGAGCGTCTTCGATTGGTGGAAATGAGAGACGACAGCCTGCCGAGGCATCTTTAAGACTTCGATATTGCGCCAAACCCTAGAACTGAACTCCTCCCGACACTATCAGAGTAGAGGAAGGCATCCAAAACGAAAGGATCCCAACATTCTAACGGAGAAAGTAAGAAATGCGCGGCCGAGGGGGGCCGGAGCGGAGTGAAATCGATGCGGGGCGAGGGCTATGGGGAGGGTTCTTCGCCCTCGGCGGGGCTTCCACCGAGAGAGTGATTTCGGGGGAGGGGTCGGAGGCTCGGGCGCTCTTCTTCCGGACTCTGCTTCCCCCGGCTGCGTCTCGGATTTGAAGGGCGAGGGTATTTATAGGGACCGGGCCGGGCCAGGGAATAAAGGCCTGAGCGGCGAATGCAAACTGCCAGCGGGCAAATAGCTGTGTGCGTTGTCTTTGACAACCGATCAATAATCTAAAGCCGAAAACATTTCGAACGAGATCACCGCCGAATTGATAGGAGGCCCTAATAATTGAAAATTATCATATGTGGTGGGTTATATTCGAGTATTAAAGATTATCAGATTGAAGGACATTTTTGTCTAGAAACTTTAGCTCAATATTGCCAACCTAAGATAATTTTAAAAACTTAATTCTCAGAGATAGATTAAACATTATTCGATGGTTTTAGGATCAAACACGATGATCCAATTATCAACATGTTATCCAATCCCAAAGGTTGGGAACAAATGAAAAGGCTAAGCTGTCAATCTTATAGCTTTCAAATATTATGAAATGATGGGGTCCAAGATATCTGAATCCAATTCTTAACCTTCCGAAATTGGATCGGATATCCAATCTAATTCCACTGATGCTACTGTACCAAACATGCCTTCACATCATTGAGATGGAGTGGAATGATAAAGGTGACTTTCACTTCGGGCATTTTTCCGAATGAAAAGTATTTATACTTTTTTAAATTTTTAAAATCAAAATTCTTGTTCACTGAAATTTCAAAAGCTCTATATAATTTATAAATTCCTCAAAATAGACACTTAAATATCATAATATTTAATTTTATTTACATAAATATTACAAAAATTTTGTTTATATAAATTTACACAAATATTTCATAAATATTTATTTTAATATTTATTTTATATTACACATAAATATTTATGTAATTTATCTTATTTTATTTATTTTACATATTTCGTAAATTTATTTATTAAATATTTATTACGTAAATACTTATTTCACTTAAAATATTAATATTTTAATATTTATCAATACATAAATATTAAAAATAACATATTTATTAAATATATGCTTAATAATATTAATTATTAATATAAATATTATTATATTAAATTTTTATTCAATTAAATTAATATTTAAATTATAATTGATGCAATTGAATTTTATTTATGCATTTACAATAATAAATATTTACAAATATTATATGATTAATTATATATTTTTATAAAATATGTATAAAAAAATTCATTTTTAATTAATAAAATATTTATAATAAAATATAAATTAGTTAAAAATATTTCTAATATTTATAAATATTTTATTTTATCATTATATAAATATTTATAATTAAATATCAATAATTATAATTATTTATTGAATATTTTTATTAATTATTACATAAAATAATAATTAATATTTTTTAGTAAATATATAAATATTAATGTATTTAATATTACAATAAATTTTATTAATTAGAAAAAAATATTAATAATAAATATTTTAATATTCCAATGTCATTAATAAAAATAAATATTAGAAAATTAAATAAATATTAAAATATTGATAAGTATTAATAAAATAAATATTAAATATTTATTACATAAATACTCAAAATTTAGATAAAAATATAAAAAATATTAATGTAATATTATAAAATTTATATAAATATTGCCAAAAAGTATTTACCAAAAATTTTATAATTCTCAAATAGAATTTCATTTATAGGAATGACTATCCAAGCGTATGAGGATAAAAATTAATTCTAGCATAATCTAAAGCTAGAATTGAGCTTGATTCGAGCAAAGCTCAAGCTCAAAATTAATTGCCTGGTTAAATGAATAGAATCCATCTGCTGTACTTAAACCAACAAGGATTCAAATTTTTTAGCCAAGTAACCGTCACAATATAAATAATACTTCGAATAACTCATTGCATAACATAAGCTGTTTGATTGATTTCAGAAGTTCATAGTAAGTATGTACGACAATTCACAAAAATTATGAATATATTTTAAAATATTTATACACATTGAATATTTACATACATCCTGCGCACAAATATGTAGTCAAGCCTACTTGAACCATTAAGTACTCAGGCTTAATGCGAAACTAATCTTTCCCTAAAGGCTAAGATCAAGTTTGGGTCATCTATTTTTGAGCTTATCAAACTGAACAGGAGCTGTTAGTTAATGGCTTAGCTCAATTGGCAGTAGTAGTCTCTTGTCAATAGGAGTAGGCATGGGTAGGATGGCAGGTGGGCCAGTCCGAGTTTACTTTGAAAAATTATCAAGTTAGAGCATGATTTTTAGGTCACAGGATCAGATCAGTTTATCAAACTGAACAGAGCTGTTAGTTAATGGCTTAGTTCAATTGGCAGTGATAGTCTATTGTCACTGGGAGTAGGCATGGGTTGGGTTGGATGACACATGGGCCAGCCTGAGTTCAGTTCGAAAAATTATCAGATTAAACCAGACCACAGGATCAGTTTGGATAAAAAACTTCATGAAATCGTAGGGTTTTTTTTTTTTTTTTTTTTTTTTTGGGTGGGGGGGGGGGGGGGGGGGGGGTTGAATGGTTCCAACGTCCCATCAACCGTAGTCGCGCTCTTGTCCGCTTCTCCTCCGCTCTTCCAGCATCCAGCCAAGCTGGCCCTTCTAGCTGGTCTCCATCGTCCTCGGTTTGGCTTGCTAGCCCTCCTTGCTGGACCCCAGCGCCCCCGTCACGGCGTTCGTCTTGTTGGCCCTCCAACGACTATTCTCGGTCGGCGTCCGGCACAGTAGGGGAGAAGGAGCCAAGGGGGAGAAGGGCTTCCTTGCTGGACCCCAGCGCCCCCGTCACGGCGTTCGTCTTGTTGGCCCTCCAACGACTATTCTCGGTCGGCGTCCGGCACAGTAGGGGAGAAGGAGCCAAGGGGGAGAAGGGCTTGCATGAGTTGTAGCGTGGTGGGTTAGATGTTACTAAGATTTTGGATGCTTCACTTTTTTCGCTTCTTGTTTTCGGATCATCTTTTCTTAAAAAAAAAGAAAAGATAATTACAAAAAATTATTTAAGTAACTTTATATTATCAAAGTCATGAAGATTTTATGGTTGGATGGTAGGTTGAGCATCGCTCCGCTTCTATATGGAACCTAGTTTGTTGAAGACTAGGTTTAGTACGGGTGGCTAGTTTTCTGAACTCTGGAATAGGTTAAGCCATGGTCTTATGAAAGACTTAGAATTTAAATTTAATTGGTTCTTGTCCTTAAAATCTTCTGGTGCCTTCTATGCTTTCATATATATATATATATATATATATATATATATATATATATATATAATATTATCTAAAGATCTTGTTTCAGGGCTCTTGCACATGCCACACCTCTTTTTTTCTCACCAAGAATGAGACATTTGAGAAGGTGGCAACAATTGAACTCATGGAATTTTTTTTTTTTTTAAATATGGAGTAGGTGGAGTCAGCAATCATGAAAAATATCCTCCTTGGGACAGCCAACTTTGCACCAGTGATGGTGGGTGCCTTCCATCTCCAACTCATACTAGGAAAGACTTCAAACACTAGAATTTGCTAGGTCAGAGAAATATATTTGATAGCTTATGAGAGGAATATATCTTGCTAGGTTAGAAGAATCTATTAGATAGCTCATGAGAGGAATGATAAATAGCATCAGTGTTTGAGGAATGTGAAGCCAAAAATATATCCATGTATTTTTCTCCCCCTTAAAGAACCAAGATGAGAGGAAACCCAGCCAAGATCAGAGAAAGGGCAGGACCAAAGCCAAGCAATTAACATCCAACACTTTGTATATTTTTGACTCGATCCATTCTCAATTACATCCAATAGTCCGGTTTGGCACACCAGTCTGTTGACAACTACAATCTAACCTATTCTACTGGAACTGGTTTACAAAGTCATAGTCAAGTCTGGTTACTATATGACCAACTAGTCTTATAAGAGCTGGTTGGCATAACTCCCCTTGAGATATGGCCACATACATGCTCTAACTTAACATTTGTTTTACGCTAATGTAATATTATTGATTTTTTATAATTTTACACTTGATAATCAAATTCTTATAAATGAAAAATTATCACGTTTGATTCATAATAACAAAATATGATAATCAGTATATCATGTTTTTGAATTTTATTTAAATTTTATTATAAATCTTTTTTATTTTTTTATTAGAATATAAAAATTTTAAAAATATTATAAATTTAAATATTTATAAATATTTAATATATGTTTATATATTATAATATTATTAAATATTCTATTATATCTATAAATATTTAGTAATATATTATATAATAATTTAATATGCAAAAAGGTCATAAATATTAACAATTTAAAATTAAATATTTACATATTATTATATAAATATATAATAGTGTTTAAAATATTTAAAATTATATTAATATTAAATTTAATACTAATAAAAAATATTATATTATATATTTAATATTAAATATAAATATAGTATTAAATATTTAATATTGTCTAGTATAAATTAAATACATAATCAGAACTTGGTAATTTTAGATACCTAACTTTCATATTGGTATTGGTATTAGATTACTATAATTTATGGCAATCTTAAATTACCAAAAATCAAATGCCACCGCTTATATTTTCATGTATACTTGCCAAACATGATAATCTTTATGATAATCTCATATTATCAAGATAAATTACCATTAACCAAACGGTTCCTAAAGGTCATTCTTTCACTATATTTTTCAAAAAAAAAAAAAGTATATTTTATGCTGATTCATGTTTTTATTGTGATTCCCAATCTATTACCTTTGATGGCTTAAATTATCAAAAAGAAGCATGTAAAATTTATAAATAAAATGTTTAATGCTTTATGGTTAATTATGTTCAGGAAATGGTGGCCTTGACCCTCTTTGCTTCAATTCCACAACTCCAGACGCAAAGTTGTAGTCAATTGGGTTTGCCATATCAATAGTCCCCTTGCACCTCCAATCAATTTATTCTCCAGCATTGCTCAAGATTTTATCAGCTGCAAAAACTCGAGCTCACATTCCCTGATTACGAGCAACAACAGGAATCAGTTCTCGGATTGCCCACATCTTGATGTTGCCACTTGGTTTACAATTTCAATCAACTCTTATCTTCCTCCACTCTTACTCATCCTGCTGGCCCATATAAAATCAAATCAAATAATACCATATAACTTGCATGGTAGAAAAGCCAACATCTTGAGGCTCCGATGGGTTTACAATTCAGGTTACTCCATCTTCCTCCACATTTATCCTATACTGATTCCAAATACATGCTGTCACTAGAGATCTACAAGGCACAGTAATTATATTTGAAAAAAATATATATCTTATTCACATGCCCAAGTCTAGCATTATATGAATAGCATGCACTATTACAAGTCATAGGTATTGAAATTTGCATCACTATGCTAATGATGTGGTGTTTTCTACCAGCTAACACCAAATAGGTTTCGTGTCTAATAGGTAAGAACCTATCAACCCTGACAAGAAGTTCCATAACATGTAGTCAATGTGATAGTGGAGTTCTACTTTTACTTTTCAATATTCTCTTTTTCATCAGAAAATTTTGGATGGTGCCTTCATTTTATGCATGAGCTCTTGCACTCTCTTCTTAAAAAAATAATCATACTTTTATAGTATGAATTTCGAGATTGACAAGGACCCTAACAAGGGATCCTGACCCATATAAACATAAACACTAGATACTGAGGAGTGTAATGAATGTTTGGAATTATGTCAGTTGGATGCCCTATGTTCTTTTCATTTCATGGCATTTTATAGACCAGCAACATTCTTAAAATAAGCTTTGCCAAGTCTAAAAGCTACGATCATTTACAAGACTCTGATGGTGGGGAGCAAAAAAGAAAGAAGAGTATCAAAGTCAGCAGGTATTATAGCTTACTTTTGCTCTTCACTTAAGAAGGTGGGAGGCTAAAAAGATGGCTGAAAAAAAGGTTTCAAAGGGTGAAGCACAAGAGAATAATAAAGCAGGAAACTTTGGGAAGCATTCAAAAAAAATAAAAGAAAACTATAGGAAAGCCTCCAAGAATCTAGCCCACAGTGGTTTCTTAGTGATTTTTCTGTAAGTCTTCTGGTATTTGATTCAGTTTCTAGCTGGTTTCCCCTTGTGCCCATACCACTGTTACAGGGCCTGCCATCGGTAGAAGAATAAATCTTCAGGGTCTACAAGGTAGGGAAGCATTGGCTAGAAAATATGTGGAAGTTAGTGAAAGGTTGGAGAGGTGTTTTCAGTGATGGTGATAAAATGGGCAACAAAAGCTTTAATGCAATTAAACCTCCTCGGCGATCTACTAGTGCAGGGAATCATGGGTTCAATGTCTAATGGAACAGTAAACTACAATTATTTCAGGCAATGGAGGATCTCTAAAGCTAGGTCCAAGGAGAAGCTGGTCTTACAAAAGATATTGCCAAGTCAAGGCAAGAAAGCATCAGACCAGATAAGATATCACTCTAACAAAAAAAATTAAAAAGGGCTGCTAGTGCCTTATGTGGATCAGATATATGCTTAGCAGATGTGCAATATATTAGGACAAATTCTTTTAGAGGTATAAAAGTTGTACTCTGATGACTTATGCATATGGCATGAAGGGACCATAGATACATTATGACTTTTCACAAAAGAATGTCAGTAAAAGAAAAGAAAAAAGATACATCTGTATGGATAAAATAAGCTTTGGCTACGGCAACATTTCTATAGCAGTAGCATGTAAAATGGTTACAGTGCACAACAAAACCTAGGTTGAATCATGCCCATAGAATCTGTTAAAATATTACTAAAAATATAAGTTGAAAATAAAAATGCAGAAATTGAGACATATCTTTCCTTGTTATGGATAAGAATTTTACAACCACTGTAGTGACATTTGCCATCAAAGCAACTGCTTGACTTCATCTTTCTTCTTGGCAGCTATGAGGAGAATACCAAAGTAGCAAAGTTGTTTTTAATGATAGTAGAGTCGATGCTTGTTAATTAGTGGACTCATCTCCTGTGGAAACCCGAGGAACTATAACTGGTCCACCACGAACCTTTTCAAGAGCAAAGCTTATCCTCAAAGGTCGGCCGAGTAATGCCTGCAAGACAGAATTGGGGTAGAACTTTACCATCACATCAATTGAATTGTTAATGGGCTTCTTTAACAAAGCTATCCCAGTCAACTACATGCAACATATATTGTTACCTTTCCATCCATGGCATCTTTGGCGCATTTAGCTTCATGTTCTGTAGAAAAATGGACAAACCCAAAGCCTCTTGTCCTTCCACTGTTCTTGTCATACATTATCCTAACTGAGAAAAAGAGGAGGTTGCGTCAGTTTCAAGTATGTGCAGTTTGTCATACATCAGAGTCAAAAGAAAACAAATCGTGATTGATACACTTTAGGGATGATATATATACTAACAAGTTCAATGCCAGCAAGAGAGAGAGCTCGGCTATCTGTTCAGTTTCAATTTATAAGTACTTGCAAGTCCTATGCACATTATCAAAGCTTTTCTAATTCTTATCCTCAATTTCTTGGTGGGTCAATGTGAGATGATATTTGGGAGCAAATATTACTTGAAAATGCACAAATGAAATGATAAAGATGGACCTTACTAGAGATTGCAAATGAATCTAAAGCACTATGGATAAGATGCAAAGCAAAGTAGGCTCACTCAGATGATAAGGTTATCAAAGATTTGATGGTTGACTGATCGCAAACCATATCTTTGCAAAAGCTTGAGAGCTCCTAATGTATCAAAATCTTGCCTAATGCTTTTAAGGGTGAAGATGCACATCGTTACACCTTAAGATGGAGGATTTTGAGAGATTTCATTTGAAGTGAAAATTTTAAAATTTCAAAAACAAAATTTCTTATTTGGCTATTCTCAAGGAGAAATTTCTAAAATTTTATAAAATTTACAAATTCCTCAACGTAGTCATTTCAAATTCCAATCTAGAGGTGTCATTTACAAATCCCTCCTAAAAATTCACTTTGAAGTAGTCAAAATATTTAATTTTATTTACATGCCAAAATATTTACATAAATATTACAAAAATTTTATTTACATAAATATTTATTTTATTTCAAATATTAATATTTTATTATTAATATTATATAAATATAATTTATTTATTTATACATAGTATATAAATAAAATAAAATTTATTAAAAATAATGATATTATTAAAAATATATTTATTAAATATATTATTAATAATATATACTGTTAATATAAATATTATTAAATTAAAATATTTACGTAATTAAATTAATATTTAATTCATAATTTATAAAATTAAATATCATTTATTATTTTATAATAATAAATATTTTATGATTAATTTTGATAAAATAAATTTATTTTTAATTAATAAAATATTTATAATAAAAATATAAATTTAATTATAAACATTTATAATATTATTTATAAATATTTTTATTTTGTTATTATAAAAAATTAATAAATATAAATATTTAATAAATAGATTATTAAATATATTTAAATATTAATATTTCATAAATATTATTAATGTGTACAATAATATTAATAATTAATATTTTTAATATTAATAATAAAATATTAATATTGAAATAATAAATATTGATGAGTATCATTGAAATAAATATTTATAAATATTAAAATATTTACATAAAATTACATGAATTTATATGAATATTACAAAATAGTATTTATAAAGAACTTTACGATTGTTAGAAAAAATTTTATTTTTAAGAGCAATTATTCAAACAAAAAATTTGTCAAATTCTGAAATATTGTATTTTAAAATTTTAGAAATTTTTAAAATACCCTGCCTAAACACAACCTAAGTGTAACTTCCTTGATCATCACTATAAAAGAAAGAGGATGTTGAACCTTGTGTCCATCTCCTTTTCCTTCGTCCATTCCTCTAAGACAATCCTTGCCTCTTCACCATATGTACTCGTCATTTATTATTCCTTTCTTATTTTCCCTTTTGAAATTGCACTGAAGGTTAGTTCTTTTACCACTCATGATGACAGGGGTACAACATGAGCCAGGTTTACCTGAAACAAATGCAGACCAACTTGATTCTTGGATCTGGTTTGAGTATAGATGTGTTGAACTTGGGTCAAGGTTAAAAAATACCAAGACTGCTGCTGGTTCGCCCAACAGAGCTTGGGAGTTTGCAGACATTAAATTCACTTATACAGACATGTTTTCTAGCTTCAGCGGTAATTTATCAGCCAAAAAGAAAACATCATGTGCAACAAGCGTCTGTGCCACAATTCCTCGAACACTTTCGCTGCCCTTTTCCCATGAACAAAATCATTTTGTTTCACATTTCAAAGATCATGAAACCTTTATGCTAACATTGACATTATTAGATATATGCACTTCGGTATACCGAACCAACAATGTGACCAACTTGGTTTAAGGCAATGAAAGTGTTTGAAATGGATAACAATGACCTAATTGGTTTCAGGCAATGAAACAAATGAAAAAAAAATTGAAGCGAGAGGAAAGGAAATGTTGGTGTGGTACCTTCAGTGACCTCACCAAACGAAGAGAAAGCATCTTTTAACGACTTCTCATCCACCGACCATGAGAGACCTTCCCCATTCAAAGCAAAAATAAGAGTCATCAAGAAGTAATATTTTTATAGAGAAAAAGAGAGAGAAGAGAGGAGAGAAGAGAGCGACCTCCAACGAATAGTTTGGAATTGGATGAAGGTGGAGGAGGGAAGGCGCAGTAGCAGCGCAGCAACCGAAGAAGCGGCGGAGGCGGCCGCGCCGGCCTCAGCCTGCTAACGAAAGGCATCGTGGTTCGGTTTTCTGGAGGACACGGCCTTCAGATCGCTCGATATATAGAACAAAATCAATGAGTTCAGTTGCAAACGGACCGCCGGTCGAGTCGGGTCAGACCCGGTCCGACTCCTGATGCTCGATATATGGATGCCCCTCGACTTCCCCTCCTCGTGCTCTGAATGAAGTCTCCTCGCTCTATCCTCTCGCTTCGGCGTTCCATAAGTCCGTTTCCGAAAAGCACCTCCACCCACCACCCGTTCGGCGGAAGGCGCCAAGAGGTTTTTTCCTCTCATCTCGACGCCGACAACCCCATCTCCGCCCTTCTCCTCTCGCTCCGCTACGGCGTCCCTCTTCGACCCCATGACTTCCCTCCCGTCCTGGCCGCGTGCTCCTCCTACCCTGACCTCGGCCGCCAAGTCCACATTCTCATGCTTAAGACCGCCATCCACTCCCAACTCATTCCCGCCACTGCCCTTCTCGATATGTATTCGAAATGTGGCCATATCAACGATGCCCTCTTAATCTTCGATGAAATGCCCGTGAGAGATGCCGTTGCCTGGAACGCCCTCATCTCCTGCTTCGTCCGCCACGGCCGCGCCCCCGATGCAATTGCCGCCTTCCACTCGATGGTTGATGATGGAATCGCATTCACGGGGCACACGTTGTGCTCCGCGCTAAAAGCTTGTTCCTCTTTGCGTGCCTTTCGGCAGGGGAAGCAGATCCATGCTTGGGTGGTCAGCAATGGTTATAATTCCATTGTCATGGCTACTGCACTTATAGATTTCTATTCTAGTTTTGGGATGATTCAAGATGCTATGGAGCTGTTTACAAGATTGAATTGCCCGAAGGATGTCGCTGTTTATAATGCTTTGGTTGGTGGGTGCATCCGGAACCGGCAGTACAAAGAGGCATTTGCAATGCTTAGAAAGATGAGGCCGAATGGGATCACGCTTACTTCTGTTCTCTCTGCTTGTTCGGAGTTGTTGAATTTGCCCTACGGGAAGCAAATACATTGTGTGATGATACGCCATGGCTTTGACTCTGATGTTGTCTTGTGTAATGCCCTTATGGACTTGTATGCAAAATGTGGGGAAATAACAGCTGCTCACTTGGTCTTTGATTTGATTGGAGAAAAGAATGTGGTTTCATGGACTTGTATCATTGATGCTTATGGGAGCCATGGACATGGGACTGAAGCTTTAAGGTTGTTTAGGATGATGGAAGAAGGAAAAGTTCATAAAGTTACACCAAATTCTGTGACATTCCTTGCAGTGCTTACAGCTTGTGCTCATTCAGGCCTGGTGGATGAGGGACGGGACTGCTTCTTTTCGATGAGAGATAAGTATGGCATTGATCCAGGTCCAGAGCATTATGCCTGTTTTATTGACCTGCTGGGCCGGGCAGGGAATATAGATGAAGCATGGGATCTTTATTGTGGGGTGATTGAAATTGCTAATAAGTTGACACCTGCAGTATGTGTGGCTATGTTGAATGCTTGCAGAATTAGCATGGATTTGGTTAAAGGAGATCATGTTGCGAAGCATCTTCTATATCTGGACTCAGATAATCCTGGAAGTTATGTCTTGGTTTCAAATTTTTATGCAGCTGTTGGAAGGTGGGAGGGGGCAGAGGACTTGAGAAAGCAGATGAGGGGAAGAGGACTGAAAAAGGAGATAGGTAGCAGCCAGATTGTTGTTGAAGGTTGCAACTGAGATATTGTGTTCGACTGGATAGGTTAGTATGTTCTGAGAGGCTTTTTTGAGAAATCATTCATATTCTAATTCTACTGTTATAAAATGCATATTTCCTTTAGCATCAAACCTAGCAGTCATGCAGCTTTTTTTTTCCCCTTGGTTTAAGCAGATATCTTTTAAACAACTTCACTTAACTATTGTCGTAACTGTGCATTGAAGACTTAACATTCTACTTAGCTGTATTCGATGAGTGGTAGCTACTATAAAATAAACTGTGCATGAAAGGATGCATGTCTGATGTGGCTAGGTATGAGGTTTCTATGAATGGTGTAAGGTGGCTAAGGTAATGTTAGAGATTTCTACAGAGCACTAAAGAAACCTGGAAAATGCAGTAGCACTCAAAAGTTTGTGAGAGCTGGAAGGACTTTTATAAATCCTAGAGGATTTTGGA
Source organism: Metroxylon sagu (assembly GCA_017589505.3). NCBI lineage: Eukaryota > Viridiplantae > Streptophyta > Magnoliopsida > Arecales > Arecaceae > Metroxylon > Metroxylon sagu. Next base: position 127,689 of record JACVBY030000658.1, on the reverse strand, counting down.
GACATATCATCAAAATGGCACATTGGAAAAAACTGCATATCATGGTCCAAATTTTTTCTTTTTTCTTTCCCCCTATGGCCACTTAGTAATGTCATTTGGCAAAAATGTCAAATTGACTTGAGGCTTTTACCATCAGTCAGTATCAAAAGGGGTTAACCTCTTATAATTGGTAGAGATGAGGAAGAATCTCTCTAGCTAGTGGCTCAGTAAAGTTATGCAAAAAGAGAGCATAATTTAAGCATTATAGAGGCAGTTTTTTGGCCAAGCATGTAAGCAGGAATTGTTGTGGAGTTTTATTAGTGTAGGTGGTCATGGATAATTATGAAGAACAACTTAATGATTTGTCATGATAAAATCCTGTCAAGAGAAGTGTGGAGACATGTTTTGGAATCCTGAGAAAGAGATGTACGTTCTGCGATAGACACATCAAGGGCCCTTCCTAGTATCTGAGCAAAGATCTTCCTGATTATAGGAGCTCATTGCCACTTTTATTAACCATAAAAGTCTAAAGATAAAGGTAGGATCTCATAGTAATTTGTAGCATAACTGAAGTGCCGGATCTCATAGTAATTTGTAGCATAACTGAAGTGCCAGCCATCATGGTCATCATGACAGGTTATGTATATTACCACATGCAAGGGCTTGAGACGTCATGGTGCTAGTGGATGCCAAGTGCTGGCACATGGTGCATAGCGTTGGTATGAGACTGTTTACACGCTTGTGCTTGACACAGCATGTCACCAATGCATGCCGTGTTGGCATGATACAACATGGCATAGTATTTAGGCTACTAATGCCCAGACTGCAACACTATCATGTAATATCTGAATCCATGCTTCATGGCTTACAGGGTGATGGCACGAGGGAAATTCTTAAGGATAACTTTAGGTTTAACATGATACCATGTATGTTGCAAGTTTGCCAAGTCGCCTTGGTAGTCCTTGGTGCTAAGGGCCTAGCTAAAACACCCTGGTGGCAAGGAAAGCACAGGACTAAAAGAGATCCTAGAAGTTAATAAAATTGTTGTTTTTCATATATAGTCGTATATAATTTGTGAAAAGTCCATCAAAGAGCATTATATTTGAAAACAATAAGGTTGTCGGCTACTTAAGTTATATAATAGTGTAATCTTTGATTTAATTACTTTAGATTACTTAATATATTTTCTATTAAGTCATTTAAAGTTTCATAGAACCATGACATGTTCAAGCATCGGTTAATATCTAATGAATAGAAGGACTCAGCTTCTTTCCTTCTTCAAGTGAATACTCATTTGCTTCAAGAGGGGATTAGTTATGAATTTAATGCCCCACTAAACCAACAAACAGGGTGATCTTCTGGGGCAAAGGCATCAGCTTATGCACTTGAATGGCTGCTTTGCTTGGAGGGCAAGAAAGTATTAACCTATTAGGTGCCTCGGTGGTTGGATAGTCCAGACACCTAGGCAATTGGATTGTCCAGCAACCTAGGGTTGACGTCATAGGCACCTAGGTGGCCACATGTGCCAACCTTGGTGCAATGGAGAGGGAGAATTCCCATTGGCAGGTGAAATATCTCATGTAGTCATTTGCTTTGAGGATAAGTTTGAGACGGTGCAGAAAATGGTCACATACCTAAAAAATGATAAGATGCTGGTGGAGAGCTTATAGGCTTGAATTGTTGATATGTGGACTGGTTAACAGCATATCCTTGGTAATATAGGGATATCGATGGACAATATGTTTTTGAACATCATAGCTGTGGTGAAGTAATAATTTTCATGGTCTTGGAAGCAAGGAACTAACTTTGTCCTTGCCAATGATTAAAAGGCCTCTCAAATTTGGCAAAGGTGTAGTGGTGTGAGAGAATGAGATGGGACTATGACAAGCAGACTAGTGTAAGAGGAAACGTAGAGACAGGTTAGAATTTTCTTCAGAGGGTGGTATACATAAAAGAGTGGAATTTTTTATAATTCTTAGTTTGTCGCAATTTGCATTTGACCTTGAATGCACTCACGAAGCCAAAGAATAGTCTACTGCATGCACCTCACTATCATCTAAGCTTGAATGATTTGTATTTTTTTTGTAGAAAGAAGTTAAACCACGTAAATCTTCTATTTATGCATTTTGGGATTCCAAAAGAATTTTGTTCTTGTGTGCAGTTTCTTGCTTTAAAGAGTATCTCTCAAATTTGGTATGGAATTTCTCTTCACAACATCAGAACATTTCAGGAGCTGCAAAATACAGTGTAAGATCATTTATATTTTCATGTGATCTGTCAATGCCCCCAAATGGCAAAAGATTAAGCTTAATTTGGTATTATTAAGGTGTTAATAGTGTTAGCATGCAGCTAATACCTCCAGAAAGGTGAGGCCAGCGGTGATTAAAGTCAGGACGTCAGAATTGGATGGGAACTTTGAGGCAGCACATAGACCACCTGGCTTGTTATGCCAGAATTTTGGTATGCACCAATCTCTGCATGGAATTGACAGGGTTCAGCTTTAGCAATGATTGATATTTCAACTTACAAGGATCCTGCTTTGAATTATGACTTTGATGTGCTTTGTTTTTGTTAGCAAATTATGTTCTAGTACATGCCTCCAAAGGTTTATTGCTTCAGGACTTGTTTATTGAATGCTGCATGTCTTGTGATTAGCAGCTTTTTCCTAGAAAAGGAGAGTGATTCTGTACTTTCAATTTGATCCCTGGTTTCGTTAGGTCGAGACTGTAACAGGTGCCTTACATTCTTCCCTAGTCTTATTGTGTTATACTTCTTTCACCAGATTATGGCTAATACCCCAAAATGTTCATGTTTCAATTCTTTCAGTACCCCAAAGTGCTGTCCAACCTGCTACAAAACTTGGTGCAGTCCACTTATTGACCAGGTCAGTGCTCCGCAACCTCCAAGAAGTCTAAATTTAACACTAGTATTTGGTCATAATCGACCAGAGTTAAATTCTAACCACAGCTTAAATTAATTGAACTTTGGAGATGTATTTTACACGGCTTAATAGGATATAAGGGCCGATTGTCTGCCAGGTCCAGTGAAATGCCAAGCGATCAATTTAATTCAAATTTGCTTTGTTGGATTACAATTTCTTATCTCCTTTTTTTTTTATTTTTTGAAAAGATCATGTAATTAAGAAATGTGAATACAAAACTATGACAAAAAGAAGATACAGAGCAACAGTTTTCTGAGAACTCATTTATTTTATCATTGAAATTGTCCGGGCCCATGCTTAGTTCTGGGAGTTATTTGAAACTCAAGCTGCCCAGCTTTGGCTTTTACTTTGGTAGTGTTTCGTCAGGCTTGGACGATGGGGTTGTTTGATTCAACTCAACCTGGGGAGAAGCAAAAGACCACATTAAGAAACAGAAGGCCTTTTCTCCCTTGTTTTGTTTCTTTATTTTGTGTGTGCGAGGTGTGGTTGGGGAGTTGGGATCGATTCATCTGGTAAGTTCGTGGATTCTTCTAGTTCGATCTTCTGCAATTAATTTCTCCATGCAAAAAGTCATGTCCAGATCGCACTTTGGCTGTCATGATTCAGCAAGCAGAAATTCCACACAACGTACAATTATATCTAGACCCCACAAGTTTACAGGAAGCCTCATGTACGCATTCTCTTACAATCTTTATCCATGCTTATCCACTTGTCCTCCTTTGCTTATCCAGCATTACTCTGTGGGGTAAGATAATGATAGCGTCCACCCGTAAGCAATGTCTAGTGGCCATTATAATCCGAGATCAATAGGAGTATAAAACCTCAGGAAAGGGGGGTAAGTACGTTTAGAATGAGCCACTATGGTGTCCAGCTCGAAATATCTCGAAGGGTCTGGTTGGATGTAGGTTAATGAGAGAGAGAGAGAGAGAGAGAGAGAGAGAGGAGGGGAAGGAGGGAGAGGATTCTTAAAAGACTTATGGTTAGAAGGGAGGGAAAAAAAAAAAAAAGGAGGAAAAAAGAAATAAGAGTTATTTATTCACTTTTATTCTTCGTAACAGGTTAAATTTTTTTAACCTCAAATTAAGGATAAAAAGGGAAAGAATAATAGATTTATAATTTTTATCCCATCTTTCCGACTTTATTCCTACAAATTGATTTACATTTTTTTTATAGTAAATATATATTTATAATTTTATAAATATATATATTTTTTTTTTCTTTCTCTTTATCCAAATAGGATGAATACAAATTATTCTCTTTTTTTTTTTTTTCTTTTTTCTTTTCAAACAAAAAGAGAATAACAACCAACACTTTCCTTTTCCTTCTTTTCTCATCCTTCCTTGAGATCCAAATAGATCCTTTATGGAAGGGATGGAGAAGAGAATAGGAGAATGAAGGAGAGGAGTCATAAAAATCCTAATTTGGAATCCTAATTTGGAAGAAAGGTAAACTAAGGAGGGGAAGGAGTTTCTCTTCCAAAGCCCTTTTTTTTTTTTTTTTTTTTTTTTTTTTTTTTTTTTTTTTTTTTTTTTTTTTTTTTTTTAACCCCCCTCCGCAAATCGAAGTGTAAAAAAAGGAAGGGATATGTTTTATAAATCTTACCGTCCTTCCTTTCTTCCCGAATAAAAAGAGGATAATAACCCTTCTTTTTCTTTCTCTCTCTTTTCTCACTCCTTTCTTTCTCCTACAAAAATACAAACAGAACCCACAGGAAAATTCTAAATAACGAATTCAGTCTGTAATCATATACTGACTTCCACTTGAAGTCCAGCATGCTCTGTGCTCATCTACTGTATGCTTTGTAGCATGATTACCCATGTCTTTAGCTCTTAAGACCCCTTAAAAGCTCTGCATGTAGTCCTTTAATGTGGTTGCCTGTTGATGTATATGATTCAATACAAAAGCGAAACAAATGATGTTTTTTTCCCTTAAGCAACCCATGCTGTCATTCTCTGGCAACCGCATCAATCCCATGCCCGATCTTCTTGCTTAATTACTTATGATGATATTTCACATAAAAGCAAGCTGAATTTTCTTATTTGCAATCCAAGTTATTTGCTGGGTTATTCACACAATCTCCTATTAAAAGTTATTCATACAATCATCCGCTGTAAGCCTGGACTGAGGCTGATTCCTACCTAATAAAAGCTCAAACCTGGATATTCCATGATTAAATATGTTCATTGTTTCTGATTGATTTTATGTTACACCTTCTAATATTGTCAACTTGTTAGCTTATGTGAATATTTTGTTAATCTATATAATTTCTTTTTTCTCCTACCTTCGAAGAACCCATCAATAAAAATATGGTTGCAGAGGCCCAATGCCAGATGGGGCACTAGAAGGAGACAGATTTGGTGAGAGGTCTCAACTACAAATCAAAAGAGTATGGCTGATGCGTACTGGAATCATCGCCGTTACCTAAATAAAACAATAATAGCGTCGACAAGAACAATGCCCACAGAAGTCCCTACTCATACTAGAGGCTATTGGGACCAAAACAGAGTAGTACGAGCATGCAACTGTTCTATTGAGGCCCAGCAGCTCTGCATGACAGATAAAGGGTACGAAACTTTGAGCCGAGTTTAATCCAAACTTTGTCCATAAGCGAGACATACTTGATGTCAGGAACTGTCAACACTCCAATTCCAGGTATGGATCACGAAGTGCGGTTCTCGTCACCTATTCCTGGACAAAAAAGAACAGTTCCTCTATCATTCCATCTTGTCCCAGAAAAATTCGGCCTGTCTCCCAGGTAGCTTGGGCTCAATGTAAATCAAAACTTTATAATTGGCCTTTATTTTTATTTTTTATTTTTTAATCCTGTGTGAAACAAGAAGATGGCTCTGATCATAAGGCCATGATCCCAAGAGCTGTAAATATCTTGGCTTTGACTTTGGGTAATATCTTTTGGAGTTCTGAGAAGCCAAGTGACCTTTGGCTCTGTCAGGGCTTTTAAATATGGATGTCCCAGCCATCTCTACAAGTTGACACATGATAGAGAAATATATCGAGGCTGAAAGGAAGGGTGGATGGAGAAATTTAAGATTTAAAACGGACTCGCATGTTCCAAGAAGCCTTGGAGCTTCCATTATTGCGCACAGAAAGTTCCTCTCACCCCTGTTTGATGGTTTCATTCCAAACTATTTGTGAATTGCTACAAATCCTCACCTTAACTTTTTTTTTTTTTTTTTTTTTTGTATGCACCTGAGATATGGGATATTGAATAAGATTATCTATTATATATATATATATTATTATTTTAAATAGATTTTTTCACAAATAATAGATAATCTTATTCCTAATCAATGTTTTCAACTAAGTTCTTGTTTTAGATGTGTTTCTTGAAAAATTAAACATTGATCGATTGAATTATTGGCACTCTAAATCAAGTTAGTAAATTCAGTTAGATGAGGAGACAAGATTAGTCTCATAGAATTTTCATAATTTGTGAAAGAACAAGAATTATAGATAAGGAGTCTAATAAATCATCTAAGAAATATTTCTGATGGAATTGATTGTAATAGAAAAAGTAATCAATCGTGCAGAGACATGGAAAATCCAATGCAGATAAAGGGTAATTCAAGTCATCATATCAACCATGCCATGCTTTAAACTACAGCTTTGTGATCGGTTCACAAAATTATCCGAAGTATTCACATGCTCATGATTAGTTCTTGAAACTGCTTCGATCACTCACCTAACTGCTTCTGGTTTCCTCGATCACAAGATGAATTAATAGGAAATATATTAGGATCAATGTACTAACCGTCGCTTGTCACCAGCTCATAAATTAAAATTTAAGATAAACAAAATGACTCGCATGTAAGGAATCGTTTCAACCACGCGAACCAAGTCACATGTATTGCTCCCTCTCATCGTTTGCGCAGCCGTGTTCGGATAATGCAATAAATGAAGATCGTTGGAATGACGACCAACTCGTTATATCATAAAACAAATGGCTGTCGTACCGGCCCAAATCAATTCTGCACGAAATAACAACTCGCTGTCGTAATATATATATATATATATATTAAATCTTGAACTGGGACATCGGAAAATTCCAATCCTCGTTGTCTGTGGAAGGTGATTTTTTTTTTGGTTTTCTTTTGGAGCTGTCAAATAACGAAGGCCTTTCGTTCACATGGATCAGAGCATCTGGACACGTCACATGAAGCAACGGCCCAGCAGAACCCACCAGCGACTCCAGCGACTCCTCTCTCTCTCTCTCTCTCTCTCTCTCTCTCTCTAGTTTCTCAATTCCCAAAAGAAATTTCTATGCTTTGGTTTTAAAAAATATATTTTAACCAGTTGCAAATATTTTTTTTAAAAAAATATATCTTTAACTCTCAAACTCTGTAATTTTGATAATTTTGATATTCAATTATATAAAATTAGTTAAAATTAATAAAATAATTAATATATTATTTTATTAATCAGTCTAAATGTTTATATTGAAATAATATATTGATTATTTTATTAATTTTTATTGATCTGACGTAACGAAAAGGATACGATATTTCTAGAATATTATAGATTAAACTGTAATGTGAATCAAAATAAAGTTTGGATGAAAGTTTGAGGACCCGAAGCATATTGTATTTACTTATGGTCTTAGGAACAGACTGGTCACTCATCACATTGAGTAGATTTTTTTATTTTTTTATTTTTGGGTTGATTTGAGTGCCTGCGTTAGTGGGCCGCCGCCAGAAAATATTATTATACCAAAGACAAAACCATTATCATCAACCAACAACCATCTCACCTCTCTCTCTCACGCGCGCACATTCTGCTAGCATTTGGAGCCTCTTCTTTCTTTAAATATTATAGTTCTTTCCCAATCTTTGACTAGAATATAATCAAAATTTAATATTCTTATAAGTTAAATCTTTGACTGTCACTGTTTTCCAGCCCATCACCAATCCATGGAGGATCTGTCGACAGCTTTTTTTTTTTTTAAAAAAAAAAATCAAGTTTTGAAATCCTCACCACCTACCAGTCTCTAACGTCTACTAACATGAATATTTTGATCATATTCTTGTTCACAGGGTGGTTGATAACCATGCTTTTCTTAAACTTTCTCCATTTAAGAAGCTAGAGAGAGTAAGAGAGAAGGTGTTCATATGCAATGCTTCTCATCATCCCACTTCGTTTGCTTCTAAACAAACATCTATATTTGTGAACTGAGGGGTCCCTCCACAATTTCATTGTTTGGTGAGGACATATATTGAAGTCTTTAAAGTTCTTCACTGCCAAGTCCCTGGACCCGTCTTCTCTGTAAGCCTTCCCCAAATCTTCCATTCGCTGTGGCCACTGCTTTATTCCCCAAATCTAACCTTCCCTCCGTGTATAGATACTTTGGAAGAAGGATAGATTCCTCCCCTCAGATCAACTCAAGAAAGCCTACCAATTAACATGATCCTAGACCGCTAGACCCACCAAAAGGCTATATTTTGACTAAAGGGATGTGAGAAAGGAATAATATATACCTTTTGAGGACAATCTCTGGCTTTTATATTGTGGTTGTGTCTTTCCCATTAGGATTTTATCCCAATAGGAGTTGGTCGGCTGTTGAGTATAACATTGTAGAAAGAGCAATGGATACAAGCATGCATGCATTAGAATTTACAGCACTCACATCAATGGACATCCTACCCATAGGAGGACCTGCCACAAAGACAGGTCTATGTTCATCTCTAATCTAGAGTTTTTCTTAGCAGCTAAATGCAGTTCAATTATAAGATTCATTAAAATATGCTTAACCATAATGATCAAAGATGGTGATGAATAAGGATTGGCAATAAGAATGGATAAGGCAAGAGATTTCTATCTTTATTTCTGTTCCTATCAAAGAAAATAATTTCTATTCGGGATCTTCTTCGTCTCCATCATTGTTCCATTCCTTTTCCATCTCCATTTCATCATAAATAGAGATTTTTTCACCATCCTTGCCCTACCTTTCTCCTATCCCCATCTTACCCTATCCTTCCCTTAATAACGTATATGAATTTTCAGTAAAAATTATGAAGGTAATTTTGTAAATATAAAAATATATGAAGATATTATAGTATTTAAGTATAAGACCTAAAGGATAAAAACTAAATGGGAATATACTTGTTTCTAATCCTGCTGTGTCATCATTAGTAGGAGCAAAAGTAATTTCCATTCCGATCATTATTTCTATAAAACTTTTAAGTTAAAATAAGGCGGGATCTCACTTTATGGATTGAAATTATCATCGATCTCACGTACCTGTCAAATGTTGCATGGCTTTTACTTTTTCCATTCGATGGACGTTAGCTCTACAAGTCTCCATATCATGTGTAATATGTTATAACCTCCTCCATTAGTGTCCAATTTTTCATAGCTTGATAATTTTATGCATTCAAATGGGACTCAATGGCTAAAAATTAGTTTAGCATAGCTTTTAGACTAATTTGGCTCAAATCAGCAAGGTTAGTTCTTCTTACTCTTCTTTTACATAATGGATTATAATGCACATGAGAAATTTACATAGAGGCTAATATAATTATAGGAAGTAAAATATGGCTTCATCTAATAAAACACTACTAAGGCAGCACAACTAAATTTTAGTTATAAATGTGTGCTAAGTTTACCTGCAACTCCCTTATGTTCAGGGACTAATCTAATTGTGTGGATACTAAATCAAATATTTCAGAATTGTAATATGGTTTTTCATATGAATATGCAAATTATCAAGTACTTAATCCAAATCCATCTAATTATAAAACACCTCAACTTCCTGTTGCTTAACAAAGAAGTAGTTACTATTCCAAGAAAAGACAAAGGAGTAGTGACTCTATTAAGCTCATAATATGGTAGCTGTAAGGATGTGATGTGTAATGCAACTAAGAATTTGGAACAACTATCTAAACAAAGGTGGTGAGTTTGATAACTAACCGCTAAGTATTTCCTTTCAAGGCATACAATACATGCATTAACTTCATCAACTTGCAAATATAATTTGATTTTTAGGTTATATAATCTTATCAATACCTACATATCAAATTAATTGAAATTCCAGCTCATTTATGTGCAATATTAGATCATGGTCTACACTTATTTACTTACAATAATTGATTAAGAATAGAGCAGCGAGAACTTACCATTGCTTGTTGATTGTGTCGGTAAGTGCATATATTAGTCCAATGACTATCTAAATTTAAATATAACAATTGATACAAATTTATGTGCTCTTTGGCCTCTTCTATGAGTTTAGATGTGCTGAAATGGTCTCAACCAAAACAACTTTGATTTGACCAAAAGACTTCATATCACTTGGATGTAGATCATCCAAAGTCAAAACTAGTCTAAATAATGTCCAATCTAAATAGACCTCTAGGTAACATAAATCCAATAAATATTTATGATGGTTGTACAAGAAAGATCTTGGATTAATTCTAATCTTATTGGATCTTTCTTTCTTTCTTTCATCTTTTCGAAGGGTTGTATTTATTTAAAAGTTAACCCAAGTGTAACAACTCAACTCTTGGCCTCATTAATCTATTATTGGGACGAGTCACATGTCCTTAAAATTTGAGTACGAGTTAATTGATAGCAGGTAAACCTGAGTTATAACTCTTTAAGCTATTTTTTTTCCATCCAATGTAGGACTATTCACGCATGGGGTGTTGCAATCTATCTCCTATCAGATAACATCGCAAAACTCTCTGAACCACCGTCTTATGAATAACTGTATATACAAGTCGATTCTGATATCATTTGTAACGATTCTCACGCACTTGTTGATCCAATTAATCTGTTAGCAAAACGAATCATGTGGCCTTAAAATTTTAAGTATAAGTTAATTGGCAACCAATGAACTTGAGTTATAACTCTTCAAACCTTTTTTTTTTTTTTCATCTGATATGAAACTATTCATGCATGGAGGTATAACACAAAGTATCTTCTCTTTTCAAACAAACATTTTCCAACATGCTAGATCTTATTGTTTCATGGACTTCTTATCCTTCATTGGTAGTTACCTACCTAATCATATGGCTAACATCTAATATCCAACAGCTAAAAAACTTCTTTTTCACATGCAACATCTAATATTACATACATACCCATCTAAATGAGAGCCATCCAGAGGGCAATACATGATTTTGACCATGTCCTCACCTATTATTGCCATGTTTAATACGGAACATCACATGCATTGCATGCATGGAAATGATAACTAAATAATCCAACAACTAATGATGCTGCTCAAATCTTAATTTAACTCCACTTAACCTTGGACATGCTAACAGTAGATATTCGGTAGGACGATATCCCGCAACCTACCTCAAATTCTCCCATCAATGATGTAAAATACATTGGTTGACGGCTAGTATAAGCTATTCACACAACCATCCCAAGTTTAAATTGATATCCACGGAGTAGGTGAGGCCATGTGCGGTATCTGCCCTTCATTCTAAGATCCTTCTCCCGTCCAACATCCCACGTGGATATCCTGTGCGCCCACGGGAACAAAGGAGTACGTGGCAGACAACAACATGCCCACCTCCAATCCGTGGCGGTAACTCACCCGCCCCACAGCCTTTTACCCGACGCTTTGAAGGCCGTAAACGAGAGAAGGGCGAAGGAAAGAAAGCCCAACCCCCGGTGCAACGAGCGCAAACAACGCCACCAACAGCGGCGGAGAGAACAGCCCCTCGATTTAAGGGCCAGCTAATATATATATATATATATATATTATTATTTAACAAAATAATATGAAAAAAAAGAAATCTTCAATTTTATTACTAAAAATAATTTTTTTTATTATTTTGAAAAATAATGTATAAATATATATTATATAAAGCAAAGATCCGGGGATGGCCGGAGGGTTTGGACGGCGGGTCCCACGGCGCGTCCCCATCGGGCCTTCAATTATTGCGCCTTGTTCCCCATCGTTCCCCTTCTTCCTCTCACCCGGCCCTTGATCCCCTCTGGGCTCTCGCTGGCTACGCCTCTGTCTCCACCCTTGTCCTTTTCTTCGCTTCGCTTCGCTTCTCTTCTCTTCTATCACTCCATCACCGAACCCCAGCTGCTCTACAGCCCTCCCCTCCTTCCCAAAACTCCTCCTCTTCTCCTTCGCCTCGCTCTGAGAGAAAATGATTGCCCTGTACTTCTACGTCTCTCTATTTTTGTTGCTTTCATCGGCTTCGGCGGCCTCGGAGGCAATGAGCGCCTACGACGTGCTGAAATCCCACGGATTGCCGATGGGGCTGCTGCCGAAGGGGATAAGGGATTTCCAGGTGGACGGCGAGGGGCGGTTCGAGGTGCGGCTGGACGCGCCGTGCACGGCGAAGTTCGAGAGCCAGAGCGAGGTGCGGTTCAACTCCACCGTCGCCGGCACGCTGTCCTACGGCCAGATCGCCGCCTTGTCCGGCGTCGCCGCACAGGAGCTCTTCCTCTGGTTCCCCGTCCGCGGCATCCGCGTCGACATACCCAGCTCCGGCCTCATCTACTTCGACGTTGGCGTCATCTACAAGCGATTCTCCCTGTCCCTCTTCGAGACCCCGCCGGATTGCATCCCCGTCTCCTCCACCGAAGGCCTCGCCGAGGGCTCCCGCATCGCCCGTCTCGTCTCGAAGGTATGGTCTTCCTTTAGAGCAAGAAATCGATCGAGTCGGTTGACGGATCTAATACTTTTGGTTGATTCTTGATCTCAGAGTCAATTGGGGAAGCTGCGCTACGACCTCGATCAAGAGGACGCTCAAAGGGTTGTTCTGTGAATCTAATACAATGGCAAAGTGAATTATGCCTTCTTTTAGACAAGTCTTGTGCCTTGGGCTTGGCTCGGCTTGGCTTCTATAATGTGTGTGATTGCAGTGTAGTGCAGATTCCCTTGGATTTGCTCTATCCTAGCAAGTGAGGAAATTTTGGCTGAGGGAATGAAGGAGTCGTCGCCACTGTGAGAAAAATTGCGATAGAGATTCGAGAGTATAGAGGGAAAGGAGTTGAGGGGGTTCAACTCCATCCAAATGAAATCTGGTAATTAATGTCATACTTTGGTTGCAAGTTTTGATTCTTGTTACCTATCACGATCCTGGTCAAAGGCTAAGTATATGTAGTAGGGGAGCTGGGATGGGCCTTGTTCCTCTCTGCTATGTTGTGTTTGTTGTATTGTCTCTCTTGTGTATGCTGGAATCATCTCTGTATGTATGCTTTAGATACTTGTTAGATTGGATTGGAGGCAGCTAATATGTATCTCTTTGTTTGCACGATGAATGCCTATCTTTTGGAGTCGCTTAATCTATGCTTTGCTTCTATTTTCCCTTTTTTTTAATCAGCTTATATCTATTGTCTATATGAGTGGTCCATGGAGGAGGGGAGAAAAATGGTTTCAGTTTCATGAGCTCAAATGGGAATTTAAGAGTGTGTGTAGTTTGTAAAGATCAATCACTACCTCTTGGAGTCGCTTGCACTTTATTTTGCTTCTATTTCCCTTTTTGATTTATCTAAACTAGAGATTCAATTTTATGAATCGCCTGCATGAATGATCAAGATCAATGGAGATGAAAGAAATTTATCACCAGTCTTATGATGAATCATATGGGAATACAGATGCTCAAATAGTTGAGCAAACAGTTTGTTAGCTTCTATAGTGAGATTCTTCTAATGATTTGGGTTAGTGGCTTCAACATGATAAACAGGAGTATACATCTGATATTCCCTAACAGTGGCATCACAAGGCTGGATCTCAAACTTGTCTCAAATTTAGTGTATGGTTTGGCCATGTTAGAGTGGAATGCATGCCAGTATATGTTTTCAGTACTGAGACTTGATGATCATGGTGACAACAGTTGGTGGTATAGCAAGTTAGCCGATAATGCTATTCTTTGGCCTTAGGGTGATGAGATGAAGCCTTGCCAATAACAGTGCATTGCGTTTTCTTCTGATTGTAGGCATGTCAAAATATTTATTGTTGTACCAAAATTTTTATGGTATGTACCTATCTTGAAGCTATCTTGCAGCAATTCTGACAGAGGATGTGGGTAACTCCAAGTTGTGCACTGTTGTGATTGTGTGGTGATCAATTGAAATTTGGATGGTAACTCCAAAACACCGCTTAGAAGATCTGTTGATCCATGATGGATGCTGGAATCCTTGTGGCCTTCAGAAATGGGTACTTGTGGTGTAAACTCCAGCAGTAAATCTCTGAGAGTGAGTTGCTAGGTTAGACAGAGCTTCAAACAGAACATCAAATATGGTAGAAGTGGATTTGGATATTTCAAAACTTGTGAATGTGAAGAAGAATGTCCACTAGTTGGGTTGTTAGGTTTGTGTGGTGTGTTGTATATTGGATAACCAAGTTGACTTTTTCAAGGCCACCTCCTGTCTCGTTACAACTGCTGTAGGTGGCAGCTCATTAGTCTGGATTGTTGGAGGCTAGAGTTGTTGGGAGGCCAGAGTTGTTGGGGGCTAGTGCTGGACAATTAAATTTTGATTCTTTTGATTCTACTCTTCCGGGGAAGCATGCTCCTGTGGGCAAAATTGTCAAATCGAAGATCTAAAACCTGTCAGCTATGGATTAAAACAAAAAAAAAAAAGAAGAAGACATATTTTGCAGTTTGATGTGCGTTAGGACTATTGTAGTGACAGCAGATTTTCCAGAACTTGTATTGAATTGGAGACCATGGCAGAGAGGGCAAATTGTTCCGACCAATAAATGGATGTCATTTATGGATCCTGATCATAGCTTGATGAAGACAAATGCACCAGGGGATGAATAGTTCTGTTGGAGAGTGGGGACCATTCCATTTAATGGATTGTCAATATCTAACATAACACTTTTGAGGCTTGTGAAGAAGAATGCTTCCTTGCAGATGGTGCATATTTCTTTTTTTACCTCTCTGTTCTTGTGGATGCTTTGCATGCCTTGAGGGATGTCGATTTTAGGATGATTTTAAGAGGTGTACCGACAGGCAGCTGATATGGTTACTGTTGTTTGATAATGACATTCATTGTGTAGATTATAAAAGTGCAACGGAGAAAGAGTAAAACAATTCATGTGTGAGGCTTGAAGAAAAAGAAAAACTTGAGACAAAAAGGAGCTAAACCAGAACAAACACCACTGAAAGGTGGCTCTTAAAATAACTAGCAAGAAGAGAAAGGAATCACTAAAGGCTGCAACTGGGGAAGAGGTGTCATCTTGCCTTAAATTTTTGATGCATTTACTATGCGAAAGCTGCCAACCTGCAAGTTTCCCTGAAGTAGTCACTTGGGCAGTTATGCATGTAGGCATGTTGCATGCAGTAATACCTCTGTCACACTATTTACTTGACATGATGTGACTGGACGCCCCTCACAAATTAGATCACATTGTCCCCTCACTGTTCTTCATCCATGTAAACCCTTGCCTTGTCACCATTATTTGTACAATTTTCATTCAAAATTTAAGAAAGATATGCAAGATTTTGGAAATGTCAGGACATCATAATGGAGCTCATTTAAATTGCTTTTGATCATTTTAATGATTATAATGGCCATTATTTACCTTAAGAAGTAGCATTTTAAACCATGTAATATTTAAGTAATATTATAATAACTATTATGATGGTATCATAATGAAAAAAAAAAAAAAAAAAAAAGGATAATAAGGAAAAAATGTCATTGCCTTTCCCTTTGTTTTTAATCAAAAATAATATTTGAAAGGTTAGTAAAAAGTTTAATTTTAAAATTAATATTTTATTTGAAAATAGATATAAGTGAAAATAATGGGTGTTATTTATATTATACCATATTATTATAGTAGTAAATAATGTATTATAATGAGCAAATATTTTTTCACCTGCTGTTGTTCCTAATGTAATCGAGGTGAGTCGAAACCATTATAATAGCCATTAGAATGACTATAACATCACATTTAAATTCTTCATAATATGAGATTAAATATAATAATTGTATGGTGTTAGTCAAAGGAGATGCGGAGATCAAAGGATGCCTAATAGATAAGGTACTTTTTTTTTGTATTGCTATAAGAGACTTGGGCTTTGACTTGGTCAAGCTTCCATCTAACCTGGTTCTTAAAAAAAGAGGACCTCCAAGCACCAACTTTGGCACGTAAGAAACTTCCTTTCAATAAGATCAACATGATCAAAGCCTACAATTGGCACATCGAGAGGAACAAATGAGAGGGAACCCTTTGGGTTAACTTAAGGTCGAATTAGAAAAAGAGAGAAAGAAAAGAGAGAAAAGAGAGTGATAAACAAGGGAAGAAAACTAAATTCATGATCTCACTCAAATAAGAGAAAAGAGAACATAAAAGTGGTGGCGGCGATGGTGATGGTGGTGATGGTAGTGTTATTGATAGCTGGTTAGTTGCTAATGACAATAAAAGCAGTAAGTTACCGCTAACAACAATGTTGAATAATCAAAACAATTGGTCAAGATAAAATAGAGGATTTAATTGAAAATAGGAGAGAGGGTTTGCCCGTCACTATATCTACATTCAGTCACTAGCCCAATAGTTAAGGTATAATGCCTCAATAAATTTATAGAAAGATTTATAAAAGAATTCCCTTAGAATTATGTTCGTAGAATCGAAGAAAAAAATATATGGAGAGCTCATACCTTATCTTTGACAAGGTTTCGAGGTGACATAGGAAAAGAAGTTGTTAGTATAAGAAAAATCCAATGAGGTGATTAGTAGTGAAGTGATTCAAAGAGGATGATTAAATAAAGAGGGAAAGTCTACTCTCCCTTAAATTTTTTACTAAAGTCCAACTCCTACTAGAGTATCCCAAGTATTTTTTTCCTCACTAAGTTGACCTAGGATGACAATACCAAGATGACTTAGAGTTAACTCAACTGGGCTTAAATGTCCTTTTTTTTTCTTTTTTTTTTTTTTACCCTAGAATTGGGCTAGCCATTTCTAAGGGTTGGACTTCATATATTCAAATGTCAAAGCTACAATAGCATTTGTGTTCATTTGGCCTCAATGAAAGATAAAAACTTATTCCCTTAAAAAAATTAAAGTTGCCATTATTTCTATTTGCTCTTGCCAATTTCCTTCCGCACTCAAATTTACAAAATTAGTCTTTGATGCTTAAAAAGCCTTGTAGTGAGATTATATTACCTTGATGATTATTAAAGTAGCAATTGGATGCTTATTATAATTGATGAATGACTTGGACAAATTACCAAATAAGTTTGCTTATATAATTATTTATAATTTTGAATTTTTTTGCAAATATTTGCATGGAGCGAAATATAAGGTTATTGCTAGTTAAACCATATAGGTCCATTTGGTTCACTAGAATAACTTTTTAGAATTAGATTCAAAATCACTTATTCCTATTCCAAGCATTTGTTTAAACGGAATGCAAAATTATGGAGGATTTATCAAGAATCATAGCTTCTTATGTCATGATGAATGCAAAATTGTGGTTGATATTTTCAATGCTATGGAATGACTTTCCTAAAGAATGCAATCACTAATAACAAATAGATTCCTATGTTCTAGTTAAATATTTGTATGTCTCATCTTATTCTTTGGTATTTATATCTTTGACTTATAATGGCTCCTCAACTTCCTATAAGTTTGACTATATGTGTTAGCTTTTTATAAAAATAATTTCTTGTTTCTATATCATTAATATAACCAATTACTTAAAACTTTGGATCTAGTTATAATTGTTAAATTTTTTCTTAAGATAAATTAATCATCACTTATTTTTTATTACATCTAATAAATATGCTTGTGCAAGAACATTTAATTTTATTAAATATTATGTAAAATAGAGATCGTAAGTCAATGTAATTCATCATGCTTTTTTCCTTAGAAAAGCATGAAAGTATATTCATTATCATAATTTTATACCGTTGCATCACCACTCATGCATTTCTTTGGTAGATGATGTTTTAACAAAAAAAGATTATTTACGGTTAGAAATAACAAATAAACTAATTGCAATAAATCACCCATGCTATGCATTTAATTAAAAAGGATATCCATGTCCTCCCTCCTGCAGTCCAACTTGACTCCCCAAATCCCTCTTCTGCTTCCATTCTTGGAACAGTTAAACCTCCTTAACCCTAATTGCTCCATCAAAGCTCTTCCTCCATCTATCAAAGCCCTTATTGCATCATTTTTTCCTATCCTTTTAATGCCAGCAATGGCAAAAACTTCTAGCATCAAAAATGAGGAAGTGGTGGTTGGCAATGTTGAGCCCCTCATTTCTTGAGATGGATGTTTGCATGAGTAAAAGTATCTGATGCCTTCCTTATTTCAAAATAATAAAAAGAAAGCTTATAACTAACAAGATGATTGTATCTAGGTATTTTAAAATATTACACTTAACTATTATGTATTTTAAGTTCTATTAAATTGAACCTATGTGGTTTGATATATTACACTTTACTAGCATGTATTTTAAATATTATTAAATTACATCCAAGTACCGATCTTTCTTTAAGTTTACAAATTATGAAAAACATAATTGATATATTTGTTAGCATTACAAATAAAAATTCATCAAGATAAATAATAATATATAAATATTTATATATAATTAAGTGAAAATATATGAAAAGAGATGTTATTAAGATAAAAAAGAGGAATCGGTGAAATGCAAGGTCATTTAATGAATTTATAAAGATAATTAAAGAAAAAGGGAATGGACTTATATGATTTGGATTTTTGAATTGTGCCAGATCGAATTTAGGTAAATTAGGTGAAATTGAAAAATGTACGATTCAAACTCGATCCAGAATTCATATCAAGTTTAATTTCTAATTGGTAATAATATTTGTAATATTTAATTACTCCACATATTTATAATAATTATTTACTTACAATAATTATATCTATAAATATTTAACTTTAAATCATCTATATGAAAATATAATATTATATACTTTTTATATCATGTATATTTATACATATTTATAATATATTTTCTAAGTTTTAAATAAATAATGCAATGAACTTCTACCATTTCACATAAAGTGTTGTGCCACAACGTCAAGAGGTTTTCATGACCTAATTATTATCACTACTTCAGGATGAACTTAGGGGGCTAACATTACAACTACGTAGCATAGCATTTCATATTTCTGAGGGTAGATGTGATACCCCAAGAATAGTCCCACATTGAATAGAAAATAAATATGTTATGTACTTATAGCTTAAGTTTACCTGCTATCCATTAACTTCCACTCAAGTTTATGGGCCATGAGGTTTTGGTCGACTTTTTGGGCCATATAATTTCGGCTCGCTAACGGAGTTAATTGGACTAATAGGTAGGTTTAGACCTTATGTTTTGATTCATTAATGGAGTTAATTAAACTAGTAGATGAATTTAGAGCATCACAGTGCAGTCTAACTGAAGCCACTGCATACCGAGCAGATCTATGCATATTATAGTGTGTATGGTATAAATCCAACACTCGATCACTTTTATCAAATTTACTTTTATCAAATTTGTAAATAATTACAAGCAGAAGCAACCAAACTAGAGGAGAATGAGCAGAGAGGTAGGCACGAACGAGATGGGATTTCAGAACGGAGCTTGAGTAGTCGGTCAATGCGCGTGGGGGAGCTTGTGACTGGAGGAGAAAGAGGAAACGGGCTCGCAGGAGAGAGAGGTCAGAGAAAGAGGAGCGAATGCACGGTGGAAAAGATATCGTGCGAAGGAGATAGAGCGGAGCTAGCGCACGGTGGGAGACGGGCTTCCAGCGGAGACCAGCGCGCTGTGGAAGCGACCAAAGATGTGCGAGCATTCGGAGGACCGAGGTGGCAGACCAGCGACCGAAGGAATACGGTGGATTGTTATGGCGCTAAGCCACGCACCCACGATTTCGGTTGGTTCTGATACACTCCACTGCAATTTGGATCCTTAAAATCAAAATGAATGGTTTGGAAGATTACTCTCCTCTCTTTACTATTTACTATGAAAAGCATCATAACGAATTCATGTTATATGTTTATATATTTAAAAAAACATTTTTTCCTACTAAGTGAGCCACCACTATTTATTTTTTATCATGTAAGATTATTTACTTACAGCAAATTGATATCTAATTCTTCAGTGGGCCGAATATTAACGTTCAGCTCTTATTGATCCACCATTTAATATCCGGTTCATAATGTTAATTTTTTAAAATTTTTGATCTTCTCACTGTATAATAATTATATACACACTTATACTTACTGTATATTGTAAGAAAATAATTATGTGTAATATAAAAATAACTGTATACAGTGAAAAATAACTACTTATAGTGAGAAGATAATTATATATATATACATAATTATTGTTTCGTTGCACACAATGAGGACATATTATAGTGCACACAGTAAGTATAAGTGTGTGTATAGACTAGCAACAAATATATTGCATAACTTTATCTCATAAATACCCTCAGGTGTTGGCAATTGGAGGTTAATAGACCAAATAAGACCCAATAACTAAAAAAAAGGGCATTACCTAGGACTTAGCCCATAAGCCTTAATGTTAACCCTTTAAACCTTGAAACTATTTTCAAACCATACCCAAATCACCTTCTCCATGGCCTATGCCTAACCAATAGAGTCTATTCGACTGACCAAACTCTGCAACAATGTGACCATAAGTTGGTCCATTTTCAACTCTAGGGCTCACATGATTTGACCTAAAGGCATCCCATTAGTCATCTCATTTGGCCTTGAGGCCAGTGGTTGGCTTAACTTGCCTGATCATGTATAATTAAATCTTCAGGGAAGATTTGTAGACCCATTCAATGAATTATCTTGGCCCAATTTGTCTCAGACTTCCAATGTATGATCCATGAATGTATCCCCATCTCTTACATATGTATCTCTTGCACCGAAAATGCATGCCATCTATTTTACAGTGTAGCATATCTGACTTCTATATCTGCTAATAGCTAAATGCTTATCACATGCACTTGTAAGCGTACCTACCATGTTCTATGCATACAACACATGCAATTATATATATACCATCTATTTTTATAGTGAAGCATACCGCATGCCGTTAGTTATGGTAAACACATGTATCATATATATATATATATATTGATTATGATTTATAAGTGTATACCTTTCTATTATATATGTATCTTTTGCATTGAATGTGTGTAGCACTTGTCTTATAGCATGCAAGATGTAGCTCTTCTATTTGTTGATAGTTAAACATGTATTATTATTTTCATATATATATTTGTTCGGGCTTGGCTATATACAAGTGTGGTAGTTGTTTACGAGCTATCAATTTTTATGTATTTACTTCAATTGATATGTGCCAGTAGAACTAACATTAAAAGTGTAGAGAATCATGTTACCAGACAAGGAGAGTACTTTGCCTTTGATGTAGTTTCCTTGCAAGTGAATATCAACGTATAGTAAGATTATGACGTGATTCGTGTAGAAGATTTCATTTGTCACATTGTTGTGAATTTTGAAATCATAGAAACCATGACCAAAGATGTTGGTCTAACCTAAGTTTTAAATTTCGTGAGATGAGATTGTTTCAATTTTTCTATGAAAAGATGCATTACCATACCGTCCCATCCCAGCAAATAGGATAAGAGATATTTCAAAACATATTGATTGAAATGTTCAGATGATGTCTTATCCCGATATTGAGGATGCTAATTATATCAATGCCTAATAGGACATTCTATCAAGATTTGAAACTATACATCTTACTAACATGCATATTAACTAAATCTTTTATAGGTGGTGCCATAAATAATGAGAAGATCAAAAGATTAAAGGCATTGAATGGTGGCTTTGAATGAATGGAATTGAAGCTTAAGTTCTAAGAAATATATCATAAAGGTACGATAGTTGAATACTTTGTAGAAGAGAGGAGTTCGAATGGTTGTTAAAGAGAGATGCCATTTGAAGGAGCAGGAGTCAGCCACTCAAATCCAACATGCATAGACCCTTGATGAAATTACTGCATGTCAGCTAGATTGATCAAGTGGACGCACACCTTTAAGGTCAAGAAATTTGTTAGTGTGCATAGAGAAAGCCAGCAATGGGCTTTCACCTTTATTTGCTGAGGTGAAGGGGTCAAGTGGATGCAGATGGTGGTTTGAACGCAAGCAGTCCATGCCATGATAAAATCTATCGTAGAGATGTTGATGCAAGCCATTGGAAGGCCTACCATGCAAAATATGAAGTGATTGAAGAAGTGCAAACCAACTTTAAGCAATCTTTTATTGTATTGCTGCCATGCTATATGTGAAAGTTGATGACAATTGATCCCAACAATTACTGTATTCTTAAATGACAAATCAAATCAAGTCTGCTTTCATAGGAATTTTATTTTGGATACGTGTTTTTGTTCTTTTCAAAGTCATATAAGACCAGTTATTTGATTGGATTGGCACATATTTAAGAGGAAGTTCCCTATTGTCATGCTTGTATTTGTTGCCATGGAGAGGGCATTCACATTCTTGGTTCTTGTATCATCTTAGACATGTAATTGGTTTCATTCACTCCAGGACCTAACTCTTTAATAGGCAAAAAAAAACTTTAGGGTTCAGTGGGAATACTTTTTATAGGTTTTTTTTGAAAATTAAACTTCAACCTCACATGTTCAAAAGTTCTATTCAATCCCTTCAGGCCTTTTAATCATTCTTTTACGCTTTTAAAATTTTTTTTTTTTTTTTTTATTTACAGCACCATGCAAATTCAATTAAAAGCATTGTGGGATATGCTAAAAGACTGTTAAATTAGAAGCAACCGATAGCAATATTTTAAAAAAATTTATCAGCTTAATGCATACTTCTCCTTGCCAAGAACACATACTATATCTTTGCAAAAATATGAGAGGAAAAGAAAATAGTTTACATAAGACTTAAAAGTTTATTATATTTAAAAAATATGCTTGGCTATGAGATAGCAAATCATTAATCCGATGGTTACCGTTATGCAATACTGGCGATCAAAAAGATTACTTTTACCACGATGGTTAAGAATATGCCTTGCAAATCGACTTCATATTACCATGAATAAATGATATATTATATATTATAATAATTATAACATCATTTTAGGTGTTATCATATATTTTGTCAGTAAGTTTGATATTTTTATATTTTACAAAAGTTAAACCTCATATCATAATCTTAAATCAAGAAGAATAAAAAAAAATGATTCACGTAACTACAAAGTTTAGTATTAATCAATTTATTCTTCTGATTGTTGTTGTACTATATATATTTTTAGTATAATCAATTTATATTTAATCTCATTAGTTTATATATATATATATATATATATTATCTATAATAAAATGATGAGTTTTTGGTAGCATTATTTAATACTTAAAAAAAAATAAAAAGAAAAGCGAAGCTATCAAACCTCAAATTTCTTCTTTCATTAGAAAATAAATATTAGAAAATAAATATTATGATCTTTTATTTGGTTAAAAAAATAATAATTTTTTTTTATTTTTATTAAAAAAGAAAAAAAATTATGTATCACATTATATATATATATATATTCATAAAAATATAAATATCATAACGAAAAAAATATATATTTTTCAGTTCAATTTTTACCAAAAAAAAGTTTTTCCATCAAACGAGCGGCGAGAAAAGTAGCGTTTATTTTCCATCTCTTAGAATTTTTTTTGAAAAATATTTTTTTTAAAAATATCGAGAGAGACATAAGCTACAGATTTTTGTTTCTTTTTAAAACATTATATTTTAAATTTCAAACTTTCCGAGTTCCAAAGCAGAGCATGGGGTGCTCTGCATCACATGCCCGTCGCTGGCTCACGGCGGCACTCGACGTGCCTTTTTGTCCTCATCGCGACCGTTTCGATCCCGGCGGGGCACGGGATCAGTAGCCCCGCGCTCCGTGGCTCGGCCGTTCTGCAACGGTCTTCGTCGATAAAAAAAAAAACAAAACACCCAAAAAAAAAAAAAAAAATCCTCCTCCAATATTCCCTCCCCCGGAGCCGCCCGCCTTCTGTGGACGAAACCCATCCGACGCCAAGAAAAAGGTAACCCAGCACATAAAATTACCAAAACACCCTCCATTTCAGTGATCCACGGCAATGGCCCTGGGACCAACACACTCGCTTGAGGGTAATTCCGTCATTTTACATCCTCTTCGAAATATTATTAGTAGTAATTTTTCTTCCCCAAGCTCTCGCTCCCCCTTTCGCTCTCTCTCTCTCTCTCTCTCTCTCTCTCTATCTACTGTTCTCATGGCTCTCAGGATCTCTTTCGCTTCGTCTCCTTCACTTCGATCCTCTCCTTCTCCTTCCTCTCCTCCTCCTCCTCCTCCTCCTCCTTCGTCTTCGTCTCTTTGTCTCAGTCCGGCCTTCCACCGGGCCAATCGGAGGGTTACGGGGGCGCCCGCCTCGTGGTTGTCGAAAGACGCCGCCGGGAGAGGCGTCAGGGCGGTGGTGGTGAGGTCGTCGAGTCTGGAGACTGCGGCCCCGGCCGTCGGGCAGGTGACGGAGGTGAACAAGGACACCTTCTGGCCCCTCGTGAAGGCCGCCGCCTCCAAGATCGTCGTTCTCGACATGTACACCCAATGGTAGGATCCCTCGCTTCTTCCCCTTTTGTCGTTTCTTGGTTCGATCGTTTTCATCAGTTCGCTGGAGAGTACTTGTGGTTCGATTTTTGGCGTTAGAACATATTTAGAAGAAGAGATGAACTGGTGATTTGCATGCGTAAAAGATTACAGATCTGGTTGCATGAGATAGAGTATATGAACGAACAATTTAAGGTGAACAATCTAGCCTTGGCGAATTCAGATGGCATATAGAAAATGCGACAAATCATCTACATCAGTCATCGATTCATGTATTTTGGAGGAACTCTGAATCAATGAGTTGATCTTGGCATCATGGCCATACGAGGATGGCTTGAATCTTTGAACCTTAGCCCTGCTTTACTCTGAAGTTGATGCGGTTAGTGTTATAAAACGAAGCAGAAAATTAAATTAGATAGATCTAGTAGTAGGAAAGAAGCAAAGAATAGGGTTTGGGGAGATTTGATTAATCGATTCCCATCCACAAATTCTTTCCTTAGAGAAGATTACACCTCCTCAGAGTGCAGGGGCTACCGTCGGGTTTCCCCAAGTACAATGATCTGTCTACGTAGAAATATCCAAAGAATTAGATTGTTGATAATTTATAATAGATGGAAAGGCATTTCTGATTGGAAGCCTTCTTCTTTGATACTTTTGAATGAGTAATTTGAGATGAATATAAAGGCCCCAATCATAATGTTCCAGTATCCATTTCATATCAGACTAGGAGGCCTGTACGAGCATGTTAGGTTCATGGTAAAAATCCCTCAAAAAGATAAAAGACTGTGTCGAAATCAGTAAATATGATAATAAAACTTGTTCAAGAAGAAGCACATAAAACAATAAAACAAGTTTTAACTATACCCTCCTCTTTTGGAATTTGATAAAAAAAACTATGGGATGACATTATATACCATGTTATTAATGACTGGTGTCTTGTAGACTTGAACTTGCATCTTACATTGATAATCTTCCACCCAGAAAGGTCCCAAGTGAGTTTTGTCTTGAATTTGGAATCTTAATGGTGCAGGCTTTATCAAATCAAGTGGATGGTATGAGGCTACAAGGTCTGGATCATTCAGTTTTGTGCTTTAGTGGTTATACTCAAGTATTTGAGTGCTCTACGAAATTGCCTTGGCTCCTATAGGTTGTGTCTCACAACCACACTGATATAGGTGAGCTTTTCAAGAATGTCTTGTGACACATAAACTTGCCTTAAATTAATAGGCATTGAACCTATTCAAAGTTTAAGCTCTTCCTATAGCCATTGCAGTCAAGCACTGATGTATAGGAATGGGGAAATATGGAGTTAGACTCCAACTCAGTGCTCCTGCCAGCTACTCATGCAGTTTACTTTTGATCATCGAACTTATTTCTTGGAATCTCCTGTCAACAGGTTGAATTGCTATTGCTGGTGACTAAATGTGGGCTTTAATCCCATCCCCCTTGATGAATCTTGAATTAGCCTCCATAAACTCTTTAGTAAGAGGTTCTGCCAGTTTCTTAATAGATTTAATATAATTCAAAGCAACACCATTTTCCTTGAGATTCTCAATCATACCTCAACTTGGCAAGTCTGTTGCTCTTTTTATTATGTTTATCACTGTTAACGTTAGTCATAGTTGCTTGGTTATCTTAGTGGTTTGATATAGTTAGAATTGGTTTGGCTGGTAAGGGTAGCTCCTTAAAATAATTTCGCATCACTATGGACATGTCCAGAGCTACTAACTCTGCTTTTATAGTGAACAAGTGACAATATCTTGCTTACCCAATCTCAAAGAGATAGCAGCACCATCCAAAGAGAATACATATCCACTAGTAAATTTACCATCATTTGATTCTAAAACCTAGTTAGCATAATTATACCTTCAAGACCATACTCTATGGTTTCCCTGAGTTGAACACTCTATCAAGTGCACTCCAATGATGGTGACCAAGCCTGAAAGGGTATTTACATCATCTACAAGCTATGCAAGTAATATCATGTCTCGAGGAGTTGGCAAGACAATTTATTGGCACAACAATTTGGGCATATTTTAATTGATTTATACCTCCATTAGGTTACTTCAATTTCACACTAAGTTCATATGGAGTAGAAACATATTTACACTCATAATGTTTAGGTTTCTTAAGCATATTTTCAACATAATGGCATTGACTTATTAATATGCCTTTTTCTTTTCTTAACAGTTTTATGTTAAGAGTCATATCTACCTTACACAAATCTTTCATATCAAGATTATTAGATAGAAAAGCTTTATTTTCATTAATTACATTTATATATATCATCTACGTATAGACAAAGGAATGCCCCCTCCACACCATTAAATCTAGTATGTGCACATTTGTTTGACATTGATAACAAATCCTACAAACTAAATCACTTGGTCGAACTTCTGATATTGCTTTGGAACCTATTATAGTCCATTAAAGGACTTGACAAGTCTACAAACCTAGTTCTCTTATCTAGAAACCATTTATCCCTTTGGCTACTCCATATAAATCTCCTTCTTTAACTCTTGATTAAGAAAGGTTGTCTTAACATCCATTTGATGGACTTCGAGTTTATAAATGACAGCCAGTACTCTTAGCACATGAATAGTACTCTCAGTAACAAGAGAGTGGGTATCAAAGTAATCTACCTCCTCATTTTAGTTATATATCCCATAGCAAAATGCCGTGCTTTGTACCTTTCTATGGTTCCATTTTGCCACAATTTCTTCTTAAAGAGCTACTAATACTCTATTGGTTTTTACTTACCTGGACAGGGTTGATGGGTTGGTTTTATGATGCCTAGGCCAACATCCTCCATTGCACTAGGAAGGAGTGTTGGTCTACCAATCTTCCTAAGTGGGAGAGTCGACGTCTATTGGTTTACAACCAAGAGACAAATCACATAATTCCCAAGTGTTACTTGAGAGGGCTGAATCACATAATGCCATGGCTTCAGACTAAGAAGATGGGAGATCCTCCAAATACACAATGAAATCACTCCCTAAATCTTTTTTTTGCTGTAGGTCTCTTGCTTTTTCTAGGTTCCTCTAAATAATTTCTAGTACTAGGAGTCCTATAAGATAGTAAAATTAAGGAAAACTCAAACCAATTATATATAGGGTAGTCTGTTTTCATATGAGATATATTTTCAAAGAAAGAAGCATCCTTAGATTCATTCGTGGTATTAGTATAAATTTCACTGCATTCAGATTTAATTGTTTAAAGCAAGGTTTTAAATCTCATGAGACAAAGGCATCTTGGTTTTTCCATGAAACGAGATGCTCCGCATTCTGTCTCGATTTTCGACCTATTTCGACATCCTGTTACTTGCTTGGGATGCTTTTTTCTTAAAAAATTATTTTTAAAGCTTTAATATTTTTTTTATTTTTAAATATATTTAAACTTTAAAAAATACATTTTTATGATAAATTAGATTTATTTAAAATTATAGTGACAATGTATTATGGCCGAGACAGAATTGAATGGGACGGTCGAGATCGGTCACAGAATCTCTCTGGGATGGGATGGGATGGGATGACCGAGATGATCTTGTCCTTCTGAGATTTGAATCACTAGTTAAAAATTTATGGATTATCTGGAAATAACCTAAAAAGATTGTCTGCAAATTTGGGCCCTAACTTCTCTTTTTAACTTGGGGTACACTTACTATTGCAAGACATTCCCATACCTCAAGGTAGGCCAAGTTAGGCTTCGTACTCCACCCTTCATAAGGTGTCATCTCATCACCTTTGAAAGGGAACATATTAAATATGTGATATGTGAAAATGGCTTCTCCCCATAGGCTCTTTGCAAACCAGAGCTTCTGAAGTGGCATTAATCATGTTGGTTAAAATTTCCTTTTTCTGTTTTGCTACCCCATTAGATTGGGGAGTATAGGGAGCCATAACTTCGTGCATGGTGTCATAGACTTCACAAAAATTGAGATAACTTTCCTGAAAGGTATTTTCCATCGTGCTCTGATCTAAAAATTTTTATAATTGGTATGTACACACATCACCATAATTGTTTTTGCTATCTTTGACCTTATATGTGTGTGTGTGAGAGAGAGAGAGAGGGAGAGAGAGAAAACAAAGTAGATAGTAGTTTCAACTTTCGAGCGTCCTGTGATCTACACTTGCCTTTGGGAATCTGGGAAATTTATAAGACAATGATAAGGCCCATAATACGACAAGGTTCAAAATCTTTCAATACAAAAGGAATTCAGGCAAAAAATTGAGCGTAGCAAAGATGATAATGTTGAGAGGGGTAAGTAGTAAAATTATGGAGGAAAAGGAAGCAAATGATTTGCTTTGCTTGATAAAATGTCGATGTTATATGGACTTGGGTGCAAGGTTCAGGGACCAGTATGTGTCTAGATGTTGGATCCTTTTAATTTTTAAGAATCTTAAGAATCTTTTCTTGCATTCCTGTAACCACATTTTCCAATTATATATATGAATGTATGACAATAACCAATCACTTGCATTTGACTATATGTGCACTTAATTACTGAACTTTCAGCTTCATCTCCTTTTAATCTAAATCGATCAGGTGATATGACATCGCAAATCTAACAGTTTGCCTTTACTTGACTACATATAGGTCTGCCACAACAATCTTCAATGCCTAATATTGTCCAATCATAGAGTACATTGATATTTAGAAATGTTAATGTAGCAGAGTAATCAATTATTGTTTGCCACTTTGTAATTGCTTTCCTTTTAAGCATGCACATCTTGATTTTTGGTTTAATATCTATTAATAGTCTGTTCAATTGCATCCTGGCAGTCAGCAGAATAGTAGACATTTTTATAGGCATGAGTTGGTAATATTTTTAGACTCCCATGTTTTACCGTTGTAAAAACTTTCTGTTTAAGGTGTGGTCCTTGTAAGGTAATGGCTCCTAAGTTTCAAGAATTGTCCGAGAAGCACCTTGATGTTGTATTCCTTAAACTTGACTGCAATCAAGAAAACAAGGTATTCCAATAATCCTCTTCAATATTTTTTCGTCTTCCAACTTACTGCCTCATTTTGGTTCTTATTATGTTGCTTGCAGGCCCTTGCTAAAGAGTTGGGTATAAAGGTCGTCCCAACCTTTAAGATCCTCAAGGATAGCAAGGTTGTAAAAGAAGTCACGGGGGCCAAATTCGATGACTTAGTTGCTGCAATTGAGACAGTAAAATCAAGCTGACATTTTCATATTGAAATTGGCCCTTCTATATAATCGAGTATGCTATGGAAGAATCCTTTTATCAAGTTAATTTTATAAAATTGCTTTGATCATGTGGAGTGGGTGGACCTTGGTTGTAAAGAATGGGATATGGCACTTCAAATAATAAAGATATGGATAAAACTAAATGGGTTCATTTTCTTGCGTGTGCAGGGCATCGGATGTGAAATTTATTGTCATTTGAATTGTTACAAATAGCAGTATTAGTGATCACACCATCATGCAAAGGTTCCTTACATGCTTTTACAGCCATGCAGTTAACATTGTAGGTCATTGACTAGTGAAATGCGGACAATTACTATGAATCTCTTTTGCATGTTGAATAAGTGTCAAATACAGTATAGTAAGATCAATTTTTCAGATTAAATTTGAATCTAGGCTTCACTAGCATTTCAAGTTCAAGGATGATGTTGCAATATGCTGTTGTAGTCTGGATTGTGGCTTTATTGGCATAGCGAAAAGGCCAAAATGAAAGGTGAAGCCTTTTGATCAACACTGCATCGATTCCTTTGATGTCTCACTGTATCATCCTTTCTGTCCTAACAACCTCCTAATGTTTTTGAAGGCTTTAAGGGCTCCAGAATGTGAGCTATCAAAATCTACTGCAGCACCTTCAGCAACCCAGCTGTTGGCTTTAGCTTTTGTATTTTAGGTGTTTTTACCCCTCTCAGTCTGTGTTGTTGCCTCTGGTTGCCCTTCTTGTCTAGCTTCTTCAATCATCATCCAACAGCCACCACTCCCCAGCTTCTTGGACGCTACCACTGCCTTGTATGGGCATAAGACTTTTGACTAATGCTAGTCTAAACACAGCCAAATCTTTTGATAAAAACCATAGCAGTGTCTATCATTTTTGCCATATTCCCTTTTATTTCCTTCCAACCAAATCATCCATATCACTGTCAAGGTGGACCAACATTTTTCAAAATTTCTCCATGTTTGAGTGACAAACACATGCTAATTTCTTTGGTTTTTTTTTCTTTCTTTTTATTCTTTGAGATGGGTGATGTTCTTCGCGCTGTTGTTGTCTTAGATAAAATATGGAGGCCGAGCCTCCTCGGTGTTTTTTCTTATCAATCTAGAAAAATTATGCTACCTAGTATAATGACTTTTTGACTGTGATCCGACCAAAATTGGCTGACTGAAGTAGGTCAGATAAGAATCATGAAAAAAAAAAAAGAAACATGAAGAAAAATTCTCACACTCATCAACCATGGCTTCATATAAGCACAAAGATCATAGATCAACCCTATGGATAATTAAACAGGGAAACAACAACAAAGCAAGCAGCTTAAAGGAATTCGGCACAGAAAACTGAAGGCAAATTTCACAACATATCCTGAATAAGAAAGCATCCGTCGAATGGAAGAATCCATCATCATTTTATCAAATGAAATGGTGCATCAAACACCACGACAGCTGAAAATTGTGATGCTTAGGTTTCGTCCACCTTATCAAAGAATAATCATATGCACCGTACGTTATTGGCAGATATCACAGGAGTCTCCGCCGAGCCCAGATGTTATCATGATTCTGCAACGCAACACAACGAAGGCATGGTAAAAAGCCATAGCATATTCAGCAATTTTGGGGTCTCTAATATTCATCCCATCCCTGTGACTTTCCCCTTAGCCCTGATAAAACGACACACAAGTTGTGGTCAACCAATAGCTGGGAATATAATCCAGAACAAAATTAGCAAGCATAACTCTACCAGACTGAAGGAATTGATGCTACGCCATTGCAAGCCACCTGAGCAAGCCGTTGGTGGAGCTAATGCAAAAGACTTACCAATCCTCTGGTTAATGAGAGCATAGTACTAATAGGTACATAATCTTTAACAGGCATGAGATTATCCTTCTGAATTATATAAGTCTGAACTTATATATATATATATATATATATATATATATATATATGATAACCGCAAGTCCATGCTAAAAATTATCCCAGTAGATCTTATAGAACTCCCACTTGGAACCAGTCAAGCCTAAGGCTCTTATGCTCATAAAGGGTGCTGACTCGGTATCAAGATTTCATTAATTTCTTGATTTTGAGAATTTTGTTGGAATTTCTTGATTTCTTTGATTTTAAAGATTTCATTAATTTGAAGAGTTTCAGAGGTTTCCCTGACTTTAATTATTTATTATTCATTATTTATATTAGGTCAACTAATTAGTATTTATTTTCTTAATTGTATTAGATTTTTCTTCTGAGTATCAAGGTTTTGACTTGATAATAACATTAGTTCTCTCTCTTTTGGAGGCCAAATCTTTAAAAAAAAAAAAAAAAAAAAAAATTCTTCAATTTGGCCAATTTGTAAAGGCTTGATGAAATATTGTCATGATGTTGAGATGTTACCACCAGCCATGATTCACTTGGACCAACTCCGACCATCGTCCAATAGCATTCTCCCTATCATCATCATTTCACAAGTAAAAGACTTGACTTAGAATCCATACAAGATAGATTTGAGATCCAAGAACCATCGTGACATTCTGACGAGTGATCAGCATCTGTTTGACCATTCAAAAGAGTAGTCCAATGAAAGAATCTAGTATTTCAATCCCCATCTTTCACCCATTCGAACCTGGTCTTTTGCTACCACTTGGTCTTCGCTTGACAGAGAAAAGCACTAAGATAATTCCTCTCTTTTGATGAAGAATGACTGCAATATAAAAGTGGTCCCATTCTTGCATCCAAGAAGGGGAAGAACAAACAGTAAACATGTGTTTGTGGTTGGATATTTGCTTTGTCTAGGCTAGTATTGGGCATGTGCCAACTCAAGGACTAGAGAGAGAGAGAGAGAGAGAGAGAGGTCAAAGAGCTAAATCTAAGTCCAAATAGTTTGATACAAATCTATAAAATATAGTTTAAAAGACATGACTAACCCATGAAACTTAAACAGAGGCAACTATTACAAAGGACTGAACTAACTGGTGTTTTGGTCAGAAAGAAGTCTCAATCAGAAAAATATTCGAGCTAATGTAGGTCAACTAGAAGGCTCTTCATGTACATTTTGTTCTAAAATGCATGCTTATAGACATGCACATCATCTTGAGTTAAAATAATCCAAGTGAATGTCTTAAATTAGAATACTTTAAATACAAAATGATTGAAACAAAACTAAATATTTAGTTAGCCAATGTGTCTTCTAAATGGAAGCCGGACTAAACTCCTAAAAGGCTACAAAATTAGCCTATCACACAGTTTTAGAAGTATAAGTTTGCAGCCATCTCAACAAAATAAGGTTAATTGATATGTCCTTTTTCCTTAGAAGGAAATTTGGAAAAAGGTAAATATTTTTCAAAATCCAAGTCATTACATTAGAAATCAATATAAGAAAATAGTGACAAACACAATGCAATCCAAATTAGTTAGTCTATGGCAATGACTTTAGTAAGATATAAGACCTCTAGAATTTAATAAAAATATCAAAAAATCCAGACGTTATCTGCATCTCAAAATACATTGATCTAGAAAGTGCTTAGATTTTTTATACATTGTCATCTTTGAAAATGCCTACTACTCGTATAATCCAATATACTAATAGAGAAGAAAATGTTGAAACTCCAGTAAGTTAAGTCAAGACTGATGAGCAATAATTAGCTAGTTGTTTAGTCTCTTAAGCTCAGCCCTCTTTTATATATGCCAGTAGGGTTAAACATGCATTGCATGTGCCAATAATAAAAGCAAATCAAATTAAAGAGCAGCTTATATTGATCCATTTGTTATTATTCAATTCAGTATGTAAATGAGATTTGCCTATCATATAATTCTACTAGTAGTCTTTAAGTGATTAAGCTTTGATAGTATTTATAAATAATCTTAGAAGTGTAATATTGCCGGTTTCTTAATTCCACTTTATGAATTCAAATCGTTGAATCTCATCTCTCTAGCATATGAAAAATAGGCCAAACTCTTCTCCTTGGATTATTTAATTAAAAGTTTCAAAATACCAAATCGTATAAAAAATTAAAGCGATGGTAGAATTAGCCAAAAAATTATTTCAGGAAAAGCTATAATCATCATCGCATGTATATTATCTAACATTACTCATTAGCAAATAACTGTCACTTTTTGTAACATTTTTCGAAAAAAAAAATTTGACATATTGAAGTTGTTTAAATCTTAGGTTATAATTTAGTCTTGTCTTATTTTGGGATATTAAAGTTGTTCAAAACCCAAATCACAATTTAATCTAGCCTTTCTAAATAGTTGATGTCAAAAGTATCAATCATATCATCAAGATGCAATAGATATTATCAATATGTATGGAGATAAAGATATTAGTAATTTTAATAGCTATATTCAATTACTCTCTCCCAAAATTTTATAGTATGACTCGTGAGTTTGATATCGTTAGAGCTATTTTGAATATTTCATTTATTCTTATAAATTGGTAATATAATGCTCTTCCTCCATTCATTAGGCATCTTTTTAGGTTATAAAATCTTATTAAATAAATTCGTCATCTACTTTACTTCAGCATTACCTAAACATTTTCGAACTTTTATAGAAATCTTATCAGGTCTCATAACTTTTTCTACTTTTATTTTTTTATAGCCTCATTTACTTCAGATGTCTTAATTCTACAAGTATATATCATAACTTTATCCTATGAAACTAATAGGGCATCCTAAATTATTTACATGCTTTTCATTTAATAATTTATTAAAATCGCTTCTCCATCTTTCTTTGATCTCTTTCTCCTTAACCAAAACTTTTTGATCATCATCTTTAATGCATTTAACTTGAAACATATATCTAGTTTTTCTTTTTCTTAATTTTATAATTGTATATATGTCTTTCTCTCCATTTTTATTTTTTATCTTGTGATATAATTCTTCATATGCCTTATATCTACTCTTCTGTACTATCTTTTTAACTTCTTTCTTAACCATCTTATAGTTTTTATGTGCTTTTCCATTCTTACATTCTTACTAGTTTTTTTATATTATTCTCTTTTATCCCTAACTACTAATTAAACTTTTTCATTCCACTACCAAGTTTCTTTATCATATAAATTTTTTTTTTTGACTCTCCTAATACCTTTATAGCTACCTTTTTAATACTATTAGCCATCTCTTCTCATATAGTATTAATTTCTCCATCTATACTTCATTTTTCTTCCTTCATTACTCTATCTTTTAAAGTTATTGGTTTCTCTCCTTTCAAATTACATCCCTTAATTCTTGGATTCTTATACCTTATAGTCTTTCTCCTCCATTTTTGAATATATATATGCATAACCTTTAATCTATTTTGTGTAGTTAGAGTATAACCTACAATTTTTATAAAACACTCATCAATTATTCTAGTAAAAAAGAAATCATCTAACTAATATTATATTTACTTTTAAAAGTTATCAAATGAAAATCCTTCTTTTTAAAATATATATTAGCTAATATTAAATTATTTACCATACCAAACTCTAAAATGATATTTTTCTCATCATTTTTATCTATAAATTTATAACCTCCATATACTCTTTTAAAACTTATATTCTACTTTTCTATTTGTCCATTCAAATCTTCTTCAATAAATATTTTTTTTATAGTAGGAATCTCTTGAATTAGTCCATCAATATCTTCTCAAAAACTTTACTTTGTTACACTATCTAAACATACTTAAGGAATATAAATACTAATAATATTTATTGACTCCTTATCTATCACTAATTTAATTAAAATTATTCAATCTCCTATCTTCTCAATATCTACAACTTCATCTTTTAGGCTTTTATATACAATAATTCCTACTACATATTTATTTCTATCTTTACTTATATACCAAAGTTTAAAACCATCAAGCTATTTTCACCTATCCATTTGATCTCCTACAAGTAAACTATATTATATCTTCTTCTAATCATATCTCTATTAGTTTCATTTACTTTCTTGTTAATGACCATATATTCCAAGTTATTAATCGTATTTTCTTTTCTTTTATTTTTATTTTTATTTTATTAGATTAACTTCTTTACCCACGGCCGTCCATGAAGATGTGAAAACTTTGCTTATTTTTTGTCACATTCAGATGCCGATGTGTTATTTTGAAAATAACACAAATGCTAGTAGCAATACTACTAATATCAACAAGCTGATATCTAGAGCTCCGTATGGGATGCTGTAAAAATTGAAATGAAATCGTTAACATAAAAGCTAAAAGGGGAGAATATATTTTTGGCCTTCAAACTTTCACTCAAAATTTATTTTAGTCCTCAAACTTTTAGCTACAGTTTACTCTCTCATATTTTCAAAAATATTACATTTTTAATATTTTAAAATTAGTTAAAATTGGCAGAATAGTTAATATGTTACCTTTATAATTAATTAATATGTTCGCATTAGACAAGACGATTATTCCGTCAGTTTTAATTGACCTCGCGTAACAAAATCTTAGGAGTCTAATATTTTTAAAATATGATGGATTAAATGGTAATAATTGAAAGTTGGAGGACCTAATGAATTTTGAGTGAAAGTTTAAGAACTAAGGATGCATTTGGAACATAGATTAGAATGATAATAGGATTTTTCTAATTCTTTTCTATATTTATTTTCTCTATACTCATAAAATGACTAATCTCATTAAAGAAGGATTATTTATCTCATAAAAATAAGTATTTTTATTTTATCCTGTCCAACTACTACTTTACTTCCTCTCTTTTATACTTATTCTAAATAATAACTATTATATCTAATTTATTATCTTATTCTTTATCTGTAGATAGGATAATACATTTGACATATTGGAATAGAAAGGGATAAATTTTTATTTTACGTTTTTTTATATTTATTTTATCTAAAGATAAAACAAAATTATGTTTCATGAAATAACTAATCTCATCGAACTATTATTTTATTTTATTATCTTTATTTTTATTAGCAGCAATGATTATTATTATTATTATTATTATTTTAATATATATTATTTTATCTGATTTATTATTTAAATATATATATAAATAATAATAATTTTTATTATATTTTATTCCTTATTCTATTCTACCTCATCTTTCGCTCTTATGCGTCCTCTCCATCAAACATGGCGTATTATTATTCTTTATGAAATCCCGTCCTTTCCTTTTATCTAATCCCGTACCAAACGTGACTCAAAAGTATGGTTCGGTCCATATTAAGTTTACGGTGGCCCAACATGGCGGCTTGTCGCCGGCTTTCATGACAGCGGAGAGATCACGAGCCACCGAGGCGCATTGAATCAATCATTTGTTCCAATAACTCGTACAGTCACGATTCCATTCAAAGCGAGTGACATTATTAAGGCATCTTTGAAAAGCTAGCACATTGCATCGAGGAGAAGGAATCCAACAAAAAAAAAAAAAAAAAAAAAAACTAAGAACTCACTCGATTTTTCAAGAAGCTTGGAGTCGGTATGAGATGGCTACAGCTATCTTTTGATTATGCCTACAAATATCAATAAAAGGAAAATTATAAAAAAAAAAAAAATTTACCGTTCATGCATGAAAGCGGATGAATTTACTGAGGGCGTGAAGTTGGAAAAATCTGGACCACGCATCATGCACCGTCTCACGCGGTGAATTTCTCACGGATGGTCGGGTCTGGCCCTGCCACGCGTCCAAGGGGCGCGCTTTCGCTCGGGCAATAATTATAATATATCTATCGCCCGCTTGGTTATTGTCGGTGTATTCTCTGCGAGCCCTAGGGGAAGTTCTCTTTGTCTCGCCCTCGCCTCCTCTCCCTCGTCGCCGCCGGAATTCGCCTCGAGACTTCTCGGTCTTGGTTTATGAGGTAACATCGGATAAAAATTTCTATTCGTTTCGTCTTTAATCTTGCACAGCTGAGCCGATGGTGTTGATCTTTCTCTCTCTCTCTCTCTCTCTCTCTCTCTCTCTCTTTCTCTCTTTGTTTTAGATTATTTGGGGGATCTGTTTTTAGTTGATGATTTTCGGCAGATCGCCTGCTTCGATTATCTGTTCTGTGGATCCATGTTGTTTAGGTTTCCTGACGGGATTATGGGAGTTGTTTTCCCTAATCTTGGTGGATCTAGCACCTCTAAGGGCTCGGATTTGTTTTCCCTTTGTGCCGATGATATCTGATTGCCTGATGATTTCTTGATTCCAAGAAAAGGTTTTTTTGATATATATTTTGATGGAGATTTTGGTTGATTAGTTTGAGCTTTTCGGTCCAAAGATCCGATCTTGTAGATTTAATAACTCCAAAGATTTTATTTATCTATTTATTTATTTTGAATATTGTTGACAAATTATTTTTCTTTTGGTTCCTTGTGCAGCTCGAAGGAGAAACCAACTCTCGGGTACGCTGGCACTTTTATAAATCTTTATGTGTATCTCATAAATTGGTTTTTAGACTATATTGGCGTGGACCGTTTATGCTGCATGACATGGGATTGGAGAAGCCCCTTTTTCCATGAGTATTATGGTTGTGAATTTAGCTGGATCTGTGCTTTCTGATTCATATCCTAACTGGTTATGGTAGGTACAATTAATGGTCGTGAAGGCATATCGATCCAATAGCCCCAGGAGATAGTGTTTTAGGCATCCAAACGGATTAGGTTGTGGGCATCCTATTATTCATCCCTATTGTTCATTTCTTTTGTTCCTATTCCACAAAATTTTGTGCTCATTTTATGATCATCCCAGGTCATGTTAGTTTGACCTTTAAATACGTAACATTCCTTAATTACTTTACCAATGTCTCGAGGAAAAAGGCTTGCTAGGGCCATTGAAATGAACTTCCCTTCTGTCCCCTTATATAGTTAAAACCTGTATTTATTTGTTATCAACTTATTCCAGGCCTTCCGTACATCTTTAGACAATTTTTTACCCATAAGCATTCTTGGTTCTTGAACTTACCAGGGGCATCAAACCTCTCGTAGTTAATAAATTATGAGCCACTGATGGTGAGTTCAGGGAGTTACTCTTATTAACTTCCTAGATGCATCAGTTGCAATTTTAATAACCCTGTGGCTGATAATAAAGGCATAGATGATAACGGACTATAATCCATTGTAATAATTATATCTATATTAGCATCCTTGCTCCTCCAAATATATGCCAGTTTCATTCTTTGATGATTGGATATCCATGTATTCTGTCTTATCTCCTTTTTATTGGGCTGCTCCCGCATCAAGTCATAATTAGTGTCGCCCATATGAGAGGATCTAAAGGAAGATTCCTTGATGCAAGCTCTAGGTGATGAATGTGCTCGTTCTCCAAATGGTTTCATAATTACCTTTCCCTAGCAATCAAAGAACCTTGGAAAGCATTGCAAAAAAAATTATCATATGGATCAGTTTCAAGAACTGGACCATACCATGTGCATTTGCAAAGCCAAACTAAACGTTTAGGCATCTGTTCCATCGATTCAAGAACAATTATGTTTTGTTGAGTTTTGCTTTAAGAAGGTAGTTCAAGTGTTTTTTGTGTTGCTTCTTGAAGATTGTTTTATTGCTAGGGGAAAAGTTAATAAAAAAAATTGTAGAACAAATACATTCATCACTTGGTGGTGTTAATATTTGGGGATCTTCCTTTGGAGCATCTCTCATAGATGGTAGCAGTAAAGACTTGATGCAGAAGTACTACAACAAGGGATCAAACAAGGTTTTTTGATAATTTAACTATTAGAATGCAAATTTGATGTATTATTTAAGAGATGAAGAACATGCATGCAAATTTTTACATTATTGAATAGATTGCCTACTATCATTTGTTTGTCACTGAGAAAACCGTAAGCTTATTATAACTATGTAATGTACTCAGAGCAGGGATGATAATTTTGACATTTTGAAATATTGAGAAACCAACTTAAGGAACTACGTGGCCTTACCATTAGCTTGTGTTTTATTAGCAATTCTTGATTCCACAATTGATATATGTCAACATTTGATTCTGGTTTCAAGGCTGTAGATGATGTTTATAATTCATTGCCCTATTGTCTATTGAGACTCTTATTTGTCCTCATGATTGGCTTGATAAGATATACTAGTTAAAGAAGGTAATTTATAGAAAAAAATGCATATTCAAAATTTTTTACATCATAATTCACATACACAAATTTTATGTTCTATGGATGCATATGAGATGGCTTACTGTCCAGGATAGTAATGTCTCTGTAGCTTTACTTTTACTATATGCAGGTGCATTGTAGTCATATGGTGTATTGCATTGGGACCCTTTGACTTGTTGAATTTACTGGAATTGCTTTTTTTTTTTTTTTTTTTCAAAATGCATAGGTTTATGCTAGTGGATGTACTTAAGCATTTCTTTTGTTTGCTACAATATATTGGTGTATGTAATTTGACATGTTAGATTGCTGTTGTTGCGTTAATAATTGTTAACCTTGTTTTCTTTTACGTGTATCCTCTTGCATTAGTAATTGTTAACTTTGTTTTCTTTTATGTGTATCCTTTGTATTTTAACTGTTTTCATGCAATATCGTTTTTGTTGTCTTCTTAAAGAGTTTTTGCAATCGTAAATTTTGTACTTCGCAAATTTTAAGAGATGGGTTAACCTACCAACTGAACAGACACTTTTGGGCTTGGATCTAATCCTGATCAGATGAGTCTTAGGTAGCAGGTTGGGGTAGGGATCTTTACTTGCTCAGACCTTACTTATAACCCTGATGGATATTATTGGTTCTCATGGATTGGCCCTGTACCTGATCCAAATTATAGGCAGGTAAGGTGTGGATGTATTAAGACCCCAAAGAATTAATAATTTTGAGTGCCTGGAAGGGTTACCTGAACTTGATTGGACCTATTACCAAATTGAACATTTACTTCAAACACAAGGTGGCATGTAGAGAGATCCCCCCCCCCCCCCCCCCCCAATGAGAGTTGAATACAAGTATTAAATATTCTGTTCCATGTGTAACAGTGATACGCATTATTTTCCCATTTGGCCATAATGTAGCTAGCTATTAGGTAATATTCTTGTTATCACTCTATTGGTGTTCCTTTAAAACTATATGAGTATATGATTACGAAGGTCATGCATACCATTGTAAGTATACTGTACACATTATGGTGCCCAGAATTGTAGGAAGTCCTTGTTAGCTGCGGTGCTAAGGTAATACGAGAGATCAATTGAAGATAAAATTTGAACCTTTATAGATAATGTAACATATAGTAGTTAGGAAAGCTGAAGGACTACATTTGGTTTCCATTGGTTCATAAAATATGGTTGATTCTGTGTCACCAATGCCAAGGATATCTATTCTATGGTTGTCGAACACATTCTATTCTATTCGAATATTTCCTGCTAGATTGCATGATTGCCAATTTTTGACAGTCAAGCTGGGGGTGCTTTCAACTATCAATAAATCTCTAAATTTTTAGCCAATGGTTTTGCATTCATATGCTTCAATTTTGTACCAAGGGTCAACAAGGCAAGCTTACATATGTCCATACTTTTTAAGGTGAGTATTGGGACATTTTCAACAATCAACTAATCTCTAAATTCTTGGCCAATGGTTTTTATTCATATATTTCAATTTTGTACCTAGGGTTAAAAGGGTAAGCTTGTAGATGTCCATAGTTTTTAAGGTGAAAGTTTCTTGTGGCAAGTTTTTAAGTTTGGGCTAAAATCGAAACATCTCAATTGGAATTTGATCTCAGATCAGCCCATGATTTGGGGTTTTAGTTGGTTGGAATTGACTAGTTTCAATCAAAATGAACATTCATTTTGAGGTCTTCTTTTGTTTGGGGGGTTAGGAGTTCAATCATTGCCTCATTGGTGATAAATCCAGCCTCTTAGAAACATTTTTGCAAGACTGGACTTAGGTAACAATATTTAGAATCATTTTGTTATTGGGTTTCATGAAATTTGGGAATGAGTTTTGTTTCCATCTATTTCATTGTTCTAGTGCATAAATTCCTAGAAACTAATCTATGTCCTGTAGATTTTTTTTTTGGGGCATCTCTTTCTTTTTTTTTAAAAAAAAAAGAAAAAAATCAGGAAAAAGCAATTTGTAATTTTTTCACTTTCATATTTTAAATTAGAAAAATATAATATCAGATATTACAATTTTCTACTTTCTAACATGCAAGGTTTTGGGGTTTTTGCAGAAAAGAAATCCGCTTTGTTTCATATTCACAAAAAAATGTTTTGTTTTTATTTTGTTATATTTCTGTTGCAGACGAGTCTAGTTTGGACTTTCACTGAACCATTATGCCCCTACTCTTAAATGAATGGACACATTTAACTCAACTGCTGCACACATATTGATAGTGAATGCATAGATGATACAGAATAGCGCACATGTAAAAATGTTCGTATAATAATTATGAGTTTAGGGCAATAATGGTCCAAAGATGTCCAAAATGGATTGTTTTTGCCCAGAAAAGGTGACCTGTGTTATTCTTGTAAAATACCCACCATGATCTTTTATACTCAAAACCTGAGGATAACATTTTTGTAAAAGAAAACCAAGAGAGCTAGTCCGAATTGAACCAGCAGTCCTGTTCCCTTCACACTCTATGCAGGTGATCTTGATGTCATAAAGAAGCAGAA
The DNA here is from genome assembly GCA_017589505.3 of Metroxylon sagu. NCBI lineage: Eukaryota > Viridiplantae > Streptophyta > Magnoliopsida > Arecales > Arecaceae > Metroxylon > Metroxylon sagu. The sequence continues at coordinate 85,517 of JACVBY030000658.1, read as the reverse complement.
ATAAACCAAATCATGTCTTGTTGCAATTTTGCACTTTGAACCATAACCTTAACCTTCTACCCTTTTCACAACTAGTTGGGGTTGTCTGAGTTTTGCACTTATCTAAATCTTTTAATCGCCTTTTTTTTTTTTTTTTTTGATTTGATAAAAGAAGTGTGTGCGCGCGCGCATGTGCACACGTGCGCGTGTCTATGATACTAGTGCTGATTCAGATGTCAACCTTACAGTATCATGCTGATTCAGCTGTCATCTTTATGTAAAGGGGAAAAAAAAGTTATTCTCTGTTATTTGCTATTCTGTTGTGTCTTTTGTTAAATGGATTCATGGTCATGTCAGATGCTCTCAGTTCTATGCTGTCTTTTTTTTTTTAAAGTTTGTAATATTAGCCAGTATGCTGGTAATACATTAGCAAATATTAATTGTCATGCTAATGCAGTGGCACGCGGATCAAGACCCGCAAAAGGAATATAGCTGCTCCTTTGGACCCTGCAGCTTTTGCAGATGCAGTGGTCCAGATATATCTGGATAATGCTGGTGATCTGGTAAATCTTTCTGTCTTTGAATTATTTTTTGATTTCTTATTATTGATAATATAGCACAAATAAGATGCAGAATGGAGAAGGCTAATTTTGTTGTTTCTCAGCTTTTAAAGTTGTAAACTTCCTTTAATTTCCTGTTTATATAGAAGTTTGTGAACAAGTTGGAGGATAATTTCTGGAATGATCTGTGAAAATTCCCTCATTGCTGTTTGGTTTATTGCTGTACTAGGTTTTGTGTTACTAGTTATGCATGTGCTTTAGTTAAGATAATTCTTGTGGGCTTGCGTTGGCAACCCTGCTGCTGGAGCTGGTTGGCTTATTATTGTGCTGAATATAGATTAGTTCCAATCCAAACTCATGTAAGACTAGGACTTTCTCATGGTCGGTAAGTAGTTCTTGTTTTCCACTAAGGTCTTCTTGTTGACAGGAACTTGTTGCCAAAAGCATCGAATCTTCAGATCTTAACTTCTCACGATATGGTGACACCTTTTTTGAGGTAATTCAAAATGTTCTTTTATTCATAACTGTGCAATGTAAATGCTTTTGTTATCTCTTGTGCTTTCTTACATGTCTTTGTGCACGCATGCAATGAACACACTGATTTTCTCAGTAACTTTGATATCTTTTCTTCCATTGTGGGAACTCCAAGCATCATCTTCCTTGATGAATTGTCTCTAAGAAGCTTGGTCCTCCACAATCATCATGATGGAATATTTTTCTAAGGAGGTAACTTGTTAGTTTGCGAATTTCTTAGAAGTGAGATACTGATGTTATGGAGAAATAAATTCTTTTAAGAATACTGACAAAGAGTTGGCACAAAGACTGATCTAAAAAAAAAAAAAAAAAAGCTTCCCTCTCTGTTTGAATGCTAAAGGCATATCAATATCATTGGAAGAAGTTTGGCAGACTCAATCAGCTCAAATATAATTAAAGAGTCATATATTCACCTCTTGTCATTCCCCCCAACCCCCCCCCCCCCCCCCCCCCCCCAAAAAAAAAAAAAAAATCCACCACTACACACAAAAGTAAAGATCAAGATCTGAGGTCAGTGGTCATATCTATATCAATTTCCTAGGACTTTTTTTGAAAAAAAAATCATCTTCATTTTAGATGTTCAAATTTGGGAAAAATTGGAAGCTGAGATCTGGAACCCCAGATTAGATTGTTGCAGCATTTAAGCCTAGTTTTGATTGCAATGATTATAGAGAGGACAGGTAAGGGATGAGGATGCAGGACCTATTGGGGATGACATAAAATACATTGAAGGACCTAGTGAAAGGATTAAATTAGGATTAGGTTTATTGATTGCTTGCTGTCCTGAATTTCCATACAGGCAGCAGCTATCATATTTAAGAAAAGACAAATGAGTGGCCTGCAAAATCTCTCTGATGGTTTTGGTGGATTGTGGATATGAGATTCTCAACATTTTTGGGTTAAATAAGTTGATCTGCACGTGATTTTTCTTTTTTCCCTTTTTTTTTTTTTTTTTTTGTGGGGGGGGAGGGGGGGGGCGCAGAGAGAGAGAGAGAGAGAGAGAGAGAGAGGGCCCCAACTGGAACCGAAGAAATTCTTTACTTTCCCTCCAAGCGAGCTGGAGATGTTTAAATTGGAAAGTATATCGTATAGATAAATCAGCAAGCAAACCTTTATCTTTCTGCTTGTTTGACTTCCATCAAGATCCCAAAAAAATCAGGGTGTAAACTATATCCTACCAACTGCTCATTAACCTGACCTGAACTTCTAAAAGAAGCAAATGAGGAAGGCTTTGTATGGTGGTTGCTGTTCACATTGTTGCAGCATGAAAAATACCATGATCAGTAATCCCATAAGAGAAGAGATCTAATTTCAAGATAGAACTCCCCAGGTACAAAGAATTGATTAAACATCAAAAGGACTAATAACAGTGGAAGTTTATTGATGATCTGTCCTACAAATCATGTTTGATGGCAGCCTTATGGCATGGAAATGAACCGAGAGAATGCTCCAGCATCAGATGGGGGGACACACACGACTCAGTGGTCACCTGTTGGATTCTTCTCTCTTTTTTTTTTTTAATTAAATAAACCAGAGGGCATTCCCCTAGTTATATCTAATTAAAATAGCACTAAGGGATAGTTGGCTGCAGCTTAAATATTTTCATTTAATTGGGCAGGAATTTAGCAAAAACAGTAAGGGAGGTTGTCAACATTGACTAAGATCATCCAATATGGTAACAAGGTTTGAAGAAAGAAATAAATACCACAATTGCACCATTAATTTCTTTCATTTTCATGAATCCATGAGCCTGACTAATGCTACATTTGGCATTGAGGGTAATTGTAATCAGCTTGTAACAAACTGCATGCCACTTTACTGTTAGTAGTACTCTGTATACAGTTGAGGCTGACTATGCATAATATCTTGTGCCACAGTTGGTACAAAGTTCCAAGCATCAGTATAATCATACCTTTCGAGTTATAGAAAACTTATTCTTGAATTTACTTTCAACTTGTTATTCTGCTGTATGTTTCTCTCATCTATTGCCAAATAAATTTTGATAATAGCATATCAATAATGTCAGCCACCATCACCATGAACACAAGAAGCTTGCATATTAAAAATATAGTGGAGATGATCACTTAGTTGAAATTTATGCAACTTCTTTAGAGCACCAAGTCTTGGTTATGTTTATATTTATTGTAGCAAGATTTCCATTTATGGTTCACAAGAAAGGGAAAATGATTGCATCTAATGATGGAGATTGGAGTACAGTTGGCACATATGTATTTTGTTGCTATGAATTTATGCATGCTTGGCTGTTGCGAGCAATTTTAGTTTATGTTAGTTTATTTTGAAATCATTATTAATATATACTGGTTTATATTATTTCCTTGTTGTTGTACAAGGTGATGCTATGTTGATGATAGTTTAGGGGATTTCTGTGAGACCTTTAACTATCTTTTGCTTAGGTATCAATCTTGTCACATTAATCAAGCAGTATTGTCAGCCATGTGTCTTTATCGGACTTGAGTGCATCAACAATTAAAATATTTTTATCATTCTGATTTCGTATCAAGTTGATGCAGATCCAAAATTGTCATGTACATTATTCATTTCGACATCCAATTCTAATTTTATCTGTTGTTTGACTGCAGGTGGTCTTCACTGGAGGCCGTACCCAGCCTGGCACAATAAAGCCTGATGAAGGAGAAAGGCACCCCTATTCTGTTCTAGATTGTGAGCCTAAACGTGAATCTATCTTGCCATCCGTCCTCTACATTCAGAAAATCCTGCGTCGGAAGCCCTTTCTGATAAAGAGCCTTGAAAATGTTATGCAAAGATTCTTGCAGTCTTTGGAGCTTTTTGAGGAGAATGAGAGAAAGAAGCTTGCTGTTTTCACAGCCCTTGCATTCTCTCAGAAGCTGTCAGGCCTTCCACCTGAGGCTGTTGTCCAGCCATTGCTCAAGGACAATCTTGTGGCCAAGGGGCTAGTTCTTTCATTCATTACAGATTTCTTCAAGGAATATCTGATTGAAAACAGCCTGGATGATCTTATGATGCTTTTGAAACGAGCTAAAATGGAAGACAATCTCCTTGATTTCTTTCCAACTGCAAAACGCTCTGCTGAAGGCTTTTCTGAGCATTTCACGTAGGTCTTCCATCCCTGTCAGATAATATTCTCTTTCTTTATCTTTAAAAACATTTAGTCAACACTTAAAGCATACTTCTTAATTACTTATTGAAAATCTTGATGTGCAAGCTAACCTTAAACAGAGTATAGAGGTTACTGGCACTATAAGAACCTCCTATTATGTTACTGGAAGATGTTAAGGTGACCTCCTTTTTCTGCACATATTGAGGTGTATTCCTCATCTTGTTTGCTATGGAGTCATGTTTATCATTCTTTTCAACTCAGGCATACACTATCAATACCAGATTAAGTGTTCTGGGAGCAATTGTTAGTTGTCTTAAAAATTCCAATGGTGTTTAGGTCATTTCAGATTTGAGAGTGCCGAGGTGACGGTGGAGGAGGGACTTATTAATATTTCCAATGAGCTCCAATTTCAGTTATTTCTTTGATGACTGTTTCTCCATTTTACATTATAATCTTTCTGTTTTCAGCAAGGAAGGATTATTAGCTCTTGTTGAATACAATGAGAAGAAAATATTTGAGGTGAAGCTAAAGGAAATGAAATCAGCTTTGACTACCCAGATTGCAGAAGAGACTGAAATATCTGAGGTTATAGACACTGTAAAACAACAAGTTAAAGATGCTAAGTTGCCCGATGTTGAGGTTGTACGCATTTTGTGGGATGCATTAATGGATGCTGTTCAATGGTCTGGGAAAAACCAGCAGCAAAATGCAAATGCTGCTCTCCGCCAGGTGCTTGTTAATTGCTAACTTATAATTTTTATTTGTGTGAAAATTCAATAGAGCCGTGGTATCTTGTGACATTTAATAATCCTTTGGTGACAGTGCATAACATTTATCTGTATATATCTATATACACTTATATCTGTGGGTATATATCTATATGTTCTCATGTTTGTGTGCATGAATGTATGTATTTATGCTTGCTTTGGTGGAAACCGACCTCAAAAGTTATCACTTCCTATTGCTGGCGCACCTTATCTCATAGGTATTTTGTTCTTTATTTGGTCAGGAATTTTGAGTCTGCATGAACTAGATCTCAAGGTTTCTTGGAATAGTTATATTTCCTGTGCTTATCAAGTCCATGGAATTTTTTGTATGGGCTTTACAATCCAATGAAGATGTTATACACTGTTATTCTTTCACCCCCCCTTTCCTGTCTGTGTTATTCGGTTAATTTTAAATGAAGAAACTTGCTACATGACAAGTTGAATTTTAAGTTCTCATTGTTCTTACTTGTGCTATTTTTGCAGGTCAAAACATGGTCAAAACTTTTGAATGCTTTTTGTGCTAATGGGAAGTTGGAACTTGAACTCATGTACAAAGTCCAGGTCCAATGCTATGAGGATGCCAAGCTGATGAAGTTATTTCCTGAAATAATTAGGTCTCTTTATGATCTAGATGTACTTGCTGAGGATACCATTCTTCACTGGTTTCGTAAAGGTGCTAACCTGAAGGGCAGGTATACAATTCTTCTTCTCTTAATCATTCGTTCCCATTCATTTTGATAATTATTGGACTAAGTTTAATATTTATCTTGTTATATCTGAATAGCAAGGAGAAAGGGAGAGGGAAAGGAAATAGATGTGCTTTTTGTTTAAGGCCAATTTGTATAGAGCACATATGGCAATGGATCAGATAGGGTTTCATACTACTAACAAATTTTTTGTAAGACTGTGTGCAGTGTATGGCTGGCCAAGGGGCTCAGTTCAAAAGGAGAAAAAAAAAAGAAAGAGAGGGGGGGGGGGGGGGCTGCAACACGAGGATGGAAAGGTTTAGTTTAAGGTTTTCTTAATTCTAGAATAGTTTTGCTGTGGCCGCCCTCCCTCTTCCTATTTGGAGGACAAATTCAATCCCACCTTTGGTTCTCTTATATGCCTTTCTTGCATTGAGAAAAAAAATAAATTGAGGGATGTCTTAATTACAGTTTGAAATAGGTAGTATCTATAGAGAAACATGAAATGAGATTTTTACACGTGTAAAGACCTTGACAGTTAAGAACCTATTAACCTTAGCATGACCTGACCTGTTAGCAAGTCAAGCTTTCTTGCCCAGTGGATAAATATGTTGGTTAGATGGGTTGAATTTGGGTTGGTTGGGTTTATGCTTGCCCTTGTTGAACTGCTTGCTGTGGCATGGAGCATTTAATGAGTCTTTTCTTTGACAAGGTCCTTACATAAATTCAACGCATACATGCACGCATACAAAATATGCAGATGTGTGTGAATGTCTGGTGCATTGAGAGTGATAAGGAAGAAAACAATCTAAACCAATTGATTGCAGCTTGGACTGCAAGTGGATTGGATTGGCATGTTTCTGATCTGTAACCAACCAACCGAAAAGTAGCCTGTTCTAGTCCTAACCAAAGTCATTTAAATTAGGCTTTGATTTGATTATTGGAAACTATGATCTGTTTCAAATATGGATTACCAGAGTACCAAATGCATGGCTGAACTAACCCCAAGTTAATAGGCTACATTTTTCACAGCCTTACATAAATTAAAGAAATTGATTTTCTTTTACTAAAATCTTTTGTGAGTTAATCATTAATTTGTGTTGTTGATGTTAACATATTTGGTAGTTAGTCTTATGTGGAATGAGTTTTGATTATGTCCACATATTGTTTAATTGTTGTTTTCTTGCTTAAGAAATCTAGACCATAATTAACCAATTTGTGCATGTTTCTTGTGGTTTGGATTATCCTTGACCTAATTCAACCTGAAAAACCTGGTGTAACAATAAAATAATGCTTATCCTACCTGTTCAAAATGGAAATGAGCTCTGGCTTGGTTTCAGTTTTCAGACCTGATTCAGATACGGATTAGATTTGTATTGCGCAGAACCTCAATCCAGCATGATTCACTTGCATCCATACTTGCTGCAAAGGAATGGATATGGGCGTTTCCAAATTAAATAATAGCAGAAACTATGAACGAACTGCTGTGTCATATGATTGTTGTATGCCAGCAAGATTTAATCATTTTGACTTAAAGAGAAACCTTGTCATAGATGTTAAACAGTCTCCCTATGTATGTTGACAGAGTAAATTGTGGTTTAAATCACAAACAAAAGGACCAATATGATGCATGAGAAAATTTATAATGCATCAAAGTGAATGAGAAAACTCTTTCTAATAAATTTGGATAAGTTCACAAGTGGAACTTGTAGATCTGGTCTATCCTACATCTAGCTTGCGTTAGCAAACCTAGAACATGGAAGTATAATCGCTTGCATGACAGAAACCCTGATCACATTCCAGGCAAAAAAAAGGAAAAACTATGAGTCCAATTCAACATGCAGAACAAAATATCGCTATCATTATACAATTCAAGAAGATAGCAACCACTAGGTGCACAACTCCTGCACGGTGACAACCCATCTAGGGGCCTCAGTTTTCTCTTTGTTGACAAATACAGGGAGAGTGGTAAATGGTTGTGGAAATGTTTGTTGCCCAATTCATAATGATTGTTGATGTGACATCATACAACAGTCTGTTATTTAGTAGAATGTCTTCAACCAAGGTCTACAATCTTGATGCTGAATAACATACCAGTATGTTACGAGTTTGGTATGCATAGTATGCATCCTATCCTGAGACAACTTGCAGGCCCTTTCTTCTTATTTCTTATGATAGCACTGTTCAAAATGGGTAGTCGGGGTCAGCACTGAACAGAATTAGAATGAGATAGTTCTGCTCTTGGACTGGTACCGACTGGCACTGTACCGAATTAGTAAATTGACCGATTCAAGATAGTATCCACGAAACTAGGCTGTTCGAATTGGTTTTGCAATCCTTTTTCCCTGAAGTACGACCTTCATTCCAGGTATTTAAATTGTTCTTTTCATCATTTATGTGAATTGAAGCGATGGTTTCTTTATATGCTCTGAATAAATACTAGATGGTGAGATATTTATAAAAGAGAACAGAGAGTGGATCAGTTCTTTGTTCATAATTGGGTCTGTTTACATCACGAGCTGATTTATTACTTGCTTTTATCTCTTAGTTCTCTGACAATCATGTGATATTTTCTTTAGGCAAACTTTCGTAAAAGCACTGGAGCCATTTGTTAACTGGCTTGAGCAAGCTGAAGAGGAAGACTGAATGAAAGAAGGCTCAAACTGACTTTCGGAGGGGACAAGTAATTAATATCTGCTGCCATTTATTTCCTGTGTACCAAGTAAAATGAATGACTTGTAATCTGTGTCAAAAATCATAAATTGTTATCACTATTCTTAAGTTCTGTGCTGGTACCTGTTTCTGCTCTTGGACGCGCGCACCTTCTTGCTTGCGTTTGAGCAGTAGTATCTAGTTATCTGGAGGGACCTTTGGCGTGAAACAATAATATTTGCCGTCTGATTTCGGAGATGATACTGCCGACATCGTCTTTATTTTGCTGTTTTCACATTTGGAATGAGAGAGCCAGTTCGAGTCATTAGCTTCCATTCTTGTGTCAATACACACGTTTGACGCTCACAAATACTTGCGGAAGTTGATGAAGAGATATAATGATGCTAACAAAAAAAATGCAAATGTATTGATGACATCACAATCCTTGAAAATCTGGTGATTAGAACGAGAATCAGAAGGCGTTGCAATAATGAGAGAACATCACTGGAGATTGGACTCTCATAACTCATTTTCATTTCAGGTTTCATCGAATGCGATGTCTTGAAATAAAATGCTGGGAGACGAGTTAATCGTCTGAATCACGTATGATCGACATGGAACCAAGAGAAATCCGATCACTTATAGAGGTTTAATAACAACGGGTAAAGCCAAAAGCCAACTGCTTAAGATCTCATGACTGTCTAAAGAACAGAACCAATAGGGATTACCGTATTTAGAAAGGCTGTTGGATCGCTGAATTAAATTTATTGGTTTTCCGTATTTAGAAAGGCTGTTGGAATTAAATTGCGTAAGATCTAATAACAATCTAGGAAAAGGAGCAACATATTTAAACAAAATTTACAATCAACCGGGCATCTACTTTTGATTGGGGAGCCTTACATTCAGTGCCAGGGCCACGATTATTTTTCTTGGAGATTAAGTTATACAATCAATCACAAAATATCACAGAATCAAATAATAAATTTATATAATATATAAATTTTAATTAAATAAAAAATTATTTCTTTCTTATAATTAGCGTAAATATAACTTTATCATATGATTTTTATTATATATTATATTACTTAAACTTTTTGTCAGTTTTAAGGAAATAAAAATTTTTTTTAAGATTTTTATTATATATTATATTACTTAAACTTTTTGTCAGTTTTAAGGAAATAAAAAAATTTTTTAGTTTTAAAAAAACTTTTCGATACCCTTACTACTACTATCAAGGTTTTTTTTTTTTTTTTTTTTTTTTTTTTTTTTTTTTGAGAGGGGTGGGCTAAGGCCTTCCATCAAAACACATGATTCTAACCTTACTTATGTTTATACTTTAATATAAAAATTGTATCAATAATTATACGATGGATGCCGTTGGTAATATTTAAAAGGTTAATACTTCTGGCTTTATGTGGATGGTACCATAAGCAAGAAAAAGTTCAAAGGTATAAGGAATGCTTTTAAGGGGTTAAAGACATTAAGGAAGGTTTTAAACAGGAAGGATAAAAAAAAATGAGGGGATTGGAAATATTGTTTTCAAAAAAAAAACTTAAACAGTACCCTAATTGAACTCTATGTATAAGCATCATCAATTAACCCAAAAAAAAAATCAAATTAACCCTATGCAAATATGTGAATTTTTTTTTTCCTAAATGTGTGCTGAAAATTTTATATGTTCAAAATGCAAATTGCAACTTCTTTCACATTACAAATGCTTTTCTTTTCAAAACAATACTTTGGTATATGAGGAGAAACAGTCGGAACTTGAAAAACTAATTCTATAGATCATCCATCAAAGACAGCTACTTTCGATCAAAATCATATAAAAAGAGAAAAAGCAAAATGGCTCCTTTCCTACCTAAGATGCTTCGGATTCACTACTCTTATCTGCCCAATCTAAGTTAAAGCAAATCCAACAATTTCTGCTAACAAGGAAAAAGATACGAGAAAACAGAGAACTTCAAAAAGAGAAGGTAGGCAGTAGAGGATGCTTGGGATAACAAGGAGCAAAGGTCTGGCGATCTCTCAGAACCCGATAAACTCAAGAAGCTTCTTCATTGCTTTCCTCAGATAAAAAACAGAAGCTTCTTCATTGCCACACACCCCTTCTTGTTCTTCTTTCTCTTCCCTTTCATTGGACCACTGGTGGCTGAGATGGCAGATGGATGTGGCTTGAGAGGCTGCTAGGATTTCGAGTTCGGGGGAGATATGGAGAGATTGGTGAAGGAAGGAATTTTCTTGAAACAACTCATGAGTAGTTTTGATATTTTCAAAATAGAGATACATTCAACTATTTGACTACACTTTGATCTTCATTCAAATCCAATTAGATTTATAGACCGATGATCTTGGTCCTCCATCCAAGATTCATGTGATAATACTTTTTTTAAAAAATATTTATATATTAATAATTATATAATTTAAAAATCTCTATGCATCAAGTAGTAAAAAAAAAAATCAAGCAATCTAAATAATATGAAATAATATATATATATTTTTTAATGTCTTCGAATGAAAAAAGCCCTGGGCAATGGGAGTGGCAAGATAAGAAAATAGTTGCAATTGGTTTAATTGATGGAAAAGAAAGGAGTAATAAATATGGATAATTTACATAAATAAGAAATGTTATAAAATATATTTATCTTTCCTAAGGCTAAGCATATCATTTTCAATGGCAAAAGTTTAGGGATACTTTAAATGCTTGCTTAGTATTTTCTTAGAAAATATATTTTAAGAAAATAAATATTATCTTCTTCATGGTATTCATTTTTTAATGAAAGAAGGAAAAATGTACGTAAGCCCTACCTATAATTTTTCCTTCCTTTCTCTAACCAATAGAGAAAATGAGAAGAGAAGGCTGCATTTGATTTTTAAGAATATATATTTTTTATTTTTTATTTTCATTTGCTGAAATTAATTTTTATTTTCTGTTTCCTAATTTTCATTATAAATGATATCTTTTAAAAGAATAACTAATATATATATTATATTATAATAATATAATATAAAATATAGTTTTATAATACTATAATATTATATTACTTAATAATATAAATAATAATATATAATATATTACATATTATTATAATAACTCTATAATAATACATTATATATAAATTACATATTTTTATATATAATAAATATAAATAATAATATAATCATTAATATAATATTAATAATATACTATATATTATAATAATTATAATATATAATTACATATTAATAATATATATTATTACTTTTCTTAAAAGTTATCTTAGGTTTCAAAAAAAAGTTATTTTTAAAAATAAAAAATAAAAATAATGTAACCAAATATATTTTTGTATGATAAATATTATGTTTCTATTTTTAAAAATAAAAAGTAGGAAATAAAAGTGATACAAATTAGATCCTCTATTTTTTATTTTCTTTCTTTTTTTGATGAAAAATAATGAAAACATCTTTACTGAAAAATTTTGGAGTTACATTTTTTAAAAAATTATTTTTATTTTTATCCATTAAACATGTTTTTACAATTGTTTTCTATTTTTTATGAAAATAAAAATAGAAAAATGATCATTTTCAAGAACCAAATGTACCCAAAAAGTTATTCTTTTTTTTTTTTCTTTTTTTTTTTTTCAAACAAATGAGAGCTAAAATGATGACTTATAAACAGTGAGAGGTTAAAAAAAAAAACAATTCAAAGACACCAACCAAAAAGGTAGAAGGTGATGCATGTTTAGGATACATTTAATTCCAAGAAAATCCATGAAAAATCTTTAAAAATTATTAATATTCTTAATAAAATAAATGAACAGAAAAGTAAGATTTTTTCAAGAAAAAATTTATCCCAATATTTTCTGTATGGTACCCAGTCCAGCCTCGTTTGCGTTGTTAGAGCGCGGTTGGTCCATAGGGCCGACGCCTTATCCGAATCCTTTGAAACGCCTGGCTCACCCGCTTAAAAGGGAGCGCCACTGATCCTGCGCTCTCGGCAGGATGGGCGATGACCATGAGTACTGCTGTCACCTGGCCCTCCGCCTTCCCCCGGTGGGCCGCTACCGGCGGCCCCCTACGCCGCCGCCACCCCCACCACCTCCACTATTGCCACTGTCGCGTCTTTAGCTCGTCCACCAACTCTGGTCGTCGTTGCCTCCTCCCATTGCGCGGTATTCTCCCCCTTTTCTCCGCTCTTTTGTTTGAATTTTCTTTTGTCTTTCCACCGTGTCCCTGGTTCTCTGGGGAATATCGACGAACAGATGACATCGATGGTCGATGGTTTTATACGAGTTGAACTGATGGGAAGTCTGTGCATGTAGATGATGATTCTAGATTTGCATTCTTTTGAGCAAAGAATAAGAGGCTATTCAAGATTGAATTCGTTGGTTTCCCTTCCTCCATGCGACTGAAGTGTGAATATTCGATGAGCCCAGTAATTTCATGAGCTCATCAAAATGAGCGGAAACTTTATACTTCTAATTTACAACACTTCGCTTGACCAAACTTCCAACTTATTGAAGAGAATCAAGTGTACAAGCTGAATGCTAGAATCTGCCATGAGTAAGGGCGCACTTATTGCTACTAATCCCTATGGTTTCTTCTATGAATGATTCTGAAAGCCATTGTTTGCAACATTCTGGGAATTATAAGACTTGAGAAGGAGAAGACGATGGAGTGTTTAGAACACAGATACAGCAAGTAATTGAATGATATGCTTCAATAAAAGGGTACCAGGTAGGCTGGAGGAGTAGAACAAGATGTAAGCATGAAAGCTCTAGCATTATCGGTGACGATAGGGATGGCGATTCCATCAAAAAAAAAAAAAAGAAATGATAGGGATGGTGCTGGTACTGTAGCTTGAGGGCCCAGTGGAGGTGATGGTGCTTCTACTTTTGATTTTGGCATCAATGAGCCTCACTTAGGTCCCATTTGTTTCACCATCCAAAAGTCCTCGAGTGTTGGAAACAACAACATCCAAAATCTAGGCATGCTGAAATGACATATATACATTAACATAATTATTTATATATTAATTCATGTTTTATGCTTATCCCAAAAAAGAGAAAGTGGAGAGTTATACATGTTGTCTGGCAAACAAACTAATAGAATGGCCATGAGGTTACAAGTTATTTAAGTTATTCATTACGTTTATTTAAAGTTTTCTAAGTTGTATTAAGGGTGATAATTTTATATTCAAAGACACTTCACTTAGTATCCATATAACTATGATGAATTTGAATCGAAAATATAAGATAACTTTCCTTAAAGTGTCCACATAACCTGATAATTTCATACTAGAAGTGTTAGAACATTTTGCTAGAAGTGTCAACAGCCTTGAAAACTTTTTCTTAAAAACCAATGACATGAGTGCCTGGCACTTGAAACTAAGAGTCCTTTACATGACACTGAAACAAAAAAGAAAGAAAAGAAAAAAAAGGTGCCAAGTATAGATAATATTTGCGGCCATTAGCAAGACTTAAAATTTTTGTTGTGTAGAAGCATCCAAAAGTCCGAATATTTCCAGTAACCTTAAAGATAAAATGCCCAGGTAAAATGGGTATCATCAGCAACTCTTCGATATTAAGGTATTTAGGCCTCTGTTGTTACTTTTTATAAGTTGACATGGTCCACAACCACTAGGTTAATACTTAAGCCAAGTGAACTGTTGATACTTATGCTTATTTGCAGACATTAGAATTACTTCACCTATTGTAGCTTAAGTTGAAACTTAGACTATATGATGAGCCTTTTCTCGACTCTACTTGACTGTTGATTAGGATCCTTATCTATTGGGAGTCTTTCAACTGAAAATGCCTACTATTATTCATGCTATGTTCTATGCTATGGTTTACTTAAGATACTTTTGTCCTTCAAATTCTTTGTTGTACTTGTGGTACCATCACATGACTACCTTTTTCGGTCTTCCCTGCATTCAACTGCTTTAATTTTGATGCTGATTGAGCTGATGATGTGACCAATTGCTGATTTTACTATTTGTTCTGTCTTCCGTGGAGGTATATCTCGAAGAAGTCAAAAAAATCTCATTTTTCTTGCTTGATTGTTAAATCATAGTATACCTTTGCCAAGGTAGTCTGGCTTTAGTGCCTTATTGCTGTCACAGTTGTCTGGTCAACAAAGACTGGCATGTACCGCACCTGGCCTGCTGCATGCTAGGGCATTCCGATGTGAGATAGTGTCTGATTGTGGGCCAAGCACTGGCTTGACACAATGCGTATCATTTTTATATATGCTGGTGTGATACCAGTATGCAACACTTAACTTTGCTTCCTAAATGCACCTGTCTACCTTCACCATGGCAACAAAGTATCATTCCAATTGCCAGCAGTTCGACATTCCATCAGCATAGCAAACATATTAAGGCTAGTTGATGTACCATTCACTCTGCTGGGTGGAGTGCCTTATGTTTTCTTCCCCATGCTATCTCTCTAACTCCTTCATGAAGTCTCATGCTGACAGTCTTTCCTTCCTCCAAAAACTGTTTATGTATGGCTTAATGTAATTGAGGGGGCCATCAGAACATGAATATCATACTTCATATTTATTAAAAACTATCCTTTTGTATAGTTTTATAGTATGCTTACTCCCTTGCTACTCATGCCATACATCATGTGCATATATGTATAATGGACTGTTGTTCAAGGTGGAGGAAGAATGCATGCTTTATGCTAAACATCCCACAGTTTTCTCCAAGTAGCTAGTGCATGAATTTATTCCCCATTGCATCATTTCCTTTTAGGTTGCTTTTCTTTCATTAGGAATCCATGTTTTTAATGAACTCATGTGTGACTGTGCAGTTGTCGATGACTCCAAAGAGACCAAGACATCTCCGGATCGTTTAGATGAAAGATCTGAATCTGATAAATTAGTTGATAGTATGGATTTTGGTGAACTTTGCAATGACTTTGAATGCATCAGTAGTCCCTCTGTGGAGTCAACAGCAAGACAACTTGCACGGGATATTTTAGAGTTGCGAGAAGGAAATCGTGCATTAGGGTCTTATTCAATTTCTGTCAAATATAAAGTAATTATCCATTTCTGTAGACTTGTTAGATTTCTCTATTTTGCTATTTGCAGACTTCACTGTTTGCTGATGGAACATGCCTCAATGTTCGTCTATTTCTTTTGTTTTTATTCTCATTTTGTAATTTAATAATTAGAATGACTTTCTTCTTTTCTTAATTATCAGTCTTTGTAGACAAAGCATTCTCATCATGTTTTTCTATGAGATACATGTTGTAAGTTGATGAATAATCCGAAGTTTTTTTATAATCTTCTTAGACAATAAAAGGTGAATAATCATAATCCTTTATTTGTAATGGGCATGAATGTGGATAACAACCTAATTATTCAGGGTTTGCAAGTCAACAATCAAGTATCATATTATCTTACGAAACACAAACAAGCTGGGACATGGAATTGAAAATTTGAATAGACAAAAAAAAACCTAGAAAGTTTGAACAGACAAAAAAAAAAAAAACCCATACTTTAATGTCTGTTGAAATTGAAAGCATGCTGAATGATTTGTTTGAAAAACAAAGAGGTTTATATGTGTGGCATAGACTGGAATACAACTTCCGAAAGAGAGTTAAGTTTCCAATAAGACTTGCACTGGAAGAGAACTTCAACCATTTTCTCTGTTTATTGTTGGAAAATAATGATACATATGGTGTAATGTTACTTTTCTTGTACTGTAGATTATTCATTTTTGGTTTAATCGGTTGACTTAATATTCTTAGAATGTTGCACCTTCCCTAGAATTTTGTATCCACTCATGCAACAAGTTCTTTATGCTTTGTTGTATCTCTTCTTTAACATAACATCCATGCAAAATGTTTTCAAGGTTGACCTTTGGTTGGTCAATTTTCAGCAACTTGTCATCTCGTTTGCTTGGTTACAGTTTATTTGAGATTATTGAGGTCCCAACTAAGAGTCCTACCATGAATTATATGAGGTTTGTCTAATTTGTAAAAATTATAAAGAGATTTCATTTCATTCTTGCAGGAACATTAAGATTTCTTAGTATTGCCCTTCTTTGGGTAAAATCGCAGTAATCACAAGGTTCTGAGATTTGGACAAAGTCTTGTTCTTGATGATGAAAATCTGTTTTTGAGTTAAGACACGTTAATTTATTAAGGATAGTAGATATTGGAAGATTAGGCAAATTTTTTAATGATTCTTTCAAAATTTTGGCATCCTACATCCTAAGAAAGGTGTATTTATCTTTATTTATCTATAAAAGAAATGACAACTTCTCGGGAGACTAAAAATAGCATACTAGGATAAAGATCCATATATGATACATATCCCTCTTCAATGCCAATAACCTAGCAGCATGATATTTATCACAATAAAATGAATAAATGGTACTATACATGCTGACACTGCAATCTTATTCGACACCATAATTTCTCCTTTTCTCTTGTAATCTAGAAATCATTTGTCATCTCTCTCTCTCTCTCTCTCTCTCTCTCTCTCTCTCTGCCCTCATGCTGCCCTTTGACCTCGTCCCTTCCCTATATACATTTACATACGCATGCACGCACATTGCATCATATATTTATATAAGGAGCTTCCCATTGGACTGTCAATTTGGAGAAGGTAGAAAACCTTAGCATACAATCTGCTTCTAGTTCAACAAATCAGGTGCAGTTTCCATTTGTATGTAGCGTTTAAGAAGAGAGCTTTGCAAATTATATACTTGCTTTTCTTTGAGAAGCACTTTCAATTTATTTGAAAGCAATGAGTACTTTACCTGTTATAGTTAACAATCTTCATGTCATTTTCTTGCAATGTGGCTTGCAACATCCTTCCTGCCCCTTGAGGAAGAATCTTGGTTCTTAACTTAGCAAGGACTGCTATAAAGCTTTCTTACTTTTGTAGCCAAAAAAGAAAAGAAATGAAAAGAAGAGCTCTTTTGCATAGTTTTATCAACCATGGCTTGCATTCTAGAGTTTATCATGGTTGACAGCAGACTTCTCACTCTAGCATGCTAAGTAACGACTTCCCATTTTACTAGTTAAATGTCAGATAAAGGGTCCATGAAAGAGCCTATATCCAACTTATGAAAAAATATTAAGAGGATCCAGCTGGTAGACAAATTAAATGATAGGACCGACCCACTGCCGATAGAATTAAGCATAAATTCAATCATCAAATGATGGTGCAACAAGTTATCTATACTAATACAGAGGGAATTCCACATGTCCATCAGATGTTAAATGCATCATATCATGCATGAGTCATGAAAAAGAAAACCATAGGGTAGAGGCAAAGTGGACTTCTGGTCTCTTGATGAATATCTCTTGGTTTCTTGGGAAAGGAAATCTTAAATAAATCATTCCCCAAGAATTGAGACTCTTAAATCCCCAAAAATAATCATCTCAAAACCATTTCTTTCTGCACTATCGTTTATATGTGGAAATCTTGTGAAATTTTCTAACATGAGTCTCAAGTCCCAATCCCAATAAATTGGCACTTGGACAACTTTATGAGACTGATCACAGGCATTAATCATTCCTCTCACGTGCATTACGTGCAAAATAGTAGTCCATAGAGCAAGATATGTCAAAAAGATCACTTCCTGAACTTGTAAGTGGTCTAGGTCTTTGCATAAAGAGTCAATGTGACCAAGCCCACTTTACTAATTTCTTAGAGGTCATCCTGTTTTACTGCAACTTTAATTTCTGCAGTCAAGTTGTCCATTGTTTATTTCGGATAGTAGTTTCATTAACATTTGTGTTTCAGTTTGTTGCTTCACCTCTAATTCCAGGTTACTGCGATTTGGTTCCGTGGTTGAAAACCCAGACTGTTCCAAGAGCTTTTTAGCCAGTTATGTTCCTCACTAATCAGTCCAATCAAGTCCACAATTCTCATCTTCTTAGAAGCCAACTTGATTTGCCACAATGGCAGTTTTGCAGCTACATATTAGTTCCAACTACACTTTTGGCTTTGGTTTGTTGCTTAAGCTTGACCTTCATTTCAGACTGGCCCTGATTTTTGCAACTACCATGTGCTCCATGATTAATCTCATTTAAACTTGTCATGACTGTTAATTTGACCATTTAGAATTGTGTATTCTCATTTGTTAACACTGTTTTAGTGTTTCCAATGACATTTATAAGAAGTAGACGAGCTGACCTCTCTCTCTCTCTCTCTCTGGATCTGTCTATCTCTATCTATCCATCCATCTGTCCATCTGTCTACCTGCTTAACTGAACTTTAGTTTGGATAATCTTCATTTTAGACTATTACACTGCAACAAATCAAAGTTGATATGCATTACTATGCATGTTATTACACCAGTCTGCTTCTAGAAATTCCAGTACTTATTTTCCATTGCAGTATAATCAAGTGATATGCAAACTTTGACTTTGTTTCTGTAGATGGACCATGCAATACGGATGCGTGTAACTGAAACTCATTTATTTGAGAAAATGTATGACTGAAATTTGTAAGCTTATGAATAATCTTTTGGTCCTAGGATGAGTAAAGTTTAGTAGCCTATATTCTTCAATGCATGGCCTTGACTCTAATAGGTTGCTCTTCTGATGCATAATTCTTGTCTGTATTTGTATGTTATGCTGGTTGGTAAATGAACTGATTCCACTTTCCTATTGCTTCAACATGTTCTAATTTATATTCTAATTGTGTGATGTTTGAACTAAGTTTGAACTATATTTGAAAATTTCTATGTTAAGAAATTAGTAGACTAAAGTAATTTCATCTTTGATATTTAACAGTGACTGTTTGAAAGTAATATTCAGGGTGGTACATTTCTCACAAGCACAATGCATCAACTATCTAGTAGAAACTAACGGTCCTGTTCAGAACCTGGTTAGGTCATTCCTCTACGGCCAAGTCCAGAAGCCTAGTTTTGATTGATCCATTTTGTTTGAGAAATAAAATGATTCTTTGGTTATGAAAGTTATTCTATCCTACGGCTGATTAATTCTTTGCTTAGTTGTTGATTTCTCCAGAGAAATTTATTGATTCTGTTATGCTCAATTAAGTAGATGTTTAAAAATGTAACCTAGAGTTTTTGTTAATTGCAGGATCCAGTTAGAACCTTTGTTGGACGTGAAAAATACAAGAGACCCTTATGGGCAACTGATGCACTGGAAAATCCTTCAGTGGTTAGAATCAAAACTCCTTTTCTTTATTTCCTTGCTAGTTGTTTTGCATCATGCGCTCTCCCGGTCTGCAATCCTGCTTTTATTGTGAAAATTTGTGGAAGTATGAAGTCATTATGTTTGCATAGCATAGACTTTGATTTTATGCCAGAACTGCATGTTGTCATGCAATGAGGGCTGCAGTTTTAAGCAATGGTTAACAAATTTCAATTTTAAAATTGATTAAGAAAGGAAAGAAAAACAGAAAACCCAAAATATTATTGTGGCTAATTTATGAGGCAACTAATAGCTCATAAATGAAGTGTATCTGCTGTAAAACATGTTATGAGATACAAATAGGAAATGTTTACAAAACTTCCAAGAAAGACTCATGACACCCTTTTCCTTCTCTCTCTCTCTCTCTCTCTCATGTGTGTGTGCAACTGTGCATGCATGTGTCTTCATGCGTAGAAGGGGCCCATAGGCAAAGGTCTACACAACAGGGGATTGCCCTCCCTAAACTACCCCTAACCCCCCAAACCTTCAAGAAGGCCAGAATTGCAGGAGTTGAACCCAGATTTCTGATACAACCGCCAAGACTTTACCAGCTTGACAAGTGGGCACCAGGTACAGAATTCGACTTTTTATAGGATAGGTTTTAATCAGGTTTTGTCTTATAATATGGTGGATAGGAACTTTGATATTTTTATTTCGACTTGTCTAATATCCATGATACACTTCCTGTAGTATCAAAAGATTATCAATTTTCCTTCTATTTGTCACACGAACAAGCTTCTGATACTGAAAGCAACCCAGGTAGTGATTTAGAATGAGAGAGGTATATTTCTGATGGATAATTAAACAGTAATCTCTACAGAAGAAGGAAAAATATAGTGAGTTTAAAAATGGAGTTTGATAAATTCTTTTAGCAAAATGGGTTCTTCTTAGAATGGTCAATGCCAATAATTAATCTTCCAGCATAAATTGGGACTAAAAGATGTAAGCCAACAAAAGAATTGCATTCTTACATTTTTCATTGAAATATTACATAAATTGTTTTGCAATAAAGTTTTCTCTCGCATCTTTTCAAACCTGTTCCCTAACTTCAATAGATCTAAGGTTGACATTTCTGAGGGTTGTGATGGGTAATTAAAGCATTAAACATGCCCTTTTTAGTGGATACCCTTAGTGGCATGTGAACACTGATGTTGGCTCTTGGTTGTCAGCCAATTATCCTTCATGAATTGAGGCTGACCCTAGTGGTCATACCCCTTTGCTAAGCAACCAGAGATTCTAGGTTCGTATCTTGGTTGGTGTATCCCAAGTATTAGGATTTAGGTAATTATAGTGTGGGCAGATCCCCCTCTCTTTCTATTGAAAATCAGTTATTATTCAATAAGGTTTATCCATGATTCAATTATGTAACTTAAAAATTTGATATGCCCAAATCTTGTAAAATCAGACTGCAAACAAATTTCTTATTATGCTTTGGTTTTCCTATTAGATTAATATCAGTTTGACTTGGTCACAAATTATTACCTTCTCCATAGTTGCTTCAAGCTACCACCATCTTTACTGTAATTCAAATTTTAATGGCTGTGGTATTCTATTCTATTTGTCAACCATATATGCAGCAATTGATTCATATTTTGTCATTTATACATTCTACTGACTAAAGAGTGTTAATGCATGTGCCAGACAGTACAGGAGATGGCAATGCTGTCAACCAGTGTACTGAACATCAAATGGACGCTCCAAGGGAAACCTAAAAATCTGCTTGCAAGCATAGGTGGAGATTTGATACTTCGTGTGAATTCCCGATTCACATTAAACCAAATAAGTGGCCAAGTAACTGAACATGAGGAATCATGGAATTTGTCTGCATCATCTCCAATTGCTCAGGGGTATTTCTGGGTTTCAAGGACACTTTTCTCTTCTATTGAAGCGGGCAAAGATACGATTGATGCTGTTAAGAACATAAATTCTCGTTTTTCAACAGAAAAGGAGAATTTGGAGATCTATCCAGACCCATCTGGGGATCCTACAAAGGTAAACTTCTATGCTGCAATATATTCGTTGGCATTACCAGAACCACACGAGTAACCTAGCAAGTGGTTGGTTTTTTAACCATTTAACCATGCAATAACAAAGCTGGAGATATCTGGAGGCAAGCATGATGGCATGCTCTATATCAACTCCTGACTAGGCTGAAGTTACCAGTCTCTTAGGTAGAGTTGTGCATGCAAAGGGTAGAAACAGATGAATTGGGGTTCAGTAATAAATAGAAATAGAAAACCTTGCTTTTGAGAAACTTGTGCTGCCTGATCTTTCGTGACACTCTTCACATATGCAAACACAACAAAAAAGAGGATTTATGTAGGAATTAGCTGTATATCGACTCTTGATGGGTTTCTTGCCAATGGAAGGCTTTGGTCTAGAGACATTAAATTCCATACGAAGTTGTTTAGGAATGCATACCTGATGCTTAACCATAACCATGTCCTAATACAGTTGACCTGATGCATAATAATTGGTTATTAAAAACCTTATGCATTTTAGTTTTGTGGCACATTTGTTAATGTTCTGAGGTTTGAGACTCCGTCTTCAGTGCGTGAAGGATGTACGCCAGAGAGGTAGTGTTGAGCATGCCTGCATTCTGTTTAGGTGATGTGGGAGCACACTTTCTGTGATTTTATTGATTAATAAAGTAGGTGACAGTGGAGAACTTCTGGCTTCACTTCTAATAACCCACATGACATATAGAAAAATGTTTAAAGGATACAATAAAAACCAACACTTTCCAGGGCCTTGGCTCTGGAAAGTGCAGTGGAGCAATGGAGGATTAAGCAGGACTAATACGTTAAGGTACAGTTGATCCTAGACTGCCTGAAAGTGCAGTGCCGCAACCCTTGACTCTTCTGTATTGCTGTTGTGATTTTCTAAAGCCTTGACTGTCCTCAGAAGCACCCTAACATGCCTATCTAGACATGTCGGACAAGAAAAATCCGTGGAAGCTATATAAGAACAAATTATTCTGGATGCAATGGCGGTTTACAGGTTGGACAATTGGTGAATTGAAAAGGATGAGGCCTAGGTTATTTTCTGTCCTCATACATTGCAGATCATAGAAAATGTGTTATAGGGCTCTGGCAGAACATGTGATCCGTTAACTGAAAGCAGAATATTCCTATTGTTTCACATCTTCCAGTCATTTAGCTTGATATTCTTCAAAATTTAGAACTTATTTAAGTGCTTAGATGACCTGCAATTTTCAAAGGCAATGTCCTGGTTTCAGCCTATATGTGTTGGAACAGTTAATACTCAGTTTTTTGGTTTATCCTATAAATAACTGTGGTAATATTCACTCAGAGCAAAAAAAACTGCTGCAAGTAACACCTTTTTTTTTTCCTGATCCAGTTTTTTCAAAGAGACGACAGCTTACGGAGAGATGTCTTTCAGATTGCACTTCTCTTGGCTGTAATCTATTATGTTATACAGTTTTTGAGAACAACCCTGTGAATGTATAACTTAAAACCACAGTATTTCAAATTTTTGCATCTCAGTGTCCATATTGTATATCTCATGTTATATTCTCAACCCCTGCCATATCGAATTTATTAACTTATTCATGCTGTGCAATCTGGCAAGGACATTTTTCAATTCTCCATGAAATTTCTGGGGATGACATTTGTTTGCTTTTCCTTCCAACCATAAGAACACAGAAGATTCTTAGGTAATTTTAAACCTTCAATTCATATATTTGTTTTCTAATCTTAGGGGGTAAACTGAAAGGATACGCTGAAATGAAAATGAAATATGAATCATCAGTTGTTTCATATACTGAAGTTACTGGAATGAGGGGGACTGTGATGGGTCTTTAGGAACTTCTAGGGCTCTCCTATGGTTACCATCCACCTTGCTTGCTCAGCAAAATTCTCTCCTCTTCCAGTCATTGCATGGCATGCCTTTCTTCTGGTGTGATGGAGCTTTTTGTTGTTGTTGTTGTTGTTGATGATGATGAAGAAGAAGAAATGGTGCTGCATAGTTTGCCACTGAAAACTTGTTAGACAAAACAATTCTTTGCAAGAGACATTTGGCTTTTAGTAGTCATGCAAGCTTCCTTGTGTTATTCTGATAGTCTAAAAAAGGGAAAGTTCTATTCTACTGTGATCAATGTGATCAGCCTGCCAACACACTTCATCCTTTTTTGTTTCTGAACAGTTTGATTGAAATCCGCCAGGTTGAGAACTCCCAGTCCACTGAAGGAATCTCAGTTCACCAGAGCTAAGAACAGTGAGGATATGTTGGCATATCCACAGGAATCCTCAACTGATCTTGTCAATGCAACCTATAAGCCACGAGGTACGGAAGAAAATTAGACAGGTAACGGAGTGGTAGGGCACAAAGAACTGAGTTGAGGGTGCTTAACTAGCCACCACAAACGAGGATGCTGGCAGATTGAGCTATTTTTTAAGGATCTGATAGTGCTCTTTGAGAAGATGACATTATGACCAGATGCCAACTAAAAGCCAAGGACAATTACGTTTCAGGTTAGAGACTTGTCGGTGTAAGGCTTGGCATAAAGAATAATCTATCAACATAGGCTCGACAGAAAAGATTAATCTATCAACATATTGTAGTCCTTTTCAGTCGGAAAGAAGAGCCACAATGCAAGGATATCGGAAAGAAATAGAGACCTATATTTTATTTTTTTGAAGATATAGGCAAGGGAATTGATCTTTGTGGGTAAATATGCATTATAAAAATAGTCCTAGGTAAGAGAGAAACAAGAAGTCCCTATGTCTTCTCAATTTTAAAGATGAAGCCAACAAAAAAGATATAAAAAATAGAATAAATTTAAGAAAATTTAATCCTAGGCCCCTATTCAAACTTCTTTTGGATTTCTACAAGTGGGGTTCAAATCCAAAATTCAAAATACAAAATTAATACATGCCAATCTAAAGAAACAAAGAGAGAAAGGGAATGGAAAATCACTACATACCAAGGGGGGAGAGAGAGAGAGAGAGAGAGAAGCATTGCATAAGGGAATCTATGGCTACAAGAAGAGAGAGACCGAGGAAGCAGATGGGTTTTGTCTGGAAAGAAAAAGGAGAAACGTGATGAAGGCTCTTTGCAAAAGAGAGCAATAGAGAGATCCATCCTGCCCACTTGTTACCGCAAAGCCTTGTTTTTGAAGAGATCATCTTCAAAATCCAGCTTACATGCGATAGGCTCCCTTTCTTATCTATGGTAGTACAAAATCATCTAGAATGCGTCGCTTTATGAAGTCTGGTTGTGCTTAGTTAATTAGTCAGAGGAAGTCCAAGGAATGGCATCCACATATTTGCAATGACCTCGGTGATAATTTGGGGGCGTTGAGGGAGTTAATAGGCCTGATATCCGTGGTTGCTTGGAAACCCTTATTTTATTTATTTATTTTTTTTTTTTTTCCCTTGGGTATGATCTCTAGAAAGAAGAAGAATAGTTGATGCAAGAGAGATCAAGTCTTTTGCTCTGCTGCTCGATGGCGTTCCATAAGGATTTGAAGAGGAGAATGGGCAACCCATCAGGCCTGGTGGCCTTTTCACAAGATTAAAGATGGCTTTGCTTGAATTCCTCTTCAGTTAAATCCACACCTAGGCGAGATAAGTCAAGGGAATGAACTAGGAGAATAAGATCAAGGTCAATATGAGAGGATACTTCGGTGCCTTACAAATTTCTATAGAAGTGGGTCACTCACATCAGCATGGTTGGATGTTTTTTTTTTCCCAAAAAAACACTTTAATTACTTAGCGCGATTTGAACCCTGTAACTCCACAAAATCTAATAGGGGGTTAAAAAAGAAAGTGAAAAGAGGAGGTTCATTGACAACATACTTCTACCTGAATCAATTCAATTAAATGTCAAAAGAATCTTTCACAAGCTTCACTATAACCCTAGCCAAAGGTCATCTCAGCCGGCAGCTTTTACCATCCACAAGAGGAAGAAAAAGCTTTAGAAGAACTTGCACGTCAAGCAAAGCTTGGGAAATTATATAACCGAGCATGGCCCACACTCCCATCCTTCGGCTTTAATCTGGAGGTAAGGAGATCAAAAGGCCAAGGTAGGGAAGACAGCTTGACTCCATGGCTCAGGATTCAAACTCCAACCTTTGGCTCTGACCTGGAGGCAAGGAGATAAAAGAGCCAAGGTAAGAGAAGACATCGCGCAACTCGATCCAGAGCCAAAGTAGAAAAGTAAAGACACAGCTCAACTCCACGGCCAAAGAATCCTAACATAGCTCGACTTCATGACCAAGAATCCTCGATGAAGTTGAGCTTTGTTTTTCCCCCTTTCATTTTTCAATATGATCTCCCCTCGGTCTCGGGTCCTCAGCTGATGAATTTTGTTGAATTCACAAATACCAATCATTAGATTGATTTCAAACAGCTTATGGACCCTCCTGTTCACTAATATACTTTTAATATTTAATATTAACATAGAATACATCTAATAAAATATCAATTAGATAAATATCAACTAAACATCAATATAAAAATGAATGATATTACTGATATAAATTCAATAATGCTCATTTGTAATTTCAGTTCTATCGATCTGAACATAAACTGATCACTGACCACTCATCCATTTCATAGCCAATTGAAGACATTTGCAACTACCAGACCGACCTGTAATGGCTTTGAAACCAATCAAAGATAACCAACAGAATGCCATCGACATCAATCCGCTCTGTCGAAGGCACAAGCAGACAAGACAGACAAGCAAAGACAAGAAACCAACACAAACCTCTACTATTAATTATTTCAGCACATATTAACAATAAATGGTTGTGAAATGCTAGGGCTGGATGAGCACGGCACCAAGAATCCGTACTACTGGGATCTTTTTATCTTGAAGGTCCTCTATGCTCTTGATGAACCATGAATAAAAAATATGCGGAAACTGATTTACATGAAGCCTGAAAATTTATACAGGGCAGAGGCTTGTACAAGATTCGACTGGACAGCAACAATTAGCTCCGTCCGAGCCTCACAATACCATCAACCACTAATAATTACACATGAACTACTGGAAACCAGACACTAGCAAGGCTCGGGCAATAATACCACCA
The DNA here is from genome assembly GCA_017589505.3 of Metroxylon sagu. Classification (NCBI taxonomy): domain Eukaryota; kingdom Viridiplantae; phylum Streptophyta; class Magnoliopsida; order Arecales; family Arecaceae; genus Metroxylon; species Metroxylon sagu. The sequence goes on along the minus strand of JACVBY030000658.1, from coordinate 59,014 downwards.
CAAGAAGGCTGTACTATCCTCAGGGAACTAAAACCACTAAAGTATCATTCTCACCTTCGCCGATGCTGAAGCTGCTGCGCTCGTGCTATTCTATCTGCATACATTGGGAGGCGAACAATCTCTCCAATCTCATCCAGAAGCACTTCTTCGGTGATATTGTCCTTAATGCTCCGCATAACCTGTTAAGAAAGCTTAAGTATTAGAAGTGCCTGCTACGTGACTGTCATGCAGCAAGGCAAGGCCAAAGTAAGTACCTTCCGATAAGTGCTAATATCGTTTGGTGTTGCTTTATCTGTTCTGACTCGCATACACACCCAACAGCCTTCATTTGGATCCCATGCACACTCAACGATCTTTCCTGAAACGGATGAGATATCCTCGTTGCCTACACAAATAAGGAGACGGCTTCCAATTAGCAGAATTTAAAGAAACTATAATGGCTAAACTCATGCTAATTTGCCGATGAGAATGAGAAGGTTAAATATAATGATGATAATATCAATGACAAAAAACTTAACATAAAAGGATAAATCAGTGGTGGAAGATTCAGAGTACAAATAATATAACCACCATGTTGTGGAGGAGATACTCTTCAAGGATCCATCTGGAACCAACAATATCACGGTAAATGGAAAAAATTTGAGCTGAAAATGGATCGGATATCAGTATATCCATATCTGTAACCATTTTTATTGGGTGAATATGGATGCAAATACAAATATTAGTTGGATATAAAATTCATATCCATACTTTTTCCAAATGGATACAAATAAAAATCAGATATTGAAAGCATGGTTTCGGCTCTCGACAGGATGTCCCATGGGACATCGAGATGGATTCTATCCCCGTATTAGGATGGGACCAATGTCCCATCATTACAATTAGAATGTCTTAAGGCAACCATTGCCCCAAGTACCGATACGGGGCAAGACAATGGTGCATCCCAAAAAAACCAGGACAGCCCCATCCCATAGAATTTAAAACCTCAGTTGAAAGTACAGATATAAAAGCGAATATATGTCAAAAAATTGAACTTTATGATCATCAAATCAAAGATACCACTAAATGGAAGGTAAATTAAGGCTATTACTATGTTAATAATGACCACTTATTTTCTTCAAAAGTTCAAGAGTGGCATATAAGATTTAGATTACAAGTAGATCTAGATATTCGGATATAGATTGGATAATTGTCTACCCATATTCCTGTTTGCTTTTCTTTGATGAATAATGATACAAATACGGATATTAGCTGGATGCTCAAATTTGGTCTACATCTAGATAGATTTGAATACAAAAACAAATCTAGACAAATATTATCCGATAGACTTTCACCCCTTGGAAACAAGGAAATGGGATACTAACAGTTAGATCAACAGATGATTATGCCTAGATTGCTGTTATCTAAACCAACATTTCCATTTCCCTAGTGCCATCCAAACAAAGAATTTCGAGAGCCCAAAAATAGAACATTGTTGCATCAAACTATGAATTAGCTCATACTAGCAAATCTTAGCTTGCCTTCAATTTTTCTATGATATAGATGCGTGTTACTTCGAAAGGCTTTATGCAATGATGTGTTAAATTCTTGTCCTTCCGGTCATGAATATAAAACTACTACAAATTGCCAGGTTTTAGAAGTTCCCAGCATGGGGCCCAACTTGGTGATCCATTATTTATGACATGAGATCCTAGCAAGAATTTATTTTAAATTTTCACCAGGCAGTGTTTTCCACATAAATGTATCTATTCAAATTAACTCACTGTTGGAGGAATAATTTTATTTCCAATATGGGGGGAAAAAAGCATGCCGTTGAAGGATCAATCCAAGGTACCAGAAGTTATCACCCACTAATATAAGCTCCCAATATGGTAGTGAATAAGGGGCAATAGAAAAAGTTTACGAGTTGTTTCTTACTGACTCTTGATCCAGATAAACAACCATCTTGTATTCCATTAAACATTCAGAACCACAGATTCAAAACAAAACAGTATATAAACAACATCAAACAATATATTAGATAGACTAACAGAAAAATTTAAGAACCTAAATCAAAATCAAGCAACAGGATACAGGGGAAAGAATGGGACAGAGATAAGCAAAATCACAGAAAATATCATACAAGAGAAAAAGGATGAACAACCAACATAACTACCCACCTCTAAATGCAACCCGTGCCCCATCCATGAGTTTCTTTTTACCTCTCTCAAAAAGAAAAAGCAACTCGCGACTCTCACTTCCCACCTGCATACATTAAACCTGTAAATGAAGTTCTCTAATACCTATACACAAAAATGAATTTAGAATCTTAAATGCAGAGAACAGTATGTCATCAATTTAATATTTAAACCAAAGATGAAATCATAGGATCAATTGTTTTATAGTGAAGTAGCAAACAAACCTCAAACAGAAAATCGACTGAGTTCATCTCTGGATACTTCCACTTTAGAAGACCTTCATGAGTGCGAGGCACATAAGGATCATCCCAACCCTGGAAAAGTAAAAGTAAACATAGTTATTCATTATAGTATAAGCTCAGTACAATAAAGTCATTAAGAAGTTTGTCCAATAAAAAAGGCATCAAGCCTCTTAGAGATCACATGAAGAGCTTTTAAAATACACACACGAAGTGTGAAAGATATATTGGCATGTAGATGATATTGTGACTACCATCTTGCACTTATGTTCCATCAAAATGTTATTAGAGACAAAATTCCACCAACTCAACAGCATGTTTCATTGCTGTTGTGATATACAATATAAACACCTACACAAGCTTTACATCAATTAAACATTTTTTTAATTCTTGAGCCCAACAATTTTATTTGTTAACTTGAACTGCAAATTTCAGTATCGCACATTAGTTTGCCAAACATATAAAGTCTAGCTACATGTTACTTTTTCTTATTATCTTTATAAAAACTTGAATACAAAGCAATAGATTTTAGAATACAAAAACAACAGAGACATTCCATTCACAGCTCAACCAGATCAGTTCAGAGATTCTTCCAGGACAAAATACACATGATGAGGTTGCCAAGTCTTCCCGAACATATAATTGACCACTTTAAATTATTAAATAATCAAATACACAATATAATTTTCAAGATTTTCATAAGTTTCGATTGTTTTACATAAATTGTGACAGAAGTTGCTAACCATACTTGGTTATTGAAAGATTATAAGCATTCAACTTTACCGACAAATTTTGGCATGTTTTGCAAGAAAGTGATCAGGAATATGATTGGCTTCACTAAAGGTTATTTTTTAGTTCTACCTTCTGATTCTGCCATTTTGGGCTGTCATAAGGTTTGCTTCAAATTGGCAACAAGGTAACATCAGAAGGATGGATTTGCTTTTGAAGAGTTGCAGGAATTAAAGACATCTTTTGAGTGAACTGGTGGGATTCTAAAATGATGGGATGGCTAGATAAAAGTATAGAACCAATTCTATTCTAGAGACAATAAATAAGAGAAGATACGTAAAGCGCAAAGGACCAAAATATGGTTACGAGTATATTAGAGTAACAAATAATAAGATTAATAAAAAAAAGGTTGATTTCCAAACTTCAAAAAGGATTATTTCCAAAAAGGGGCCATGACAGTGAAATCCAAAGATGAAAAACATTAGGTTTCTTTATTGTCTGCACGAGATTCATAGGTTTCAGAAAAGGGCAAACTGAAGTGATGAACCGGCCTTTAGTTAGTTATGGTAAATGGGAAAAAGGCCAATCAAAAGGAAAGAGCAAATGGAATAAATATCTGACTCCTCAGTTTAGGTGTAAGTATGCCTGGCATTGCATGCCCCTCTTCTCTTCTTTTAGAAGGGACCAACACCTTTCAAAACTGGTTACCAAAAGAAAGAAGTTGGTCTAGGGTTTATTTATGGGAGCCCATGAGATGTAAATCCTTTCTTTTGAAAATTGAATAAAGAAATTGGTTACCGAAAAATAAGGGATAAAAGAAAAGGGCTGCTTACTTCCTCTGGATACACGTGTTCCTCTGCCCAACTCCTCTCTTTAATCTCTGGACAGCATCTTTATTTTTTATCTTGGGCAACTTACTTGCAAAAAATCTATTGAACTGCTTAAATCTTTTTTTTATACATCTTTTTTTATACAGCTTTACACTGATTTTTTGATAATTGCTGATATTTATATCAGTTTCTTTACAAGCTTTCTTATGCATGCCTATTCCTTCAATAAACTTAAATATTCTGTCTGCATCAACTTTGAGATTGCCCGGCAATATTTTAATTATTGCACACATACAAAACCCTTTTGACACAAAAGTATGTTTGAGATCATTGTTTTTTTTTTTTTTTTTTTCCTGGCTTTCACATTCTTAGACTGTTTTAAGTAACTCTTCATCAAAATCATATGCCTGTGGCCAGATTTCCAGGGCAGTAACCAAAAATTTTCATGGAACACACTTAAGCTTCAAAGGGATCTTAAAAACCCTAGCTGATGTCTCCATTACATTAAGGCTGCATCAATGTACCAAATAAAAAGTACTAGTGAAGGCAAAGCATTTGGCACAGCATGGTTTGACTTCTTCAAGAATGTAAAAATTTCAAAACAACCATTTGCGATCAAGTACCTGAAATATAAGACCATCAGCTGCATGTGATAGCTTTGGAATGAACTCCTTCAGAAGTTTAACAACAGTAGATAACAACCAAAAGTCCTTCCTCCTAACCTGGTTTATTTTTTAAAAAAAAATAAATAACAAAAATATCAAAAGATGTGGAGTTATATGTAGGTAATGAAAGAAAAACAAAATAATTGTATCTTAGATCTACTTACACTAAATGGTTCCATGTCATATCTGTAGATTGGATTACATTTGCCTTCACACTCGAACTGTTTTCTCTCATAATTCCGAGGCCGAACTACTTCCTCCTCCAGTAACTTCCACCTTTCAGAAAAGGGCAACTGCACCATGAAATGATAATATAGCATCACAATTTGGTAATGCAATAAATTTGTAACAGTTTAAAAAAGAAAAGAATAGAATAGTAACCCTTCATCTGGTAACCAAAATCAAGAATGCCTTAAAGTAGTCAAACTTTGGTAGCCAACAGCTGTCACTAAATATTAATATAATTACAACCATACTTTTCTTTTTTTTTTGGGGGGGCGGGAGGGGGGGGGGGGGGGTGGGATTGCTGTTCACATCATGGATATATGCAACTAAACCACCAAGCCTTGTCCAACTATTTGGCATTGGCATTGCCGATCCTCCTTGACCAAGCATTCCTATTCAAGCCTTCCTTCAATGTTCTTTCAAGAATGTCTTTTATTTCTAGAGCTTCATGTGTTGTTTGCCGATATAACATCAACCCTCAACCTCCTCCATCCAGACATCAGACCAGCATCAGTAGCTGTTACATAAATGGCATCTTGTAGATCTACTTTATCATTTTTCACATTTCTTTGAGATCTCATTGAGCATCTTGTCAAGCAAAAGATTTGCAACAGAAGAATTTTGGAACCACTTTGATATTAGGATAAGAGAAGCTTAGAGAAATTAATTAGTTGGCATATTTGATTACCCTACAGCAACATAGATATTCAGAGAGACAGGCGTTAAATTGTCACTAAACAAAATAATAGAATATCATACTCTAACATGACAGGAAACTTTATTATCATTTTCTTCAATCTAAATAAAAATTATAGGATTCAGATCATTTCAGCAAGAAATTTCTCATAACAAGGCAGTCAAATGTCCTGACCAGTACAAGTTCCATGGTTGAAAGTTTTGTCCAGAACTTTGAAATTGGAACCAAAACCTTTCAGTTTCACCTAGGCCTGTAACTGTATTGAGCTTGAATGAGCCTAGGTCTAATAAAGTCAGTTTTCAAAATATTTTCGAGCTATATAGTCTATTATTTATCAAGCCTAATCCAAGCTTATTTTTGAATGGAGTTGAATATGAGCCAAACGAATCAGGTCGATAATTCCAATCAAGATGAAAATAATTTAAGCTTAGAACAAGCTTCGTTGAAATTTGAATTAAAACTTTATCCAGCTTGAACAAACATTTAACTGATTCAAACAATCAAACTTAGAAGTCAAATAACATTTAATCATAAAACATAAATCTAGAAAATTATTGAATATACTATGAAATATATCATCATGCCATAAACATAATAATTTTGTAACTAAGCCACAAATTAAAATTTTCATATGATTGTGTATATATTTATATTAGTTTTCTGGCATGAGTTGCATGTGCATTGCTGGAATTGAGGATAGCAAAAAAAACATTAATTGATACATATAGTTGATTTACTACAATTGTGACAACGCAACAAAAAGTATGGAGAAAAAGAAAACCAACAATTTTTTTTTATAAGATACAAAATAAATACCTTCTGATAGTGATTTTAGCATGCATCTTATTACATTCTCAATCCACAACACTGGCAAATTTTACATCCTAACTGACAAGAACATTAGATTTATCATGTGAACACTAGCCAAGCATTCTTAAGACCCATCTATTATATTATATACAAGAAACTAATTCATAAATCTTTCGCATAAGAATGTCTCAACAAAAAAAAAAAAAATGCAAGTCACCATATATTTTGGCATGGATTCCATTAAATAAAGAATCGTTGCTGGAATAATTTCTCACGAATCAAAGCCAGAAGATGGCATTTGCAATTCTTAGGTCCTGGTAAGTACATTAGTTTTCTAAAAATAAAACAAACAACTAAATATGGCATTGCAACCCATTTGTTATCCTACAAAGTGAATCTTGAGCAATGCATCTCCATGCAAAGTTTCAGTTTGATTTTTCTAAAGCATCTTGGAAGAATCAAACAATAAAATTAATCATGATTTTTTTTTAAAAAAAAAAGTTCTTGGACTTGTCTTTAAACTATGGATGAACTACTTTCACCCATGCTTTCAGGCCATGTTGTTTTGATTCACTAAACCTCATCTAGCTGCTTGTTCAGTATCTCCATCCAAACTTCAAGTTGGTTTCCATTTCGGTTACAGAATATCAAGAGATCTAGATTCAAGATCAAAGACAAAAGTTTGATATGAAATTCCATCTCTTGTCGTTCTTCTAGCATTTTCAAGTGTTTATTATCATTCCTCAATAGTTCTAACCTATTGTAACTTATAGATTATAAATTCCACAAGCTGTTTTCATGTCCTCATAAATGTTAATTAACATGGTTAGTCTCAAGCAATTGAAACATATTTTCTGAGATAATTATTGCAGCAGTAGTAAAATCATGCATTTCAAACTCACAAACATTCAGAGCTAGAAAATCATACAGAATATTTCATAATAATCTGGTGTCCTAAGGGGAAAAAAATCTTGCACATTAATGAGCAAGATACCTTAAAGGAAAGGGGTTGATGGGAGAGAGAAAAATAAGAGGAGAAAATAGGCATCCATATATAGAGAAGAAGAACAGAGAAGGAAAAAAAGAAGTGGATGAGGAGACCCTTATGGCAATTGTTCTCAGGTTAAAAATTGTTTGCATCACAGGGAAACAAATAGAGTCTGTGAAATGTTATAAAGACTTCTATAAACAAGAAGCAATATGAGACATTTTTCACAACACTATCAAATGAATCCACCTGACAAGTAACATCATCCAAAAGTATTCAGCCTTAACAAAGCTTGTGTGAAAAGAGAGTGAATGGCAGATATTCCTAAATGATCAGTACTTGAGAGCTTATTCTGCTTGCAAAACTTTATTTTGGTCTTGCGCATTTTTAAATACAACCAATTAGGTGACTTAAAAATAAAAATGATCACAATCTTAAAGTCAGAAAAAAGGTAATAATTCAAGTCTCAGCAGGACAAGGGTCATCTCAGCCATTCCGTCCTATCCCAAAGAGATTTTAGAACCGGTCTCGACCAACCCATCCTATTATGTCTCGGTCATAATATATTATAGTATCAATTTTAAATATATCTAATTTATCATAAAAATATAACTTTTGAAGCTCAAATATATTTAAAAATCAAATAAAACATTAAAGCTTCATAATTTTTTTTAAAGAAAAAAGTATCTCAAGCAAGTATAGGGACACCTCACTACGTCAAGGATCAAGACGGGACAGAAGACGAAGCATCTCATTTTGTGAAAAAGTCGAAATGCCTTTATCCCATGAGATTTAAAACCTTGAAAAAAAAAAAAAAAAAAAAAGGGCAATCTTAAGGATGCATTTCTTCAAACTAGTATTTAAAATTTTTGACAGTAGACTAACTAGGTATAGATTCCAGAAAGGGTAACATGGACCCACAAAGATATTAGTAAATAGTAATTAATCACCAAAAGAAAATGTATATATACATAGAGGCTAATAACGCAAATTCAGCCACCCATTCCTTTAAACAAACACAAGGCATATTATGATTCTGAAAAATTAATAAGACAAAGGATGAGAAGTTATGCTGGCATGGAACACAAGTCTGACCTTTAAATCACCAATGGTCTGCAAGGGACAAGCTCACATTTTGGCCATCACAGATGGCGAAGGGGAAAGCAATGGTGGCAGTGGTGTCTAAAGGAACACAACAGAGAAAGGTGATGCAGTGGCTGGGCAGTTGTCAAGGTGCTTCTTGGAAAAAGGTAGCCCTATGACCAGAGAAGCATCTCACCGGATTGCATTGAACAGCATGTGTTGTCATAGGTTGCTATGGAAACAGAAAAAGGAAAGCAAGAGAATGAGGGGAAGTCTCGTCCTCCAATAAGGCCCTCTGGATGGCCCTTGCCACCTTCGCTTAGGGCTACCCCATTGGAATGGGCATCGCACCACCATCCACTATCTCGAGTCCATCATCTGGAACCCCAGCTAGTAGTCCTGTGTCACCCCATGTCACAAGCCATTTGGACAGCACAAGGTTGATAGTAGAGGCCAAAGGTTATCCAAGGGGTCACGTAAAGGAGAGGATGAGAAGAGACAGAGGTAGCAGTGCCATTAGAGTCAAGATGATGGGATGGGCAAATGGTTGAAGAAGGGATAGGGAGAGCAAAGGAGAAGGATGAGAGAAAGCCCACTCTAATCAACCTTTTTAACCTTCTAAAATTATTCTATTCCTCCCCATTTCCCATACTTGAATGTTCATTGATAGATTTGACTAATTTCATTTAAATAGGAAAAGAAAATTGTCCATACCTGACCTAACCTGACCTTACCTTACCTTACATATTATATGTTCCAATCTTGTCAAGCTGAGACTGATCAGCCAAGTCATAATCATACACTATGAATTAAAAGGATTAATAACATCAAATAAATGCACCACAAATAAGATATTTTTAGGTAAGTCATTAATCAAACATTTTATATATTAACACTCAGAAACATAATTAATTAATTAAGACATTAAAAGTTTTATATAACAATGATTGCTCCAAAATTTCAGGAGAAAACCTAAAGCACCATGTCCAGAAACATGACAAATATAGTACACTTGTCACCTCATGAGCCATAGCAATATACTCTAACTCTATGAAGCATCATAACTATGCTATCACTAAAAGCTTTTACACAGCCAAAAATTCAGAAAATGGAATAACCTATATGCTGATAATATTAGATGCCTAATTAGATACAATATTAACTATTACGCCAAGCTTGATTGAACCTGATTTATCTCAGGCTTAGCTCAAAATTAATTTCAAGTCCGAGAACCAAGTTCAAGCTCGATCAATTAAATGAATGAAATTTTCAGGTTTAAAATTAAATATAAATTGATTTTGGTTAAGCCTGACATTTGTTTGTATGCAAAATTGCAGCCAATCAAATCAAATGAATGTAGCTCTAGCTCAAAATTATTTTCAAGGCTGTCTTAATTAAACACAAACTCAATCAAGCTTGGTTCGATAGACCCTAATTCAACGATCAATATTCAAGTTACGAACATTGATTCTCTATAGAAACTTATACATAACGAAATATATGCCACACTAAAAATAATACCTTGCAACTACGACTAGCTCATCCAAGCCTATGAGTTGCACATGACACTACAAATTAATCTCCAAAGTATTGAGAGAATAGCCCCACAGTCGCATAAGCAGCCGGCCTTAAAACTGCCAAGTTCACTTTGATTAATAGTTGACTACTTCTACCAAGCGTTGGTGCACATGTAGGTTCAAAACCATGGACCTACGTAACCAGTATATATTATCCTGGTGTATGAAACATCAGCCCATCTAGGATGTAGAAAAACTTGCCCAAACTTATATTTTAATATGTTGCCATTGCCCCTCGCATGTCTTTCAGCAAATAAATAACTTGATAGTACAACACCATATCTATTCTCGCCTAGTTTCTAGAAATTATTATTCTTTCTGATCATAAATCTTGCACCTTGAATTTGATGATGAAAACATGAATGATTAGGCCTTTCCACGTTCAAATTCTTAATCATGTCAATCATCTTTATTTTCATCAACAACACAAAATGTTAGTTACTGTAGACAACACATTGTTCATATATCATGAAGTAAAGGTCTTTATATGTTATTAGCTCAAAGATTCGAAAGTTGTGTTGCATATACATGTTTCTTCAATGACAAGCTCATGGGTAGACCTCGATCAAAATGCTTGGAATTCTAGCATGGGATATTTACGTGCAACCAAAAGATTCGTATTTTAATGGTTCTCAGAAGAATTTAAAAATCATTCTGAGTGCCAGTCATCTGATTCATAAATTTATACAGTAAAACTCTTTGTAACTATTCCAATGGTTCTCACAAAATTTAAAAATAATTCTTAATACCAGATATCTGATTCACAAATTTATATGGTAAAACTTTAAACCACAGCCACAATCATCAAGCCTCATCTCAATAATTTGAGGTTGGCTTTATAGATCCTTGTTCACCAAGAATTCCTATCTAGAGCCACCTCTATAATTATGAGTTTTTTCCATATCTTTCCTCAGAACCTCTATCCATGTTACCTTAAATCTTTTCCTCATACATCCTTCCACAGAAATCCAAATTCATGTTCTTACTAAAGCCCATTAAAATCTTCATAGCACATGCCCAAACCATCCTAATTGATCCTCCATCACTTTATCCTTACTATTTGCAACTTCAACAACTCTTCTAAAATGCTAATTACTTAGTCTATCCTTTCTAGGTTTACCATACATCCATCTCAACATTTTTATTTTTTCCACACTTGTTTTCCTGAACCTTTTGTTTTGCCCAACATTCAGAGTCATACAACATTGTACATCTTAATGCTGTTTTATAAAATTTTCATTATAGACACGAAAGGATGCATCAGTCACATCATACTTCAGTGATATTTGTGGATAGTCTCAGAACAACATTCAAAAGAATGCTCATTATACTTTGATTCGTCAAAGATTTATGAACCAAAAACATCACTACAATCAATAGCCAAGTTATTTTTTTCATAAAAACATTAAAAAAAAATCAATAGCATGCTTTCATGCTGACATATTTTTGCTTTTAATTAACAGAACATAAGATAAGGACCATATAGAGGCATTATGGAGAAAAGACACTAAAATCTTTGGCCATAACTAAATTTGCTCAAGTACCACAAACTTGCAGCACTTAGATCACCAACATATCTATCTTTTTGCCTTTGCAACCACCATGCACTCAAAGGATCTCTCCTAAAAATATAATTAAAGAATACTTAAAATTTCTTTCTATAATTGTGAGTGTCCATCTCTTTTGAACTCTTTGATTTTCACTTGATCAAATCACATGCATTTTTCCAGTACCAATCATGTACAGCACTTTGACATGGACTCAACCTAAATTCATGTCACTAGATTCAAATCCCCGAAATTTTGTGTGAATCACTTCCTCGCACCTACCCCAAGATCTACTCCACCATAAAATAAAATAAAATTTAGGGCACTAACTATCCAGAACCAACTTGCAAGAAACAATAACAATCAACAATCAATATAAATGTTATAGCATTCAAATGCTTGCAAGCACCATAGAAAGACATCAGCTGAACTAATAACTAAAATAAGACAATTTACAAATAAACAAGTTTTAGAAAAGATTTGTCCTTTATTTTATCTCTAATCTTAGCCCAAGAAAAGCTCGGAAAAATCCGAACAGACCCTGCTAAATCATGAAAGTCAGGTGTTACAGCGTACAAAAAGTGCCCTTCATGTGGGCAACAATGAAAAAGTTAATTTCCTATTTTGAACCAAAAATTTAAGAAGAGTTAATTCAGTATATGACTAAATAAAATTTGGGCAGCACTTTAACTAAAAACTTGGATCATAAGACCAAAATGAAACTTGATGCATCAAATGGACCCAGATTATTAGTCCACCAATTTGCAGAGCCTGGGACGGTTCACTTCTAACAAGCAACACTGCATCACATTTCTAGATGCACCACATTTCATCCTAATGTTCAGACATATAATACACTATTAAGGCTCACACCAAAAAGAATAAAACTTTCATCCTTTCTGCTAAAAGTAAAAAAGTTTCATTTACTTCCGAAGATACCAGAAGATAAAATTACGTGAGCTCATATCGGAACAAGTTAAAATCATTTTTCCCAATCTTCTCAATTTGGTTAAAACCAGAACGGCCAGATATGGAATCTAGAACAAAATGACTTAACTCCAACCAAATTCAAGCCTAAGTAATATATACATATATGTGTGTGTATATATATATGTGTGTGTATCTAGAACATACATATATACAAATATGTGTGCGCGTGCACGCATGTGTGTATATATGTATCTATATGTATGTATGTATATGTGTGTGTGTATATATGTATCTATATGTATGTATGTATATGTGTGTGTGTATATATGTATCCATATGTATGCATGTATGTGTGTGTATATATATGTACGTACGTATGCATGTATGTGTATCACTTTTTCATGTGTATGAAAAAGCATCTGTAAAGTATGGGGAGTTATCAAAATAACTTTCCATACTTTATGTTATAGCATTGACATCTTTAAACTCTATCATTTAGCCAACATTCAAATCATTGTAAGCTAAACCATACCGAATCAAGCAGTTTGGGGTAAACCGAACCAGCCTTGAATTAGAACAGTTCAGCCTCTCAGTTCAGTACAGGGGACGAACCAATGAACTGAGCCAAACCGTTCGATTCAAGGCAGTTCATGGGTTGGGAATCCTGGTTCACTTGATCGGTACGCCGCCAGTTTGATACAATATGGCCCATATCGAGCTGCACTGGCCTAGTACCGAAACAGTACCGATTCCCCGAACGTAAAACTTGATTTGAATTAATGAACTATAATCCATATTCCACATAATAATATCAACATTACAAACATTAAAATAAATTATTCATCATTAAAAGGAAAGTAAAACCCTCTCCATCCTTAAAGTCCTTGGGGTAATCACTAAGGCATATCCAAGAAATATCCTAGGTATAACATAGGCGCATCCCAAACCTTGAAATTTTGAAAATAAGACACTTGAAATAAGTACCCAACATGCATCCTAGAAGCATCCAGCATCCAAAAAGTATCAATATCTGAAAAGTATTTATTTTGAACAAAGCATGCAATTTTATGTAGCATACAAATTGGAAAAGCAAATGACTGGTTGAAGAAAAGGAAAATAAAACATAACAAAATTGTGAATGGTCGACAAATTTCTGGTGTTGAATATTTACCTTTATAACAGAACATGAATTAAGTGCCACCAAATCATATGCTAAATATCTTCTCTTCAGTCCTGTATCAGGTAGTGTGTCGATGATCATTTCCCCATCAATCAAAGTCAGGTTATGACAACCCTTGCACATGATAATAAGAACAGGTTACATTGTGCATAGAAGCCAGAATAAGCATGCTCTTAAGAAGTACAGCATAACTTATTCTAGAATCAACATTTTGTACATACTAACCTCATTCACATTCTTCAGAGGAAAACGCATTTGAACCCTTCGAAAGCAAAAATTTCGGTCAATTAAGTAACAGCCATGTGTGGTAATAAGCATCATATACCGGGTCCCATCAGCCTTCCATGTAGCATAATAATACCGCTGTCTTAATAATTGCAGATTGTCCCTGCAAAGATGATGTTGATTCAGTATGAACCGAATAAAAATTATGATTAAACATGGAGCAATAAGTGCATAACAAATAATCAATTCAGCTAACCAAGTTTAACACATTCTGTATTTTACATTAATGCATTCATTAATCCATCTAATACAGATGCCTCATGGATAGGCAAGCAGTGAAGACATCAGACAACAGCATGAGTCTGCAGGAGTTTATTCAAGTTCAGCTTAATCATCTATCTTGAGAAGTTTTCTCCACCTTGAAATTTCACAGGTGATTTTAGAAGTCCAACTTTCCAACTGTGCAGCAAGGAGTTTTAGGTGAGAAAAAGTTTAGGGTTTCCAGAACTAATTTTTTTTAAAAGAAAAATCGAAAAGTCTATTTTGAATTTCATGAAGGGATGACATGTCACATTTCTAATAGAGGAGTAAAATCAAATTGACTTACCATCCAAACTTAAGGAGACAGATAATTTGCTCCAGTTGAAGGTAAAACAGGCAATAATAAGACACAAAGCAAGCAGAAAAGCAAAAACAAAATTTAGACAAGAAAATAGAGAAAACAAAATAGCTGGGACTCTAACCAACCAAACCCCCTGAGACAAAACAAAATAAGGTCCCACAAACAACTCTTCTTTTATTGCTTTTGTACCACATATTACATCCCTGGACAATGACTACTGCAGTGAGCAAAATGTGTTTTCAGTGCTAAAAATCACACTTACAAGCACCTTTTACTATATCATAAGCTCTTCCAGTCAGTCTAGCAATGAATCATAAGCTATTTCCCATTAACAAATTATAAGTGACGAACACTTCACAAATCATTTTGCCATAGTTTTGTTACCCACCAATACACTCCACCCAAGCACACTCCCACCACCCAGATGGCCTATACCATGCATTCATGCCCTCACCTACAAGCCCCCACCACCAACAGCCCCCCTTTCTTCCATTCACAACCCAAGGTCCTAAGCCACACCTCACCACCCACTAGCGCGCACAGCCTATGCACCATCATCATCATGCAGCCATATCCTGCTG
Organism: Metroxylon sagu; assembly: GCA_017589505.3. Classification (NCBI taxonomy): domain Eukaryota; kingdom Viridiplantae; phylum Streptophyta; class Magnoliopsida; order Arecales; family Arecaceae; genus Metroxylon; species Metroxylon sagu. The sequence goes on along the minus strand of JACVBY030000658.1, from coordinate 43,909 downwards.
CTCATCCCCATTAATTTGGAAGCCTACCCCATTCCCATTAGTTTTTCTATTTTTAACATATATATTTATTTCCCAAAAGTATTCAATTTTAACATCCATAATTTGATTGGTTGGCCTAATAGTTGAACTGCAAGCCTGGTGACCTGGTCAAACCCTAGCTCAGGTCTATGTCCATTCCAGGTCTAATAGCAGTCACCTGAAAAATTCCATCTCCAAACCCTAAGCACATAAAAGCTACCACATGCAATTCAAATAGAGCTTCCAAAAGAAGGAAAGTCTTTAAAAGCATATTAAGTGGAAAACCAAATGTATTAGAAAACTACATTGTTTATGCCCAGTTAGAGCAGTTGTTCTGACTCGGAAATTATTCATCTTCCAAACCTTAATCAGTTACAACAATATTCTGTTTATAAACTCTGATACATACTTGGTCCAAAAGGTTGCCACCACTATTGTCTACAAGATTTTATTGGATTTCTCAGTCTTTAGATAACGAAAATAATAAAAACAAAGTATGATCTTTAATTTATCAACTAATTTACCTCAGTCTCTTCTTTTATTGGTAAATCTAATGATTGAGAAAAATAATTCTTTTGCTGCAGATATAAATAGCTTATTTTCAAATAGGGGTTTTGACAGCCCTTGGCACCTGCTACATGGTAGGCTGCAAGAAAATTAGCCATAACAATGAATCATAAACATGCTGATTAAGATGGTTTCTTGCATAAACATTAAGCTAGCAAAGAACCAAGACGAGGAAAAGATCAGAAGATACCCAAGTATAAGTCTCAGAGGTTATACCTTCACAAGATAATTCAATTGGTTTTAGCAAGGTTTGTATTTTGTAAAGTTCATGAAAATCATTAACACAAATACTAAGATAAACCAAGAATAGAATACCGAATCAATTTTAAAATGACTAAAGAAAGGGTGATATGGTCCTTAACAATCACAAACCACAAATACTCTTGGCTATGTATTGAATATTAGTAAGAAAGATTTTAATTTGAAAAAAAAAAATAGACCTGTTGAGAGAAACAGGGTGTGATCCTGGAAAATGTGCATTCCCCCTTACCTGAAGACCAATAAAAACAAGCACAGTAATAAGATATAATCAATCAAGATTGATTGTAAAATGCGAACTCCTAGAAAAATTTAATTAATACACACCAGTCAAGGAGTGTGAAATAAAAATGCTTAAACCATAGGGTTAAAAAGAAATACTTAATATTGCAGCAAGGTGTACCATGATGTCATGATGACCTTGTGATTAAAGTTGGTAACACATGAGGCTATATTTTGCACAACATCACGTTAAACTTTAATAGATTACAATAGTTTCTAAGTGAATGGATTGTAACATACAATTACTTGGGTAACAATAAATCTAGTTTGTATCACAATGTCAAAGTCAGGATCTAGGATTAAGCGGGCATGTGCAACAGTTCACAACTTAAGAATTTAAAAAACAATTTGGGAGAAATTGGAGAAGAGAGAAACGGAGCTTAACAAATACTGTGAACATCTTGCCAGAAAAGCAGAGAAAAAAAAAGTACAAAATAAACCCATCACAAACTATTCTAAAAATTTAACAATAAAAATTCTAAAAAAGAGTGCTTTCTGGAAAAACAATAAATGAAGACTTCAAAAAATTTGAAGTATCATCCAATGATTCAGACAGTTATTTCACTATGGTATGCTAAATGGTGAACATGATAACAAATACAACAAATTCGATTGGAGGAAAATGTGCAGCTGGAGAAGGCAAAAGAGAGGGAACAGATTCCATACTGAAGGAGTTAAATCAAGTAACTGGTAACAAATCTGACGCATTGAGTCTTGTTGGTCGTATGGTATTGCATCCCCCAAAACATCATCATTTGTTATAATTTTGTTTTCCATATGCTCCTGCCAGTACATAAGATTCCCAAAGTCAAACAACTTACCCAAGATAACTAATAATAATTAGAACTGCATGTAGATAAACATTAAAACATCAGTAAAGCAGGATAAAAGAAATGGAGGGCATGACTGTTGAAGTAATGCAAACCCCAATTGACATGAGGAATCACACCTAATTAGCAGCTAAGAAATGTGACTCAGTTAAAATTTAGAACAGAATTCTAAGACCTTTCAAGCTGTTTTTCCATTTCATTTTGGGAAAAAAAAAAAAAAAAGAAACAACAATGACAGGCACAATACAACCTTGAATGCGGTCTCAGATCTCCTTATCAGCAAGAACTCTCCTTTTGGACAATAGTACAAAAGCAAGAAGGAGAGAAGACAACTAAGAATTAACAGATGAGAGGACAGGATACAAGAAGAAGAAAAGAAGAAAAGGAAGAAGAAAGAGGCCTGCAGCCACTTCTAATCCTGAAATAAATTCACAAACTGATTTTCCAGCCATGTACATTTCTCTTTTAATAGCCTGACAACCTTTTGAAATAATTACATGAACATGCGAGAACCAAATCCTACCCAGCTAATACTGGTCAAACCCGTCTCTTGAATGCTGTCAGGACTCATAAAACATAAGATCTCAGCCAAATCATATTTCAATTTTTAACAGTTTTAGTTCTGCAAAGTTTGATTCCCACTAGGACACTTAAAACTAAGCAAATTGACACCCCTTGTATGCCTAAATGCAGCCCATATGGACAAAGAAAAGACTTCTAAAATAATCCATAGAGATCAGCAAAACAAATCTTATCACAACTTGTATAAGTAGAGTGTTTTATTCTGGATTCTGGAATAAATTAAGGAAGATAAGAACAAATGAGACCAAGTATTATTACCTTCAATAGATGGAGTATATCAAGCAAAAGAAAATAGCATCAAAAAACACAATTTGAATAAAAGAAAGTATAAGCAATCAGAAAAAGTTGCTTGAACATTACTAAACTCCATTCTATCGCCTTTCTTTTACTTCAAAATTGAAATAGCTGATCTAAGCACATTAACCAAGGTTTGCCATACAGATATGTGCTGCTCCATACCTGATATATTGTACAATACCAATAATGAACCAAGACTTGGTACAGTATGCCAAATAAACCACTACATGGCACATACCAACCCTGTACTAGTATGGCAGCGGTACAAGGTCTGGTACCAAGATTTCAACCTAAATATTAACAAATTGTAATAGCTGATCTAAGAACCCTAACCAATGTCACAGTTCTACTTTGGCAATCCCTAATTTCTTTCACAACAGATGCACACCTTCATCATTACAAGATATGTAACTTCAGATTACATGAATCAGGGAGGCATGTCTAGGAAATCTCTACAAACTGGATGATAGGGAAAAGAAGAAATAATCATGAAGAAATCTATCATCTCATCACAAATTTAGCACTATTAAGATCTCAAACTTTAAGCATGGTCATCAAAGCTAATTTTGTTCCAATTAATGATTTGATTCACAAGCAATCTGATGTGATCCTGTGCCACAGGAATCAGGGAGCTACAACAAAAATTTATAAGTTAAAATGAATAAATACAGGCAAAAAGGGAGAAAAAAGGATTTTACTAAGACAATTATACTTTCTGTGGAACACCGACATGTGACAGAGCTGCAGTATCACTATCATCATCATCATCCTGCACCGCTTCACCATTCAGATCAAGATCGGAAGACCTTTTCCACTCTGGAGTGGGAGGGCAGAACAAATTTTCAGGACTTTCATGGTAAAACATGTAAAGCGATTCAATATAATCCTGCTTATAGATCCCTGGAGGACGTGCTTGAGCAAACATATTTAATGCCTGGCAAGTAGAAAATCAAATACAGAATTGAGGAAAACAATGAAGGTATCAAGAGGTGAACCAAGAAGAAAGCTTGGAATACACAAACACTGCATACATCAGAGACATGCAACGGCTGTGAGCGCATGAGGAAATGGATAATCATAAACCCTGTTCGATTATGCCCATGAGTACAGTGAACAAGAATGTACTTCTTTGAATGCTTTTGGCGGGAAAGAAACTGCATAACCTGAAATAAAAGAAAAATGGAAAAATCTTATAACCATGTACTAAATTCTTCCACCAAAGATCTTCAACAGAAATTTAACAAAATTAGAGAATATATATAATTTTAATAAGCAAGCAATTACACCATCATAGAAGACACAAGAAATTTAAGATAACAAAATTTAAAAGCAACAGTTTGGATGTATACAGCTTGAGAATACAAATCCAAGAACTGGAAAACATATATCCATACTAAATTTAGATACACGATTGCAGTTTCTGTTCATAAGCCATGATGCTTGTTGCATTTAGTTATATCATTCAAATCAAACAACCAGTTCGCATGAACCATCAAACCTGTGTGCATGCCCAGAATCTTAATGCCCACCAGCATTCAAAAACAATCATTTAAAACCTCCCAGGAAAAACCCATCATTAAACCAAGACTTCTAGGGAGAAAGTACAGCCCTGAGGTCTGTAATGATGTTGAATTTCATTGGTTACTTATGCAACCTCACTGTTTGAAGATATATGAGTGGTAAGGCCCTGTTACACCCTTATTAATCCTAGCCTCTACATTCTACCCTCCCTGACTACCCTCCTCGGCTCCTTTTAACACCATCCCCACACCCCCCCCCAAACCCAAAAAAAAAAAAAAAGAAAAAAAAAGGAACACAACCATGCCTCAACCCTCATGCCTTCAGCAACAACTGCATCACACACTGCATCACACACCCTTCTCTTGCATCAACACGCCTCTTCCACCCTTCTCAAATTAAACTAACATAGCATAACCAAGTGTTTGACTGAAGGTCATTGAATCAAAGAATCAATGCAGGCAAACTCAGAATTAGGGCACATGTTCAATGATGCATCAAATGGAATGATTGGACAATATCAATATTTCCTCAGTAAAGGATCAGACAGAAGTTACAATCAAACTAACCCAAATCATGTCTACATCTAAGCCTGTGCAAACAAGATAGGCTAAATAGGAACCAGTATACAATTGGATCCAAGAATTCTTAGTCTATCCTAGAGAAAGTGGAAGAAAGAGAGTAATAAACCATTCATACACATGTTCAACCATCTTAAACAGCTTATTTATATTTGACACTGATTAGAAATATCGATCTTTTCTTTTCCTTAACTTTTTCTATTAAGAATTTGAAGACCAGATAAATAGTAGAGCCCAACAATATTTAAAAGGCATAATTGTACATCAAAGCAAGGGCCCTCCCATTATTCTACATCACGAATGTCAAGACAATGTCAGCATCCAAATAGAGTTTATGATGTTATTTTGTAATGGCAAATTACCTGAATAGCATACATGATAAACAGCAATGAGCAGAAACACCTAAGATGGACAATGATTTCAGTTACCCATGAAATAGTTAAAACCATGCCCATTTGCACATATCTTTACGCATGTATAAAGCAGTTAAAATCAGACTCTCATAAAAAAAAAAATAGTGTTTTCTTAATGTACTAGTTGATAATCTGACACCATCGATTTTTCAAAATCTTTTGCACATCCACTCCAATAAGATCACTATCCTTCAAATACTCTTATTCTTAAATTATAGCTATTTGAAATTTATAGCATTTACACTTTCCTATCCATGGAATGCCTTTTTGTTAACTTATCTTTAAAATTAGAGGGGGAAAAACCATCTTTCCATCTCCGAGACCCATTGCGCCTCAGTCTTCACACATAACAGTCTCCTACATACATGAATTCCACATCTCAATTTCTCCAAAACCTTGCCTATATGGACTACCCCAAGTTGAACATGATTCTTCCTTATCAGGAACCCAGTTTCACCACTGCCTTGCCCCTTCCTCCTATGTTGCTATTGAACATAGGCATGCATATAATTTTTTAAATTCTATTTAATTTTATTTATTTATTGCAAGTACTTTTTATTTCAATAAATAACAATTTTTGGGCTAGGCTTAAGCATTAAACCAGTATTTGCCAAATTCATTGCGTTATGTCATTTTTATTGTTTTCTGTTGTTGTCATTGTATTATTATTATACTATTATTATTTACTATTATGCATTATTAGTACTATTATTATTGTTACTGCATTATGTTATTATTTTTTTTTTTTGTCCTCATTGCATTATTGTCACTATTATTACAAATATTTATTATTATTATTATTATTATTTGAACACATGCACATGTATTGTCCCTAGTATTTTTATATAATTCTGTATCTTTCTGTGCCAGTGTATGTCCTGTCAGCATGATACAGCATCACCTGCAAAACATGCTGGTTCTTAACAAGTATGTGCACAAGACACAATACACTAGTCCTTTATCCATAACCATAACATCCAGCATAGTTGAAGTCCACTCCATGTCCAAAGAACTGCAGTAGCAGTATATAAAATAAAGCCATGCAACTAAAAACCAAATGGCTAATATATAAAACATGAAGCATCTAAATTTTCTAAGTGTGTCTTGGTTTGGACGGCTTGATGCACTTCAAAGCACCAGATATGAGTTTCTACAAAGAGAACATTAAAGCTATATGTTGCTCAAAAGCTATATGTGACTGGAAGCATACTTTCAGAATAGCATCAGCACTAGAATTTAGCAAACCGTGAAACTAAGCAGCAAACAACCATCAACTGGCTTCAAAGAAATGAATGCATTAACACAAGCAATCACAGCAATATCCATAATCTTAAATGTTTAATGGTAGCCATCTTTATAATCATGAGCCACTTGATCTTCCACCTTAATGATGACTGATTGGTGACTGCATGCATGGGTAACAGATAAAAGAAATTAATCTGCATATATAAGTCTGCGTCCTCAGTTTTGAAATCAATAAAAGCCTCAGAATGCTTTGGTCATTAAATAGTCCGATAATTATCTTAAGAGCGTTATGGTATCAAGTGAATCACCAGCTCACAAATAACTGGTTGTTACTTCCATTGATGGTGATAAATGTAAAGAGAACATTTATCTGCCACAACAATACAAGCCATAAGATGATTTCATATGTCACAGAGTATCTAAACAAGTTGTCAATTCCACCAAAACTGATAACAAAGACTAAATAATAACATAACATGATAGGGACGGTTGGAAAAATATGATGCATATATTGCTTAAAAATATTCCAAAGAAACATTTATCTAGCCACAATACAAGCCATAAGATGATTTCATATGTCACAGAGTATCTAAACAAGTTGTCAATTCCACCAAAACTGATAACAAAGACTAAATAATGACATAACATGATAGGGACAGTTGGAAAAATGTGATGCATATATTGCTTAAAAATATTACAAAGAAACCAATAAATTAGGAAGTGAATACAGTAAAGTATAAAGTACCTCATAAACAAATGTGTTAACAGACTCATTATCTGGTACAGCATCACGTCCCTTGCAAGCGATCTATAACAATAGGAGAAGATCAAATTGTATGAGATCTGACAATTACATAGACAACCAAAGCAATAAAATAAAAATAATAAAGAGAAAAAGTTTCTCACCTTAACATATTTTATACCTTGATTTGTCCAGTCTGACAGCGAATAGTAACGAGTAGTATTTGTCAAATCAATCACCAACCCAAGCTGGACAAGGATCCAGGAAAGAATTTAAATAGAAGTATCATAGACAACTTTTGAAAACCAAGAGCATTACATATCAATCAAGGATGACCTCGTAATGGTATTCAAACATAAATTGCAACTTGTATTCAGAAATGGTGTTCCAAAGATTGTCAAGGATGGCTTAATGGATGGTGCACAAAAATGAAAGGACATTAACAAAATTTACTCAAAAAAAGATCACCCATCAGAGTTGGAAATTTAAGTTCTCTGGAATAAAAAACATGCTTCCCTATAGCATCTTGTGAACTTCAAGGCTTTGAATAGTTCCATTTTTTCAATTTTTATGTGTAATTCTGAAACCAAAGCATTTTTTGAAACTGATCCTGGACAGGTAGCAGATGTCAGGATACATAAGCTAACAGCATGTTATATCTTAGTCTTCTATCTACTCTAAAACCCATTGTTGTAATTAAATAAAAACTAGATATTGAGGAAGAATGAACATGGATGGCTCATGACTTTTTTTTTGTTTATCCTGAAAAATATAGATTTTTAATATGTCGAGAGAAAGAGAGAGATGGTTGGCATTTGACTACTTCCAAACCTGAGCAAAGATTTGGGAGCTTTAAGTAGCAAGCATATTTAAGAATACATAGTAGACTTCCATAAATAAGCTAAAAGATCCTAGAGTCCTGCATTGTGATTCTAAAAAAGAAAAGATAGATGTGGCATTAGAACTCTAGGAAAGGATTAGAACAAAAGAGAGTAGATTTTCTTTCTCACGTGCTTATCACATGAGGAAACCATGGAGTGTGCAACAAACATATATACAGATATCAAGATGACAAAAAAAACATGGCCAAGTCAAGGATGATGAGGTATAAAAGATAACGTAGACACAGACAAGACTCCCAAAATAAATCCTACACAAAATAAAACTATTGTTAAATGTTTAGTTACAATTTAAAAATATTCAATGAATCTAAAGGGTCCTAATATGAGGAGTTTTTTTCTCAGTACTTCAAGAAAATGAAGTCATTTCTTTAGTGTTGCTATCACACTAATTTTAAAAAGTTTATGGTATGTAAAGCAAAATCATACATTGGTACCTATCAATAAAAGAAAGAGGGCAAGTCTTAGTGCAATAACAGGGTTGCTCTATTGTGATCTGTGTGTCAGGTTTCAAAAACAGTAATATCCTCTCCACACATGAGGGCAAGGTTGCATACATCTAGAGCCTCTCCAAACCCCACGGTGGTAGGAACCTTGTGCACCTAGACACCCTTCTAGTACCTATCAAGAAAAGCAATGCTCAAGGAGGCCTGCAACCAGGCAAGGCTCAGCCAAGTCTAGCTTGACCAAGACCCAACAAGGTATCATTTTAAGTCAAGATAACCCAAATCCAAAACATTGGCCAACTGGGACAAATCAGATTGTGTCCATCGAAAATAATTTAGATAAGGGTGGCAATTTATGACCCAAGCCGCGAACCCAACTTGCAATTGATCAATATAATCATGCCTGGGTTTGGCATAAGCGAGTCCTGGACATAAACAAGTCAACCAGACATTACCCATTTATTAAATAGGTAAAGTCCAAGCTGAGTTCAATCATATTTGACCTATTTTGACTTGTTTAAATTGGATTTGGTTGATGCAAATACAACCTAGCCTGTTTAAGACTTGTTTAATCTATTTAAACCATTTAAGACCTATTTAACCCATTTAAACTATTTAAGACCCGTTTAACCTATTATCACAAACATGACCCAATCCAACATGTATGTTAAGCAGGTTTCATATAGGTTGGGTGAGGTTACCTACTTAATAAACAAGTTAGCTTCATATTTCTAACTCATTTAATCAACAGGTCAAGTACTTGACAAGTTTTCTGAAATAGCTATGTCTTAACCTGACCCAAACCACCCAACCCGTTGCCGAACCTAATTTTAGATCTATTGGATCATTTGGGCCAAGGCAGGTCATGTGTGTCAACCTAGTGCATTTGGGTCTAGGTCGAGCATGTCTAGGTTCAAGTCCAATAAAAGATCAAAAAGAAGAACCTTGTTTGCTCTATGCTCTATGTCATTTACTTAATTAAGATTTCCACCATTAAATAAATAGCCTTCATACCACTAATGTTCAATCACAACAGCACCATTCAATCTTAATTAAGACTTCCACCATTAAATAAATAACCTTAATACCAACCTACACATCCAACCAGAGATAATAGAGTTAAGGAATTTCAAATTCATTGGATTTTTGGTAGGGCCAGATCAAAATAGGCCAGATTAAACCGAGTCAATTAATATCTGACTTATTTTAAAGTAATCAAGTATGAAAATACATGACCCCAGCCTGACCTAGTTTCTGAAACAGCTCATATTTCAGACCTCTAACCAGCCCACATGTCTAAAATAGCTAGACTGACAGCCTAATTGTGTAAAGACAGAGTCAAGTTACAGGTTGACCCAAGTATCCAAACCATTTGTAGCTCTCTGCTAAGTCATTGTAGCCATGTCAAGATGACTACATCAGTCATGGTGCCGATCACCAAAAGCGGTGGCATTTTGGAAATCGGAAGAATCCAAGGTAGAACCTCAACACAAGTATGAATTCTTGTTGCAAGAGCAATACCACTAGGGAAAAGTGAATGCAACAAGGATTCAAACATTTTCTCTCTAATTTTTCAATGTTAGCATTTCTAGACATCAAGACAAGACTAAAAAACTTGTATTCAAGTATGAGTACCTGAATTTTTCTTTTTTGCAATTTATAAAACTCTAATTTGCTTTTCTAAATGGCTTGGATATAAAAAATGGTAAGGAAGGTCCATCGATGAAGTTAAGGGATTTTCTTCTCTGCTCGGTAGGCTGAAAACGGATCGAACACAGGTCAGATATCAACATATCCATACAGGTCAGACATCAACATATCCATACCATATCCATTGATATTTGACAAATACAGATGTGGGTACGTACAATAATCAGATGCAAAATTATGTCTGTGTTTGTTATAAATGTATACGGAAATATATTAGATATTGAAAGTACAAACATAAGTCAAATGGTTGAACTTTGTGACGATAAAATCAAAGATATCACTGAATATCATGAGTGCTGTACAACATTAAATAGGAATACAGACAGAACCAGAAACTCGGATATGAATCAAATAGTTCTCTATTCATATCCATATCCATTTTCCTTTGACGGATATGGATACAAATACAGTTATTAGTCGGATGCTAAAATTTTGTATCCACATCCAGAGATATTCGACAATGAAAACAGATACAGATGGATGTTATCTGGTCCACTTTCACCCCTCCTGTTCAATCCCTGATATCTCTCTCAGTTAACACAGCCACCTATCAACCCCATTGCGTGCGGCATTGCATGCTTTTTGCAAAATACTTGGCATGACCATTTTCACTGTCCTTGTTTGCTAGCCCTCTCCCGCACCACAGAGCACTTTGCATAGAATTGAATGCTAAGAAAGATGTAGCAAATCCATGATGGATAAGGGTAAGGGATGAGTACATGAAGTATATAAATTGTGCAGAAAATATGGAAGAAACTAATTTAGGATAGGCATGTGGATTGAAGATATGGGCCTTAGTGGGAGAGAAGCTCAAATTGCTAGAGGGTCAAGGTAGTAAACAAGTGGGCATGGATATAGAATATGAAAAAGGAACTCAAAAAGTCTATTGAATAATGGGCATAAATCTCAACCGAAAAGAATAATGATATAGCTGGGATTAGTGCTCTTGGCTAACAGTAATATCTATGCACTGTATCTAAATCATATGAATCAGTGATGTCAATAATCGAATACCTCCCATCAAAATTTTTGCAATCATCAACCAAAGATCTAGTGTATCCACTATAACATAATTAGAGTTAGGTTTTAAATCCCGACAACACACCCCATTGGACGTCAGGAAGGATTAACATGCCTAGTATCGGATGGGATATATCATCCTAATTGGCACATCCTGGAACATATCCCATCCTAGGTGTCGGGACAAGATGGAACGGCAATGTATCTCATTCCATATAAAAACCAAGATGGCTATGTCCCACAGGATTTAAAACCTTAACTATGACTATGCTTGATGTCTATATATCTTATGAATCAATGATGCAAAGATTCAACCTCTTCCCATCTAATAATCGAAAGTCCAAACTTATTTCATCTTCAACCAAAGTTCTAGTGTCTCAAAAACACCCCCATCCATCCACACTCACAGGCATGCGGATGCATTCTTGAATGACCCCTCCCTTATATTTTAAATTAACACATATAGCTCTAGCCAACAACATTGTACATTTGTACCTATACTATAATCAATGAATTAAAATCAAATCTTGTCTAGATCTAGTCCAAGCTAAGGAAACCCAACATGTTCCAATGTTCAACTTTCAGTTCACAAAAAACACAACCTCATGCAACCCTAGTTCATAGTAGACAACCCTACAGATAAGAAAACCTGGATCTAATTTGGCAATCATTACTCATTTCAGATCTAATCCAACCCAACTTATTTCTCAAGGCTTACAAAATAAGCTACTCTCTAAAAAACATCTATCAAGACAAACACAGGCCTAGAGATTTACAAGATGATTAACAAGATGAGCTAATAGGTTATGTTCTGAGAAGATAGTTCCTGTGCAAAATGACAAAATGCATGGTGCAAAAAAACTCTATAAACTTATAAACTTCCTGGCTGCAAAAAATTGACTGGATAAATATAAAAGTTATGCAGACAGCACTTTCAAGATTATATGGTGTACTTACGTCCCGCCCTGCTCTTCTTTGTTTATTAATCACTTGTTTTGAAGAATATCTTTTGCCAGGCGCCACAGATTCATTATATGTCTCATCTAGAGGAACTTTAGAAGGGATAAGATAACCTATGCACTGACCATGTGCAGGGCATTCCAACCAACCTGCAATATCAACAGTGATGAAATCTTGTCAAACAACATGAACTAACAGGTTCTGACCAATGTAAGAACTTTCTAATCAATGAGGAGGCATTGGATGACATAAACTAGAAATATAAACAAAATTTAAGCGAACAAGCATCAAGACTAAAATAGAAGGACAAAAGGAATGTAAGCATCCAGTTAACAAAATCAAGAATGGAACAATATCTGGTTCAAAAATAATAGAAAATTTGGAAGCTCAGAGGGAGGAGAGACATCTTAATAAAATGCACCAGAAAAAACAAAATAAACCAACTGCCATAAATTTATTGCCCAAAAGATAAGATAACCCATGCATTGACCATATGCAGGGCAATCCAACCAACCTGTAATATCAACAGAAAACAAAATCTTGTCAAACAACATGCACTAACAGGTTCTGACCAATGTAAGAACTTTCTAATCAATGAGGAAGCATTGGATGACATAATCTAGACATATAAACAAAAATTGAGTGAACAAGCATCCAGACTTAAAAGGAAGGATAAAAGGAATGTAAGCATCCAACTAACAAAATCAAGAATGGAACAATATCTGGTTCAAAAATAATAGAAAATTTGGAAGCTAGGAGGAAGAGAGAGATCTTAATAAAAAAAAAAAAAGACCAGATAACACAAAATAAACAGAACTTCCATAAATTTATTGCCCAAAAGAAATGCAAACATTCTATAACCTCTGGGTTCCAAAAGATCTATTGCATTCAAAATAAGCTGTAACAAGCAATAATGCTAAAACATTTTCAATATTCAAAATTAAAGGAGAAAATCGTTTCACAGAAAAGTTTGTATCTTGATGCTTCATTGCATGCATTTGTTCTACTGAAGTTTGACTACATGCAGAAGTCATATTCGAGATTTAAAAAGAAGACTTAAAAAAAAAAATCACATTTGAAGCCTGTGCCCACAATATTTCAGGTTAGAATTTTAGTTTTTAAGCATGTTTTAGGTCAACCTTCGGCCAAAAGGTTTAAATGATTGGTTTACTTTCAGACTGGTTGCAGTGGACATAAGATTAAACTGAAAAGTCAATTGTCAATGTTGATAACAAAATAAAATCAGAAAACAAAATTAAGTAAAATATTTCAATGTGGAAAACAAATGGATTTAGATAGCCCAAGTGAACCCTAGTGATTGGCCAAGCCTAACACTCAAGGCTTGGCCACCAAGCTAAGTGACTTGTTATTGAACCATTACATCATCCTTCAGCCCATCTATCATCTATAAAATTCAGATTTCATACTATTTTCAGGAAAATACTGTTTTAGAATGCCCAAACATAAATATGGTGAACAACCTGTACAAGTACTCATTAGCAATTAATATAGCACTTTCAAAACACATTTTCTAAAATCTTTTCTAAACATGATTCAAGTTCTTTATTTTTTTTTACAGTATTATTTCTCCATTACCATCCATGTGTTGTTCATTAAAAAAAAAAAAAAAGGAAAAAAGAAATAATTGTTATGCATGCATGTCCAAATGTGTATATATGCATTTTTGTCTAAATGCAATATAGACATGCATCCATATATACATGAAAGCGTATTTGTATGAAAATAATGCACACATATGCACATACAGAAGTGGAGAGGCAACTTCCTAGGCATGTAGAAGTTTCAATCAACTAGGTTTGTCCTTACCAACCTTTGGGTTTTTTGAAGGCGTTCTGGGTTTTTTCCTTAGAAAAAAAATCAGCAATAAAGCAATAAGTCACAAGTGCAGGAAGAAATTAGCTAATTGGGCTGTTTAAAATATATTTAGTGTATCAATGTGATTCCACACTATCAATTCTTTGTATCATGTTTAGTAGCATAATTTGGCATCAGATTCAAGAATCTTTGGTTCCACAATCCCCATCTGAGTTATCATACAATGTTTGAACTAATGACTAGATAGTAATCTCTTAAGGAGCTTTTTCGATTACTCCAATTTTATAGTCCTTGCAAAGACATGACTAATTCAGCTACACACCACTTGCTTACTTGTCTTCCCAGAAAACACCATTGGATTTGATATTGGAATCAAATTCTGTTCCCCTTGAACCAATATATCAACTTTGCTTGGAATACAACTTTCCTGAAATGTGATTTTCTATCCCTAACTTCCAGAAGGGAACAGGTCTTTCGCACCACACCACAAAGAACAAAAGTATGCATAATAAACATCACATCTTCTTTATTCAATGATTGTATTTCAATCAAAAAAATGAGCAGCAGGAAAGTGATTAGGACTACCACCTCCTATGAATTCCTTCAAAGGAAGCAATGCTAGTGTATCCCCAACATTAAGAAAGTGCAAGAATGGAACGCCTACCTTGAGGGACTTCCTTAACTCTTCCATAGGATCTACCACTTCTATTTTGAGGCATGAAATCATTTCTCATTGGTTGTGAAAACCGCTTTGTGCCTTCATCTTGGTTTTCTCTTCTCAACCTGCGCTTCCTTTCTTCTCGTTCCTATTAAGACAAAGCAGAAAGAAAGACATACATTCATGCATATAAGTACATAAGTATTAAAAGAAATCTATCACTAACATAACTAAAAATCAAAATTGACAAAATCT
This sequence comes from Metroxylon sagu, assembly GCA_017589505.3. Classification (NCBI taxonomy): domain Eukaryota; kingdom Viridiplantae; phylum Streptophyta; class Magnoliopsida; order Arecales; family Arecaceae; genus Metroxylon; species Metroxylon sagu. The sequence continues at coordinate 28,792 of JACVBY030000658.1, read as the reverse complement.
ATAAAGCATCATAAGATGAATTATAATGACAAGATAAGTAAATTGAGATGAACTTAGGAAATAATGTGACAATAGTTGCTTGCCATATTATAAAGGGTTAGAATATACCCAGGAATGTAAAAGTTACAAAAACACCAGAGAATATATGCTTGACAAGAGACATGCAGGACTGCATCAAAAATAAGCCTTTTCTCTGAAAGGGTCACTGACTTAATAACATGTTATTGAGATGCTTTAACATGTGGCCAATTTATCTGGCCTAACCAGCATTACATACCCTGCGCATGGTTGCCACAGCAGACTCAGCATGCTCTTCATGTATGATTTCACCCTCAACATGTTCTTCATAAGGCTCCTCATCTTCTTCAGGTAGAGGCGATGCATTTAAGTCCATGGAGAGGATCATTCACCAGCACATAAACCTTGTGGTTCCTTAGTGACTTCAAGGCTGAAAACAAAGAATTCATTTTAACTAAAAACTTAAAAACGAATTAGACCAACTAAGGAGTAACCCAAAAAAAAATACTGAATACAAGTCCAAAGGTATGATTATTAATAATTAAAAAGTATATGAATTTTAAAAAAAAAAAACATAAAACCATGAAGGTAATGGCAAGCATAGATGCAAATTAAGTGATTACATACACATAGCACAACCAAAAAAAATCATGATCAAAAAAAAAAACAAGAAGGGTGGGCTGCAGTGAAATACCAAAGTATAAAATGTTATAGATAAACATTAAAACAAGTCTAATTTCATCAGTTCTAATTATAAAACAAGAAATTAGTTGGCCAAGCTACCTGGACCAAACAAATTCACTGATTAGAATAATTGCCAAATTCATTATGCATCAATTTAACAGATGAAAAAGCTGATCACTGAGTTAAGTGATCAAGCATGCAGTACCTTTGATAATTGTTGAACTCTCTTTGATTCCGCCCCTCTTAGACAAACATTTTTCAGATAGTGTAACTTGTTATTATAAACTTAAAAAAGAGAAAAAAGGTTATCCGTATAATGTGCAATCAGGCAATGGCAACTTTAGAAAAGTACAATGCAATTTTCATGAAGTCAGAGAGTCAATGTCTCATAATCCATCTAGTACATTCAATATGTAATTCTAAATGCCACAGAAGAGATATTTACTCAAGCTGCCATTAGTTTCCAGATCAGAAATTTTGTATGGTCCCTAACATGGCCGGAAACATGAACAAATTGGAGTAGCATGTTACAGGTGAAGAGCTTAAGTATCTGGAGAATTAAAGATGATGAAAGTTAATCCCCGAAAAAAGGTCAAGTTGGTCGTGTAAAAGAGAATACTTTTCCAATGAATACAGCAGTCAAGAGATCGCATGTCCCAAAAATCTAAAAAGTTCAAGACTTTTTCAAGAATTGGAAGAGTAATTGTGACTTTTTCTTGAAATTTCAACACTGCAGGCTGAATTCCTCCAGATGTCAGAGACAAACATGCACAACATAAAACAGCAACATGATCACATGTTATCAAAAGAAGCGCCCAAATATGAAGGTCCCAGAAAAATTCAAGAAGCCAGAAGAACTGTACAAAGAATTATCAAGAGATCATCTTAATCGCCACTTCGATTACACGATACCAAAAAGAAAAAAAAAACGGCTTCTTTTTCTTCTTGGCTGCAGCCGAGCTATGCTAACAAAAGAAGCGCCAAGATATGAAGGTCCCAGAAAAATTCAAGAAACCAGAAGGATTGCACAAAGAATTATCAAGAGATCATCTTAATCGCCGCTTCGATTACACGACACCAAAAAAAGGCAGCAGCGGAAGAAGAGAAGGAGGTGTCTTTTTCTTCTTGGCTGCAGCCAAGAGATAGAAGCGGCCGCTTGCCGTTGGCTCTTGTCTGCTGTAAACAATCGAAAGGGCGAAATAGAGCAGAGAAAGGAACAAAGAGGACGAATAGGGGTAGAAGACGGTAAAAGAAACAACATGAGAGACGTACCGGCCACCGCGTGCTGCCGCCGGCGGCTGAGGCTGTCGTCGGGTGTTACCGCCCTCCGGCTCGTCCCATTTCTTTCTTTTTCTTCCTCTCTGGTTTGCTCCTTTCCCCTGCTTCGCTCTCCCTCTCTTCTTCTTCTCGCTTTACCTCGCTCTCAACATTTGGGACCTAGGGCACGAACGCAAGAAGATGGGTCGGGGACGGGGGTGGGGTGGGGAGGCTTTAAAAAGACCTTGCGCCCGACCCGCTTGATGTCGCACTTACGCCCGACCCGCTTTAAATACGGACGTGCGCCTGGTCCACCTTTAATACCAACCCCACCCGTGCCCGGCTTGGCCGAACCAGCCCGGACGGTCTGGTCTGGCGAGCGGTCGGCTCGGCGATGAGACCCGCGCTGGACCGGTTACAAGGGGGGTGGAAAAAATATGAAGAACGCGTTGATTTATTGGCTGAAATTAACGGAGGAAAAACAATCAAAAAAAATTATAGCATTTTCCGATACATGCTGTTTTTATGATCGTCGAAAAGCATATGGAATTAGTTTAATTCTCAAGCTAGTTGACTATTGAGAGCTAACTTTATGTAGGCCATATAAAACCAATAGTTATTGAGTAGTGCTAGAAGCCTGCATGTTGACTTAAAGAGGCGCTCAAGCCTAACTTCAGTTTGAAATTTTTTTCGGCTTTAGTGTACGCCTAAACCTAGAATTTTTTTTTTGAAATTAAGCTTGACCTAAACTGAAATCCAATCAAACCGCCCTGCAACAATTATTTAAGTCAAAAATTCAACTAATAAAATTAAAGATGGCAATCAGATTGCATTAAGTCATATCTTCGCTTCTTTCACTCTTGCAACCCAATTAACTCATGTAGAAGAATCTCTATTTTAATTCTATTTTAACTCTTGAAGCACTACATTAAGGGATCCCGATCCCATTTCTACCTGTTAAAGATGAAATCCTGGGTACCACATCTCTTATCCCCATGCCCACGTTGCATAGCAAAATCTTTCTTCACTTAATTTTATTTACTTGCCACGCAAAATCCACTTGGCTGAACTAGCTATCCTACCACTTAATTTGATGCACAAAGTAAATCAAATGGCCAAAAAAAAATTATAAGAAAAAAAATTACATAGAGTACCATAAAAGCCTCAATTCAATAATTTCTTTTCTTCTTTTACCCATTTGTTACTCTAAATGGCACATAAAATTATACAATGGTTAAATAACATAATTAAATAGCAGTTTATAAAAGTATACTTTTAAATAAATATTAATGTCAAATTATTGATAAAATTATAAAATAAAATGAGTAAATGCTTGAAATATGCTTAATACCATACACAAGAAAAAGAGTGAGGTCATTTATAATTTTATTCTTCCACATCCTCCTAAAGGGTTTGAGGCTATTGATGTTAATCCTTTGACAACTCAATTTAGAAAAGTGTACTTCTAATCCCAATATTTATTGAGTCACATTATCATCAATTATATTATATATCAAATAATATAAAATATTAAAATATTAACTATGTAAATAATCTAATTGATAAAATTTAAAATCAATGAAATAGAAAATATGTCTCATCCTCGTATCCAAACAACCAACTATGGTGACCAAAGCTTATGCATTTTCTAGCAAATACTATTTTTAGGTCATTTTGAGTTACCCATGATCCAACCATACCCTATCCTAAAATATTTGGGTCATTTCAGGTTTGGATCATATTGGATTTGCATCACAAAAAGTAAATCTCTAACCTTATTTTTTTGAATGGGTTTAAATCAAATTCGTATGTCAAGTTAAGTTTTTTCCACCTCTAAAAGAAATCAATTTTTAATTTTTAAAAATCTACATAAAAACAAGCAATATTTAAAATAATTATATCTAATTATTCTAAAAAATTGCTATAATATGTAGTGCTATTTTCATATAATTGATAGAAAATTCAATATAAAATTTAAAAAGCTCATCACAATTTAAGGTTTTGAGATTACATTTAGGCCAAATTTGAGCCTGACCAAGGGATAATACTTCGGGCCTTCTTCAAGCTTCAGCTTTGGGTTAGATTCAAGCTAAATGAAATAACGGTCCGAATCTAGCCTGAAACTTTCTATGCTCTAATTTTAAGCCTAAGCCCAGCCAAAATTAGTTTGGACTAGCTCAAGCCTACTTCTAATTCTACTCTTGAGTAGAGTTGGCAATACTTATCCATTTAACCCATTTAATTTCGTTCAATGTATCAAAGATCAAATGGGGTTACCTATTTAATAAGATGAATAGATTTGTATTTGAACTTTTTGATCTATTAAATAAATAGATGAAGAGTCGATCGGCAAAATTTTGATCTAATATATATTCAACCCATTCCATATTTGATTCAACCTTACAAGATTGTAGATTGCCACCCCTACTTTTGAGCGTAATGCAATTTAAGGAGCGTAATGCAATTTAAGGAAAATTTGGAGGCCAAGGTAAGGTAAAGGTAAATATGAAATTAACATCAAATTTGTGAGATTTTCACCATAATCGAATGCGGAATGTATATTATCTCATTCTAGCAACACCAACATTATCTTTTTTTTTTTTTCTTGCCTCTTTCATAATAGTATTTCACTTGAGATAAAGATTTATATATTTTGATATAAAATATCAATTCCATTGAAATGATATATTTTAACCAAGATGAGATAAATTAGATCAAACTTTTGAACTTTATGCTAACCTCGTAAGACCCTCTATATAAATAATGGAATTGAAAATTTTTGCAAAAGAAAGAAAAAAAATTGCAATCGAATTTAAAGCTTGTCATATAAGTTTTCTTCTTTTCTATTTTATTATCATACTTCTTTTAATATATGAATAGTTAAGACCTCATTTGCCAAATGGGAATATAATGTTTAGAAAGTGGTTTCATGAGAAGTACATGCTTAAGAAGCAATCCCTAATAAAATAATTTTAGTATATTTGATTGTATAATCCCATGCCTTGCTAGAAAATGAATAAAAAATATTATATATACCTCTAGAAAAAAAAAATCATAATCCTTGAACGGTTGAAAAAAGAGAAAATGACAAATTTTATTCCAAGATGGATGATAGATTATGAATATAGTACATTAAAACTAAAGACAAGTATTTTCTCTTCTTCATTATTAAGAGAGTAGATGAAGGGGTTTGTAAAAGTTGTAATTTTTCCCTTCTTTTATTTTTGAGAAATATGTAACTGATGCCGGGTTGCAATGATCACAATACGGTCGCATATCCAAACCCTAAGAGTATGTTAGGTCTGTTAAAACTCATCATCTACAATATAACATCAATAAAATAATATTAATGAAAACTATATTTCATGTTCGCACAAAATAAATGGTTCAAACCATATCACATACTATCTTCAAATATATAAGAATCATGACTAACAAATTATATCAGCATCCTCAATAAGTATAAAACTAAAAAAATATCAAATGCAGCTAGCAATCTAATGCCACTATCCATCTATCCCAAAGTTTGGCTCAGCATCTACATCCTCAATGTATGAGATACTTACAAAATAATAATGACCGTCCTTCAAAATAATGAGTAGCATAAAGAGAATAAAAAAATAGCTAGGTAGCCTAACGAACCCATTCAAACTAAAAGATTTATTTATTTATTTCCTAAGATTCATTATCCTCTTATCCCACCCATGCCTATGTAACTAATATAGTCGTTTTTTACTTTACGCAAGTTATATAACCATATATATATATATATATATTATGATAAGGGAGACAAACTAGCCACCCAACTTTTGTATAAAATATGTACAAGAGAAAAGCTATGAGGATGATCAATGACTTTTTATTTGGATGGGCTCAAGGATATTTTTGAAATGAAGGTCACTAACTTTCAATCCAAAGAAAGGTGAGTTTTCCATATGTATATAGATAGCCATTTTTTATATCAACATTATGTACCTTCCATGAAAAATATTTTTTCCTATATCACACTTTTTTTTTTTTTCTACTTCTTGATTCATCTCAAGTTCCCAAACCTATTCCCCTTCAAACTTGTTTAAGGTAGATAAAGTGAAACTTTTAATTCATTTTCTCACCACAAACATATTATGTTTACCATTAAAAATTAATTAGTCATTAACCAATTATAGTAAATGGTCAAAAATATTAGGTTGATCAAGATTTTGTTAATTATTTCTATTGTAAAACTCAGAGAACTTATATTTTGCCACTTGTTTATACATGTGGGTTATTTGTTAAAAAAAACTACCTATAACTATTAGAAAATTAATGATTAGGATAATAAACTAACTTGTATAAGGAGTTAATGATAAAAATAACTTTTCATTAATATCATAAAGTGGAGAAAAAAAAATTCATTTTATCCCTTCAAAACAATCAATGCAAAGCTCTACTATTAACTATAAGTCATATATTATTTTACAATAACCCAAAATGGAGAATAAGAGAGAAAAATTATTAATGATTTAACAAAGATGTATTAGTATTGATAAATTTAAGTTACAAAAAGGTTATGCTATGTTTGAGGATGAGTTCTCTTTTGGGGCATCTCATTCATAAAATCTTTAAAGATTCCTAGCAATGTTTAATGGTAATGTTAGATTCTTACGTTTGGTTCAACATATTTGAGAATATTGATGAGATATTGCTTTAGTAATCAGATTGTTGGTGATTGTCTCCAATACTTAGGTAATGTCACATTGCCAGATGATAGGATGAATCTTCTATTTTTGTTCGAATTTTCATATCTATTTCTTCTAGAAAATTAATGTTAGATGAATTAAAAGTTAATAGGAGTTGAAAGCCTATTTTTAATCATTTCATTAATATTTATCATTTTTTATTTTTTAAAGTTTATTGGGTTTAGGAAATCTTTCCTATGACTAACTTCTAATTATACTCCAATATCAAGTATCCATAACAAAAGTTTTTGAAGACTTCTCTCCCATTCTTGGCTCAAAATGATTCATTGCTTGTTATAATGTAAAATCACAATTACATGAGGTTGTTAGCATGTTGAAAGATAATATAAGTTGAATATTTGTTGTATTGGATGATCGTAAGTGTTTATAGATTACAATATTTATAGACTATTAGAATAATAACTATGCTATGAACAAGAAAGAGATAAAAACAAATAGTTAAGATAATGATCATCTATTATAGTCTTGGAGATAATGATCATCTGGAGGTTGTTGAGACTAACGAGACTACTTTGCTATGAAGACCAAACTAGGTGGATGATTTGTCAGTGAATCCAAGGCTGTTGGAGATACTGATGATGCTGAGTTTGTAGAAAGATTGGTTGAGAGTTGTAATGGTGAGAAAGATTCTTTGACATGCCCCTGCAAGATGATGCTCCCATTGAAGATAATGAACTTGGATCTTAATTGTTTGAATGTGACGGTCGAAAGTGGCTTGATGAGAGCATCAACAAGTTGATCTTTGGTAGAGACATAAGAAACAACAAAGGATCCTCTAGTAACATGATCATGAACAAAGTGATAGTCAATAGCAATGTACTTCATCCTTGAGTGGAAAACTAGATTGATGGAGAAATAAGTAGCACCGATATTATCGCAAAAAAATTTTGGAGCAGATCGACACGCAACATGTAACTCTTGTAACAAATTTTTAATCCAAAGAACTTCAAATGCAAAAGAAGCTAGAGATCAATATTTCGCTTCTGTGGATAATCTTGTAATTGTTTTTTGCTTGTTTGAACACCAAGAGATTGGATTACCACCTAGATAGACAATATAGGCTAAGGTAGATGTGCAATCGTCACGATTTCCCATCTAGTGGCGTCGATAAAGGTAGTGATAAGGAGTTTTTGATTGAGTTTGAGGAAGAGATCATGATGCAAGGTAGTGTAAGACATGCTTGGCTGCGGACCAATGGTTTTTAGTTGGAGCATGCATATAACGAGCTAACTTATTAATGGCGAACGATACATCCGGACGAGTGAGAGATAGGTACTGGAGTGTGCTTATAACTTGACGATATTGTGTAGCATCTGTAGGTGCAGAACCATCACGAAGTTGTAAAGATTGAGAAGATCACATGGGTGTAGTACATTCGTTAGCACCAGTCATGTTGATTTTCGCTGAAAGATTACGAATGTATTTGTATTAAGTGAGGAGCAATCCGGATGGAGTAGATAGGACTTTAATACCTAGAAAATAATGTAAATCGTCGAGATCTTTGACAGAGAATCGAATGGCCAGAGCATGTAGAAACTGATTGAGAAAGCTAGTGATGTTGCTAGTAATATCAAATCATCAATATACACCAAGAAATAAAGTGTGATAGTGAACGTATGATAGATAAATAAAGAGGTGTCACTGTGAGAATTAACAAAGCCATAAGAAGTAAGATCCCTTTAGCTCGTTGTACTATGCCCGCGGAGCTTGTTTGAGTCCATAAATGGCCTTCTTGAGTTTACACACAAAACTCGTCTTAGCTTGATCAATAAAGTCCTGTGGTTGTTGCATGAAAACTTCTTCTGATAGTGTACCATGAAGGAAAGCATTATTGACATCCATTTATCGAAGCGACAAATCATTAGACAAAGCAAGAGCAATAATAAGATGAATAGTTGTCGGTTTAACTACCGAACTGAAGATGTTATGAAAATCAATACCAGGTCACTGCTGAAACCCCTTAGTAATAAAACGAGTTTTATATTTGGAGATAAAGCCATTAGGATTCCGTTTAATAGGAAATACCCATTTGCAACTGACAACATTTTGAGAAGAGCTAGGCAATACAAGTTCCCATGTACCATTTCAAAGAAGTGTCATAATTTCATCAGATGTAGCTTGCCTCCATTCAATATGTTTGATAGCTTTGGAAACACAAGTGGGTTCAACAGATTCAGGTAAAGGATGGGTCGTGCTAGTTTGGTAAAGGCATTTTGATTTAAAAATATTATTTTTTGATCGGGTGGTCACGGTGTAAGAAGGATATTTGGAGTGAGTGATTGGTTGTGTTGGTTAAGATGACACAATGGGTTGAGAGGAGGAAATATTCAGCTGAGGTGGGTGAAATATTGCCAAAGGTTGATGAGGGGAGAGAGTAGCAGAAGCAGAGGAATCAAAAATATTTAGAGAAGAAGATAGATTTGTGGGAATACTTGCCCCTGTAGAAATGGTCGGCCCTGATATTAGAGGTGGCTGCGACAGAATATGTAGTGGAGCCATCATTGCTTCATTAACTGGAGTTTGTTGCACAACTTATGGCTTAGGCATAGGCATTGAAAAAACAAGTGATATCGTAAACCAATTAGCGAGGACATATTTGGAGATATATTTGTAGAAATTGTCGGCCCTGATATTAGAGGTGGATGTGGTAGAATATGTAGTGGAGCCATCATTGCTTAATTAACTGGAGTTTGTTGCACAACTTATGGCTTAGATGTAGGCATTGAAAAAATAAGTGGTATCGTAAGCCAATTAGCAGAGGACATATTTGGAGATATATTAGTAAAGGAATTTGAAAAAGGAAATTCTTTTTTAACAAAGCAAACATGACGAGACGTGTAAATTTTGCACTTTGTTTTAGCGAGTATCCAAGAAAATACACGGAGATGATTTTGGTTCTAGTTTGTGAGCTGTATATGGTTTAAGCCATAGAAAACATAAACATCCAAAAACACGAAGTTTGCTATAATTTGGTGATTGATTAAATAAATTTTTATAAGGAGATGAAAAATTGAGAACAGGAGTTAGGAGACGATTAATTAAATAAACCGGAGTTTGAAAAACATATGTCTAGTATTTATAAGAAATTTTTGCTTGATGGAGAAGAGTTAAACCAGTTTCGATAATATGTTCGTGTCGCCTTTCGACAGTGCGATTGTGTTGAGGTGTGTGTGGTGGTGTTTTAAGATGTTAAAGTCCCATAGTACAAAGAAAATCTTTGAGAGCGGTATATTTTTCACCACCATCTGAATATACAGAAATAATGGAACGATGAAAAAATTTTTCAACAACTTTGTATTGGCAAAATATAGTGAAGACATTAGATTTTAAACGTAAAGGATAGAGCCAGATATATTTATTGAAATGATTAACGAAAATGACATAATAATTATATCCATTAACAAATGGAACCGAAGAGGGACCCCAAACATCAATGTAAATTAAATCAAGAAATCCACGACTTTCTAAACTAGATTCTCCGAACGGCAAACAATGATTTTTTTCATATAAGCAAGATTGACAAAGCAAATTAGAAGAACAAGATGACGGGAGCGATATCAATCCAAATTGAACAAGTTTATTTATTATTTTAAAGGAGGGATGACCAAGATCCCTATGCTATATTGCCTGAGAAGCTGTACCAGTGACACCAATAGACAAAGCAATGATAGAACTTTTATTTACACATTCAGCTGATGGCCACTCAGAGAGATCATGCCGATTTCTTCCGCAGAGAAGAGGAGTCCCCGTTCGCAAATCCTTAACAACAAAATGGGAAGGAAAAAATTCAATAGATGTTTGGTTTGAATGACAAAATTTAGAAATAGAAATAAGATTTTATTTAATAAAAGGAACACAAAGAACATTAGATAAATTGAAAGATGAAGTAATAGAGGTAGACTCGATATGAGTAATTTACAAACCTAAACCATCACCAATATGAATGTCATTAGGACCTTCATATGGTTAATGAAGAGATAAATTGAACAGCTTAGAGGTAATATGATGAGATGCTCCTGAGTCTAATATCCATAGATTTGGAGCAGTAGGTGAAACGACAACATGATTAGTAGATGGACGTTGAGGGCGCAGATGTGGAAAGAGTTTGAAGCATCTATTTGTCGCATGACCACGTTTGTTGCATTATTGACAGATGATAGGGATAGAAGAAAATTGGTGCAGGCACCAGATTGAGACAGAGATTTCAGGGTTCCTTATGGATCTCTGATTTATAAGAGTCCTTTTTCTTTATTCTTAGAGTCCTTGTCGAGTCCAGTTGTGCTAGTTAGCCTGGTTCATTGTTGGAATCCAGGAGTTGGTCAAGTGTCAAGTGTTATTTTCTTTCATTGAGTCCTATAATAAATCAAGAGAAGGTTCACCTTGAAGACCCAAGAGAAGACCCATCAACCATGCAATGACCCATATCTTGGACCACTCCAAGACACATGGCATCACCAGAGCAAAGCAAGGAGCCGGCCTACATCAATTTAGGAAGGAATCTAGGTGCCAACACCCTCCTTCCTCTTTTCTTCATGCCGCCTACCCTTATATGGAAGCTTTTGGGCGCCCATTGACTTCTACATTTATCATGCGGTCCCCTAGCAAGCATCTATGGAAGAAATTGACTACCCCTCTCTAATTGGAAGATCTTCATGCGCCCCAGATGGAAGAAGGTTGCTGCCCAGTCAAAGATGGCAGGAGAAATCAAGGGACGCCCACTCTTTCCCTTTCTCAAGTGGTCTCCCTCCTTTACAAGCTTGAAAATTGCAGCCACTCTCTCTTTTTAGCCATCCCAGATAAAGCATGCAGAGATCCCTGACTCCTCAAGAAGAATCACATGTTATGCATTACAATCCATGTCAATTATGTACTTAAAATAAATGATTTAACTTGTATTGATATGAAAGGGTTATAAAAAGACCTTTCTCTTGTAAATGAAAAAAAAAACCATTAATGAGAAAATTCTGAAGTTCTTTTTCATTGCTGTGAAGGCTCTGGTACTCCGGGAAGGAGTGGGTGTGAAGCCCTTAGTGTTTCCTTTCATCTTCTCTAATCTCCCTCAAACCCAAACCCTAGCCGGCCCCCCCTCCAGAAACCCTAAAACAACCATGCCGCCAACCACAGGCCCCCATCTCCTCTTGTTGTTTTCTCAGGGATTCACAAGCCGAAGAGAAAGTCGTCTTTGCTCCTGAACCATATTTCGAAAATCCTCTCTGATAGACAGCTTCTTCATCCAGGACTTTCAACCTGTCGGAGCGATCTTCCTATTTCAATCTTTGAGTGATCACTATTGGTATATGAAATCCTTTCTCTAATTCTCTTTCTCTGATTTAGTGAATGTTGAGAGCATGTCCTAACTGAGGGTTTTCTAACCTTCACTTTCATCGTTTCGTTAATATTCTAACAGTTCTAGTTCCAGTGTATGCTTCCGCCTGTCTTGCATAGTATAGTTTAACTAGTTTTTGATCTTTCTGAATAATTAACCATCTCATAATATATATATATATTATTTTATTGCATTTGTATCTCATCCACGTTCTGCATCAGTTTTGGTATCAGCGCTTCATTGTTAGGACTTGTTCTTGTATCATATTAGGAAAGTAGCTTTGCATAGGTGCTGAAAATTTCAGCTTGCTAAAATTTCTGCACACCTTCCATATTTGCTTATTTTCCTTGCATATAAAAAAACTCCAAAAAAAAAGAGCATATCTTGATCTCTACTGTGCTCATTTAGGGATAGTCCAAAGGGGGAGGCTAGAGGTAGTACCTCGGGCTATTTGACACAACGGGTGTTTGGTAGGAATATCAAGGACGTACCAATAAGGGAGCTACCAGTAGTACCTTGGTACGTTTGACCCAACTACCTACGTTCCGAGAGTATCGTAGGCTACCAAGAAGGCTGTGCATAGCCGTCACAAGAAAGGCTGACTTGAGGCAAGGCCTTAAGTGACACACATAGGCGAAAAAAAAAAAAAAAATATTTTAATTACTGCTATTAATTAGTTTCATAACTGAAAATTTAAAAAAAAAAAAAATCTGTATTGCTGCATCCTTTTGGTTAGAGACCCGACTTGTTAATTTAAGTCTTTAGTGTTCCATCATCTCTGCATTAAATTGACTTAAAGGCACCGCTATCTCAGATCAGGTGGGGATTTCATCGCCCTTCCTGGGCCCAGAAAATCATCAACCTGCATACGAGCCCAAACCTCCCAATTTTAAAATCCAATAGATGTAATGAGCATTAGGGACACCCACGGTTGGGTTCACATATTTTGTTGAAACTGGTGTGAGTCTTTCTCCATTTACGACTGGAACCTGGTGTTTAAGGCTGGAGGTCAAATGTCAAACGACTTAAACGGAGTAACGGGGTTACTCTAATTAGGCCCCTGTGTTAAGCAGGAAGAACCTCCCCCCTCCCACCTGCTACCTGGCCAGCTACAGGGTACTTGGTGATTGATTAGCATTTAGTTGACACACTTTATTTGAGCTCTAGGTATAGGAGCCAGTAGTCGTTCTTTTTTCTTTTTGTGTGCTTGCCTGCATGCCAACCCGGTCTGGAGCCCATACCAACCCAGTCAGAGTCAGTCCCCATCCGACCCATCCATGACGATGACATTGGAGCTATGCTTAGGACCATTACTAAACGATTGACCCAATTGAATAATCAAGTGAGCTCCTTAAAAGAAAGTCGTAAGATCAAGACTGAGCCTAAGTTAGACCCTCGTCTACCTACCTCACATCCTGACCCTAGGAGAGCCTATCACTATGATTTTACCCCTGAGTATCACCCTAGAAGCTCATACCCATACTTAGTAGACTCAGAGGAAAGATCCATTATGAGCACCCGACCCTATGCACCCACTTTTGGTGGTGATCTAGAGCTAAAGGATTACATTGATTGGGAAAGGAGGATGGATGAGTATTTTAATCGGAAAGAAATGTCAGAAGAAGGGAAGGTAAAATTTGCTAGACTTAAATTAACCCGACATGCTAGGATATATTGGGAAAAGGTTGAGCACGCATGTCGTCAAAAGAGGGAGATGCCCATTAGAACATGGAGAGCCATGAAGATTAGACTTAGGGAGAAATACCTACCCATGTCCTATAGGCATAAAGAGCCCATCACCCATCAGGCCACACTTAATAGGACTAATATCCCTGGAAATAAGTCAAGTCCTAATCTAGGCTCATTTAGCCAGTCCATCCCTATTGCCCCATGTGTTCGCCAGAGTCCACCCTTCCCTACCACTTCGTTTATTCCCATAAGTCGACCCACTCCTATTCCCCCACTTGCCCCACCCATTCCTACTATCCGGCCCATTCCTATATATTGTTTGCTCAATCTATTTCTACCACCATAGTTGAACACAGGAAGGAAAAGCTAGACATGGCCAGCCTAGGCATAGTTGTTCAGGATCCTACTCAAATTGACAATCTAGAAAACCCTGAACCTATTGACTGTGATGAGGAGAGAGATCAAGAACCCCTTATAGGTTGTATCGAGGAGGTATATGAAGCTAACGCAAGTTTAGTTGATGAATACGAAGAGGGTGAGGAAGAACCCATTGAAGGCTTTAAAGACAAAGAGGTTGAGCCCAATAATCATTTAGAGGTCGATAGTCCCGAGTCCCTTAGTCATGTAGAGGTAGACATTTGTGAGTCCATTAGTCCATTAGAAGAAGAAGCCACTAAGCCTATTGATGAATCTAAGGGAAAGGAGATTGAGCTTGAGCCCAGTGACACGTTAGAGGAAGAAGAAACTACACCTATTGGAGAGATAGAAAGAAAAGTCTATAGAACTGAGTCTGATCTAAGGGTTGAGTCTAAAGAAATTGATACCATCCTAGTTGAACATGAACCATTGCTTGTAGCTAAAGAGATTATGGAGGAGCAAAATGGTCAACTTGAGGAAGCTGAAGTCCAAGAGCTAAGCCCTATAGAGCAACCCCTAGAAATAGTGGAATTCATGAAGGATTTAGAGCAAGAGATTTATATAATTTTTACTGAGGGTTTAGAACAAGACATCAGTAAGGGGTCATCAATTTGGACTAGCAAAATTTACGATCACATCCAAGAGATAGTAGTGGAGATTTTAGGAGAATTTCATAAGGTGTTTTCAAAAAGAATATCTAGTCACCTTCCACTACTTAGGGATATCCTACACCTCTTAGATCTAGTCCCAGTTTGGTTTGCCACATACTTTCAGAAGACCCTATGGAACCTCTTAAGAATCCATGCCATCCACCAACCCAGGGTCAAACCTAGAGAGTCTGTAGTCTGTTAGGTTTAGATCCAGAGAGTCCAATAAAATTTCTTTCGATAGGAATGCCTTAGTAAGTCTACATTTCAGTTAAGTGTCAATCCAAGTCTTAGTAATAAGGACTTTTGTCATTATTCTACTGAGTTCACCTGCCCATTCAACTTGTCCAACCATACACGAGTCTTAGAGTCAATTGCACAGCACCTGCATCATGACATTAGCATTCACTTAAATATTGATAATAAGTTGGCTAATCCCCAGAATCGAGTCAAGGATTTTATTAAGGAAAAACTATATCATGTTAGAAAGTTACATGCTCGTGGAGCTGATCCTTTTAGAATATTAAAGAAGGTAGGAACCAATGCCTGTGTGTTAAAGTTACCTCCATGGTTAGGCATTAGCTCTAGTTTTACTACCTCAGACTTAGTAGAATATAGGGACCCAGCAATGGTACCCAGCGAGTTTTTGGACCTGACCGTTCCTTTGAGAGTGAGCCCTCACCTGAGTGTCCATCCACAAATTGGCCCGAGAGGAAAGGCATGATTGAGCAGATTCTGGATGACCAAGCTGTGACGACCCGCAATAAAGATTACCAAAGATATTTGGTTCATTGGCAAGGTCGGTCGGAATCAGAAGATTCATGGATTATCCGGAAAGATCTGCAACACATAGACTCAGACCTCATAGAGAAGTACCAAAGTCAAACTGATCCTTACTCGACGGGGTCGAGTTTCTCCCAGCCCGGGAGAATTGGTGCAGGCACCAGATTGAGATAGAGGTTTCAGGGTTCCTTATGGATCTATGATTTATGAGAGTCCTTTTTCTTTATTCTTAGAGTCCTTGTCGAGTCCAGTTGTGCTAGTTAGCCTGGTTTATTGTTGGAATCCAGGAGTTGGTCAAGTGTCAAGTGTTATTTTTTTTCATTGAGTCCTGTAATAAATCAAGAGAAGGTTCACCTTGAAGACCCAAGAGAAGACCCATCAACCATGCAATGACCCATATCTTGGACCACTTCAGGACACATGGCATCACCAGAGCAAAGCAAGGAACCGGCCCACATCAATTTAGGAAGGAATCTAGGCGCCAACACCCTCCTTCCTCTTTTCTTCATGCCGCCCACCCTTATATGGAAGCTTTTGGGCACCCATTGACTTTCACATTTATTATGCGGTCCCCTAACAAGCATCTATGAAAGAAATTAGCTGCCCCTCTCTAATTGAAAGATCTTCATGCGCTCCAGATGGAAGAAGGTTGCCGCCCAGTCAAAGATGGCAGGAGGAATCAAGGGGCGCCCACTCTTTCCCTTTCTCAAGTGGTCTCCCTCCTCTACAAGCTTGAAAATTGCAGCCACTCTCTCTTTTTGGCCGTCCCAGATAAAGCATGTAGAGATCCCTGCCTTCTTAAGAAGAATCACATGCCATATATTGCAATCCATGTCAATTATGTACTTAAAATAAATGATTTAACTTGTATTGATATGAAAGGGTTATAAAAAAATCTTTCTCTTGTAAATGAAAAAAAATCATTAATGAGAAAATTCTGAAGTTCTTTTCCATTGCTGTGAAGGCTCTGGTACTCCGGGAAGGAGTGGGTGTGAAGCTCTTAGTGTTTCCTTTTGTCTTCTCTAATCTCCCTCAAACCCAAACCCTAGCCGGCCCCCCTCCAGAAATCCTAAAACAATTCTGCCGCCAACCACAGGCCCCCATCTCCTCTTACTGTTTTCTCAGGGATTCATGAGCCGAAGAGGAAGTCGTCTTTGCTCCTGAACCATATTTCGAAGATCCTCTCCGGTAGACAGCTTCTTCATCCAGGACTTTTAACTTGTCAGAGCGATCTTCCTGTTTCAATCTTCGAGTGATCACTGTTGGTATATGAAATCCTTTCTCTAATTCTCTTTCTTTGATTTAGTGAATGTTGAGAACATGTCCTAACCAATGGTTTCCTAACCTTTATTTTTCTGGTTTCGTTAATATTCTAACAGTTCTAGTTCCAGTGTATGCTTCCGCCTGTCTTGCATAGTATAGCTTAACTAGTTTTTGATCTTTCTAAGTAATTAGCCATCTCATAATATATATATATATATATATATATATATATTATTTTATTGCATTTATGTCTCATCCACGTTTTGCATCAAAAATGGAGTAGAGGAAGATGGAGCAGGAGAAGAGGATTTATAATGTTTAGTGGTAGGTAAAGGGGTGGGGAGTAGACTAGACATAGGAGATGAGAAATTGGGTTTAGGAAAATAAGGTGGTGTGTTATTGTGTTTAGCCAAATTTACAGCGGGTGGGATGGGATCATAATCATATTTTTTTATTATGAAGAAGGAAAGTTTCATGATCTATGATTTTATCAAATAGTTCTTCGAAATGTGCCACATAATCTTTTATCCGCATAGCAGTGATGAGCTCCTTGTAGGTAGGGCCTAGGTGACGAGTTGCATAGACTAGAATATTAGCATCACTTGGGGGCTCACTTGGGGCTCTCCAAGAATAGTAAGTTCATCTGCAATCTGTTTAATAGAAACAAGAAAATTAGTTATAGAAAGATCTCCATGAGTGATTATAGTTAATTTGTTCTTGAAATGAATCATGTGTGTGGTGGATCTCTTTGCATAGAGTCAGGATAAATGAGACCATGGTTCATGACTTGATGCGGCAAGTGAGCTAATAGATTCACTTAATGAAGCAAGAATCGTGTGAAGAATGGGCTGGTCCTGGCGGTGCCAAGAAATGTAAGCCGGATTTGTAGTGGTGCTGCCCTCTTGAGTTATGGTTGGTGCAGGATTTGCGCCAAGAAATGTAAGCCGGATTTGTAGTGGTGCTGCCCTCTTGAGTTATGGTTGGTGCAGGATACACAAATGTGCCGTCGAGGTAGCCAAGGAGATCGAGGCTAAAAAATAGGGCAGTAAATTGAGCTTTCCAAGAAAAGTAATTATACTTTATGAGTTTTAGAGGAAGTTGAGCTGCAGCATTGATATCGAGGCTAAAAAATAGGGCAGTAAATTGAGCTTTCTAAGAAAAGTAATTATACTTTATGAGTTTTAGAGGAAGTTGAGCTGCAGCATTGATAGTGATGAAGGTCGGAAAAGAACTGGGTGATATAGTAGCAATAGAATCAGAAATAGTAGTAGAAGATTCAGACGCCATGGCAAGGGAAAGAAAGAAAAAAAAAGACAAAAGTTGGATCAAGCTCATTAGAGAAAAGTTTTGGTACCATGAAAAATAATATAAGTTGAATATTTGTTGTATTGGATGATTATAAGTGTTTACATATTATAATATTTATAGACTATTAGAATAACAGCCGTGCTATTCACAAGGAAGAGATAAAAATAAATAGTTAAGATAATGATTATCTGTTGTAACAGTCTTAGAGATAATAATTATCTGTTGTAGTCATGGAGATAATGATTATCCATTGTAGTCTTGGAGATAATGATCATCCGTTGTAGTCTTGGAGATAATGATTATCTCGAGGTTGTTGAGATTTACGAGACTACTTTGTTGTGAAGATTGAACTTGGTGGATGATTTGTTAGTCAATCCGAGGCCGCTGCAAATACTGATGATGCCTAGTTTGTAGGGAGATTGGTTGAGAGTTGCAATGGTGAGAAAGATTCTTTGGCACATGAGACTAAAAGCTTAAGGCATTTTTAAGAAAGGTTGAGAGTATCCAGAATAAGTTGTCATGGAATCAATAGTTATCCTTTGATTTAATTTCACCAAATTAATGAGCTATTATTTTCTGTCACTATTTTCTTTGTCACCTTCATTGTTTATATAATTTCCATCTAAGAGTCAAGGGAGGAAGTCAAAAGACGTATTATAGAGTACAGCATCATCCATGGGATGATAACAGTGGAGTGTACTATCCGATGTGCTTCATCAAGGACTGATGCCTAACGCATGAATTACCAGCCACACATACATAAAAGAAGAGGTAACGATAAGTATCCAAGGGTACAGGAGTGATGTAATTCCTTCTGGTCATCAATAAGATAATTCCTTTTAACTCTCAAATAGCACAACATCATTTTGAAGGTATGCAAATAGCCTAACATTTTTCATCTATATACTTTAACTTTTGGCATGCTTTGCTATCATTTCCCTCATCATTTTTTGTTCTTCTCCACATTTGTAATGTAGTTTCTATTTTTCTTGGTTTTTGTTCCTTTCTTTTTGTATGACTGTGAAGAAGCCATATTCAATCTCTTTCAATTCAGCAACCACTGAAAATGACTGTTACTCCAGATGATGGCATTGGTGTGATAGTCACCCCTGAAACTGTTGCACATGTGACAACTGGAGGTGACCATATTTTATTGTGATCTTTTGCACATATGACAACTGGAGGTGACTATATTTTATTGTGATCTTTATCTTTTCAGCTTTATATAATTTTGCATTTGAAAGTTTAGGGGGCCAGACAGGAGCTTTTTCTATACAAATTGCACAGGTTTTAAACATGGTACTCTGATACTTTTTTTGGAACCTACAATGGAAGGAATTGAAGTAAAACTTTCATCCATGATTCCTGTCAGAACACAATTAATCATTTCTTTGCCATATTGATGATAGACAGTCTCTTTCGCATTAAAGCCTCTTCATTAGAGGTGAGTTTATATAAAATATTTGCTTTTCAGAGGAACACCAAAAAAAAAAAAAAAAAAAAATCCCTAGCGTGTCACTTTAAGAAATTTTGACAGAAGATACTAAAATGTATTGCAAAAATTTAGAGGTCTAATAAAGTAGTTTTTGGTTCAAAAGAGTTAGAGTCAACATTTATAAAAAGAAAGAAAATCAAACTGAGAGGATATTAGTGCAACTTAGGCATTTGCTGCTGTCATGCTAATTTTCTCTGCCTCTGTTAAACAAAGAGCCTGAGAGTACACTAACTTTCTTGCTTCCGAGTATGAGATGTTAAAATCATAATGTTTTACATTGTTACATCATGAAGTGGCAATTCTGGTTAGATGTCTTGCTAAAGAAACCTTGGGGCACTTCTTTTTTAACCATAGCCCATGAAGTTCTATCTAATCACAAAACATTCATTTTCCCTTGAATAATCAATGGACCAAGATTTTTGAACATCTTTCCATATTGAGCACAATATTATGTAGAAGTCTAACAATGGAAATTTGTTTTGAAGACAATCTGCATTCTAGTAATAAAACAATAAATTATTTTGCTAGCATAGTTTTGAAGGCCAACAAATTTATTTTCTATGTTTATCTAAAATATCTGTCATAGAATGGCAAATGAAGCCTTGTGTTACTTGAAGCTTATCTCTTTCATAGGCAAACAATTATTTCTTACGAGACAAATTCCTCTAGGATTATATCAATAATCTGGATGTGCTTATGTGAATGCAAAAGAACCATTTCAAGGAGAAAATTGTTGTCTAGGATTGTATGAGCAGTGCACTTCTCAAATTTGGCTTGTGCATTGCACATGCTTGATATTCAAAGTTGTTGGCTAACTTGGTTCCTATTCATTATTGATCTTAATATTGTTTTCTGGCAGGTGAACTTAGAGGAGAATAATTGACATATTTTAATGATGATTTGTGTGAAAAAAAAAACTTCTTCCTCTGTATATTTATATATGTTATTATAAATAAACCAGAAATGCTCCTTAAGGAGACTAAATTACTACAAGAGCATATAAGCCTTGAGCTTATTTTGGTTTCTCTCTGTCTTGTATATAGGAATTTATCTAGTGGATGTCTGGAAAATTTACTAAATCAACTTAGGCACATGTAACACTCCTCGATCTATGATACCATGATCTGAGAGTCATGACTATTCTGACATCAAGATCTGAAGGAAAACCATGTGATGCTCTGAGCTCATAATGCTATGCCAGTTATTCATTTTTCTAAAATAAGGCATTTCTAGAGAAGGAAGTCTTAGCAATCTTGGATCTCTCTCTTTGGCAGGACAAGAACAAAAAAAGAATGCTGTTGGGGTTAAAAATACACAATTAGATTTTAATTAGAATTCTATTTGGAGGCTCAACTCGAGACTTTGAGGTCTTTTTGTAGCTGTAGGAGCTTGCATTCTTCCATGTTCTCTTTACCGCTTGCTGGTGCTACAGTGATTAGCTTCCACTAAAAAAATGTCTGAGATAGATCTGTTTCTAATTAAGGCACTTTGAGGAGAACTGATAGCAGGTTTCTAAGATTCTATGGTTTTGTAAATTCTTTGCTAAACCACTCCTTTTTTTCCCACAGAATTCATGAGTAATGCTATGACAATGAGTATTCTTACTCTTTACATAATCCTAGAAAGTAAACTTTCAGAAAAGTCACTGCATCCTCCTTGATATTGTTGTTATCCTCTTCTTTTCCCTGGTGTTATTTTGACAGTTTCGACTGTGCTGAAACTCCACCTTGAGTCCACCTTCTTTCCTGTCTTATTGAAACGTTGGGTTGGAATCTTCTTTCAGTTCTGGGTTTCAAATTTTCTGTATTGTAGCATAACCAGTGCAAACATAAGGAGACACTAGAAGCTCGGAAGCATAAAATAGTTCTAAATTAACCTAGGAACTTGAGATATTGTCTTTCAACTACTGTTTCAAAGCTATCCACTAGATCAAAGGTCTTGTAGATCTATATTATAGTGCAACATATCTGAAGTGTTTTTTCAGCTCAATTATCTTGCTGAGAAGTATGTAACAGTCAAATATGAGACAGTTTCAAACTTTTGTGCAAATTCCAATATAAAATCTTAGCTGGTCTCTTTACCACATTTTTTTTCTGTCTGAAATATTTATTTCCAGAATGTTTAAGATAAAATTGTGAAGTAATTACTTAATCAGCAATTTATAGTTGAGATAAGTTATTTAAGTATATTGTCATTATTTATGAAGATATACAATATCATTAAAAGCAGACATATATGAGAAGTATGACAGTCATTCATAAAATGAAAATGTTCTGTCCCATTTACTTAAATTAGATGTCCAATTCTACTCTCATTTTTCACCTCTTTTTCCCTTATTTCTTTATTTTTTGATCTGCATTTCAGGAACAATGCCTGATGGTGCTGACTCCATTATGCAAATTGAAGATACTGAAAAAGTTTCTGACATTTGAGATGGTTCTAAGAGGATCAAGATATTGGTACAAGTAGCTCCTGGACATGATATCTGTGATGTGGTATGCTGTTCTAACTCATTCAAGTTTATTTTTATGTTCTTGTTGAAATTTATTTTGTAGTAAAGCAACACATCTAATCCATGGTTAAGTGTAACTGAATTTTCCTCTCTCATTTTATACATATATTGGGATTGTTAGATCACAAGCCATTGCAAAATTGAGTATCAAAATCCCCTATTGGATTCCTGACACCAAGCCCATGTTCACCGCATACTTGATTTTTTTCTCGTATATGTTTCTTCTGAAAAGAATGTGTAATGCATGGCCTATTGATGTTTTCTCCCTCTGTAATTCTGAAATTGCTTCATTTACCCTTCAGTTTAATGCTTACTTATGGTGCTCTCACAATCTAAAACAAAAACCATGTATACTGGTCTATCACTTATTATTTACCATCTAAAATTTTCTCAGTTGATATTTCAACTTGATTTCCAATACTATTCTGCATCATATATTTAAGCCCTTAGCTGTTTGGTTTCTTGTAAGCATGAACTCAGATTTGGCAAAGTTAATGTCTTCTTTTGTTTTGGATAGACTTTTTGCTTGCCTCTGCTCCATTCACTCAGATTTGATTGCAAAAACATTACTCCTAAGCGAGACTGTAACTGCAGCCAAACTTTACATATTTTTCATCATAATTAATAGCAGTAGCAGCTTGTCACTGTTGGATGATAACATAGATATCCCTCAACTATTTCTTACCATAATTAGGGTGAAATTGTGATGTTTTCTTATGGATGTAAGCCATTTCCTACCATGAGCAAATTATGTTGCCATGCATTGCTTACCAGCGCTGACCTAGCAAACCTTTGCCCATTTTTCAACAACTTTTAGGCAATGGTGTTGTATGCTGCTTATCTGGCAATGCATTCTCATTAGCAAATGTTGAATAGAACTTGCTTTATTATTTTGAACTTCTTCTAAAACTTGCCATTATCTTAAAGTCAGCTTTCCGGATTTTTCATAGGTTCATCGGATGGAGGTCTTTTCAACCTCATTATTATGAGACTTCATTCCATTAATAATAATATGTATTTTTTCTTATAAAAAACAGCAAGAAGCCTAGTTTTATCAAGATGGCATTCTCCATGGAGCTAACTTAAGAAGAATCTATGCTATAATATTAAGTATAGTTTGATGACTAGCAAACTTGATGTTAGATTCCTATTTACTGTTCTAATCATGGTTTCAATTTCCAATGAGATATCTTATGGGACGTTGGGTTGGGATAGGACTGTCCTGACATTATCCTAGCATCCTAATTGGTGCTTCTTAGGACGTCCTTCATCCCAAGTGTCAAGGCAGTTTAAGATGGTGGCACGTCTTATTTCATGAAAAAATCAGGATAAATTCATTTTCAAAATTTAAAACCTTGGTTCTAATGTGCTTAGTAAACTGTATTTAGGGTATATGGACCATATGCAGATGTGGGAGAGTGAGATATCATGAATATTATAATGTAAAGCAAGTAATCAATAATAAATATAAAAATTTATTCATAATGATAACAGTAATATATAGATTACTGTTAGGTAATGTGGTATATTTACCATACAAATCCTTCTTAACTTTGTCAACCTATCTTGATGATCACCTTTTGAATGGATAGGAAGCTTAAGGTTGAGCTTGATTATTTCATTGGAGCTTGTTTGTGTATAGATGATTGCTTAATAGTTTCTAAAGCTAACTTTATGCTGGAAAAGGCTAGTTACTTTTACTTCCATGTCAAATATTGAGTTAGTTTGACACTATGCTCTTCATGGTTTAGAGGTGGAACTATCAAGTTTATTGTGATACCCGGTTAAAAAAAAAAAAAAAAAAAAAAAAAACCCGGCCACTTTGCTCTTCATGGTTTAGAGGTGGAACTATCAAGTTTATTGTGATACCCGGTTAAAAAAAAAAAAAAAAAAAACCCGGCCACTTTCCAGAGCCTTCTAGTGCCCTCCATCCCATTTTTTTCTCTTTTCTTTTCCCTCCACCGTCCGCATCCAAGCTCCTCTTTCTTCTTTCGTTCTTGTTCCCGTTTCCGACCGCCTCTTTCGTCGCCGTCGCCGTGCCGCCGACGGCCTCCTCGTCCCTCTTCGTCGACAACCATGCCACCACCTTTGCTCCCTCTCTCTTCTCTCGTTACTCACTGTCAACTAGCGCCGATCTCCCTCTTCCTCCGCTGTAGTCGCCGTTCTCTCTCCATCTCTCTCAGCTGTCGTGGCTGGCTCCTTGAAGTCGACCACCTATCATCTCTTCTCTCCATGGTCTCCGTCCAGTTGCATCCACGTTGCTTCTCCCCTCCCTCTACTTGTCATTAGCTCGGTTCCACCCTTCCTCATCGGCGAACATGCCGCTATCCCCTCTGATAATGCTGTCTCTCTTCCTTCCCTCTCCCTTTTCCTCTTCGCCGTCGGCCCTGTTTTTGCCCTGTCCTCGCCGAGCTCCAGCGCTTGCCTCTCTCATTTCTCCCTTCTCTCTGTTGGCTTCTCCATCCTTTGCACCACCCACCACCACTGCCATGGCCATCTTCTCCACCGGCGACCTCCCCTATTTTCTCCCTCCCTCTGCTGGCTTGTCGTCGCTGCTGTGATCAGATCGCTGCCTTCCTCTTTGATGTCGTTGCCAGCCTTCCTTGCCACCGGTGACAGCAACGCCATCGCCAAGCCCCACGGTAAATCCCCTTACCTGAGTTCTTGCTGTTGGTTGTGGTGATTTGGTCATGGGGACCAGTTCGCTCAGAGAGAAGACACCAAGCCTTCTCTGTTTGGATGAAAATGGGTTGGGCCTTTGAAAATAGTAATGGGCCTGATGGGTCGTGGCTCAATGGGCTGGATGGGCCATGGGCCAGCTGGGTTAATGGGTTTGGGCTTCTTTTAGATAGATGTTGGGTTGGGCAAAATAATTTTTGGGCTAGCGCCTTGAGGTGATTAGTTATAGGTTAGTAAGAGTATTTTTGTAAATATAGCTGAGCTGATGAAAATTAGCAACATTAGAAAATAATTAAATTTGGGTTAAAATCAGTTAAGTATGGGTTAGTGGGTATTGAATTAGAGGGGTAAAATGGTCATTTTTAAATTTTAGGCTAGAGGGGCAAAATGGTAATTTCTTTTAATCATGGATTTTGGTGAATTGATTAACTATTTATGTTGAATTATAGGTGATCATTGTTTGATTTGATTTGCATTAAGGAGATTATTGGAATAGCGATTTGAGGTAAGAGTTTTACACCCTACTGTTGTGTAATATGTTTTCATGATTTGCATGCTTGCATATATCGTGTTTTATTATAAGATTTCTTTGCATGATTTGAGATGAGTATTATGAATTTTTGTGGATTTGCGTGTATATTGCAGTATATTATTTTGATATAAATGATTTTGGATTTTTTAATCGTGCTTACGAGTTTTGGCATTCTGACGGTGGGGTGGCTTGATGGTGTTATGGAGATGTTTAGGGGTGACATAGTTGGGGAAGATGATGTATGTGATGAATATTGTTGGTATGTGGTAAGTTTTGGCAGTGAGTTAGAGTACTGCTGTACCATTACTAGCCTAAACAGGTGGTTCAGCGAAGAGCATGACGGCCGCATAAGCCAGGTAGAACACAGTTATGACAGCTGATATGATTGAGTTTATTACGCTGGGTACTAGTATATAAATCAACCTGCATGGGAGAAGTATCATTAGGTTAGGTTGTTGACACGCAATAGTGGCTCTTAAATGAGGACAGTAGGTACCAACCGTATTGCCTTGTGATGCTTACAGACTAAGGAAGTGACTTACTTAGTGATGTCTTTATGGGCACTGTGGCAAGGGTTATAGAGGGAGGCTCAGGGCATATTGCTTACTAAGTGAGTGCGACTTGCTTAGTAGTGTCTTTGCATGGATGTATGGGTGTGGAGGTTATTCTGAGGTTGTAGTATGAGTATTCTGATGTGTGGAGGTGATGGTGGATATGTGGATGATTTGGGTGTAACTATGGTCACGTGGATGAGTTGGTGGTAGATAGGGACTCTCGGATGGTTTGAATATTTTCCTTTGAACATGACTTTTATTGGTTTCTCGAATGGACATATGTATTGTGATAATGTTTGTTCAAACATATTTCGACTATACTAAATTATTTATTTGATATATTCATGATAGTAAGTGTACAAGTTCTACTGGGGTTTTTAGCTTATTTTATTATATCTTATTTTTTTTGCAGTAGATAAGGAGAACATTTATCTGATAAATCAGAATTTTGGAGATGATCTCCAGGAGTGAGGATAGTTAGAGGTTTCTTCTCATTTTGTATTGATCAATTAGAAAGAAAGGTAAAAGATTGATAGCTTGATATAAAAAGTGATATATTTAAATTTAGCTTCTGCAATTACGTTTTGCATATGTTGAGGTTTAGGAGGCCTTACATATTTTTAAGCCTTGCTTTAAGGGTATGCGGCTGTGTTACGAGCCCCTAGACCAGGATTCACGATCAGGGGTCGTGACATTTATTGTTGCTAAGGATTTGAGTCTCAGTGTGTCTCGGTGTAATATGTAAGTAAAATATCATTTTGGTGAGCGAATGGTACTTGTGACACATTTGGGATATTGGTTCCTTCATGGAATGGGATGTCTTGACTATCTACATTGTTAATAGCTGGGATGTACTATTACAATTGAGTCTTGACACTTAGGACCAGGGATTCAAAAATTGGTGGAGCAGGATGGTATTGTTTCAGTTCAACATGAAATTCGCACCGATACAAGTCCTAGGATGTTGAAACAGAGTAGAACAAGGGTGGAGTGGCACTAGAGAAGGAGAATTAGGTGGTATAGTGGCATTGGAGGAGGCAAGGCCAGAGGATCAACATACCTCGAGCATTGGTAGCTTGTGGTGTTCACAAGTGTCAAGATGTGGGTGGTAATTTGTAGCCTCTTCCATCACCTAATGCATACGAGAAGACCACCATAGCATGTCTAATAAGACATGCATCATTAATAGTTATTCAATATATTTATATACAACCTATCAATTCAACTATCCTTTTAGGTAAAATATTTTTGGAAGAAAAAAATCCCATTTTAATAAATGGTTGTAAGAATATGTTTTTTTCTTTTTTTTTTCTTTTTGCCTCTTGATCTTAATTGTATGAACTCTGCATTTTTTTTGTTTTTAGAATTACATTTTAGCAGTTAAAAACCCTAAGTTAGGTTGATAATTTTATGTGCTCGGACTTATTAGAGACAAATAAGCAATTTTCAAAGCCATATATAGATATAGTTCGACAAATTGTATAAAATGAACTTTCACATGATATAACATGCAACGAACATAATCAAGTTAAATCTCTTGATACAAGGGATTGTATGATCCATAATATCGATCTTGATCTTGCAAGCCTAGCCGATCCCTATCCACGGATTGTTCAGAATGATTTTGTTCTGATCGCGGTATCCTAATATTTTAACAACAATGTTCCTCTCAACAGTTGCTGCCATATTTTAGCATTTCTAAGATCTAAGGAAACTTTCTGGCAGCTGGACTTTATTTTAGCCATGGTAAAGTTTATTAGAGTGTCACTTCGTGAGTTAGACTATGAACATCAACTAGCTGAAACACACCTTTTGTGTTTGGCTGAGATGGTAGGCAAAACTATGATTTTTTATGTTCTGTTAGGCTAAGTGTAATGATCTTTATTTGTTTTTGGATTCGAATCATTCTTATATCATGCCTTTCTTCTGTGTCTCCTATGACTACGAACCATATGTTTGAATAAAATTTCCTAGCTTCTCCTAAACGGTATAGTCATTATTGCATAATATTTTTCAGATATACCTAAGTTATTAACTCTGGATTTTAATTTCATTTTTGAGCAATGGATTTTGGCTTCATTACATAAGGAATTCTGGTTTTGAAATTCCAGATTGGCTTATAGATTATCAAGAAAAGAAGATACAGAAGAGATATTTACCACAAGGAATCATGGTGTCACTCACTCACTCAGGAGCTGCATTTTGGTCCTGGTCTTCCTGGTATCCATACTACCACACTTCACAGGGCAACAAACTCTTGACCATCAGTCAACCTTGTTGTCTTTCTATTCTGCTAGGGAATAAAAGAACCATTTGTCCATTTCTCTCCTATTTCTATTGATCAAAGGACCATCTTCCTTGTTTACAATCAAAATTGACCTTTCTTTAGAGGTGCAATTTAATTTCTATATGAACAATTAGTTCTTTCACACAGTGGCTCAAACACAAAATTTTCTTTCTTTTGAGTACACATTTTGAGGTTAATTCATGGTTGCTCTCTAGATTCTTTTGTGTGGTGATGGATTTCAGGATTCAATGACCTGGCTAATTGGTAGAGTCAGCACTTCAAAGGCGTCAATTGGTTTAGTCCTTGGCGGTAGCAGGGACCCCTTGGTAGCAAGATGTTAAAGGTATTAATTATCATTTTAATTACTTAGGTTATCTTCTAGTTACCTTTGTCTTAGATTTTAAATTCATAATTGTGTTCAAAATTCTAGATTTAGTTTTGTTTATTTGGATAGGTCTGACTGAAGCTCATGCTAGGCCTGCTATTGCTGATTTGTAAAGCTACCCAAAGTCTTCATAAGAAGAAATTTGGTTACAGACTTTGCTTGGGTCCACAATCTGCGGCCAACTAAATCAGTACTTATAAGTAATTATCCACCTTCT